>JAVHKY010000054.1:5587500-6837500 GCA_035079385.1 Aspidiotus rigidus
AAGTGTTCCCCGATCCTGGAGTAAAATTGAGCGCTGAATTTAAATAAAATTGTTAAAAAATTTTGCGAAGCACCAAAATGGGTTTATGGGCCCAAAGAGGGTCAAAATTTCCCCAAAATGATAAAATCGCCTAATCTTCGACGTTTTTCTCGATTCTGAGATAAAATTTAGCGCTAAAGCTGAATAAAATTGTTGAAAAATTCTGCGAAACACCAAAATGGGTTTATGGGCCTAAAAACGATCACAATTTTACCAATTTGGAAAATCTTTTAGTCTTTAAATTTAATTTGGTTCTCATAGAAATCGAGCTTCACGAGAACAAAGGTTGGTCGCGGGTGGGAAAAAGTGCGAAAACTCTCGTTGTTTCATGTAAAGGAAGGTATGATACCGCGAATTTGGTCTTGCTTGAGATGAGATATCAGCTACTGTTCAGTATTTGATTGTGGCAGACAAATGCCCGGAATTGCTCGGGGCTTCACCCCGCTGAAGGGAATGATGTCCTTAAGATTGTCTTCTGTTACGAGCTTGCGGTGAGAGAACGGATAGAGCCCCCTTTTTCATAGAGACGGGCAAATTTACAAAAAATCCCGTTGTTTTAGACACAGGAGGTAAGGTTACCATGAAGCCTGTTTTCGGTCCTGTTCAATAGAGGCGGATAAATCCGAAAAATTTCCCGTGGAGACCCGCGAAGTACGGAAGGGTACTAGGAACATTGTTGTCCGCCATGAGATAGCGGTGAGAGACCAGTTGGAGCCCTGTGTTTGATCTAATTGGGTGAGTACGTGAACACTCTCGTTGTTTCAGGCAATGGTGGAAAATATACCGCGAAGATCGCGTTCCAGTGTGACCTCGCAAGGAGAGAACTGTAACAGCCCCGTTTTATCTAAGTGGGTGAATTCAAGAAAATTCTCGTTTCCACAGCCAGTGCAGGGAAGAATATCCCGAGGCCGTTGTCCGTCAAGCTTGCCGTGGGAGAAAAATCAAGGCCCTGTGTTCGATGAGGCAGTGGATGCGAGAAAATTCTCGTACGTTTGCGCGAGGGAGGAAATGATACTGTCAAGCTCGTCTTTTGTCATGAGCTCGCGGTGAGAGAACGATCATAGCCCTGTGTTTGACAGAGGCGGGTGGATGCGAGAAAATTTTTGTACGTTCGCGCGAGGAAGGGAATGATACTGTCAAGCTCGTTTTTTGTCATGAGCTCACGGTGAAAGAACGATCAACGATTTTTTTTCGGACTCAGCGCGAAATTCCACTTAAAACTCGATTTACAATTCAAAAGTTTGAACGATTTTCCAGCTTGGGAAAATTTTGACCCTTTTTGGGCCCATTAACCCATTTCGGTGCTTCAATGAATTTTTTAAACATTTTTTTTGGACTCAGCGCGAAATTCCACATAAAAATCGATTTACAATTCAAAAGTTTGAACGATTTTCTAACTTGGGGAAATTTTGACCCTTTTTGGGTCCATTAACCCATTTTGGTACTTCGAAGAATTTTTTAAACATTTTTTTCGGACTCAGCGCGAAATTCCACTTAAAAATCGATTTACAATTCAAGAGCTTGAATGATTTTCCACCTTTGGGAAATGTTGACCCTTTTTGGGCCCATCAACCCATTTCAGTGCTTCAAAGAATTTTTTAAATATCTTTTTCGGACTCAGCGCGAAATTCCACTTAAAAATCGATTTACAATTCAAGAGTTTGAACAATTTTCCACCTTGGAGAAATTTTGACCCTTTTTGGGCCCATTAACCCATTTCGATGCTTCGAAGAATTTTTTAAACATTTTTTTCGGACTCAGCGCGAAATTCCACTTGAAAATCGACTTACAATTCAAAAGTTTGAACGATTTTCCACCTTGGGGAAATTTCGACCCTTTTTGGGCCCATTAACCCATTTCGGTGCTTCGAAGAATTTTTTAAACATTTTTTTCGGACTCAGCGCGAAATTCCACTTAAAAATCGATTTACAATTCAAGAGCTTGAATGATTTTCCACCTTTGGGAAATGTTGACCCTTTTTGGGCCCATCAACCCATTTCGGTGCTTCAAAGAATTTTTTAAATATCTTTTTCGGACTCAGCGCGAAATTCCACTTAAAAATCGATTTACAATTCAAGAGTTTGAACAATTTTCCACCTTGGAGAAATTTTGACCCTTTTTGGGCCCATTAACTCATTTCGATGCTTCGAAGAATTTTTTAAACATTTTTTTCGGACTCAGCGCGAAATTCCACTTGAAAATCGATTTACAATTCAAAAGTTTGAACAATTTTCCAGCTTGGGGAAATTTTGACCCTTTTTGGCCCCATTGACCCATTTTGGTGCTTCTTAGGGTTTTGTTACAATTTTTTTCGTTTTCCCCGTCCAAATTCACTTAAGAAACAATAATTTAATTATTAAAATTTTCGAAATTGAGTTCAATACTGTAAATTAATTAATTTTCGAGCCCTATTTTGGGAACCCTGACGATTTGATGAATTTCCGGCACATTTTGGTCCACAACTCGGCTCAGAAAAGTCGTAGAAACTTCAGATATGGCTCAAATTAAAGATAAAATTGAGATACAAAATTCGTACATTCAAACTATACGTCTAACGTTTTGCGTTTCCGCACTACGACAGATTTAACGCAATACTCCCATTCAACTGGTAACATCTTTCTGCCCCACTCTGTATATGATAGGAGGGGGACTTGGAAAAATTTCGACCCTCTAGCCATATATGATAGGAAGGGGACTTGGAAAAATTCCTACCTGAGGGAGACTTAGAAAAATTTCGACCCTCTAGCCATATATGCTAGGAAGGGGACTTGGAAAAATTCTGACCTCCGAGCTATATGACAGGAGGGGGATTTAAAAAAATTCCTACCTCCATGATAGGAGGAGGACTTGGAAAAATTTTGACCATCTAGCCATATATGATAGGAGAAGGACTTGGAAAATTCCGACCTCCAAGCTATATATGATAGGAGGGGGACTTGGAAAGACGACGGCTTCCTTGAAATTGCAGCGCGTTCAAGTTGTGGTTTCGTTCCAGGAGACATTTTGAGTATTTTGTGAAAGTAAGCTGTCAAAGGTATGAATGAATCGAATTAGGAGAAGAAGAGGAAATAAAATTATTCGCGATACATCAATTTCCGCTTCAGTTGATGTATGAATATGGGGCTCATAAGCGTAATCGTTCACTACCGTCCCTTCAGGTTGATGTGCAGTTGGACCGTCGCGTCAAGGTCGCAGCAAATTTCAAAGCGAGAATGAATGATAAGTTTTCATGAATAGAATCCGGGCCAGGTCTAGAGCCCTACATCTATCCCTTCGAAATGGATTACCAAAGAAGAAAGCGGGAAATACTATAAATATGGTGGCTAGGTAGGTGTGTTTTGTTAGTAAGAAACAAACTTGCTAGCTCTAGGGGAAAAGGAGGTACGCAGAGTGAAAGTTTATTTACGAGAGAGAGAGATTTGGTGACAAATATCCCATCCTCACAGAACTGGTGAATCGGCTTTGAAATATCATACGATTCAGCATAATTTTCTTGCTGAAACAACCTCCCTTTCATCATCTACGAGAATTTTCCAGTTCCTCCCCCTCCTCAGAGAACGTGCACTGCGTATGTTCTCGTCTGACTTTTGGGACGTCATTAACGACCTTGACAAATTTCAAGGTCCGATCCTCTGTGGAGGGGACTTAGGGTTGACAATTTTTTAGTACTCGTATAACGACATTTTTCTTTACTCGCCAAAAATACAAGCTCACATTACGAGGATCTATAAAGCTTACACAATCATTCTACCAAGTTTCAACTCCGTCAAGAAAATATACACGCGTACTCGATTCGTATAGTTGTATTAAAATATCAGACTGTTGCCGAGTCATGCCAAGCAGACGTCACGTATGCAATAAAAATTTTAGAAACGTCTTCACTATATACATGGAACAAACTTCTTATGAGAAATAAAAAATATTAAGGCCGAGTCGTTAATTTGAAATACCCACTCGTAGTACAACGATGAGCAAAATCGTGTAAATGTTAGCGTTGTGAAGTCGGTACTCGTGTTCCCCATAAATGTGAATTCCGAGCTTTTCCGAGCTTGCACACAACTCTTTCTGCAACGTTTTAACGCGTTGCCCATTCATAGACGTATGGAATATTAAAATTGTATGAATACAGCCTCACGCTTTGGCATTTTCAGTTGAACGTTAAAAAATTGAACTATTCGTATAATGGCATGTAACTGATGTTGAAGAAGAAGATAGCAAACGTATATTATATTTTCCTATACTGTATACGATATACTTTCTTCTTTTCTTTTTCTCCTGTAGACAAGAAACTGAAAGCTTTCATATTGGATCTGTCTCTTTTAGTTTTTCGTATACGCTTATGATACTGAATGCTTTTCTTATTCCGCGTATATATTATTCTATTCGACTGTAGTATACATCGTCGTGTTCCTTTGCTTTCGTGAAAAATAAATGAACGTGGTCTCGACGTGACTGGTAAAAGGTGCTCGATTAGCGCGCGATAACACTCGGCGTCTTCATTTTATGAAATTGGTGCGGCGCGTACACGTTTGTTATAATGTCGGAAATCTCCGCCAACAGCTGATCTAAAAAGAAGGATATTTCCTTCCCTCGTGAGCTCGTGCTCATATATACTCGATATTACGAGCGTGGATAGTTAAATAAACGAAAGCAACCAGAATGAATCGTTATGGCGGGTAATAACGAGGCGACACAAAGTGGCGCGAGGATAAGCTAATCTCGGAGGCCTCCACTTCACATCGTTATCTCGTCGATATCGGCGACTAGGACGAGATTAAAAAGCGTGCGCGATAAAATCTCACACTCGCTGCTCGATCACGTAAAACTGCCTTTTTCTATATATTGTCGCGTTCGAATGATAGGCGTTCGTTTGTCTTCGTCTTCGGAAAAGAGAGAGGAAAAAAAAACATAATATCATATATTTTACTGGCACAACTTTTGGAATTAGTTTTTTCAGCGAAAACTAGAACGTTATTCGCCGGAATTGTACGGGTAAAATGTATTCGAAAGGAAGAGAGAAAACAGTGCTCGCGATTGAAATACTGCATCGGGTGGAGAAAGGAGAAATGAAACGGGGGAGCGCAACTTCCTACGCGAAGGAATAAAATCGAGATTAATTCGCGGATAAAAATATAAAAGGGAAATGGTTCCTCGACTTTTATTGAAAAACTTTAAAATACATATTTTTCCGAACGTTGCGTGCGTATATGCGTGCCTACGGAGGTGCAATATATCTGCAAGCAGCTACAAGAAGTATAACTTGTACGAGTACGATGTCGATTTACTGATAGCAATAATATCACGATGTGGATCCTTCACGCGAGCATTTTTGATATATTTTAATTCGAGGAGATTTACCCATAATGTAGGTACATTTATAGGAGAACAAACAAATTCTTGATTATAATATAAATAATTTTTCGAAATTCGAATACGTGAAAGTGAATATTAAATCAGATTTTTATGGCACTGCTTTTCATAACGAAAAAAATATACAATTTTGACCAACGTTTCAAATGCGTTGCATTCGTCCTCAGGGTCGAACATATAATGAGACAGATTACGAGTCAAAAAAAGTGTAAAAGATGTTGACGGAGATGAATTATAGTCCAGGAAAATAAGACAACAAATTGACGGATTGTGGACATGAATCTAATCATAGATATTTTTGCGGAATATCTTTGAAATAGCTCCCTGATGAACATACTAAAAGTCCACCGCGATTCCGGTGGAGCTTCGTCCCCCAGGGGGCTTCAAAGGTCCCAAAATTCAGTTTTTTGCAAAAATCTCGTACAAAAAAACGTTATAGGGGAAAACGGTTGGAACAAAAGTTCTTTATTATTAAGGCTCTATCTAGCCGGGTAAGGGGGGAAAATGGCCTTGGTCGGAAAATGTTTCAAATGTTCGTCAAAATGTTGTCCCCAATGAGAAAACTCGAAATCCAAAAAATTGGACCCATATGCGGAGTGATTTTTAGGCCTAAAATCCAAATGGCTATATCTCAGCCAATAATGATCGCACAGCAATGAAACTTGAGGACATTTTAGTATATGTGGACGTTCATCCATGGTATTTTTTTCAAAAAAAAACATTCATATTTTCCCTACTTTCTAGCTACAACAAAACTTCAAACTCGAATAAAATAAAATCGGGAGGGAGGCACCTGGAGAAAATCATTAATTTGAAGCGCCATACCCTCTACTACAACATACATGAGTACCATAGTCTTTGGTGAGGTGCAACATTCCCAAAAAAATCAATATTTAATGAATTTCTGTGATTTTTTCATGAATAGCGGGGAGAACTATGACTGCTACCGCAATAGACCGCGAGAAATCAATGGTCAATGTTCGAGGTGAAAAATACGCACTCCTCCATGAGATGAAATGGGAATGTTCATAAACCAAAAATATATTTTTACTATTTCGTTTATCGATTTGGTCAATTCTTATGTAAACACGTCCACCGATGAGGTGGAGTACGTTAGATTGAGAAAAATAGTTGAAAAATACTCCAGTCGCTGGAACAGTCTGAAAATAGAAGAGAAGTGAGAAAATCCACTTTTTCACCCTGGAGGACCGTGAGTTTTGGTATTTCATTCATCAAATAGGTCAGTTCTCGCGTAAACATGTTCGCCGAGTTTGAAAAAAATGTTCAAAAAATTCTCCAGCCGCTGTAATGGTCTGGAAATGACAATAAATCGGGGAAATCCACTTTTTCACCCTGGAGAATCGTGATTTTTGGTATTTCAATCCACAATTCGTTCAATTCTTATGTAAACATGTCCGCTGAGTTTGGAAAAAATAGTCAAAAAATTCGCCAGTTTTTGGGATGCTCTGGAAATAGTAAAAACTCCAGGTAATTCACTTTTCCAACATGGAAAACCGTGATTTTTCATATTCTGTTTATCAACAAGGTCAATTCTCATGTAAATACATCCGCCGAGTTGGAAAAAAATAGTCAATAAATTCTCCAGTCGCTGAAACGATCTAGAAATAGTACCAAATCCGGAAAATCAACTTTTTCAACATGAAGAGTCCTGATTTTTGGTATGTTGTTCATCAAAAAGGTCAAATCTTATGGTAATACCTCCGCCGAGTTTGAAAAAAATAGCCAGAAATTCTTCAGTCGCTGGAATAGTGTGAAAATGAAAAATTGAAAATATCTGCTATTTGAACTTGGAGAATATTTATCAATAAGGTCAATTTTTGAGTAAACACATCCCTATTTCGAAAAAAATATTCAAGAAATTCTCCAGACGCTCATTGGTATGGTCGATTCTTATAAGAACACTTACGCCGAGTTTCAAAAACATTGAAAACAATTCTCCAGTCGTTGGGACGCTCTGAAAATATTAAAAAATCAAAGATACACACCCGCCACAATGATTCATGTGTTACTTTTCCCCCCTCGAGTTGCAGCGGTACGAATTGTATTACTGATGGCCGTGCACTCACATGATGTGGAGGAATCCTTTTCCGAGACACAAGAAGACAATCATCTCCTTTGTATTGTCATGCTCATGAATTCCAATATTTGAAGCATTGTCACCTCAACTCGAGAGGAGATTCCTGCACTTCATGGAAGTGCACGGCTCCCAGTAACACAGTTTGTACCTCTACGACTTCAGGGGAACAAAAATTAACATTCAACACTTTAAAGTAGAGGAAATGAATCTTAGTGGTGGGTGTGTATCGGTTTTTTACTATTTCCAGAGCGTCCTAGCGACTGGAGAATTTATTGACTATTTTTTTCCAACTTGTAAGACTTATTAACATAAGATTTGACCTAATTGATGAAGAACATACCAGAAATTAAGGCTCTCCATGTTGAAAAGGTGGATTTTCTGAACTTGGTATTTCTAGACCGTTCCGGCAAGTGAAGAATTTATTGACTCACCTGGCGAATGTATTTACATAAGAATTGACCTTGTTGATAAACAGAATACTTATGAAAAATCACGGTTTTCCATGTTGGAAAAGTGGATTACCTGGAGTTTTTACCATTTCCAGGGCATCCCAGAAACTGGAGAATTTTTTTACTATTTTTTCAAACTCAGCGGACATGTTTACATAAGAATTGAACGAATTGTGGAATGAAATACCAAAACTCACGATTCTCCAGGGTCAAAAAGTGGATTTTCTCTAATTTTTGTCATTTCCAGAACGTTCCAGCGACTGGAGAATTTTCTGACCATTTTTTTCAAACTCGGTGGATGTGTTTACATAAGAATTGACCTAATTGATGAACGCAATACCAAAACTCACGGTCCTCCAGGGTGAAAAAGTGGATTTTCTCTAATTTTTGTCATTTCCAGAACGTTCCAGCGACTGGAGAATTTTTTGACCATTTTTTTCAAACTCGGCGAACATGTTTACGCCAGAACTGACCTATTTGATGAATGAAATACCAAAACTCACGGTCCTCCAGGGTGAAAAAGTGGATTTTCTCACTTCTCTTCTATTTTCAGACTGTTCCAGCGACTGGAGTATTTTTCAACTATTTTTCTCAATCTAACGTACTCCACCTAATCGGTGGACGTGTTTACATACGAATTGACCAAATCGATAAACGAAATACTAAAAATATATTTTTGGTCTATCAACATTCCCATTTCATCTCATGGAGGAGTGCGTATTTTTCACCTCGAACATTGACCATTGATTTCTCGCGGTCTATTGCGGTAGCAGTCATAGTTCCCCCGCTATTCATGAAAAAATCACAGAAATTCATTATATATTGATTTTTTGGGAATGTTGCACCTCACCGGGACTATGGTACTCATGTATGTTGTAGTAGAAGGTATGGCGCTTCAAATGAATGATTTTCCCCAGGTGCCTCCCCCCAATTTTTTTTTATTCGAGTTTGAAGTTTTGTTATAGCTAGAAACTAGGGAAAATATGGATGTTTTTTTTTTGAAAAAAATACCATGGATGAACGTTCACATATACTAAAATATCCTCAAGTTTCATTGCTGTGCGATCATTATTGGCTGAGATATAGCCATTTGGATTTTAGGCCTAAAAATCACTCTGCAGCCTTCTTCAAAAAACACTAGATAATATCGGTTCCTGGGCTTCTGACCGTGGATTTCGATTCTCTTCAGGTAAAACAGGTCTTGTCATCTTTCGAAAACATCGACGCGCTGTAACCCCTCTTCATCCACTAATTCTTCAAGGCTTCACAATCGACATCCTCTCCTCTTATAAATTCCTGGGTATAACCTTTGATCAAAAACTCTCCTGAATGCCTCACATAAAGTCACTCGAAGCTAAATGCCTAAACGCTACCAATATCATCAAATATCTCTCCCACACCCGCATAGGATGTAATCGCAAACTTCTGCTTCAACTATACAAAAGTCTTATTCGTTCCCAACTCGATTACGGTGCTACAATAAGTCCAAAATCAAACTCCTCGATACTATTCAAGCATCCACCCTCCGCATGGCTCTCGGAGCTTTTCGAACTTCCCCCATCTAAGCCTTTGTGCAGAAGCAGCAGAACCACCATTACATTTTCGCACTCTCATACTGACTGCAAACTTTCTCGCCTCGTCTTCTCAAATTCCTGACCTTCCAATCTATACATCTATCCTTTCTCCTAGTAACTTCCTCCTCTCTCCTTTAAAATCCTACCTTCAATACCTCCCTAAACTCTCACCTCTCCTTCCTAACAAGCCAACGACACCTCCGTGGCTATTATCTCCCCCATCTATCAGACTCGACATCGCAAATTACTCAAAAATGGACAACTATTCTTACCGAACACTAATCACAGAAATCATTGCAGAATACCCAAACCATGAAATCTGCTTCGCTGATGGCTCTAAATCTCAATCTAAAACAGCCCATGCATCCTCAATCAACGGCACTATAGCCGTTGAACGACTCCGTAACTCAGCTTCCGTATTTACTGCTGAACTTGATGCTATCCACTACTGCCTTTCGCAACTAACACAACGACCACCACGACACAATTACGTCTTACTAACTGATTCTCTTTCATCTCTTTCAACAATTCAAGACATCCACTCAACAAACCCTATAACTCAACGCATCCCCCTTATTCTTGAAACTCTTGCTTCCATCGAATCAACAATAACTTTGATCTGGATCCCTGGCCACATGACGAGGTTGATCGTGCAGCCAAGGAAGCTACCCGACTACCAAAGATTACAGATCCATCTTCTTCCCCATCATACGACCTAAAAAACTATTATCGTTCCCTAATTTTGAATACCTGGCATCATCTTTGGACTCTCCTATCGACCACCAAGCTCCTATCTATAAAAACCTCACCCACCTCTTGGCCCTCCTCATACAGAAATTCCTGTTATGAAGAAATCATTCTCTGCCGACTCAGGATTGGCCATACAACGACTAACTCATTTTCACCTCCTACTAAATCTCTTCCCTCCATCTTGCAACTACTATTCTCATGTCCAGCCCTACAAAACCAACGACAATCTTTCAACGTCTCGTCTTCCTTATCATCCGCTTTATGCAACAACTCAGAAACAGTTACTAACTCTCTCCAATACTTACGCTCTACCAACTACTTTCCTCTTCTCTAACAACCTACAATACCTTTTCGCAAGCTGATGACCCATAGAGTAGTCAAATAACTCACGAATAAAATTTAAAAAAAAAATAATAAATAAAATATATGTATCAAAATATATACTAATTGAGTAAGCAGAATAATTTATTGAAATAAAAAATCCAATAAAGACTTGAATAAATATAATTAATATAATTAATGATTCAATATTTCATATTATTTTGTGGATGTTTTAATTGAAAATATCGTCATAAAATTTTTTGAATCTAATTTTGGAATTAAAATTTATATTTAATACACAAATATAAATTAATATTAATAAAACAATTGATATTAATATAATTTTTTTAAAAAATCAACAATATGAAAAACGTGTCCACACGGGTACATTTCAATTCTAACCAACCACTCCATTTTAAATTTAATACAGCTCTCAATTTGAAACAAAATCATTTCTCTAACTCCGATCCCATTTTCCACAATGATATTTCAAGAAATTTTAAGGAAACGCTTTACAATAAAGGCTATCCGTCTACTTTTATTAATAAAGTTTGTAACCATAAGATTAACCATCAGAAAGCTCATGAAGACTGGATAAAAAAAATTGGTGCCGTTGCAAGTTTGGAAATGGCGATCGGGGAATCCGCAAGATCCGTATTCCACTGCAGAAGGTCTTTCAAAAAGTAGAATAATATAGGAAATCCTATCATATAGTTCGAGAGTCAGAATTTCTCCAAGTCTTCCTCCTATTGTATTAAGTTCGAGAGTCAAAATTATTCGAACTTGCTCTCCTATCAGAAATAGCTCAAGAGTCGAAATTTTTCCAAGTCCCCCCTTTTCTCCGTGACGTCATCAACCTTGGACCGGATGAAAATTTCCTGAAAGTACCCCCCAACAAAAAGGATAGCTGAACATCTCAGGTCTAACATTTGCCGGGGGTTCAGGAGGGGAGAGAAGAGAAGGTCCTGTCGAAATATTTCTCGATTTAAAAAAAAAAAAATAAAGCCTTGTTGTCTATTATTATTCTTTACTTTGTAAGACGTATTTTAATCAGCAAAACAATGAACGTTTGTCGGCAAACTGCTTATGCAATTATTTACACATTTGTGTACCTATGTTAGAGCATTTTGTGACAGACGCTCTAGTTGATAAAAAGTTGTAATTTTTATTGAAACTTACTCGTATAATTCGTGACTTTAGTATTTTTACCTTAATTCTTGCTGGGCGTGCGAAACAGCTGATACAATTTCGATAAAAATTGCTGAAAATATAGAAAAATCTCGAAATAAGGTTAGGTACGGTAAGCGTTTTTCTTTTCATCAGTAAGAAAATACTTATATTATTTACGTCTTCCTTCTCACGTATCAGAAAAACAAAGACAAAACAAATAAGAACAAGAATAAGAGGAACGTCTATCTAGAAGGGAAGAAACTTTCGAATTATTAGAAAGATTTGTTCATTCGAGCGTCAATATTATTCACGAAATGGTTAAAAAGTGCACAAAGATTTACTTCACAATTACGGTGAGGTAATATCATTTCTTTATCGTTTCCTCGTCCTTTTCTTCATTTCCTTCCAATTTATTATCAAGACGGGAAAATACCATCTTTCCACAAGTATTACACAGAATTACAAGTTTTGAGTACGGATAATTATAGTAATAAATAGTGAAAATAATGATCAACGACGGTTTTCTATTTTACTGTTTTAATTCTAATTCCCTTGTGTTTTTTTTTCTTTCTTTTAAAAAATTACGATATTCCATACTGAAATTAAGAAATTCCTGAGAGAAGCTCTTCTAAAAGGTTGATAAAATACGGCTTTCGAAACGTTTGATTTTCATCGAGCCATAAAGTGAATTTTTTTTTTTTTTACTGTAATTGTCTTGATTGGTTTCAACAATTCAACAGAATACACATTTTAAATGGTCACGCCTATCCTATCTCGCTGTCACATCAAGGCACCCATTTGCTATTTTTGTCTCTGAATTTCAAAAAATAAATTCATCAAGGTCCCTCAACCAAAATTTAGAAGTTGAACTTCATCTTTCGCATCTACCGGTATGTATTTGGTATTTTGAAATAGGTTTTCTCCTTTGCGGACATTTGGAACTGGGATGATGCACTCTATTTCTTAAAATGATTTTACACTGAGATACATCATAAAATTCACCAATCGTTCACAACAGTACTATCTGTCTCTTAGTTAAATTCCTCACTTAAAAAGAAAACTCACAAACGATTCACAAATATTCCTGAATTATACAATAGGAACCGCTTGTCACGATCATTTGGATGCCGAAAAGTTGGTCGCAGGAAGTTGATCGAATAAAGCAGTTTGGTTAAAATGAGAGAAAAATTGAAATTGAAAAATTTGATTCATCTTCACTACACTAAAGATATTTAGAAAATCATTGGACCAATGTAGATACTGTGACAGTCACTACAAACCAACTTAAATATTCTATTTTCTTGTGTCTAGGGACCTCATCCTCAAGGTTGGCCAGAAGTTTGTCCAAAAAAGTGAAATTGTAATGAGCAGGTCGAAAACTGTAAGACGGAGGCTGTGGCATAACGAACCTAAGAAAGGTGATCATTCCAAGCTAAAAAAAAGAAAAAAAAAAAAACGGAAAAAGTGACATATCACTTCACAAACAGTAGCCAAAGAGGGACAAAAAATGTTATAAGTGTCCAAAAATTGGCTTTTATTGATTTCTATGATACCGGAAAGAAAACTTCGCACGAAGTCTGTAACTTTGTGCAATGATACTTTATGGATACCTGGTAGAATTTATTTATACCTCATTCACCTTTCACTGTTAATGATTTTAGAGAGATATCACCAAAATGTGGAACTGGTAAAGTTACCGCAATTGATCTGATCATCCATATACATACTTCGTAATTTACAAGTTTCTACATGAATGTATTTGAAGTAAACAATTACAAATAATGAATGACGAACATATTTATTGAATAGGAAAAAATATAGAAAGAAGAAATTGAATAGGCGCATCACGAAAATCAATTGACAAAAAGAATATGTACTAAATTCATGGACAACAATTATAGAGGGCATTATAAGAATAGAGCATCAACTATCAAAGTTCAACTTACATCTAAAATAACAAAAAAGATTTTTAATTTCAGACAAAAAAAAAAAAAAAATGTGGAGCCCAAACCACTAATCATCATTCATTAAACACAAAGAGCGCTTATAACAGCAGTTGAGCACCAACTATCAAAATTATATTTATTAAGAAATTCACGTTTAATATTAATTATTAATTTTGAATTTATTTTATTTAATTATATTTATATATATATTTTTTTATAATAATTATCAGTCCATTAAATTTTAGATTTTTTAGTGAAGTATATTTTTTCTTTCTTCAATTTTAAATATAAATTATTTTTATATAATTATAATTATTATTATTGTTAAATTTATTAATTTTATCAATTTATATAATAATTTTTTTCATTAAATTAGGATTTAATTGAAAGAATTTATATTCTCATAATTTAATAATTGAATTCAATTATTTATTAATAATATCGATCTATTTTATTGCGTTAATTATTTTATTTATTAAATTGGAAATTTTTATCAATTAAAATTTATAATTTATTTTTAATTTCACAAATTAATTTTTTTTTTTTTGTTGAAAGATGTTTATTGTCATTAATATGACTATAACCTATGAGGTACATTTAAGCTAGGGTTAGGTTACATTTTATATGGCTAGTTTTTTAAATTATAAATAAATATAATTGGTAAAATTAATTTTAAAAATATCTAAAATTTGTTATAATTTTATTTAATAGCTATAGTGAGGACTTGAACCAAGGTGTTGGTGGCTGGAGCATTTTGCCTCTGGGGGTATCTTGCTTCCACCTGGAGGCTTGGAGGTGCCTCCAAGGACCCTTTCCAAGGTATTTTTTTTTTTTTCAATAGTATATATTCTATTCCTTGAAAACTCATTCAGCCACTTTCATGCTAGCGCATCTCGGTTTGAATAAGAACCAAAGTTTTTAATACACCTTCTGAGTATCATCTGTCATCTGGCAACGATGATAAGTCACTATGCTACATCTGGTCACAATCATCAAAGTTACAAGTGCCTCCGGAGGCGTCTCCAAAGGCGTCATTTAGGACGTATCTGGCAAAAGGGCGTCCACAAAATATATTTCTTATGGGACGGACGCCCTTCTGCCAGAACCCTCCTCAATTGCGCCGGAAGCACTTGGAGGTGGCTCCAGAGACACTCTTTGAAGGTCATGAGGCGCCTCCAAACGAGTCCACTGGAAGCAACCGGAGTCGGAGGGTCATTTTCTGTATTTGTTCTGGAGGCGAGGGCCTCCGAAAAAATGTCGCCTCCAACACACTTGCTTTCCAATATTAATTCAGCAATGAAAATAGAAAAAAATTTCAATAAAAGGCACACGGAAACAACACCAATATGTAACTCAACTTACACCTAAAATAACAACAAAAAATACCCCTTCTGACGAGAACAATGTGACAACCTTACATAAAAATATCATAACTTTTCAATCAATTAATGAAAAATGGAAATTCTATTATCCTTTACAAACTGAACGGAAAATTGGTAACAAACACTTGTAGCCAGCCTGATAGCTTCCGGCTCGCGCAGTGTTGCAACTCACTAAACTGCCACCTGACTTCATGAGAGTTACAATTTCGGGCCTGAATAATAATGCTAGCAAGGTTTTAAATTTTGTAATCATTTCATTAGGTAAATAAATAGAAGAAGCAGTAAACTTTCGGTACTGTATTATAATTTCCAATTTTGGGCAGAAAAAAGTGACACAAAGTGATCATATGGACACCCTGCGAAGTGAGGAAGGGGTGGAAAAGTTTCGAGAGTTGGAAGTGGTAATGTCCAGACAATTTATGAAATATTCACTGCTTTTGACGATTGAAAAAATCTTTCAGTCACAAATTTTCTTCTTTTGTTTCTCGACCAACAAGTAAATCGACAAATCTGCAGTAAACCAACTTGAAGTGAATTCAAGAAACTGGTCACTTCTGTCTAATTCTCATCAAATTCGAATAAAACGGCTTATCCCATAAACTGTATAGAACGCAGAATCAACAACAGAGCAATACCAGATACATCGCCCTTGTCTTTGTGGATCACCAAACCCTTTTAAATATTATATGTTACAGTTAAAACCCGAAATCAGTAAATTCTAAAATTCACTAGTCAAAACTAGTTGCCACAAATGACTTCAGTCAGAACTAGTTTTGACTAGTTAATTCTAGAATAAAAAAAAATTGTTTGAATTCATCAGTAAATTCTAGTTATGACTGAAATGAATTGAAATTGTTCGAGTTCAAAAGGTGATGGTGTTTCCAGACATACTTCGGCCAAATTGATAGATATTTGGTAGTTCTGTTCAACTTTGAGGATAAGTAGCTCACACTGGGATAAATTATACGAAAAAGTTCTAAATTTTTCTTCCTTAATTCACACATTAAACCGCATATCATACGAATTCGTCGGCCTATAAACGTTACAAGAGCAAATCTAACAGTGACTAATTGACGCACACCATTCAAGTACAAACAAGCTTTGTAAAAAACAAAAATTCAAGGGTGTTGGAGGCTGGAGGCACTTTGTCTCTGGAAGTACCTTGCCTCCGTCTCCAATGAGGCGAAGATGGTGAGGATTTAAACCAAGATGTTGGAGGCTAGAGCATTTTGCCTCCGGAGGTACCTTGCTTCCACCTAGAGGCTTGGAGGTGCTTCCAAAGACCCTTTAGGAGACACTTTTTTCAACAGTATTCTATTCCTCGAAACCTCATTCAGCCACTTTGATGCTAGCGCTGCTCGGTTCGGAGAAAAGCCAAAGTTTTAAATACACCTTCTGAGTATCATCTGTCATCTGGCAACACTGGTAGGCCAATATGCTACATCTGGTCACACTGATCAACATTACAAGTGCCTTTGGAGGCATCTCCAAAGACGTCTTCGGTTTCTTCGACAGTGCCTCCGGAGGCATCTTCTCCAATCTCAGTAATTGCGCTGGAGGCATTTGGAGGTACTTCCAGAGACATACTTTGGAGGTCAGAAGACGCCTCCAAACGTGTCCACTGGAGGCAACCGGAGTCGGAGAGTCATTTTCTGTATTCGTTCCGGACGCCTCTAAAAAAAAAATATGCCCCCAACACCCTTGATAAAAATGCAATTACATTATTTTGTACTAGGGAAGAAATTCATTTTACTGATTGGATTCACCCTTCTTGTTTTCGCTAGTTAAAACTAGTTTTCCCTGACAATCATAATTTCTTCTCTATTTCACTTTTTACTAGTCAATTCTAGTTTTCACTAGTAAAAACTAGTTTTACCTGAAATTATTTAAGTTAAAACTAGCTCCAACGCTGAGGGTCACGGTAAATTCTAGAGTTAACTAGTCGAAACTAGTTCTGACTAAAGTCATTTGTGGCAACTAGTTTTGACTAGTGAATTTTAGAATTTACTGATTTCGGGTTTTAACTGTAACATATACAGTCCCTGTACAAAATATGATTCTGTGGTTGTATGAAGAGTAAACATGAAAGCCTTGATCAGGAGATTCAACCAAATGGTGACCCTGAACTGGTCATACGATCTCCGCAACAAGGTTTTACTCCACTATCACCGTTGAAATTTTGCAACTCTTTTGTAGTGTGTTTACAACCAGAATGAAAACGAAATCTTTTCAAACCTAGGTCCTAAACGAACGAAGGTACTCAAGATCTCCTTAGTTGGCGTCTTACGTAAAAATATATGAATAGGCAATACTCTTCCATAAAGGTTACCTAGGAGGTCGGTGATCCCTCAATCAACTAGGAACTTGCATTCGACGATCTATGCGAAAGAGATGGTTTTTTTCAGGACCGATATTGTGTCGCCAACTTGCCTCTTTGCCCACAAGATTGCTATAAGTAATAGCTTAATTCATAGACTGACAGATGTATCTTTATGAGTATGTCTGCTTTCCCCAAGAAATTGATGACCATAAAATACCTGACCAGAGTGAATGAGATCAATCTCGACATTGATGGTTCGTAAAATTACCACGAAAAAATACCTCGATTCCACTATCTTCGTCACTCGTGATTTGAACTGTGGTAGTAAGAAGCGTACTAGAATACGGTTTTCATACACGAGGCTTATATTAACCTTATGTACTAGGTATATACTACGTGCCTGAGCTCGTATCTTCTCGCGGAATACGTTTTTCCTCAAATATTGTAGGATAACGCACAATTTCTTCAAATTTTTCCCCACATCTATTATGTATTACGCGAAGTCCACTGACTGTGCGACTATCAAACTCGCAGTTTGATGTTCTAACTTATTCCTCATTGATTCATCAATAGTTTCTTGTATAATCTTCCACTACACTCAAGTAGACCACATGCGGGCTTCTTGAGGTGCGTGAGAGTAAATCAGAATTCTCCTTTCACAGAGATGAAATTTCTTCAGATATCTATCTCGAGACTATAGATTTTTCAACATCGCTCTGCACTGCTTCCTATACTGTGAGCTGTCTCTCAAACACTTGCATTCCATCTCAATTTATAAAAACTTATTTCTCCTCAGTTTCACAACTCCATCTCCACTTTTGCTAACGCTTGTTTAAATAATATGTGTTCAGAAGTATTCGTTTGTAGTTCACAGTCTCTCCTTCTGTCAACCCCCCATAAAAACAAAAACACTATCATCAGGTTACATCACGAAATGAATACCTATTCTGGAAGTTACACGTATCTTAAGCTAAGACACATGCACGATGATTCTATCAAAGTTTGCATTCGTGTGAGCTTACTCTTAGCTATCCAAAGATTCTAGATGAAGTATCTTAAGATCTGATGAAACTCCGAAGGGTTGGATGGGAAACCTCCACTCACTTCTAGAATCACCGTGGTCAATTCAGAAACAGAGAAGTTCCATATGATTACTTTACACCATACCTACGTATTTGCATTTCTGCGTTCTTTGAACTTTACGTCTTCCGCCTGTGAAGAGCAAAAGGACCGACGCCTCACACAGACTCATTCAAACTTGAAATTCGTACAAACTTTGCCAGGATATTTATGTACAATTTACGAAACCTAAGGCTTCGTTTTTCAAAACTTCATCGATTAATACCGCGGTTTTACCGTACTCGGAAAATTCTATTATCACGATGAATGCAGAGCTGCAATATCAGCTCCGGCAACGCCCCTTCTGGCGTTCCGTTTTAGCTCGAATACTATACACCATAGTACGCAAAACGTTATTCGAAGTGCACAGCAAGGATACGATAAAATTTCATACATCTTACCTCTTTTCGGTGTTTTCACAAAAGGTCGACCGACTTTCCAAAGCACCACAATCAATCAATACATTTGCTTATTCAATTAAGTATTAGTTTCCATAAAAAATAAACTATAAAGGACACTTGTTGAGTAAAAAATAATAATAAAAAAAAGAATACTGCAGTGTGTGCGAGAAGTTGACAGAGAAATAATATGAGCAACCACTTGTCGTATACAGTAAGGCGTCGGGACGCTATCCGGGGCGCAGTACGACGCAGACGCACCCCAGCAACCCTTATCGATCCGTATACACCAACACCTGTTACCGTATACGTACACAGATACGCGTATACGTACACACAATACAAAGCAACTCCATGTTGGTGTTCGGACCGCGTGACGCATCAGATTTACCCTTCCGTATTTTCGCGTAAGAAAGTTGTGTTAGTAGTCGAATACTATGTGTGTGTATGTTGCCGGATGCAACCGCGGCCATACTTTTTCGTAAGCACATTTTTTTGAGCCGACGACAGAATTTACTTACATAATGCATGCGTAACTTTCGCTCGGGTTGAGAGCACCCCAATTTTCGAACTCGCTAGACTTAAAGTCAATATTAATTCTTCTTCCCCTACGAGGAGGATTGATAAGCAGTCGAGTGTTTATTATTTCGCGCGAGTAAACGAAGGTGCAGAAGCCAGAGGAAACTCGTACGATGTCGATAAGGAAGCCGTAGAAATTTTTCGCTGAGAATGTTTGGGTATTTGTAGAAAGTTTCGACAGGTATCATCGTACGATGCCGGTATGACCTCGTGCTAGGTAGCCGATATCATACGAAACGAATGACGAACAGTGTCGTAGGTAGGAAGTTGGTGTGTATTGTGTACGCGTTTTACGCGCTATGCATCAGGTGGTAGCTACCTAGTCACTGATTAGTCTTTCGTTTTGTAAACAATACCGTATGTAACGTAATAACGAAAAAGAAGTCGATTCGCTGACGAAGTCGAGTACTCTTATCCTTTCGTACGCGTTTTCGAATACTTTTTCTCGATACGAAAATCGTAAACGCAAAGTAGGGGTGGGGGAGCGCTGTTACGTTAACACGATCACGAGAGCTTTAGCGGTTCGCTTCACTGATTTTTTCGTTGATAAATTTTGCCAAGCAGCTGCAATAGTTGACAGTTATTTGAATTGACGAGCCACCTTAATGATACGTTTTAGAATTAACTAGCAAGACGGCGCGCCTCTCACGTAGTCACGTATTTCAATATATTTTAGACATTTCATTTCTCCTTATTTTTCGCAAATAAGAAATATATACTTTTTATTCTTTGATGTTGTGTCATCTAAATTTTCAAATATTTCTTCATATTGCCTATCACTCATAACAGAACTGAAGAAGTAAAGAATTGTCAATTAATAATTGACGAAAGACAGAACAATTTTTTTTTTTTGGAAAACATGTAGGGTGACTGCGCCAGTTTGCAACGCACCACCAGTTTGCATCATTTTGTAAAGATTCTTAAAAAATAAGAGAATGAGTAGCTGTGGAATAAAAGCAAAAAAAAAAAAAAAAAATTCAATGTATCCGTTTTAACGTGAACCTACCCTCACGGTATTATCTGTGGTTTTTGTTATCACTTCAACGTTTCAAAGTTCAGTATGCCGTATCCCATGAAAAAATAACTAGATACTTTCGGAAAGCTTGGTGAAGAAATGAGATTTTAGATGGATTATTTAACGTTGGATTATATATTCCTTTGTCATAATGGTAAGTAAGGTATCCAACTTCAAATAAATAATAACGTTTGACCGAAAAAAGGAGAATAATTTCATTTTATTTGGATACGTTGCAAACATTCCATACAGAGCAGTACTTCACCAGTTTGCAACACTTCGTTGCAAACTGGTGATCAAGTGTGCTCCAGTTTGCAATGCACACATTTTATCACCTTATCACTGTTTTAGTCTATTAAGCTGATGGCTAGCTAAAAGTACCTAGGTATTCATTTCTTTTTTATAGGCTATATTCTACAGTTTTGTTGAGAAAATATTGACTTTTCTTATACATCATCAATGATTAAATTAATGAAAAATTATTTTTTATTGGTTCATTACACGAGTGAAAAATTCCATTTAGGCTACTGACTGATAAGAGGTATGACACTAACTGTTCACCTTCATGAAACGAACTGTTTTCGTACCCTAATTGGTGTTAAAGCATTGTTTATAGAAAGCGTTGCAAACTGGTGTCAGGAGTGTTTCAAACTGGTGAACTTGCGTTGCAAACTGGTACATTTGCATTTTTTCGACTTATTTACAAAATTTAGAACATTCAATGCATTAGAATGTTTTTCTTATCAATGTTTTTGAAAAATTACGTCATACAGATTCTAAATATGTATCGTTCATCACATTTGCATGAATACCGAAATTTCTGATGGGAAGTTGGAGTGGAAAATTCTCTTAACGCGTTGCAAACTGGCGCAGTCACCCTAAATACAGGAATAATTTTTAATAAATAATGTAGGCAATATTTCTATTTTGAAAAATAATAAAAAAAAAAACAGGAATTCTGTAAATAATTTTTCTTTGGATTTTTGTTCAGAATTTTTATGTAAACTTTCCTTCTTTTTCTGTCTTCTGCATCTATCTCCTCCGCGCGAAAAATTTTCTGTCCTTCTTCTAGGGAGGGGGGGGGGGAGGTGGTACTCGTAGATTTCTCAATCACCACCCAGGTATGAAAATTTTTCTCGAAAATTTTCCAAGTCCATTATTGGAGGGGGGAGGGAAGTGGTAGTCGCAATTAGCTTAGGCCTACAATAAATAGCCTTTCGAACATTAGCCTTCATCATAATAGGCCTAGTACGGTATATTAGGTCTACAATGAATAGGCTAAACCATTTCGAACATTATACTAACTGGACTGAGCCTAATATACAATACTAAGTCTATGATAAGTAGCCTAAAAATTCCTATCATACGTAGCATGAAGGTGAAAGTACCATACTAGGCCTATAATATGTAGCCTAAACAATTTCAAACTTTAGCCTTCATTATAATGGGCTTAATATACTATACTAGGCCTACTAACCAGCTTTATACTAACTAGGCCTAATATGCATCATTTATACTACCTCGGAGGTCAAAATTTTTCCAAGTCCCACGAGAGATGTGCACGCGCACGCACACGGTCTCTCTTGACGAGGGGGAGAGGGTGTACTCGCGAATTTCAAAATCGGGGCACGGTGAGACAAAAGATATGAAACAAGTCAAACAATTTTTCTCAAAGGAGCATGAATGATAAGCCCGATAAACCAAATCGACCATCACTATATGGTCGACATTGGTTGGTTTTTAGTCGTACGACTGAAAAAAGACCAAATATTATGGTACTATCAGAAAATGGTTGATTTTTAGTAAATTTTTGTTATAAATCGACCAATTAATTTTGTCTATTCATTTCAGTTCATTGTTAGTCTGATATTATTCCTACTAAATTTTGATCATATTTTTAGTTGATTTTTGATCACTATGCGGAATACATTTCGACCCATTTTTTGGTCGTTATAATTGTCAATACAAAATGGAATTTTTCCTCGTTCCCTAGTCGAAAATTGATATTGTATTTATCACTCAATTTCGACTAAGATTTCTAGTCGATTTCTGGGCAGATATTTTGGGAGATACCTTGATCCATTTTGAGTAGATTTTTCCTCAACATCTACCAATATTTTTACTCTTTTTTTTGGTCTGTTCTCGTGCAAACCGCGGTCACTCATCTTTGCCCAAAATTTCCAGCCGATTTCTTAGGAATGAATCAACTATCATATTGCTCGCAAACTCGCAGATAAATAAAGATATTAAAAAAAGAATTTTAATTTAAAAATTAATATTCTTGATAATAAAATTATTTAATAAATAAACACATTCTACTAATCATAAAAATATTAGATTTATTATATTCAATTTAAGGAGTTCCAACAGGAATAATTATTAAATATATATTTTTTTTTTATTTTAATTTTATATCAATTTCATTTTTTAAAATTGAATTTCAATTTTATTTCAGAAGTTTATAATATAATACTATTTTGAAAAAATAAAGATCTTATTTAAATTCTCTTGATATAGTTGATTTAATCAAAATTATTAATTTTTTGTTCAGAATAATCAATTATTATTGATAAAAATATTTATATGAATTTCCAATAAAAATTATTATAGAACAACTAAAAAAATTGAAACCAATCAACTTTTTATATCATTCAATTTATTTAACATATTTGATCTTCTAAATGAGAATTAATTATTTAATCATTTCAATGATTTTAAATAATCATATCGAACCAGAATGATATTTTTCATTTTCTTGTTCAATTTTACATTCAATTAATAGAAAATTATTAGGTTTATTTATAACAAATAAAAACATTATTAAAAAACAATTTTTAAAGAGTTAATTTAAATAACAAAATTAACATAAATTAAATTGATAAAAATTAATTTATAAATAGAATAAATTGATAAAGAATAATGATAATTATTGTATTTTATCAATTAAATTATAATAATTCAATTTAAAATTAAAATTACGTAATAATGTTTGAATTTTATACATTAAATTTAAATAAATAGATACGATGACGTACTGGCTATTGATTTGCTGGATAACTCCCTATCTGTACAAAGACTACGTCGAAACCATTTCCACGACTTGATTTGAAGAAACTGTAATTAACAATTTATATAGCTATCTAGGCTGGAAAAATTAATAAAGGAATTTAAAAAAAAAACTAAATTTTGATCATATTTTTAGTTGATTTTTGATCACTATGCGGAATACATTTCGACCCATTTTTTGGTCGTTATAATTGTCAATACAAAATGGAATTTTTCCTTGTTTCTTAGTCGAAAATTGATATTGTATTTATCACTCAATTTTGACTAAGATTTCTAGTCGATTTCTGGGCCGATATTTTGGGAGATACCTTGATCCATTTTGAGTAGATTTTTCCTCAACATCTACCAATATTTTTACTTTTTTTTTTTTGGTCTATTCTCGTGCAAACCGCGGTCACTCATTTTTGCCCAAAATTTCCAGCCGATTTCTTAGGAATGAATCAACTATCATATTGCTCGAAAACTCGCAGATAAATGAAAATATTTAAAATACAATTTAAAATAAATGAACATGATCTACTAATCATAGAAATATTAGATTTATTATATTCAATTTAAGGAGTTCCAACAGGAATAATTATTAAATAAATTTTTTTTTTTAAATTCTATATCAATTTTATTTTTTGAAATTAAATTTCAACTTTATTTAAGAAGTTTATATTATAGTACTATTTTGAAAAATAAAGATCTTATTTAAATTTTCTTGATATATTCGATTGAATCAAAATTATTAATTTTTGTCTCAGAATAATTTATTTAATAAAAATATTTATACGTATTAATTTTCAATAAAAATTATTATAAAGCGACTAAAAAAATTGAAACTAAAAAACTTTTTATATCATTCAATTTATTTAACATATTTGATCCTTTAAATGAGAATTAATTATTTAATCATTTCAATGATTTTAAATAGTCATATTCAACCAGAATGATATTTTTCATTTTTTTGTTCAATTATACATTCAAGTGATAGAAAATTATTAGGTTTATTTATGACAAATAAAAAAATTATTAAAAAACAATTTTTAAAGAGTTAATTTAAATAATAAATTAACATAAATTAAATTGATAAAGAATAATGATAATTATTGTGTTATATCAATTAAATTATAATAAATAAATTTAAAACTAAAATTACGTAATAGTGTACGAATTTTATAAATTAAATTTAAATAGATACATATAATATTTAGATTCATTTTAAAAAATTATTTAAAATAAATGATTCAATTTTAATTGGTATAAATCCATGATGAATTCCACAAATTTCTGAACATTGTCCATAAATAATTGAAGGTATACTAATTAATATTGTAATTTTAGACCAAAATCGCACTCCTCTCGATATAATCCTGCTAACGAGATTGCTATCTTCATTAATTTCTTTCTTCTCTCTTATGAGAAAGGTTTAGATACGGACTGGTTTTTCCTGTCGAAAATGGTGGTCTATTAATATCATCTAACTATAGACCGTTTTATTGAGTCTCTATTGTCCAAAACTTGATTGTTCTGCTTTGTCAAAAGTGGTCTATTTGTAGTGGTCCGTTAATATCGCTTGAATATAGGCTACAACAGACTATTTTATAATCGTCTACATTGCCCAGAAATCTACCAATCTTTTTCGTCAGAAGAATTCTAATTATTGTGGTTTGTTGACAATGATTAAATATGGACTGTGAGAAAATATTTTATATTGTCAAGGTTCCCTAGAAATCGACTCTTTTTTTTGTCAAAAATCTTCAAAATATAGTCAATTGCAGAGGAAGTATGGACCAGTGACTGAGGATAGACCATTTTATGGTACCTACATCACCTACAGATCGACTAATTTTTTCATTCAAAATTTTATCAAGTTGCTTTAAGTGTGGTCTAAATATGGTAGGGAAGAGCGGAAGTAAATCGACTAAAAAAATTGGTCTGTTATTAGTCACTCATCAGAGCGCCCCCTCAGTCTATTTTTGGTCAACATTTACTCAAAATGAACTGAGATATCTGGTCGATCTGGTTAACCGGGAGTTTGCCGCGTAAAATGCAGTCGAATCTGAAATTACATCAATGATACTATATTGATATCTACAGCAGTTAGCGATTTAATTAACTCTGTTCTTTTTTCTTTCGAATGGTTTATTCTCAATTGTTATCGATGGTGTTGAATTCATTCGACTGCTATTCTAATAGGAATATCGTGAATATTTGAGTACGGTATCGTGTAAGATATTCTTCACATACGTGGAACTATCGTCTTTTTTCCGGAAAAAATGTTATTTGTGATCCTCCTAGGTACGACATTCATCATTAATAAGTTCCTGTTGAAATATAATGAGTATTATCTACTTCTATCGGGGTTAACTTTTATAGTTTTCTTTCTCGCTGGGTCGAGTGGCTTTAGACCTTTTGGCGGGAACACCAATGACAAGAAGATCAACGGTGAGGCGACCAACGGGGAGAAGACAAATCGGATTGTAAGTACAGTGCATTTCTTTTGCCTTTTAAATTAGTCCCTTCTCCAACAGCAGGTCAGTAGGAAAATATTTCATTTCCAAATGCAGATCATAGAGTTAACCAAGAGCTAAACTAAGCTTGAGAACTGCTCACTCACACAATTGTGTTGTTGTACTATAGGGAAAATCGAAAGCTCGCACTACTTCCAGAATTGCTCACGACATGGAAGTTGCTACGCACAAAGCCGACATTGCCAAAAAGGACGCTGACATTCATAATTTAATCTGCAACTTAACTAACACGATCGGTCAACTGGTAAGCAAAGAATTTAAAATAGATTCCAGATTCAGTTTTTGACTTGGGAGCTCGTTCGAGAAGACAAGAACAGACATTCGCTTTAATTTAGATGCAAAGAGTACAGACTGGGTAGAAAGAGAGAAATTTAGAGCTGAACTGACTCTAGGTTTATAGCTGAATGGTGAATGGGGCGTAAATTTTCTAAATCAGTCAGTTTAAACGAATATTTTACCTCTCTGTTTTGTTTCTCGTGAATATTTTGTCCTTGTGTTCACCATTTACGAATGATAGGTATTTTTCTTAATTTAGAAAAAACTTTCTAGAACTCTTTCAATCTTAGAGGGAACGCTACCGAATCCCATATGGAAAGAAGACAATACTCAAGAGAACAGAATGCAGAAGAAGAAGCACGTTTGGCTTTCGATTAATCAAAACAAGAGAGCCAATGTAAAAGTGGAAAATATTCGGAAGTATATACAGAAATGGTATGGCCAGAAAAATGAAGAGTACAAAGAAAAATATACCTTGGAACAGTATACAGACGACGTCTATGAAACTCTAGCTGAAATCGAAGAAGATATTAATAATTTGCAGGCGCACGTTCTTATGGATACCCCTAGAAAAAAGGGGCATGAATTCAGAAAATTGGTTGTCTACGGAAAAGAAAAATTAGATGAGTGTGCGACGATTTTAGTCAATGCTATAGGTTTGAGAGACCTTCTTGACGACGACTCCGCGGAATACATGACTTCAGGTGCTTAAATTATAGAAAAAAATGAGTGTATTTAATTTGGGTCTGTAAAAAGAGATATCAGGTTTTTAGGTATATTCCTACAGATAAATTCGGCTAGTCCTGGTTGGTTGCGTGTAGTTATTATTTTTAAATCTGTTCCAAAGTAAAAGATTGTCAAGGTGGCCCTACAATGTGGAATGAATGTAATGTAGATAATACTTCACTCACTTTTTCGAGACATTTGCAATACATCGATTTCCTTCCAAAAGATCAAAACTTTCGACAAACTTCAAGCAGTCTACTTTATCAAAAATTTCAAGATCTACATTTTTTGTTAGAATCCTAATTTCATTAGTGCGTGATTTTAGCAAGAAATAAACTTTTTCCCAAAGCTCCTTATTTTTGACGAACTCTTCTAGCCAACAATTGGACTTACGGTAAAGTTGAAATGGTCTTTTATAAGACAAATCTCACGAAAAACATTTTTCGTCTGAAACTTTTTTGATTAAAGCCCATATTTCTTACAAAAAATTCATTTTGGTGGGCTAAAACATGCCCAGAAAATTCTTCACATGATGTGGGAGTAGGGAGATTGGTATGTTATTCGGACACATTTTTTTTTTCATCGGAAGAAGAAGAAAATTAGAAAATTCGACCCACACAACATGAGGTATTCACCTTTCACCTCAAAGCCAATCCGCCATTTTGAATAGCTACTCTCCTCAAATATCTATCATAAAAAAGAGAAAATGTTCACTGTTGTTGAGTAATTCGTTCGCAGTACCTTTTTTATATATGTAATAATCTCTATTCCTTCTAATTTCTTAAGAACTCCGCCTTTTGGCGAGCTGTGGAAAGGAGAAATCCTCTTTTTTGAGAGAGGGGTCCGTGTTGAGGATATGTCGAGCAAAGGCAGACTTTTGAGTTTGCACATAACAGATGGAGGTTTTATTCTAGTACAAGAAAAGAATTTACGTAAACGATTTAACTCCAACGTTCAGTGCAGGTCCTATAAACCAATTTTATATGCTCAATCCGGGGAACCATTCAGTATACTGTACAAGATTTCTCAATAATTTTTCGATTTGCTTTTATCGAGGCTCCCGACATTTTCTTTCCAAAATTTATAAAATTGTCTCCAGCTTGTTTTCTTTCTCACCAAATGAATTAGTTTTAAATCGTCTGCGTCCATAATTTTCTGTAAGGCCCGATTTTTTTGGGCATTGTTTTAATTGGGATAGAATAAAGAAATCATTAAACATTGAGAAAGTCAGATTCGTATAATTGAGGAATGAAAAAAATACGAAGATACCGAAAAAATTCGAAGCAACACTTTTCAAAACTACGTAATAAAGAAAATTTCATCGTTGTTGAGACTACTTTTACGTATTTAAGAAACGTTCCAGTATCCTATTAAGTCGTATTTTGTGGACGAATTTCAGCACGCGTGGCGACAAAAAAAAATAGACACTTTTTATTTACAATTTATCTGCACACAAACTGTGGGATTTTCCTGCAGTCTATTTTTTTTTTCCTTTCTACTTATTATATAAAAATGTTCCTTCGCCCGTCTCGAGGGACGTTGATTAGACGAGAAAAAAGTTCAGAATTATTCTCCAATATTTTTCTAATAATGTGCGTACCGTACATTTACATGCAACTATACTTTGATACTCGAGATGATAAAATGTAGAGAAAGTGTAGACACGCGTATAATGTACACGAGGGATTTTTCGAAATAAATGGGAGAGAGAACGACGATTCGTATGTACATTTATTTGCACATTTTACATTCTATACGAACTTGTATTATTTATATACTCCGGCACATTCTTTCCGTTTTTAACATTAAATTGAAAAATGTATTTTTATTACATCCACATTTACGTCGAAAACAAATTTCTCGCCGTGAGCTTATTCAAAAATTGTAGCGATTTTAAATTTGCGTTTATTCGATACTCGCTAATAGCGATCTTCTCGAGATTTATAAATACCTATAAAATGTACCAGAATACGACTCATCTGTTCCTTTAAGTAGATACTTGTTGGGAAAAACGGTGCTTAAAAAAGAAAATAAATAAATAAAGTGTGATTTATACATTTTTATAACTGTATTATTTCCGACTTTTTTCGTTCGTTCCTTATCCCTTAAACCCGTCTTTTTATTTTATTTATTTATTTCTTATCATAGCTGAACTCTTTTCCCTCCGTGTTCGTTATTATCTAACTGATAATCAATATCTTGAAAACGAATACATAGTAATTTTCAGCTACCGGTATTTTATAAAAAATTCTTATACATCGAAAAATATACGCGTACATACGTGCTAGTTTTCATTGCAACGTAGTTGGTTTGGTTTGAAACACGAAGATAGCGTCTCTGTAGCCATTCTTCGTCATGAAACATCAGTCTTCATTCACACAGGTTTTCTTCGCCTAAGAATTGATAGGCAACACTTATTGTTTACAACAAATTTTGGAGCGACCAAAACATAAATTATCTGTAAAAAGGTATCCACAAAACAAAAACATTATTTGACAGCGTATAGGTGGTGTACCACTTAAAATTCTATCAGGACACTTCAAGGTATTTTACGAGTAAAAATACATAGATTCTAGTAATCACGTGATTATGTTTTTGTAGCTCTCGGTTTAAAAATTTTACCGAATACACTCAACAATCGATGATATACTCGAGATTTCAAATGATATTAAGAATATCATGGCTATCGCCGATCCTCAAATGAAACGGTATTCCGAAGTTCTGGAAAAATTATCATCAAAAATTATTATGAGTATTATGACCAATACATAACTCACAAGAATAAAATTTCTTATTGAGAACCGAAATATTTCACTTCTGAAACTTTGTGATTTCATGGTTTTGGTTCGATAAAGCCCTCGGGAAATTTCACAAATCATTTTAAATAAAAACTCGCGGGTTCTTTAACCGAGTTGAACGAGGGGAGGTAGGGAACCTGTTTTATAGGGCACTTGGGACTCCAAGAATGTTGATGGACCAGTTGCATTTCGGGTATTCTTCAGGGTTGCGAAGTTTCAAACGAAATTGTTTTAAACAGTGTTTTAAACATGTTTTAAACATTGGAATTTGAGAAAAAAAAAAACGTTTTAAACATGGATGGCACGTCATGAATTTAAAGTCACGCGTACTCACGCTCAAGAAAGCGTGAGTGTCTAGGGAAAAAACCTGAAGAAACCCAGCAATACACGCTAGGTCATTATGTTTAAAACAACAAAACATACAAAATTTGTTCTAAACATGTTTAAAACACAGATTCAAACTCTGAAGAAAAAATATCAATTTCCAATATGATTTAAACAAAAAAAAAAACGTTTTAAACTAAAAAAAACACGTTTTTATAACTCCTGCTACAAAAGTATGTTTTTTGTTGGTCGATTTTAGGTGCGAAAGTAGCTGTTTGAGAACTCATCTACTTTGCAGGTCGTCTATTTACTTTTCTATCGTCTTCTCTCATTTTACCGCCCGCTTGCTACATTACCACCCTGAATTCACACTTTTCTGCCCGCTCCATTCTCGACCGCCATTTTCTCTTTATTATTTTTTTTGTCTCCGCGATCGGGGCTCGAACCACGCACTCCTGACTTTGCAAGCCGTTGCACTACCAGCTGCGCCGCATTGCTCCATATCGATAGTGGGTGATAATGTTCTATGTTAGCAGCAGGAGAAATTGCGTGCAACGGCGACCGGGCGACCGGGTGACGAGTTGACGACAAAACAAAGAACGCACACTCGTAGCCGTCGTTATAAAAAAAATCTTCCAAGACAAGGAGCGAAGCGACTCGAGTGACTCGTTCGGCTTGCTCCGCTCGTCTTCGACTCGCGTCGCAACTACACCGAACTCGTCACTCAAAACGTCGCTTTCGCGCCTTGTCATGCTATTTTTGTTCTTTTTAAAATAAACCTAATTTTTTGCAACCCTGCTCTTCTTGAATGTGGTTAATAGTTGGTATTGTGTAGTTAAGTAGGAAGTAGAAAAAACGAGGGGCGGCAGGGAACCTGTTTTATGGGACATGTGGGATCTGAAAAATGTCACAAGGCTGACCCACGACGTCATCAAATTGTGACGTCACAGGCTGGACCTTGGAGCTTTATATAATAGGAAGGGAACTTGATAAAAACTGATCCATGACGTTGTCAGATTGTGACGTCATCAAACTGTGCCGTCAGAGGCCCCGCCTCCCAAGCTATATAATAAAATAGGAGAGGGAGAGTTGGACTTGGAAAATTTTCGAGCTCCGAGCTTCGGCTAGACGGCGGAAGTTTTTTTCGTAGACCCCCCGATAAAACAGGTTCCCTGTTAAAAATTCCAAAAATATTGGAAACGAAGACAAGAGATTAAATTGGCTACTCAAGACGTTGATTAACGGAATGAATCCAATCCTCTGAGTTTTCGACTTGAATATAGTCTCAATATTTTGGGACAATTTGTTTCTCTCCCTTCCTCCGGTATCCGCAATTCTTTTATAAGAGAATCAGCCCCTCCCATTGCTAACTCAAAGATAAGAATTGCTTCGAAAAGTTGTCTTTCATTTGAACCGTCAGTTTCATACGTTGTGCTTCACCACCATCTTTTGTAGAACTCATTGAAGTTCGAGTACCAGCCTTTCTTGATTCGGGTTTCAACCTGAAGGTTGTTTCAAAATATGAGGCTTAATTTTTGTCTATATTTGTATTATCAAGACTATTACCCTCCATTGAATAACATTCTCTGTCAGACTCCTCTCCATTGGAGAATAGCTTCTCCCAAAAGAAATTTTGAGATTAAATATAGGTCTTGAAAAATTGTGTTAATTCGTACCAATGAAAGGCGTTAGTTTAAGCGCGCAGAGCTGTAGTTAATCTTTCATCGCAAACGTAGCACCAATGATTGAGCCTGAATAATTGAGGGTAATTCCGAGTTATAGAGGTGGGAGGAGCTGACCGCATGGACTTCGATAAGTTTAGAGAGGAATACCATAACTTCAACAAACTTTACGTAGGGTAGAGGGGAGGCACGGAATCCGAAACTGACAACACATATTGACACAAATCACAAAATTTTTTGAAACCACTTGCATTTCAAAATTTTTTTCGAGAAGGGTTATCTTCCAATAAGAAGAAGTCTGGCAGATGTTATCATATAGGGAAGCGAAATAGTTGATATAGATTGTATGATTGATGGTAAAAACGAGTACGAAGTACGCTTCATAAATCTTAAGACTACTTCTGAGGTGCTAATACTCTAACTTCAATGAGTTATACAGAAGATCTGTGCGTGGCAGAAATTCTGAAATTGGTTGTACTTACAATTTGATACAAACTGAGCAAAATTTTTTGAGACTATTTTCTTCTTTGGGTTAGGGGGGCTAATCCTCCAATAAAGGAATTGGGGATACCGGTAGGCACAAATTAAACACGAATTATTGAGACCATTTTCGAGTCAAAATCTCAATTCGGAGGGGCTGGGCTGCTACATCTGGCCATTAATATCAATCTTTTCGAAGTGATGGCCATGGTATTTTACTATGTACAACTGTTTCATGAATATCTACGAAAATCTCAGCATACTCATGAAAAATGTGCCGTTCAAAGAATACCATCCTAATTTCAAATATTTCCCACGAACCCTCTCATTACCTTTCCATTCTGTTGCACCTATAAGTACAAACATCTCGAGAATGATTTTTGAATGCCTCCAACCTCTCTCGTAACTGCATCAAAAGGAAGCAAGTAGATAAGCCTTATGACTACCCACCCGCCAAATAATTATATTTTCAATAAAATGTGCCGACAATTGAAACAAGCTTTGTAAAAGGCATTCGAATAGAGATGATGACGAGTCAAGCGGAGTAATATTACCTCAGCTCCTTACAAAACGTGTTGAAATGCGTTGAGAGTATCACAGAGGGTATCCACTTGTCCTTGTCATCAACGTCTCTCGATAATTCAAAATGCATGTTGAATGGAAGCTCTCATCCTTATTCACCTTTCCTGAACTCGTGTGTAGTCTGCTGTACTTTCGTCTATGTATACTAAGTGATGAATTCATTTCTGTGCACCAGATAGTATATGTGTACAATTCAAGCATTACGAGAAAAATATGCACTTCCAGACACGCAGACGTCTCGGTCTTACACTGTATACCTTTCTCGCTCGTTCGTACACAGACACTTCTCTATTTCCATATTGACAGAGGAAATTTTACGACAATAAAAAGAGAGAAAGTTTGCAAAATCGTACAAGTAGAATGTTTAAAATTGTTAAGTGCCCGTAATGCTGCTGATCCATTTCAAGAATCTGTCGCTTTCGAAGTTTCTTTTCTTTCATCTTTTTCTTCCTTCAGCGTTCACTAGTTCACTTTACTCGATTTTTTCTCTTCCACTTTGAAACGTAACATCTGACACGTGTTACGTTGGCGCGAAACACTCTACGAATTTAAAAATTTATCGTTTCGTATCGAAAATAGTAGCAAGAAAAAATTGGGTCGTCTTACCAGAAAAGAATAGTGGCAACAAGGGGGAATGTTTTGTTTCGCCGATCTTTTGGTAAGTATTGTATCGAGACAGAGAATGAAGAGATCCAGACATTCCTCATAATTATTCTGAACTACTATAGCAATAGGCGATGAATCTATATTTTTATAAAAATCATTTTTTTTTCTTGTTTCTGCGCTAGGTATTTTTCTATTGCAATCTCCGGTTTTTTTATCTCACTTTTCATTTATTATGTTTGGAGTTGAAAACTACGGCGGATGAGGCTACAACTAAATTTTCTAATTCATATACGGATAATTGAAAGGTGCGAAGGAGTTGGAAGACGATGAACATTTAAAAATTTTTCAAAATTCCAGCCCGGTAAACATTGTTCCCACTTGAAGCCCTCAAATATAAAGGGCTTCAGGGACACAAAAAGGAAACAGGGCTTCAAATGGGAATTAAAAGGGTAGTTTTTCACAAATTAAGCCCTGTTTCCTTTTTGTGTCCCTGAAGCCCTTTATATTTGAGGGCTTCATGAGGGCTTCAATAGGGAAGTAAGAGGGGAACAGGGAATCAACAGGGCTTCAAATGAGGGCTTCAGAGGGTAGTTTTTCCCAGGGGCTTCAGAGGGCTTCAAATTGTTTACCGGGAGGGATGGAACAAGTCGATTGAAATATACGTGATATTTTTTCGATAATGTTGATAATTTTTCCATATGAATGTTCGATGAGTGATCTTGATGAGTAATTGCGGACTAAAATTTTTAGCAGATGATCTTCTCTCATAAAAATTCGCTTCAGTAAACCCTTCGCCCGTCTGCGTCACCCACTTTGCCCATCAATTTTCCCGTTTTCATTGTGCACGATACAAAGTGTATACCTATAGGGCAATGGCTGTTTTTGTCAATTGCATTCTTATTCTTCTTGGGAAGTAATTTGGGGGAAAAATAATAACATTGGCTCTCCTGGGAAACACGCTGATTGTTAATTTGCAAGTAGCATTCGATACTGAATAATAAAAGTGAGTAAACATTATATCGAAAGAGTGAACGTTTCTCGATTTTTTGAGCTTCATTTTGTTAAGACAGACACTTGAAAATAAAAAGTTAGCACAGGGAAGCGCGGTACATTTACAATTACTTTTCATTCCCTATAATTATTTGAATTTTTATTTTCAAACGATTATAGGTCGCTGATCAATTTCAACAAAATTGAGCTAGAAAAAGCGAGAACCGTTTACACTTTTGATATATATTTACTCACTTTTATTAGGTATTCAAAATCGAATACTACCGGTACTCGCATATTTACGATCAGTGTGTTTCTCCCATAAAAGCCGGCGATGTTATTTTTCCTCCAAATCACTTGCCAAGGAGAATGGGCCACTAATATATTAGTGGACAAAGGTCCTGCTAGGAGCGCTACTTGTTCTGCGAAAAAGTAATCATGGTGTTTTCTACCATAACACAATACCTATAGCAATATACTAATAAAATCATTATTTTTCATGAAAAATGCAGGGAACAAAACTTGTCGCCCTTTCAATTTTCTTTCAGATAAATGTAATTTCAGATTTTTTGGATAACTTTTTTCACTTCACTTTTTTTGCAAGCTTCTTTAAATTGCCGCTATGGCGTAAATCTAGAGGGCGCCTCCTTTGCCTTTATTTGCATATTGACGGTTGACGTCACAGGGTATTGTAAGGCCTCTATCTAAAGGGCGCGCTAAACAATCAATATTATGCGTCAATATTCAGGTTCAATTTTTCTGTTATCAAATAATTGAACGTGTGGTTGGTATGCGTGTCAAGAATTGATACTAGATCATCAATAAATTGATAAGGCATCAAGAATTGAAGCAGCCATCAGTTTTCCAGTGTTCTATTACTATCAGTTTTGTTCTGTTGCGGCAGTTGATACTTAATTTGATCGTGTGGAAAAACCCACAAGAAAAATTTCTGTCATCAATTTATTGAAGGCAGGGTCATCATTAATTGATACAAAAATTGACGCATAAATATGTTTAGCGCGCACTTAAGGACTGCACTCTATCCAGCAGGGCTGGCAGAACGGTACTTTTTGACGAGTGTTCCGGTTCTGTTCCCGTTCCCAGCAATCTATACAGTTCCCGTTTTCAAACCGTTCTCAAATTTGCAGTAGAGAACCGTTCCCGGTTTTTGTTCCGGTTCCTACTTTCTGAAATTGTGAATACCGTTCCCGTTACGTTCCCGTTCTCAGGTTAAAAATAATGTTCCCGTTCCGTTCTCCGTTCCGGCTCCGGAACGAAATGAACCAGCTCCGGACAAGAACAAAGAACGGTAACAATTTTATCGTTCCTGTCCCGTTCTCTTTCTCACTTTGAACAAGAGAGCAGTTCCCGTCAATTATCCGTTCTCTGAGTTTTCACGTTCCATTCTGTTCCCGGGAACGGTTCCCGATCAATCAGAAAATAAAGTTTTGTTCCCGTTACAGTTCCGGAGTCTGAAAAATACTGGTTATGTTCCGTTTCCGTTCCCGGTTACGTTCCCATTCTGCCAGCCCTGCTATCCAGTAGTGGACAATATCAATCAAATACATCTGAGAATGAGATTGATATTTCCAACAAAAATGTGAACATTTTTTTTTACATGTGTTTCCTTATGGGCAAAAATTGTGTTCATGCTGAAATTGTCGAATACTACCAGAACACTGTCTTGATTTCTTAAGAACAACCTTAGGTAATATTAAAATCTAGGAACTTTGCAATAATAGACATTAGACTGAATTATTGTGACGTCACAAACTCCACATAGCTTACCCTACAACCACGCTGCGCGCACGCTATTATTTTTTCCGCACGCTATTACCGACTTTTCTAACTAGAAAAGTGAGGTATTACACCCGTAGCAAGGTCAACAGGGGGAGTGGGCAATGAACTTTCTCGACGTTTTAGGGGTCCTAGATCACAACTAGCATAAAAAAAAATTTCAGGTTTCCTTATATATATATATATATATACTTACGTTCGCGGAATCTGAGCTCCGCAGTATATGTGGGTAACCTGAGATCCACATGATAAAATTGAGCTAGCGCAACGGGCGCTATACCCACAGTCTTGGAAAATGAATTTAAATGTTATACCATGCGGAGGGGTAAGATTCACCCCTTAATTAAGAAGAAGTATATCTCATGGAATTGTGCAATCCGAGGTCCAGCAATATATGATATAATAATGCGAAATGTGAGCTCCGCTAAGATATATAATTGTAGAATCAAGGAAACTGAGTTCCAGCAATGTTGCCAATGAGATGGAACTCGGATAAACCTCATGTTGCTAAGTAGGATAGTATATCATTTTGTACATTGCCAAAACGATCGGTAAACGAAGAAACCAAATACAGGTCAGATAGACGAAAACTGTCAAGAACCAAATATTCTCTAAACTATGCCTTCAAAATTAGAATTAAGAATTTTGGTGATCATCTAAGATTGACTATCAGCATACTACCACTGTGAGCGCATTATTGCATTAATACTCATCTTGACTTGAAGAAAGAAAAAAATGAAGCTGTCGATTATTTTAAACAGTCAGATATTTAGGGGGAAAGAAACTTCGCTGCAAGAAAAAGTTGAAAAGTAAGATTTCATTTAGCAGGATTGAAATAGGCCTCCTAAACAATGTCAATCTAAGAAACCAAATCTCATTTCATCTCATTTTCCATTGTTTCAATACACAGGCCCTAATAGATAATGTAAATAATGACATGTATTTCCGAGTTTTGGTTTGAAAATTTCTAAATTATTGTTCTTTGCTCGATTGCAATATATTGACCCGAATTTGAATAGGTCGTCGGAGCTTGGCCCTTAGATTCCTATACTTGAAGAACGCAAAAGCATGATAAGAACGTATTGGCTTATTTTTATTTATAAGACTTTCTAATATTCAGGATAGTTCAAAATTGCGTTCTTTTCCAGGTCTCAAATAATGATATGAAATGGAATACGTGCTTAAAAAGAATATTATTTCTAAAAATTCTGGATAAAATATTCTATCCTTTTTTTAGAGAGTAACATAGAAGTTTACAGATAATCATTTGCGATACAGTCATCTAACATCTCTCTCATATAAACACACAACAAATTGTAGTTCTTTAAGGAAGCAAAGGATCTGATCTACTTTTAAAAAGTAGGTAAGCAAAATTTTTAAAATTTATTGTACATATTATGTATCCAAGAAGGGAGAAGGCTTCAATATTGCGAATGGTCTTGGAAATAAGTTATCTTTGATTTTGAAATTTCGGATACAAAATATTAATTTGTTGGAGTGACAATTTAGAATCTCCAAGAAGATAACGCATATTTTTTTCTCCTTTTTCATCTCAGAGTTTAATTCAATACCGGATTATATTTCAAAGCTTTCAATAATAACTTTCTTTCAGCTCATTAGCCTATTTTGAAGTTTTGCGGGGTCGTTTGAGTATATTTTTCAGACCCCACGCTGAATTTCAATCAAAAATCGAAATAAAGATTTAAATTTCTTTTTGAGGTAGTGAGGGAGAGAGCAAAGCACTAATTCTGGAACGTGGACTCACAAGTTGTACAAATTTTTGATACCATTTCAAACTCCATTCCATCATATACAGAATTTTCAAGATATGAAATCATAAGACTCAATATTCTCTCTTAGAACTTCCTTCAGAAAAATCATAATTGAAGAAATCAATAAGTATCATCTTCACATCTAAACTAAAATTGGAATCAAAAGAAAGTTCTCATTCATTGAAGGAAATCAGGTGAAATTTCTGAAATTTTCTTATGACTACATAACAACAAGGGTAGTTTTAGTATTGTTTCCTTTCATGGTTGAATAAGATTCAGATTACTGTTTCACATATGCCTCTTGAGTAGTTTTCCTTCTTTCTTAATGATGATGGTGCAAAGTAACATGGTTAAACATGATATAATGACGAAAAGTTATGAAACAAACATTTAGTGTTTCGATTAGGTTGAAGGGGAAAAAATTAAATAATGTTACAATCATATATCTTCTAAGGCATTTACATTGGTCAATTCTCAACGTCCTCAATACAGCACTACAAACTGAACTAGTGCATTGTAGTCTAGTTAATACATCCACATCAACCTCATTTTGCTGTCATTCACCAATCAAAATCGAGCTCTGAAAGCTAATGCTGTTGTGATGTCACAGCGTATTGTTTGCTAGGGAACTTTATTTTTTTAATTTATCATTATTTTTTAAACCTGCGGATGCATAAGGACTAGGATAGAATATTTCATCCAGAATTTTTAGAAAAATATTCTTTGTGCACGTATCCCATTTTGTATCATTATTTATGAACTGGAAAGGAACGCAATTTTAAACTATCCTGAATATTAGGAGGATGTTCTTATCATACTTTTGCGTTCTGGTAGGATTCTCAGAGCTATAGCATCAACACCCTACTTTTGTAATAATACTGTATAGAAGTTCAAATTTAATTTAAAACATTGCATTCAAGCAAAGAACATTGTTTTTCTTCCCTATCCCACCCCCTCTCTCTCTCTCTTTCTCTGCCTTTATGCTTTTATTTTTTGATACATGACTCTTCTCCTCTAGTGGAACTTGGACGGATACTTTGAACAACTGCCTGAACTACAACAACTGATTTCACTATACAATTCAATCATCATTACCCTTAAAGAAATCTATCTGAAACCTAAAACCTTAGACTAGAACATTTTTAGACACAACCACTTCAACCCACCCAGTAATCATGCCTGTGGAGAAACTGCCTTACTTGTATCCTCTCTGCCTCATCTTATACTTTGCACGACTTGGATGATCTGGTTGAAATTTCTGCATTGTCTGTGCTCCAACATGTTTTCTTACTGCTGTCAGCTTTGAAATTCCATCTGTTGGAGTCTTGGAGGACCACCATCCTATAACAGCATTCATATCCGCTTGATCAAGTAAGTTGTATTCAATGATAATATCTTCATCTTGCATCTCATCATCAACAATTTGAAAGATGTCTTCTTTTCAACTCATAGTCTTCACATCCACAATCTATGAATGCTATCACCAGAATACCATATTTTATATTCTCCAAGTCTGTGGTCTGACCATTGGCATTTGGTATAATATTGAGCTTTCTTCTTGGGGTAGTCTGCTATTCTGCTTCTCTACCAAATCTGCAAGAGGTAGTAGTGACGTCCATCTAACAGAATATTTTGTTGAATTGATTCAGGGAATGTAACCACTGATCATTGTTCTTCAGGTTCAGACCCAAGTACATTCTCCAATTGGTGTAATATTCCATTGCAAGTAATACTGTAGTGCTGGTGCAGTGCGTCTTCCATTCAGCAATAAATCAATCAGTTCATCTCGTTGTTTCATCTTCATTGCCAGTGATTCTATTCTGGTGGTATCATCCAATCTAGTTCTCTTCAGTAGTTGAGCAGTGTGATCATGGGAACCTTTGGTTTGTTTGGTCTTTACTTGTTGAGAGGCCTGACCAAAGCCTCCCATCAAGGACTCAGTTTCAAACCCAAGTTCATCTGCCTGGTATATCAGATCAGCATCCAATCGCCCACGTATCTTTGCAATTCTCTGCTTGGAATGCTTGTTTGGACTTTGCTATCATCACCCACAAGTACAAGTGCATCATTCATAACATCAGGATCGATCAGATCCTTAAACCAATTCATTCACTAAGGACCTCTCGATCACACCTCTGGTGCGGCTTGGAGACTACACAGAGTTCTATTTTTTCTCGCTCCGCAAAGGAGTTGCCAGTTTATCCAACATTTCCTCTCAATACACATCCGCTCCAAAACCAATACATTTCAGTTTCTTTCCATCATCATCTATGAACCAGTTGAGTTCCATATTTTTCCAATCAGTACAATTCATTCATAATATACTAATTGGTTCAGCTTCATCTCCATCTTAAGATCAGTTTCATTCCATCCCGGATCGCCAAATTTTGTAAAATAATTTGCCATTAATCTTCATAGATATCAAATCAGTATAACAGATTGCCAAAAATAACATTTCCCATCAAATTCACCAGAAAAGGAAACATAGTGCAGTAAAGAATACCAAAATAGGAGTTTCCATCACAATATGGTTTGAAGGACCATACAATCAGCAAATCAGTGTACTCAATTGTGAAACTCAGTTGGGACCCAAATTCTATCAGAATTGGAGCTAAATTCCATTTACATAATGTATTTCTTCTCAAATTAGAAAGGGCTGACATGACACCCACTTAACGCAATGTTAAATTTATTTGAACGTTGGGGTAAATTATGTACCATCAAAAGGGCTAGACTGGTCACGCTGCAGCAAATTCACCAGGGTAGAAAGCATACCTCAGCTAATCATCAAGAATGCCGCAATAGAAGTTTCTATCATAACATGGATCAAAATGTACCATACAACCAATATTTCAAAAAAAAACTGGTTTCACTTTTTGCTTTTGGATTTAGAAATTTTTGGGTACCATTTCGCGTTTGCTGTACTTATAGAAACAATTCGGCTCGATACACCTCGTAGCTGGTTCCAATATCATTTCCATTTCCAATCATTCGAGCTGCTAATTCTATTCCACAATCCACCCTCCATTCTCTTTGGATGATAACTGTATTTCTGAATGATTACTATGCACCTATTATTTGTCATAGAAAAATTTTCAAACAATCATAACTTCCTCATTTTTATCCTGGTTTTGATGAACAAATTCAACTTTGTAATTTAGCTCCTAGTACTTCACAGTAGTTTTTTCCCCATCATGATCTCCTGTTCATATTTTGGTCATTGTGCGAATGAATATTGATCATGATTCTTGACTAATGTTACTTGATTCTTTTTAGCAGAATATCTGGCTATGAATGTTTTACACCACATGATGATTTGTTTTTCGACGTTCGTGCAATCGGGTTTTGGTCATGAATCCTTGCAGAAGTTAATATAAATCCATTTTCCCATACAATTCCAGATGAAACTTCCAACAATAATATTAATTATTCATCGAAGGTATAAGATATTCATTTGTCATTCATCAAAATCTGAGAAAGTAATACCTGGTCCATTGTGCACTCGTATGATATGCCTCCCACGGCTTCCCAAGTTGTACAAAGCTACCACAAAGATAATTTTCTCTCCGGGTGTGAATGTATGTCAAATTTCCAATGCAATTCCGGATGCAACTTTTATCGAAAAATCCCAGGGCATCAGAAATATATCTTCATCATTCTTTAATACATATCTGAAAGAGTAATACCTGGTGCGGTCCATTGTGCACTTTTATAACGTGCTTCCCCCCATGTCTGCCAAGTTCTACAAAGCTACTACAAAGATATTTTCTCTCTGGTTGTGAATACAGGTCAAATTTCCACTGCAATTCCAGATGGAATGTTCAATAATAATATTACTCGTTGATGCTAGAAGATATTTATTTATCAATCTTGAAAATCCGAGGAAGTAATACCTGGTTCATTGTACACTCTTATAATATTCAATTTCAATGTCTCTAAAGTTCTAAAGACTTCCCCCAGCGACTACTTTCCTACAGCAATGAACATGGGTGAAATTTCCACTATAATTCCGGATGCAACTTTAATCAAAAATTTCTGGCGCACAGAAATATGCATTGATCATCTTTCACTATCTCAGGAAGTCACCATTTGTTCATTAAGCACACCCTTAGAGTGAAGCTCATTTCTCCTTCTCCTGTAGCAAAATTGCAATTGAATTTTACAATTGAGTCAAAGAAAATAGGTAGTTAGTTTCCCAGGCTCTCTACTGTATCGATTGTATAGTCATGCTCTCTGATCTGTTATATTTCCATCTGTTCTGAATTCAAATGTGGTCTTTGACTGGAATAGTGGCCTGTCTCCAAATAGTTAAATTTAAAATAGGAGATTATTGTGTGAAATTGATTGTTTGACTAGAACATTTAAAAATATTATAAATTTTCAGATACCACTTTTAAATTTCATACTATGCGACTCGTTCACATTACAATTGCTGCAGTACAACTTTGGAAAGGCGCGCTCATTTCAGTTTATTCAGAAGCCGGCAATAGGCTCTAAAGCACTACATTACAAAATTACTCCATGGTCAAGAAAAAATCTTTGTCCTCCCCCAATTTGTTTTTGAGGCTGGTACAGGGCCCAAGAATGTGGCATAAATTCCAAGTCTGGAAAGCACAATCGGCACAAATAAAGTACAAATTTGTGCCGATATCTCCAAACCCTCTTCCCCAAAAGGAGGAGGGGGCGTAAAAATGGACTCTTTCAGACCTGCGGATGCATAGGCACTTGGCTTACCGAAGCAAGTACCCCAAAAAGGATAGAATATTTCATCCTGAGCTTTATAAAAATCCTTCTTGTGCACGTATCCTATTTCATATCATTATTTGAGAACTGAAAAGAAACGCGAACTCGAACTATCCTGAATATTAGAGAGTCTTGTCAATAAGAATAACCCTACACGTTCTTACCATACTTTTGCGCTCTGCAAGTAGGATTCTAAGAGCTACAGCTCCAACAATCTACTTTTGTAATAATACTGTATGTAGAAGTTCAAATTTAATTCAAAGTCAAGCAGAGAACAGCCACTATATCACAAAATGTACTAGTCATCGCGAGTGAGTCCAACATACGATGCAAGCAAAGACCTTTGATGTTATGAGGCTCACTGTACTAAGAGAGATGTAAATCATGGGCTTTACTTTTAGCTTGTAGAAAATATTCTCCTTTTTTATATAATCTTTTCTTCTTATTAATTCTGGATGCAAAATTTCCTAGTTGCATTCTTCTATATGGCTTAATTAGTTCACAAATACAGTAGTTTTTTCTCCATAAGGATCACATCCCTTTTCACTGATAGGGTTAGCACCTCAAAATTTTTCTGTAGAGCTCTGAACCTATAGTCGTTCAAAGCTTCTCTCATTTCTTAAAGCTCAGACCTTGAACCCTTTCCAAAACATTATCTTTTTTCCTTATCAACAGTCCTTATACTCATTTTTGTAATCTCTTGGATCCACCAAGTGATTCTCAAAATCAGTCTCTGGAAGAATAAATTTAGCTTCAATATAAACTATTTTTAATAGCAAAAAAGAAAATATGACAGGGCTCATAGTTTGGCTCAAAACTTGAAGTTTTTTCAAGATTAGGTATATTTTACATACAGCTATAAAAGCTCAAGTTCAATTCGCGTTCTGTATAGTATTGATATGATGAGGTCATACACGTAGGTGTACTCAGTATTCAAAATAGAAATTATTCAGTACTGCACCTCCAAACTACAAGTTTTTTAATAGTCAAGTCAAAAGTAAAATCTTTGTGAATGAGTGAATTTATTTGAGTTTCTTACAAAAAGGAAGTAGGAGATTGTCATAAAATTGGAGAACAATGCGGGTTCATCTGCGTGTCTGTGTCATCATTTCAAGTACATTTTTTGTGACTTTTGGATTTGCAGAAAACAATAATCTGTGAAAGTGAACTTTTCATAATTTTCTAGTTAGTCTCTTCATTTTCTAGTGTATCACCGCATACAGAAAAAGATTATTACCTTTTACACATTGTTTCTGTAGTGAATTACCTACCTTGTTAGACAATTTTATATCAAAAATGGGTTTATATAAGTATGTAGTTTTTTATTGGAAAAAATAGAGGAATTTGAATCACACCTTGTGAATCAATATTGTATCGACTGCCTATTAAGAAACCGCCGTCAGTCCAGAATAAGATTTTAGTGCTGTTTGGTGGTAGAAAGCGTTCTGCATCGAATGAGACAATTAGTGCAGCCAGCACAAAAAAATTAGTCCGGATTAATTTTTATGGCAATTTTCCATTCATTGAGTACCATTTTATTCATCGTTTTTTTGTGTTTCCTGTCAAATTTCTGAAAATGGACTTACGGCAGTGTCTTGATAGGCTGTCTGTGTATTATTGGCTTTCCCAGAGCAGTGTTTCAAGAACTACGGAAACCCAGAGTACAACAAAACCTCGTGAGTCCTTTCAAACTTTTACAACCAAAATTTGGCGAAAAATTTTACAGAGGGCTCGGTTACCTACCCTCAAATTATCATAATAATCACTTCACTCTTAAAAAAGAAGGAAATTTTGAAAACATTCTTTTTTCTCTTGCAAAATTTGATATTTTGGACTTACAAGGTATTTCGATTGCAGAAACAACTTAAATCAACTTTTCTTCTTTTTTCTCTCTCTTTGAAATTATCGACTTCTTGATCTTACACCTTTGTTACCTTCTTTGTGTAATATTACTCTTTTATCTGTGACAGGTGTTGCTTGAAAGCTGGTTAAAGTCTTCCTTGAACCTTAATGTTGATTATTTCATACATTCAAATTTGCTATTGAGGTGTGAGGTGCCTGGCAAAGAATTTTCAGGAGGAAGAGTTATATTCATGAATTTGGTATTACTTCTCCCACCTTTCTCTTGAACACCTTCTGCTTTGGTACTAATATGTTGCAATCTGCACTATGCTTTCTTCAATTTTTTCTTACTGCCAAGTGCCAATTTTGTGTGAATATGACGTATCAAGTGGGTGAAGTATTTTGAGCGTACATTATGTCGACTTTATTAATTTGATGTGCACTGCCAGATAGCTTTTTTTTGGAGGAATGGACCGCCACACCATAGCTCGAGCCACTGGTAAAATACAGTTAAAAAATTTTCTAGATCCTTTATTCCTAGGGCTTATTTTACCCCGTCTATAGAATTTTTTCGTTATTTTATTCATTCATGAGCAGGCTTTGTTTAGTATCTAACTTACATTGTAGCTTCTCAACCCCAAGGTGACTGTGATTACTGCATAAAAATTTTTCCAAGTTTTTCAATAACGTCAATGTCAACTTCTTATTACAACAGTTTGTCATTTGTAAATTGTTTTCTTTTCCTCGTTGAATTAGTGAATGTTACTCGGCTAATCCATTAAAATTGACAAAATATGAAACTGACGCCAGAATCTAGCTTACTTCAAGCACATTTAAGAAACCCCTTTATTGTTTTGTATCAGAATTTCTCCAAAAAACTCCGGAAAGGAACTAGCACAAAACAAGGAAGAAGACAACTTGAGAATCTATTACAAATCTAAAATTTACAAGAAGAGGAAGATAAATAATTGGTACAGTCAGACCTGAATAAGTCAAACATAGACGAGTCGAAATCATAGATCCTAACTCGAACAAATTTGCTCAGTCCCGCTACTCTCATTCAAACCTGCACTATTTCTCTCACAATACCTTAAACACTATCATGGATCACTCGAATTAAAATAACTTCTAATTTTACACGTTCCTCAAACGTTTCTATGTGTAGAAGTCAAATTTCTATACATGCCTCTAAATTAATTATTGAAAAAGAATACTAGAAGAATGCTCAGAGATAGAAAAATATTCCAGGGACTACAGAAGGTTACCTACCCTCTAATTCTAAAGGCACTGCTAAATCCTACATCGAAAAAAAAAAATTGAAAAGTAAATACACAATCCGCGAAGAAAAAAATAATTTACCTATAGGCCACCTACTCCAAAGGGAAGACGAAATACAAACATGAAATATAAATTACAAGCTACCAGCGTGATGACCCGATAGGGTAACGCGAGTTCAATATTTCCATGCAAGAGGACTGCATTGATTTATATTATTTAGTATACACCGATAAACCGAGCTCCAAACGTTTTGTACAACATTTTTGAAGTAAACTTGTCGGTAAACTGAGCTCCAAACCATTTAATATTAAATTGCTGGTCATACACTTGTCGGTAAACCGAGTTCTGTGCGATGTTGTCAATTATTGGACCTCAGATCTATCATGTTTCTTTCCACTTTCGATATATAAACTTTGAAACAACGCACTCTACATGGTTGACCATCCAACTAAACAGTGATATATATTTGAGAAATTTGCGTAATCTGAGTTCCACCTAATATTGCGTCTACTGTATGCTGGAGTCCTTATAATACTATATATATGGTTCACATAATCCGAGCTCCGGGCATCGGATCTAAGGATCTCGGATTGGAATATATATTCTAAAACGGAGCTCACATACCGCCGTCATAAATCTATATATATATTTCCTTATATATATATATATATATATATATATATATATATATATATATATATATATATATATATATATATATATATATATTTCCTTATATATATATATATATATATATATATATATATATATATATATATATATATATAAGATTTTTTTGTCCGCGGAACTCCTCTGAAACTACCCGATGGATTTTTTTGTAACTTGGCCATATTGTAGTAGTATATCTGAAGATGTGCACCTGCAATTTTTTTGAAAATCGGATGAGTAGTTCTCGAGAAATTTTCAATTTGTTGAGAAATTTTGCAGTATTTCGAGTACCTTTTTGTCCGCGGAACTCCTCCGAAACTACCCGATGGATGTTTTTGCAACTCGGCCATATTGTAGTATTATATTTGAAGATGTGCACCTGCATTTTTTTTGAGGATCGGATGAGTAGTTCTCGAGAAATTTTTACTTTTGTTGAAAATTTTTCACTATTACGAGTAGCTTCTTACGTTTATTTTTACGCTATGCTATTTTACTGCTGTGGTTTGTAAACAAAAAAATGCTCCCATCCAATCTTATGTTCAAATTTGAAAACCAGAAATAAATATAAAGAACCGCAGGTATATTTTCAAATAGGTAGGTACTTGAGAACTTCCTACTTCTGAATATAACACGTAATTGCTTATTTATTTCTGTTTTTTCAATTTGAACGTATGATCAAAACGTTCCAGTGTATTTCTTATGAGAATATCAATAATGTGATAGAACCAAGAACGATGATACAATAGATCACATTGAAGGGTTTTCGAAGTGTGCTCGCGCATTGTTGGTAGGGAGTTTACAATGACTGATATGTCACAATAATTCAGTCTAATCCCTATACAAGAAATTTGTTTCTAAAATATTGAACAATTTTTGGGACACTAGGGAAATAAAGTACATACAAAAAAATTGTGTTGTGACAGCAGCGTGAATAACTCTATAAGCATGCTGTTCACAAAAACAGCCATTACCACGACCATGCCATTACCTACCCTGAAATCACTCAAAATGACGATATTAAGTACTAACGATGTTCAATTCAAATACAATCGGTTTTTGCTTACAGCGCTCGTAACGGATTCCACGCGTACATGAAGGCGCAAGCTCCGGAGAGAGCGCGAGGAACGATCTAGTTCTGATAACCGTATATTTATTTCGTTTTTGTTATCATTTTCTTCTCATTACACCGGTTTCTTTTCAGGATTTCGATTTCTTTCTCAACTTTCATGAAGCAAAGAAAAGTTAGAACACGATCGAATAAGAATTTGTAAAAGAGAAATGATTTTATGACTTACCGAAGCTAAAAAGAATCGAGTCCGAGGTGAGAACGCAAATATTGATCCTAGCCTTCAAACCTGTTGTACCCGATTTTAACAACTCTTTTTTCACGCCAGCAGGATTGTAATGGAAGTAGAGAACAAGATAACGTCTTTCTTGAAGGATGCCGATCAGCCGAACCATCCGTGGCATCGAATTCATCTTCTACGAAACCTACGCAAAACGAAGAATGCAATAGCGGAAAAGAATTATCAAATTACTGGTTCGGAAATTCTTCAACAGATGAACGGTAGTGAATTTCGCGATACAGAAATTATTGAAAATGATAATCACACCAAACTAACGACGATTTCGGAAGAAACTCCCACAGCTGTAGATTTCCTAATTGGTAATCGAAAAAGCGAAACGCCACATGTTCCGAATTTATCGTCGTTCGAAAATCAAGAGTTGGGTTTTCAGTCCGGAATCACATTCTTGAATACCATTCAGCTCGTTGGAAGTTTATACGATACCTCTGGAGACGATTCGTTTTGGCAGCAACGAGACCGACTGACAAATACTCTCAACATGATGAAGCAGAACGAGCAGCCGGATGCAGATGTGTTGGGTTTCAAAACGGAATACGAACGTCTCGAGCAGGAAAAAAGTGAGATCGAACAAATCTTTTCCTTTTGAACGAGTAGGTGGTGTTTATGATGAACCCGTTTGTACATTTTTCTATTTATTTGTGTAATTTTTAAGGATTTACTTTTCAAATTAGAAACTCTCGATGCGATCTGGGTCGATTATTTCGAAAGGAATTAGATACTCGTACAATTTCGTCGGATGATTTTTATGGAATTGTGATTGATATACGTACTTCATCAATTACCATCTCTATTGCTCTTTCAGTGTGTGAATTTTCATCACGAATAGGTTCCATGAAACAGGATCAAACCTTGAAAAAGAAGCAAAAATGAATGAATGATTGAAAGGAAGAAAATCCAAAGGGAAAAACTTCGCTAACATATTAACGTATTCAAGCTTAATAACTCTAAGCGGTATAGTGACGATTCCCTGAAGTCGTTCTCATGTCATCTGTACGTTCATACGATATTTTTTTACAAATACAAATAGTTCAGTTATGTCAACACCCCCCCCCCCCTTTGTTTCTTTCCGAATGTCGGTGGAGAGGTTTTTTCTTGTTATTACGAGCCTCCAGGCACATTTCCAAATCCGGACACAACTTCGAGAACAGTGATGTTCCATTCTGCACTTCTCGACAAAAAACCAAGTGATGAATAACCTGAAAAAAGTTGAACTTCTAGCCAACGTTAATCTTAATCACGTTTCTAATAATATTTTAATTGGATCTTTCGTGACTGTCTCACTTCTACACGTCTGTGTCGATGCAAGGAGGCATCGAGGTCCTCTTCCCCTTCTTTGAACAGGTCATAATGGAGTGGCTGGATGAACGACTCATCCGTGTAACTCAGAACTTTTAGTAGCTGAAAAATTTGATATATAAGATATCCCCTCGATGTTATCTCTATTTTCCGTTCATGGCACTGTTTTTAAGGGCTTCGAGTGTAATGTGAAACCTAATCGCGAATTCATTATCAAGAGACTTTTTGATTCGCTACAAGACTAATTTCCCTCTATACGGCGGCGCTTTCTACTAAGAACCATCCAAGTTTTGGAGCGTCCACTGCATTCTGGAGACCGTAAAAGTTGTATGAATTATTGCTTAAAACGGTGTTGTAATCTCATAATATAATGCGCTAACTGAGAATAATGAAACAAACTTAATTCTATTATCAACAATTAAATTCCCTGTTTATCCTCGCTGAATATAACGCTCGCGTGAAACTTCCTGGTAGGCAGTCGCTCCCACATACGACTCTTTCAGAACCGAACCCATCGCAAAACTGTAGGAAAGCATTTTCAATTTTCATTTTCGGCTGCTCACTTCCGCACGACGGCGTATCCAATCGAAAGAATTTTCCCGCGCGAAACTGTTTGCACGGAGGAGATATGCTAGCTACGTATAAATTCATTGTTTTAAACAAAAAATAAAGATAAATAATAATAATGATAAAAGGATACTGAGAATGCTGTGGAAGCTACAAGTAGAAAACCGGAAACTGAAAGGCACGCTGGCCAATATTTAGACGGTGCGGGGCAATGGTGTGCTCGCTTTCTCACGTACAATGAACAATGTATAGAAACAAACGGCAACGTACCAGCAAGAAGGGTCATCTTTCCTTTTTTGTATGAGGTTCGGTGTACTTACGGAGGCGAGAAGCAACGCATCCAAGGGTGTCACTTATATTGCCTATTCTTTATCGATGGTTTGACGTTAGAAGTCGTCAGCTGCGCTTTATGACGTTAAATATTAGCATTTTATTAGCGACTCATCACGGTACTCTATACGGCACAGAGAAGAAAAAAGACCTGCAGTGTCACGGTATGGCGATTCTTATACGCCTGTCAAACACACGCCATTTTATCGTCGCTAAGCCTGATGCTTTTTCTAATGTCATTCATTTTTATCTTTTTTTTATTTATTTGTATAAGGATGCGATGATTATGATGATAATGATCATAGGCCTAGTAATTTCTAACGATGATAAGTTTTTTTAAAATCGTATACCGGTAATCAATTATTCCTGACTACGATTGAGTTCAATAAATTATTAATAAAAAAATTCTATGATTCTGTAACTTATACATTCCCATTTACGAGCACAAAAGATGATGAATATCTATTTAAAGGAAATGGTCTGTTTGGGTTTTCCCACTGCTGTAGTGAGGGAAACGTGAAATAAAACTCGCAGAGACTAAAGGTAAATTTAATTTATTAGAAAAGCGATTATAAATGTATGCGGAAAAGTTACTCGCTGATACTTCGTTCTTCTTAGGCTTACGACATACCTGACGGACAAACAGAAAGACATCTAACCGTTAGTTCCAAAGAGAGTAAAGATTATTCAGTATTTAAGTAGATAAATCCAGGAGAGAGAGAGTCGAATCAAAACAAAACGTCGAATGATGATATGAAGGGAATACTTACTCCTGTCCCCATAGATGGGGAATGTCGCGGTGGATTCTTTGGACTTGATTCTATCTTTCGCGCATATCCAAATTGAGCTTTACGAAATTGAAGTGAACTTCGCGCTTTCGATTACTACGAAGTGAATTAATTTAATTCCTTGATGAACCAGACGAGACAAAGCCGATAAATAAGGCAGAGTTCGCAAAAACGCAAGATTTTTGACAGTCTGAAAGGCCAATATTCTGCCTACGCTTCTCTCGTGTCCTTGGATGTGTAGATCGAGTTACACAGACAAAAGTTGTATATGATAGGAGGGGGACTTGAGAAAATTTTCAAGCTCCGACCTTTGCCGGCCAGCGGACGTTATCTCAGACCCCCCGATAAAACAGGTCCCCTGTTAAAATTTTCTGAAATCTTCAACGAAGATGGAGGTTATTAGCTAATGTTTCTCCCCGAAGTAGGTTTTGTCACCGTGTTATCATCTGGTAAGAGTCCATGACCATGGTACAATATAGTTCGTGATTGGGTCCCCGAAAATCCAGAAACCGAGACCCAAAAACGAATTCATGATTAAGTCCACAAAAATTCACAAGATGAGATCCAAAAACGAATTTGTTAATGGGTTCTCAAATATCCAGAAACCTCTTTCTCCGACAACATTGCTTTGGGAAATCCTTAAGACCACAGAAATATCATTTACAGCAAATTTGAGCTTTGTTTAGGACAAGTTTCCAGCCAGTATAGCCTAATAGTTATACCACATAATATGCTAAGACTGATAACTCGATCTCGGGTTCGCATATTTCTGTATCGCATTGACGGTCTGTCAACGAAGGGGAGAGGGGGGCCAACTCGGATTGCCGATTTCTATCAGTCGAATTAGAGCTGGATACCAGTAAAAACATTAAAAATGTCGGAAGTTTGTTGGAGAGTGCGGACTTCCAAAAGGAAATTCAAATATATAATATAAGGGGAAGGCAGTTTTAACGGCCACAGCACTGACTAGTCTTCAGGGCTCACTTGCTCGACTCTTTCGGCCTCCTTCTTGGTCAAGTAAGATTCTATGACCCAATATAGTTTGTGATTGGGTTCTCGAAAAACCACAAGTTGAAATCTAAAAACGAATTCGTGATTGGGTCCTCGAAAATCCAGAAACCGAGACCCAAAGACGAATTTGTGATTGGGTTCTCGAAAATCCACTAATTAAGACCCAAAAACGAGTTCATGATTAGGTTCTTGGTCTAGAAAGATTCTATGACCCAATATAGTTCGTGATTAACATTATCAGTGACCAAAAGCCACATTGGAGGCATGAAAAATTTCAACCTTTGCTACTTTCGGATCTATATTCTTAGTTTTCAATATACCGTATTAGGCTGTACTAAGCCTGAAACTCACTGCAGGCTTCATATTACTATATCTTACGCTAATTAACTCATCCTGCACCTTTATATTATATTGTAGAGGCTCTTGTCGAGGTTTTATTACTATGACGTTAACAAAGACCTTGACTTGCCTTGTGTATCTTTATACTAGGCCTAACTCGTAGTTTTCGGTTTAGTAACCAGACAATATCTGGATTAGGTAAATACAGGACAATATTGTTGATCTACTCACTAGATAATTTTTAGTCTGGTGAATAGATATTTTTTGGTCTATTCATTGGACAATATTTTCCGCTCGAGTCACTATTGTCAATTTCTCGTCTAGTCACTCGACAATTTTTGGTCTAGTTACTGGACAATTTCTAGTCTGATTACAAGACAATATTTTTGATCGACTCACAACACAATATTTGGTCTCCTTACTAGACAATTGAGATGTGTCGTGAAGCCATTTTGATGAAGACGATTCTTTGAATTTGTCGTGTTAGGGAGGGCCATCTACACAGGTTTTTTTCTCTGTTTTTTATAGTTACCCCGATAAACCAGATCGACCAGGTATCTCAGTTGATTTTGAGTAAATATTGACCAAAAATAGACTGAGGGGGCGCTCTGATGAGTGACCAATAACAGACCAACTTTTTCAGTCGATTTACTTCCGCTCTTCCCTACCGTATTTAGACCACATTTAAAGCAACTTGACAAAATTTTGAATGAAAAAATTGGTCGATCTGTAGGTGATGTAGGTACCATAAAATGGTCTATCCTCAGTCATTGGCCATACTTCCTCTGCAATTGACTATATTTTGACCATTTTTGACAAAAAAAAAAGAGTCGATTTCTAGGGAACCTTGATGATATAAAATATTTTCTCATAGTCAATATTTAATCATTGTCAACAAACCACCATAATTAGAATTCTTCTGACGAAAAAGATTGGTAGATTTCTGGGCAATGTAGACGATTATAAAATAGTCTGTTGTAGCCTATATTCAAGCGATATTAACGGACCACTACAAATAGACCACTTTTGAGAAAGCAGAACAATCAAGTTTTGGGCAATAGAGACGCCATAAAACGGTCCATAGTTAGATGATATTAACAGACCACCATTTTCGACAGGAAAAACCAGTCCTTATCTAAGGCTTCCTCATGTGAGAGAAGAAAGAAATGAAGATGCAATCTCGTTAGCAAGATTATATCGAGAGGAGTGCGATTTTGGTCTAAAATTACATTATTAATTAGTATACCTTCAATTATTTATGGACAATGTTCGGAAATTTGTGGAATTTATCATGGATTTATAGAAACTAAAATTGAATAATTTAATTTGAATAATTTTTTATACTAAATTCAAGTATTATATGTATCTACTTATTTAAATTTAATTTATAAAATTCGTACATTATTACGTAATTTTAATTTTAAATTTAATTATTATAATTTAATTGATATAATGCAATAATTATTATTATTCTTTATCAATTTATTATTTATAAATTAATTTTTATCAATTTAATTTATATTAATTTTGTTATTTAAATTGACTCTCTAAAAATTGTTTTTTTAATAATTTTCTTATTTTTTGTCATAAATAAACCTAACAATTTTCTATTAATTGAATGTAAAATTGAACAAAAAAATGAAAAATATCATTCTGGTTCAATTATGATTATTTAAAATCATTGAAATGATTAAGTAATTAATTCTCATTTAAAGGATCAAATATGTTAAATAAATTAAATGATATAAAAAGTTATTTAGTTTCAATTTTTTTGTTGTTTTTTAATAATTTTTATTGAAAATTAATATAAATGTATTTAATGAATAATTCTGAAAAAAAAAAATTAATAATTTTGATTAAATCAACTATATCAAGAAAATTTAAATAAGATCTTTATTTTTTCAAAATAATATTATATTATAAACTTCTTAAATAAAGTTGAAATTTAATTTCAAAAAATAAAATTGTTATAAAATTAAAATTAAAAAATATATATATTTAATAATTCCTGTCGGAACTCCTTAAATTGAATATAATAAATCTAATATTATTATGATTAGTAGAATATGTTCATTTATTGAATAATTTTATTATTAAGAATATTAATTTTTAAATTTTTAATTTTCTTTCAAATATCTTCATTTATCTGCGAGTTTGCTAGCAATATGATAGTTGATTCATTCCTAAGAAATCGGCTGGAAATTTTGGGCAAAAATGAGTGACCGCGGTTTGCAGGAGAATAGACAAAAAAAAAGAGTAAAAATATTGGTCGATGTTGAGGAAAAATTTACTCAAAATGGATCAAGGTATCTCCCAAAATATCTGCCCAGAAATCGACTAGAAATCTTAGTCAAAATTGAGTGATAAATACAATATCAATTTTCGACTAAGAAACGAGGAAAAATTCCATTTTGTATTGACAATTATAACGACCAAAAAATGGGTAGAAATGTATTCCGCATAGTGATCAAAAATCAACTAAAAATATGATCAAAATTTAGTAGCTGAATAATATCAGACCAACGATCAACTGAAATGAATAGACAAAATTTGGCCAATTTATCTGAAAAATTTACTAAAAATCAACCATTTTCTGATGGTACCATAATATTTAGTCTTTTTTCGTCGTACGACCAAAAACCGACCAATGTCGATCATACAGTGATGGTCGATTTGGTTTATCGGGACCAGAAATTAAAGTTCGAGGGAGGTTCAGGGGGTCACAACACCCCCTCTGATTCAATTACGAGACAATATTTTTGATCTAGTAATAGACAATTTTTTGTCAGGGCATTAAACAATTTTTGGTCTACTTGGTCGATAATTTTCGGTCCAGTCACTAGACAATCATTTCTGGTCTACTCACTGGACAATCTTTAGTCTAGTTTACTAGACGCAGACGATTTTTGGTTTGATTACAAGACAATATTTTTAGTCTAATGATAGGCTAAATTTTGGTGTATTTAATAGATATTTTTTGGTCTAGTTACTAGACAATTTCTGACCTAGTTGGTGAACTTGTATTTTCGGTCTAACAATGGACAATATTTTTGGTCTACTTACTAGACATTGTTCGGTCTAGCCACAAGACAATTTCTGTCATGTACAAATCTAAAGTGTAATGCTCCCACGTCACTATAGCTAAGGAACTTTAACAAACTATTGTCTTCTTCTTCATAAACTTCATATTACTTATGTATAGCTCAAAGGTCCTGAAACAGAGCGAACTTATAAAATGGTTCAGTGCATTTCTTTTCAGATTCAATAATGTTTGAAATTATATACCCGGTGATCTGAATGTCACTGAGATATCTACTATTAGGTTTTGCTTTGGCTCCACCATCTCATCCATCCATTTGTACGTTATCCATCGACCCCCTGAAAAACCCATAGACGATATTATTTTAATGATTATGGCATGACAATGAAAATGAATCTTCTTATACTACTTTAATAATGTTTCACAAGTAATAAGGTTCGGAGAGAAAGAGAAAAAAAATTATAAATGATGGTTCAAGAACGGGGTTAAATTTCGTATCACGTAAAGAAAACGTTTGAATCATAACAATATTGGTAAATATAATAAGCGTGCGTACGCGAATAAAAATACTCCGTATCATCATTCGCAACCATTTTCGCGGGGTGTGATATATTCGAAGTCGTTTTTATAACGATATCGATCATGTTGATATATATAATTTCAGTAAAAGCCAGAGAGAAAGACTTTTGGTTCATCATTTGGCCCGATTCCGCATGGCAGCGTGCCATAATGTGGCGAAATGTTGCTTTGGCAGTCGGCCATCTATCTGTAATCATTTTCTTTACCCTTAATTCTTTTTAAACAGTTCGCGTCCCCGCTTCTTTGCCTACTTGTTTCTAGCGCGCACTCCCTATCCCGGCGTTTTTCAAAGTGCAAAGTAGGAATATCACATCCCCTATGAACTTTCGCGTTCGTAACAATTTGTAATCGAGCTGTTCCACGATATCTGAAGTCTATACTATAGGTAAAAGTACATATTTTATTTACTTCGACTTCGGAAATCGGAGGAAATTTGTCAAGAGGTTGGAGGGGAAGATAAGGGGGAATAAATAAATTTCTAAGGCTGTTTAGAGTTCCGACCACATTAGATTGATGCAAGAAATAAGGCTATTTGAATACTATAGGTATACATACGATGAAAATATTTATGTAATGGTGAGTTAATATTGTAGATTAGGCTTTCGTGTTTCGCCTTTGATCCGGGCTCAGTCACTACAACTGTAGGTTTTGCCCTTTTTTCGAAACGGTATACCGTACTATACGATATCAGTTTGATCCATTTCTTTTTTAGTCATGTTATGAAATGAAGTCAGGGGTAGCTTTATCTGATCATTGTGGTACGCCTATCGTCTACATTTTCATAAATATGAATGCAGTCCATCGTTGCTGAAAATATACTAAAAAGCTGCATAAAAGAGGTAGACTATTCACGAATGAAATAATTTCTATTACGTATACTATACCACATACCTATTTTACCGGGAGTTGGAGAATGGTAAGAAATTTCACTCGTATTTTCAAATTATTTTTGCTCGGTAATTGATGTTTAGTTTACGTACGAACACGGTTAGATGCACACGAAACCTTCTAAGCCTATAGAGCAAAAGCAACCTTATTTTGACGGCGTATAGACGAGTTATAAATTTTTGGTAGTCACGTGAGGAGTATTTTATTTTCGGATGATAGGCTGCAGAATTTGGCTTACTCGCGTATTATGATGTTTAATATACCCACGCTGACAGATACTTTTATGTCTTCGAGCTATTTTTTAGTATTTTTTTTGAGAGCTGATACAGGAAGTACCACACATGTGTACAGCAGTGTACACGCAATTTAGAATTCATTTTGAGAGAAGGTGTAAGTAGAGCATTGGAAATTATTGTACAATTCTTACAAGAGTACTTTCGCATGTTATACTCCATCATCAATAATGTGGTCTTCAACATTGGTTCCTTCTTCTAGTATAATACCGTGATATTAAACTAGACAACAATTAAAAATTCTTTGAAAATTGCTGAAGTGAGATAGGTTGTATCTAAGAAGCTCGATAAATAACGCTTTGACGTATCGCGACGACGCGTGGCAACTAAACAAAGTGATAACGAGAAAACGCAACCTCCTATCAAAAAAAGGAAAACGGTTCTGAAATCAGCGCATAAAATACTTCTAGATACACCTATCGTACTTCAGCAATTTTCAAAAAATTTTTAATTGTTGCCTAGTGTTATTATTGGCTACGGCAATGATGCGTAGTGATTGGTTCACTCTCTAACCTACGTTTCTATTGGTTACCAAGTGAGGCTTATTGGTTGTTTCTAATCATCTTTCACTGTCAAACGTGATACATTGCCCAACAGGCTGTCTTCTCTCCTCTTTGCCTTTACAATCTCAATTAGTTCCCAAAGTTTTTTTCTCTTCATGTGGTTCCCTACATGTATGACTTTGAAGATTCCTTCACCATTGCAGAGTTTGCCAAACAGTGATGGCTTGCCAGTTGTCATCCCTTTTCTCCCTTGATATTTTCTGCTCCTTTTTCCTGATATCGAACTTTCTCCCAGATGACTTTGCACTGTTCGCAACTGAGCTTGATGTAAACTCTGCTCAAGCTTCCCTTGTCCCTTTTCTTTGTCTGGTCGTTGCTTATTCTCTTTACCATGGGTGGGTTGTTATGGATATCAACCTTCATGTTATAACCACCGAACACCTTCGTCACCTTGTTTGTGTACTTTCCTATACATGTACTGATTTGAAGTACTTGCTTCCATTTTCCTAAGGGCATCCTCAACCACGCCTCTAGAGTAAGTCATTGGCTGCTGCGATCAGCTTTACTACTCATTTCAATTTTGTTCCTCTTCTTTTCAGTAATTGTTCTTCAGGAAAGGAATTGCTCGATAGCAGTAGTTCCGAATCTTACCTTTAACTGATGCCTGTCCTGTGTGGTGGTAGTTAAGTCATTTGTCAGTGTGTATCTAGGCTTCCCGTAGATTTTGTATTCTACCCTGTTATTATCTAGTGAAAGTGATACGTCCATGTCGTTGATGGCCCCGTTGATGGTCTCAATACCCTTTTTCACTACCAATTTGATGCTTTCTTTCATCGCTTAATATAAATCCAGAAGGAATTGTTCCATCCGTCTATTTGTGTCTGACTTCACAATCGGGACATCATTTAGGTATCTAGCCCAGTGTTTGATCAAGTTTCTAAACTTGCTGCCTTTCAATTTCTCCATTTCCATATGTCATTCTTGAAAATCTCCGCCAATATCGTTGACATCGGTGATCCCGTAGTCAGTCTTTTTTTTGAAAAGCGTTTTTCAAATGTACAAATTCACTTTATTATTAGTTGCTTTTACAAGAGTACTTCCGGGTGTTATCCCATCATCAGCTGTGTCGCAACTGGAGAACAAGGCCTCAACCATGGGTTCTTATAGTATAACAGTGTGATCTTATTGGCTATAACAAAGCTGTGTTGTGATTGGTTCACTTCTTAGAAACTTATTCTTACAATAATATGACATTGTGTTCTTATTGGCTAAAACATACTGCTTAGTGATTGGTTTCAACCTATTATGCTAAATACTGTGTTTCTATTGGCTACCTGGTTTCCTGCCGTCTCATTGGTTGGTTCTGTTCTTCTTCTCTCGTCCAATCACCAGGCCGAATAATTTTTCGCTGTCAAAAGTGATCACATTGTTTGAGAGGCAGGCTTTCTTCCTCTTAGCTATTGCAATCTCCATTTGTTCTCAGGGTTTTCTTCTCTTTGTGGAATTCTCTACATTTATGACTTCAAATATTCCCTCTCCATTGTGGAGTTCTTTGTTACAGTGTTTCCCAAAGAGTCTTCTTTCTCCCTCGACTTTTTGTACTCCCTTTTCCTGATTTCAAACGTTCTGCCAGTCTCACCGATGTAGATCCCCTCGCACTGTTCACAACTGAGCTTGTACACTCCGCGCAAGCTTTCCTTGTCCTTTTGTTCCGTCTCACCATGGGTTGGTTATTCTGGATACCCACATTCACATCGTAGCCATTGAACGCCTTTATCACCTTGTTTGTGTACTTTCCTGTGTATGGTATCGATCCGGAGTACTTTATCACTATGCTATTATGGGTTCCCCTTTTTGTTTCCATTTTCCCAAAGACTCCACCCACCACACCTCTATGGGAGCCATTGGCTTCTGCGATCTGCTTTACTATCTTGATCTCTTCCCTCTTCTCTTCGTTGTTCTTGAGGACAGAAATTGCTCGATAGCAGTAGTTCTGGATTGCCACTAGTAACTTGTGCCTGGGGTGGTGGTAGGAGTCATTTGGGATGATGGTGTCAGTATGCATCGGCTTCCTGTAGATTTTGTATTCTATCCTATTATTCTCCAGTGTGAGTGTAAGGTCCAAATAGTCGATGGTCTCATTGCCTTTTTCCACTGTGAATTTGATGCTCTCATTCATCGCGTTCATTTCTGAAAGGAATAGGTCCACCTGTCAATCAGTGCCTGACCACACAATTAGGATATCATCTACATATCTGGCCCAGTGTTTGATCGAGTTTCTGAACTTGCTACCCTTCAATATCTTGTTTTCCATATCATTCATGAATATCTCCGCCTGTATTGGTGACAGCGGTGATCCCATCGCAAGTCCCCTTTCCTGACTGTAGAACATATTATTGAAGCGGCAGTGATTCTGGCTCAAGATCTCCTCCACTATGTTGGCGTACTTTGACCCATCGGGGTTCCTATGGTATCTGTTGTTGTTTTTGACAGTGTGAGAAGTCCCTCCTTCGGTATGGCACTAAACATATTAGTCACATCAAAGAATATCAGCTTGTCGTTACTCCTGATTTCCAACTTGTCCAGTTGCTCAATCAGCTCTCTGTTGTTTCTGATACTTCGTCTGGGTGCAAACTGGTAGTTTTCTTTCAGGAATGTGGCTACGATCTTCGCTATCTTGTAGCATGGTGATTGAATGCTGTTGACCAAGGGTCTCATCGGATGGTTCACTTTGTGGAGTTTTACAAGCCCCTTGAGTTTTGGTGCAACCGGGTTCATCTCAAGCGTCCTTCCATTGCCGGGTACATTGTTCCGTTTCAACACAGCTTTCAGGTCATCTTGGTATTTCTGTGTTGGGTCTTTTGTCAGCTCTTGGTATCCATTAACTGCAATGTACGACTCCACTTTTTGGGTGTAGTCCTCCTTCTCCATAACCACTACCGTGTTGCCTTTGTCCGCCTTTGTCAAAATCAGATTGTTCTGTCGGATCTTCTTTTGTAGATTTGTGACCTTCCTCTGCATTACTTGCGTTCTGTCATTGGTTCGGTACATATTCTCTTTGATCTCCAACAGAAATTTCCCAATTTTGGTCCGGGCCTCTGGTCTCACGTCGTATTCCATTGTTTGGATTACTTGTTTGCAGCTAATGGTCATACTTTCAAGCTTACACTGTTTCATCCTCTCTGGCTGCACGTACTTGACGCCTTTATCCAGTAGTCTTCTTTCTTCTTCTGTGAAGGTGACGCTTGATAGGTTCTCGGTTCTGGCAACAAAGAAAGTTGTTCTGAGCTCTCGCTGTCTCTTCCTTTCTTTCTTCTTTCTTCCGGGTTAGTTCGGCAAGCTTCTTTTTGATCTGTTTTGTTTGGGCTTCCACTCGTTTTTCCACATAGTCCTCTCCTTTCTTTCCCCTCTCCTCCTTTTTCGAACATAATTTCTTCAAATTCTAGCGGGTGGAGTAACCTGGGCAGATGGAAATATTGATCATGCAGTAAACCATTCAGGCTGGTGATTTTCTTTTAGAGTCGGCTTGCATCTTGGTGCGTTTCACTGCTGCGCTGTTTCCTGGTAGCCTGATAGTCGCATACTTGGGAATAATGCTTTGTCTCAAGCAGTTGTTATTGAACCAAATCTTCTCATACGTCGTCCCTTGGATTTTGGAGTTCATCTCAAACTTTTTCTCACAGTCAGGTACATTGTTCTCTTTCAACATGGTTTTTCAGCCTGTTTGATATTCTTGGTCCGGTCACTCTTTAGCTCTTGATATCAAATCTCCGCACTTTAGGACCCACTTTTCGTGTGTGGTCGTCCTTCTCCATTACCACTACCGTGTTGCCTTTCCCCGCCTTTGGCTCGTATTCTGTCATTGGTTCATCACATATTTTCCTTGATGTTCAACTGCATTTCCCAAATTCTGATTCGATTTTCACATCATATTCCATATGGTTTGGATTACTTGTTCGCAGCTAATGGCTATTTTTTCGAGCTTACACTGTGCAGTCAATTTCTCTGGCTGGTAGTACTTGATGCTTTTTTCTAACAGTCTTTCTTCTTTTTCTGTAGAAGTTACGCTTGATTGATTCTTGGTTCTGTGAGCAAAATAGTCGCTATCTCTCCTTTCCTTTCTTTATTGATTCGAGTCAATTCGACAAGTTTCTTCTTTCTTTATTTGATTTGGGTTAAGTCGGTTCTCACGTACTCCTCTCCTCGAAAATTCTCGGTGGCCCAGCTACTTGTTCAGATAGAAATAAATATTGCTGACACAGTAAACCATTCAGCTAGTTGATCTTCTTGTACAGTTCATTCATTTTATTCTTTACTCTGAATCTTTCGGCTTGCATTTCGCACTGCTTTCTGGTGGCCTGATAGTCGCGCGTAGGTACTGGACTTGGTAATACCTTGTGTCACGCATTTAGTGTTGAACCAAATCACGTTCGTAACTCTTAATTTGGTTTTGGTCTCAGGAACTTGAGAACCTGATCAACCACTTCTGATGTGTTATAATTGGAACTCTTGCTTGCAGACGCCCAAAATTTTGCTACGTATCCGATTAAAAACATAGCTCAAAATCATGGTACGAGTATTAATAGGATAAGTGAGTAACCTTCTCCTGACTTATGTATACATTTCGGTATTCAATGCTTGCAAGTTTACCTCCTCATATAAAACTCAGGAGTCGAAACTCAAGGTCGAAATTTTTTCAAGTCTCCCTCTTGATAGTTCGCTGCTTGAGCGTCCTATGTAGAATGGTCAAGAATTTTGCATGATCATCAGACATCATAGCAGCAACCTCCAGGAAATGAGACCACACTGTCACGCAAAGCAGTAGTCAGAGGTCGGTATAGCCGGATAACCAGGATGTAGGAAAATGATGATGAATGTTCCAAGCTTTCCATTGCAACAAGAATACTTTAATCTCCTGCGGAATGTTCAAATAATGACATCGTTGAATTTAGTCTTTCTCCATAATATTCAAGTGTATAACCAACCGAATATTTAATTTTCTTCACGGCACTACTAATCCACTCTGACATAAATTTCGTTGAAAAAATTAACAAATAACTAATTTCTCGAATAAACCGAAATGTCGCAACCAAATTATCATTTTTCTTCCTCTTTTTCCTTATTTCCCTTCCTATTTTTCTTTTTAATCGCGTGTATTCGCTTAAATAGCTGATGTTCACCCGTCTTTCTGTCTTTTTAATCATAAATATTTTACAAACGAGTAAATCAGTCACTCTAAGAGAATCCTTTAAAGGAGGAAAAAAAAAACTATAATATCCGAGTTTTCACACTGTGAACTTTCTCCGAGCATTTTTAATATCTATCCTTTTTTTTTTTTTCTATCATTTACTTTCTTTTTTCTATTTGTATTTTTCTCACGCTCTCTCTCTCTTTTCGTAATTAATATGTTAGCAGCGTTAATACGAAGTGAAAATAAAAAAGCCAAGACACTCTGTATATAAAAAAATTTTGAATGGCAGAAGAGAAATTATGATTAATGTCGTTTAATCCCCGAATAAATGACGAAACAGTTTACGACGTAAGAAAGCTTCAAGTTATAATAATAGGATAGAAGAGGCGGCGGCGGCAAAGTGGTGGGAAAAAATTGGAGAAAAAAATGAAAGAAAAATGGATTATTTTGTGGTAGCCGGTAACAGAGAGGGGGGCAATAACGGAGGGAAATACTCGTAAATTATAAATTCGTTATTAATATCAGCGTTGTATAAAAAGCCAGCAGCCAAGAGCATCGTTAAAAGTATAATAACTGACGATAAGTTTTGCCGAGTATAAATTTAATTAAACTTCCCTTTTGGTAGCAAAAATAAAAAAGAAAAAAAAAAGATAGGATGAGTAGAGTAGAGAGAAAGAAAAAAGTAAGAGCGAGAGAGAAGGAAAGTAAAATAGAGCTTGAACAAGATCGAAAAATTATGAATAATTATGAAGTAGTGCATATATATATTTTTTCGATAGTAGCTGAAGTTTTTCCGATCAAAAGTATGAAAAAATAATGATTTCGTCGCCAAACTGATAACTTATCGACGCTATAATTATCAATTTATCATTTAACATCAAATTATTACGTACTCAATTTTCCTACTTATTCATATTTACAAACAGTATATTATTTGAACTGAACCGTTCTCATAAAGACGAGTAGTATTGGGTTTCGATTTTTCATGACTTAATAATGTAAGTAAGTAGACGTCCACCGTTCATTTCCTGAATGATTTTCTGTGGTTCAGCGACAGAGCCTCGGAGGCAACCCCTGTTCGTGCACACATAGAGCACAATAATAGACAAGTCCTCATATTTATTCATTTTCGTCTTATTTGATATTTACTCGTGGATCCAGGATTTAACTTATAATACTTATTTCATTCTACGGGTGCAACTTCGCAATATTTCTATATTGTCGTGGTCAATAATATTTTATTCTGGTTTGCGTACGGCAATTTCACATTATTTACAAAGACCTGCCGACGCTAGTACAAAACTCTTTATCCCGTGGGAGCAGTTATTAACCTCGATGTTCTGCAATTCCGTCTATAAACCTTAGTAGGTAACGTTTATTACAAAGTCCTGCTTTACTGAAAGTATAGTTCGCGAAACACTACCTTCGACTTTCTTCTGTCCCAATGAAAGTTCAACTATAAATTCTTCGCGACTAATTTCTATACTCAGTCTCACGTCACGATTGTTGTTTTTATAAATAAAGTCATGTCGATCAACTCGTTATTTACGCAATGTTAAAAGCTAAATGTTGAGCCAAGTTACCCTGGTAGATGCGCGTGCATTGTTACATTTCTAAGTATTGATACTTGATAGGAAAAGTTGGTAAGGTATTGAAAAAGTAATGAAGGTAGTTGGAATTAATCACACATTGTATAAAATAAGAACAAATACAGAATAATAGTTTGCACGTTTCATAGAATTATTCACTTTGAAACAACTGCTTGGAATTAATGATATCATAACCATGTACTAATCAGGTACTTACTTATTCATAAATAAAAATATTGCGACATAAAAACTTCAAATTCTAACCTCATGACATCGAAGAGATCATATTTGGAAATGCGTTGGAGATTACCACTGTATGGAAGTACAGTAAATCAAAAAGTTTAGCTTATTAATTTAGATCTGGCAACCTCGAACGTATCAGACTACCTGGTACGAAACAAGCCCTTGTGGCATTTCACAGACCAAATAGTTGTTGTCATCCACTTGCTTCACTCTTGACAACACTTATTGCTATGACGCGACGGGCTGCGCACAAGGAAGCGGAAAATAAGTATGAAAACGCCGAAGGTGATCCCAACGCATTGGTAGAACGTCTAACCGAGGCAGAAGCGTCCTTCACCAACTTCAGAATTAAACTTGAAGTCGCCCAAAACTGGTATATTCTACTCACGGATGCTGCCGATTTTGTTTGATAAAGGGCAGAGTTTGTACAAAGTATGTATGTGAGTCCAACAACCACAGTTTGCGCGAAGTACTAATGTTATATTCAGTATTCACAGTTTGCGAAAAGTATGAATATGTGAGTCCAACGTCCACAATTTGTCCACGTGTCATTGGATATCACCTCAAAGCCCAAGCACTTCCTAAATTTAATGGAAATATTTGGGAGAGGTCGGCCTGTTGGCGTCAATTTGAAAAAGCTGCGCATCTCACAAAAGGCCAAGGATGGGCCTAGGCTGTTTCAACTTAGCAACAGCCTCAAGGGCGATGCGAAATAGTCTTACATAACAATGGATAAATCGATACCACAAAAATACATTAATATCTGAGCTGAGAAGGGCTGTTTTGTAGTCTGAACGGTAAAACTTCATCAGCAGAGTGCATAGGCTCTCATTTGGATTCATATAAATTCGAACATACGAGTACAATTGCAGCTTGAACTGTCCAGGTTCAAGATCGCTGTCCGCATCTTTTCAAAGAAACAGTCTTGAATTAATTAAAATATCAGGATTTTTCCTCTCGAGTTGATGAATTTTCAACGATTTCAACCGTCATGGACGTCATGGTGACAGCGCCACACAGTGGTCGGAAATTGAAAAAAGCTGGACTATAATCCAAAATTGAAAGTTTTCATAACACTTTCGACCTTTCATCTTTTCCCGTTTTCACTAAATTGAACATGCTGAGTGTTACCACCTTACCAATCTAAAATTGCAGAGCTTCCCGGATTCATCACATTGCTTTTTTCACAAAAAAATACGCCATATCAAAGCAATGTTGGATTTTTCAACGGTTTCCACGAGTAATAGCATCAAAAAACACTGCATTGAAATTTCAGCATGCATCCAACTATTGTTGCCTATCCACACGTTTTGAAGGGGTCAACATAATAAACCGTCAATTTCGTTTAGTGGTAAACCTCGGTACAACCGAAAATTTGGTCGGTAGTGTGCAGTGAGGTCAACGTCTTGTATCCCCGTTGTCATCTTTCGCCACTAGTCGCCACTTCGTCTGCTGTGTGCGTTAGAAGTGGAGTTTTCTCTCGTTGTGTTAATTTGTCTTATACATCTTCATCAACTTCTAGTTTTTGTGTTAGCTGTTTCAAGTTTTTTTTTTCCAAGGTTTACCACACTGTGGCAATTTTTAGGGAGAGGTGTCAGCTTGAAAATGGATTCAGCGACCCAGAAAACCCCCCTGACCAGCTTCTCAACTTTAAAATTACAAAAACAGTACTATTTCAAATTTTGAAGGTATAAACCTCCTGAGGCACTTTTTAGGGAGGGGTTAGCCCAAAAATGACCTTGAAAATGGATTTAGCGACCAAAATACATACGAGATCCGTTGTTTTCTTTCCTCTATCCATTACTGTAGAGCTGAGAGGAATTAAGTCCAGCTTTTTTCAATTTCCGACCACTGTGCGCTAATGTCACTAGTAATGATCTTCGACCTTCTATCATTTTGAGGTTGAATTCTTGGAAGTCCCTCGATATGTCTCTTGAATTATTGAATTTCTGTATTGTTACTTCTAGAAAATCAAGGATCATATTTTAGCTCGGAACCTGCTACATGTTTTGTTTGGGGATCGTTGAAGAAGTCCGTCTCCGATCTTCGTGACATCATCAGTGACCTTGACTTACTTTGTTGATTTTGACTTTCTCTACTTCGGGACCTCTATCTTTAACCTTCTAGCATAGCCGTCAGTTTGACAAACTCCCATTGAACGGACTCCAAATTGCTGAACATCAACGCTATAACGCTCGGCTGCAATTATATTACTTGCAACTTGGAATTTTATCTGCCAGTTGAGTGCATCGCTATCAACAGACAAGCGTGCGTTCTCACATACATAAATGCTTCAAATGGAGAAACTTTAGTATTAAGCCACAGTTTGCGATATGTGGCGACACTAGAAAATCGGTCGGTATCAACTTTTAATATGATCACTCTGAACTTGAAAAGTAGAAATATTGGAGAAAATCTACCAAAAACACTGCAAGCTTCGGGATACACGTCACAAAGATTAATCCAACTTATTGAAACAAGGAGAGGATTAGAAGCAGTTTGCAGGAATGTAATATGGTTTTTTATTTCTTTTTTTACAAGCGGTCGCCAAAATCATTTTGCCACTCACGTGAAATTTTGAGAGCATTTTTTGTTTTTAGGGTCGGCGCCGGCACAGGCACTAGCCGACCGTATTGTAGTGGACTGAGTTTTTTGTGATAACAAAATATCGACCTTCGATATTTTCAAGCGCAATTTTACTCCCATAAGAAATACAAGGGGAGCAAAGATCAGTATGAAATTAAACAAAAATCAAAAAGGATTGAGGGCAAAAAAGTTTATTTTTATAATGTGTGAGGTAATCAGCTTCCAAAATTGAACTTTTAACCCCTCAATTCTTTCTCAATTTTAATTAATACCATATGATCGGTTTGCTTCATATGTTTTCTTATGGGGAGCAAATTTGCGATTGGAAATATTTTGGGTACTTTTGCTGTACTGTAATCACACTGTAATCAATATTTTGTTATCACAAAAAACTCAGTCTATCATTTTTTTCTTCTTTCTTCTTCGGGTAAGTTCAGTCGCTCACGTCACGGCATGGTAGTCCACAACGCAGTAAGTTGTGGGTATTTTATTTAGATGATGTATGATACTATGTTAATATTACGCGTAGCCTATCTTTTTTTTTTTTTTTCTTTTAATACATCCAACCATTGAGAAAAATTATAAAAGAAAAACACACAAAAAAAATGAAAATAAAATAAAAACAAAAAACAAAAAACAAAACAAAACAATATATTAAAAAAAAAGGGAGAAAAAAAATTACACACATGCATAAATGTAAAAAAAAAAAAGTGAAAACAATAGTACTCCGACATAGGAATCCGTTGTGAGGACTGGAGCCGAGTTTGATTTCTTGTATTAAAAGAGTATGATTTAATCGCTCTTTAGAATTTAAAGAAAGTAAATCATAAAAAAATAAAAAAAAAAAAAAAAAAGTTGGAAAGAGGATAGCTACTGGGCCTTAGGAAAAACGGAGAAAATGAATTGAATTTAAATGTTGATGGAAGCAGGCAGGTCAGAGATGAATTTGAAAATGTGTGAGAAAATTGAAGGGTTTTCTGATGATAGGAGGTCGGTGGCTCTGAGTGGGGTAACGAATTGTAAATTGATGGCTTCTGAGTATAGTATTTGTCCAATGTTGGATATTTCTAGGCATTCAAAAAGATAATGATTGATGTCGCCTTTATCTCTCATTCTCTCATTGTCAAAATCAGCCATCTTCGCTTCGGACATAATCGTCTCCCTGTTCACCTCAAACGCATAAATCTCATAGAATCTGACGCATGCTTCTTCCATCCAGACAACCCTTTAAAAGCCGACATCAACCACTACTTTTTTGAATGCTCAGAATTACCAAATTTAAGACAAAAGCTCTATTCAGAATGTATGAATTTAAATTTTCCCACCCCTCTCCGAGCTATTGACCTTCTCTCATCCGAAGAATTATCAATTTTCCCTCATATCTTTCATTTCCTTAAACATCTTCCGGAATCCATCACAATTTGACTTACATATTCATAACAAATTTGTTAAACGAGGTAAGGCCTAGTTGCCATCCTCCAACACCCTGTTTATTTTTATTTTTTTATTTATTATCATTATTTTGTATTTTTGCATTTTTTTTTCCTTCTAAATTTCTGTAATTTTGTTTTTCTCTTCCTTGTTTTGTAATGTTTCTCTTTTTATTTTTATCTTTATTTTTATTTTTTTTATTTTTTTATTTCTTTTAATATTTTCACAATAAAGGGTGTATTAAAAAAAAGAAGAAAAAAAAGAAGGATTGTCTAGATGGAGGGGGCTGTTTTCGTGTTGTTTCTCCTATCTTTGATTGCGTGTATGCATTCATCAGCGTATTAATAAATTTGATTCAAATTATAAATTATTTATTTTCGTTCTCTGGGAACAGTTAGTTTATTTATGATTATCATTGATTAATTAGCCGCTGCTGATTAATTAGTTACAACGACGAGAAGGAATGGAACAATAAAAATAGTAGCGTCTTTAATCGAACGTTCGCAAATTGAAAAGATCGCAGATCGATGTAACAATAAATTTGATATCCGTATGTTCAAATTGCAAGTTCATTTCATTTTAATGATTATATCAGATGACTACCAATGGAACCAAACGTCTTAATTGCGATGGAAAAGAATGAGAGTAATGAAATGAATTCTTGAAATTGGTCTAAACAATATGATTGGTGTAACGGTATGTAGAGCAAAATATAAAATGAATGATTGTTGAGTATCCTGATTCCTGATCATGAGGTTGGTATCTAATTACAATGATTCTAGTCTCCAATCTGAGTTTGTAGTTCTATTCCTTAGAACGTGAGTACCTGAGTAGAAGGTAAGTATATGAGGTATGAACAGTTTTGATGAATAATTATTATCGAAATTTTATTATTTGAAGTTGCAATAAGTATAAGGTAACTTACATTTAGTTTCTAGTGCCGGTTCTTACACCTGATGTTAGAAGCCAAATATCATCTCAAGTAAATCAATACACATATTTTGCAATGTATACCAATACGTATTGGAATCAAATTATTTTGTTTTGATGGAATGTGAATCTTGTTACTTATATTATTAGCAAAAAGGAGGAGCTTGCCAGAAATACTTCTATGACTTGGTTTGATACACTGTATACGCTAATATGACAGATATCTATACAGATAGATAGACAAAAGCTGAACGTCATTCACAAAGCTTCTTTTCTATCAATTACCGTACCTAGTTGCATTGGGCGTTTGTTTCTTTCACAAAATGAGTTTCTACTCAAGTGGAGGTTGGTTAGTGTATTCAATAAAATATGATTAATTAAATGTGAACTGAGGAGCACAATTAATTACTCTTCCACAGACCCATGGGAAACTGAAATGAATAATTGCGCAAATAGAAACGTAGGAACATCAGAATGACTTGAAAGTTGATCATAAATCGCAAATTTGTGATCTGCGATTCAATTTTGAATTTCAATTTATACCTATACCGGTACTTATAGTTCTAAGTAGGTACTTTGAAGTTGACTACAAAAGTAGTATAATAATTACATTGTTGGGTTTTGAGTAGGTACCGGTAGACAAAATATAATGAAGTTTGTGATAGTATTAATTAATCAAGGATTTCAATTCTGCGATTTTACAATTTGTGTTATTATTATCCTTATCTCATGAGGACGAAAATGACAATTGTTGGAAGGGTGTAATATCAGTTGGGTTACTTCAGGTTATTGCTTATTAATTGTTGAGTGTTAGCTTTCTCAAATAGAAACAAAGAATCAAGAAGATGTGATGTGAATTCTTGAAATTGGTTCAAATGATATGAATGAAATTGAATACAATTGAAATGGAATGTCTTACAACGCGATGGGGATATGAAATGAATAATTAAAAATAAAAATGTAGGAAATAGGTTCACGCCGACCCTATTACTACGTAGCTCGCTACATAGCTTGTTTCTTCTTTCTTCTTTGGGTAAGTTCAGTCGCTCACATCACGGCATGGTAGTCCACAACGCAGTAAGTTGTGGGTATTTTTATTTAGATGATGTATGATACTATGTTAATATTATGTGTAGCCTATCTTGTTTTTGTGTTGTTTCTCCTATCTTTGATTGTGTGTATGCATTCATCAGAGTATTAATAAATTTGATTCAAATTATAAATTATTTATTTTCGTTCTCTGGGAACAGTTAGTTTATTTATGATTATCATTGATTAATTAGCCGCTGCTGATTAATTAGTTACAACGACGAGAAGGAATGGAACAATAAAAATAGTAGCGTCTTTATTATCGAACGCTCGCAAATTGAAAAGATCGCAGATTGATGTAGCAATAAATTTGATATGTTCAAATTGCAAGTTCATTTCATTTTATTGATTATATCAGATGACTACCAATGGAACCAAACGTCTTAATTGCGATGGAAAAGAATGAGAGTAATGAAATATGAATTCTTGAAATTGGTCTAAACAATATGAATGGTGAAGCGGTATGTAGAGCAAAATCTAAAATGAATGATTGTTGAGTATCCTGATCATGAAATCGGTATCTAATTACAATGATTCTAGTCTCCAATCTGAGTTTGTAGTTCTATTCCATAGAACGTGAACTTACCTGAGGAGAAGGTATATGAGGTATGAACAGTTTTGATGAATAATTATTATCGAAATTTTATAATTCGAACTTGCAGTATAAGGTAACTTACATTTAGTTTCTAGTGCCGGTTCTTACGCGCGATGTTAGAAGCCAAATATCATCTTAAGTAAATCAATATTTTGCAATAAAAATAAAAATGTAGGACATAGGTTCACGTCGACCCTATTACTACGTAGCTCGCTACGTAAATTGTTTTCTAAAATCTTCTGTCCATTTGTTTTTTCTTGGTTGAGAACTGGTGAGTGATTCTGTATGGGCTTCGCAAAACTGTAATTCATCCATCACTAGTCAACGTCTCCCGCAAAATTTACGGAATTAATCTCTCGTACCCTTACTAGAGCCACTGTGGCCGTTCTTGTACTCCTCCAAGGAAAGAGCTATAACTAGTTGAGTATACCTATAAATTTGTTTTATGTGAGATAGTCTTGTTCAAAGATCTAAGGCCTCGGGGATCCATGTTCTCCAGGTCTACCTTACTGTTAAAAATTTCTTTTCTTCTACGAGTCCAACAAGTTAAGGTGAATGCTCGATGCCAGCCTAGATCAGTATACTAGGAAAGATTTCTAATTTGGAGATTTGATGAATATCATTCCAATCGAAAATCACTCGTGTATATATATGACCTCACCTTAATAATCTTTCAGAATACGTCACCGCTTGTTTCGAATTATATTCTCGCTACATTGGTTCACTCGCTTACACATACACAAAAAGAAAAATATAGGATAGGTCTCCATATCGCGGATATCATATTTTTCTTCTACAATGACTTTTTTTTTTTTTTTTTTTTCAGGCTTTCAACATCGTTGTTTTGAACAAAACCCGTATTAATCACAGAATAGTACGCGTCATTAAAAAAATAACGTCGTGAGAAAACAATTTACCCCAACGAAAACAAACGTCGCAGAATATCGAGCAGCACAACAGCGAAGATAAGCATAAAATCCAAACAATACTGCATCGCACGTACGTAGCCGAGTTAATTTCTAGAAAATTATCATTATGCATTTATTGTAAAACGCCATTTGCAGTCTAGGCTTTTTAAGCCGTGTACTCGGTATGGGCCAGAAGTGGTGGTTGGCGGTTAGAGTGATGGCGATGCTAGTGAGACTCACGCGTCTCGCAAGTTGTAACCAGGCGTTTGTAATGCGTATTGCACGCGGCAAATGGTATTTATCATATACATACTTCCCTCGGTATGTTTTCTGGTAATCGCATCAACTGTGAGAAGCCATGACCACGTCTGTACCGCGTCGTGTCGGTATTCTCGAACAAGAATGAACAATTTCGTGTACCACCCTTACATAAAGTAGGAATTACGCCAAACAAGTTCCTGTTCTAATAATTTATGGAGTTTCAAGAATGTTTGGATGACCCAGATAACAGCTGCAGCAAGCATACACCAGACCGTGAAGATAAGCGACTAAATATAATACTGTATGGACATAAAAACATCCTCGGTGCGTTTTATTTATGTGTGGATGACCCAGATAGCGATACGTTGGCGAATAGAAACATCAAAGTACGCACATACGTCCCAATGAGTTGGGTTGTAACGCAGTAAAAACGAAACAGAATTGGGGAAAAAAAATTTTTCAACTTGGACTTCTGATATTAATAGAGTGCAGCTAGTAAGTACTCCTATTTTTCCATTAGGCAAAGAATGAGAGAACCTTTTTGCGAAAAATCGCGGAAGTATAATTACCACTTGTTGGCGGTCTTTGTAGCGCACCACCCTCTTCGGGATGAAGATGTCAGGTCTCTAAGATATATTAGTGAATACGAAGATGATTTTACAGTACCTACATTACTTGTATGAAGGAAAAGATGCTACTGAGTTCTGGCGGTTCATCATACAAATTCATCAGTGGCAGTGTGAGGCTATGAGAGTTGAAAAAAAAAAAGGAAACCTAATGACAAACTGAAAGCCGAGTACACTAAGAAACAAGAGTGGATGACTGAAGACATCTTGTTAAAGCTGGAAGAAAGTTCAAAGAAGACGTTACGGAATACAGCAATATCATCAGAACGGAAATCGAATGATCATCACGCCCAACAAAGTTCGGTATCTGGAAAAAACAAAAAGTAAACGATCACATTAACATTCTTCCATGGTGATGGACCTTTCTAAGAGGCCGAGATGCGAGACGTTACTTGCGCCACCACATAATCTGGATAGCGTTAACTTGATAGATACCTACCAAAACAGCTGGAAACATAGACCTTTTTAGGGGTGGATCCACGCCGGCCAAAGCTGTTTCGAAACCAGACTGGTCGAGGCAAACAGACAAAATACTTTGCTCTCATTTAGTGGGAACATTCTCGACGATTCATATACGGCAGTGCACATCATAAGGACCTTCTTCTCATGGAATTCAAATACATATAGAAAAGATTTTAACGAGCCAGAAGCCTGTTTTTCCAATATTCTCATTTCCTAGTGTAAGACTGGATTAACTGGGCTTTCCACCAGAATTTCGACCCTTCATTCAAGCCCCACCCCTACCTCCAGCAAATGTCAATAATGGATCGTAAAGTGGAAAAAACTGTGAAATCTGTGGTGAGTGTGGCTGGTCAAGAAGGAATATAAAGCCGTTTGCCATGCCAGGTTTTCCAGTGCCAACGATAGTCACGTAAATACGATCATCAATGTTTTACGATAAGGATGAAATTGAGTTAATGCGGGCTGACCATAAATCGTGGAAAAAATCACGAGATCGTATTAGAGAGGTGCGGAAATCAGTTCACGTGCGTCGAAATACGTTCCACCAAAGTGTCGTGTGTCGAATGGTGTCGAAGGAAGGTCAATTTTAGATTCCTGCTTGTTGTGATTTATACCGAGTACTTTATACCAAGAGGAGGGTCCGAACTAAGAAAACATTCTCTTTAATTTGGTAGAATTTACCGCATTACAAAACTTCGATACTGATCGTAATGTATTATCTTCTCCTGGTGAATGTTTTTTAAACTTCATATGTGTATTATTTGTTCGCATTTGCATATCGGAGACGAACGAGTATAATGCAGTTTTCTAGAGTGTACGTAACTACAGTGCATTCGAATAACGAGAATGTGAGATAGCCACGTGACACTAGAGTCGCCTTTAATAGCCCCTTTATCGGATATGAGGAGTACAGAATGGCTAACTATAATCCGCTAATGCAACGCAGGAATAAAAAAACACACAAAAAAAATCCTCGTTTTAAAAAAAACAGGATTACTGGCGATAGCTGGTACATTCGCCAGTTCGAGGTAAAATGCAACCGTATCAATCATACGGACCGCACGCAGAAGATCGTATGATGAGTAGGCGGGGCCGGGAAGCTCCTGTACGTTATACTATATTGTACGCGGCGGACGCGAGCTTAGGCCGGCAAAATACTATAAATTGGTCTCGTGAGAAATGACAGCGAATGAGAGCAATAAAACTACCCTTTACAAATTTTGTTCCAGTCCAGCGAGTTCATGCACCTTTCGCCCGCTCCCGTCTGCGACGCGATGACTCTTTTCACGCTGAGCGTTTGTATGTTCGCCGTTGGACTTCTAATTGATGTATAAGCTTTTTCTATATGTACGCGCTGTTTATGGTTCGTTGTTAAATGTCGAACAAGTGAACGTCGTCGTCGTCGTCCTCGTTCAGAGTGTCGTAATTTCGAAAATTATCCTCATTCGTTCGGTGTTCGGTTATGCGAGCGCAGCGTGGTGCGGAAAATCTGACCATCATTTTTCGACCAATTTGGGCGTTTTTCGACGGCCCGTATTAATCACGATTATGTACAACACAGTCCTGCTTTATTTTTGTTGGTCAGTGTGTGATGAATGCGCAATTTCACTTTATGACGTCTCCGCCTTCTTACCAAATCGAATCGACTGGTGTGATAATGTTGCAAGATGTGCTTCTTGTCGATGATTTCAATTTAGAGGCTGTCCATTGCTGGGAATAGTGGACGTGCAAAATTTGATGAAAAGTTTGAAAGTGAGATCACTCTTGGAATCGAACTCACTCGGATGACTTGAAAAATTTTTGATTAAATCCGTCCAATTCCTATATACGGGTGCAGTTTCTGGACTTCTTTCTACTTGTCTACAACATTTGCTGCCCACATCCCTATAGCGTAAACACCCCACGTTAAGGAACGCACCCCTCAGCTACCCCAAGCATCATTGTCCACGTATAGAAGAGGAGAAGCAGCATCACTGATGGGCATACATCAGGCGTGGATTAACGGGTACATTTGGGGAGGGGGGATATTCCATTGTTCAAAAATTTGTTTCCTCGTTCCGCTCGGAAAATATAGTCAAATTAGACAATTTCAGTCTTTTTTAGAGGTTTTGAGAGGGATATATCCCCCTTTCTCCCCGTAGATCCGCGCCTGTACATATCTCTTGAAAGTGTGTACTTTAAGAAATACAGGGTATTTGTAAGAGGTGGGCATGTTGTATTTATGACTCCTTATACCAGTCCTAATGAATACTCCTACACTCCATGGATAGACTTGCTAAACTGACTATCAAACAGTAACGAGTGGCCAATGCCCACAACGATATGTACTGGGAGTCCGGTACCTAACAAAAGATTCTCGGTTAGGGAAAGTCAATACAGTCATTACTTGCCGTGCGATGCTATAAATAAGTGAACTCACCAAATATTCCTTACACTTGCAATGCGAATTTTTCTTACGGCTATGCAAATTTATTTATTCTTTATTGTTAGTGTTACGTATTATACAATTTTTCATGGCATTGCAGTAATTGCCGAACATTGTCTTGCCACCTTCTTTCTACCTTAGTATTTTGTGCTCCTTTTTCCTAATGTCGAATTTTCTCCCAGTTTCACCAATGTAGATACCTTCGCACTGGACTGTTTGCAACTCAGCTTCCAGTAACCGTCGGCTGCTGCGATCTGCTTTACTATCTCGATTTCTTTCCACTTCTCTTCATTGTTCTTCAGGATAGAAATTTCTCCGCAGCAGTGTACTTGGGATGGAGGTACGAGTCTATTGTCTTTTTCCACAGCGAATTTCACGCCTTCATTCATCACATTCGTTTCATGAAGGAATTGGTCAACGACCTGTCTACCATCTACAAACCTAGTCCATTTTTTTAACGTTCTCCTTTTCAATACGATCATCCATAAATATCTCCGTCAATATCGGTGGTGGTGGTGGTGGTGGTGATGAGCAACAGGCACGGATCTAGACAAGCATTTTAGGAGCCGGGAGCCATTCGACTTTTCGAGTACTTTTTTTAGTCTTCCCCCCACTTCTCGAGTGGAGAGGGGGGGGGGAGGGTTGCGGAAAAGTGAGACTGTACGAACTTTTTTGGTATTGAAATTTCTCTTGAGTTCGGTGGGAGATCTCCCATCCTTCCCCATTGATCCACACCTCAAGCAAGGATACAATTCGTAAAATCATCAAAAAACCAAATTGGGAGAAGGGAGGAGTCGAAATATACCAGATATTGATCCCGAAGCTCAATTTCATAAAGGGAAGAAATAAATAAGTTTAAAATAGTAATCATGAAATACAAATAATTTGTTGAAAAAGGGTTTTTCAATTGTACAAATCTACTTTATTAGTTCCTTATACAAGAGTACTTTCGGGTGTTATCCCATCATCAGTTGTGTCGCAACTGGAGAACAAGGCCTTAACCATGAGTTTTTATAGTATAACACTGTGATCTTATTGGCTATGACAATGCTGTGTTGTGGTTGGTTCACTTCTTAGAAACTTATTCTTACAATAATATGACATTGTGTTCTTATTGGCTAAAACATACTGCTTTGCGATTGGTTCAATCTATTGTTCTAAATGCTGCGTTTCTATTGGCTACCTGGATTCTTGCCATCTCATTGGTTGGTTCTGTTCTTCTTCTCTCGTCCAATCACCAGGCCGAATAATTTTTCGCTGTCAAATGTGTTTACATTGTTCAAGAGGCAGGCTTTCTTCCTCTTGGCTTCTGCAATCTCCATTTGTTCCCAGAGTTTTCTTCTCTTTGTGCCATTCTCTACGTGTATGACTTCGAATATTCCCTCTCCATCGTGGTTTTCCTCGTTACAGTGTTTCCCAAACAGTGACTTCCCATCTTCTTTCTCCCTCGATGTTTTGTGCTCCTTTCTCCTGATCTCAAACTTTCTCCCAGTCTCACCAATATAGATCCCCTCGCACTGTTCACAACTGAGCTTGTATTCTCCGCTCAAGCTTTCCTTGTCCTTTTGTTTCGTCTGGTCATTGCTGATTCTCTTCACCATGGGTTGGTTATTCAGGATACCCACATTCACATCGTAGCCATTGAACGCCTTTATCACCTTGTTTGTGTACCTTCCTATGTATGGTATCTATCCGAAGTACTTTCTCACTATGTTATAATGGATTCCTTTCTTTGTTTCCATTTTCCCAAAGACTCCCTCCACCACACATCTGCGGTAGCCATTGGCTTCTGCGATCTGCTTTACTATCTCGGTCTCTTTCCTCTTCACTTCGTTGTTCTTGAGGATACAAATTGCCCGATAGCAGTAGTTCTGGATTGCCGCTAACTTGTGCCTGGGGTGGTGGTAGGAGTCATTTGAGATGATGGTGTCAGTATGCGTCGGCTTCCTGTAGATTTTGTATTCTATCCTATTGTTCTCCATTGTGAGTGTAAGGTCCAAATAGTTGATGGTCTCATTGCCTTTTTCTGCTGTGAATTTGATGCTCTCATTCATCGCGTTCATTTCTGAAAGGAATAGATCCACCTGTCTATCAGTGCCTGTCCACACAATTAGGATATCATCTACATATCTGGCCCAGTGTTTGATCGAGTTTCTGAACTTGCTGCCCTTCAATATCTTATTTTCCATATAATTCATGAATATCTCCGCCAGTATTGGTGATAGCGGTGATCCCATCGCAAGTCCCCTTTCCTGACTGTAGAACCTGTTATTGAAGCGGCAGCGGCAGTAATTCTGGCTCAAGATCTCCTCCACTATGTTGGCGTACTTCGACCCATTGGGGTTCCCATGGTATCTGTTGTTTTTGAGCAGAGTGAGAAGTCCCTCCTTCGGTATGGTACCAAACATATTAGTCACATCAAAGGATATCAGCTTGTCGTTACTCCTGATTTCCAACTTGTCCAGTTGCTCAATCAGCTCTCCGTTGTTTCTGAAACTTCGTCTGGGTGCAAACTGGTAGTTTTCTTTCAGGAATGTGGCTACGATCTTTGCTATCTTGTAGCATGGTGATTGAATGTTGTTGACCAGGGGTCTCATCGGACGGCTCGCTTTGTGGAGTTTTACAAGCCCCTTGAGTTTTTGTGCAACCGGGTTCATCTCAAGCGTCCTTCCATTGCCGGGTACATTGTTCCCTTTCAACACAGCTTTAAGGTCATCTTGGTATTTCCGTGTTGGGTCCCTTGCCAGCTCTTGGTATCCATTAACTGCGATGTACGACTCCACTTTTTGGGTGTAGTCCTCCTTCTCCATTACCACTACCGTGCTGCCCTTGTTCGCCTTTGTCAAAATCAGATTGTTCTGTCGGATCTTCTTTTGTAGATTTGTGACCTTCCTCTGCATTACTTGCGTTCTGTCATGGGTTCGGCACATATCCTCTTTGATGTCCAACAGCACTTTCCTAATTTTAGTCCGGGCTTCTGGTCTCACGTCGTGTTCCATGGTTTGGATTACTTGTTCGCAGCTAATGGCCATGCTTTCAAGCCTACACTGGTTCAGCCTCTCTGGCTGCACGTACTTGATGCCTTTGTCTAGCAGTCTTCTTTCTTCTTCTGTGAAGGTGACGCTTGATATGTTCTCGGTTCTGGGAGCAAATTTGTGCTCAACTCTCGCTGTCTCTTCCTTTCTTTCTTCTTTCTTCCGGGTCAGTTCGGCAAGCTTCTTCTTGATCTGTTTTGATTGGGCTTCCACTCATTTTTCCACATAGTCTTCACCTTTCTTCCCCTCTCCTCCTTTTTCGAACATCGTTTCTTTGACTTCTAGCGGGTGTAGTAACCTGGACAGATGGAAATATTGATCATACAGTGAGTAGACCATTCAGCCTGGTGATTTTCTTGTAGAGTTCACCAATTGCGTTTTTCACTCTGAATCTCTCGGCTTGCATCTTGATGCGTTTAGATTTGTACAATTGAAAAACCCTTTTTCAATATTAGTGCTCTACTTACACCTCACTCAATCATTATGAGTTCCGATAAAATGATTTGTTGCTAGAGCCACTCCACACGCAGACCAGAATTTTCGTGAATCTTGTAGGAAAATGCTACAATTTAAGATGGATTTATTATGATTTTAGGCACGAAGGAAGCTTATATGAGTACCAAAAATTGTAAAAATTTTCAATGTAGGGAAGACATTTTTTTAAAGATCGAGTAACAGGATCCTATCTCCGACAGGGAAACGACTAAAAATAAGAACGAGGGAATAGGTATCTTTTTCTAATCTCAAATGAACCGTCCGACTTTATCGTACTTATCAATCCCAAAACAAACAAGAAATTATTTACAATTCGTAATGGTCACGATCACTTGCACAGCAGAGAAGTACCTTCATCGTCAACGGAGTTTTAAATACGTAAATTATCAGATTACCTACACTTTGTTTACTTTTCGTTGTTTACGCGCAAACAAAGCTGAAGTAAACAAATCAATACTGCTGTAAACAATGTAAACAAATTGAAACTATTCGAAATAGAAATTATAAGAAACGAGCATACGTACTGTACATACGTATAAATACACGACATTATCTTTCTGAGCTTTTACAGGTACTTAATGTCACTTTATTCACGGATAATATAGTTACAAAAAAACGACGAGGGATTTTGATAGTTGAAACTATTCAGTTTAATATTGTTACACATTACAGTACAAATCCCGAATAGATAAATGATGGGAGAGAATATTTTCGTAAGCGAAAAACATCGTCCGTATAAAAATTCTAAGAGGATTTTTTACAAATTCCTGTATTATTTTATGATAAGATTTCAGGTATAGAATAAACACGCAGCATTTCTATGAGAAGGAGTGGTCGTGGTCAGATATCCTGCGTTTCTGCAAACTACAGAAACGAAAAATAAGCGTCACTACAGGAAAGAACTTAGGGTAGGTAAGAATCACGCTGACTCGCAGGTCGATAAAATTGAAGCTGGACTTTGATATGAGTCTAGCCAACAAATTCTAAGATATCCCGACACTTACACACTTGGGATACTAAATCAACAAATGATTTACCTTCATTGACGAGTCGACTAAGCACTAATAAGTTAATTTTTCCAGCTCGTAGATTATATACCTATCTCATAAAATCTGACAAAAATTTTCTCCTCGGTGATTAGAGGGGGATGCTTGAGTTTTTTTAATTCAGAAATCATAACTACCGCAATTCAACGAGCTAAGATAATGCTTTTCATCCTATCAAACATCCAGCAGGTGGTTTCCTGGTGTTGTTCCATTGCCAACAACTACAACCCTTCGCCATTCTTGAAGAGGACAACTTCGGCTAGAAATTAGGGATCTGTACATTTAAACGCGTTTCGCGTCACTGCGAATCGCATCATAAATTCGAGTCTATATAAGCTAATCTCACAGAATTTCTACAATAAACTCCGTGAATATAGTAATCGTATTCCGGATAACGCCAACACTAACTGGGACACCATTAGAAGATATTTACCTGAAGTTTAGACGACATATATATCTCCCCTTCCTTCTTGCCCTACATCCAGCATGCCTAGACTATTTAGTCTTTGCTTTCTTTCTTTATGGACTTCTGTACGTTTGTATAGTTTTCTCCTCGAATCGAACTCGTATAAATGAAGAGAAACGACGATGAATTTGCATAATATCCGAACGCGATCGGGAAAACGGGAGCTATATATTTATCGGGCATGCTATAAATCGCCAGATAGCGTGCAGGTAAGTTTCCGAATCGTAAGCCGAGATAAGGGAATTCATTACCATTTGCAAGACGATTATCACTTTCATTGTGGTACAGTTATTCGAATTTTAAGGTAAGGGTTGTACGAATGCGAGGACGAGGTTAAGGGGTGTAGAGAATAGGCTGTATACAAAGTATACCGTATTACATCAGTCGGTTTGCGGCTTACGGTTAACGGACGAAGATGATTCTGAACCCTCGCGCACAGGCGCTCGGTACCACCCGCACGCCGATCTGTGTGTTACCGTAATAATAATCGTAATAATATAAACCGAATTGCGCTGCGATAACGAGCAAACGTTGTAATTAAAATAATTTATTCCGCGTGCACCGAAAATCGTCGGTACACGAAAGGCGAGGTCGCGCGGTCCGCGTCCTCAAAATGAGAGAAAAAAAGTAAGTACCAGAGAAGCATACGCATACGATTCGTACCAGAAAAGGGAATGGCATTTAAAACTAGGAGAGTAAAAGAAGAAAAAAACGACAGAAAGAGAAGGATATACGAGAGGAGTAAAACATGCACCGCGAAAGACAGTTGAGGGTGAAGTGAGAGTGAAGAAAAAAATTCTTCTCTGTTTTGTTCCCATTTATTGTGCAATGTAACGAACGAACGACGAGTAGTATCACGTAACATCGCGAATAAATTATGAGACAAGCTGTGGTATAATTTGTTTTCTACGAAATATACTTCTCTACTCGAGCTGTTGGTGTAAATAGAAGTACCGTGGTGCAAACTGTTATGGATAGAAAATTCCGACGAGTTGGGCCAGCGCGCGTGAACTCATATACACACCCGTAATACTCGCCAAATGTGCGGGACATACCTCTGGTATACCAATATTTCATTCCATGCTTTTAATAATGATCGTTCCATTTACTACGAGAACTTACGGCGAGTCGAACAAATTAAAATCATCGGTCACTTATTACTGATTTTAGGGAGCACAAATCAAATGGTATACGGCGGACTGAAATTCTCCCACTGAATGTAAGCAAAAATGATAGACTAGACTGTGCAATAGTCGAGGAGTGGAATAGCCTCAAGAACTATCACTTTTAGGGATCTCTCTTTTCATTCAATCTGTAGCCTGGGAATATGGGAAATTGTAGTTGTTCTGCGAAGATCAAGTTCGCTCTATAGCCTTCAAATTGCGCGACTGCAAGTTGTACAACAATCTTGACTCGCGCAAAAAATTGTCGTACGATGGTTGGACAAGAGTGTCACCCTATGACTGATTTTTCAAAGGCGATTTTCAATCCACTCTCGATAACGTTCTCGTGGACTAGGTAGGGGAAACTTGTCCTTGACTCTGACACCGCGTAGATGAACTCTTCACACAAGATGTACTTCCCAATCATCAATTATGTTCAAGTTTTTTGGATAAATCTGAAGGTGGACGTTTCGACGGATCATGGTCGATGTTGAGAAACTCTATCAGATTGATAAGTCGTAGGCCTAGTAGAATAAGTATGCACTATGAAATATTGAAGAAGGCTTATTGAAAATAAAGAGGAGTAATCATCATTCTTCTCTACCAAATCCTAGCTGTACCACTAGAGATGAAAACTACGACACGATCTAAACCTACCAACAGCATATACAGGCAACTTGTGCAATTTTGAAAATATCTGCCGTTTTCCTCTCCTTACAATTTACGTCATGATTTCATCCTCATAATATAAGACTCGAAGGTTCGCCATGCGCACTTGTTTATATACTCCGTTCACATTAAGGAAGGATAGAAAGATGACCTTGAGAACGGAACGGTAGATTAAAATAACCCGGAGCGTTCCGTTCTCGAGGTCATATTTCTATCCTTCCTTAATGTGAACGGAGTATACACCGCTTTAAGCGCGACGTTGCTAAACTTCATACTATCCCTCTACAACTCTGGAAAAAAAAGTTGATGGCATAGAAGTCGGCACAAAGAAAAACTCTTATCGGCGCGGAATGAACTGGTTCTTGAGCAGAATGAACCGGCAATTTTAAAAATCCCACAAAATCTTCGTTGAAATCGTAAGTCCCTGCTCAAACCCATTCTATTCTTTAAGATGTTTGGAGCAGAGACTTTTCTCAGTAGATGGCAACACTGCATTATTTACACGGCAACTAAAACGCTACATCAATAAGCACTGGCGCTACGAACGACGCTCGGCGGTTCCATGAAAATCCGCCGCAAATAATTCACCTTGGAGGAAAATTGATCGCAATAAAATTCACAAAATTTCAATTTTTTCTCCAAAACGTGATCCCGATAAACCAAATCGAATCGACCATCCCTATATGGTCGACATTGGTTGAGGGGAGGCCTAGACCTACTATAAGCCTAGTATGATATAGTTTGAGAGTCTAAATTTGTCTCGAATGTCGAGCTATATATGATAGCTCGAGAGTCGAAATTTTTCCAAGTTTTTTCCTGGACAGTGGACGGCTTACGGCACACGGAAAATTTCTCAAAAAGCCCCCTATAAAACAGGTTCCCTGTTAATACCAAAATAATCCTATGAAGCTTGGAAGTGGGGGATTTTTCAATTTCTTATTTCGGAATTCTTGGCAAATTGGTTAATTTTTGTCACATTTTGGTCCATAACTCGGCTCAGAAAAGTCGGAGAAACTTTGGATGTGGCTCAAATTAAAGATAAAATTGAGATACAAAATTCGTAAATTCAAACTATACGTCTAACGTTTTGCGTTTTCGCGCTACGTCTTAGCGCAAACTCCCATTTAAGTGGTAACATCTTTCTGCCCCACCCGGGAAATTTTTGAGATAAATCGACCAAATTTTGTCTATTCATTTCAGTTGATTGTTGGTCTGATATTATTCCTACTAAATTTTGATCATATTTTTAGTTGATTTTTGATCACTATGCGGAATACATTTCGACCCATTTTTTGGTCTTTATAATTGTCAATACAAAATGTAATTTTTCCTCGTTTCTTAGTCGAAAATTGATATTGTATTTATCGCTCAATTTTGACTAAGATTTCTAGTCGACTTCTGGGCAGATATTTTGGGAGATACCTTGATCCATTTTGAGTAGATTTTTCCTCAACATCTACCAATATTTTTACTCTTTTTTTTGTCTATTCTCGTGCAAACCGCGGTCGCTCAATTTTGTCCAAAATTTCCAGCCGATTTCTTAGGAATGAATCAACTATCATATTGCTCGCAAACTCGCATATAAATAAAGATATTTAAAATAAAATTTAAAAATTAATATTCTTGATAGTAAAATTATTCAATAAATGAACATATTCTACTAATCATAAAAATATTAGATTTATTAGATTCAATTTAAGGAGTTCCTACAGGAATAATTATTAAATATAGGCTATTTTTCTTTTAATTTTATATCAATTTTATTTTTTGAAATTAAATTTCAACTTTATTTAAGAAGTTTATAATATAATATTATTTTGAAAAAATAAAGATCTTATTTAAATTTTCTTGATATAGTTGATTAATTTAAAATTATTAATTTTTTTTCAGAATTATTCATTTAATAAATATATTTATATTAATTTTCAATAAAAATTATTATAAAACAACTAAAAAAATTGAAACTAAATAACTTTTTATATCGTTCAATTTATTTAACATATTTTATCCTTTAAATGAGAATTAATTATTTAATCATTTCAATGATTTCAAATATTCATAATTGAACCAGAATGATAGTTTTCATTTTTTTGTTCAATTTTACATTCAATTAATAGAAAATTATTAGGTTTATTTATGACAAATAAAAGAATTAGGTATTGAAAAACAATTTTTAAAGAGTTAATTTAAATAACAAAATTAACATAAATTAAATTGATAAAAATTAATTTATAAATAGAATAAATTGATAAAGAATAATGATAATTATTGTATTATATCAATCAAATTATAATAATTCGATTTAAAATTAAAATTACGTAATAATGTACGAATTTTGTAAATTAAATTTAAATAAATAGATACATATAATACTTAGATTCATTATAAAAAATTATTTAAATTAAATGATTCAATTTTAATTGGAATAAATCCATGATAAATTCCACAAATTTCTGAACATTGTCCATAAATAATTGAAGGTATACTAATTAATATTGTAATTTTAGACCAAAATCGCACTCCTCTCGATATAATCCTGCTAACGCGGGATTGCTATCTTCATTTCTTTCTTCTCTCACATGAGAAAGCCTTAGATATGGACAGGTTTTTCCTGTCGAAAATGGTGGTCTATTAAATATCTTCTAACCTTAGACCGTTTTATGGCGTCTCTATTGCCCAAAACTTGATTGTTCTGCTTTGTCAAGAGGGGTCTATTTGTAGTGGCCCGTTAATATCTCTTGAATATAGACTACAACAGACTATTTTATAATCGTCTACATTCCGCAGAAATCTACCAATCTTTTTCGTCAGAAGAATTCTAATTACGGTGGTTTGTTGACAATGATTAAATATTAACTATGAGAAAATATTTTATATCGTCAAGGTTCCCTAGAAATCGACTCTTTTTTTGGTCACAAATCGTCAAAATATAGTCAATTGCAGAAGAAGTATGGCCAATGACTGAGAATAGACCATTTTATGGTACCTACATCACCTACAGATCGACTAATTTTTTCATTCAAAGTTTTGTCAAGTTGCTTGAAATGTGGTCTAAATATGGTAGGGAAGAGCGGAAGTAAATCGACTGAAAAAATTGGTCTGTTATTAGTCACTCATCAGAGCGCCCCCTCAGTCTATTTTTAGTCAACATTAGTGAACATTTACTCAAAATGAACTGAGATATCTGGTCGATCTGGTTTATCGAGATTGCGTGCTCCAGGACGACCAAAGTAGTCCACCCCAAGACATTGATGGTGCCTTCAAGATTGTCATCGACCTTGTCAGTGCTTTCTTTATCGTCATCACGTGTAGAAATACTAGTATTCCAAAAAACTTCAATCAAAACATCGAAAGCTCCTTTAGCTTGAGTTGGAGAGACGTACGCAAGGGCTCCGAGCATTTGCATATGCACGAAGAGCGAAATCCGAGTTTTTCCTATTTTTGCAGGCCACTTTCCTTAATCCGACGCATTATCGCTTGACACAGGTGCAAGAAGCAACCGTATATCGTTGATGTGGGGTAAACTTTCATAGCAGCCTTTATTATCGCTTTTCAGCACAGTGAATTTTTTTTCGCGGCGGTGAATGTTTTTCATTGACCCGGCGAATTTTATTGCGGTGAATTTTCAGCAGTGAGGGATTTTCTTGGGGTGAATATTCTCGCGGCGAATTTTTCTGTGACCCAATCGGCTACTTATGCGCTTGCAACTCGAATTCCCGGATTTTCATTTGCAAGTTTAGGACAACGCTACATACACAAAATGGTTGTGAGAACGAGGTACGTTCCTTACATCTTCCCCCTCCCTCCGTCTGGAGCCCGCTACCAGTGAAGAATCCAAAACACACTGATACACTTTAAATTTTGCTCTTGTTCACTATCTCAAGTTCTTCTTCCCCTGATATACTAATATTATTCAAACTTTTGAAAATTCACCCACTCTTACAGCATTTGGGCCATGTAACGCTAGTATCGACTACTTTTATCAGTAACAAAAAGTGAAGGTTGAACAAAAATTTGGAATTCAAGTATAAAAATAGTTCTAATTGAAATAAAATCCTTTGTTCAAAAAATTTGTTCTTCTTTATTCACTCCAGAAATATCTTACTTTTTGAGGTTTTTCAATTTTAATGAGTATAGAGAGTAATGGGAAAATGTGTACATCCATTTTCTTAGTTTTATCGCTTAGACTTGATAGGGGCGCGCTCTAATGGATGCATGGCACAAATATCCTCGCTCACTACTGCTGAAATAATTTTGTCTGTCATGCAACAGTTGAGGTTCACATTACTAATTTTTTCTTGCTCAATAATCTCTTAGCTGTGTAGGAGATGCTGTTCGTCTTTCTTACTGGTCGTTTATTTATTTTTTTACCCATACTATATTCAGATCATCAAGACACAATTTTTGTTAAAAACTCCATACACTTAGATGAAACTCTTACTTGCACGTCCTCCACAAAAACAATTAATACTTCTCAATGCAATGTTCTGATGAGGGAATTATGTCAAATGTTTGAAAAGAGAGCAAACTGGCTCAATTATTCATGTATGAGGTTAGCAGAAAGTGAAGATAGATGGGGCGCCGGAAATGTTTTCTTTGTCTGTAGTTATTTCACTTTCACTCTTGACAATAACAACGACAAAGGAATCTGCTCAACTTCGTCTCCCCCGCGGCCGTCAAAACAATTGTTGAATCATCAGAAGAAGGGGTAGACTGTGCACATAAGTCTTTCTTTTCTTCCTAATCTTTCGTTCGTTAGTCTGAAGGAATGTATTTTCTCCCTGTCCTCAGTGGATCTGAGCGCGAGTCTTTGCTCCTTATACTAGACGATGCTCTGTTTGTGATGGGACTTCAATAGAATATGTTACCTATTTTACTTGTTTGCTATATATCAACACAGTAATATGAAAATAGTACAGAATTGCGAATTCTCATTCAAATCAGTCAAAAATCGTCCATTTCTTCTACTGTCAACCAATCAGAAGCCGAATAAAACATGAACGATTGTTAATCACCAATTTCAGTATAATTAATATCAGAACGATAGTACGAGTAAGTCAGTGTGACCACCGGTAGTTGATTAAGAACCCGAAAGAGGAATACCGTACTGCTCTAGTTACTAATGAATGATGAAGGGGCCAAAAGTAATCAGTCGAGTTATTTATAGAGAAGCGGAAGAGCTTATTGAAAATCAAGTATATAGTAGATGAACCAAGAGAATGTGAATTGGAAACTGATGTTCAGTGGTTGAACTTTTTCTTTGGAGGATTCATGATTTAATTTGATGGAGATTATCGATCATAATAAATATCATGTGGATTTTTTTTTGTTTTACTTTTGTAATATTGAGTGATAATTAACGTCACATTCTTACCAAGATTCCTTTGAAGGCCTCTGAACAAATGAGCGTAGGCTACTTTTTTCTCGAGAACCTCTTTTGATCACCGATTGACGTAGATCATTCTCATTATTTGGATTTTTTCCTACTCGATATCATTTAGGATATAAAACAGAACATATTACAAACTAACCACAGGTTATGTCTCTACTTATTTTCAACTTGAATCAACCTCTGCATTCATTCTCATCCTTTGACGGAACTTGTACAATGGGAATATAGAAAATTTAAATTATTAACTGTGCTACAGACAAACACTTTAGGTTACAAAGCAGAGTTGACTCCAGAATAACCAATTTTCGGCTTCGATAGTCGATTACAATTCCATTAGTCAAATTCTCTATGTCTCCCTCCCATAAGGATTAAGAGCTCAAAATGTTTCCAAATCCTTCCTCTAAACGTATTAAGAGCTTGAAATTTCTCCCCTTCCTCTCCTTATAAGTTACATAGAGCTTGGAGGCTGGAACTTTTTCAGGTCTTCCTCCTCATATGCATAGCGCAGAAGTCGAAATTTTTCCAAGTTAACAAGATTATCAAAGGGCAGCGCGGGTGGTGAGTGGACGATAAAAATTAATTTTCGTAGGAACTTTCACGCCCGACAAATTGTGTTCGCTCAATTTTTCCACCAAATGATTTTGTTCTCGAGTTTTATTGAGTAAGTACGCTGAAATTTCCAAAACAATAAAGAAAAATAGGTAAAATAAGTGCTCTATTAAACAGAATAAAGTATTTATTGATTGCGAACCGCACAGAAACCTCAATTGAGGAGTAGAGAGGAGAGATGACTGACGTACATTCGGAAAACGGACTCCGAAAAATTTCCAGTCCTGAGCCATGTGAGGAGAAGGGAGCAGAAGTGAAATTGAGAGAGATTTGAAAAATTTCATGGTAAAAACCGTACAAAAGATAGAAACCTAAATACTAGAGAGTCATGATTCAAGAAAGGAAATAAGTGAGCTGTGCTGTTGGACTTGACAGACCGGACTTGGCGGGTTCCTTTGCACTTCTTTTCCGCAGATTTTATTTCACGAGCAGAACTTTAACCCCGATTATTTTGTGAGAAATCTTGAGGAAAACGCCCTTGTTAGTTCAGGTTTCAAATTCAACTCTCATATTAGGAGAACTTCCTTTCCTTTCACCAGAGCAGATTTTCGCAACGTTTTTGAACAATAATACTTGAAAGTTTCTGCGGAAATTTACATTTCCTACATGAACCACGTATTCGAGTTTCCTAATGTGGTAATTATTCACTCATTTGTTCTCAATATTCGTTCGTTCGAAAGTAAAAATATGATTCCGAAAAGCTCAAATAATAGGTACCTGATGGAACACTATATGCGAGGTACAAAACGAGCCACCTGCGAAAGATATATTATTTACTTATGAAAAGTATCAATTCGAAAGAAAACGAATCGCAAAAAATTGGTAACATTTCACCTAGTTCGAAGATTGCGAAAATTTGTAAACTTGAAGCTATTGAAAACATCTAAGTTCGGTAGCATTTGTACTAAGTACGTGTAGAAACATTCGCCCGTGTTCGAGTTTTTCTTTTCCCCTTCGCGCTTTCACAATTTTCGCCTTCTTTATTCATGCTGCATCTCGCTTTTTCGCTGGCCTTCCTTTCTAGATCATATTCCTTTCTTCCTTTAATGCTTCAAGCTCTACACTAGAGAGGTACCAGTATATGTTAGCTTTCTTTTAGCTTTGTTGCGGAAAAACTTTCAATAAGCGAGGGCCAATGAAACCTTTAACTAACAACAAAATTACTACATACTCTTTCCAACGAGTTAGAAAAAGTTGAAATCGTTTTAAACTTTTGACTCAACTTTTCTTCTTTCTCTATCTTCCCCTTCCCCCCCTTTTTTTTTCCTGTTAATTCGTTCTTATTGTATACTTTTTTTGTTCTCTCTTTTTCCCTATTAAAAGTGTACATACATGAACGTATAGTCTTTCGTACGAGTATCATATAAGTACGTTATACTCCACATTCTCTAAATTGAAACAGAGTATCAGTGCACAAGATTTTCAGCGACAAAAAGTTTCGCAGATTCTTTCTGATAAAGAGCAAATTAGTTTGAAAGATTTGTCTTCGGCGTACTAAAGACAACACTGGCTGCGTGTGTGTAACGTTATAGTGTTGAATCTGTTTACTGGGTTAGAAAATTATATTTTATGCTTCTAGTTTGCAGCGCATCAGTATCGCTACATTCATTCGTTTTAATCCACACAAGCACGAGTTTTACATTACTTCCCGCCTCGTTTATAGACTCAATCAAAATGAATACGGACGTACGATACTATCTCTACTAGCGACCAGAGACCATGGTTAATGCCACACTAAAATGAGGGTAGCTAAAACTAGTAATCAGAAGATATAGTTGATTTTTAAAGTGATACAATAGCGTGCACCTTTTAACATGTCTCTTGCATACAAACGGTCAGCATAATTAGGCGATGCAATAGTATGGAATGGTGCTATCTAAGCATGCGATCATCCGAAAACCTGCGAGTGTATTTTTGTTGAGTTTTGAATTGATTATGTCACTTTTATATCTTCAAATTGTAATCTGGAGTAAAACATTCAATGTAGGCTACAATATGAGATCTGTCAAGAAAGCACCAGAGGAAAAGCTAGATTTTGGTGGGGTAACTCCTTTAGAATGAAGTTCTTGCTCTCTTAGCGCTCCTGAAGTTTCTGTCAGTAAATATCAACCATGTTGTGCATATACAGTTATGATCGTTTGGTAGCACTGTAACCAGGGGTGGGCGTGGATCGCGAAATATTGATCCGGATCACGGATCGCGGATACCTTCTTTGATGAACGGATCGATCTCGGTTCACGGATCTTGCATGGAAAAGTGATTCGGATACGGATCACGAATCGAGGGGGAATTTCGTTCCAATTTCGGATCACGGATCGCGGATCATTTTCGAATTGGAATTTTGGGATCTACGGATCGCGATCCTGGATTGCACGGATCAGTGAATTTTCTGTTCTTTCTTGTTGAAACTCGTCCAGTGGGCGCGCACCGCTCGCGCACGTTGATGCGGTCATTGTAGTGTTCCAATTGGGGAGAATTCAGTTTCACTAAACTTTGATCCATGCGGGTCAATACAAATAATTCGGATAAAATCAATGACAAATGAAAAAATGATCCGGATATTGTACACGGATCAATTAGCGCGGGGAAAAAGTTGATCCAAATACAGATCACGGATCGCCGAATTTGCGATCCGTGATCTGCTGGCAACATACTGGAGTTTGAGTGCGCTGCGAGCATTGGCTGTGATCTACAGATTGTCAAAATCACCAATAACACGTTTTTATCATTTCACCGCCATGTGAAATCCACAGAGGTAAGTTCCTAAAATGGTATATTATGCGCCCCTCAAAAAGAAGTGCAATATTCTCCTCAATTTGTTATTGTTATAAGGGCTTAACAAGTATTTTACATCAACATCGTAGTACTGTAGGATATTACTTTCAGCTTTTCAAAAATCTTCACGATTGAACGGCGTGTTGTAGGGCAATTTGAAGAAAGAAAGTATTTCATTGTAAGGGAGTTTCCGTACACCATCAACAAACGACACAGTGCAAAAGACAAGGATATGTGAAGTTTATTTCATATTATACTAAAATTAGCAGTGACGTGACGGCGAAAAAAGGCAACGCGGGTGTGCGTGACGTTACTTCACAAACTACGTCATTTATTCTTGCCGTCACGTCACTGCTGATTTTGCATGAAATGGACCCTAATAAGCAAAACTCGACCAAGCGACATTTTTGAGATTTTGGAGTTATATACACCGTTGGAAAGAGCTCAACGAGCACTTTCCAACGGTGCTGATTAAAAAACTGGAAACGCAATACTCGTCGAATAATTATGAATTGAAAATATCGACCTCCATCTATTTTTAAGTAACCGATTTCCTTTAAGTCTAAATATCACGAAACTACGTGATTGTCGCTTGGTCGAGTTTTGCTTATTAGGGTCCAAATATACTTCAACTCTTCAAGTGACTGACCAAGCAGGGGTGATAAATTCAAGCAGCTGAAGGTAAAAAAAAAGCTAATAGCCGTTTCTTGCACGGTTGCGATGTTTACACACAAAAAAAAATCAAAATTGTGTTTTAAACAGCAATATGTTTAAAAGGTGATTTTTTTAAAAAAAAAAACCTTGTTCTTATCCATATTTTCATTATTATTCTTCACTAAAAATGAATATTGGACAAATTTTCCGTAAAAAAAATTAGAACGTTGTTTTAAACGATGTTTAAACCCGATGTTTAAAACATTCAAAATGTGTTAAAACGATGGTTAAAGCTCCAAAAATGTGTCCCAAACAATAATTGAATGATTTAAAACGGTTTCGTACAATGTTTTAAACAAGTAATTGAAAACCATCATTTAAAACATATTTTAAACATAAAATCTGTTTGAAACTGAAGAAAACTTTTTTTTTTTTTTTTTTGCAACTCTGGTTTCTTGGTCGGCTCCTAGGCCAGCCCCCAGCAAGCCGTTGAATCAGCAATTCAGCCAAAGCCAGCCAGCTAATTGTTTATATCTGCTTTCAATGGTTTCATCAACCGAAGTCAATCATTGAAAAGCCAATGAAATATAACAACCTCTTATGAAAGTTCAAGCCAACGCCGTCAAAGACTGGAAAGCAAAGAGCCAATCAAAAACCAATTATGATTGTTTTACCAACTCAGTTAAGCGTTGCTTCAGCCATGATCCCAGATAAGATTTATCACACTTTATTCACCCAAAACCGGGAGCTCATTGGTTCAATTTCGGCTCAAAACGCGTCCCGGAACGTTGATTTGTAAAACTGACCCGCAATAGCATTCTGGAGCGTGAAACAGTGAGACTACGGTTCGGTCCAGGTAGCGCTAGTATCTTGCACGACAAAAACGGGATTATTGTTGAGCAGTGGCAGTGAAGGCCATAGACTCCATGAATTGGTCAAATTCAATTATTACAGTAAAACCTGCCTAAGCTGGAACCTGATTATTGCGAGTGGAAAGAAATCATAGTCTCTGTCCTTGCTCCTTGCCATCCTGGATAAGCCGGGAAATCGCAAAACACAGTTTCAGTCCGTTGCGCACAATTCTCCTCCATATAACAAAAAATATTCCAAGTAAATAGAATTTTTCACAATGAGAAGTTTCTTGTTTTTTAACATGAAATCTGTTATTAAAGAAAAACAGTAATTCGTTATCAGTAAACGTTCAGAATATAACGAGAATCTTGGTCAATGTAGCAAAATTTATCAAAAGGAAGAGAGTGGGTGGGTGTAGCGTGAACAAGCGCAAGATTATAAAATTTCTCAGGTCTTTTTCCAGAAGTAACGCGGAAAATAGCTACACTTTACAAATCTTATACTCTTGACTTTTCCGCTGAGTGACTTCGTTCTCCTCTTATTTTAACCCAACTCAATGAATATTCAAACAGAAAAATTGTTTTAATCCCGTTTTCAATTTTGTCGGTTGTACCGCTCCTAGTGGATGACCGGCTCAAACATCTCTCCATCCACTGGGTGCGGTACGATTGAGAAAATTGAAAATAATATCAGTCGATCAGAGCAATTTTCAATCACGAAATAACTTGGGAACAGAGCGATTTGGGAAGAGAATTAAGAAAACAGAATTTTGAGAGCGTAAAATTTTCTATAAGTCATCTCCTCTCATGACCATTGATTTAAATCGATGTGAAGAATCCTTCCAACCGTCTCCCGCACCGTCCATCAATTGGTTCAACTTTTCCAGGTCAATTATCCGTTAGGAGCGTCACACGAGGCAAAAGTGAAAACGTGATCCAGACAATTTTCCCTCTTGAGTGTTCGATAAAAAATCTCAAAGTAACTCGAGGAAGAAGGGATTTGGGAGAAAAATTAAGTGAACAAAATTTGTGGAGTGTAAAATTTCTTATGAAGTCATTCTCGCTCATAACAATTGATCCAGATCGACTTGAAGGAACTTTTCACCTGTCACCCGCACCGTCCATCAATTTTCCCGGTAGTTTCATGATTTTTCCTTTTTCGAGCCAGCCATACATATTGGGAGCGTTACGATAGGCAAAAATGAATACAGGATCATTCAAATGCTGTCCCAAAATAACTTGGGAATAAAGTAATTTGGATGAAAAATTAGAAGAACAAAACTTGTAGAGCACGCAAAATTTTCTACAAAAATTGATTCAGATCTATATAAAAAAACCCACGCCACCTAACTATTTTCTAATTTTTGTTGTGCGCGATACTAGCGCTAACCGGACCGCTTTCAACATATAGATACAAATACACACTTGTCTCTAAGAACAATGTTCGTCATTTTTATGACTTTGGTCAGTAGTACGAGAATCTTTATTTGAAACTCCTCATTGATTCTCCTTACCAGGTCAACTAGTGCTCTTAAGACAATTCTTCTTAAATTAAACGAATACGTTCCTCAAGGTTACGGCTACCCATAACACGAAAAACGAATACTCCGATGGGAGAGTAAACAATCCAAACCGCAGAAAAATATAAGACGACGAGCGCTTTCGGTTAATAAACCATCTTCAAGCCTGAAATATGCGGGACGTCAATTTAAAGTGTCGGAAGTTTGAGGTGAACTTGAAGGAGAAGATGAATAAGAAGTTGTCCTCCCTAATGAAGGTTAATGATGAGGTGGTTGAGGAAGGGGTGAGTGACGGTGTTGTCGTTCATAAATTCCACCCCCCTCATAAATAATAGTCAGGTAGTGTTTAATAGTGACGAAACTGCCCTCCTTGAGAAAGGTTTGAAATTCAGTTTACCTCCCCTCAAGAAGGATGAAACCTTGGCGAATGTTGTAGCGGATCTTGCGGTTAAAATTGGTTTTGGTTTTAATACCCAGAAAGTTTGTGCCGAATTAGTCCGCAATAACCCCCTCCCTCGCATGAGTAATGAGGAGTGATTCAAGGTTTGAAGAGGAAGATGAAAGAGGGAGATTTAATCGTCACTAAGGCTGACAAGGGCAATGCTGTTGTGGTGATGGAGAAGTCGACCTATTCATCTAAGGTCCATTGAAGTCCTCCAGCAGTGTGGTGCTAAAGAAAGTGAGGATTTCAGTTTTCCTAAGCACGTTAAAGAAGTTAGAAGTGTCATCAACAGGAGTGAGGCTATTATCAAAACTCCTGCTTTGAAAAAAACCCTCCTTGTTCCTAATCCCACACCACCTCTCCTCTACGGGCTACCCAAAGTGCATAAGAACAATACCCCGATGCGACCCGTTGTTTCTTTCGTCTCTTCCCCCACCTACCTCCCAGCCAAATTCCTGGACCGTTGGTTAAAAAATCGCATTGATTTTGAATCTCCTCATTTGGTCTTGAATTCGGCCTCTTCAACTGACGTTCTGAAGGGTGTAAGTCTTCCCCCGAGAACGACCGTCTGCTCGTTCGATGTTGTTGGTTTGTTCCCGAATATTCCTAAGGCTGCTACTATCCAGCGTATGGGTGAGCTACTCGTCAGAGCCAATATTCCTCACAATGAGCTTCAGGAATTTTTCGATCTTCTGAATATTTGCTGGTCCCCCATCTACTGTAAATTCGAAGGAAAATTTTTCGAGTTTCCTGATGAAGTAGGGATCCCTCTTGGATCACCTTTAGGCTCTCTCATCTCCGAAATTTTCATGTCTAAGTTTGAACTTGACCTCTTTTCCTCGAACCAGGTGTTGCTTAATCATATTCACTATTGGCACAGGTACGTTGATGACGTTCTATGTACCTGGACTGGTCATCCAGATCCCCTTGGTGAGTTTCTGAGGTATCTCAATTCCTGGTACCCTCCCATCAAATTTACGTTGGAGATGGGGGTATTTTCCATTAACTTTTTGGATTTATCGATCTCTACAATAGACGGCATCCATAAGTTTGGAATTTACAGGAACGATACTACAACCGATGTTTTAATCCACGGTGGTTCGTTCGGTCCTGTTGCTCATAAGATGGCTGCTTTTCACAGCCTAGTTCACAGACTGACTCGTATTCCTTTGAGCCAGTCTGGCTTCGAGAAAGAGTTACTCACAATAAAACACCTGGCCAGAGTAAGGGGTCAATGTCGATGTTGACGTGATGGTTCGGAGGAAAGTTACGAGGAGCCTACTTGATTCCACCACCTCCCTCCCCCGAGACACGATCCGTGATCGCCGTTTGCGTTGGATCAGTCTGTTGTCCCTCCAATTGGGTCGGGCTTTCCGCCCGTTTGGCTTCAGACCCGCGTTCTACAACCCTACCACAGTGAAGAAGTTGTTTGTGAGACTGAAGGACCTCATACCTATTGATGAGAGGAGTGGTGTTTACAAGTTGGAATGTGGGGATTGTGGAGGCTTTTATATTGGTGAGACCAGCCGCCAAATGAAAGTTAGAGTAGCTGAGCACCTGAAGTCGTGGAAGAAGGGACACTTAGGGGAGTCAGCGTTTGCTGATCATTTAATAAACAGTGGCCACAGCTTCCGCGAGGGATCCTCAAAGCTCCTTCATAAGGAAAATTCCTCTCGTAAGCGCATCGCCCTCGAGCATATAGAGATAATGCGTCATCTAAACACCGACGGTATCACTGTACTCACCTCGTACATTCCGGAAGATGGCCTGATCGAACTGGTTTATGATTCACGCCGCGATTTCTCGTTTGGACAATCTTAATACCTTGCTCTTCTTTTCTGTTCATCAGTTGCTTTCATCTCAGGCTTGAAGATGGTTTATTAACCGAAAGCGCTCGTCGTCTTATATTTTTCTGCGGTTTGCATTGTTTACTCTCCTTTCGGAGTATTCGTTTTTTGCGTTTACAATTCTTCTTCATTGTCCTTTTCAGGCCCGTCGGCCCATCTGCGTGTACACTTATCCCGGAAGATGCAGTTTTCACAAGTTTTCTTCAAAGTCTGCTATGGCCTCTTCTATTACTTGAAGTGAAGTTCGTGATCCGTTTCGAAGAGACTTCTCCATTTTGATGATACCTACAGGTACTCTCACAAAAGATTGAAATCAAGTTTTTAAACTTTGATTTTCACGTTTTTTTGACCAGGGTAAAGAAGGCTTACCGGGTATTCAACCAGCTCCCCTTCCAGTTGACTGTACGTACTCTTCAAGACTTACTGGTACTGTGCGCATCCTCCTAGGACCAAACCCTTACTCCGACTCATTCATACGCAGCAACTCGAGAACAGCAGGAAAATATAGGCAGTTGGGTCGACCAATTGTCCATCTAAAACTAGCGATCAAATTGAATTGAGCATTATACTATACATTAATACCGTTATGGTAATGGCAAATATCGAAACATTGTCCTAATGAACCCCATTTAGTATGGTACAGACATTACCATATCGACATTCTGTAATTCTATCCCGCGTAAAATCTGTACCTGCGATACGATACGTACAAATTTTCATATTAAACTGAGCGAGCCACGTGCATAACAGCGATATGAAGCATTAATGTAAATCCCTTGTAGAAATTATTCTCGATATTTGAACCTAGATTGAATGTTAATTGACTCTTCGATATCATTTCTAAATAATACCAACTTATTCCTTCTGCAGAACTCGCGAGTTACTCCATTTTCGTGCGTTGTAGCGATATAATTCCGTTTTCGTTACCACGTCGCTTCCTCTGTTGACCTGAAATTGTTTCATTCGCTATATTGTTGATACGTGCAGTTTCCAACCAGGGCGCTAAAAGGTGCAACTTCGAAGAGTAACTGGAAAAATTGAAAGGAATAAATTTCATTATTTTCATAGGTTTATAACGAATAATAAGATAATTTATGCCCATGTATGTGGGCGATGAATATACGCTGGAAAAATAGTGAATGTGAAAGATTAGAGTCATACTGGCAAGGTCACTACGTGTTATACCGTTTTCCTTTTACACATGGTCGTACAATATTGTATTGTTTCTCTTGATGATCCCTTTAGAAGTATCAAATTGATGTTACCCCTGGTCAAGAATTCCAACATTACCGTCTGTGAAAAGCGAAAGCGCAGTCAACTCTGGCAGAATCTCTCCAACAAAAAATAATCTACATATATCGATACAGAGATAGCTTCACTGTAAAAGTTTCATAGTTTTTCTTCGAAAGTTTTAAAAAGGAAAGAGAAAAGATTTTCAAGTTTGTTCAAAAACCTACTTTTCTCTGAAATGGAAAAAGGGCAAACAACGAGGTGATATGAATCGCCGACTTTGCAATTGAAACATATAAGACAATTGATATTCTTCCTACTGAAATTACTCTTAAACACGAGATTGGCATCTACGAGTACCGTTTTTAAATCTTTTCGACGTTTCTAACTTCTCTTAGGATCAGCATCCACCTCCAAATTTGTCATTGAAGTGCATGGATTACACCTCCCAATCTGAATGAATTCTCTATTGCACATAAACTTAACACTAAGGCACTCAATTCCAATTTCTCCATATCAAGCGCCCACCATCCTTCTTCAATGGACAAACTCGAGAAAATTGAAGTTATGGACACAGCTTGAAAGATCATTTTGATATTATTGGTTGAAGAAAATTTTCGCGATAAAAATTCCATCAAATTTGGTTTCCTTTGTGATTATACAGTCGCGTGAACCACCCCTTATGGCGGAACAAAACTGTTAAAATTTGGTTGTCCCTGCAGGAGAAGATTCGCATCAACGAGAGGAAACAAGGCCCCACAAAGGAGCGCAGACTGTACAGATACAAACAAATTTCGTATAATTCTAATTTATGTTTCAACGACGACGAAGTTAATTTTTTGACGATATAGCCTTTTCCTCAGTTTTGCTTATCTTCCCTCGGAGCCATCTGTTCTCGTTTGTAGCAACTTGAAAAGAGGAAGAAAAAAAAAACGCTCTGATACCAGATGTGGAATGATCGAGGTACATTGTGAAGAAAACTGAACAGATACAACCTTACGCAGTGATAAAAAATACGCACTCCTATATATACATGATATGACGAAATGAAAATCTTACCCAGCGAAGAAGTGACACTATGTACTACAGAAAAAGCTCTGCAAAAAGAAATACGATTTTTTTCTTCTCTCTTTGCTGCTTCTTCCACTTCTTTGGTTTAAATGAAGTAAAACCCTCGTTTTAAGCGCTGAGTTAGCAACACCAACGACGCGATGGTTAAAAGGCGTGTCTCTTTTAACAGCTAGCTATTTCTCTTGTTTTTGTCGTCTGTCAAATGCATAAACAAGAATGTTCTTTACAGTAACTACTAGTTACCTTCTTCCCTTCATCAACTTACAGAATGAATCGTTTAATTATCTATCAGTGACTACAGAAAATATTATGTACAGTAGTATAATTACTCTTCCAGATATTACAACTCAACTGTTGTTCTGACGCTTGTTACATTTTCTATCGTTATCATTCGTATCATTCACTAAGTTTTCGATTCATGAGTTACGTAGGTGGTGGAAATTTTGAAGCGATACATTTTTAATATAAGTAATAATTATGAAAAAAAATAATGGATAAAAAATACGAGTTTGATTAATGTATCAAGAAAGAAGAGTAGCTTATTCGAGATACCTTTTGAGCATATAGGTGAGGTGTTTACATAAAGACTAATAGATTATTTACGTTACCTAATTAAATATGCATGAGTACAAATGCTTCAGTTTGTAGTAAATTAATTAAAAAAGGGAGGATTATGAAATAATAAAAAACGCATTCATTTATCTTCCATTCCAGTGGGATTTGAACCTGCGACCTCTCTCGCGCAAGATGGCAACAAAATCACTCCACCACTCTGATGTGCAAATTTCATGAGTATTTTTTTTTTTAAGTTGCATTTAATTCAATTTATTTTGGAGAAGTTTTTTGCAATACGCCCAAACTCATCTCTGATCAACAAGATAATTTTGGTGATCAACTAAATTGTCTAGAGGTTCTTTCCGAAACATTGCGTGCTCAAGACTTTGAAACTCGACTTAGAGGTATTTCTAGTTCTCTTCAGTAGGTAAAATTATTATTGAAAATGTGTGCTCAAGGAATTAGTATAGGGCATAAATCTAATCAGTGTTATGAATTTACTTAAATAGACGGTAGTCAGAAAATTTACTTCAAAAGTTGGTCGATCATCAATTATTGTATCGCGCTACCAGCCAAATTTCTGGTGACGTCAGGTTGTTGTACTGTGGCAGATTTCAATTCCCACAAGAGATTGAAAGGACTTTCAAAATGAACAAATAATATTAAGAAAAGAGGAATAAGTTGAAATGCTGACGTATCAAATTGGAAACTTGAAACATGTACCTACATTCTAAGCTATTGTAGGAGGGAAAATACACTACTTTTGACCAATAATTAATAACACTAGCCAAAAATTAAAAATTTTTTGAAAATTTCTGAAGTGAGATGAGTTGTATCTAGAAGTTGTTTAGTTGCCGCGTATTGTTGCGAGACAAAGCGTTCCTTATCGAGCGTTGATACTGCAATCCCCGATAAACCAAATCGACAATCACTATATGGTCGACATTGGTTGGTTTTTGGTCGTACGACTGAAAAAAGACCAAATATTATGGTAGGTACCATCAGAAAATGGTTGATTTTTAGTAAATTTTTGAGATGAATTGACCAAATTTTGTATATTCATTTCAGTTGATTGTTGGTCTGATATTATTCAGCTACTAAATTTTGATCATATTTTTAGTTGATTTTTGATCACTATGCGGAATACATTTTGACCCATTTTTTAGTCGTTATAATTGTCAATACAAAATGGAATTTTTCCTCGTTTCTTAGTCGAAAATTGATATTGTATTTATCACTCAATTTTGACTAAGATTTCTAGTCGACTTCTGGGCAGATATTTTGGGAGATACCTTGATCCATTTTGAGTAGATTTTTCCTCAACATCTACCAATATTTTTACTCTTTTTTTTTGGTCTATTCTCGTGCAAACCGCGGTCGCTCATTTTTGTCCAAAATTTCCAGCCGATTTCTTAGGAATGAGTCAACTATCATATTGCTCGCAAACTCGCAGATAAATAAAGATATTTAAAATAAAATTTAAAATTTAAAAATTAATATTCTTAATAATAAAATTATTTAATAAATGAACATATTCTACTAATCATGAAAATATTAGATTTATTATATTCAATTTAAGGAGTTCCAACAGGAATAATTATTAAATATAGGCTATTTTTTTTTTATTTTAATTTTATATCAATTTTATTTTTTGAAATTGAATTTCAATTTTATTTAAGAAGTTTATAATATAATATTATTTTGAAAAAATAAAGATCTTATTTAAATTTTCTTGATATAGTTGATTTAATTCAAATTATTAATTTTTTTTTCAGAATTATTTATTTAATGAAAATATTTTATATTAATTTTCAATAAAAATTATTATAAAACAACTAAAAAAATTGAAACTAAATAACTTTTTATATCGTTCAATTTATTTAACATATTTTATCCTTTAAATGAGAATTAATTATTTAATTTCAATGATTTTAAATAATCATATTGAACCAGAATGATATTTTTCATTTTCTTGTTCAATTTTACATTTAATTAATAGAAAATTATTAGGTTTATTTATGACAAATAAAAAAATTATTAAAAAACAATTTTTAAAGAGTTAATTTAAATAACAAAATTAACATAAATTAAATTGATAAAAATTAATTTATAAATAATAAATTGATAAAGAATAATGATAATTATTGTATTATATCAATCAAATTATAATAATTCGATTTAAAATTAAAATTACGTAATAATGTACGAATTTTGTAAATTAAATTTAAATAAATAGATACATATAATACTTAGATTCATTATAAAAAATTATTTAAATTAAATGATTCAATTTTAATTGGAATAAATCCATGATAAATTCCACAAATTTCTGAACATTGTCCATAAATAATTGAAGGTATACTAATTAATATTGTAATTTTAGACCAAAATCGCACTCCTCTCGATATAATCCTACTAATGAGATTGCTATCTTCATTTCTTTCTTCTCTCACATGAGAAAGCCTTCGATATGGACTGGTTTTTCCTGTCGAAAATGGTGGTCTATTAAATATCTTCTAACCTTAGACCGTTTTATGGCGTCTCTATTGCCCAAAACTTGATTGTTCTGCTTTGTCAAGAGGGGTCTATTTGTAGTGGTCCGTTAATATCGCTTGAATATAGGCTACAACAGACTATTTTATAATCGTCTACATTGCCCAGGAATCTACAAATTTTTTTCGTTCCAATTATGGTGGTTTGTTGACAATGATTAAATATTGACTATGAGAAAATATTTTATATCATCAAGGTTCCCCAGAATCGACGTTTTTTTTGGTCAAAAATCGTCAAAATATAGTCAACTGCAGAGGAAGTATGGCCAATGACTGAAGACCATTTTATGGTATCTACATCACCCACAGATCGACTAATTTTTTCATTCAAAATTTTGTCAAGTTGCTTTAAATGTGGTCTGTAGGGAAGAGCGGAAGTAAATCGACTGAAAAAGTTGGTCTGTCATTAGTCACTCATCAGAGCGCCCCCTCAATCTATTTTTGGTCTACATTTACTCAAAATCCACTGAGATATCTGGTCGATCTGGTTTATCGGGTCGTTGATCCGAGCTCGATAAAGAACGGAACGTGATAAATGAAAATTTATAGCAATATTTTAGTCCTCAAAGAAAACGTATTGCAAAAAATTTTCAATCTCCGAGCTATACATATATGATAGGAGGGAGACTACCCGTTGTTTCAAACTACCGATTTTTATCCACTACTGAAACTAATGTTACCAGGTGAAGACGTAACTGTGGCTGGGAGGACGTGATTTTATGGGTCGATCACGTTACAAAAATGTATCCGTCTCAAGGTTAGAGGGCATAACCTTTGGTGATGATGTTACACTTTGATGACGTCACCAAAAGGTATAGTTTTGGGGATAGGAGTGATGATTTCACTAGGGGATAACGTCAGTAAGGAGCGGGTGATGAATTACAGGTTGATGGTTTTGGGGTTGATCGCGTCATTTGGAAAAGTCACAAAAAGTACGGTCTCAGGGTGACAGATGTTGACGTTACGGGTTGATAGGTTTAGGGTTATTGACGTCACAGAAGTGTATATGTCTTAAATGAGTAAAATTTTTGAATAAATATTACTTGTAATTATTAACATAACATGTTCAGATAATAGAAATTGAAAGATGTACGCGATACTAAGAATATGAAATGCTGAATTTTTATAAAGAATGATAACAAAGAGCAAAGGGAGCTGAATGGAAGCAAGACTTATATTCATATTCTTATGTTCTACCCAATGGAAAAGATTTGAAACAATCTTCACATTCATAAAAGTTCAATTTTTTACAGCGCGAAATAAATTGAAATGCAATTCCCGCTAAAAGAACACAAAACTTCTTTTCTTCTTCGTGTTATTTCCCACTTTGAATTTCTTATAATTTTCAATCGTTCCTATGTTACCGCCCTAAAACTGATTCCTGTATACGATAAGCGTCCTAACACAATCTAGAGAGATGGTTTCCTTTTCCAGGATCAGAAAACACTATTTTCCAAATCATTTTTCTATGTTTGGACACCTAATTGCATAAAGCAGTTCAACTTATTATCTACTTTATTCTCCCAGAACTATGGGAGCTCCAGCTACTGGAGGCTACGCTGAAGCTATCGATCAAACAGGCACTGTCACGTTTAGAACCGATTTTGAGGCGAATGATGATTATTTCTCTCTGCGAGTGAGTTGATTAGAGGAATCTCAGAGGACGGGAATATTTTCAATTTGGGCTAGCTTGTTTGAGTGAGATTTTTTCAAGTGAACCAGGCTTGGGTGATGTTTGTTATTGTGTTTAGAGAGGTCGGGGCGTGAAGGAAGGAAAGAAGAGTTGGTTGATAGGGGATTGGTTACCTGCTTGGGAGCTTTGTCGATTTCGTTCATTGAGATGCCCTTATGGCCGGATACGTAGATGAAGAATATTGAGCTAGACTTGGCAAAGAAGATACGATTTATGAGTGGTTGGAGAAAACATTAGGTGATGTTAGGCAATCGCAGATGACCAAGAATGGATTAATGGAAAGAGGAGGGATGGTCAGGATGTGTAAGTCGTATTGAAAAAACGATTTATACAATAAGTTATGAGTGCCGAAGATGGAATTTCAACGCAATGCTTAATTTCAGGCAAAGGTGAGAGCTGCGTGAGCAACACACGACTTCGTAAACATTTTATTTTTCCTATTCCCATGCGGGAAGGGAATAATATTATGATCCTGTGGGTATCTTATCTCAGGAAGTCCATTCTAACAAGGTCAAAATTCTCCAGTACCAACTTGGCGATGTCGAATCCATTACAGTAATATCATTTCAAATAAACTGCTTTTATAGGGCTTTTTTAAAACACAATTTATGCAGATTCATTTTTATCGTGGCAACTTATAAAAATAATAAACGATTATTACGAATGTAGCCTGCGTACACGTTACTCTTTTGATATTTCAAGTTGATAGCGCAAGACAGGAAGACAAAACGAAAAAAAAAACAAGAGAATGGGAGGAACACGAGAAGAAAACAATACGTACGAACGTCTTTTTGACCCCCGGAGGCGATACTTATTAACGTGATAGATTCGATCTAATGATAGGTAATAGCCGTTGTTCCTAAAATTGGCACCACACCCCAATCAAAGTAATACTTCTTTGCCCCGTTAAGGGATGTCTCAAAATTCTGGAAACGGGCGAGGGTCAGCGAACAACCGCGAAAATTCTAAATAATACTAGCCCGCGTAATATCGTAAATAGACGTCAGTTATAATATTTTCGCATTACGTGATTTTTATAAATAATATGATTCGACGGATGATTGCTGGTGCACGTACGAACACCATTTTCTCGAAAGGACAAATAATTACCGTGTTGGTAATTTCGAGACGGTGGAGCGTATGCTCGACATTATTATAGTCGATAAATAGTACAAAAAGATATCGCGAAGATGAATTCGCTGCGTCGAAAGTGCTGCCGCGACGCGGCCTATCCACTTACGTTTAAAAGTTCGCGTCAAAGTTGATGGATTTTTGCGGCAAACTTGTTAAATTGGTTGCGGCAACTTCCTCGTCGACTCATTTCGAAATATCATTTTTTATTCGTCGTCCTTCTCATTTTATTAAAATAGTTCTGCATTACATCTAACCATTAATCATAATTTTTCAACGCAACTTATACTTTTTACAAAATGAATCACTTCTTCTCGTTAATTCGTATTCGATAAAAAGTTTCTTCGCGATTTTTTTCTCTCTTTCTCTCTCTTTTACACTATACGTACCCTTTTCCTCAACACATTCGTTTATTATCGTAGCACCCACTATAGAAGTATCACAGTCGAATTCCTTTCATAAAATGTTGCGTTGTATTTTTCTGAGCAGGCGAAAAAACAAAACTATTTGCTGGCGTTAGCGCTGGCTTGGCATGGCATCGGGGGTAACTTTTTCTCTTAGAAAACTTCGATGCAGCATACGCTATACACAGATTCGTCGATGATAAATGGCTATTTTTGCGTTACGTACACAATTATAGAACATTTTTAACAACTCTTGAAAACGACAGCAAAACAACAACAAAAAGTTTGGCTCAAAAAAAAAAAAAAAGTCTTAATGAACTTTTTTACTCTTTGTCGAAGTAGTTTACGCCAAAAAATTTTTCAATTTTGTCTCTAGAACCGCAGAAAACAGTGGTTCGTGCGAAGCTTCATTAATGTCTTAGCTTGCGGGCAGTGAGAGAAACTTTACACTATTCTTACACGACAACCTGACGGGCGAAGAGCCAACGAGTTCAACGACTAATTACGGTACTTACTTTGAATTCAAAAAGACCGAAAGTAGCTTCGACAGTTTGGAAAATTCTCGACCAGAAAAGCCTCGACACGGAATGAGATGGGTAGGTTATTTCGTTCTTGAGACTGAAATTTTCATGAAATTAGGCGGGAATTAAATTCGCCACATAATGTGGAAACTTTATCCTTTTATTTTCAGGTCACATAACACAAAGACGTGACTATACTCTGCTTTAAGAATTGTGTGTGTGTTTATTTCTTAGATTGGCACGTACCAACAAAATGGTAAAAAAAAACATGCTAACATTACGAGATCAGGAAATTGTCTCAGATGTGGTCAAAAAACTTACCTCCTGATTTTTGTGAAGTGTCGTGAGTAAGTCAGAAACAAATTATGCAACTGCGAGCTATTGGAATCGCATGGTGAGGTACACGTTGCCGACCACCAATCTAATAATTATCAGGTTTTGAGGTTGGTTGGGGGTCACTTTGCCGAAGCCGTATTGTCGAAGTCCACTTTTCCGCCTGAACAAAAAGCCGAATAATTATTTTCCGAAAGAATTTTTTCCGAAGGCCAATTGGCCGAATGCTTAATAAATTGACCGTATATTTATGAAGTCGGGATGCATTGTATTTTACCGAGAATTTTGGAGACCACATTTTATGTAATGACAACATTATGACCGAGAGTCAGGAGATACTCCATGATCTCATCATTGGCTGCGTATTCATCGTACTTTGCCGCGATGCCTTGAATGCGAGATTGTAATTCTAACCACTTCCTCGTAGGTGCTACTTTTACGTACTTTCTAAGACTCAACTCCGCTATACACGATTCGATAAATCCTTGCTCCTTTTGAAATTCGTTGAGGGCTGCATAAAGGTCCGGATGGTGTTTGCCGACCACCATTCTAAAACGATTATGCCAGCCCTCAGATGCGTTATTTGTTTTATGATGTTGATTTAGGGCAGCTTCGTGGTGGTTCCATAGCGCAATACTGTACCGTGGACGGACCGCCCGTGCCGGTCGCCCTCGGATGTAGGTATGATCGAAGTAATCAAACACGGGGAGTAAAGCAGGTGGACATTCGCGGCGTAGCATCCTGGCCGTTTCAACAACATCATCCGGCGGTACAAAAGCTGTAGCAAGGATGGCGTGAACATAATTTCGTATACTTCGATCGTCTGGATTACGGTACGCTATCTGAAGACCTTCACGTTGCACTCTGTGGTATAAACTCTGACCCAAGTAGAAAAAACAACCACTGACGGGTATGTTGGGGTACACTTCGTGACAGGCGTTTATAATCCCAAGCTCAAAGTCACTCATGATTCGTAGTGGGACACAAGTCTGCACTCGGAAGTCCTCGACGGCGTCTTTCACAGCCCGAAGGACTGTCTCATACGCCGCTTGCGTCTTGTTCGGTAACAGTGAGTAGACTAGCGGAACGGGGACGCCTTCACCTCGTTCAATGTTTCGCCTTCGCAGTCCTAAAATGGTAAAAACCTGTACGAATATCCCGGGCGAGGTTTTAAAAGTGCCGTCCAGGAACCATGTATTAACTTGCGCACAGTAACTGGATATTCCGCCGTGTCGCAAAAACTAGAATTCGACTCCCTTCGTTTCCATTCTCCTCGTCATTGTCTTCGTCAGTGTTATCCGACTCGTCATCGTGCACAACAGAATCGAACAGAAGAAAAGTTTCACCTAGCAGTGTTTGTCGATATCGCTGTGGAATATCACCAAGATCTCGCAGTCTCTGCGGATTGGGCGGGAGATCCTTCCTACGTGCGCGCCGCGCGCTCTTCGATAATGCCTCTTGTTGAGCAAGTACGCCAGGTGGTAGTCCCGCTAGCTCTGTACGAAGGATTTGAGACGGTGGTAACGACGGGTTTTCAGTAGTCAAACGTTTTACTCGGGCTGTAACTTCTTCAGCAGTGCTTTCCTCAACGTTTGGCGGATGCGTATGAGCCGAATCGCATGGCGCCTTGTGAATTACTAGGTCTTCGGCGCGTGCTGGCTCGTTCGTGATCGCTCTTGCCTTGCATTCACCCTTCTTAATCATTCGACAGTCCCAATAAATTCTTCCACGAGCTTTCTTCGACTTCACGTAGATGAAGCCACTCAATTGCAGTTTTCCATCAACTACTTTACCTGCCATGATTGTTCGAAGACTAAGTGTTTCACACTTTTCCGACAGCGTTTGAGCTTCCACTTTATAATTTTCCATAGAAATTCAATTCGGCAACATTTTCGGCAAATTTATTTTCGGAAAGTTGGGTTCGACGATTTGGCATTCGGCGAATGCGTAGTCGTCTTCATGTCCATCCGGCTTTTTGTCCAGACGGAAAAGTGGACTTCGACAATACAGTTTCGGCAAAGTGACCGGGAACCTTGAGGTTATTATGATATCCTAAGATGACCAAATTTCAGGAATCCATGACGAAATTGAATTTTTCCGCGACTTCTGCTACCGGTATCGGTGATCTACGACCTAAAACAAACAGACGAGTGCTCATCAAAATAAGGTGATCAAAATTACTACCTTTTTGACCAATTATTGTTATTATCTGAGTTTTGTAGTATGAAATAAATCACCATTCCTCTCAGTCTCCCAATCTGAGTATGAAATTTCGAGTTTTACAATAGTGTTAATTGAGAAGGGGGTTTGATAACAATACCTGCACTAGAAGAAGGTCACATTAGCAGAAAATTTTCATGGTCGTATATTACAGAATTTCGATATGAGAAGCCTAAACTTCGCCTTGGTCTTGCTTTTCTTGAAAGAAACAACCTAATTATTTAAATTTTCTCATGGCAAATGGTTTTAAATGCTTCCATAAAGAACGAACCAGAGAAATAGTCCAGGAGGTAGACAATTCGACCTTGCATTTCATGTTAAAATCATGAAATTTGGAACGAACGTTTAGGATGCTTGAATGAAAAATTTGAGCAACGGCGCCACAGTCCAAACCACATAGGGGTCCCTTAATGGTAGGTTGCCTAACTGGAAGGAGTTCTTGCATATAAATAACCGAAATATTCCTTTTGGTTCGCAATTTATGTGGATTCTTATGTAATTCGGACCGCCAAATTCAAAAAAAAAATATTAAAAAATTCTTCCGACATTTTAGGGGCGTCGAGGGGCTGATAACCCCTAAAATGGGGGTGAACGTTGAAGTAACATATTCCAACATTATTTTCACGAATATCCTAATGAAATTTTCCGTAGAATTTGAGGAAAATACTAAAAAAAATCTTCCGACCGTCCAAAGGGCCCAGCGGCAGCCCCCCTCCCCCAATGGAGGAAATAATATTTTGTGTTTTTTGGAAAAATCTTAACGGGTTCCAAAGTAGAATCTAGCGCTAAGTCCGGGAAAAATATCGAAAAAATTCCTGGGGCCTTTGGAGGGGGTTGAGAGGGGCGCAAACCTTGAAAAGCGATGAAAAAAATTTTGCATTTTTTTCCCGAGGTTTTCTGAGTGACGCTACCATTGCTGTTTCAAAACAACTGTGGAGTAGTATAATATTTCGAAAAAAGACGCATCGAGGACGCTACGCCATCAATTAAACAAATTTGTTTTTGCCATCTACGAAAGGACGAGTTCGGTGTCGTGTCTATCAGTGTAGAAGACAGTTGAAGGGTACAAGGAAGAAACGGGGAATGTCCGTTTTCTCTTCATTTTCGAGTTAACTATTGATTCTTGTAGATGAAGACCTGCTCTTTGATGTACTGATCTCAAAAATTTTTCTTTTTCATCGGAACGCCGGTAAATGTACCATTTCCGTTGATTTTCTCGCAAAAATACGTTAACAGCAAAAGATTGAAACATAAAACTAAGATTTTCTCGAAAAAAAGTTTTTCGGATATTCCCCGTCTTTTTCCCTCTACCCTTCAGTTGTTTACTAGGAAAAACAGAAACATCGATTCAATGACTCCTATCCAAGATGCTCTCCAACAGCACTATCAGAGTTTCCACGTGTGGGGCTGTGTCAGAAGAAGAATAAAAAATTGCCAGATCCGCAAAAATGGGGCTGGAAGCGAACAGCTGGTGGAATACACTGGGAGCCTTTATGGACCCTTCAGCCAACTGTCTATAAGGCATTGGACATTCTCGTGAAATGCGGTTGCCAGAAAGGCTGCTCTACGAGACACTGTAAATGCTAGTAGGCTGGAATGTCATGCACCGATATGTGTGCATGTGGTAATGAATGCTCGTTTGAATAAATTATTTATACATGGGCATTACAATTGTCATCAGGTTTGAAATATATACTATGTTGGTGAATTTGTCGAAGTATTTTATATTTTAGTAACACCTGCGTCGTTTTGGTAATATTTCAAGGTATATCTATTTCACATTCTATGCAACAAGAAATTCTATAAGATATTTTATGAAAGTTCAAGTGTGGAAATTTAGTACTACAACTTTGTTCCAAGACGTTTATGTTCCTCTCAGCCCTCTGGAAGAGCCATGAGATTTTTTCCAGGATTCTTTCTGAATTCTAGGGTAAATTTCATACAAGAATCCACTTGAACTTTCTCAAAAACGAATATTTTTTAGTCTGAGTTTTGGGGGTTTAGGTCCTCTCAACCCTCTCTCAGAGTCCTCCAGGTATTTTTCTCCTATTTTTTCCAAATTCTACGGTAACTTTTACATGAAAATTTGTTCAACTCGAGAAAAATAATGCGACAATTTTTTCATCACTTTTCAGGGTTTGTGCACCCTGTCAACCCCCTCCAAAGGCCCCAGGAATTTTTCGACATTTTTCCCGGATTTCGCGCTAAGCTCTAATTCGAAACCGGTGAGATTTTTCCAAAAAACACAAAATATTATTTCCTCAATTGAGGGGAGGGCCGCCGCTGGGCCCGATTTTTTTTAGTATTTTTCTCAAATTCTACGGAAAATTTCATTGAGATAGGTATTCGTGAAAATATGTTGGAATATGTCACTTCAACGTTCACCCCTATTTTAGGGGTTATCAGCCCCTCGACGCCCCTAAAATGTCGGAAGAATTTTTTAATAATTTTTTTTGAATTTGGCGGTCCGAATTACATAAGAATCCACATAAATTGCGAACCAAAAGGAATATTTCGGTTTTTTATATGCAAGAACTCCTTCCAGTTAGGCAACCTACCATTAAGGGACCCTATGTGGTTTGGACTGTGGCGCCATGGCTCAAATTTCTCATTCAAGTATCCTGAACGTTCGTTCCAAATTTCATGATTTTAACATGAAATGCAAGGTTGATCTCATAATTTGCACAAAGCCACCGGACTAAAAACAGTTTTTTAGATCTTGTCTTTGTAAAAACTACCAAATGCAGAGCTGCAGGTGCTCAACACTCAGGTCCTATCGATATTTAGGAGGGAGGAAACTATCGTCCTCTTCATTACCCACACTGCTTAATGGATTTGCTGCATTCTGTCTCTTTGGTGACCTTATTACTCGCAGACAGAATGATGATTAGATCATCAGTCATTGAAAATGATCGTACATTTTCTCTAGAAAAAAACACATTAAAAGTTTATAATTTCCTTCAGAAAAACAAATTAGGATTAGGTAAATAAGATAGTGCAACAGACAGTATCAATTTCTACTTCAACAGTCGTTTACAGTTATTAAGACCAGCAGAACTAGGGCAGAAAAAAAATCCTTAGGCCCAGATAAGTTTGAATGACTGCAAAGTTGTAGAAGTTATTGAATGAAAAATTGCGAGCTTATAAGACATTATGCAAATTAAGAGGTGGTACATTGACAAAGAAGTTGAAGGATACGTATATTGACGTTCTAATAAATCACCTAGGGTCTCGTCAAATGCCGTAGGTAATGTACAGACCCAATCTTATTAATATGGATGTGCCTTTCACCTCTGATCCATGAGTCGGGTAAGACTCTATGTATAGTAATCGACCAGGGTGACAATTCAAATCATTGAATCTTAAGGTCTCGGAAGCCACTCTTCCACCAAGATACTCATTATTTATTCTTTCTTATAGAATCTTGAGATTCCTGCCGGAGGGGCCCACCATAACCCGTACTCAACATTACTGGATAAAACTCCTTCGAGTTTTTCGTCATTAATGGGGAAAACGATATGAGGCACACCCCTTTTTTTCCCGACGCAGTGGATAGGAACCCGAGGCTGGACCAAATCAAATTCTCTTTTCAACAGGGAACCTGTTCTATGGCAAGGTTTTCGAAAAAAATTGCCGTATGCCGAGTGATGCCCGGCGAAAACTGACCCTAATAAAGAATTTGGACTTGAAAAAATTTCGACTTTTTGGTGAATTTGGAAAAATTTTGACTTTCGAGCCATAGAATTCAGAAGAATTTCGACCCCCCCGTCATAATATACAATTGGAACCCTTTGGAAAAATTTTTACTTTCCTGCTAGGGGACTCAGGAAAACTCATGACTCTTCAAGATTTCTATTTGAATTCTCAAACCAAAACCAATTCGACTACAGTTGACGCGCTCGATTATCCGACCTAATCGGGGCGCAATAGGGGTCGGATAACAAAACAGTCGGATGATACGAAGTGGAAAAAAATTTGTAATTTTATATTGAAAATAGTAGCATTTAGGTACAATGGTCAATTTCTAACATCGCTGGAAATAATCAGTGACTGCAGATTGACGCGACTTGGCATTAACTCGTTTTTCTGCGGCAAAATTTCTCCATTTACGTAGAAAAAGCAGCTCTTAAGGGGTTACGTTGCGTTGCTTTGCTCTTCAAGAAAATTCAAATCCTTTGATTTTACCCCTACTCCTGTCTGCCGCACTGTTAGTCAATGTATTTACGACAAAAAAAAGTCGAGGGTACCCAAGAAACAAATGTGGTGCAGTTCATGAACGATTATTGAAGAAAAAAAAACTTCGGTCGGATAATTTGACAGGAGAGGTCGGATAATTTGACAGGAGAGGTCGGATAACCCGGAGAGAGAGCTTGGAAAAATCAGGGTCGGATAACCCAAAAGTCGGATAAGTGGAGGGTTTCCTGCGTTCCTTTCGTGAAGGAAGCCGTCGTCGTTTCATAGGCAACCAAAAGTCTTTTTCTTTTTCTTCCATGGCATTTACTTGGTGAGACATCACTCTTGAGTGTAACCTGTAACAACTATGCTACACTTAAAAAAATAATAATAACCAAAGCAATAACAATTGGCTAAGTGACGTAGGGGTAGGATCTCGGCTTTGTAATCAGAAGGTTCGAGGTTCAGACAAGCGTTAGCCGCATCAAGTTTAAAGGTCACTCCGAACATCGTGTTAAGCGCTATAACGTCACTGAGCCGATCAACCCGTCTTAGCATTGAGTCATTTAAAATCCAGGAGTGAGGTTTACCGGCTGTATCAGAACGGCGCTCGAACGGGCTTATGTGTGAAACGGAATGGCTGTAGATCTGGTTCAGCGTCATAAAGACGCGGTTAACCGGCTCAACCAGCCTTCCCCATCTCTGGCATACCTTGTGCAGAGGAAAAATGGAAAAATTAGTCTGTTACTCTAATAATGGCGTTTAATTCGTCACCTTCCTAAGCCGCACTTGGTCACCGTGGGAAGCGTAGACCTTAATACCGCACCATCACTGAGATTGGTTGCGAGGCCGTTGCCCAAATTCGCCATAATTAAGGCTGTCATTATTATCATTGTAATAGGTGTTGCGGAAGCTGCTCTACTCGACGCTGCCATGAGCCTTTCTGGACTCTTTCCGACCTTCCCCAACATGAGCAGTACACAAAGAACCTCTCACATATACTTATGTGTATACCAGTCGATCTCAGACAATAAATGATTTCCTCAGGACTTTGATGACATAATCAACTTAAATTAGATTAGATTATGCTTCATAGAAACCGCCCCGTCCAACTGTGATGACGTCATCAGCCTGAGTCAAGTTTCGTTGCTTGAGAAAATTCGTCTAGGCTAAATTATAGACATTTGTCTAGGTTAAATATAAAAATTTCTTCAGGCTAGATTTTCAGGAAACTTGGATCTGTCAACATAGGTAACCTATTGCATTTATTAGAATATTTGTGTAGGGTCAGCGTAGAAAGATGAAGTAGATCAAGAGTCTGAAGAAAATGTTTTCTTTGGCAAAAGAAGGTGTTATAACGTGTCTTCATAAAGTGTCAGAGTATTTTGGGATTTCAAAAACGTGCCTACTGTGTTTCAACAGGCTGTGGAGCTTGCGGGTTCCCCGCTGGCCTCGAATTGTTTTTTTTTTTTTTGCATCGTTTGCTGTTTTGAATAATAGGTAGACCTTCGTTCGTAGTCTGTCACTCTATATACTCCTTTAGTAATCTTACCGAAGGGCTGGCCATATGATGGTTTTCTTTATACTGAATTTTTAGTAGTTCTTTCTTGGTCGTTTGTAGACATAGTAAGAAAAGCAGTCAGTCACAAGATGGTCCTTCAAGTTTCCTTTCTCCGTGACAGATCACAAGAGGACAGCTGGAATTACAGAGCTACTGATTGGACTACTTATGGGAATAGATCAGGGAAGGGAAAACCAAAAATTCATCATTAATTTCGATCAACATTTTGTCTCGTACTTTATTGTGTTCAATGAGCTTTTCAGCGCATTGAATAAAGTTGATTCTGGCTCTAATAAAAGGTAGTTGTTTAATGACAATGCTCTGTCTTTATCATTGTCTTACATTCCAGGAACACGTACAACTATTACCTATTGCAGTATTTCCCTCAGGATGTATTCTTGCATTTGTACCAAAATGAAAAATTTTAATTTTATTAAACGAGAACACTTTTATTCCGGATCAATTTTCGCTCTGCTCGTGGGTGATCGTGATATTTCCTCGCGCTCTTTTTCTTTTCTCATCTTTTCCGTTATTCTTCTTTTGTTTTTTAAATTAAACCAATTTGCACGACTAGATGGACACCGTTACAAGCGACTTGAATGAGGGAGCAACAGCCAGTATCGCGAGGGTAAAGTAGGAGGACGATTTTATCACTCGTTTAACCGGTGTAATACGTAAGTATTTTCTTCCAGTAAGAGCACTCATTTTTATCGCAGTTCACTGTACTCGAACTATTCACGTCCCTATATTCTCCATTGACTGAATCGTCTTTAATGCATGGTATCAATTCTGAAAATACTTTAAATTTGTTCCAGCTCTCTGTGTCTCTCTGTGGCCCCTCGAAAACCCCGGTCACGCTCATACCGTTTCGCTAACGAACATTTTTTAAATTAATTCCGCGATTTAAGTTCTTGCTTAAATGCGAATATTATCAATTATGCGTAAAACGAATGGTATGAACCGCACGTAGAATGTTTTTCAAATAAACAAGCCTCACGCCCCTGCAAATACGAGGGTATGTACAAAAGAGCTACACATCGAAGCGCTTTAGTTTGTTTCTGTATAGGTTCATTTATCGTTCTTCGGTTTCTCTCACTACTGTCTGGCGTTCGAGCTCCTTCGCCTTTTTAATTAAGTCTATACGTTTTGTGACTGATTAAAATGTAAACAGAGTCACGCCTTCGAAGAAAAAACAAAAGAACATCGCGTATTATCGGAAAATATCGCCGGGTTCGTAATTAAAACAAGCCATGGGTCTACAGTGCACTCCACTCGCGCTCGATTAATTATTTTAAGGTCAATTTGCGATTCTTGCAAGAGTTTTATTATATATTTTACGCCTTTATCGCTTCAACATAAATTATATGTTCAACATGTAGAATTCGCGTTCGACTTAAATTTGTCCAACTATTCTCGGTAACAGTTATCTTGAAATCGTGTTACGTAATTGCAGAACTTTCGAAGACGCTAAAACGCAGTTCACTTATCGTAGTTAACTTTTTAATTAAATCTTGATCACGTTTCCACCTGCTTCTCTTTTATTGAACTAATCCCGAACAAGCCTTCCTATTTGTTGTTTGTATCTTACGAAAGCCCTCGAGTAAATTCGCGGATTTCGATGTGAGATTTTGTCCAAGCTTTATCGACTTGGAATAAATTTTGTTTTCGTGAGTGTTGTAGGAGAAATGAAAACTCAGTCATTCAAATGTCTTGTGAAGTTTTGATTTTTGTCAATTAGACCAACTTTCTTGGTTTTTTTTTTTTTTTTTCTCAATTGTCAAAGTTGTGACGAGAGAGAATGGGCACTTTTTTGGGCTGACGATTTTATGAACGATCCAATTTCTGGTTCCATAGTAAGAAGACGAAAGTTCTTAAGATCGCTGCATTACAATACTTTTGTTGTATTTTTCGCAGATCGTCAAGGCGGTTCGTGGAAACTATTTTTCAAAGTTCAAATTATGGTAGATCCAATTAAAACTGTGTATACCCTGAAATTTCTTATCGGCTGATGATCACTCGTCTTCACAATTTCTTCATTTTGGTTTTTGACGTAGGTTGCTCTCAGCAGGGTCTGCTAGACGCTCCTTACAACGAAGCGGCGCCTCATTTTCGTGATCTTTACGAAAAGTGATTTTCACATTAAAAAAGAGGTATACAGGGGCACATCATGGATCATGTGATGAAAGAAAGTGTGATAGACAGGAACACAAATCAATACACAAAAATCACAAATTTATAGGGATAACACATAAATTTTAAAACCAAGAGAAAAGCGGAGTGTTAAATATAACCATTTTAAGAGTGCTGGACGTTCGTCAACGGGCGATAAATACCATAAATTACTAGGAAACGGAGTAAATCTAATTGAAAATACAATGGAGTTTTACATGAGTCATGAATGAGAAAATTCATGTTCTTGAAGGAAGAGTAAAATCTTAGGGTGACCCAAAAGTAGCGATTAGATAGTTAACGAGTTTATTTCCTATTGACTAAAAAGCCGGAATACTTTCGATTTCGTTCGAATAGTTTGATTATTTGCTTCTGGTCGGTGGAGCTTTCTGGAAACATTAATAAGATCGTGGTTCTCTTCCAGGCATCGTTCTGCCGGGGCAGAATCATAATTGCCTTTTTTTTTTGTTGTAAACGGTGCAATGATCGAAGATCCTGGTAGACAGGAGACGGCCATCAGTTTGCGCTATATACTGTGAGTCGCAAACGTCGCAAGTCAGTCAATAAACAGGGGTATGACGTTATTAAGGCCGATGAGATGATTTGAAGTGATTTCCCAGACCCATCGAGTGCGACTAGAGACATAATATTGAGTGGCTTGTGGAGTGTTCTGGGATGATGATGACAGAAGCAAGCGCAAGCGTTTCCTTCGAATTATAGAAGGGCAGTCCAAGTTAGACCCGTTTGCTCACTATAGCATATTTAGAGGTAGATAGAGGAGCCGGTTGATGTTGGTAGCCTGGAATGTAAAGAAAGGTTTTGGATAGAGGTGATTCTCCTGTTGATTCCAAAATTGATGGTTAATTAAGGAACGAAATGGAGAAAAATGCCTCGATAGTTCAAAGAATCTCCTCCGATCTGAAAGTGAAGTGTGGAATTGATTCATTCTGGCCAGGAGCTGGTGTAAATCGTAGGTGGAGCTGTTTCAGATGATTAGGTGAAGCAGAATGCACTCACGTGAGTGTAGTCTGCTTCACCTAATCATGAACTGCCCACGTACTCACGAGGAGTCCATCATATTCGCTGTTCCAGGTCCTAATAATATTATCAATATATCTGACGGCTTAAAGGAGACAGTTAGAGCCAGTGCATGGTAGTTTTTCTTCCATGTAAACCATGAAGAAATCAACAACCGGGGTGGAGTCGAGCGCCTCTCATTAGAAGGCTGGCTCGATACCGATAGGTTTTGTTTCGGAAGAAACAGACATAAGATGATGAGTTCTTGGAATTCTGTGTACAAAACGAAACCAATGTACAAGTTTTGAGGTTCCCTATTTAAGCTGCTTAAGGAATCTTTATTGAAGTTTTACTGACCCACCATCTTGATAATATCGTGCGAAACTGAGTTCGTAAGAATTCAGTGATCTGGCGATAAACCTTCAAACATCGTTTTTACAGAACTTGAGGAGGTACTTGCATCAAGAAAATCTGACTTCTTTAGCCACCTTAAGCAGTGCCGAAGAATGAACTATTTTATTAAATACACTTTTTAATCGCTCGAAAGACAATAGTTCTCCGAATCAACTTGTTCACTTCTATTATTTTATTTTGATTGACGCACACTCCTAATTTATCGGTTTTAACGACTTACTCGTGGAAAGAACTCACGAAAAATACACTCTTCGCCCTTCAATATTGTATTTGAAAAATTCTAGATCCTCTCTTCCGCTCACTGATTTCTCCATCTTTTTGAGTTACGTGATCAGAAGACTCGAATAAGTCATGGAATAATTGCGAAATTATTTTCAATAATTTCAAGGAGCCTGATTTGGTAAGTTTCCAGTTCCTTCACCTCCTTACAGACTCTGAACTGGCATGTTGATGATTTTCAAGATCGTGAAACTTTGCAGCCTGCAAAATGCGCGACATCCGGGGATTTTCATCATAAACATTTCCTAAGTATAACATCCAAACTATGTTAGAAAACGATCGAGAATGCGTTCCAATTTTTTAATTACGTCTCTATAGTTTCCCCCCCCCCCCACTCTCCAATATACAAAAGAGGATGATAATAGGTCCGACTACAAAAACAAGACGAATCGCTTCTCTTCATTCTCCTCTCATTGGGGTCCGTCACTGGCAGCTCGGTAGCGGTTTCCTCTGCTGAAGTGTCCACATATCATAAAACTGATACGGTATAATTTTCGCGACAAATAAAAGAAGAAAAGGCCGTCAGAAGTTGCGCGCAGCCGATAAGTCATTTATTTATCATCTCGTTTTCGTTTTTGTCCGGACGAAAAATCACGCCTTTTATTATTAAATTTCAACGCTTCCAATTTTCGAATAGGCTGTATAATATGTATACATGTATAAAGAAGGTCGAGAGGGAAAACAAGTCGCAAAGTAGGAGGAGGAAAAGCTCAGCCTAACGTTAGCTAAAGAAAATAACGGCATTGCGAAAATAAATAGAATACGCGACAGTGAGGGAAAAAACAGAATAAGAAGGAGACGGAGAAAGAAAGACGAACGAACGAAAACAATACGTGAAATTCATTTATCATTCAGCAATTCAAGACAAGAAATGTGTAAGCCGGAATAATATATATTTTCGTGAAGACATTTTAAAATCATTTTCTCTATTCTGCGCTGTTACCCGCCTCGGCCTTTGTGCCACACTTTCGCCTCCCCACCTTCTTCTTGTAACCCGCAAGAAAGCGGTTAATTTAGTCAATGGAAGAAATAAGTTCACGATGATAATAAATATTGAGCTCACGCTGCGTTAATAAGAATACAAAATTACGGCGAGCGATTTTCAAGCACGCTGTATGAGGCCGTGCAACTTTTACTCGCGTCCTCAAGAAAAAAAAAGGAAATACTCGTAAAGAATTTGACGCTTTCCAAAGTTATTGTCATCTTCACCACTGTTGAATAAGGTCGACTATCAAATGAAAATTCGAAAAAATTTGCAGTTCGTCGTGACGTTTCCATCAGGTTAGTTAATCAGGGAACGTTGAAAATTTGTTTTAGGAATAAATATAATCCTTCTTACCTGGTAAAGACTTATTAGAACGCATTAATGTTACTAATCTATTGCTTCCACTGAACCAACTGACGATGTCATGAAAAGCTAGGAAAATCATTTTTATGTCTGTTACCGCTTATTTGGGACGAGAAAAAGTTTTCCATAACTCTAGTGTCCTTTCTGTGAGATCATCGAGGTAGAAAAATAAAAGGAGAAGACGCGAGGCTGGTATGAAAAGAAGACGTTCCGCCCTCTCGGCTGGTTCATACAAATCTAGTGCTTTAAAACGCACTCAAGATTTCCTGGAACACAAAAATGAGGTGCTGGTACTTAGCGGATGAAGAGAATCTCAGAAGGCTGTCATATTAAGAAACTCTAGGCAATGTTGGATGATGACAAAACGTATGGCAGACACAATACCGAGCCTGCGACGACTTTACAGAAGAACAGTAACCATTTCGTAAAGGTGATCCATGAAAACGGGAACCTTGATTTGCCAGTTAAGAAACATATCATGCACTGCGACAGTTCGGCGTCAAAAAGATACGGGTTGCTCAAAGTCCGACCTGTAAATTCGTGTCAAAATCATGGCAAAAAATCGTTCAGGCTTACTAGATAGTTCCGTTTAACATACAGTTTTCCTCTCATCTGAGACAGCTACAGGGCGATCACCACAATACCAGTTGCTTTAGCACTCGAAATCATGAAAAAGAAGTTGAGTGAAATACAGCCCTTGATCAGAGTGCCATTCTCCAGATCCGGAGTTCTACGTATTTGGTGAACAGTAATGCAAGTTTGAGAGAATTAGAACTCATAATGAGTAGCACACCAGACATGGTTAGCGAGGTTTTTAAGTTTCTGAAGACCAAGGCCAAACTAAGAGTGACACATGTGAAGATCGGGTTCAATAACGAATGCCCGAGACGAGGCATTATTCCCAAGTATGCGACTATCAGGCTACCAGGAAACAGCGCAGCAGTGAAAGGCACCAAGGTGCAAGCCGAAAGATTGAGAGTGAAGAACGAAATTAATGAGCTCTAAAAGAAAATCACCAGGCTGAATGGTTTACTGTATGATCAATATTTCCATCTGTCCAGGTTACTCCACCCGCTAGAATTTGAAGAAATTATGTTCGAAAAAGGAGGAGAGGGGAAGAAAGGAGAGGACTATATGGAAAAACGAGTGGAAGCCCAAACGAAACAGATCAAGAAGAAGCTTGCCAAACTGACCCGAAAGAAAGAAGAAAGAAAGGAAGAGATAGCGAGAGGTGAGCACAACTTTGCTCCCAGAAACGAGAACCTACCAAGGGTCACCTTCACAGAAGAAGAAAGAAGATTGTTGGACAAAGTTATCAGGTACGGGCAGACAGAGAGGCTGCACCAATGTAAGCTTGAAAGTATGGCCATTAGCTGCGAACAAGTAATCCAAACCATGGAACACGACGTGAGACCAGAAGCCCGAACCAAAATTGGGAAAGTGCTGTTGGAAATCAAAGAGAATATGTGCCAAACCAATGACAGAGCGCAAGTAATGCAGAGGAAGGTCACAAAACTACAAGAGAAGACCCGACGGAACGACCTGATTTTGACAAAGGCGACACGGTAGTGGTGATGGAGAAGGAGGACTACACCCAAAAAGTGGAGTCGTACAGCGCTGTATATGGATACCAAGAGCTGACAAAAAACCCAAAACAAAAATACCAAGATGACCTGAAAGCTGTTTTGAAACGGAACAATGTACCCGGCAATGGAAGAACGCTTGAGATGAATCCGGTTGCACTAAAACTCAAGGAGCTTGTAAAACTCCACAAAGTGAACCGTCCGATGAGACCCCTGGGCAACAGCATTCAATCACCATGCTACAAGATAGCGAAGATCGTAGCCACATTCTTGAAAGAAAACCATCAGTTTGCACCCAGACGAAGTATCAGAAACGACGGAGAGCTGATTGAGCAACTGGACATGTTGGAAATCGAGAGTAACGACAAGCTGATATCCTTCGATGTGGCAAACATATACCGAAAGAGGAACTTCTCACTCTGCTCAAAAACAACAGATACCATGGGAACTCCGATGAGCCGAAGTACGCCAACATAGTGGAAGAGATCTTGAGCCAGAACTACTGCCGCGTCAAGAACAGGTTCTACAGTCAGGAAAGGGGACTTGCGATGGGATCACCGCTGTCACCAATACTGGCGGAGATATTCATGAATATATGGAAAACAAGATAATATTGAAGGGCAGGAAATTCAGAAACTCGATCAAATACTGGGCAGATATGTAGATGATATCCTAATTGTGTGGTCAGGCACTGATAGACAGATGGATATTCCTTTCAGAAATGAACGCGATGAATGAGAGCATCAAATTTACAGTGGAAAAAGGCGATGAGACCATCGACCATTTGGACGTTACAGTCACTCTGGAGAACAATAGGATAGAATACAAAATCTACAGGAAGCCGACGTATAATGACACCATTGTCCCAAATGACTCCTACCACCACCCCAGGTACAAGTTAACGGCAATCCAGAACTACTGCTCTCGAGCAATTAATGTCTTCAAGAACAACAAAGAGAAGAGGAAAGAGATTGAGATAATAAAGCAGATCGCAGAAGCCAATGGCTACCGTAGATTGGGTGGTGGATAGAGTCTTTGGGAGAGTGGAGACAAAGAAAGGAACCCATGATAGCATGGTGAGAAAGTACTCCGGATCGATACCATACATAGGAAAGTACACAAACAAGGTGACGAAGGCGTTCAAGGGCTACGATGTAAATGTGGGTATCCAGAATAACCAACCCATGGTGAAGAGAATCAGCAATGACCAGACGGAAGAAAAGGACAAAGAAAGATTGAGCGGAGTTTACAAGCTCAGTTGTGAACAGTGCGAGGGCATCTACATTGGTGAGACCGGGAGAAAGTTTGAGATCAGGAAGAAGGAGCACAAAAAGTCGAGGGAAAAAGAAGATGGCAAGTCACTGTTTGGGAAACACTGTAACGAAGAACATCACAATGGCGAGGAAGTATTTGAAGTCATACATGTAGAGAATCGCACGAAGAGAAGCAAACTCTCAGAACAAATGGAGATTGCAAAAGCTAAGAGGAAGAAAGCCTGCCTTTTGAACAATGTAATCACGTTTGACAGGGAAAAATTATTCGGCCTGGTGATTGGACGAGAGACGAACACAAACGACAGCTTCCTTAACGAAGTTAAACGAGGAACGCAGGGAACCTGTTTTATGAGTCAAATGGGATTTGGTATTGAAAATTCAAGTTAGCCTAGACCTAGATAAAGCTAGTACGAGTATAAAGAAGGCCTGGACCTACTATAAGCCTAGTATAATATAGTTTGAGAGTCTAAATTTTTCTCGAATCTCCAGCTATGTATGATAGCTCGAGAGTTGAAATTTTTCCAAGTCCATCATATATGGCTCGGGAATCGAAATTTTTCCAAGTTTTTTGCTGGACGGCGCACGGCAAATTTCTCAAAAAGCCCCCCATAAAACAGGTTCCCTGTTAAAACCAACCAATGAGATGACAGGAAACCAGGTAGCTAATAGAAACGCAGCATTTAGTAAGATAGATTGAACCTGTCACTAAGCAGTATGTTTTATCCAATAAGAACACATTGTCATATTATTGTAAGAATAAGTTTCTAAGAAGTGAACCTATCACAACACAGCATTGTCATAGCCAATAAGATCGCAGTGTTATACTATAAAACTCTTGGTTAAGGCCTTGTTCTCCAGTTGCGACACAACTGATGATGGAATAAAACCCGAAAGTACTCTTGTAAAAGCAACTAATAAAGTTGATTTGTACAACAAGGAGTGAAAAGATTTCATCTCCGCTCATTCAGTAAAAAACTTAGGTGCTTTGACGGAGAGGTTGAGGGATATAAGCCTCCCCGAGGAAACGATTTTGTGTTCCTTTGATGTGGTGGGATTATTTCCTCACATCCCGCAGGCTGTCGCTATCCAACATATGGGCGAATTGCTTGTAAAAACTGGTTTCCCTCATGAGGAGTTGGTGGAATTCTTCGACCTTCTAAGAGTTTGTTAGACTCCCAATTTTTGAAGTGGGGATCCCTATTGGGTCCCCTTTGGGCTCATTGATATCGGAGGTATTCATGACCAGATTTGAAATCGAATTGTTTTCTTCAGGCCAGGTACTTTTAAATGACGTATTTTACTGGCATAGGTACTTAGACGACATATTATGCGCGTGGACTGGCCCAGTGGAACTCCTTAGTGAGTTCCTTTCCCACTTAAATGGCCGATACCCTTCCATAAAATTCACTCTGGAAGTTGGCGGCTTACTAATAAATTTCTTGGGTTGGTCCATATTTATTAGAGATGGCGTCCATGAATTTGGTATTTACAGAAAAGAAACCTCGACCGATATAACAATCCACGGGTCATCTTTTTGTCCCGCTGCACATAAGATCGCTACATTCAATAGTTTGATACATCGACTGACTCATATTCCCTTGAGTCAGGATGCTTTCCAGAAGGAACTAGGGACGATTAAGTACCTGGCCAGAGTGAACCAAGTTAGAGTGAACATTGACTTAATGGTTCGAAGGAGGCTTGCGAGAAAATGCCTCGACTCCACCACCTCCCTCCCTAGGGATTCGCACAACAGTAGAAAACGTTGGATTAGACTCCCGCACTTGGGCAGGTTTTCTTCGAGGTTGGGCCATGTACTCGGTCCTTTTGGGTTCCGGCCGGCGTTTTATAATGTTAACTCGGTAAAAAGCTTATTTATAAAATCGAAGGATCCGATTCCTCTAGTCGAGAGGAATGGGGTATACAGCATAGCTTGCAACGATTGCCCGGGTATTCATATAGGAATGACCGGGCGTCAGCTCTAAATAAGAATTGACGAGCATTAAAAAGCGTGGGAGAAGGGTAATTTAGGTGAGTCGGCTTTTGCCGATCATCTACTTGAGAGTGGCCATAAATTCAAGGAGGGCTCTGGTACCCTCCTCCATAGGGAGAACTCATATTTTAAGCGGCTGGCTTCAGAAAATATAGAAATCATACGGCACCGGAATAACGAAGACTTCACTGTGTTAAACAGGTTCATTCCTGATGAGGGTCTGATTGAACTAGTATATGAGAATGATTCAAACTTCGATGACTCGCTGGTTAAATCAAGATCTTCTGGTTAACTCCCTCTGTCTTTGTTGATGTTGGATTCAGTCGCTTTCTTTTTCGCTCCAATGATGGTTGTTTAACCGAAAACGTTTAGCGGCTGTTTCTAGTGTGGTTCAGTATAAATTGTTACACCTTCGGGTTGTACACTCCTCTTTGTAGTATGAATAACCATAAATTGCAAGAACGCATCGATTCGATAGATTTGTACATTTGGAAACCCCTTTTTCAAGTTTGAGAGTGTTATACCTATGAACAGATTGAGAGTTTCGCCATGGGTAATCCTCTCGACTCTTGGTCCTGGATAGGCTGTTTAATTTGGTTCGCAATGAATTTACCTCGCGCATACAATTTATGACAAAATATGTGTACGATAGTTTACTCGTTGCCTAGGACTTTATTTTTGACGACCTTGTGAGACTTTTGAGCCGCTTTCGTAACCGTTACAGTGTCACCCTTGGGTCGATTGGTTAATGTCAAGGTTGTATAATTTACAAATCTCTACCGTCCAAACGGAACCATGAGATACTCATCACAGACCCCAGTGTGAGGGTTAGGAGAGAAATACCGCCACTAAATACGAAAATAGCGACCCATAATCTCGAATTGCAGTATAATTGAAATGTATTGAAACTGTCTCACCCTGCGGACTGTTACGTATGCTTTGGCAAAACTCTGCCTACTTTATAGCTATACAGTCGGACCTCGGTAAGTCGAACGTAGATAAGTCGAAATCATCGATAAATCGAACAAATTTCTTTGGTCCCGACGCACTCCCATTTAACCTTGTACATTTTTTCCCTCTGTAAGTCGAACGTCGCCATAGATAACTCGAACAAAAAATTACAGATTTTTTTCACTTTTTCACCGGTTTCGAGCGTTCACACCTTCCTTGTAGAGAGAATTTGAGCATGTTGCAACAGGTTTCTTGTCCGAACTTCACTCTGATTGAATTGTCTACTGAATTTATGTACACGCAATTCAGTTGTTAGACGGTGGGTCTTATGCGTAAGTTCGTGCGACGATCGTTTTTAATCATGGCTCCTCGCGCTTTGAACTCGAAGATAAGGTGTCGTAATATTTTGTACTCCTACTGTAATGTACCCCTTTACTTCATGTATACCTGCGTCGCTAAATTAAAATTTTTTTCTTACTGAGTCGAATTGCAACCGCTTATAAGTGAACTTTAGATAACTCGAATATCCATCAAACCAACTCGAATTTTGATAACTCGAAACATAGATAACTCGAACAAATTTTTTCAGTCCCTTCAGTTTCGATTTACCGAGGTCCGACTGTACTCATATTTGTCTCGTAAAGTTTCCGTTTTTGTGAATAACAAGTCGTACTATAATCTCACTTCCTGCTCCTTCCTACTGAAGATTTAAGATTCGATTTCAGCCCATGTATTTCTATACTGGCTCCGTATCTTTTGATACACCTTGGTATTCAACAAGTCTATGTTGATAGCCGAGCGAGAACTTGTTGCGACTATTCGATTTTTCGAGAAGTATAGATGTGTTGAATATCTCGCTATAGTAGGTATATAAAGCAGACAAAAAATATGTTTGTTTTTCGAAAATCTCGATTCCTGAACACGAAAATGATACTAGAAAATGTATCACTCGTTTGTAGTGCGACTGATGACTATATATATATGACGCGGAATTATTATTATAGTGGACGGACCGTATGCTCTATTTTAATGGGAAATAATATCGCCCCTTGCAGGAAAACAGGAAAATACGACTCGTAAAAATCTGATGTTAATGATTTACACGCTGTCACGAATCTGTAATAATGGCTTTACTATGCATATGTATAGACTTCTTAAGTACTTCAGTACTGTAGAAGAAAGCTCCTTATTACTTTTCGTGTTTCGTCTTTAGTGCTCGAGTGAAATATACCGTACAGTAATTCCGACAGACCTCCCGATATCGTTATCTTTATGTCTTTGTTTATCGTTACGAGCTGAAAAATCGAAAAACGCGTTCGAAGGAAACGTTAGGTACAGCTCGAATAAAAACTAACTAAAAAGGAAAAAAATAGAAGTAATAAAACAGGAGTAACTTCGACTGTATACGGCGCAGACGAAACGTGTAAGTTATCGGTATAGCGTTAATTTTGGTTTCGATTTGCTCCAAGATACTGTGGATTTTCCTTTTCGATGTTCGCGAGTGTGTACGTGTGTATCACAATTTTTGTCACCCAACGATTGAATATACGAAATGAGTTTCTTTATTCTAGCCTATTTTTATTCTAAATCGGCTCTACGTGTTATGAAAATATCGACAATGTAGACGATTACTTTATATGATCTCTTGATATAATGGAGAGTTTACGATCCATAGGTAGGCGTTGATGTTTTCCATTGTTTCGTGGAAGCACGAACACAACAATAAAGAGCGAGATTTTTTGTGGCGAGAGAAGAGTCTTCATACATGCACTGCTTTTTATTTCTTCACTGTTAAAAAAGCCCAGGGCTTTCCTACTCGAACCGGTTGATGAAACGTACGAGTGGATTAATAAAGGTGGTTGCCTACTTGAACTTTGGCGGCGATTACTTCAGCCTCCTCAAGGCGATTCATGAGAGCGCTTTTCTTACAGTGGTGTATAAGTGAGATGGCGAGTTTTTGAGGGTCGTGGCCTCTTGCGTGCAGTGAGCTGAAACAGCTGTATTTGTAGTGCGGTGTTCGTTTAACCGCTGCCCAAGCTTCCTTCCGGTTTGTCCAACGTAGATGGCAGGGCACTGACCACAGGAGACTCGATAAACACCAGCTTTATCCATTTCACGAATGAGATCTCTGAGGGAGATGATGTTGAAGACTGTAAGAAGCGGGTAGAATCCGGTATGATAACCAGACCGACGAAGCTCAGCAGCCAAGTCCTCGGAAGGTTTGCCTAAGACGGGTCTCTTTGGAGCGCTATCAAGAGGGGGGGGAGGAGATTCACTATAACGTCCGGAGGGAGCGGACACTGCATTATTTCGTTGTACTTTGCGATACGATATGGGCATTTAAGGAAGATTTTTCGGGACCAGCTGACGAGTCGATTCACATCAGGAAACATTTCTCGCAATGTTTCTGCGATACGATGTAGGCCGTGTGCTACGCATGTTACGTGGACCAATTTACTACAAATTGCTTTCAAATGTTTTCCCATGAGAACCATATACGGCGCAGCATCAGTTACAACTAGCAGTACCCTATCGGAGAATCGCTCACCTTGATAAAAACGTATTAAGGGATCGTTGACGAAGGTACAGACGGTAGCAGCATCAGTTTTGGCCAACGTTGAGGATGCGATCATATATGGAACTCCAGCTTAAACGAATCCGTTCCTTAAGGTTACGGCTATCCATCATAAACGAAAAAACGAATACTCCAAGGGGAGAGTAAACAAATGCAAACCGAAGAAAATAAAAACGAAGGGAGCGCTTTCGGTTAAACAACCATCTTCAAACCTGAAATGAAAGCAACTGACGAACGAATGAGAAGAAAGAGGTATTAAGATCGTCCGAACGAGAAATCACGGTGTGAATCATAAACCTGTTCGATCAAGCCATCTTCCGGAATGTACGAGTTGAGTATAGTGATACCGTCAGTGTTGAGGTGACGCATTATCTCTATATTCTCGAGGGCGATACGTTTACGGTAGGAATTCTCCTTATGGAGGAGCTTTTCGGATCCCTCGCGGAAACTGTGGCCACTGTTAATCAAATGATCAGCGAAAGCTGACTCCCCTAAGCGTCCCTTCTTCCAAGACTTGAGGTGCTCAGCTACTCTAACTTTCATCTGGCGGCTGGTCTCACCAATATAAAAGCCTCCACAATCCTCACATTCCATCTTGTAAACACCACTCCTTTCATCAACCGGTATGGGATCCTTCAGTCTCACAAACAACCTCTTGACTGTGGTGAGGTTGTAAAACGCGGGTCTGAAACCAAACGGGCGAAGGGCCCGACCCAATTGCTGGGAGAAATTCCCCAGGAAAGGGAGACTGATCCAACGCAAACGGCGATCACGGATCGTGTCTCGGGGGAGGGAGGTGGTGGAATCAAGAAGGCTCCTCGTAACTTTCCTCCGAACCATCACGTCAACGTCGACATTGACTCCATTCACTCTAGCCAGGTGTTTTATGGTAAGTAATTCTTTCTTAAAAGCAGATTGACTCAACGGAATACGAGTCAGTCTGTGAACTAGGCTATGAAAAGCAGCAATCTTATGAGCAACAGGACCGAACGAACCACCGTGGACTAAAACATCGGTCGTAGTATCTTTCCTGTAAATTCCAAACTTATGGATACCGTCTATAATAGAGATCGATAAATCCAAAAAGTTGATGGAAAATACCCCTATTTCCAACGTAAATTTGATGGAAGGGTACCAGGAATTGAGATACCTCAGAAACTCACCAAGGAGATCTGGGTGACCAGTCCAGGTACATAGAACGTCATCAACGTACCTGTGCCAGTAGTGAATATGATTAAGTAACACCTGGTTCGAGGAAAAGAGGTCAAGTTCAAACTTAGACATGAAAACTTCGGAGATAAGAGAGCCTAGAGGTGATCCAATAGGGATCCCTAAAAAAACCTCCTTGTTCCTAACCCCACACCCCCCCTCCTCTACGGGTTGCCCAAAGTGCATAAGAAGAATACCCCGATGCGACCCGTCGTTTCTTTTGTCTCCTCTCCTACCTACCTCCTTGCCAAATTCCTTGACCGTTGGTTCAAAAATCGCATTGATTTCGAATCTCCTCATTCGGTCTTGAATTCGGCCTCTTTAACTGACGTCCTCAGGGATGTAAGCCTTCCCCCAGGGACGACCATCTGCTCGTTTGATGTTGTTGGTTTGTTTCCAAATATTCCTAAGGCTGCTACTATCCAGCGGATGGGTGAGCTACTCATCAGAGCTAACATTCCTCACAATGAGCTTCAGGAATTTTTTGATCTCCTGAATACTTGCTGGTCCCCTAACTTCTGTAAATTTGAAGGGAAATTTTTCGAGTTCCCTGAGGGCTGGTACCCTTCCATCAAATTTACGTTGGAAATAGGGGTATTTTCCATCAACTTTTTGGATTTATCGATCTCTATTATAGACGGTATCCATAAGTTTGGAATTTACAGGAAAGATACTACGACCGATGTTTTAGTCCACGGTGGTTCGTTCGGTCCTGTTGCTCATAAGATTGCTGCTTTTCATAGCCTAGTTCACAGACTGACTCGTATTCCGTTGAGTCAATCTGCTTTTAAGAAAGAATTACTTACCATAAAACACCTGGCTAGAGTGAATGGAGTCAACGTCGACGTTGACGTGATGGTTCGGAGGAAAGTTACGAGGAGCCTTCTTGATTCCACCACCTCCCTCCCCCGAGACACGATCCGTGATCGCCGTTTGCGTTGGATCAGTCTCCCTTTCCTGGGGAATTTCTCCCAGCAATTGGGTCGGGCCCTTCGCCCGTTTGGTTTCAGACCCGCGTTTTACAACCTCACCACAGTCAAGAGGTTGTTTGTGAGACTGAAGGATCCCATACCGGTTGACGAAAGGAGTGGTGTTTACAAGATGGAATGTGAGGATTGTGGAGGCTTTTATATTGGTGAGACCAGCCGCCAGATGAAAGTTAGAGTAGCTGAGCACCTCAAGTCTTGGAAGAAGGGACGCTTAGGGGAGTCAGCTTTCGCTGATCATTTGATTAACAGTGGCCACAGTTTCCGCGAGGGATCCGAAAAGCTCCTCCATAAGGAGAATTCCTACCGTAAACGTATCGCCCTCGAGAATATAGAGATAATGCGTCACCTCAACACTGACGGTATCACTATACTCAACTCGTACATTCCGGAAGATGGCTTGATCGAACAGGTTTATGATTCACACCGTGATTTCTCGTTCGGACGATCTTAATACCTCTTTCTTCTCATTCGTTCGTCAGTTACTTTCATTTCAGGTTTGAAGATGGTTGTTTAACCGAAAGCGCTCCCTTCGTTTTTATTTTCTGCTGTTTGCGTTTGTTTACTCTCCCCTTGGAGTATTCGTTTTTTCGTTTATGAACTCCAGCTTCGTGAGGGACGAGAGCCCCCACTAACAGATTGGCCACGTAGTTACCTCGGTCGTCGGTTGTTTCATCTACTGTTACGTAAATATTACTACAACCCCCAATACGTTTCCTCACTTCAGCCATGGTCTCATCAAACAGTCGTGGAACGTGATACTTCCGTAGGGAACTTTCGTCCAGAATATGCTGTTTAGTGTACGTACTCCAAAATTCTTTGAATTTTGGATTTTGCAACTTCCATAAAGGTATGTTGGCGCACATAAAAGCTTCACAAAGATCACTGTGAAATGAATTTGATTCACTTGTGGCCGAAGTAAGGGTACTCTGCTTTAATTTAGATCGCTCAGCTCTATGTAGTGCACCTAGATGTGATGTGGAGGAACAGTGCGAATCTACGTGGTTTCTTTTCTTGCAAGACAAATCCTTTCCGCAAACTAGACAAGTGATAATTTTTCCATCGGTAACCAAAACCTCCAATTTTATGTTGTAATCACGAAGCCACTGTCGTATCGATGAACTGAGAGTCGCTTTATATTTCGGCATATTGTGAAAAGTAGGAAATATCTCTCGAAGTCAATAGGGAAATTATTCTGATCAAACGCGTAAGTACAACAATAATAACATGAATCACGTACATGCGAACTGCGGACTCATCGAAGCTATCATACCTAGGCGATGCGAACTTAGAGCAGTCAATTACCTGTTTTGTACGTAGTAAGATAAGGAGACACGAATATTCGGATGTAGTACTATTTTCTTTACGAGAATAAGCGTGTGAATATTTCCTATTTCTGTATTCAGCGGCTTAGTATCTTCTCTCATACGTGTCCTATTGTGGTCTACGTGTAAACTTGCAGTACACTGAGGACAAAGAAGCAACTTTTATGCAAGTTTTTGTACTTCATCAATAAATTATGGTATTTTCTCAAGAAAAACCAAGATTTGCAACTTTTTGGCATTATTTGGCATCTACTATCGTTTATGGCATTTATTTCAAATTCGGCATTTTTCGGCAAAATAAAAATTTTTCCCGGGCTCCCTAAAACTTGAAACGTGCTCTCCATTGATTTTCAGCCACCTGCCTTCAAGCAAGATCATCTGACAAATGCTAGTGATTCCGGTCTCTAGTTATCAATCTCAAGTTGGTCTGTAATGCAGAGATGATTGCTGTGTACATTTCAGATGAAAACTGAGCTTGCTCTAAACAAAATCATTGACTGCCTTACCGTACAGCTAATTTGGAAAAGGGTAAGCAGTACGAGATATGGCATCCCGCAATACATAGTCGTCAGTGCGTAATTCACCTTACTCTCCTGAACGTTGTCGGCAGGATAAATTATGAATAATTCTACTTTTTTTATGCCTGCATGGGCGTGATATGATCCTTGTTCAGCAAGACTGGCAACCCTTGAATCAAAAGTTTCGGTCTGGTATGGTGAGATTTCAATTTTGTATTTTTCGCCCTCTTCATAAACTTGTGTTTCTTGATTGTGAACTCAGCATGACCTTCTCATAAGAAAATGTATGACAGCAAAGCAATTAACGACCTCGGTTTTTTTGGAAGTTTTTTCAATTGTTAAAAAAGTGAGCTACACTGGTGATCAAAACGCTAGTTATCAAGAAAAATTAAATTATTTGCAATTCGTATCCGTAATAAAGGATTAGAAATTGAATAAATTTCGCTCACTGTTGTCATATGAGAGGAGGCATTTATCCGAGAAAATTGGTTCCTGGTCATTGACCGATACCCGATAGAATTTTGTAGAAATAACCGCGGCTATACATTCAAGTCGAAGAAAAAATCGTATTCTTTTTCCAAACTGCCTCAATGTACGAAGTGTATTTCATGATTGAATCACTAATGCGTTCCTCTTAATGACAGGCAACACTTAAAATCATCAGGTATTATGTGTTGTCGCAGTCGACAGAAAACGTGACAACACAATGAGTTCGTACAAGTGGCTACCACTTTCGTTGGCAATTATGATACTTTGTTTCTCCCTCACGAATTTCACATTTCGCTCCCTTTTTCCGCTCGTTCATTTCACTCTTCTCGCTATCTTTTTCTTTTTCTTTTTTTTTTTTTTCTTTCTTCTATCCGCACTTCCTTCCACATAGAGTCGTTCGCATTGATTTGTGATAATCACAGGGTTCTTCTGCTACGGAGAGCCATTTAAAAGCAACGTACTACTCTTTAATATATTACGACGATAGTTGTATAAAAAGCGGAGGGAGTTTCAAATTTGGACCGAATGTGCAGACGATAAAATATCTGAGAAGATTCTGTTAATGACAGCCTCTACAAATCATACGATAATTTTACGCTTTATCTTATTTACTTAATCTCTGTTCTTCTCAGTTATAATAACAGTGTAATAATACTGCGTATGTGTGCGTCGCTGGTGCCATTTACTTCTTCATCCTGTGCAGTCATTATACCACCAACAACGCACCGCGAAATCGGCAGTATCGAATTTAAATGCGCGTCATTTACAAGTTGAATAAAATTCAATTCACGAGTTCTCGGAACGGAATTTATAAGGCTTATTCTGGTGGAAGACAATTGTGTAGAAAAAAAAGTTGTTGTTAGAATGGAATTTCAATAAGTTTTCGAGGAATGATTGATAAAATGTTCAACAAATTTTTATTTTGACGAAACTCTTTTAGAATGAAGAAAAGGGAGCTCAAAGATTCGAGAAAGAAAATTTTTAATAGATTCTGACGTCACTTTCCAATTTTTTTCTACGTCAACCAAACCCTTTCAAAACACTCACAATCTTCTTTAGGGAGGGAAAGGAAGAAGTGTGTGGGGGAGGGGGAGAGTAAACCAGATACACTATGCTAAAGAGCCTCAAAAAGCACAAGAGCTGAGCTAAGATTTTGAAGGCCTAAGCTTTACAAATGCGCACTCTAGGTGAAGACTTTGCAGCTTCAAGTCATACCTTGCCCGACAAAATAACTTGAATCGGTCATCAGAAATTGGAAAATAATATCGATTAACATGATCGACCAGTGTAGCCGACAAGAACCGCCAAAAAGTCTGAATATTCTCAAAGCTTAGGATTAATTACTGAAAAGCGGTGTAAACTCACAGTTTTCGACTAGTGGGTTCTTAAGAACCCAAATACGACTTCGTATCTGGGTTTCAACTTACCAGAACCGTAGAATTAGTAAGCAAGCGCTTCCGAATGAAAATCTATCAACGGGTAAGAACATCTTGACAGAAGTGAGTGAACCTGTAAAGAAATAAATCACAAATAAATTATTCATCATTATTCATGCTAGTCAATTCTTGTAAACTGTATCAGTGAGGTATGAAGTAGGACCTTCTAGTTTACTGTAGGTGAGTAATTATAAACTGATTTGATGACTTCTGTAGATTCCTGTGCGATACGTTTGTATTTAGAGCTTTCCTCATGTGAGAGGTGGACATTTTCAGGTCTCGATAGTAGGAAAAGTATGTCCAAATCGATGCCAGAAGATGAGCTGCAAAATTAGAAAGATTGGGTAGACTCAAAGTTGGCATGCACCTGTGCTGATTGATTCTTGTTTTCAAGGGAGGACCTGTTTGCCCAATATAGAAGGAGGGGATCTCCTCGCACTGGATTTTGGTAACACCCTAAGGAAATAGGATCTTTAAGCTGACCAATGTGATTTCTATGTATGTTTACATTGTAAAAAGCTGGTACAAGTCTTAGTGAATGAGAGAAGAAAGAGGAGACTGAATACTCTTTTTGAAGACCTGAAAATGGCTGACTCTTACATGAGGGGAGTTCTAAATACAAAAGTATCGCACTGGAGTTTGCAGAAACCATCAAATCACTTGCGCATAGTAAACAAGAAAATCCTCAATTCATATTTTGCTGATACAGTTTACAAGAAATTATTTAAATGAATAATGACGTAATCTACCAGTAAAATTATCCGGATTTGGTACTCTACTCTTAATTCTGTTATTTACAAATTTGGGTAAAGTACATGAAACAAAGGAAGTAACTCTGCGGTTCAATACTAATTAGTATTAACAATAAATTTTTAATAGTATTGACAATAAATTGTTAATAGTATTGACAATTAATTTTTAATAGTATTGACAATAAATTGTTAATAGTATTGACAATAAATTGTTAATAGTATTGACAATTATTTGTTAATAGTATTGACAATAAATTGTTGATAGTATTGACAGTTAATTGTTAATAGTATTGACAATAAATTGTTAATAGTATTGACAATAAATTGGTAATAGTATTGAAAATTAATTGTCAATAGTATTGGCAATAAATTGTTATTAGTGTTGACAGTAAATTTTTAATTGTGTTGACAGTAAATTTTGTAAAATTATACTGCGTGAAAGAAAAACCTTTAAATTGTGATCAAATCAGGGAAATCTTATTTATGTTCCTGAATACAATTTGAATAAATATGATTCTGACGTTTGGAGTTGGAGTCTTCAGCAGTGCAGTTAGCTAGCGTGACATGTGTAATGATAAATTTGTGTCTAGGTCTCTATTTGTGGATTTACAAGAACCCAATCACAAATTTGTGTACAGGTCCAGACTTATGGACTTACAGCATTGACAAATTTGTGTTAGTGTGTTGACTTCTGGATTCACAAGAACCCAATCACAAGTTTGTGTCTGGGTCTAGACCTGTAGATTTTCAAGAAAGCAATGACAAATTTGTGTTTTGATGTTTACTTGTAGATTTTTGAGTACCCAACGACAAATTTGTATCTGGGTCTCGACTTGGGGATTTTCAAGAACACAGTGGCACTTTTGTGTCTGGGTTTCAACCTGTGGCTTTTCAGGAACCCAATGACAAATAATTGTGTCTGGGTTTTGACTTGTTGATTTTCAAGAACCCTTGGCGAGATCGTATCTGAGTGTGGACCTGTGAATTTTTAAAAACTCGAGTTTCAACTTGCGCATTTTCAAGAACCCAATGGCAAATTTGTGTTTGGGTTCTAACTAGTGGATTTTTATAGGCCAAATTGTAAATTTGCGTCTGATTTTCAAGTACCCAATGACGAATTTGTGTCTTGGTCTCAACTTTCAGTACTTTTCAATCTCCCTAAATTTTGAAGAAGATCATATTCAACTTCAAAAACTTTCAAAGTTCGAGGATTTTCTTTCCACAAAATTTAAGTCAAAATCGGGCTTTATCAACATTCATCCTCTCTCATCTATCTCTAAAACGCTATTAAAAAACCGCCTTATCGGAGCTAAAAATATCGAAACGAAAATACGCCTATGTTTGCTAGAACAGAGTAGAAAAATTCATGAGCAGCAAAAGAGAAACGAACGAGAGAGGTATAGAACGAAAAGATGAACGAGAGAAGAAAACATTCGCAGAAAAATATTGCGATATAAGTATATATATATATATATATATATATATATACATTTTACCTTGCGATGGAGGAGGATGGGGGAGAGAAAAATGGAAGTGCAAACGTGATCCAAAGATTGTCTTGTTGACAAAATGGAATACGTGTTCCATAGAATCAATGCATTCTTAATATGAAGTCGAGTGAATGGAAAGCGTATATGGTGAAAATGCCTTTGTATTTTCATTTTAAAAACGTTGTTGTTACTACCGCGCTCTGTTCTCGCCATAATCGTCGTTGTCGTCTCGAAGCTCAAGATACATAAATACACACCACAATAATACGGAATAACAAACGTGAGAAGTAAAAATTCGGCCAGCCATTATAAAATATAATGGTAATGGTAGACGTGTCGAGCGAGAGCAAAGTGCGAGCAATTTTGTCGAACACCCTTGGTCTTTTGTTTTTATTTTACGAGACAATTTTTACGAGGTTGAATTACAACCGAAATTTTGCATTGCATTCACTTTCGCGAGGTCTCTCCAACCTCTTTTTTAGACACCCGTTATTCTTTTTCTGTATCCGCGCTCTCTCTTTTATTTCCCTTTTTATTCAACGTACTTCCAAATCGCAACAGTTTTCTTTTATATCCTCCAGATTCGAATATTTATGTCTGCCGTAGTGTTTTGTTACATTCGATGAAGAAACTAAAACGTCGACCGCAGTGCCCGGGTAATAGAAAATTTATTGTTTACTCCTCGTTTTTATGTCACGAATGACTTTATTAGAGTCTATCTTCAGAATTGAAGACGTAGCCAACTTTGTTTCCTTTTATGCATGAAATTTACGTTATAATTTTAAGCTGTTGATCTCATTTACGTACCGCGAGGGCGATTAAATCCGACATAATGATTTTAGCTTTTAAAAGTTATGAGGTTCGTAATACATAGACTACACGACGAAACGCCTACTTTACACGAGGGCAGTTAATTTTTTATGACCGAAAAATGAATTTTCCAACTTATGTAAGTACCTCTATTTATTGGGAAGGGGAAAAGGGAGGTAGAAAAAATGGGTTTCGCTCAACGCCACTTCCCACGTGGTGTAGTAGAGCAAGAGATTTTGGAAATTCTTTGAAGAAATATTATTTTCAACCTTTCAACCACTATGAACGAATTTTTGTTTTTAAGATGATACTTTCGTAATGATATCCTAATGAGTTTCTTCTTCCTCAATTTCTAAACGTCTTAATTAAAAATTGTAAAACTTAATGTTGATCGCCATCATACCTTTTACTTTCAGATCCAATTTGAAATTCAGGTCATCGCATGTTCGTGTGGTTTTTCAAGCTTGCCTTGCTCCGAGCTTGTATGCCAAGTCAACTCACTTAAGTTAGTATAAAGAAGTCCTAGACCTCCTATAAGCCTAGTATAATATGGTTAAAGGATATAAATTTTTCTTGAATTTCAAGCTAAATATGAGAGGAGAGGGACTTGGAAAAATTTTGAATTTTGAGCTATATCATGATAGGAGGACTTACAAAAATTTCATCCTCCAAGCTATTATACAATAGGGGTCAAAATTTTTCGAAGTTTTTCGCCAGACGGCATGTGGCGCACATATAATAGGAAAGTGACTAAAGAAACTTTCAACATCCATACTATATATATGATAGGACGGGGACTTGGAAAAATTTCGACTCTCGATATGATAAAAGAAGGACTTGGAAAAATTTTGACTCTCGAGCTATACATGATAGAAGATGGACTTCGAAAAATCTCCTATCATTTACAGCTCGAGAGTCAAAATTTTTTTCAAGTTTTTTGTCGGACGGCGCACGGCGTACGGCAAATTTCTCAAAAAACCCCCATAGAACAGGTTCACTGTTAAAATTTTGACTCTCGAGCTATATACGATAGGATTCTCTACATGTTCTACTTTTTGAAAGACCTTCCGCAGTGGAATACGGATTTTGCGGGTTCCCCGCTCGCCGTTGCAAAACTGGCAATGGCATCCTAATTTTTAAGCGGGGGACACCGTTCTGGGTCAAAAACCCGAATCGAATAGCCCGACATGCCAAATACCCGACAAGTGATTTACCCGACACCGACATACCCGAATCCTCTTACCCGACAAGCCAAATCGCCCGACACAAGGATTCCCTGGAGTTCTCTTTTTTTTGCGTTTGCTTAGTAATGAATATTGTGATACATGGCAGGCTCTGGTACGTTGCATGAACCACTCACTACCATACGTTTACACGCTCTTAGAGGGAAAAAGTCAGGATGAATACGCGAAGGTGTTGCAGGCTGTGAAAGATGCGGTTGCCAGGTACAATGTTAACGCGTGTGCCCCGGAAAGAATAATGTCAGACTTTGAACTCGCGATCATGAATGCGTGTGAGGAAGTATTTCCTGGAGTCACTGTAATTGGGTGTTTCTTCCACCTATGCCAAGCGGTTTACCGCCAGGTGCAGTCCTTGGGCCTACAGCAGCAATACAACGACCCCGACGATGACACAGTACGAACATTCACAAAAATGTTGACAGCGTTAGCATACGTGCCAACCGCGGAAGTAACCCGCCTGTTTCCAGTACTGGCTGCCTCCGCTCCGGCAGAAATGGAAAAACTGTACGAGTACTTCGACAGGTACTACGTCCGAGGTGTTCTTCGTCGGGGAAGACGGCGTCCGGTCAACCCGCGGTACGCACCAGCCAAGTGGAACCAATATGACGCGGTTATTGCCAACCTTCACAAGACAAACAATGTAAGTGAAGGTTGGCATAACCGCTTCCGCGTCACCGTAGGGAAACATCATCCCGACCTATACAGCGCTCTCGGGGAACTACAAAAAGAACAAAGCAACACGGAAGTCTGTTTAGCGGAGCTTAGTCTGGGGAGACGAGTGAAAAATTCACCAGGTCAGAAGTGGCTCTCCCTCCAGGAACGTATACGCAAAGTGGTATTGGAATTTGATGAATACAGCATTGATATTTACGCAACTTGGCCCACACAATCGTTTTAGCATAACAGAGAACAATGTAAAGAAACCAATTATACTAAAATAAATTGTCGGGTTTTACATTGTCGGGTATGGCGGTGTCGGGTAAATCACTTGTCGGGTATTTGGCATGTCGGGCTATTCGATTCGGGTTTTTGACCCAGAATCGGGGGACACGCTATCACTTTTGTTGGGGGTACTTCCAGGAAATTTTCGTCCGCGAGCGCGAGCGAGGTTTATGACGTAACGAGGTTGATAACGTCATTGAGAGGGGAGGGGATTCAGAAAACGACGGCTTCCTTAACAAAGTTAAACGGGAACGCAGGGAACCTGTTTTATGAGTCAGATGGGATCTGGTATTGAAAATTCAAGGAAGCCTAGACCTAGATAAAGCTAGTATAAATAAGGCCCAGACCTACTATAAGCCTAGTATATTATAGTTTGAGAGTCTAAATGTTTCTCGAATCTCCAGCTATATATGATAGCTCGAGAGTCGAAATTTTTCCAAGTTTTTTGCCGGACGGCGGACGGCGCACGGCAAATTTCTCAAAAAGCCCCCCATAAAACAGGTTCCCTATTTAAAATTTCTACCTCCGAGCTATATACGGTAGGAGCGGGATAGAGAAATATACTCGCAAAGAGTAACGAAAACAAATACCAGAACCGCAATAAAACAAACAAACCGAGCGCTTTCCGCTAAACAGCCATTCTCACGGTATAGAAAGCGACTGAACCCAACACCAACAAGAACGAGTAACAACGAACGAGGAGGTCATGACTGAACCAGCGAGTCATCGAAATGTGAATCATTCTCATAGACTAATTCAATCAATCCCTCCTCAGGAATGTACCTGTTCACCACGGTAATATCTTTAATATTTCGGTGACGATGAATTTCAATTTCCTCTAAAGCTAAGCGCCTAAAATAAGATTTTTCCCTGTGGAGGAGAACTTCAGATCCCTCTTTGAGGCTATGACCACATCAATTAAGTGGTCAGCAAACGCCGACTTCCCTACTTTTCTTTTTTCCCATGCTTTCCTATGTTCATCAACTCTAATTTTGAATTGACGGCTAGTCATCCCTGTGTACATGTACACACTCGGGCAATCACCACAGGCCACCCTATAAACACCCTCCCTCTCGGCCATCGGTATCGGATCTTTAACTTGACCAAAAGGCTCTTCACCGTATTGATACTATAAAACGCCGGTCGGAAACCAAAGGGACGGAGGACACGGCTCACCTCCGAAGAAAACTTCCCCAAAAACGGCATCCTAATCCACCGTTTACGCCTATCAAGATGCAACTGGCGGGGGAGGGAGGTAGTAGAATCGAGTCTTTTTCTTGTAAGTCTCCTGCGGACCATGAGGTCGATGTCCACTTTGACCTGATTCACTCTAGCCAAGTGCTTTATCGTCACGAGTTCCTTATTAAACGCTACCTCTTTCAAAGGGATCTGAGTGAGGCGATATATTAAACTATCAAATGTAGCAACTTTATGGGCAAAAGGTACGAAAGACGACCCGTGGATAGCAATATCGATCGAAGTACTTTTCCGGTAAATACCGAAATCATGGACCCCGTCAATGACGGATATGGTCTAGTCCAGAAAATTTATTGATAAGCCGCCAACTTCAAGAGTGAACTTGATGGACGGATATAAACTATTTAAATAAGCGAGAAACTCACTAAGGAGCTCCGCAGGACCGGTCCACGCACACAATATGTCATCCACGTACCTATGCCAATTAGAGTTGATGAACACAGGAAAGCATGGGAAAAAAGAAAAGTAGGGAAGTCGGCGTTTGCTGACCACTTAATTGAATGTGGTCATAGCCTCAAAGAGGGATCTGAAGTTCTCCTCCACAGGGAACAATCTTATTTTAGGCGCTTAGCTTTAGAGGAAATTGAAATTCATCGTCACCGAAATATTAAAGATATTACCGTGGTGAACAGGTACATTCCTGAGGAGGGATTGATTGAATTAGTCTATGAGAATGATTCACATTTCGATGACTCGCTGGTTCAGTCATGACCTCCTCGTTCGTTGTTACTCGTTCTTGTTGGTGTTGGGTTCAGTCGCTTTCTATACCGTGAGAATGGCTGTTTAGCCGAAAGCGCTCGGTTTGTTTGTTTTATTGCGGTTCTAGTATTTGTTTTCGTTACTCTTTGCGAGTATATTTCTCCATGATGGGTGACCGTAAAATTAAAAAACGCATTGATTCTATAGAAGCGGGACTTGGAAAAATTTCGACCCTCTTGCCATATAATTATGATAGGAGGGGGACTTGGAATTTTTTTTTTTTTCTTAAATCGTTATAATAAAAGTCGTTTCATAATTTTTCTAATACCTAATTTTTTTTTATCACGGAAAAAATGTTTATCTATAATTTTTTAGTTGCGAAAAAAATCCGCATCACGTTCAGGAAAAGCCTCAGTTTTCCAGGAAAGTTCTGGTGCTGTTCTAAGAAAATCATCATTTGTCTCAATCTAGTTAGCCCAATATACAGTATACTAGGCTTATACTAAGCTAAGTAGGGGGGTGAACGAGCAGAGCAAGTTAGCTACTTAACTTGGGGTATATTGAATTAGGCTTATACAAGGCTGAAAATACTGGATGTATACTAGGCTAAGTAGGACAAAGAAGCGGAGAGAGTTAAACCGGGAGCCATTCAGCTTAACATTATAGTATACTACACTTATAATACTAGGCTAAAAAATGCTTACGCAGCCGCGTAAGCAATACACGACTTTTCATCTGTATCTACAATCAAGTTTTTTGCTTAAACTTTAACTCTAGTACTCCAATTTATTCAATGAATCGTTTTCTCAATAAGATACACACATCCTCAACATCTCTTGCCACTCTAATTCATTCTTGATCATCTCCGATTCTCAAGCATCTTTTACTGTTGGTTGTTGTAGACTCACACATAACATTCATTCATGAAAAACTCAACACAAACGAGCAAATCTTTCACCCATATAAAACTATTTCATCACTCAAAAAAATGACAAAATTATACGCAAAGGATTGTTGCACTATTACTATACTAACACAACATTCATTCATGACTGACTCAACACGAACGAACACATCTTTAAAATTCATTCATAAAGAGCGTATCCTAACATGTGTGAACAGGTAACCCAAAAAATGAATAAAACTAGCTACAACTACACTGACAATCTACGTAATCAAAGGTTACCCTTCGCTTTTGATGACGAAAGCGGCTACCTGAAGTTTACTACTACAAAATATTAGTAGCTCGAATATATATGCAAATTTCATCAAATTAGTTCACGTTTCAATTTGAGATTTCTCACGAACCAAACATCGTATCAACACCAAAAGTTCACAATTACATTTTTAGACATGTAAATTACAATATATCAACATTTGAAAAAAATTGAACAAATCATATCAGAGTTATAGGAGTGGGGAATTTTTTTTAAAATTGGGTATATCTGGAGAACTACTGATCCGATCGTCAAAAAAAATGCAGGTGCACAACTTCAGATATAACACTACAACTTGACTAAGTTTCAAGAAAATCCATCCAGTAGTCTCGGAGGAGAAGTCCGGACAAATTTTGATCCATATATATATCCATATATATATATGTAAGATGTAAAATCTTGACAAATCTGGCGATGCTGTGTTTCCACAGAATCGTATCAAAAAGTCGAGTTCCCGAAGGAAAAGCAGGTCAGCTGACTGCACTCGGAAGGATAAACAGAAGGAGAGAGGAATAGCATTATATAGTCGGAGCTCCGAACTTAGTCCGTGAGTAGGAGAGTGACGCGACTGACGGTGAAGAACGTTCACGTTCTTACATCTCCAACGCTAAGAGGAAAAGGATAAGGAGTAGACTTTTTTGATACGGCTTACTGCATGGTGTAGGCTCACTGCGCACGCAGGAGTGGACTTGGTCCGTGTACCTACGGGGAGTGGAGTGTATCCGTGTACCCAGCTAATGCGGCTTACTGCATGATGTAGTCTTACAGCGTTCATCTACAGGAGACCGGGAGACTCAGTTATTTTGATACGATTTGTAAGATGTAAAATCTTGACAAATCTGGCGATGCTGTGTTTCCACAGAATCGTATCAAAAAGTCGAGTTCCCGAAGGAAAAGCAGGTCAGCTGACTGCACTCGGAAGGATAAACAGAAGGAGAGAGGAATAGCATTATATAGTCGGAGCTCCGAACTTTGTCCGTGAGTAGGAGAGTGACGCGACTGACGGTGAAGAACGTTCACGTTCTTACATATATATATATATATATATATAAGGAAACCTGAAATTTTTTTAATGACGTAGCGATGATCTATGACCTCTAAAACGTCGAGAAAGTTCATTTCCCCCCCCCCTTTCTGCCACAACTGTGACGGGTGTAATACTCGCTTTTCTACGAAAAGTCGGTAAAATAAAGGTACAAACACGCGAGTAGTCATGTAAATCACCGACCCAAAAAATGTTCTTAACCCAACAAAAAAGACATGTAAATTTTAGAGTTTTCACTCATCAGTTGAGTTGATGAGTAAATACCACGATTATTTTCATCCTTAGAACTTCGATAGCTTCAGGGACATAACGGAGGATCTCATTCTCCTTATCATTTCCTTCATCATTACAAAAAGACTTTCATTCAAGACTTTCACCATAAATGTTTATATAAAAAAAAGAAAAAGCATCAACTTCTAGAACGCCTAATTTAAGGCTAAATTTACCAAAAGTACGATAGATAACGAAAGGCGAAAAAGAAGAAGCGGGATCGAAATAATAGGAAGCTAAATAAATTCCCTTGTTTCGCCCTGAAATACAATCCGCAACGTTTGGTCCCATTTTAATATATTCGGTCCTGTTCAGTTCCGGAAGATCTTACTCGAATACTTCCTATCAATAATCAGGATTTATAACTCTTTGATACTCTTTGAAAGATCCAATAACACTTATTCCCCCTTCTCATATATAGAAAGTAGACCGTTTTATTCGTTTACTGCCGGCGGTATATTTGAAAACTTCTCTCGGTTAAATATCTACATTTCCACAATAATTTAAAATTTTCACATTTGATACGTCAACATAGATGAGGTTAATTTAAAAACTTTGTTTAAATATTACCCATTTCCCCTATTCGTTGTCAATACGTAAAGAATCTAGTTTACAAATTTACGTTCACGCCTTCGATTTTCTATATAGAATCAGAGAATCACGCGAAGATAGCGAGAGTTTGTAGCAGTCCACTTGAAAATAACTAAACCAGAAACGGAAATATATTTCAAAATTTGGGCCAGCATAGAGCGAGGCATCGGCAAAGGTCTCTTTAATGGCAGTTCTTTAATTTATATTATTGCGATTTTGTTCGAAAAAAGAAGATCTAAATTATCATCTTTAGAATTTTCACTATCCGCGCTTAATAGCGCGAGTTCTGCCCCACATTTTGGCATCGCTGAAATGTCCTTCGAAATGTAGTATACAAATATGAGAATAGCGGAGACGTAGTTTGGCTTTTACAATATCAATACCATCAAGGGCACCTGTTGTTCCGCAACAGTCTACATTGGTAATTTTTCTCGAACGCCATTTTCCTTATTGGCTGAATAGCAGAAATTTTTGACTAGCGGCTCTGACTCGAAGTTTGTCTTCGCATACGTAAACTATATTGCGCGTTATTCGCCTCTCCTTCTCTCACTCTTTACGCTCGAGACTGAAATGATATAAATTCGTCGCTTCTTGTAAACTTCTATTCTGGTATCAGTATACGCGATGCGATAACACGAATCTGGTAAGGTAGCAACACACCTATGGCACTTGACAGCTCGTTTCCATTTCATTCGACACGGGGGTGAAGAAGCGTCGTTTCTGCACCGGCTGTGTAACGAAAGTTTTAAAAGAAAATACACATTGTACGTAAAAACGATTGCGATGTGATGTGTAATCTATAAAACTCCATTATCTTCTACTATCTGCAAGCAGTCGAGGCGTATTCGAGTTTTCATTTCTAAATTACTGTGTAGTTTGCCATTTTTTCGTCAATTGCTCGCGCACTATTGAAATAATTTCCTGCGAGCATAAAAAACACTTATAGAAATATCACTCCACCATTGAATAGATGAAATTTTTATTGTACCGTACATAAGTATATGAATTGAGGATTTTCATGTTAGAAAAAGATATCTCGCTTCGATACAACTGTGACTCCTAGAATTTTCATCCAATCACATTAAGGTCATACTCGTCGTTGAAATATTTTTTCTTTTTATTTTTCTTCCTTCCATTCCTTTCTGCGTCACTTAACAGCGCACATACATGTCACTGTACCGTGTATTAAACGAAAGAATCAAACGAGTGAGAGAGAAGTAAAAATTGACCAGTTTTCCTTCGAAAGGGTGACGCTGACGCCGAATCCTCGTTATGGTACATCATCAATAATATTTTTTGATTTATGTTACGATACTTTTATAGGTTTTCCTTGGACAGTTTATTTGGCAAAGGCACGCCCGTGTGCAAACTTTTGTTTCCATTCAGTTTTCAAAAATGAAGAAAAGGCACCTAATGTACGACGGAAGGACGCTGGCGGTGAATAAGATTTGGTGGCGTTCGCGGCAGAAAAAGAAGTGGGAAAAGTACACCGAAGAAATGCAAGTGTACACAGCACACACACATACACAAATAAATTTTGTTGACTATAAAACTTGGCACATCATTAATCAATGCGAAAGCAAAGCGAGTCGAAGAATGCGAGTTTTATAGTGTTGTAGAAATTTTTCCACCCCCCCGAGCCCCATTCCCCTTTTCGGCACCTGCAGCAATAAAAAGTGATACAACTCACGTGAAAGCAGTATTATTTATGTATCAACCCTATTGTAACGTTAAACTTGTTGTTGGCAAAACTGTTTTTCCGCTTCTCCGTGACTCGTCTCCTTATCAATGAGACAGTGTTGATTCGCTTTTCCTTCCCATTTTTCTATCTTACAAGTATTCTGCGGACAAGTAGCTCTTGTTACCTCTGATTTACCGTTTTAAGATTTCTTTATCATTCTCATTTTTTGTTATGATCGTAAAATTTTATACGTGCGTGTCCGCTAAGAACGATTAAACCTTCAATACGTTCGCTAATGATCACAGTAATAAAGATGAAAAGAAATCTGTTGCCATTGTAGACTTTGTTTTTTCAGCGCAACTATTCACAGACGCAAATATTCCACGTCGAGGAAGTTTCTCCAAAAAATAATATTTAATAATATTATGAAGAGTTGAAATAATAAAAGAATGAAAAATTGTGTATGAGAACGATTATTGAGTGTTCAGGTCACTGTTGTGAAACATAATGTACAAAGTTGTCACGGGTTCTTCAAGGGAGTTGAACGAGGGGTGGCAGAGAACCTGTTTTATGGGGCACGTGGGATCCGGGAAATGTAGATTGTGACGTTACAAGACTAACCTATGACGTCATTGAATTGTGACGTCATAGGCCCGGACTTCAGAGCCATATATATGATAGGACAGGAACTTGAAAAAGAAACGTAGATTGTGACGTCACAAAGCTGACCTATGTTGGAATCAAATAGTGACGTCACAAGCCCGGATTTCGGAGCTAAATAATAGAAGACCTTGAAAAAAAACTGAGATTGTGATGTCGCAACGCTGACCTACGACGTCAACAAACTGTTAAGTACCAGGCCCCGCCCGCCCAACCTACATATGAGGTGGAATCAAGAAATAGGGTTAACGACCAAAACGAAAAATTGCGTAACAAAGAGTTGAAAATTCCAACAGGCATTTCACAACATACAGACGTGTCAAGCATTTTTGTTTGTACTTCGAAAGGGGTTTATTAAGTCCCTTGATAATCAGTACCATTTTGGAAAGAACGTAAAATTGTGTTATGATGCAATTCAAATTCTCCACATTCCTGCAAAAAAGTCCAAGATGTGTGCACTGCAAGTAGAACTCACACATGAAGATAATAATATTTTCAATATCCATGTATTTATCTCGCATGTGTGCAATTTATAGGTGTGTGCAATCTATTTCCTCCCACAAACAGCAGAAATCGAACTGCTTGAAGTCGATGGCGGTGGGTGCTCACTTCAAAGTTACGCTGTGGATCATCCAAGAAGGAAACTCTATACTGACTGTAGCATACTAATAAATTGATAAGTTGTAGAAGAATCCTGACAATACTTGTATTCACCGTTTTAGCGCCAATCATCGATAAGCAAACATCCGTTAATCGAACATTTGTAACTATTATTAAAAAATCTTGAACTGGTCACTTTAATTATTGAAATAATAACAGTGAACTCCAATTCAAGACAGAAACGCATTGTCTCAAGTTTTTCACGGCAAACCAATTCTGCAATTTATTTATCACAAGCCCGCGCACGCCGCGGTCGCTCACTAAACGCTCTTGCGCTTCCTACCGCATGCATAAGTTCAATTTTATTTTATACACAGACTCACTTGCTCATCGCGGTTGCTTTGGTTTTATTGAGTGTTGAAAAATTTAACGGCACTCTCCACCAGGGTTCTCCAAAATATCGGCTAAATTTCTTCAGAAAAATACGTCCGCCTTATTTCCCGATAAAGCCTTTTCTCTGGTTCATAAATCATGCCTGAAAGAGCTAGAAAAGTAGTTGATAGATTAGAAAATGCACAAGGGTAACACAAATAATACTATGGAAGAATCAGCAGAATTGGTCCACGCATTACCCAGTAATAGAGAAAAATTTATATTTTCTCACCCGAGGGGATTAAGTTCAATTTACGAGACAAAGATCAACGTATATACTGAAACTTTAAGCTCAGTTTGGTAAGAGGTCCTCCTCATCAAGATGCTTTATTCTCCGGCGTCCGCTCGAAGAGTCGATCCGGTCACGTCCTGATTCCTTTTATCCTTCTTTCTTTTAATTTTCTCCTCATCTCTTCAGTCGTGTTTTATACCGCTTGTAAATGATGTGGTGTCGAAAGCGCTCGCGCAATTGATGTATAATTTATGCCATGTGCAAATATAAAATTCGAAATTTATTTTCGTTGAATTAGATTTGTCCTCTGCACCGTTTTACCTCCAATTTCATATGAGTTGGCTTCAAACTGACACTTGCTTGCTTGTTTTGTGCTGAAAAATATCCTGAGCTTGAAGTCACCGCCCTCGACATGAATGTTCTTGGAGAAATGGTAAAATTTTTATTCAGTATTGGACATTCAGCTCGTACGGATATTTGAAACATCACTAATTATTTCTGGAACCCGTGACACTATAGCACCGTAATATTATTTTCTGATTTAATGATATCTAATTTGTATATAATATTATTTATGTGGGTTTTCATAAAACTAAAGAATAAATGAGTTAATGAGATTCTCATCACGGTGGCGGATGATTTCAATAGCCTCCAAAGCAAGGCGTTTACGATGGGAACTTTCAAAGTGAAGAATGCTTTCACTACCCCAATCGTGACTCTCAAGGAGGTGAGTAGCAAAGATGGATTTATTAGGTTGTTCCTTGAGGTGTTCATCAATGCGGATCTTGACATGGCGACCAGTCTCGCCGATATAAGTGGCAGGACAGTTTCGGCATACACACCACTCCTTTCAAATTTGGGGATAGAATCTTTGGGTTTTTGAAAGAGGCGTGAGAGGCGTTCTAATTTTGTGGTGCTGTGAAACGCAGGACGGAAACCCTCATTCGGTCTTGAATTCGGCCTCTTTAACTGACGTCCTCAAGGATGTAAGCCTTCCCCCGGGAACGACCATCTGCTCGTTTGATGTTGTTGGTTTGTTCCCGAATATTCCTAAGGCTGCTACTATCCAGCGTATGGGTGAGCTACTCGTCAAAGCCAACATTCCTCATAATGAGCTTCACGAATTCTTCGATCTTCTTAATACTTGCTGGTCCCCCAACTATTGTAAATTTGAAGGAAAATTTTTCGAGTTCCCTGATGAAGTAGGGATCCCCATTGGATCACCACTAGGCTCTCTCATATCCGAAATCTTCATGTCTAAGTTTGAACTTGACCTCTTTTCCTCGAACCAGGTGTTACTTAATCATATTCACTATGATGACGTTCTATGTACCTGGACTGGTCCCCCAGATCTCCTTGGTGAGTTTCTGAGGTATCTCGATTCCTGGTACCCATCCATCAAATTTACGTTGGAAATAGGGGTATTTTCCATTAACTTTTTGGATTTATCGATCTCTATAATAGACGGTATCCATAAGTTTGGAATTTACAGGAAAGATACTACGACCGATGTTTTAGTCCACGGTGTTTCGTTCGGTCCTGTTGCTCACAAGATGGCTGCTTTTCATAGCCTAGTTCACAGACTGACTCGTATTCCTTTGAGTCAGTCTGCCTTCAAGAAAGAGGTAATCACAATAAATCACCTGGCCAGAGTAAATGGAAAGTTACGAGGGGCCTCCTGGATTCCACCACCTCCCTCCCCCGAGACACGATCCGTGGATCGCCGTTTGCGTTGGATCAGTCTCCCTTTCTTGGCGAAGTTCTCCCAGCAATTGGGTCGGGCCCTTCGCCCGTTTGGCTTCAGACCCGCGTTTTACAACCCTACCACAGTCTTGAGGTTGTTTGTGAGACTGAAGGACCCCATACCTGTCGATGAGAGGAGTGGTGTGTATAAGTTGGAGTGTGAGGATTGTGGAGGCTTTTATATTGGTGAGACCAGCCGCCAAATGAAAGTTCGAGTAGCTGAGCACCTGAAGTCTTGGAAGAAAGAACACTCGGGGGAGTCAGCTTTCGCCGATCACTTAATAAACAGTGGCCACAGCTTCCGCGAGGGATCCGAAAAGCTCCTCCAAAAGGAGAATTCCTATCGTAAGCGTATCGCCCTCGAGAATATAGAGATAATTCTTCATCTCAACACTGACGGTATCACTGTACTCAATTCGTACATTCCGGAAGATGGCCTGATCGAACTGGTTTATGACTCACACCGTGATTTCTCGTTTGGACGATCTTAATACCTCGTTCTTCTCTTTTGTTCGTCAGTTGCTTTCATTTCAGGCTTGAAGATGGTTGTTTAACCGAAAGCGCTCGTCGTCTTTTCATTTTTTCTGCGGTTTGCATGTTTTACTCCACGTCGGAGTATTCCTCTTTCATATTTATTACGGAAATTGAACTTGCGAAGGAGTCTGGCGAGCTCAAAAGAGAAATTCCCAAGGAAGGGTAAACGAATCCATCTCTCTTTTTTGATGTTTCTAGAGCGAGGGAGCGCCAAGTAGTAGTATCCAATACTTTTCTAAGTAATTTCTTACAAATAATGGATTCAATATTCAAATTTACATCGTTGAGACGTGCTAAATACTTTATATGGTCTCCTTTTCCACATTAAAAGCATTAGGGAGGAGCGGAATAGATAGGAGACGGTGTATGAAACAATTAAAAGCGGTGCATTTATAAACCAGGGGGCAGAAAGATGAGCTGTGGATTGTCATACCAGTGCAGTGTTGGTGGGCTTCCTGTAAATGCTGAAGACATGGTTGCCATTTTCAATAGAAATGGAGAGATCCAAAAAATCGATCTTCTGACCTCCCACTTCGATAGTGAACTTTATGGTAGGATACAGTCCATTGATGAAGGAGAGGAACTGGTTCAAGAGAGAGGGAGGCCCACTCCACAGACAGAGGACGTCATCCACATAACGATACCAGTATGTTATATGGCGGGCGAACTCATTATCAGGGAGGAGGAACACCTCCTCTAAATTCGCCATAAAACCCTCAGTCAACAAGAGCCGAAAATTAAACGAATCCGTTCCTTCAAGTTACGGCTATCCATAATAAACGCGAAAGACGAATACTCCGACGTGGAGTAAAGCATGCAAACCGCAGAAAAATATAAGACGACGAGCGCTTTCGGTTAATAAACCATCTTCAAGCCTGAAATGAAAGCAACTGACGAACAAGTGAGAAGAACGAGGTATTAAGACCGTCCAAACGAGAAATCACGGTGTGAGTCATAAACCAGTTCGATCAGGCCATCTTCCGGAATGTTCGAGTTGAGGACATTGATACCGTCAGTGTTGAGATGAAGAATTATCTCTATATTCTCGAGGGCGATGCGCTTAAGGTAGGAATTCTCCTTATGGAGGAGGTTTTCGGATCCCTCGCGGAAGCGGTGGCCACTGTTTATTAAGTGATCGGCGAAAGGTGACTCCCCTAAGTGTCCCTTCTTCCAAGACTTCAGGTGCTCAGCTCTTCTAACTTTCATTTGGCGGCTGGTCTCACCAATATAAAAGCCTCCACAATCCACACATTCCAACTTATAAACACCACTCCTCTCATCGACAGGTATGGGGTCCTTCAGTCTCACAAACAACCTCAAGACTGTGGTAGGGTTGTAAAACGCGGGTCTGAAGCCAAACGGGCGAAGGGCCCGACCCAATTGGAGGGAGAACTTCCCCGGGAAAGGGAGACTGATCCAACGCAAACGGCGATCACGGATCGTGTCTCGGGGGAGGGAGGTGGTGGAATCCAGGAGGCCCCTCGTAACTTTCCTCCGAACCATCACGTCGACGTCGACATTGACCCCATTCACTCTGGCCAGATGTTTTATTGTGAATAACTCTTTCTTGAAGGCAGACTAACTCAAAGGAATACGCGTCAGTCTGTGAACTAGGCTATGAAAGGCAGCCATCTTGTGAGCAACAGGACCGAACGAACCACCGTGGACTAAAACATCGGTTGTAGTATCTTTCCTGTAAATTCCAAACTTATGGATGCCGTCTATTATAGAGATCGATAAATCCAAAATGTTAATGGAAAATACCCCTATTTCCAACGTAAATTTGATGGAAGGTACCAGGAATTGAGATACCTCAGAAACTCACCAAGGAGATCTGGGTGACCAGTCCAGGTACGTAGAACGTCATCAACGTACCTGTGCCAATAGTGAATAATATGATTAAGTAACACCTGGTTCGAGGAAATGAGGTCAAGTTCAAACTTAGACATGAAAATTTCGGAGATGAGAGAGCCTAGTGGTGATCCAATGGGGATCCCTACTTCATCAGGGAACTCGAAAAATTTCCCTTCAAATTTACAGTAGTTGGGGGACCAGCAAGTATTCAGAAAATCGAAAAATTCATGAAGCTCATTATGAGGATGTTGGCTTTGACGAGTAGCTCACCCATACGATGGATAGTAGCAGCCTTAGGAATGTTTGGGAACAAAACAACCACATCGAAAGAGCAGATGGTCGTTCCCGGGGGGAGAATTACATTCTTGAGGACGTCAGTTAAAGAGGCCGAATTCAAGACCGAATGAGGGGATTCAAAATCTTTGCCATGGAGCATAACCCTGAAACAAAGCGAAAAGTTTCGGCCATGGGCAGAACTGTAGCTAAGATACAACAGACGTTTTTGCAGCAGTAAAACTGGAGATTAGGCCAAAAGTTGAACTTCAGCCGTGAGAAAAGTTATCAGTTATAAGTAAGAAGAGGGAAAGAAACTATGGGTTCTTTAACGAACTCAAACAACGGATACAAGGAATCTGCTTCAAGAAACGAATTGGAAATTCAAAGTCGAAATATTATATTTCCAAGTTTCCTTTTATCGAATAAAAAACTTTCACCAATTCTGGAAATCCAATTAACGATCACGTTTCTCAATAGCGACATCACAACTTCCTGCTGGCACGCGAAAATAAAGAAACACATCTTCCTACCTAGAGGAAGAAGAGGACGATTGATTCAACTCCCTACTTCTCGAAGACGGTTTTCCCATGGGCATGGACTAATAAGTTATTTTGACAGAAAAAGATGTAAGTTCATGATTTTTCACATGTTTCAAAGCTAATTACACAGAGACTGGAGACATTCTGGGTTGAAAATTGGCAAAAAAGCATGGTTTTTACTTAAGGAAATGCTACAGAATCTTCTCGAATTAGACAGCGTTATTTCATTGGACTAGTCAAGAAAAGGGAGAAAGCTCCAGTGTTGGGATCGTTTTGGTGAGTGCCAGGCTCAAATCTTACAGAAAAGCGTCCACTTCGGGCGTTTTTCGTTGTTTCATAATCCTCCGTGCCCCTTAATTAGAACTGCTGCGTACGTTCGCACTTTGACCGACCGATTTTCAATTCCCCAAAATCTTTTCACAAACAAAAAATTCGCGGCGATGTAATTTACTCATTTCTAGTAGTCTTTCACGACTCATCATTCAATATGAACATAATCACAATTCAAAAAAAAAAAGTTCACGGAGAGAAACGTCAGCTGATGTGCATCTGCTTGGGAAAATCACTTCCTTCAGAATATTCTTCATTCGACAAGCATTCATCACACAATATTTTTCTATTGGTCGTGCGTCCCGATTGTAATCATTTTTTTCTCTCTTTCTCTCGTCCGCTACATCCGCATTCTTTCCAAATCGTTGTTCGAAATTAAAACCCCTCGTGGCGAAGTCGTAAAAAAAAAAGGACAAACTAATGAAAGAAAAGTCCGAATTATCGTTTTCATTCCGGATTCCCGTCGAGTCTTATTTTTCTTCGGCCGCAAGATGTGATTTTTCCTCGTTATAAAATAGGTCTAGAACCTTAATAACGCCAGCTAATAATAACAATAGCAACAAATATTACCTTTCCATTCTGCGCGGTTCCGCTGGTATTAACTTTAAGTCGAATCTAAAGCTTCGAGTTAGGCAGTACCAGTCACGCGATCTTCAATGGCAGCACGGTTACCCCTATTCAACTTGTCGTATACAATACACACATTGAATAAGGTAGTTGTTGCTTGCATTGCACCGCGTCTTCTTTCTATTGCCGTGTACACGAACTAATAATAAAATATATACGAAAATACTCGTGCATAATACTGAATATATACACGGTTGCACGCACACACTAGGGCACACAGATATCAGGAAGACAAATATTTGACGTCGGCTGTCGAAATACATTTATGTATGTATACATGATTAAAATTAAAAGCAAATTATTTCCCTTCGGTTGTTAAGAAACAATGAATGTTCCTGTAAACTATTACAGGAAAAAGAAGCAAAAAACGACGTAGAGACACGCAGATAGATCTCTCAGAACTACCACCCACTAAAAGGACTGGTAAGAGAGTGAAAACGACGTTCAAGGGCCCTTCATTACGTACATTGGTCATCACCATCTCTATACTTGTAAAGGGACACGAACCTAATCTTCATTTCCCATTCGTCGGTGACTTAATTTTTCCGCATTTGATTACTTTATTTGAATCTTTTACGAACACTATCACATATGTATGCGCGTATCCGACCTTCAGACTTTGAGTCGAATTTTAATATTATGACGAACTCAGCTTCGAGCGTAGCACTGAACGTCGACTGTATAAGCTCGAGCATCAACTTTAAATTAATTTTCCTTTCTGTAGGATGCTTTCAATTGCGTTTTCTCCTCTCGCGTGATACCATTTTGGTTTCACGCTTCAGCTACAATATAAGAGATAGGGTTAACGAATGAAAAGTACGTGAAATTGTATATGCAACTGAGTAAAAGCTGCCTGTTACTTCATCATTTTAGTTATTCTTAAGCGAAAAAAAAAAAAAAAAAAAAAATAGACGACGAACATCTTCGAGATAACCTAGTCTTCTCCGCGCTCGGCTGAAGTCGAATCATTCGCGTTCCACGCTGTCGGCGTGCACAATTCATTTTAGCATTTTACACGCGCCATTTATACAGTATCTGGCTAAAAGTTAAAGGTTCATAAATGCGAGAAGACCGAAAGCTAATTTAAAACTCACGATAATAACTTTTACTTTTTCCAAAATTATCATCTCGTGGCGTCGGCGAGGAAAAATGTACGATATTTTGTACAACGTTCACATTTTTTTTTTTTTTTTTTCCTGCACCTCATAATCGCTTTTTCGGTCAACTGCGATAGAAATAATAAACTAGCGACTCTCTCGTAATAATTCTCGTACGATTCACTAGTGTTGGAAACACATTTTTCCTTTTTAAAATTTGATTCTTCCGAGATAAAACTAGAAATAATGTTGACAATTTGAATTCACCGTAATTTCAGCGAGGATTTATAGGAATCTTTCACAGGCACATAAATCCAAAATAAGGAGCACGAAATTCTAATAAATGAATTATAGGCAATGTGAAATACGTTATAAAAGAGAGAAATGAAGACAATAAAAAAAAGTAAACACGCGTGCAGCAACTGGTCTAAGACAAAACATTTGTACTCGTACCTTTGAGTAAGTTTTCTTGGCCAGTTCGCTGTGACCAATGAAATTTAGAGAAAAATTAATTAAATTTGAGGATCCTTGAACTCTTACACCGAATGTAAGAATAGTAGGCACAATCTCTCAACGGATCTTGATTATGCCCTGATTTGAAGTTTTAACTTGAACTTCATTCGGGATGATTGAGAGACATTTCTCATTCTCGCATCCCCTTCAATGGGTTAATTCCGTATCCAATAAATCGTTTAGAAACCATTTTTCCACTCGAAGTTGTTTTCAAATTTTCAACTTTAATATTGAAAACAAATTCGCCTCAGACGATACTAGAGTATACTTTTCAATTCAATGGGAACTATTTCAAATACTCAATGCAACTCACAGAATTTGTGCCGGAACGTGCCACTACCGCGTTAGGGTGATAAAGTAGCAAAAGGTCCTCATTAACATACGTGCTCATTAAAATTGAATTACCTCGAGAAGTAACTAAAAGGGAACCAATTTCTCGAACATATAATTATCTTTCGATTAAGATCATTTTGATACGTAGATTTCAAATTTTTGCTACATGATTGCGCTGATAAGGGTGGTTAATACTAGCTCTTCACAGCACGAATACACTTTCAATTGTGACAACTCTTTTGAGCACTTAATTCTAGAAGTATAGGAAAGTTGAAATAAATACGGATATTTTCCGTCCTGCCAACAACGAGGTTGGAACGTAGTGATCTACCACCATACTCTGGTGTTATTCAATCAGTTTTATCCTGATGAAGAAGAGGACTATCAGTCTGCTCTTGCTCGTCGAGAAGATCTGCATCTGAGTGAAAGAGTTCCTAAGGAAATTGGGGTTGAAGAATTGGAAAACAAGTTGAAAAAGTACCAAATGCCGATCATGAATATAGAGCGCAACTTGAACACGAAAGATCGGCAAGAGAAAAGGAAAGAGCAGAAAGGCAGAACTGCTCATCTACAGTTACATTAGAAGGCACCGCTCAGAAAGCGAAACTGAATGACAAAATTAGAAAAAGAGGCCACAGGCTCAGGAAAAACTTGACACACAACAGCACTAAGAAATAAAATTAAAGGTATGCAAACAAAAATGAGCAACGCTGAAGCTCCTTACACAGCAAGAAATATGCGGCCAATGTCTCAGTCCTAAAGCCATTGAGAACACTTCCAGCAGCAACTGGGCAGATTTCTGTCGGAGGTTATCCTGCTAGGCCACTTCTCCACATGCCTCCTCCAGGAAACACAGCACCCACAGACGCTACCTCTACTCACATAGAGGAACAAGAGATTTTGGACAATAAGGGCTTTAAATTTCCGATAAGCGACCAAAGAAAGAAAATGAGGGTGACGATATATGTAAGAGATGCATCAATGTACACTTTGACAGGAGTAAAGATGATATCGCAGGCTCACAACAACACAGTGGAACAACCCGTCGTCCTAACCCCTCAAGTTACAGGGCAGCATTGATTACCAAACTACCCAAAAGAGTAAACCACGCGTACCCATATCACCTAGTGCATGTAACTGTGACAATCCTTGAAAAAGTTTTGCTCCTTCCAAGTAATGGGAAATAGTCACTGCAATTCTGTGAGAAAATAAGGTTCTCCAACGTGAAATGGGTGTCCAAAATGCAATAGAATTCTCCAGCCGTGCTAAAAGACAAGAAGGAGACACTCCTTCAAAAACTTAGTAACTTAGGTTTAGATAGTAAGAAGCAACTTATTCCCTTACTATAAATAAAAGTTATATGGCATACCATCTGACTATGCTGAACAGGATCTAATTGTAGACATTGAGGGCGTCATGAATCTAAAACCGTCCGCAGTAATTAAAGTCAAATATAAAGACCTCAACAGAAACAAGTTAGTTATGGTAGTAGTCAAAGGAGACAAATCTCTCTTAGACAAAGCTAGACAAAGGCGAACCATTCAAATGGAGTACGGTCTACACTGTCGCATTGACATGGAACCCAACCTGATGAAGTGCGCCTCATGCACCCTCAAAAACCACTGTACAGGTATTTCAGCCCTTGTTCTCCAACAGCATAAAGAGAATGGCGGGTACCTGGATTGTAGATTTTACAACTACAACCTATTGAAGGCAAACCTCCCAAAATCGCGTTGTCGTCCAAGGGCTCTAGAGACTGGCCAACTAAGCAGATCATGCGAAAGAAGTATATTAGAAATGTACATAGCAAAGGTGATATCCTGACGAACAATGGTTAGGATATTACAAATTAACACTGAGAAATCAAGGCATTCCATGGAGGTAGCCATTGTAACATCCAATGAGAGAGCCTGCGACATTATTTGCATAACCGAACTACATGCCCTGATGAATGGGGAAATATGTGGCATTCCAGGATGGAAAGGCATAGCCAACAATAATGCTGCCATCCTGTATAGGAATAATCTCACCAACTGTAATACCTACCAATTAAATACAATATACATGATGGCTTTGGAGATGAACAATATGGCCTTAGTCAGTCTTTCCGCACACCTAATTGACACTCCATTCCTCAAGCTGTGACTATTTGCTGAATCTGACTTTAATTGTCGAACTTTGATGACTAATAGTCTAGAATTACGTCAGAGGGACGAAGATTTCCACCTGCTTTTGAGTCATCTTTGTCTCCTGATAGAGAATACCGATGCGACATTTCTATTATGGTTCACCAGAACTGTCAGGATACACAAAGAAAGAAATAAGATATTAGGAAAAAGTAAAGAATCCGTCAAACAGAGACAAGAAGACTGACAAGCTAGCCTTGAACAAGCGATGGCAGATAAATTTGTCTGACCAAACAACTTCACAAGAAGTGAAACGGTTCTTACCACTTGGCCCACAACCAAAGTACCAATAGACCGGATTATTGTCAACACGGAATGTATCATCAGCTAATCGAAACGACCAGCCGACAAAAAAAGGTTAGGGGCATGAGGTAGGAAGACAATTAGGAAGTCAACATGACCTAGATCTCACACCTGTGCAACGAATTGCTGTTGGGGAAGATACAATGGAATACGCGGATGATAATAATAACAATCCTAAAATAACATCAGATGATATATTTATCGACCGGGAAATGAAATATGACAAGTTTCACCTAACTTGAAGAATATCAGAAGTTCATTTTCTTTTTTTTTTTTTTCTTGTATCATTTTTTCCACCTCAAGTTACTACTTGAGTATTGTAAATTTACCCGGGTACTTACGTTTAGTTTCTCTGCAAAAGTTTTGTTGTTATAGCACCTGCGAAACTGTTGATTTGATGTTTACTGATTGATCTGATTCTGATTAAAAAAAATTCATTAGGACTAAAGAATTATTCCTCAAAAAAAACAACGAACTTTTGGCACTGAAAGCTGATAAAGGACATGCAAAACTTGTATCTAACCGTTGACAATTTCAATAGTGTTATAAGCAGAGCCCAAATTCTTCGGCATTTGTCGAATCATTTTGGTATGGGCCCCAAATTTTATTATGCTGAAAAGTTCCGAAAATGGAACAAATACCAAAAACGGTGTTTGAAACCAAATACGGCCAAAAATGACCATTGCGTTTAAATATCATCTAAAATTATAAAATTTTGGCAAAAATTTAACTAGTTTTGCTTAAAATTCGGCAATTTTGGTGACAATTGGACAGTTTTTTTTTGAAAATATTATTTTTAGTTCGAAGTAGAAAAATTAAAAATTTTGATTGAAAAATTGATAGAATTTTTTATTGATGAATTTAATCCCAAAAAATTGTTTATTTCAGTCAAAATTACCTCATTTTAGTCGTAAATTAAATAATTCTGATCGTAAATTTGTAAAAGCACTGAAAATGCATTTTTTCTTCAAATGCCGAGTAATGCAACATTAAGGGCCGAAACTTTTTACTTTTAGTGCCGAAAAATCCGGGCTCTGCTTATAAGTGTCGAGATCAAATTTGTTTCATTGGAAGAATATTAAATTTTCAATCGCACCACCTTCTGCTATAAATCCGAAAGAGTCGACCTCGTGAAATACCTTTGAGAATAGTTGTTTTTAAAACAAACTGCATGTATTCAACGAGTTTTAGGCGAGCGCAGTCAATAGCCCTTATCCAAATAGGGGTTATCCAACCGAGCGATTGAATGAAAAAATGATGAAATTCATATTATAGAAAATGACTGAAACTAGTACAAATTTACAAAAATCACAGAAATTTATTTAAAAATTTTATGGCGTAGCCAAATGAATGAAGATCATGTTTCATGCCCCCTTTTTTATATTTTAGCAGTTGTCTTGAAATATTCTAATCTAGCCTTCTACTAGGTCAAGCGCGCGCTTGTGAGATATTACTTCACTTTTGACCCCAATTTCACTGAACTACACGCCTTTTGTGACACTTTGGAGAAAGTCTATAAAGCAATTGTCTACATTTATGGGAAAATATTTTGAGCTATTTTTGTGGGGCAAAAGTCTGATAAGATACATTTTTGTTACAAAAAATAAATTACATTGAAAGACGCGTGAAGCTTTATTTCGCAAAATCTGAAAACAGAACTCCTCGAACGACCAACGTCCATATTCTATTAATATTTACATTGTCAAGGAAATTATAATTAATCAGCTATGCAATATGGGTGCTCCTCGTTTATTTTAGCGACCACCTATTGCTCGTAATAGCCTGTAATAGCCTACCACGTAGCCTACCGTAACATTTGGCCATCCGACTTTTCGACCATCCTTGGTTGCCCAATAAGACTGGTGAAAGCGAAATCAAAACTGATAACTCGGCCATCCAACTTTTTGACCATCCTCAGTTGAACGACAAAATCGGTGAAAGCGAAATCAAAACTGACCATTAGTTGTTTAAAACCAAATTTATTCTTGGCTCCAAGCCAATCATCAGTGTGAGCTCATGAAAAATTTTTTTATTATCAACAGTGGGTCTGACCCAAAACAAAGGAGGCACGATCTTTTCTTTTTTTTTATTTTAATAATCGTAGCTACAAGAACAGAATGTATACAAAACAGTATTCTATTCAAAGTTTTACACCTTCCCTTATTTTCTTGCTTTCCTTCCTCTTTTAGGAGGCAAGTTTTCTCCGCTTGACGTCAAACTGGGTGATACAGACCGCGAACTTAAACTTGAATTTGAACTCAAAGTCCTACCTTTTGTTCCTTCAATTTCCTTCGTATGTTCCTCCATTTTTCTAATCTTCCTGACTTCCGGTTTCTTGCGCGGTATTCTTTTCAACAAAACTGATAAGTGTTGTGCTACCAACTCCGTTGCCTGTTCTCAAATCGGCCCCTTTGTTTCATCTTCTCTTCTTCTTTTTTCTGAAGTTACCGGATTTTGTTTTTTTACAGGTTCGGACTTGGGTTCGTACTTTGGTTCAGACTTGGATTTGAACCAACCTTGCGTCGAATCAGTAAACTCGTTAATGCGCCTGCCGCGTATTTCTGTTTCTCTTTTCGATAAGTAATAATATGACTCAGATAAATAGTCTGGCAAGTTGAATTTTCGGAAAATATTCTTATCTTCATCGTTTTTTATGAATTGTAACTTCAGCCTACTTTGTATGTACCGAGTGTTATGATTGTCCTCAAATCTCCTTAGTTCGCGACAGGTAATACGTAATAACGATTTGTAGGACTCCACGATATTTTCATAATCCATCGGCGACAACATATTGGCTTGATTTTCCTTTTCACTTTTTTCTCCATTCCACATTTTAAAATCAATACTACCCTATGTTAAATTTGATTTCACTCTATAATTTGTAAACATCGTTCTGACTCAAGCTTTTAATTTTCATGCAATTATCATTTTTGTGATTTCAGCCAGTTCGCGGCCAGCAATTTTCATTCTTCCGTCAGTGTTATTTTATGAAGGTGTTCTGCCAAATGTATGCTATTATACTTCCTATGTTTGCTGTCAATATTTTGGATCCGATATCTATTTCTTGGATACACATTTGTAATAACGAATGGACCTTTCTTTCGATCTTTCAATTTTGATCCTGGCTTGGTGTTTGGTAACAATACAAAGTCCCCAACTTTAAATTCTTTCGCTGGCTCCCTATTTTTGTATCTGGCTGTTGTTTTTATTTGCTGTAATTGATTCCTTTCTATGGCTTTTGCTCTTAACTGAATACAAAGGTCTTCAAAGCTTTTAATTGGGTCATTTGGAGGTTCTATCTGGAAATCAATTGCGTTAGTTAAAAATGCATGCTCAGGTAGCGCCGTTTTATACCCAAAAAATAGTTCATTCGGTGACTTTTGAGTTGCTTCACTAATAGAGTTATTAATATACATCTGTATTTTTGGAAGTACTTTGTCCCAATCATCTTCATTTTCAATCGTTGAACCCGACTATCAAATTATGACTGCATTTATCCGTTCCACCTGTCCGTTCCCTCGGGGTGTCGCAACGGCAGTTAAGATTAATTGTATCGCATTATCTTTCCAAAATTTTTCGAATGTTTTACAATTGAATGCTGGTCCTCTATCGGAAATTATTCTTCTAGGAACCCCGTAGATATTGATTACACTACTGAACAGCTATCCTGTTACAAAGATTCTATTATGTGATTCTTACATACTTTTCAACACTGAACACGAATCCGTTGTCCGTTTTTTGCTAGCACGTCACAATTTCTAGTAATCACGATAAATATTCACGTAATCATAACAAATATTCTCGTTTACTTGCCGCGCGCTGTCGCGGAACGTAACGAACGTTTTCGATAGCGACGCTGCTATCGTCAATGCGGCAAGTAAACGAGAATATTTGTTAGGCATGATTACGTGAATATTTATCGTGATTACTAGAAATTGTGACATGCTAGCAAAAAATGGATAACGGATTTGTGTTCAGCGTTGAAAAGTATGTAAGAATCACGTAATTGAATCTTTGTAACAGAATACCTGTTTATTAGTAGTGTTATTAATTTGAGGTAGGTACTTAATAACTGTGTTTGATCCTGTAAATCTAGTAGGGTATATCCAAGTGTACTTTGTGAATGAATCAACAATAACTAACAGGTGCGTGTTTTTACGTTTTGTTGTGAGAAGTGGACCTAAGTGATCCATGTGTCACGTGTCCATTGGTCTTGTTGGTTTGCTTGGAATATAATATTTACCGGGTTGTGTTCTGCATCGCTTCGAATATGGACACTCGAGACAATGGTAAATGTAATCTTTAATATATTTCTTCATTCTTGGAAACCATACTCGGGTTTCCATTTCAGCGACTGTTTTATTAATTCCTTGATGACCCATCTCATCATGGAACATCCTAGTTATTTGCGATTTAGCTATTTCTGGTACTACCCATCTAAAGTTTTCATTGACGATTCTGTAAAGGCGATTTTCTATTATCTTATAATCTTTTAATATGGTTTCTTTTTCTTTTCTGGAGCCATTTTTGATAGTATTGAAAATTGCTTCACGTCGACTATCATTCTTTTGTACAATCAGGATCCAATCTTCAATATTTAAGCTTGATTTTTTTATTGATATTGGTTCTTGGTCGGCTGCTGTGTCAAGATTTTCTGGACTGTTGACTGGGTTTCGGCTCAAAGAGTCCACATATTGCATTCTTTCTCCAGCACGGTGTTCTATTTCGAAATTAAAATTTTGAATTAGCAGCCACCAACGTGCTATTTGAGGGTTGATGTCACGTTTTTTTAAAGTATACTTCAATGCTGCACAATCGGTTATAACTTTAAATTCAATCCCTTGCAAGTAACATCGCATTCGAGTGAGGGCAAGAACTATTGCCAAAGTTTCTGGGGTTGTTCTTTGACTATAATACATTACTGGTTTGAAATCTCCGCTTTTCTGTTTTTGTAATAAAATTGCCCCTACTCCATCTTTACTGGCATCAGTACGTACCTGAGTTTCAGCTTTTGGGTCAAAGATTGCCAAGACCGGTTGTTCCACAAGTTTTTCTTTTAGTATTCTTGTAGCCTCCTCCTGTTCCTTTCCCCAGTTAAATACTACATCTTTTTGAAGAAGTTTTGATATAGGCAAAGCAATTTGGCTGTAATTCCGTATAAATTTTCTAAAATAGCCCATTAGACTCAAGAATTGTCTGACTTCATGAACATTCTTAGGTGTTGGAAAATTAGTTATTGCTGGAATTTTTTCTGTCCCAGGTCGAAGTGTTCCGTTCTCAATTTCGTGACCCAAATAACGAATTTTAGTTTGTAAAAATCTGCATTCTTCGAGTCTCATGGTTAAATTTGCTTCACGTAATTTATTAAATGTCAATACAAGCTGTTGGGAATTAGGAAAACGAATTCCCTACCAAGTATAGAGGGATAAACTGTCACTTTGAGACTGAAGAACAACCACTTCTTCTACAATTTGTATAGATTACGACTGCGATATCAATTTATGATATTCTCGTGACTGAGGTTGCAGATCGCCGTCCTTTTCACGTGTCTTTCTATATTTCTAAATTTCGGCGCCGTGTTTCATATATAGTGATTGATGTTACCTTTTAAAAAGACCAAGGATAAACATTCAAAGATGAGTTTTAAAGCCAAAAAGAACTCGGATAAAGAAGAATAGTAGAAAAAGTAAGCAGAAAGAAGAGCCATAAGCAACTTTCAAATAATACTCTTTGAGAGATTTTTTCGTAAAAACAAACCAAGCGCTGTTTTGTTGTAATAAAGATAGAGAGACGCGAGGCGCGTGAGATTACTTGTTGTACCCGTCTACATCCAACGCCGAGGAAATTCTTTCATATTTTGTTATTTGTAAATTTGGTGTTTTTTACGATTGCACGTTGTCGTGGCTTTTCTTCCTTTTTCATTTCTGTATACACGTACGTGTACTTCATATCAGAAGCTATTTGTACGTACGGATACGAGAATCTCTCATTTTTTGTACATAATAAGGATTTGAAAAGCGGAAAAGGATAAACTTGAACGAGATTATCTTTATACCAGCGTCATATTTTTATGGAAGGCTATTACGCGCATTAAGAGTTGGCGCGCGAGACAATAATAAGAGGCGGATGTCGACTGACGAATTTTAGCGATTAATGATGACTTTGTAAGTTCACATTCAAATCGTTCCGGCGAGAAGGTCCGTAAGTATGCCGCCGCTGAAAATAAATCGTTTCATTTCATTTAATTTTTATTATTTTTTTCCTTCGAGTAATTCGTACTTCCCACAACTTAGCATTCTTCATTAGCGAAGGTTACCTCACTCCGTCGACACCTTCGATTTCCACGACTAACGTCTCGCATTACTTCTGCATCATTACTTCGAGGTTTTTCTCCTTCATTTAAATTTTCTCCCTATCAAAGGGGGCCGAGAAAAAAGACGGTGACAACTCGTATCCAGCACGTGCACACAAGTGTATAGTCCAATATTATTGCTACTTTTTTCTCCTTTATATTTCTTTCTCCAATATTTTCACCGAATTTGAAAATATTCGCGCGTTTTGCCAACATGTTTTCTTGTACACAATAAAATACAGTACTATTAAGGCAGGTATAACATCATCAAGTTGGTAACGGCAATAGCGTACTGGGAATTTGTCAAGCCGATGATAACGACGTTGAAAGGTGCGTGTCGCGAAACTAATAGTTTTTTATTTCTAGTATCGAAATAAATTTTTGTATATATCTTTCGACAGAAACTTCTTTTTACGACCTTATACGTTTTCTTCATATTTACGATCCATTTGTATCGTGTTTGCTTCGTTGGAATTGCTTATGAAAGAAAGACAACTAGACAGCGAGAGCGAGAGAGGAAGGGGTGTAGGTAGTGTTTATACCGTAGTTTCCGAACGAGAAGTTCAGTAATGTTTAAAGGTGATGTGTTATTGTCATCTCACTCTCTAAGTACAAGTAATTTTTGTTTAGAAAAAAATTTACGATCGGTGGATCGTTTTATAGAGTTCACTTTCGTCTTATTGACGAATAAGAGAAAAACTATTTTTCCTCGAGTAAACCTATCTATAACGTTGAATGTTGATGAGTAGAATTTCAATGCCATACGAGCGCCCATAATTATTTTGTAAAAACAAATGAGCCGTTAACGCGAGGAGTTCGTTCAAGCATACATCGATTTCTGTATTCTATGAAGGTTGCAGAAACTGCAGCAAAATGTCTTCAACATTTGACCTTTACCAACTTCGTAGAATGTGCATACGTGAGCGTGCACAAGAAAACCAACCTAGTCAGCAAAAAATAAATTTTTTAGATTGTACCTTGGATGGTATTTTTTAACGTGATTTAGGTACACGTTGAGAAAGTCGCGTGGACTAAAAAAATGTTCGAAATCAACCAATTCACTTTTCTTGTCCACTTTGACTCCATTTTAGGTCAGTTTGGACCAGATTCTAGACAGTCAAAATTCTTGAAGGAGACAGTCCTATTACTAGAAGAGCGAGTCAAAGCGACCAACAGGAAGTGAATTTTGACCATTTTTTGCTTTCAGCGTGAAAAGTATCCCTAGGAATTTTACATACCCGAATTTGTCGATTATAATTATGTGATGCAAGGTGCACAACCCTACCATAAGAGTAAAACAAAAAGTCGAGAAAAAGTAAAAAAAAGGAAAACGAAGTAAAAAATATGAAAAATGAGATTTTCGTTGTAATAAATTCGGAATGACATATACTTTTATCCACACTTCACAGTTACCTCGGAAAAAAAAAATTTGTGAAATGGTCACGTTTACGTTCGCTCGTATCAATTGGATGATAGTCGTTGAATTGATGCGCTGCTGAGTAAATTTTGAGTAGAGAATTTTCAAGTAGGTAGCGTAATTATAAGGCAACCCTTCTCTTCTTATCATGTGACTTTTTTTTGGAATGCAAAGGTGGTTTTCCTGAAACATGATCTTTGGTTTTGACGTGCTTCATATCTTAGCACTGACCTGACCACCCACCCTAATTCCGAAATTTTACGTCCATCTGGCCTCTTCTTGTATACTCCGACCAAAACAGGCCTATACGAACAAGACTTATTTACAATATACTAGACCTATGCTCTGACCTTCCCCCTCCCTCTGCCTATACTAACTAGGCTTCTATAGTTTTTAGCCTTCATTACAATAGGCTTAATATGTAGTATACTAGGCCTACACCCTCATGTGCAATTACAATACATAAAAGTCAAGGCAAAACATTTGATCGTATTATAGTATACTGGCTAAGCTATACATTTTATACTTGGCTTATACTAGGTCCGAGCCTTCTTTATACTAGCTTCATACTAGGTTTAGGCTTCTTTTACACTACAAGCTTAGGAGGCCTGTATTAGTAGTTCATACTAGCTCCATTATACTGGGCTACTTATGCTAAGCCAAGAAGGGAAAGTAGCTCAAAATATATCATATCAGACTTTCGCCCCACGAAAATAGCTCAAAATATTTTTCTCACGAATGTAGATAACTGCTCAATAGGCTTTCTCAGAAGTGTCACAAAAGGCGAGTAGTTCAATGAAAGTAGGGACAAAAGTGAAGTAATATCTCACGAGCACTTGACATAGTAAAAGCCTAAACTAAAATATTTCAAGATGACTAATAAAATGTAAGACACATGGAACATGATTTTCATTCATTTGGCTACGCCAGAAAATTTTGTGATTATTATTCTATTATTGATTTCTTTTTGTTTGTTTTAGGATGTTGGAAGCCCCCGCCCCAGAAGAAGAGTGATCTACGTATTTTCAAGAAGCGAGTTTTTTTTTTCATTATTGTTCTCTTTTTAGCGTTATCTTCAAAACAGTAATCTAGAGAACAGTACAGAAATGCAAGAAGCATGATGTAATTTATTTTGCATATAGTTCAGCGAGGTGGGAAATTTTCAGGTTTTTCAAAGTGGCAACAGTGAGAAAAAAATCCCACGAACATTTGTAGCGGTGACGTTGCTGATGACGAGAAGCATGCACACTTGCGTGTGCGCACGAAATTCTCGCGTGTAGGAACACATTTTTGGTGTAAAACTGGTACACCTGGGTGTAGACCGTGGTGTACCCTGATGTCTAATGTTTTGAGCCGGCTTGAGCTGGCGTCATGGAGGAGAAGTTATCATGTTATACACAATGCGAAACGAGAGCAGTTTTCGTTTGTCTTATTACACGTTCATTCCTGTCTTCAGATTTGACTATAATAATAAAGCCGATTGACGAGTTTTAAGATCCGAGTTTTATTTGTATTAATTAGCATAAAGACTATTGATTTTCTACAAGTTTTTTTGTGGAACTTTGGTGTAAAATCTAGAGGGGTCCGGGATAGTTATATAAATTTACTGGAATGTGGTAGGGGCAGTGGGGCCACTAGTAACCAAAATTGTTATTAAGAATGAATTGTCGCTACATTGACAAAATCCTATTTTAGGGAGATTATTGCCCCAGTATACAACAAAATTGCACCCGAGGCCACCATACAACTACAGTATAGAGTTTTCCTGTAGACATCATTCCACGCCATTTTCAGCAATCAAACTTGTCCTATCCTGCTTTGTTGTTTTTAGGCCTATATTTGCCTACTCTGCCCCTGGCTGAAATTTGGTTTTCCACTTTTTTACTCTATGCTCCTTAAAAGAGGACCTTTTTGCCTACTTGAATCAGCCATAAAATCGAAATTGATTTTTTGATGCTAAACGTCTTTTTCTCGTGCACGCTCACAAATATCATGGTACCATCAGAAAATAGATGATTTTTAGCACATTTTTGAGACGAATCGACCAAATTTTGTCTATTTATTTCAGTTGATAGTTGTCTGATATTATTCCTACCAAATTTTGATCATATTTTTAGTTGATTTTTGATCACTATGCGGAATACATTTCGACCCATTTTTTGGTCGTTATAATTGTCAATACAAAATGAGATTTTTCCTCGTTTCTTAGTCGAAAATTGATATTGTATTTATCACTCAATTTTGACTAAGATTTCTAGTCGATTTCTGGGCAGATATTTTGGGAGGTACCTTGATCCATTTTGAGTAGATTTTTCCTCAACATCTACCAATATTTTTACTCTTTTTTTTTGGTCTATTCTCGTGCAAACCGCGGTCGCTCATTTTTGTCCAAAATTTCCAGCCGATTTCTTAGGAATGAGTCAACTATCATATTGCTCCCAAACTCGCAGATAAATACAGATATTTCAAAGAAGATTTAAAATTTAAAAATTAATATTCTTAATAATAAAATTATTTTATAAATGAACATATTCTACTAATCATATAATATTCAATTTAAGAAGTTCCAACAGGAATATTTATTAAATATAATTATATATTTTTTTAATTTCATCAAATTTATTTTTTGAAATTAAATTTCAACTTCATTTAAGAAGTTTATAATATAATATCATTTTGAAAAAATAAAGATCTTATTTAAATTTTCTTGATATAGTTGATTTAATCAAAATTATTAATTTTTTTTCAGAATGATTAATTATTTAATAAAAATATCATTTATATTAATTTTCAATAAAAATTATTATAAAACAACTAAAAAAATTGAAAATAAATAACTTTTTATATCATTCAAATTATTTAACATATTTTATCCTTTAAATGAGAATTAATTATTTAATCATTTCAATCATTTTAAATAATCATATTGAACCAGAATGAAATTTTTCATTTTTTTGTTCAATTTTACATTCAATTAATAGAAAATTATTAGGTTTATTTATGACAAATAAAAGAATTATTAAAAAATAATTTTTAAAGAGTTAATTTAAATAAATTAACATAAATTAAATTGATAAGAATTAATTTATAAATAATAAATTGATAAAGAATAATGATAATTATTGTATTATATCAATTAAATTATAATAATTAAATTGGATTAAAATTACGTAATAATGTACGAATTTTATAAATTAAATTTAATAAATGGATACATATAATAATTATTTAGATCCATTTAAAAAAATTATTTAAATTGAATGATTCAATTTTAATTGGTATAAATCCATGATAAATTCCACAAATTTCTGAACATTGTCCATAAATAATTGAAGGTATACTAATTAATATTGTAATTTTAGACCAAAATCGGACTTCTCTCGATATAATCCTGCTAACGGAATTGCTATCTTCATTTCTTTCTTCTCTCACATGAGGAAGCCTTAGATATAGACTGGTTTTTGGGTTCAAGCTCGGTACGAGCTCGGAACCAGTTGCAATCGCTTTTTTTTTTGTAGTCAGTGTGAGTTTTGTAAGAACTCACGTTTTTAAGTACGTTTCATGACGTGGTGATCAAGAAGAGTGCGTGATGTGTGAGCGACTGAGCGGTAGGTAATGGTTATTATTGTGTTTTGATATTACAACGAGAAAAGTAGTTTTTGTATTGGAACGTAAAGGAGTTGGTAGTCATTTTTTGCTTTTTGGGTTCGAGCTCGTTAACCTTGTTTTGATTTGCGATAATTATGATCCGATATGGACGTGATAAATGGAGTAATGTTTGGAGATTGATTTGCGATTTATTTGCGATGTGGTATTATCAACGTATCGAAAATAATATTTTTATTATAGATTAGAGCTTGAACCTATTCCAGCCGAACGGGTGCTTGTTCCTGTCGAAAATGGTGGTCTGTTAATATCATCTAACTATAGACCGTTTTATGGCGTCTTTATTGCCCAAAACTTGATTGTTCTGCTTCGTCAAAAGTGGTCTATTTGTAGTGGTCCGTTAATATCGCTTGAATATAGGCTACAACAGACTATTTTATAATCGTCTATACATTGCCCAGAAATCTACCAATCTTTTTCGGCAGAAGAATTCTAATTATGGTGGTTGTTGACAATGATTAAATAATGACTATGAGAAAATATTTTATATCGTCAAGGTTCCCTAGAAATCGACTCTTTTTTTGGTCAAAAATGGTCAAAATATAGTCAATTGCAGAGGAAGTATGGCCAATGACTGAGGATAGACCATTTTATGGCACCTACATCACCTACAGATCGACTAATTTTTCATTCAAAATTTTGTCAAGTCGCTTTAAATGTGGTCTAAATATTGTAGGGAAGAGCGGAAGTAAATCGGCTGAAAAAGTTGGTCTGTTATTAGTCACTCATCAGAGCGCCCCCTCAGTCTATTTTTGGTCAACATTTACTCGAAATCAACTGAGATATCTGGTCGATCTGGTTTATCGGGAATGTTCCAAAAACACCACCTAACGGTTTTGTGTACACGGTGGTTTCTGCGTTCAGTATAGTGTAACATAATATTATCGGCGGAACTGTACATAGTGCGATAACCTTATCTTCATTTGCGGTACGTGCGTGAACATGTAACGATGATTCAAAGACCACTGCCCGACAAATCGTCAAAATCGTCTACTGACGGTGTCGGTAGCGACTCGCGTAGTGACATGAATGGTATCACACCAAACCTAGTGAACGTAAATACTCCGACTTCGTCAAAGAATGACAAGCAACTTCAACAACAGTCGATTACTGGCTATCTACAGAATACCCATGTAAAGCCATCGAACGTGAATAATGAACCAAACCTCCCTGCGTGCAACGGTAATGAATGGCAGGTGATGAAGAAGAGAAAAATCTCAAACGGCAAATCCCCAGAACAGCCTTTCAACGTTGTTACAAAAAATCGATTTCAGAATCTAGCAGCCCAAGTCTCAACTGGTGCTGATGGTGATGGTGAGTCCACCCACAACGAAAACCCGATTACGATGGTAACTGCGAAGAAAGAATTATCTCCTCCCCCGATCTTCATTCAAGGTGTCGTAAACTATAACGCAATGCGACAGCAGATCGAAGAATACATCAGTGAAAATAAATTTATAGCCAAGGCCATGGCGAATAACGTGGTGAAAATCAGCACCAATGAAGTTGCTGCCTACAGAAAACTCGTGAAAGACCTACGCTCCAACAATGTGAAATTTTACACGTACCAGCTGAAGAGCGAACGTCCTTACAGAGTGGTAATTCGTCATCTTCACCATTCGGTAAGCTATGATGAGATAAGAGAAGCCTTGCGGAAAGAGGGGCACGAAGCCAGAAATATTGTCAATATCCGTCACTGGAAGACGAAAGAGCAACTACCCCTCTTTCACGTTGACCTGGAACCCAATGACAACAACAAGGAAATCTACGAACTACGATCCCTCCTACACATGCGCATCCAAGTCGAACCACCGAACCGGAAGAAAGAAGTTATCCAATGTAAACGTTGCCAAAAATTTGGGCATACAAAAACATACTGTACACTTCCAGCAGTGTGTGTGAAATGTGGAGATGACCACGACAATCGAACATGCCCAAAGCCAGCTACTGAAAAACCAAGATGCGGACTATGCGGGGGAGAGCATACAGCAAACTATCGCGGCTGTCCAGTCTACAGAAATACGCAAAAACCACAAACCACAAGACGTGAAAAAAAGTTTGAGCCAAATAATACGCGTAGTGATCGAATACTCGAATCAGCGCCTGCCTCCATAGAGTCCGGCAACAAATCATACGCGGAAGCAGCACAAGAAAAAGTGTACAGTAAAGAAAGTCAAAACAGACTAGAAAAGTTGATAGAAAAATTACTATCGCAGAACGCTGAGATACTATCTCTGCTAACTAGAGTAGTTGCTAAATTAATATGACGAGCGCCAATGACATTGTAAATCTCAGAATGAAAGGTCTCGCAAACCCCGCGCGAGAAAACCCAACTTCTTCCCACACCCAAAAGAAAAGAGAAAGTACAGTAACTAGCATAATAACCTGGAACTCAAACGGGTTGGCCGCAAGGAGAATAGAGCTATCACAATTCCTACATGATCAAGCAACTGACATAGCGCTTATTACAGAAACGCACCTCACCTCAAAAACATACGCAGAAATTAGGGGCTACTGTCTCTACACCTGCAACCATCCGAGTGGTAAAGGTCATGGTGGCGCAGCAGTCTATGTCAAAAAATCTTTACAGCACTACGAAATGAAAAAGTATTGCACTCCTGAAATACAAGCAGCAGGAGTTACAATAAAACTCGGAGGCTCCTATGCGAACGTAGCTGCTGTTTACTGTCCGCCGAAGCATAAAATAGCTGCCGCTGAATATGAGATCTTCTTCGAACATCTGGGCAAGAGATGGATAGCCGGAGGTGACTACAACGCGAAACATCTGTACTGGGGTTCCCGCCTTATCACACCTAAAGGCAGAGAACTTCACCGAGCCATGATGAACAAAGATTGTGTGTGCAAATCAAGCGGCAACCCAACTTACTGGCCGACAGATACGAGCAAGCTGCCGGACTGCATTGATTTCTTTATCATGAAAAGGATTTCAGTAGACTACGCTGACGTCTATGGTATAATGGACCTATCTTCTGACCATACCCCAGTATCTCTTACAATCAGCTCCACAATAGTCAGGAAGCAACGAAGAATAAACTTAACGAGTAAAAGCACAGACTGGGAGAAATTCAGAAACATCTTAAACGAAGAAATCAACCTCCGTATTAGAATAAAAAGCAATGAAGAGCTAGATGCGGCGGTAGAAAAAGTGGTGGCAGTGATGCAAAACGCAGGAAAAGAAGCGACGCCAATGAACACCAGAGATGTGAAACTAGAAATCAAATATCCGAAAGAAATCCAAGACAAGGTGAGAGAGCGCCGAAGAGCGAGGAAACTTTGGCAACGAACCAGAAACCCGGACGATAAGAAGAAATTTAATCAGCTATGCAAAGCAACAACAGCACTCATTCGTGAAACCCAGGAAAACGCAATGAACGATTATCTACGGAATTTGAGCGTCACCGAAGCTAGTGATTACTCATTGTGGAAAGCGACAAGACGATTAAAAAAGCCACCCGAATACATCCCACCAATAAGAAAGGAAGATGGTCAATGGGCCAGGAGCGACAGCGAAAAAGCGGATACCTTTGCAAAACACCTGGAGGAGGTTTTCCAGCCACACAACATCCAGTCGGACGTACAACCAACTTTCAAATACCGAGAGGAAAAGAAAATGAAACTGTTCACTCCAGGCGAAATACGTTACATGATTGGAAACATGAACCCGAAAAAAGCACCTGGTATCGATAACATAACAGCCAGGATGATACAAGAACTACCACGTAAAGGCTTAGTGATGCTCACGTATATTTTCAACGCGATCTTGAGGCTGCACCATATTCCAAAACAGTGGAAGAAAGCCAAAGTGATAATGGTTGCCAAACCAGGGAAACCGCCAGAAGAGGCGAAGTCGTACCGACCTATTTCTCTACTACCAGTGATAGCCAAGCTATTTGAAAAACTATTCGTAAAACGGCTCAATGTTATTATTGAAGAACAGAATATTATACCGACCCATCAATTCGGATTCCGACGTGCCCATTCAGCCATTGAACAAGCCCACCGCATCGTAAAGACTGTCAGTACAGCACTAGAAAATAGGGAATACTGCCTGGCGGTGTTCTTGGATGTCAGTCAGGCTTTTGACAGAGTCTGGATCGACGGTCTCCTACATAAAGTAAGTGACTACCTGCCGGAGCAGTTTACAAGAATACTGGAGTCTTACCTAAAAGAAAGAAGTTTCATCGTACAATTTGGAGAAGTGCAATCTGACGAGAAAACTATCCACGCTGGTGTACCTCAGGGCAGTGTATTAGGGCCTACACTATACAACATGTACACAGCTGACTCACCAGTCAGTGATAACACCGTCATCGCCACCTTTGCTGACGACACAGCCATCCTATCGACAAGTAGCAGCTATGAAGAGGCAGCGAGTACTTTACAGCTCCAGGTTGACAGACTAGTGACATGGACCAGTAAGTGGAAGATTCAACTAAATGGGTCAAAGTCTGTAAAAGTCGATTTCGCTCTGCGCCAACACGGCCTCAGCCCAATAACAATCAACGGCGAACTCATTCCCGAAGCCGAGTCAGCGAAATACCTGGGGGTTCACCTGGATAAGAAGATGAACTGGAAAATCCATGTAAGAAAGAAGAGAGACGAAGTAAATATGAAACTTCGGAAAATGTACTGGTTCATGGGTGCAAAAAGCAGACTGAGCCTCGAAAACAAAAGGCTGCTGTACCTTACGATGTTGAAGCCAATCTGGGCTTATGGTGCTCAGTTATGGGGCTGTACGGCAGACTCGAACCGGGAAATCATTCAAAGGACTCAAAATAAGATACTGCGACTCATCACGAGAAGCCCGTGGTATGTTCGAAACGACTCCCTACATCACGACCTCCAGATAAAAACAGTGGAAGAAGTCATAGGCCAGCTCGCTGTCAAGCATGAAGATAAGCTCCACAAACACGAAAATGTCGAAGCCATCCAGTTACTCAACAACGACGAAATACGAAGACTTAAAAGGAAAAAACCCCAAGACCTAATAAAATAAAATGTAATATCGGTAACTATGTAGATGCCTGTGACGCTGACTATTATCATTTACATTAATCATAAGATGTCTAGTGCACACCAGATCACGTAGGCGCTGGCCTACAATCTGTAAATTCAACTCTCCCTCTACCTGTATCGTGATATTTATTTTGTGAATGCTAAAATTAGCAGTACAATATATTTTTTTTGAAAAAAAAAAAAAAAAAAAAAAAAATATTAATTTTCAATAAAAATTATTATAAAACAACTAAAAAAATTGAAAATAAATAACTTTTTATATCATTCAAATTATTTAACATATTTTATCCTTTAAATGAGAATTAATTATTTAATCATTTCAATCATTTTAAATAATCATATTGAACCAGAATGAAATTTTTCATTTTTTTGTTCAATTTTACATTCAATTAATAGAAAATTATTAGGTTTATTTATGACAAATAAAAGAATTATTAAAAAATAATTTTTAAAGAGTTAATTTAAATAAATTAACATAAATTAAATTGATAAGAATTAATTTATAAATAATAAATTGATAAAGAATAATGATAATTATTGTATTATATCAATTAAATTATAATAATTAAATTGGATTAAAATTACGTAATAATGTACGAATTTTATAAATTAAATTTAATAAATGGATACATATAATAATTATTTAGATCCATTTAAAAAAATTATTTAAATTGAATGATTCAATTTTAATTGGTATAAATCCATGATAAATTCCACAAATTTCTGAACATTGTCCATAAATAATTGAAGGTATACTAATTAATATTGTAATTTTAGACCAAAATCGGACTTCTCTCGATATAATCCTGCTAACGGAATTGCTATCTTCATTTCTTTCTTCTCTCACATGAGGAAGCCTTAGATATAGACTGGTTTTTGGGTTCAAGCTCGGTACGAGCTCGGAACCAGTTGCAATCGCTTTTTTTTTTGTAGTCAGTGTGAGTTTTGTAAGAACTCACGTTTTTAAGTACGTTTCATGACGTGGTGATCAAGAAGAGTGCGTGATGTGTGAGCGACTGAGCGGTAGGTAATGGTTATTATTGTGTTTTGATATTACAACGAGAAAAGTAGTTTTTGTATTGGAACGTAAAGGAGTTGGTAGTCATTTTTTGCTTTTTGGGTTCGAGCTCGTTAACCTTGTTTTGATTTGCGATAATTATGATCCGATATGGACGTGATAAATGGAGTAATGTTTGGAGATTGATTTGCGATTTATTTGCGATGTGGTATTATCAACGTATCGAAAATAATATTTTTATTATAGATTAGAGCTTGAACCTATTCCAGCCGAACGGGTGCTTGTTCCTGTCGAAAATGGTGGTCTGTTAATATCATCTAACTATAGACCGTTTTATGGCGTCTTTATTGCCCAAAACTTGATTGTTCTGCTTCGTCAAAAGTGGTCTATTTGTAGTGGTCCGTTAATATCGCTTGAATATAGGCTACAACAGACTATTTTATAATCGTCTATACATTGCCCAGAAATCTACCAATCTTTTTCGGCAGAAGAATTCTAATTATGGTGGTTGTTGACAATGATTAAATAATGACTATGAGAAAATATTTTATATCGTCAAGGTTCCCTAGAAATCGACTCTTTTTTTGGTCAAAAATGGTCAAAATATAGTCAATTGCAGAGGAAGTATGGCCAATGACTGAGGATAGACCATTTTATGGCACCTACATCACCTACAGATCGACTAATTTTTCATTCAAAATTTTGTCAAGTCGCTTTAAATGTGGTCTAAATATGGTAGGGAAGAGCGGAAGTAAATCGGCTGAAAAAGTTGGTCTGTTATTAGTCACTCATCAGAGCGCCCCCTCAGTCTATTTTTGGTCAACATTTACTCGAAATCAACTGAGATATCTGGTCGATCTGGTTTATCGGGAATGTTCCAAAAACACCACCTATGACAGTTCCCCCCACCCCCACTAGCGTTACAACTGATTTGAGGGTAATACCCACCTTGGGTAAAGTTGATACACAAAGCTTCAGAACTGACCGCAGAAATATAAAACTAGATGAACTTCATGGCTGTTGAATACAAGTTCGCGAAAATTAACAAAAGCTACTTATGAGTAAGACGGAGAATGAGCCTTATGAAACCGAGAAAGACCTACTTTGTGACAGCGCACATACTCTCTGACTTTATGATGAGAGCGCACGCCCTACTAGCACTAGAAAAGCTCCTCTCAGCATCATTTTTTCGTCATTTTCGAAAGAATCGAACTTACTCAAGAAATCTCGTCCACAACCGAAGGAGATAATCGTGAGGATGAGTTCGCAATTCTTTCCTGAAGAAACGATGAATTATATTGATTCGATTGCGATAAATACACTTTATTGTAAAAATAAAAGTTTATTCCTCGATTATTTTCATTATGCCACCTCGAAACTTATCTTCAAGTTTGAGCTCTCGGAAAGTCAGCGCCGCCGTGGGTAAAGTACTCATCGAAAAATACTTGTTCACTCGCAGTATATAACCGATTCTATTCTCTCTGTCGAACGCCCAACCACAATCCTCGTTAGAGAGCTATTACGGTTCTCGTTAAAAGGCACCGCGCTCGACTTTTAATATAAGGGACACGAGTCCGTTTTATTTATTTTTTTTCTTGTCGAACGTACTTCTCAATTTTAGGAAAATAATTAATCACGACGCTCGACTAATTGGAACGCAAAATTTTCGCTGTACCAGCTACAAGATTTGAACTCCCTATAGACCTTATACTGATCGCGAAATGGGACCCATTTATTCGCGACGAACGTGTCGCTTCATGCGATTCGTCTGTCGTCGATCGCCGTCGAGTCGATAACGAAATCGACAAATCTTCATTTTTTACCTACTCGATGGTAAACGAGTAGAGAGAATTATTGTCGTTCAAGGAGCGAATTGTAATTTGTCAAAGTTGCATCTGTTCTACGGGGCATTTCCCAGCGCTACAATAAAAATTTTAACGCTCTACAACTGAGTAAACGTTGTTGCGTTATATTGATATACACACAGACTCTCTGGTTCGGATATGTATGTGTGCTCTTGCGCACGTGTATATTTTGTGCATGTTGGGATGCTTTACGAACATGAAATATTCGGTAACTCCCCACAGACGAATAGACTTCTTTTTCTTCTTTGTCGACTGTAAACCGCCTCGGGAGAAAGAGAAGAAGATTGAGATAGCGACGCGATATATGTGCCTGAACTTATTAGGTTTTTTAACAGAAACAATGCAGTTATGGAGGCAGAAAATTGTTTCAAAAATATATCGCTATACCAAGTACGCGAGAAAGAGATGGCGGAGGTAAAAAGTATTGCGGAATAAAATACACACGTATATAGTCTACATCGAATTTTCTCGTATACGGCAAGAAATTATCGAAGTGTATGCGTGTACGGAAGCAGTAACACAGGAAAAGACCTGCAGAAGATGAGTGGAGAGCGGCGTAAAAGTGTATACTTTTTAATACGTAGTTGCAGTTATACTACTGACACTGGTATAGTATATACCGTATACCGTATAAATAGTCGGTTATCAGTCTACCGAGTATAATTTCAAGAAAAATTAATTTTACTTTAAAATAATGTCGAGGAAGTTATTTTCTCTTTTCCGGATGCACGAATGCGTATATAAACTTTTCCTAGAGTTGCCTTATTAACAAGTTCTCGCGAGTCTGGCACGCTCGCATTGCGAAAAATAAAATACTATACTGTACTACACCGCGGTAAGCGTGTAAATTATGGTACGCGACTTTTAAAAAAGTTCTTACCATAGCCCATTTGTATCTTCCCATTAGGCACGGTGTTATCGAGTCCAGTTTGACGTAATTTTTAATGAAAATATCGAGCCTAGCTATACACAAGGAAAAGACACTGAAATGGTGGATCGTAAATCAAAACCCGGACATTAGGAAGACCTTTCCCGATTTTTTTTTCTTTACACGCTCTAAATAATTTATATTTTTACTTTTTTCTGCTCTTTCAAGCCCAGTAAACTAAAAATGATAATAATATAGTTCATGTGAAAGCCTAGTAACAAAAGATTATGCGGCAAGGTATGACAGTGCATCAAAAGTAGTGCAAATTGTAATAATAAAAAATGGAGGATACAAACGGGAAATAAGTCTTATCGGGAGTTCAGTAGCAAAAGAAAATGGTACTGTATTTGACATTTGACGCCGGTAAATACGAAAAAGAACTGATGGAAAAAGTCATGGCAGTCGTCTTATCCACTATGAACACAATCAATCACAAAGACTATCCAAGGTAAAGAGAGACTAACTTTCAATATTCAATTCACGTCCACTCCCCACAAAGAAATTGATGAGCCGTTTCAATTCCCTAAGCGGTATCAAAAAATGGCTATTAACAAGATTACAATAGATAACAACCAAAAGAAACCTCAACAAGCACCACCAGTTAGACCCTATTACCGCCTTCAGTCGGTTGACCCTATTGGCTCAGCAGGATCATTGGCGACGTTCAATCAAACTCATGAAGTAGAAGAAGCAGACAACACACAACCTAATACAACCTATGCAACCACATTAAGGAAACCCGTGCAACCCAGAAGCCTTAGGAACAGGTTTGCCGCTGACAATCAGAAACAAATGCAAAAAACAACCAAGAGGCACGCACCAAGGAGCAGAAATGCCACTCTCACTGTCCACTCGGTGCCTGAAACAGAAAGAGCAGTTGAGACTACCAAACTCCTCCTCCTCCCTAGAGAAATACAAGGGAAATCCATTAGAGCGACGGAACAATTGCAGAAGAAAAATTTCCACCCCAAGGAGTTACGAATCAAGAACGTTATAGAGTTCAGCAGTAGGGCTGCATTAGTCACGCTGGAAAAGAAAAAAGCTAAAGATTTTGCCGGAAGACTGCCTCAGCTGAGGATTACAATTAAGACCCAGCCAAAACAAAGAAACTAAAAATTTCGCCTATATAATCTTACTGCTGAAGCCAGTGAGCATGACATTATGGACGATCTAGAATGGGTAATGGACATAAGACCCATTAAGTGCACCACCATCCCATATCAAGCACCAGACAAGAAAAATTTGGGACGCAGCAATTGAATGCAACATAGAACTAGTTGAAAAAATAAATAAGAGAAAATCAATAATGATCAACTATCAGATCTGTCCAGTTGATGCTAAACACAATATCCTCAAGTGCAGGACATGCACCATATATGGGCATACTAGAAACCACTGCACAGGAATCCCAAAAGTGGAAAAGAAGAAAGAGACAAACCCAAACGCCTGTCTAGACTGCATAAACTGGAATTACGCAACATTTAAAAACAAAATGCCCCAAAGGCTTCAGAGATGAATCCCATAGGAGTGGTAGCAAGATGTGCCCAACATACAACATTACTTAAAAAGTACATGTACAAGCAAGGAAAACTGAGGAAACCAAAGTCACCTTGGAGCAACATCATCATCAGAGTGCTAACGCAGCAGATGATAATGATAGGTACATATAATGATGGACACGTCAATAAAATTCCTGCAGGAAAACTTTAACCATAACGCGAAAGCACTGGATAACGCCATTATTGTCGCGTAGAGGCAAAATTAAAGCACCTTCAGGATGGAACGCAGAAATTGAAGGACACGCAGCCATCTTAGTAAACAAATCATTGAGCTATACACAAGATATAAGCCGAAAAGATGCGGTATACATTAAAATAGGGAAAACCAACATCATAAAAGCATACCTTTCACCCAATGAAGAAATTACTGTTGGGCTCCATCAAATAATGGAAATCATGCTGAGCTCGCCACCCAAAATCAAGTTAATCTTAATGGGCGATTTCAACGCTTGGTCGATAATAGTGGACCCTGGCAGAAAAGCTACTTACCGCCAGAGGATGTTTGACGAATTTGGGACGTAACAGCATCTTACAATTGCTAATTATAATGCACCCACCAGGTACCATGCAGGCTACCACTCACTAAACGACTACACATTAAGTAATGAGACAATAATCAACAATTGGCACATAGGTATAGCCAATTACTCGATGTCAGACATTTCCTCATTATATTTAAAGTTGACATAATCAAAGAACCAATCATGGATAATACATACAGAAGATCTGACCACAAAGCATTTGAAGAAGCAATAACATAAAACCCTCCGCAGCCCGGTCACCCAAATAACATGGTGGAGTTCATGGACAGTGTGAATAATATCCACTATTGATTCGAGGAAAAGATAAAGAAAACAACAACCATCCGGGAAAGGAAAAACGGACCACATTACTGGAACGCCAACCAGGCACTATTAGTCATTGCATAATCAAAAGAAGGAACTGTAAAAATGAAGCAATCAAGATACTATACAAGGAAGCACATCAAGTAGTAAGAAAGACATACAAACTAGAAATGAAAAAAGCTAAAGAGAAGAAATTTACAGAATTTATCACTAGCAGCATAGCCTGGAGCACACCCTGCAAACTACTAGTCAAAACAAAAGGCGACAGGAACATGATTCCGGACCTCTTTATCAATGTTGAAGGAAAAACATCCACCAACAGAACTGAAGCAATTCAACTACTATTGAGGGACAAATTCCCACAACGACCAGACAAAGAAATTACACCAAATTTACAAAATGGATGGTACTAATGTATACAAAAGAAGATATCAAAGAACTCCTCAACAAGAGGAAGAATGGATTGGCGCCAGGTTCAGATAATATAACTTGGGTGCACCTCAAGAAATTACACACCAAGCACCCGCACATACTGACATAATTATATCATGTGAAAGCCTATAGTAACAAAGGATTATGTGGCAAGGTATGACAGTGCGTCAAAAGTAGTGCAAATTGCAATTATAAAAAATGGAGGATACAAACGGGAAATAAGTCTCATTGGGAGCTTAGTAGCAAAAGAAAATGGTACTGTATGATGCCCATATAATTGAGTAACGCTCGTCAAAGATTGTTCTGACGCAGAAGTGACGCAAAATCACTTGTTTACACGGAAAAAGACAGTGTTGCCAGATAAATGTCTCGAAAATGTACCACTATATGCCACGTTTGCCACTACGTGCAAGACTGGCTCTCAGGCTCTGGAGCACAGATGGAACGACTCTCATCCAAAAACAATTATTTCAACACCAAATACAGATTGATCAGCAAAAATGACATTCCTTAAAAGTGAACCTATTTCATGAGGGGAGGGGTTGAAGAAAAACGACGGTCACCAGGCGCCAAGAAGTGGGGCTTAGAAGAATTTTGACCTTTGAGCTACATATGATAGGAGGGAGATTAAGGAAAATTTCAATTTCCCACAGTGCTCACAAATCAGGTTCCCTGTTTGCCTCGATTAACGCGGTTAATGAAGGTAACTCCGAGCAGCTCACCCGGTGGGTTGCGAGTTTTTCAACAATGTCAGGAATATCTTTTCTGCTGATTTTCTGTTAAATTTTAGGCGATGTGTCACAAAACTCAATTGTGCTACCAAATGGGCCGCAAAAATCGAAATGTACCACATGTGGCACAAATGCGGCACACCTAGTAACAGAACAGCTGAACCTGTAAGCAGCGGTGCTATGACATTCAGGGCTTATGACCCTCGCGACTTGTAATTCTATCTGCGAGTTTAGTGCAACGCTACCTACAAGAAATAATCGTGAGAAGCCGCGGTGGGTGTTCTTATGTACATCTCCCGCTCGGGCAACCCACCTTCAGAGGAGGTTGATAGGCTGATCGTTTACAATTGAGGTCAGAGGTTCAAAGACTCACCTTTTAGGCATACCTTTTCCCCTAACGTGACAAGATGGCCTAACAACTCAGACTGAGGTTTGTCACGCAAACTTGTTCTTACGCCGCTTTGGAGTAACTCAGCGGTAACACTTATTTATAGGGAAACTGCCGAATCGATGAACACCGACGCGATGACGCTAGTTATGACCTTCGTGAAGATCGTAATTCTATCTGCGTGTGACGGAGTGTCGAATTGAGAAGCACCAGCGCTATGACGTTCCGCTATTTATGAACTTCGCGACTCGCAATTCTATCTGCGCTTTTAGTGCAACAACACAACAGGAAAGACACAGAACAGGTCAAACGAGTCTGGAGGAGGAAGCAGGGCGTAACATAATAGTGTATTGCGAAAGTGACCGGGAGGGGACATAGTCGTGGGCTCCTTCCACTGATGTACACTCGCACTCTAGATAAGGTAGAATAGCATTTACAAATACTTTCTCACCCTATGATGTCATCATATCTAGTAATTTGCTTTTAGCTTATGACGTCATAAGGGTTATCCCTGTATGGGTTAAGGATTTATGGATTGGGTGTTGTGATGAGATTCCTATTGGAAGTATATCACATTCTTCAATACAAGCTCAACTCGAACTTGCCTAGTCCCATTTGACGCTGTACATCCTTACAGGACGATGTTTCACGATAGTAACTTACTACATGTTTTCCATTGTCTATGATCAAGGTCAATCGGGGTCAGGGGGATGATCTCAAGCAAGGCTACCCATCTTTTCTTTCTTTTACGCATTAGCCCAGTTAGTGTAGACTAATACAGCTAGACTCAGGCCGTACAGACGAAAAATTTTGCAAAATTGTGATTCACAGATGCAACTTTCTACCCAAATTTCCTCATTTTATACCATAATATTACAGTTCACTCTGGACCACTACATAAAGATCAGAGTCCATCAAAAAAGTTGATTGAGGAGATCATGGAAGCTGTTCTGTACTACGGGATTTGCATCTGGAGAGGGGGATGATTGACAGACCAGAAAGAGGGCGGGATGTCATCATAGGATTTTGCCTGAAGTGCAGAGGGAAAGCTATATTATTGTTTGAAAGTAAACATTTTTCCAAGTCTCTATTAATGTATGTAGCTGAATAATCAACATTTTTTGGTTGGAAAAACCATCCCATTCTTTGACCTGTACTTCCCTACTGTTTAGTCTGAACAAATTTAGGGTTCGAGGAAGGATAAACTTGGAAAACTGCTTTCTGGAGTAGGGCTGGGAAAACTTTCGCCCTCTAGAATATATAATCTACAAAGAAAGAGGATTGTAAGATTTCGAACAGACTTTAATTATAATTCCAATTCGTAAAAATTTAGATTAAGCTTATCTTCAGTCAACTCGGAAAACAAGTTCCACTCAGTGGATGCAAAACAGATGAAACACCTTCAGAGATACATACAAATCAGATGCAGGCCTGGAGTTGGAAGGAGGGCCCGCACAATAGCGTCGGAAGAAATCTATTTGTAGCTATCTAAAACGCTCTTGCAAATAAAACGATCAATAACGTCAGAAAACTAATCAAAATTGATAAGATCTGCCAAGCGTAACATCCCTACAACTGAATTCTGCAATGGCTTCAAGAGAAATACAGCTACGTTCTAAGCGGAGGCGTGAAGACGCCGGAAGAGTGTTCTGCAATAAAATAGCTTCCCAGGAGTGTTATTGTTTTCTCCCATAAGGATCTCATCAAATCCATTTTGATGTAATTTTCGATAAAAATACTGAGCCTATAATGGGATAAGAAACTAAAAAGAAAATCTGAAATAGTTGTCTTAAATTTTAAAAATGGACATCGAGAACAGTTTCGTTTATTTATTTGATTTTTCTTTCGGAGCCTAAAAAATTTACATTTTCACCTCTTTTGGTCTTCTGCGAAGACTGTTGCTTACTACAAAATCCTGAAATTCTTCGCCAATAAAAAAAATATATAACGCGATAACCGGAAGAGCCAAATATTCTCTGCACATATTTTGCTTTTCCATGTACCAAAATCGAACTTCCTTAATTTCGCATCCGCTTTTTCATAGCTTTTTAACGTTGAAAAAATGTAAGCAGACTATTTTTCTTCCCTTTTTTACGAGGTAACAACGCGTTTCATTCGACAAAATTTCGTAAGATTTTAACTCGAAAGTTTTACTCTCTCGTTGAATGTGTATAAATCTTACTTATATAGCCTATCGTAAAAAATGGGCCCAATTTTCCGAGGACTTAGGAAAAGAAGAATAAACAGTAGGGAAGAAGAAAAAAGAAAAACTATGTATCTAGAAGTGGTCTTAATGCCATTTTTATTGTCCTCTCTTTTTCTCACTCTCTCTTACGCTCTCTTCGACAAACTTGTTTGGTTTTCTCTTTATCTTCGTTCGTATTCGTCTCCGTCTCTCCTTTTTCATTTTTATGAAAGAACAAATTTCAGCTTTTCTCGACGTTCTGCTGTATTTAAAGATTACATTGTCAGAATTTTTATTATTGCGTGGAGTTGTTTCCTCGTAACCGCTGTAATGGTTTTATGTAACTTGTTGTTATCACTGTTGAATTTTGTCCGTTTTCTTGTTGATTCTCACCCTACATCATTGTTGAATAGTGGTGGTGACGCCTTCGACTATACGGCGATGACGATGTACGGAATAGAGGTAAAATATGGAACGAGTGCACGTCACATTTTCCATGTTTTCTTTTTCAGTAATCGAAATTCCGAAAAGAAAAATATTTGTAGAACCCGACAGAAAATGGGACAAAAATATTAGGGGTAGATCAGAAATCATAGTTTTTTCTCTAATACATTTTTTTCCCTCCGTCGTTTTGAAGTAAACAGGAAACACGTCAAATAATTTTTCAATCATTCAGGACACACTGAATACAATTCTATGACGTCAATATAAACAATTTTATAGAATATGATATTTCTAGAATTATTTAAAAAGACAACTCAGAATGGTAAAAATTTTTATTGGAACCTACGTTTATCAAGTTTGAGGAATGAAATGAGAGACAGATGAAAAGTTGGCAACACCAGATTGAAGTACGGAGAGGAAAATTCATTAAATATTTTTGGTATGACATTTAATACTACAATAGTACACATAAAATTAATATCTAAGGCTCCCATCCTTCTCATGGAAGTTGATGTTAACTATCGAAGCTACACTTCGGTTTTAAGGGAAAAAATACAAGCTGAATTGAACGAAACAGATTAGATAATACCGAGAAAATGAAGAAATTGAGAAAAAAACTTTATTCTCAAAGTCAATTTGTTTTGAACATTGGTAAATTTTTATTTGCAGGAAGTGTCAGTTGTAATAACTTTATTTTTGCGTTTATAACGAAAGTCTTTCTTCGATTTGATTTGAAATAAAAAATGTTCTGGCGCAGCCAAATAAAAGAAGATCATGTTTCATATTGTCTTTTATAAGGTAGCATACTAGTCCGTCTTTGTCATTCTTGCTTTGCTTGATCTGGGAGTACCACCTTCTTGTTCTCCACACGCGAGTAAACACCGCCTTTCTTGGACTAGTTTAAGTCTAATTTAGAATATTTTAAGTTGATAGCTTTTGGGAGGCTCACTCACTCCGCTCGCCCTCCCCTTCTGGGTTTAGTATGATTCTACTTTAGAACATTTCAAGCTACTGGCTTTTGGGGGAATAGTCTAGTAAAAGTCTACTTTAGAATATTTCAAGCTAATAGCTTGTTTGGAGGCATGGTCTAGTAAAACAAAAACTGACTAGCTCCTTTTATACAGTATATACTAAAAAGTATGCCCAGTTTATACTAGCTACGTTGATATGCACACTCAGTATAAAGCTAGTATAAAGCTAATTTTTTAGCGGGGAACCCGCTATCCATTTTGTTAGGAGATTACATCCTCAGAAAACGTCCACGTCCGCGAAGTTAGTAACCTGAGGTTAGGTTAGGTTACGGGACTTAGAAGAATTTCGAGTCTCGAGCTATATATGATAGGAGGGGGACTTAAGAAGAATTTCGAGTCTCGAGCTACATATGAAAGGAGGGGGACATAGAAGAATTTCAAGTCTCGAGCTATATATAATAGGGGGGGGGGGGACTTGGAAGAATTTTGACTTTCGAGCTACCGTCCGCCGTCCAACCAAAAACTTAAAAAAATTTTGAGACTCGAGCTATATATGATAGAAGGGGGACTTAAAAGAATTTCAAGTCTTGAGATATATATGATAGGAGGGGGACTTACAAGAATTTCGAGCCTCGAACTACATATGATAGGAGGGGAAGATTATCAACTCAGTTCCACACCACCTGAGAGGTCGAGTTAAGGGTTCCCCGCTGCCATTGCAACGTCTGCAATTGGCTTCTAATTTTTTTTTTTTTTTTTTTTTTTTTTCATTTCATGATTTACTTTCTTTAAATTCTATAGAGCGATTACATCGTACTCTTTTAATGTAAGAAATCAAACTCGGCTCCAGTCCTTACAACGGATTGCTACGTCGAAGTACTATTGTTTTCACTTTTTTTTTTTTTTTTTTTTTTTTTTTTATACATTATTATGCATGTGTATAATTTTTTCCCCCTATTCTTTTTTTTTCTTCGTTCTTTTTTTTGTTTGTTTTTTTTTTGTTTTGTTTTGTTTTTTTGTGTTTTTTTGTATAATTTTTCTCTGGTTGGATGTGATAAAAAAAAAGCTAATATATAAACTGGCTGGTGTGAACTCGCGGGATGAACTCGCAGATTTTTGAATCACCGACGGAGAAACAAGGGCAAAAGGGGGGGGGAGGACCTCTTCGTCTATTATAAAACTAATTTAAGACTAGTAAAATCCTAGTATAAAGCTAGTATATAAACTGGCCGGTGTGAACTCGCGGGATGAACTCGCAAAATTTAAAATTAGGGGTTAGGGCAGTATTAGACCTAGTATAAAGGAGCGTAGACCTACTATAAACCAGGTTTATACTAGCTAAGATGTAGCCTAGTAGAGGCCTAGACTTGTTTGGGCCTAGTATAAAGGAGAAGCATAAAGCATCACCCACGGGGTAGTGATTTGCACGCGCACGCGTGGGTGAAGGGGGAGGGACCACTCGCAAAATTTCACATTAGGGGTCAGGGCAGAGTAAAGACATGAAACATGTCAAAATCATAATAAATAAATTTTAGCATTTTGAAGAGAAGACAGGAATCACGAGCAACATGAAAACGACATACAAGTAGATAATAAAGAGATACTAAGATTTGAAAGTTTCATGCGGGCATCATAAACCGAAACAGAAACGTGACCAAGAGAGAAAAACTGAGTAAGAGCAATAGGGCGAAAGGACTATGAATGAAGTGGTCGAAAGAGATTGAAAATTTCGAAGAAAAGTAGGCGGGAGACGAAAATGCAATAGAAATGTCAATAAAACACGATAAAAAAGAACCGATGATACATCAAGATGAATCAAAAATTCAGAATAATGTAGGACGAAGAAAACCCGAGATAAATTCGTCATTGAGAAAAAGATTCAGAAGAAGAAATTTTAAAAATATATTCTCGCTTGTAGACGCTTTTCTTAGCAATTATGAGAGTGAAACCTTGGCATTGACCGTAATGAAGGTCTTTCGGGAAACTCACTATGGATTCGAGGACGTTTCGGCACGATCGTTTAGGCGCGGGGTACTTTAGGACGCGAATCCGTTTCAGTGTGAAAAAAAAAATATATATATCACTTCAAATAGTAATATTGTTCAATTCGCTTTTAATACGCGATTTATTGATAAGTGAGAACCGTTACTGTTCTCACAAATTTTTGTGTTGGTAGCGTCGTATCGATACTCGCAGTCGGAATTGGTAGTTCCCTCGCCGAAACGTCCGGGCACGCTTATTTACTACGCCCGATGTACATTAAAGAATTGAATCTTGATATTGATTCAAAACGGTAGAAAGAAGTCCACTCTGGGACAGATTAAATCAGATTACCTAAAAATACCTGTGTATCTTCGTTGAAAGAAGAAAAACTCAAATTTAATCAAAATTAAACATATTTTTTTGAAAAATACAACAGAAATGTGTGTGAGAGAGAGGAAAAGGAGATGAGAAACCTAATGCAGGAATATGAGGAGTGATTTAAATGATGAGAAAAGGTATTTGATAAAATTGTCAGGAGGATATTCTTCTGAATTGTAGAGAAAAGAACTAGGTACTACAATTTTCGAAGAAGTTAATTCATCCGAGAGGGCAGAAACCTGTTCCATGAGTCGATTATTTTAAAATCAATAACGATAATCAATAAATTGTTATATTCAATAACCGATTCTTCCAAAAATCCAAATTATTCCAATCCCCCATCGTAATCCTCTAAAGTCGAGACCCGATTCTAAATTTTCCCGAATCCTTATGTAGCTGAATCGGAATTTTTCAAAGTGCTTCTGATAGCTTTTGTAAATATTTTTTAGAGTTTCTGGTGAGGTCGATGTCACAAAAACGCTGTCTTTGAGAATTTACAATTGTTGATGACGTCAAGCCTAGTATAATGAAAGCTAAACCTACAATATAGCAGCGCAGTTAGTATGAGCCAAGTATACTGTACATTCGACCACGTACAATGAAAGCTGTCTACAATGGCAGTTCAAGGTTGAAACTTTTTAAAGTCACCAAAGTAGGTCAAGGTCATTGATGACATCAGAGAGCGTGAAGGATTCAATATTTTTTCAAGTTTATCTGATTATCATGCATTTTCAACATGATATGATGTTCTGAAAATATAATGATTCTTCATACTTCACGGGATTAATTGAAAACTCGACGTGTTAGCGAAAAAGAGGAAGTGAATTTGAAAATACTTCTAAGATCACCTTGAGACTAGTATTCCACTGGATAGCTGTTCAGTATAAGTTGATAAGCCTAAAATAATGGAAGCTAAAGCAGTACTGTAGGAATGAGGCCTAGTATAAAGAAGGCCAAAGTTACAGGTTCTAAAGTTGCAAAAGGCGGAATTTTCACTAAAGTAGGTCAAGGTCACTCGTGACGTCAGAAGGCCTGGTACAACGGAGACTAAGAACTAAAGCTTGGTATACTGTAGAGTGTAGGTTAGGCCAGTATAGACTAGTACACTGTACGCTTGAGGAGGCCTCAGTATAATAAAGGTCAAGGATGCAGGTTCCAAAGTAGCCAAGATCAGAATTTTTTCAGGTCCTAACGTAAGTCAAAGTTATGGATGACTACAGTCAGGATTTCTAGCAGTAAAAAAATTTATTTACGGTATCAAAAATGAAATTTCCAGGAATATTCGACATTTAAAAAAAAAAGAGGAAAAACACGTGTTTTTAGTGCTTCTACAAATTTACGACCAGATATTATTCGATTTCCGACCAAAATTACATATTTTTGACCACAATAAATTAATTTTGTGGATCAAACCCACCAATAAAAAATCCTAGCGATTTTTCAATCAAAATTTTTGATTTTTCAATTTCGGACTAAAAATAATATCAAAAAGTAGGTATCCGGTGGTTTGATTCTTTTCGTGCAAGGATTATAATTCCTTATTTATTAATTTTACCAAAAACTATCCGATTTTCACCAAAATTCCTTAATTTTAAGCAAAATGTTTACGCCTCTCCTTCTGTTCATGAATGAAAAGGCAACAATTTCGAACTTTTCACTCAAAACCAACGGTCCTGACACAATTTCGTCATTTATTTCACTTTCGGTAATTTTAGGTGAAATAAAACTTTTTTCCCTGATCCTCTTCAATGTGATAAGAACTGATCGTCCTTTCAGGAAAAATTGAAAAATACCAGCAAACCCGGGCTCGACTATTGATGACGTTACAAAAGTCAAACACGGACGCACGGAGGACGCAACCATCTTTTGAGAATTCCTTCATCAAAAAACCCGAACTTTTTTGTGTTTTTCCAGAATTTTACGCCACCCAAAGGTGATTCTCACTTTTGCACCTCACAAGACCTCAGGAGTAAAAGAATACTCATCAATTCATGTGTCAAACCTTAGAAAATTCCCTCAACTCAGCGATTTCTCCATGTGCACTCAAATTCTTCGACCTAAGGTACCCAAAATTAAGATAACCTGAAGTTCGAATGGATCTTCGCGAATTTGGGGAGGTACTTAGAGATTGTATGCTTACCAGTAAAAAGTTGAAAAGTGTGGAAAAATTTTATACTTCTAAATTATTTGTTGGGAAAACTATTTCAGTGATGAAGAATGAATAAAATTATCGACATCTGAGCTCGATAGAATAATATCGTGTACAGAATGAAAAAAAAAAATCGACAAATGCGAGAGCGGGCTCTTGAAGAAATTAACCTCAAACCACAAAAAGAAGCATCAAACAAAGGTGACGTACGCAAACACATTCTCGTTGATTTTCACGAGAACATAAAATCCTCATATACGTATGACCTCTCTCCAAAACGAATTCGAATAATCATCCGCTACCCAGGATCAAAACCCATTTTCTCGGGTACCTTCTGATTCGATATTTCGGAAATTATCGGCAAATCAAGGCTCTAGGTCAGGAAATCAGACACGGTTAGTTTTTACGCCTCGCTTCAATATTGACGAACCTAATACAATACCATTCACAATCTTTTGCTCGGCATTCTGATCATAATTTAAGCGGATGAATTTCTCACACACACACACAAACAAACAATTCGTAGACGTGAAACGAAGGGTATAGAATGAAGGGGGAAAAACGACGTTCCTTCAGACCGAACTCGTCACGTCGGCTCTCATTGATTTATGTCCTAAATAAAACGGTTATTTTAGAATAGAGATACACGTTTTAAATTCGAATAGATTCACGCTTTCGCGTACTTTTACAATAAACGTCGTTACACTCGTTTGAATGTTCATCGGAATTGCGGAAATGCGTTGTCCGTTTTATATGATATTTTTCTGCTATCAAAGTACTATACCCTCTAGTAGACTGTGACGCGATACGGGAAACAGCGCGAAGAAGGAAAAAATCATTCTGCCGAAATGTTTCCATTTCGTTTCAATTTTTTTTTTCTCTCCTCTTTCCAGCACTTTGAGCATCAACCCCTTCGAGCATCACCTCTCTGTTAATTGAATCTCGTATCTTTTAATACATTCATATTCCAGATTAGTCACGTCATTTCCTTGATGAAGAACGTCTACACACGGTGTTAATTATCTGGTGTGTATACATCAGCTACAAGTTTGATAATACAGATTGCGGACAAACACAAAAGGGGATCTATCGAGTACGCGACGTTCGCTCGCACTCTCGGCAAGGAGAAAGTCAGCCGAAAGCTGGAACGCGTGTTGAGCACGTGTCCGCAGTCTGTGGTACGTACACACACTCTGTGTGCAGATCATCAATTACTCCGAAACGTCGCGTATTGATTTAACAACAACGAATGTACAATACGATATACGTGCCGGTCTCACGATATTCTTCGCAACCATATCGTTCCTTGTTCCTCCTTCATCAGTACCAGAATTGTAAATCTATTGTGATGACAGTTGCAGACGACTGTGCGTCAGCACGCGTATTTCGAGTAACGTCTTGCGAATTGCAGTGAAATTCGGTAAATTTCGCGTGTAATGTAAAATCGTTGTCGTTGGTCCCTCGTCGTATATCGAATTGTAGCATCGAATGACGACTCGACATTATTGATTAATAGCTTCGTTTCTGGTAACATCAGGTCGTATAAGTAGATTCGGTGCAATCAACATTAGGAGTCGGAATGATCACGGATGGACGTTCCCAAGTTTCTTATCTATTTTCTATATAAATTCAGTCACCGTGATATCATCTTCCTATTGCGTACGTAGCGTGGCGTCGGCAACCGTGCAACAGACTCGAACGTATCAGAAGTTATCGCCAGATTATTGCAGACTTCTTCGAAGTTTCTGTAGACGAGCGGTTTGCCATTAATGTCACTCGTAAATTACATTTTCCTCTTCCAAAATTATAACAAGATAAAGTATAATTACGGTAACATTTATTAGTTGCTGAGTGCGGCTTTACGAGCGGCTGTTGAATTTAGCGGTTTAACAAGGATAGGTGATTAAGATGGAAAAGCAACGTGCCTCATTTCGAAGAAGTACGAATGACAAACGCTAAGCTTAACTTTAGATTAAATATATACGATGTGATCCTTGGAAGTATTTTGTTGAAAGCACCGATGGTCTCTATCAAAAGAGTCAAAATGTCGCTACTCATGCGTCTATTTACTCAGCACCTAAGGCTCTATATTTTCTACTAACCTCACCGATAAGTGGTGATACAAAATTGCAATCATATTTTTTACCATACTTTTGGTCCCAACAAATAGGGAATCTGAGGTACATATATTTAAGAAATATTTTAATTATGGACTGCAATGGTTACCAAACACACCGGTCACATGGATGGAAACTTCCTTCTTGCGACATGAACACATATTCACCGTCTCAATAAACTTCGTGTCGTTCGAACAGCAAATGATTGTCTCACGAGGTAACCGGTCACATTAAGACACCACTCTCTCAAATAATCGCTAGTTCGCATGTGCAGCACCGCCCGTTCTCCACAATGGAGTGGGTGCGGGTTGCGTATGCATTTAATATTGTGGCGTTCTGCAATGAAGCCGCAAGCACCAAGCTTGCACATGCCGCTAAACTTTTAATAAAACCAGACGCCGCAAGGAAGCGCACTTATTGCTTAACTAGTTCGTCGAATGCACGTGAACAGCCTGGAACATGCTCGATTGATTGTAAGGACTCTTGCATAACCTGTTTGCCGTTCTAGAAGAAATCTCGAGAATTCCGGAATTAAGGGTGAGACTATAAATAGCCGGCAGCAACCCGATAAAGCGATTCAGTTGTAATCTTGAAAGCGATAGTTAACGTGTTCTCGTTCTTTAACGCGATTGTGTTACAGTTTAACGGTGTTTAGAAGTGTTGTACTTGCGGTACCAGTAATAAAGCTCGGTTTTCGTAATTGTTCTTTATTATTGGCGTCAAGAGATATTCAGTGACCGGTAGAACGTCACAACTGATGTCAGAAGTGGGATTGCGTAAGCCTACTTTGTGCGTTTGAAACTCGTGGTGATTCAAGATGGTGAAGAAGAAGTTTCATGAACTTACTCGGGATCAACTCCGCGAGGAACTCCGGAATTGTGATCTCTCTGTTAGCGGAACCAAAAATGAATTAGCCGATCGTCTGGAAAAATCATTCAAAGACTTGGGTTTGGACGTGGCCAATTTTGAATTTGAGGTTGACGAGGGTACTGGAAACCTTGGGACCGGTACGCCAACAAAGCAGTCTCCAGCTATAGATTTGAGTGCAATGCTTCAAATGTTGACAGATACAATGGCTAAAAATTCAGAAGATCTGAAGACTGGGTTTACTGTTATGGACTGCGCTGCTATTGGTTCAGTTATCAAGACACAATTGGTCAAGGACATCCCAGGCTTATCCATTAATTGGAGAGAAAAGTACCGCCTCAGGACTGGCATGGGTGAACAAGCTTGGACCAAGGGCACTGTCGAGCTATCTATCAAGATTTCCTCAATGGTAATAACTGGAAAATTCATCCTTGCTGATATCGTAGATGACTGTATTCTGGGACTAGATTTAATGCGAAAGTATGGGTTGATTATTGATCTGAAGCGTGACCTTTTAAGAAGTCCCTGTGGAGATATACCACTTTATGAGTTGGAAGCCAAGGATTGTCTCCTCCAGACCAAAGTTGAAGAAGAACTAAGCACTGTAGTCAATGAAGTGAAGAAAGAAGTCTCAGTCAAATCCATACAACTAGGTTCCAATGTGGATATGAGAAATGCTCAACAACAGGATAAAAATATTTCAGTCATCTTAGCCTGGAAAGAGAAAGGTGAACGACCAGTCTGGCAGGATATCAGCTCACAGTCAGTAAATTTAAAGATTTTATGGTCACAATGGGACTCGCTTCAAGTAGAAAATGGAATTGTTTACCGGATCTGGAAAACCACAGATGGCAGATCACACCGGCGCCAACTACTGATACCTGAAGCACTTGTACCAGATGTCTTGAAGAGTGTTCATGATGACGCATCTGGTAGTCATCTTGGAATAACAAAAACATTGGCCAAGATTCGGGAACGGTTTTACTGGCCAGCCTGTAGAAGTGATGTAGAGGATTGGATTCAATGTTGCAGAGCATGTAATGCCAGTGAGGGGCCCTATACTAGGGGCCGAGCTAAGATGCAAATCTACAATGTGGGATACCCTTTTGAACGGATTGCGGCAGATATCTCAGGACCATTTCCAGAAACTGACCAAGGTAATCGTTATATTCTAGTGGTGGGAGATTATTTCAGCAAATGGATGGATGCTTACCCACTGCCAAATTATGAAGCCGTCACTGTTGCAACAGCGCTGGTGGAAAACTGGATCTCGAGGTTTGGTGTACCTCTGGAGTTACACTCAGACCAAGGAAGAAACTTTGAATCCCAGGTATTTGGAGAAGTGGCTAACCTGATGGGATTGAGGAAAACTCGTACAACACCACTCCACCCACAATCTGATGGTATATGGTCGAGAGGTTCAACAAAACAATAGACCAATTCCTATCCAAAGTAATTGATAGTGACCAGCGAAATTGGGACAAGCTACTTCCATTGTTCCTGCTAGCTTATCGGCCTTCAATCCCTGAGAGCACCAAAGAAACACCTGCAAAAATCATTTTTGGAAGAGAACTTCGATTGCCGTGTGATTTAGAGCTGGGCACCCCTGCGGAGCCACCTCAAGAAGTCAAGCCATTTACGCAAGAACTGAAGAACCGATTTAAGCAGTTACATGAGTTGGTCAGAGAAAATTTAGAGGTTGCTAGCGACCGGATGAAGGCACGCTATGACATCTGTGCAGATGAAACCAAGTTTGAACCTCAGGATAAGGTGTGGTTCTACAACCCACAGAGGAAGAAAGGGAAGAACCCAAAATTACAGTGCAAATGGGAAGGACCTTGGACAGTCGTGAAGAGAATCAATGATGTCATCTATCGCATCCAACAGGATAGAAAGTTTAAAGTGGTCCACCGGAATAGACTAGCTGTATAGAGTCCGGCGTTTGAACGGGACGTTCAAAACTGAGGAGGGGAAAGTGTGGCGTTCTGCAATGAAGCCGCAAGCACCAAGCTTGCACATGCCGCTAAACTTTTAATAAAACCAGACGCCGCAAGGAAGCGCACTTATTGCTTAACTAGTTCGTCGAATGCACGTGAACAGCCTGGAACATGCTCGATTGATTGTAAGGACTCTTGCATAACCTGTTTGCCGTTCTAGAAGAAATCTCGAGAATTCCGGAATTAAGGGTGAGACTATAAATAGCCGACAGTAACCCGATAAAGCGATTCAGTTGTAATCTTGAAAGCGATAGTTAACGTGTTCTCGTTCTTTAACGCGATTGTGTTACAGTTTAACGGTGTTTAGAAGTGTTGTACTTGCGGTACCAGTAATAAAGCTCGGTTTTCGTAATTGTTCTTTATTATTGGCGTCAAGAGATATTCAGTGACTGGTAGAACGTCACAATACTGTTTCCTCCAACACCGGAATCGACCCTTTCGGGTATAACTTCAGTGAAGGAGGAATCTCCTAGGCGAACCCCCTCTTCTACTCGGCAACTGCCAAGTCGCTTTGGCAACCGCCAAGCTGCAGTGCCCCCCTGGTACGCACAAAAACATAAGAACACTCACAACAACAAACACCACCACAATACACAATATAGTAGGTCACTGTTGGAGTTTCTTCATCTACTTCTTTCTTCAGGGAAGATCTTGGTCCTCTTCTTCCTGCAAATCTGGATGTTGATGGTACACAGGTGTTGAGTAGGCCATAGCGTGGTTCTGCATTTGCCTATTCCATTCCTGGTCCATCCTCCTCTTCATGATGGTGGCCGCAGATGCAGACACGTGGTTCCATGCTTCTTCAGAACCTAGCATAGTGGGTACCAGGCTACTCGGGTTGAGCGCTTCATCCACCCCGATCCCCTGAAGAGACCGACTAAGCTCGCCCGCTCACGCCTCCACGCCCCACACTCAAATAAGGTGTGTTGTAGTCCATCATCCGCTTGGTTACAGTGCGAACACGTTGCCTGTTCCACTTTCCTTAACTTCTCGTGAAGGTACTTGTTGAAGCAGCCACGGCCGCTTAACACCTGTGTCAGGTGAAAGTTCAGCTGTTATGGTGTCGGTTCATCCACTCATCAAGGTCGCCTATTAGCATACGGGTTGTCCATGTACCCAGTTCACTCTGACCAATTCTTGCTTTCCACTTTACAAGCAAGGAGCGCCTGGCCTCCTGCTTGACCCGTAAAGCTTCTTGGTTAGTCGTTGTCTTCTTCTTTGCTTTGAACACCACCGATCTCTCCTCAGCAAGAAGCTCGATTGGTGGTGAACGTGCTAATACACAAAGAGCCTCCGTCGAGACAGTGCGGTAGGCCCTAAGACACCTTACCTTTACCATCTCTCTCCTTCGGTATGGTATCTTCATGGAGTCGGCCCATACTGGTGCACCATAAGGTGGTGCTCATCATGATCCTTCTCCTTGCTTCTCTCGGTCCTCCCAGGTTCCTCATCAGGCGACTTGGGTATCCAACTACCCAGCCCGCCTTCTCCGCTGCCATTAGGAAATGGTGCCTGAAGCTCAGCGTTGAGTCAAACCAGATGCCCAGGTATTTCATTTGCTTCTTAGTTTCAATTTCCACACCTTGCAGGCGAAAGGTGGGTGGCTTGAACTTCCGACGGGTCGTGAATAAAATTGCCTCCGTCTTAATTGCTGCAAGTTCAAGTCCAGCCGACTCGATCCAACGCGTCACTTCCTCTAGGGCCCAGTTTACCCTGCTCTCCACCGCTACAGTTGTTTCGGCGGTGCACACCACCAGGGTGTCATCCGCATAGTAGATAAGCTTAACCCCCGGTGGCAGCTCCACCTTAAAGATTCCGTTAAATGCAACGCACCACAAAAGCGGCCCAAGGACCGACCCCTGCGGCACCGCACAAGTAACCGGACGCTTTCTCTGCGTGGATTTCACGGCAGCTAAGATAGCTGCTGATCATCCTGAGGAGGTATGCGCGCACTCCTGCGTCCACAAGAGCTTCCAATATCATCTTCCATGGAATAGAATTGAACGCATTTCTTATGTCGAGGCTAACGGCTGCGCAAAACTGACCCATAGTAATCGCTGACTCGGCTGTCCTCTTCAGACGGATCCCAGCATCTGATGTGCAGCGTCCAGTTTGAAAACCGTACTGGCTATCAGAGATTATATCTCTTTCCTTCAGATAGCTCTCCAAACGATTAGCTATCACTCTTTCTAGAAGTTTCCCAACATTGTCTAGCAGACAATGTGGACCTCTCAAATAATGAAGAAATATTATTCAGCCACGGGGTCTTGAATACGGTCTACCATCTAAACCAAACACCAACCACAAAAATCGCCGATTGAAGAAATTGCAGCAAAGGCTTGGCGTTTCCTCACTGTACCAAACAATAGACGCGAAGAAAATGTCAGTTTTTTTGATCGCAAATAAAATCAAGAAATACCGGCTTAAATTCACCAAAGCACTACACATTCCTCAACAAAAATGGGGTCTCAGGAAGAGAATTCAACCTCTCTCGATACGACAATAGTGGTGGACCACTGAAAGAAAAACAGATTTATAGCGTCTTAAATTAGAATCATCAAGTCAGATAAGCAATTGAAAGCTTGAAGTCTGTTATTCCTGAGCGTCAAAAACATTCACTGATTGAGTGAAATCTGAGCACTTCTATAAGCTCTATGAATAAATTAAGCTTCACGAAACTGACCGCGTATCGTACATATCAAGTCCGACATACCATCTAAGTCGGTTCCTATGGCTCATGGTTCAAACGTTTCACCAGCTTCAAACCAAATTAACTACTCAACATCCCTTCCTAAACGAATCAAGTCTTATTTGATGCGGTGAGGCTATACTACGAGTCGTCTATCCCTCATCCCTCATTAAAGCCGGCGTACACTTGATGGGTAATTTGTCGCCTACTCGAACTAACATCGCGAGACCATTTACCAACGCAGGGGTCGATTACGCAGGCCACTTCCGGTTGAAATGCACGGGTCACAGATCAGTCAAGTTCAACAAAGCTGCCTTTTTTGTGTGCTTTATTCTCAAGGCGGTCCATGTAGAAATAGCGAAACAACTGACGGCAGAAGCATTCATAAACGCTCTTGATCGGTTTACAAGTAGAAGGGGGGAGTACGAAGGAAGGTGTACTCCGACAACGGCACAAATTTCGTTGGTGCAAGGGATACATTGTCGGCCAAATACGATTGAGAATGGCAGTTTTCGCCTCCTGGTTGCCCTCACGTTGGAGGCCTCTGGGAGGCCGCTGTAAAATCTGGAAAATCTTGCCTTGAAAAGGCTACAGGCACTCAGATTTTGAATAAACACGAATTCATGACCATCGTCGCCAGAATTGAGGCGATCCTGAAAGATCGCCCTCTGTGCGCCTTCCGTTCAGGTGATTCCTTTAAACCGCTTACGCTTTTCCATCTGTTAATTGGGACGGGCTTTTGCGAAAAGCCACCAGGAGAGAGGAAGGAAATCTCACTATCGCGTCGGTACCAACTTCTGTCATCCATGATAACCTCGTTTTAGAGGCGCTGGTACAACTCTTATTTGGCTCAACCTCAGCGTCGTCAGAAATGAGGAGCCCAGTCTCCAAAAGGTTAATGTTGTTCTCCTACAGGATTCCCGTTATAAACCTGCGGATTGGCCGCTGGGTGTTGTCCAAGCAACCTCTCCTGATAATCAAGGGCACGTTCGGTTGCTGGAGACCCGGACTTCCAAGGGATTCAGCGCAGTACAGTCCACCAAGTCGTAAAATTGCCTATTGAGTAGATGAAATGACTTCGATCCATTTGGGCCAGATAATGTTGAAGATAACTTCCCTAATAATAAATACTTATGATATCTTTGTATCGTGAATTTGTGAACCTCATAAAAGTCTGCTGAGGAGTCAAGGAGTCACCGTTCGCCAATCTTCAAATAAAACTTACCACTCTACCGATGGTCTTCTTATGAGCAGTCCACTGGCACCTCTGCTAGTGGACATCTACATAAATACTTTGGAAATCCATACTTCCAATACTACCGCCCACATTCACAAGATATCATATGATATGTTGATGACAGTCAGTACATTCACATTTGCAATCAATATAGAGCAAATATGACAAAAAAATCTCCTGGCCCGAGCGGGAATTGAACCCGCGACTTCTCGGTTTCATGACGAGGGCGATGACCACTAGCCGCGAATGCCCTGGAGGAAAGAGAAGAATAAAATGAGATAATAAATGCGGAAGAGTCATTCAGATGAGGATAGAAGAGGAAACTTCCCTCCTCCAGGGCATTCGCGGCTCCTTCCTATAGACTTCAAAGTGCATTTGCAACAACCTAATATTGCATTGTGGTCTTCGGACCCTCTCATTCATAATATGGAAGTTCTATCTGAAGGCGGAATATGACGATCTCCCACATCTGCAAACAGCAACTTTGGTTCTTTGCCATTATTTCAGACAATCTTTCTCCTTGATCACTGACTTTTGCGCGACTACGACCTAAGTATGTACCCATAAGATATCTGCACAAGCGGTGTGAAGGGACGTGGGTGAACGACAAGAGGTTAAAAATTGTTTTGTTTTCTGATTGATAGAAAGTTTAAACGAAAGTAAATCGTCACCTTGAAGGGAAGGATTCATCCCCCGGATCCTCCTCTCTAGGTACGCCATTGTCTGTGAGATAGCTCCATTGCATTCCAGGGATAAAAAGGCTGGAGGACCCAGCAGATCCGGGAAAGAGTAAAATGTGACTCAATTGAGCTTTCAGAATCTCTGATTAAAAGAAAGCAATCACTACCATTAACCTAGAAATTGAACGCTTCATCGAGAAGAAGAAATGCTTCAAAAATCCAGATGAAGTCTCAACCCTCACCAACTCCCAAGGAGCCACATGAGATGGATTAGTCATGCACGTCGGATGAATGACGATGGAATCTCGAAACAAATATCTTCAATGAGCTAGCTCATGGAAAGCGCTCGCAGACAAAGCGATATGAAGGTTATCCATTCCATTATGAAAAAAGTTAGAATCGAGATACCACGGGGCAAATTTGCAAAAAACAGATCCAACTGAAGATCAATCTGTATGAGGAATCCCTCCAACACATTTTAGAATAATTTGATCGATTCCTCTGGAAAAATAGAAACGAAATCTTTACCCGCCCCGAGAGGTGCAATCTAGGATTGTTTCATGCATGACAGGCAAAGCCACCAGTTGTCCTGAGATGGGAAAACGTATAGGAGCCAAACGACGACGACGATCAATCTACTACACACAAATGACATAGCCTAAAACGCTTTCTCAACCCTTCCAACAACTAATCTGAAATCAATTCCACATCTAGAATTCCGATACCCATGCACAAAGGAACTCTTTGAAAAAGTGAAATTATCAGTTGCACGATCTTTTAGTCGTCGATACACTTGGTTTTGTTGCTGCTGAAAAAACAAAAAACCCACTTTTACCAAAGATACGTTCGCTGTTCTCAATTTACCAAACAATCCCTTTCACTCTCTCGTTCATTTATCTTACTCGAGGGTCTTCATTTCTTCAAAATTCGCTCCTGTTCCCCGGTCTTCTCTAATTACGTTCCACGTATAAATGCGGCTGTCTCTTCATTCTACATGTGATATTGTATTTTTGGTGACTGAAAAATAGTCTACTGCTGTAGCCTGTATTCTTATTCGAGATTAAGGTACATCAGCAGCGCCCAAGATATACGTAATACAGATGGATGAGCTCGGTTGTCATAAATGGTAACTCGTCGACAAGCTTTCGGTGACACGTTGAATAAAGAAATAATAGCGAAGGTGTGTAACTGAAGGTTTTGAATGTGTCACGATGGCATACTGTTTAATAAAATTTGACGAGGGTATATGCAGCATGGCTTTGCGGCCGCTTCTGCTTTTCTACTCCTCCTACAATTTTCTATGTAACATAGTACTGTAAATACGCGCAGGCTGTTGGAAAAAGTCGACGACTTCTTCCTTGAAATTTAATCCCAATATTTTCGCGAAGCAACGACGACAACGACAAAAAAAAAGAAGCACAAAAGCTTTCGCGATTCAACACACGCAACTCGATATTGGTAAAGAATGAAAACTAACCGAAAATTTACGCTGTCACCCATTAAGCGTATTATTTTGTTGGTCCGGACGCACGATGATGGATTAAAGAATCAACAACTAATATCAATTTTTAGAGTTGACATATTCCAAATTCGTAGATTGATACGAGAGAATAATTAAACGTTTCAAAATAATGTTTGCGAGAAATTCAAGTGGTATATATAGCGGCATTTGAGTTCTAATCATTATCGAAGAATCTACAATATCATTTTGGTACAACATGCGATCTAAAGCTTTCCCAGTATTCCGTATTATACACTTATTCTCCTATGTGTTATCAATCTGGTAGTGTTTCTCAACCTTGATCTCATGAATCTTATTTTTATTCCGAAGTGTTCGCCATAAGATCAATGTTAGAAATACTACCAGATTGATAACACGAATGGAAAACTAGAACAGCATTATTGAAATGAGAAAATGTCGGGTAAAAGTTTTATCCTTGCTCACTCTCGTCTGATTCATCGGAGCAGCATCTTCAATAATTTAAAAACTCCGCGACTTCAGGCTAGTTCGATCAACTTTCCTCTTTTTCTGCGAATATATACACCACCCTTCTTCGACGTTTACTTTCTCAATAATCTCACACCAGAGTTTTGCAGAGGCATTCCCTGCCACAATAATGATAGAAAATAATGATACACGATCTCCATTTGAAAGACATTTTTTGTGATCTGTATTCTATAGTCTTCGATTGCTGTTGATCAATCATCCGAGTCAAGTCCAAATTGAAAAATCATGGATACAACTTGATATTTACAATGCTATTATAATTAAAATTTGCTTTATTATAATAAATAGAGATCCTACTCGTATTACGATGAAGCTCCCGAGACCATGAGATTTTCTTCACCTTCATCTGAACCAGCTCGGGACTAATTCGAGTGCATTCGTTTCATAAAAGATTGAAAGTGACGAGGGATGGCATTGTGAAAAAAGACAAAAAATTGGATGCCATTGCACGACTGCAGTGGCAGCGGGGAACCCGCTGTCTCGAGTCCCCTAGAGCCTGAAATTTTTCCAAGTCCTGAAAATCATGACGTGACAGCTTGAACGCGCTGTAATTTCAAGGAAGCCGTCGTCTTTTCAAGTCCCCCTCCTATCATGTATAGCTCGGAGGCCGGAATTTTTGTAAGTCCCCCTTCTATCATATATAGCCCCACGGTCGGATTTTTTCGAAGTCCCGCTCCTATCATATACGACTCGGAGGTAGGGATTTTTTCAAGTCTCCTTCCTATCATATATGGCTAGAGGGTCGGAATTTTTCTAAGTCCCCCTCCCCTCTCCGTGACGTCATCAACCTCGCTCGCGGACGAAAATTTCCTGGAAGTACCCCCAACAAAAGGGATAGCGGGTTCCCCGCTAAAAAAATATCGAACACAGAAAATTGTAGGCAAAATTTAATGAGGGTCTTACAGCATAATTATGGAACCCAAAAGTGTCCGTCAAAAGTAATCGAGAGAGCAGAGGAAGAATTTGTTGATTATCTGCATTTTGACGCATTTTTTGAGGGATCCTTTCATTAGTACCCGGTTGACAAACAATTCAGGGGCCTTTCGAATGATCCCCTGCCAGATATAAGTAGCTCTTGTGACAATTACAGGTCCCACCTTATAACATCAAGGTGGTAGATGTACCGGGCACAAGCCCTAGACAATTTATCTAGCACATGAAATCGTGATGTTAGTTCGGATATTTCTTCTTTACCACAGGAACAGTTCAGGGAACAATCAATCGCAGTGCGTATTATTGGAAGGATACAAACTGTTACATCTCAGCTCATTGCATTCTATTGTGTCGATAAGGATTCCGGTGGCTTCGCTGGAAGTTTGTGAATGTATTCTTCAGCAGACTCATTATAAATTTCAGGTATTTGAACGTTTATCAGGTTGCTCCAAGCAATTGATCTTCAAGACTGACTGTTAAGAGGACTTCGTATGAATCAAAAAATCATCACCGGAAGAGAGGACATCTTTGATACCCTAATTCATCAAAAATTTCCTGAAATTTAACAGAGATAAAATTCCTTCACCGTCTCGAGAAAAATTAAAATCAGAAAAGTCGTCAGCAGTTACTCTCCCGTCAGTCAACAGAACGACCGCACAACGAGAGTTTTTCCGCCTTTTATTTCTAGCACGCAACCAACACTACGTGCGATGACAAAAATTCCGCGCAACCTTTGAAGAACGAACGTCATCGTTAATACAGATTAACAAACATTATTAGGCGTCAAAAGAGGTCACATAAATGGCACTTGTAATGCGTCAGGTAGGCACTGCAGAGGAAACAAACGACTACGACTCTTAGATCCAATTTTATCATCTCTCAACCAAAGATCGTTGAAATTCAACAATTAAGGATATTATTCATCTGAAAGTTATGAAACGAGGGGATGAATAGCCGCTGGATGCCGAATTCGAAAGAATATTTTTACAACACTTCTAAAGATTTGATTTGAATAGCAGATGAGTTTGTTAATTGCTTTGTTATAGTAATAATAATAATGCAAATGCAATAGATAATAGGGAGTGATACTTTTGAATTTTGCGTTTTTATTATGATATGCAGGACCTTTTTTGTTCTCTCGCGTTAAAAATTTTCTTTCTTCTTTTGCCCTCTCCTAACATCGCTCTTAATTTCATGATATCTCCCTCGCACCAGTTTCTTTTTCTTCTTTCTTTCTCTCTCTCTTAATTAAAACGACGCGACGCTTTTTTTCCTTAATCAAATTAATATTCGACGAATGGATGCGAAAAAGCGCGAAATTGAATTAGAGAACTTCATTCTTGAGGCCGATTTAGGGACGTCAGAAAGGAAGAGGAAAAAAAAAATCCATCCGCAGCGTTTTAGGGAAATTAATTTCCAATAAGCGTTCGGTATTTTGGCGTGCGCCCGTAATTCGCGTTGTTTTTAAAAAAGGTTTGTAAGGATAATCGTTCTCGCTTGCATTAAACACGCATCTCACGTTCGAATATCGCCATATCTAATTCGCTTATTTTTATAACCGAACTCTGACGAGTTGCTTCGTGTAGTGGCGGCGACAATAAAAGCTTACGAAAAATGACGAAGATAATGAACGAAAAAGGAAAATGTCACCGACGAGAATAATAAAAAGCGGGGGATAAACGGGAAAAATCAAGTTGAAAACTTGCTTAGCAAAAGAATGTGTATATATAGTGTAATAGTCTACTGTGTGTAGGATTACGAACGGCGATGACTTTAATCAGAAGACGGTATCGTTTCCAGTAAGTTGATTTAACTGACGCCATGAAAAACTTTTGATCCCGCGAAGAAGAACGAAAATAATGTGTCCTCATTCAAATCAAGCGGTTTCACAGACCATCGAACAATAACAATTTATACAGTTTCGTTTCCATCTTTTTTTGCCGGAGGTAATCCGGTGTACAAATACTCCCGTCTTCGAAAGTGCAAGTCGTCTTATGGGTCACCGAGTTCGCTAATTCTTCAGAACCGTTTCCATAGCGCATTCTACATTATGGTTTCACTTCCGCCATACGTTGAAAAAATCTCAAAATAATTTGTTTTTCGCGTTCCTGCTTACTTTTTCAACGAGGGCTATAATATAACAATTTAGGGACTTGGGAATATCATGTCAATCTTTAAAACAGACTAGGGAGGAAGAAAAGTTTGGCTTCATTAAATTTGAAAGCATTGATAAGGAGCTTATATTATAATCATATTTGCACGCGTTACAGGTTCGTAACCAGAGTCCGTTTGTAGGAGGGGTGATACGTCTATTAGGGGAGGAGGGTCGACCCCCTTTCCCCTCGGTTACGGGCCTGGCATGAACATCGTGAAACGCAAAATATATAACTGATAGACCAAAAAAGAGCGATAATGAAGGTGACAGTCGCGATAGTAGTAACTCGGAGGATGTGTATGAAGATACGCATTCAAGAATCTAGCGCGTCCGAGAGAAGTACAACAAATAATGCATGGAAAAGCGCAAGAAATACTAATCCAGAAGTTTCTTTCAGCCTTGAACTTTTTAGGGAATAATAGAAAAAATGTACCTCATAATTACGACCTCTTATGAACCACTTCGGTACAAACATATTTCCTTAGATCCATCATAAATTAAAAAGTGTTGTGCACAGTGGTAGTATGTATGGAAATTAACAAAATATTATTCAAACACGACCAGTTTTGCTATCATCAGCATTGGCCTATGAAATAAACGAGAAGATATACAAAGTTAGAGAATCATCCAACTTCATTAGCGGTCGATATGTGAACTAGTAACTTTAGGTTCCAAAGTACAAAGATCTCAATCATTATGTGGGATTTCAATTTTTCCAAGAACAGGAGGAATTTGGTCTTTCTCTGCAGCAGTAGGATGGAAAAACAAAGCGCAGGACTTTGAAAAGAAAGTATTATGAAGAAAGATGTGTGTCTGGAAATGTAGTATTCTAAAAAGCGTAATTCATCAATTATTTGATCTTTTAGAGCGGCATATCACTCTTTCCCTCTTTTCAAAGTACAGTTTTTTTTTCTATCTCAATCAGATCTCCTAGTTGCGTTTTAGTGCTCAACCTTGTATAATATCTTAATCGGTAGGACATTGGCTACAAATTGAAAATCAATCATTTAAAGTACGAAGTTAAATTAATGGATAAGACAACAATGTGAACGTTATTTTTTTGAAGCAAAAAAAATCTACTTATGTCTATAGTGGAGAAAAAGGAGGAGACGAAGAACAAGCACACCGTCTTACAAGGTGTTAGGAGGGTCGGCTTATATAATTATACGCAGCCGTCAGCCTCGACATAAGAAATGCGTTCAATTCAATTCCATGGAAGATGATAGTGGAGCTCTTGTGAACGCAGGAGTGCCCGCATACCTGCTCAGGATGATCAGCAGCTATCTTAGCTGCCGTGAAATCCAAGCAGAGACGTCTGCTGGTACAGTAAAGCGCCCTGTTACTTGTGGGGTGCCGCAGGGGTCGGTCCTTGGGCCGCTTTTGTGGTGCGTCGCATTTAACGGAATCTTTAAGGTGGAGCTGCCACCGGGGGTTAAGCTTATCTGCTATGCGGATGACACCCTGGTGGTATGCACCGCCGAAACAACTGTAGCGGTGGAGAGCAGGGTAAACCGGGCCCTAGAGGATGTGACGCGTTGGATCGAGTCGGCTGGACTTGAACTAGCAGCAAGTAAGACGGAGGCCATTTTATTCATGACCCGTCGGAAGTTCAAGCCACCCACCTTTCGCCTGCGAGGTGTGAAAATTGAAATCAAGAAGCAAATGAAATACCTGGGCATCTGGTTTGACTCACCGCTGAGCTCTAGGCACCATTTCCTGATGGCAGCGGAAAAGGCGGGCCAGGTAGTTGGATACCTAAGCCACCTGATGAGGAACCTAGGAGGACCGAGAGAAGCAAGGAGAAGGATCATGATGAGCACCGCCTTGTCGATAATCCTATATGGTGCGCCAGTATGGGCCGACTGCATGAAGATACCATACCGAAGGAGAGAGATGGTAAGGATCCAACGAAGAGCTGCGCTAAGGTGTGTTAGTGCCTACCGCACTGTCTCGACGGAGGCTCTTTGTGTATTAGCACGTTCACCACCAATAGAGCTCCTTGCTGAGGAGAGAGCGGTGGTGTTCGAAGCAAAGAAGAGAACGACGACCAACCGAGAAGCTTTACGTGTCAAGCAGGTGGCCAGGCGCTCCTTGCTTGTCAAGTGGAAAGCAAGAATTGCCCAGAGTGAGCTGGGTACATGGACAACCCGTGTGCTAATACGCGACCTTGATGAGTGGATGAACCGACACCATGGTCAGCTGAACTTTCACCTGACGCAGGTATTAAGCGGCCATGGCTGCTTCAACAAGTGCTTTCACGAGAATTTAAGGAAAGTTGAGTATCAAGCAACGTGTTCGTACTGTAACCAAGGGTGGGATGATGGACCACAACACACCTTATTTGAGTGTGAGGCGTGGAGGCGTGAGCGGGATGAGCTTAGTCGGTCCTCCAAGAGATCGGGGTACATAAAGCGCTCAACCCGAGTAGCCTGGTACCCACCATGCTAGGTTCCGAAGAAGCATGGAACCAGGTGTCTGCATTTGCGGCCACCATCATGAAGAGGAAGATGGACCAGGAATGGAATAGGCAAATGCAGAACCACGCTATGGCCTACTCAACACCTGTGTACCATCAACATCCAGATCTGCAGGAAGAAGAGGACCAAGACCTTCCCTGAAGAGAGAAGAAGATGAAGAAACTCCAACAGTGACCTACTGTATTGTGTAGTGTGGTGGTGTTTGTTGTTGTGAGTGTTCGTATGTTTTTTGTGCGTGCCAGGGGGGCACTGCAGCTTGGCGGTTGCCAAAGCTACTTGGCAGTTGCCGAGTAGAAGAGGGGGTTCGCCTAGGAGATTTCTCCTTCACTGAAGTTATACCTGAAATGGTCGATTCCGGTGTTGGAGGAAACAATATTAAATGCATACGCAACCCGCACCTACTCCATAATGGATTATATAATTATACAAGCCGAAATCCCGCGCCTTCGACGCGTACTACCAATTCTATTTTAAACTCATACCATACATTAATACCATGTACCACTTGTACCGCGTACATTGAAGAAAAAAATATTACATCAAAGAAAGAAGACATTATTCCAATCCGTATGAAAATCATTCTCATCCATTTTACTCACTATCATAAATAAGGCATCTTACACCTTTACTGCCTGTTTTGCACCGCACCGTACAAATTTCACCCGTAGACCCGCTCATCTTATATGTCCAATTTTTAAATCTCGGTGCTCACTTTATATAATCATTAATCGTTGCCTCGCCGTATGAAAAACCATTTCATTACTGAGAAGAATCTTTCCTTCCTCCACCAAGTTGGTTTTTCACCTCTTCAGTAAATTCTACTGCAAAAATTGGTGTCATACCTCAATTTGAACGCAAAATACGTTTTAACACGGAACCAAACAGCCAATAGTGCAAAGTAATAACCCTTGTAAAAGTTGTAATCAAAATAGAAGATGATGAGAAAAATTCATTATTTTATCCGATATTCTGTGTTTTTTTTTATCCACAAAATTTCACTCTTGTAGTTCATTAAAGTATAGGCCTGTGTACATATGTTTCCTTAGTTGACTTGCACATACGAACACACTCGTTTTTCTCTTTTTCTCTCTTGACCTACATTCCTAATTCACCAACTTACTACACGTCATATAGTCCAAATATTTCCCAATTCTATCTCTCGTACTCTGATTATCCCGTCCTGCCCATATTCCAACGCAGAAATTTGGCCGTTCACGCATCTTTCATGTGTCTAATTGTTCATGAGTCATGATCACTCATCTAATCAAATCTAAACCTACTCTCTCACCTATGCCACAAGTCCATTGAATTTAAAAAGTTCTATTCTTCTTCTACCAACTTGGTATTTTCTCTCTTTTGTAAGATTCTGTAGCAAAACACATTGCGAATCGCAGTGAACAAAAACTCCGTGGGTCGCGGCATCAGCTGTGACATTCACTGACTAACTACAAACTTCCCCACATAGAATCTTTTCTCAACCCTAGTCGTCTCCCAACTATGATGCACGCTGTGGACAAGCTTCAGTCACTCACGTCATAAATTCCCATTCACCCGACCCCCCGCGTGCCCATCATAAAGTACACTACACCAACAAGTTTTTTCAACGATCAAGTTTTTTTGTGAGTTCTGTAATATCGCTGTAATATCTCCTTCAACAAATCCAAAACCTTTGTCAACAACCAAAATTTCCAAGATTTCACGGTCTTTGCTTCAGTTAAAAGAAATCACGCCTTCTTGCTTATTTTACTCTCCCCCTCCCCCCCCGCCAGTCAAATATACCTTATCAAAAATTTTACAATGAATTTATCTATCCTTGTAGAGTTCTTTCCAATGACCCAATATTGAAATACCACCTCTTCTAATCGATCCAAGTTTCTGCATCCTTGGCTTCCGTCACCCGCGATTGACTTGAACCATTTGATGACTTGAGTCTATCCTCTCCCACCTTTACCTTCCAACAAAAACTTGAAGCTTGACAATCAATCAAATATTTTTCAACGTCTTCGTCCAACTTCGACTATCCCAAAAAATAAACCATAGTAAAAGAATTACGCAAACACCTTAATGGTATTTTCCCAAATACCAAAAAATTTCTCAGGTTCACAAAATAATTTTTGTTTTTTGTTTTATACTCGAGTATTTGAAACTATAACCAAAATTGTACTCGCTCTGCTTTAGGTACACGCGATTGTCTTTTCTCCACCTTCTGGACCTCAAAAACTTCAGAATTGATCGACTATTCTCATACGTACCTCAAACTTTTTTTGGCAGACTTTATACTTAAAAATTGTTCTTCCTCAAATATACTTTCAAACCACAGTTCTCAGAAATTTTCTCAGGTCCACAAATCTCTTCAACTTGCTGAAATCCCAAGTAAATTTTGGTCCGTAAAATCTCTTCTCCTTACAGGTCATGCTTATACTGTGACTGACGGACATTCCCAAATTTCTCTATTTCCAACATTTATACATTTCAATTGGAAATTTTATTAGGTACAACTCTTATAAACTTTTTCCACACACGTTCTAAATACATTTGTATTTTTCAAATCTATCGAGTTTAAGTAAGAGACAAAAATAATATAGCTTTTTTTGGTCATATCACAATAATTATAGAAAACAATTTTTTTAATTTAATGACTTTTTCTTCATAAATAAGTAACTTACCGCATTATAAAACAGGCAGGACTCTTAATGCACTAACTAAAGTCACTAACTCGAACGTTATTTGAAGGACAGTAAGCGAATGTAAAAGTTGAATTGAAATTTATCAAGGATTGTTGCATGAACTCACTCGTCATAATTGATTTTACCCCTGGAACCCTACACGTCCATGCACGTTTCTATTATTAATAATATAACAACCCACATAGGCAACACGAACTACACACGTGTTATCCAGGTTCCTGCTTCTAAGATTCAGGCATTGAAACTTTGAGACTTGCTTAGAACTTTCCTGATGAACTTTTAGAAAAAAAATGTACCCTATGTCCGTCTCCAATCTAATACCAATTTACATTTCAAAGTACAACTCGAAATACCAAAAACTGGTCGAGTTTAATCAATTTTTTTTCTGTTCATCATGAGAATCTCACTCTTTGTTAAATTCTAATTCAACTTTTAACCTAGGACCAAGAACAGATTGAAAAGCCTATCATAAATAACGTATTACAAATTGACGATACATAATCCATATTAGTTGCGTTTCTTTCCTGGATTTATGACCCGCGATCATTTGAATCATTTCCCAACTCATAAACTGCAACAAGAGGCAGCTGATTTCATTCTCAACATTCAACAAACCAGATACTTAATTCAGATATCAATGACTTCGTAAGACATTCAATTGGATTGTCTTCTCGTTTCATTAGTGTTTTTTGACATGTTTCGTGTTTTCAGTCTCACTGATAGACGTAGGAGATCTGTATCAGTTTATACTATCTCTATTATACTATCTACTAGGCTCCTTTATACGCTCTATGCAATATTATACTAGCTCTCTTTCCCTAATTTTCGAGTTCCCACCGGCCTAGTATGATGTAAACTAAGTTGCAATTAATAGAAGTAGGGATACTACCAATAGAAGTAGGCCCAAGTATGTTGTCGCGAGGAGAGGTTCCTGGATTTTCGAGAACCCAATCACGAATTCGTTTCTGGATCTCGGTTTCTAGATTTTCGAGAACCCAATCACAAGTTCGTTTTTGGGTCTCAACTTGTACATTTTCGACAACCCAATCCTGAAATCGTTTTTGGGTCTTCATTTGTGGGTTTTCAAGAACCCAATTCCGGATTCGTTTTTTGGGTCTTAATCTGTACATTTTTGAGAATCCAATCACGAATTTGTTTTTGGGCCTAACTTGTGGACTGTTGAGAACCCAATCATGAATTCGTTTTTGGGTCTTAATTGGTGAATTTTCGAGAACCCAATCAGGAATTCGTTTCTGTGTCCTAATCTGTGGATTTTCAAAAACCCAATCACAATTTCGTTTTAGGGTCTTAATTTGTGGATTTTTGAGAACCCAATCAGGAATTCGTTTCTGGGTCTTAATCTGCGGATTTTCGAAAACCCAATCACGATTTCGTTTTAGGGTTTAAATTTGTGGATTTTTGAGAACCTAATCATAAACTCGTTTTTGGGTCTCAATTTGTGGATTTTTGAGAACCCAAACACGAATTCGTTTTTGGGTCTCAACTTGTACATTTTCGACAACCCAATCCTGAAATCGTTTTTGGGTCTTCATTTGTGGGTTTTCAAGAACCCAATTCCGGATTCGTTTTTTGGGTCTTAATCTGTACATTTTTGAGAATCCAATCACGAATTTGTTTTTGGGCCTAACTTGTGGACTGTTGAGAACCCAATCATGAATTCGTTTTTGGGTCTAAATTGGTGAATTTTCGAGAACCCAATCAGGAATTCGTTTCTGTGTCCTAATCTGTGGATTTTCAAAAACCCAATCACGATTTCGTTTTAGGGTCTTAATTTGTGGATTTTTGAGAACCCAATCAGGAATTCGTTTCTGGGTCTTAATCTGCGGATTTTCGAAAACCCAATCACGATTTCGTTTTAGGGTCTTAATTTGTGGATTTTTGAGAACCCAATCACGAATTCGTTTTTGGGTCTCAACTTGTAGATTTTCGACAACCCAATCCCGAAATCGTTTTTGGATCTTCATTTGTGGATTTTCGAGAACCCAATTACGGCTGATTCGTTTTTGGGTCTTAATCTATAAATTTTTGAGAATCCAATCACGAATTTGTTTTTGGGCCTTAACTTGTGGACTGTTGAGAACCCATCATGAATTCGTTTTTGGGTCTTAATTGGTGAATTTTCGAGAAACCAATGAGGAATTCGTTTCTGTGTCCTAATCTGTGGATTTTCAAAAACCCAATCACGATTTCGTTTTAGGGTCTTAATTTGTGGATTTTTGAGAACCCAATCAGGAATTCCTTTCTGGGTCTTAATCTGCGGATTTTCGAAAACCCAATCACGATTTCGTTTTAGGGTCTTAATTTGTGGATTTTTGAGAACCTAATCATAAACTCGTTTTTGGGTCTCAATTTGTGGATTTTTGAGAACCCAATCACGAATTAGTTTTTGGGTCTCAACTTGTAGATTTTCGACAACCCAATCCCGAAATCGTTTTTGGATCTTCATTTGTGGATTTTCGAGAACCCAATTACGGCTGATTCGTTTTTGGGTCTTAATCTATAAATTTTTGAGAATCCAGTCACGAATTTGTTTTTGGGCCTTAACTTATGGACTGTTGAGAACCCATCATGAATTCGTTTTTGGGTCTTAATTGGTGAATTTTCGAGAAACCAATCAGGAATTCGTTTCTGTGTCCTAATCTGTGGATTTTCAAAAACCCAATCACGATTTCGTTTTAGGGTCTTAATTTGTGGATTTTTGAGAACCCAATCAGGAATTCCTTTCTGGGTCTTAATCTGCGGATTTTCGAAAACCCAATCACGATTTCGTTTTAGGGTCTTAATTTGTGGATTTTTGAGAACCTAATCATAAACTCGTTTTTGGGTCTCAATTTGTGGATTTTTGAGAACCCAATCACGAATTAGTTTTTGGGTCTCAACTTGTAGATTTTCGACAACCCAATCCCGAAATCGTTTTTGGATCTTCATTTGTGGATTTTCGAGAACCCAATTACGGCTGATTCGTTTTTGGGTCTTAATCTATAAATTTTTGAGAATCCAATCACGAATTTGTTTTTGGGCCTTAACTTATGGACTGTTGAGAACCCATCATGAATTCGTTTTTGGGTCTTAATTGGTGAATTTTCGAGAAACCAATCAGGAATTCGTTTCTGTGTCCTAATCTGTGGATTTTCAAAAACCCAATCACGATTTCGTTTTAGGGTCTTAATTTGTGGATTTTTGAGAACCCAATCAGGAATTCCTTTCTGGGTCTTAATCTGCGGATTTTCGAAAACCCAATCACGATTTCGTTTTAGGGTCTTAATTTGTGGATTTTTGAGAACCTAATCATAAACTCGTTTTTGGGTCTCAATTTGTGGATTTTTGAGAACCCAATCACGAATTCGTTTTTGGGTCTCAACTTGTAGATTTTCGACAACCCAATCCCGAAATTGTTTTTGGATCTTCATTTGTGGATTTTCGAGAACCCAATTACGGCTGATTCGTTTTTGGGTCTTAATCTGTAAACTTTTGAGAATCCAATCACGAATTCGTTTTTGGGTCTCAACTTGTGGACCATTGAGAACCCAATCATGAATTCGTTTTTGGGTCTTAATCGGTGAATTTTCGAGAACCCAATCAGGAATTCGTTTCTGTGTCCTAATCTGTGGATTTTCAAAAACCCAATCACCAATTTGTTTTAGGGTCTTAATCTGTGGATTTCTGAGAATTCAATCACAAATTCGTTTTCGGGTCTCCATATGTGGATTTTCAAGCACCTAATCACGAATTCGGTTTTGAATCCTGACTTGTGGATTTTCGACAACCCAATCACAATCTCGTTTTTGGATCCTAATCATAGAATTTTCAAGAACCCAATCGCGAATTCGTTTGTGGGTCTTGATCTGTGGATTTTCTACTTGGGATATTGGGATCACATACAGCCAAGATGAGGAACCAAATTTGGGTCAAATTAAGGCCAAATTTATTAACAATATAATGCTAGAGTGTGGGGTATCGTTTCTATGGGTTTTTGGCTCGGGAAAATCAAAAACGACCACCATGAGCTTGCCTGGGAATCAAAAGTCGAGATACTTGGGTCCTGTGGTTACGTTCTCACAAATAAGCTTGTCTGTTATTACTTCTTTTTCCTTTTTTTCTTTCATGAAATATGATTCTTTATCAATAAAGTGATACGAGCTGCAATTTTAAATAATCCTCCTTATTTTACAGTTCATCTTATTTTTATTTTTACGGGCTAATTTTGAGGTACATATGCTTTGTTTTGATAGTGTTTAATGCAGTTCAGAGAAAGCTCTGTGATTTTAACCTGACCAATTTCCAATATCTCAAGTAGAGTTTCAAGATCCAATTCTGTACACCAGCAACCCCCATCCTAAAAAAAATACAACTTTCTGTTTTACCTTGAAACACAAATGAAATGAGTTTGGCCGCCATCTTGGATTTGCGTCATAAGGAAGCAAAATTCGACTTGGTAACCATGAAATCCGGATACAGCGAGTGTTTTTACCCTCATAACCAATGGTTGCGCAAATGTCTCGAGAAATAATGTTAGAATGAAAAAATTAGCCATTTTCATGATTTGTCCACCAGTCTAGAGGTTGTGACAATCACGATGATTAATAGAATAAGATTTTGAATTTAGAAAGTAATGACGATTTCCTTGAGTGATAATTGAAAGTAATTCACATTATAATGATTTTTTGAAGTATTCCAAGTAAAATGAAAATACCATTATTTTACAATCAAATCAGCTTCTCATTGGTCAATTCCACCTGCTCATTACGCGTAATGAGCAATTACGTGAATTGAGCGTAACACATACACCATGATACAAGGGACTCAGGAAAACTTGAGAATCTTCAAGATTTCGATTTGAATTCTCAATACCAAAACCATTTCAACCCATAAAACAGGTACACTGCGTTCATCGTTCAACTTTGTTAAGCGAGCCGTAATTTTTTTCAAGTCTCTACGACATCATCAGCTCGTGACATCATTTTCGTCTCTCGGTTTTATAACGCAAATTTCAGAATGACCCCCTTGTTGAAACTTATCCAAGTCAAAACAGATAAGCCCAATCCGTCTAGTAGAAGTCGCTGACGAATACGGATAAATTTTTAAAAATTTTTAGATTAAACCCAGGAATTAATCCGGGTATAGTACCGGTATGCAGTAAGCACCCCATAAAAATTAGGAAATACATAATTGAATCTAGAAAGTTTACTGATTAATAATTTTCTGATGAAAAAAATTAAATAATCCGAATCAAAGAGTGCAACTTTCCAGAATGATCAACTGCCTCCTTGTCGTATCGTTTTTGGGAACACTATATATTTCAGAGAGAAGCGCTCAAACGTACGCGCGAAAAAATCTTGACTTTGATATTCGAAGCGTTCCGATCCAATCGATTGCTAGGTACTTCTTCTTTCATAATTTAAATGAAATTTCTTATTCAGATACTTAAAACTCTAGACAGAAATGCAGCCAGGCAATGTAAATATTAGCCGAGTGGACGGTATGTTTATATCTTAATTTTCAAAGTAAATCGGTGTAGTTGAAGTTTAAACAAACACCCGGTGAATTCGAGCTTGTTTGAACAGACAAATATCGTATAAGGAGACTCTATCACTGTTTGATTGTTTTCCGCGTCATTGGATTAACTGGAAGCGGCAAGGAGGATTGAAAATTGCAGTGTAGGTATGTACTTTAATGAGATAGATAATTCACGTTAATGACTAGCGACGGTGTTTCCCTGGAGAGTGAAACGTAAACGGGGTCATGTTATCTTCTAACTCAAAGACATTCGGTACGTTACCTGAATACGCTTCAAGACCCATCTTGGCTGTCGCTTGCAATAATATTTTTGTTAGGCGCTTTTATAGAAAGAGAGTGCGCAAGAATGGAGAAAAGAAAAATAAAAATCGAGGGAACAATTTTATTCATTATTTTAGTTGGAAAACCAAAATTTGTTGCGAAAGTTCTAACTTCGAGGCTGCGTGTTGCCGCGACAAAATCAAAAATAGCTGTCGAAGTTTGGATTCGAAAATAATGTTGACGTCATTCATTGGTTGTGAGGGGCCAGACGACTTCTACTGGCATTTTCTATAAAGCTAAAGTTAGATAGGATAGAAAAGGACGAATATTAATTTTTTCTGACGACGTAGTAAAAAGTTTCAAACACAACGTAGGTAGTTGGTTAAATTGATCATTTCATTTTACCCCCAATTTCGCTTCAAAAACACTCACTTGAGAGACTCGAAAAAATTTCATCCTTCGAGCTATAAGCATGAGGACTTGAGAAGGATTGTGACGATCGAGCAATATACAATAATTATATGAAGAAACTTCGACTTTTGAGGTATATGAATGCTACCGCCGAGATCTGTAGATCAAGAAGAGGGTTTGAAAATTTTGACCTTTTTTCGAATGTCGCTTCATATTATAAGTAATATCTTCAGATAGAGTGACTTGGAGAAATCCTGATCGATTATCGAAATCGGAAAATTTCCTACTTGCCTTAAAAGAAAACCCGAGAGCAGAGAACGAGTAAGCTGCGAGTCTCAAATTTAACCGTGGAACAATAACCAATAATAAATTATTCAATATTTCGAATATTATACCAGAGTTATTTTCCTTTTTCGATTAATTTCATAACTTGCAATACTAAACGTAAAGAAATCCAGAATGCTTACCGCTCCTCTCAGAAAATTGCAAGAATACCATTAAGAATCAACTACGCAAAATGTTCGGAGAGCATAGATTCATCCGCATTTTTGTCTGCGCCAGTTCGGGCCCTGCGAGCGTTCAAACAAAAATTTAAATACAAATAAAAGATAAAACCTTGACTCATCCACCGAGAAAACGTAAAACACTACACAATACAAAGTTTTTATCTATTCAAAATTTTCAACACTTTTCCTTTTTCTTCCTCTCACTTTCAAAATACGGGCGCCCCTCAACGTTCTCGCGAGCAAGCTCATTAAATCAGCTTTCGCTAGTTGTTATGTCAGTGGATGTACAAAACACGGCACAGTTCCCAGTTAATATTTCACGCCACAGATAAATCGAAATAACGATGACGATTATGCGGTTTTTTCGTAGCAGTTCACATAAATATACGAGCTATAGTTCGAATTTCCGCTAATGTACTCCGGTATCGGTATTGAAATTTTAACTCATACAGTATGGTCGAATGAAGACATCAACCTACCGAGGTAGCAGTAAACAGTTATGTACCCTAGCTTCGGACTGCTCTAATATATGATTCACCCTCGTTTATTTTGGTCTGCCACATTATCAGCGTCTTTCCAAACGATAAATTTTAACAATGAGCCTCCAATTACTTCTTCTCCATGAAACAAACCTCGTTCGTTTGCAGTAAAATAATCTAAGGCACTAAGTACACAAGCCAACAGTCAATGTTCGCAAAAGAAGGAAAAAAAAACCACTACGCTCGGATTACAATGTACTCCTAGTATTCTATATAGTGATAATATTAGTGGAGAGTGAATACACGGATACTGGACATCATCTAGCAAAGATTTGTGCTTGATGAGGAAGTAAAGAAGGGCACCCTCTATTTTCTCTGTTTGTTATCATAAGCGAAAAGGCATCAATACTTTTTGATTCATCGCGTTCAATTTGAGATTTCAGCAGAGACGAGATTAGAAAATACAAGAGGGGGAAAATTACGCCGCATTGGAAAGGAGTCCGATGAAAGAATTTTATGTATCATCGTTATTCGGTAGATAACTGCATATTTTTACATCTCATTACATCGGATCCTTCTGTTATTTTATTTTCGTTGATACTGTATTAATTATACTTACTAACAAACACGTCATTATAAAAACATTAGGAGTAAAATGTCTATTATCAATTTTGCACAATGTCAAAGAGCTCCTTTTCCAGGAACGAGAATATCACTATTTAACTTACCAGAAGATAAAAGAAGGACAAAAATTTCAGGGATGCTATTACATAATTATACTCAGGGCTATATTATTCCATGATACAGATTCCAAAATGAAAACGACAACCAAGCAAAAAATCGGGTGATAACGCTGTAATCATGGGCACTAAAATGGGGTCACTATCAGTCAACGCATGATATCCTTCAAAATCTCGGTCAGATCAAGAGCTTACTTGTGTACATAGTTGTGCATGAAAAGAAAATCACATTTTTGGATAGGTTCATACATACTCAAGCAATTCTGGTTCCTCTAATTGAATGGTTTTCAAAATAGACGGCACACGAAACCTTATCAGACCTCAAACTCCAAATAGATAGAGTTCTGCTCTCCTACTCTTAAGCTTATCACAATTTTATTTTCACTTACAGGGAGCATTTCCCTGTGTCTGGAGTCATAAACTGATGGTTAAGACCTTGTTCTCCAGTTGCGACACAACTGATGATGGGATAACAGCCGAAAGTACTCTTGTAAAAGAAACTAATAAAGTAGATTTGTACATTTGGAATACCCTTTTCCAATATCAGTGCTCCACTTACACTTTACTCACTCATTATGAGTACCAATGATAGCATACCAGACACGGTTAACGAGGTTTTTCAGTTTCTGAAGACCAAGGCCAAACTAAGAGTGACACATGTGAAGATTTGGTTCAATAACGAATGCTTGAGACGAGGCATTATTCCCAAGTATGCGACGATCAGGCTACCAGGAAACAGCGCAGCCGTGAAACGCACCAAGATGCAAGCCGAAAGATTGAGAGTGAAGAACGCAATTATTGAACTCTAAAAGAAAATCACTAGGCTGAATGGTTTACTGTATGATCAATATTTCCATCTGTCCAGGTTACTTCACCCGCTAGAATTTGAAGAAATGTTCGAAAAAGGAGGAGAGGGGAACTGGAAGAAAGAAGAAGGAAAGGACGAGACAGCGAGAGCTGACCACAACTTTGCTCCCAGAACCGAGAACTTATCAAGGGTCATCTTCACAGAAGAAGAAAGAAGACTGTTGGACAAAGGCATCAAGTACGTGCAGCCAGAGAGGCTGAACCAGTGTTAGCTTGAAAATATGGCCATTAGCTGCGAACAAATAATCCAAACCATGGAACGCGACGTGAGACCAGAAGCCCGAACCAAAATTGGGAAAGTGCTGTTGGACATCAAAGAGAATATATGCCAAACCAATGACAGAACGCAAGTAATGCAGAGGAAGGTCACAAATCTACAAAAGAAGATCCGACGGAACGACCTGATTTTGACAAAGGTGGACAAAGGGTCGGAGAAGGAGGACTACACCCAAGAAGAGGACTCGTACATCGCAGTGAATGGATACCAAGAGCTGACAAAGAACCCAAAACAGAAATACTAAGATGACTTCAAAGCTGTGTTGAAACGGAACAATGTACCCGGCAATGGAAGGACGCTTGAGATGAACCCGGATGCACCAAAACTCAAGGGGCTTGTAAAACTCCACAAAGTGAACCATCCGATGAGACCCCTGGTCAACAGCATTCAATCACCATGCTACAAGATAGCGAAGATCGCAGCCACATTCCTGAAAGAAAACTACCAATTTGCACCCACACGAAGTATCAGAAACAACGGAGAGCTGATTGAGCAACTGGACAAGTTGGAAATCAAGAGTAACGACAAGCTGATATCCTTTGATGTGGTAAACATGTTTGGTACCATACCAAAGGAGGAACTTCTCACTCTGCTCAAAAACAACAGATACCATGGGAACCCCGATGGGCCGAAGTACGCCAACATAGTGGAAGCGATCTTGAGCCAGAACTACTGCCGCACTAATAACAGGTACTACAATCAAGAAAAGGGACTTGCGATGGGATCACCGCAGTCACCAATACTGGTGGAGATATTCATGAATGATTTGGAAAACAAGATATTGAAGGGCAGCAAGTTCAGAAACTCGATCAAACACTGGGCCAGATATGCAGAGGATATCCTAAGTGTGTGGTCAGGCACTGATAGACAGGTGGATCTATTCCTTTCAGAAATGAACGCGATGAATGAGACCATCAAATTCACAGTGGAAAAAGGCAATGAGACCATCAACTATTTGGACCTTACACTCACACTGGAGAACAATAGGATAGAATACAAAATCTACAGGAAGCCGACGCATACTAACACCATCATCCCAAATGACTCCTACCATCACCCCAGGCACAAGTTAGCGGCAATCCAGAACTACTGCTATCGAGCAATGTCTGTCCTCAAGGAAAGAGATTGTGATAGTAAAGCAGATCACTGAAGCCGCAATGGCTAACGTAGAGGCGTGGTGGGTGAAGTCTTTGGGAAAATGGAAACAAGGAAAGGAAGCCATGATGGCATAGTGAGAAAGTACTCCGGATCGATACCGTACATAGAAAGTACACAAACAAGGTGATAACGTTCAATGGCTACGATGTAAATGTGGGTATCCAGAATAACCAACCCATGGTGAAGAGAATCAGCAATGACAAGACGGAACAAAAGGACAAGGAAAGCTTGAGCGGAGTGTACAAGCTCAGTTGTGAATAGTGCGAGGGTATCTACATCAGTGAGACTGGGAAGAAATTTGAGATCAAGTTAAAGGAGCACAAAAAGTCGAGGGAGAAAGAAGATGGCAAGTCATTGTTTGGGAAACACTGTAATAAAGAAAACCACTATAGAGAGGGAATATTTGAAGTCATACATGCAGAGAATCGCACAAAGAGAAGAAAACTCCGGGAACAAATGGAGATTGCAAAAGCCAAGAGGGAGAAGGTCTGCCTCTTAAACAATGAAAGTAATCACATTTGACAACGAAAAGTTATTCGGCCTGGTAATTGGACGAGAGAAGAAGAACAGAACCAACCAATGAGACCCATGAGACGGCAGGAAACCAGGTAGCCAATAGAACAGCAGCATTTAGTACAATAGATTGAACCAATCACTAAGCAGTATGTTTTAGCCAATAAGATCACAGTGTTATACAATACAGAAACTCATGGTTAAGGCCTTGTTCTCCAGTTGCGACACAACTGATGATGGGATAACACCCGAAGGTATTCTTGTAAAGTGGATTTGTACATGTAGAAAACCCTTTTTCATTATCAATCATGATAAAAATGAGTTTAATGAGAATAAAAATTTCAAACATTATAATATAAGTATAAATATTATAATTTTCATGGATGATTAAAAAAAAATTAAATGGCCTAAATGAATAAAGAAATTCAAATTAAAATGTCAAATTATTCTAAAAAAGTTGGTACAAATAAAATTGAAAATCAATAAATGAAAATTTATTGTTAATATACGACTAATTTTATTACTAAAATAGAAACATTTACTCCTCGGAACACACCGTGGTTGATCTCTTTCTTTCCCATACATTGCTAACTCTTTACTTACTCCTGCCTATGACCCCCAAAGCTATTACTGAACCCTGATACTTGACTCCTGGTATGACTTCTGGAAAACTCAGTGTTTAAACAAATTTGAAACAATCAAAACAAACCGGTTCCCAGGACTTCCTCTTATCCAATCATCTGTCATGAAGATATATCATTCCCTCCCGGTTCCTGTTCTCACCCACTTCTATCTTTTCCTGGGTTTATTCTCTCCCTCTTAGCCATGCTGCCAACATGATTGTAACTGTTCAACGCCTGTTTTCGCGCTCCACCCTCTCTCACTCCGTTTCTTTCCATTTGTAGCAATTCAGGTAAGATCACTAATCTCTCAACCATCCACGCTCGACTCACTTTCACCCTAGTCTTTTCCTAGTCCCAACCTCAATTTTCACAAACTCTCCATAACTGCCACAACGCAGGCTGCTAACCTTCATAGAGTAGTTGTGAAAAGCTCGCAAAAAACTTCAGAATATGCTTTCAGATTTCGATGCTTTACTACGACCATGAAAAAAATATCAGGAACGTACAAAATGAAAAGAAATGTGTAAATAACATCAAGATAGGAGGAAATAAAAAGAAATTCACCCATTTCTAAAACAAATTTCCCAGACGAGTGAAGGTCGACGATATCATTTACAATTTTGATTTTCACATTTTCGCCGTCATCATCATTTTTCGTCGTCCATTCTTTTCGGATTGCTATCTTAAATTTAAATAATTACGCGCCGATGAAAATTCAAAAACCTTGTCCCCTTTCGATTTTGTTCTACTAAATAAGCATATACGACACCACGTACGACAAGAAATTTAGTAGGCAGTCTATGTAAACAATTAGTGCGAATACGACCTTGTACGAATTGATACGATAGCTACTTCAACCGCCCACAACCTTATTTCATTCTGCCTAGAGACGATTATGCGGGGAAAAATCAGCGCCATTAGGCGCATAAAAATTTGGAAAAACCCGATTTGAATTGATAATGGGCGACGACAGTAATCATTCCGAAGTCATTTATAATATTTTCGTGTTGCCGACTGTTACTTTCGTTTGGAACGTAACGTAAATAAATATTATATTATACATGTAACAAAAACATTACTTTACAGTTCGGTACAAATCTCATGATACTTACAACAAACAGCACGCGCTTGTGTATATGTATATTAATGAATACGTATACGAGCGCAATTGCGGACAAGTTAAGTTATCGGTACTTTATTCGCGTTTCGTTTCAAAAATTCTTCCAATTTATGTGTTCATTTATGTACGTACAAATGCATTAGAACAGACGAAACTTGTAATTTACATAGATTAACAATATTAATGGTACTTTCAAAGGTCAAATTGCGTGCGGACATGTTTGCATCTGCAGGACCCCGCTATCACATAATATAGCGAAAATATCGGTTTTCCCAAAATAGAAAGAAAGAATAAATAAAATTCAATTGCAAGGTGTTTTTTTCGTTATTTTATCTTTATAATGATTCTATTTTAGTTCTTCGTTCTCCACGTCGCGTCCATTTGATCGAGTGGGAAATTGATGGGTAAGAGGACGAGGACGATAAACGATAATGTAATCAGATTATTTGGGAGATACGTAAAAGAAAATTCGTCAGAAAAACTGACGAACGACAATTCTTATAGGTCTTATACTGGCTACCAACTTATTACCCCTCCCAACGATGAAATCGCAGCTCCACCCCTCATAAAAATATGAAATACAAAAAGAGAATTCCAATCAAAATACACAGAAGTTTTCCTCTCAAAGATGGTTGCCAGCCTAAGCAATAATAACGTTGGCTCTCATGAAGAAAACACTATGCGACATGCCGACACAGTTGCGCCACTGCACCTGGAGACTTTTGTGCCGCGTGTGCCGGCAACTTGTGACGCAGGTGTGCCGCTGATCACCCAATTACAGCCAAGCAAATGTGTGGCAAATGAAGGACATTTATAGAATACAAGTGGAACTTATGGGTGTATTGAAGCGATAATGTGCCGCATAGCTCAACTGCAACACAACCGCGCCACATACAGGATTGAAAGAGTACCAAGTGACGGTAATATGACGCAAAAGTGACGCCGCATGATCTAAGTGGTCCAAAGAAAGATCTATCAAAAAAACCTTTTTATGAAAGAGATGTGACGGGGATGTTTCGCCAATGAGTTTATGAAATTTTGCCTCATATGAATGACTACCCAAACATTGTCTGCGCATAGCGTGATTTCTTTACGACTGGCACACCAGCATCATAATTGAAGAACACTGTGCACCAGCACATTTTTCCGTTGATGTGACTCTATTGTGAACCAGCACAGTAGAGGAACGAAGCCTCCGCAATTGCATTTCAAACAATGTGAGCACGACCAATAGCTGTGCCTAAAATGTTCCTCATCAGATGTGATACTAATGTGAAGTGCTTGTGCCGCTGTGTCGCAAGTGTGAACCTGCACATTTAAAACGGCGCAATAAAAGCCATTTTCCGAGAAAAGTATTGAGTTTAAAAAGAAAATGATGGAGAGTAACAAAGTTGATGCTCTTGTAATTTGCTTCCAAATAACATCTGCTCCATGATGCCCACTCTTTGAGTATTAGTGCTGTCCAAAGCAGAGCACTTGGCTCAAGGATGAGATGAGGCCTGGAGGCGTGTGCGGAGTAAAATGAAACGGTCTCTGAGAGAAATTGGGGTGGATGATGTCCCGAGTAGTCTGGTGCCCATTACGCTGAAGTCAATAGAAGCATGGAGCCAGGTGTCCAGATATTATTTATCAATTTGGCAAACGATAGACAATCACCTTGGAGGAGTTTGATGAAGTAAATATTGGCACAAGTTTTACATATGATAATGTATAAATTTTAATTTTCGTGACTTATTCAAATCATTACGATGGTCACGATCATGTGACCTAAACCGCAATTGGTTGAAAAAGTAATAAAGTGTACATGCCCCTACTCTTATGTCCTTCCCGATTCTAAATAGTTTATTGACAAAGAAAAGGAAGGATAAAAGCTCCTCTAAAATATGTGGACGAATCCCTTTTAATTGGATAGAATTCATGCATGATCGTTTTTTGATCTTTACAAATAAGTATTATAATTTATCGTGTAGGTACAGAAGTACAGAAAATCTATTGAGGCTATTCCAGTTGTCTACATACAGTAGCATACTTATTCTCGTACGTGTTATCAATATGGTAGTGTTTCTCAACATTGATCTTATGAGTGTTGCTGGGTTGGGAAGCTCCCTATAATATCGATGTTAGAAACTTTATATCAGATTGATACACGTAGAGGAATAAGTACACAATATGGAATACTGGAAAAGCCTACTTTCCTTGAACAGATTTCAATTTACAATGATGATGATCAGATCGCCACATATTATTTGGAAAATATTGTTCATATTTTAGTTGTCACGTAGTATTATCGCAGTAAGTAAGTGATTAATCGTCGAAATACCTAGGTATTTTATTTAATTATTTTTGAATAAACTTAGTTTAATATCGAAATGACTCCATCTGTGAAGAATATTTATCACGCTCAACTCTAGATTCAAGTAGCCTAGGTGATTCCTGCTAGATGAACTTCGAATAAATCTCTTCTACCGATATGTCAGTAAATTGTAATTGAGACTCATATTGTATGTGATAAGGTGTAAGTAGAGCACTACATATTGAAAAATTTCCACGTGTACAATTCTACTTTATTAGTTAGTTTACAAGAGAACTTTTGAGTATTACACCATTATCAATTGTATCGCTACTAAAGAACAAGGCCTTAAACATGAGTTTTTATAGTATAACACTGTGATCCTATTAGCTATAACAATTCTGTGTTGTGGTTGGTTCACTCTTAAAACCTATCAATTCTTACAATATAACACTGCATGTGTTCTTATCACCCAAAAATACTCTTGTAAACTAATTAATAAAGTGGAATTGTATACTTGAGAATATTTTAATGTATAGTAAATTGCAATAATTAACAACATATTTTTGTGACTTCATATTGGAGAAAGTACATAGAGACAAACATCTCATAGAAAATTCTGATAACAAATCGTATCTCTTAGAAACATTGGGAAACTATGTGACCGGGCAAAACTCTCAATATTTAAAAAATAAAGCTGAATAGGTTTTCAAATATTTACTCAACTGTTTGTGCACATGATAATCTGGTACTGATTTTAGTATTTTAATTTTATTCATCAAACCATAATTTCTCATACAGTAGGTTGAAAAATAATACTACGTTAATGTTAATTGCTCTTAATAATCTGTCATCCAAGACATAGAAAATATAGACAAGATGGTGACCTCATTATTTTTTACACATGTATCCTCTATTATTCTTAGTTCATTAATGTTACTTGAGAGTTCTAATGGAAGACCATTAAATGAAAGTGGCAAAGAGCATGAGTAATGTATAACCTCTTGAATAATATGTGTGAGATCAACTAGTAAGAGAACACTTATAGGTACATTTAATAATTCTACTTTCCAGCGCAAGGTAGGTAGACAAATGTCTTATCTGCATCTGAGTTTGTTGAATGATAGTGTAGACTATAAACTCGGATTGCAAAAGTTGCAGTGATACTTACAATTCCTGTTTGAAATTAAATTAAGCACTCTCTTAGTGTTGCATATTTTGTAATCTGAAACTATGAGATATTAAAGTATTAAACCAATAGAAGAGAAGACTTGACAAAGAGTTTGAACTGAAGGTAATACTACAGCAAATATTTTTCTCAGAACATGAATGTGTTAAAAATAACTAATATACAATGGCATACATTTAATCGCACGCCTCAAAAAACGAAATTGCCCGCCTATCGATAACACGCCAAGGAAACAAAATTGACACGCCTAAGAAACGTATTACACGGATAAAAACGATGTAAGTAGTGCACGCAAGTAGATGTAAAGTATTCATTCTGCGCCACTCTTGCGCCACCCTTGTTTCACCCCTATTTTCACTCATTTTTCACCTCTTCAAAAATACCCAGACTAATTTTTTCATCTCTCAAAAATAGCTAAATTTCTATGAATTTTACCCACTTTTTCACCTCTTCAAAAATACCTAGACTTATTTTTCAACTCATCAAAATAGCTAAATTTATATGAATTTTTACCCATTTTTCACCTCTCTAAAAATAGCTAGACTCAATTTTCAACTGTTCAAAAATAGCTAAATTTCCATGAATTTTTGCTCGTTTTTCAACTTTCTGAAAATAACCAGTCTCATTTTTTCAACTCTCTAAAAATAGCTAAATTTCCATGAATTTTTGCTCGTTTTTCAAATCTTGCAAATTACTAGACTCATTTTTTCAACTCTCCAAAAATAGCTAAATTTCCATGAATTTTTACTCATTTTTCATCTCTCTAAAAATAGCCAGTCTCATTTTTTTTTAACTCTCCAAAAAGAGCTAAATTTCCATGAATTTTTACCTTTTTTCACCTCTCTAAAAATATACACTCTCTTTTTCATCTCTCCAAAAATAGCTAAATTTCCTTGAATTTTTACCATTTTTCAACTCTCCAGAAATAGCTAGACTCATTTTTCATCTCTCCAAAAATAGCTAAATTTCCTTGAATTTTTACTCATTTTTCACCTCTTCAAAAATACCTAGACTAATTTTTTCATCTCTCAAAAATAGCTAAATTTCTATGAATTTTACCCTTTTTTCACCTCTTCAAAAATACCTCGACTCATTTTTCAACTCATCAATATAGCTAAATTTCTATAAATTTTTACCCACTTTTTACCTCTCCAAAAATAGACAGTTTCATTTATTCATCTTTCAAAAATAGCTAAATTTCACTAAATTTTTTGACATTTTCAACTCTTCGGAAATAGGTAGGCGCATTTTTCAACTTTCCATAAATGCCTAAATTTCCCTAAATTCTTTCTCATTTTTCACCTCTCCAAAAATAGACAGTCTCATTTTTTAACTCTCAAAAATAGCTAAAATTCTCTGAATGTTTGCTCGTTTTTCACCTTTCCAAAAATAGACAGTCTCATTTTTTCAACTTTCCAAAAATAGCTAAATTTCCTTGAATTTTTACCATTTTTCAACTCTCCAAAAATAGCTAGACTCATTTTTCATCTCTCCAAAAATAGCTAAATTTCGCCCTCGTTTTTCAACTCTACCTATGATACTCATGCAACAGTCTTATTTACTTCCAAAAAATTCAACACTCATGCGACAACCTCATTTTTCTATGCGAAAGTCACTTTTTCAACACACCAAAAATAATACAATTATCCTGAATTTTCAACTCTTAACATCTTTGTCACAATGCGATGAGTACCCCTCGCATATCATGTGACAAATAAGCTGAGCCCCCAAATAAAAAAAGGGCACAGTCAGATGTTGTGCGAACCTTACGCTCTCTCCTTACCGAAATACAGGTAATAACGAAGCAGTACATATTCTGCCGAATATCTACGTCACTCTCTCGTAGTAAAAGCTGTAATCCGAATCGAAACGGGAAAAACGGTTCCATTTATTCATTCGACCAAGTTCAAAACTAGATCAAAACCAAATATTTGCCGTATTCTTCTAATTCGCATTAATTTGGGATTGGCTCGAGCAGGCGAGGAAAATCAGTATAAATAGAGCTTTCCCGACCGAAGAAGATCAGGAAGAAACTTCGGGAACGAGTAACGATCGCACCTTCGTGTTCTCTGTCGAATATCGCCTCAGTGCATTGGAGCATAATCAACCATTCGATATGAATGTCGCTATTAATAAATTCGAGAATTACCTGACGGAAAATATGTTTACGAAAACAATGCACTATCAAATTGGCCTTGTAATAGAACTCGGGTAAGTTATAATATTCTTAATTTGCCAACCCTTTCGCGATTTACCTAAATTTTACGTGTCTGTATTAATTCTTGTTACATTTTATTGTTTCTCATCAATATATTTCGTTATTTCTCCTCTCATTTATCGTTCTTGGTTTGTGAATCGTTTTATTAGAACAGAGACTGATTATGAATTTGTAAAATATTTTTGGTTCTAGAACTAACGTTGCCGTAAGTTATGGACATCCTATACCACTGGACTCCGACAGTGAGCCAGAATCATCTCCTGAAGCTGGTATAAGCACGACGGCAGAAAATCTGGTGAATAACAAATCGAGCGCAGTTCGACGCATCAAGAGAAAACTATAGTGGTTGTTTCTCCCACGCGGTAACAGTTCCCCTATTATTTCGCACGTTCCATTGCAGAAAGATATATTTAAGCAACTGTTTCAAGCTGCTCAAGTTGATGAGAATCGTTACCGTGATTGGTTTGTACCTACATAATCGATTGTATTGTAATTCAACGTGAACGCGCGCGAACTGCACTACGAGATGAATACAATTGCTGTAAGCTTGGGGAACTGCACTTCCGCGCGACTTTCACGAGACAAGCTAAATCTGGTTTACCGCTAGTGAAATTTAGCTATTTTTGGAGAGTTGAAAAATTAGGCTGGTTATTTTCAGAAAGTTGAAAAACGAGCAAAAATTCATGGAAATTTAGCTATTTTTGAACAGTTGAAAATTGAGTCTAGCTATTTTTAGAGAGGTGAAAAATGGGTAAAAATTCATATAAATTTAGCTATTTTGATCAGTTGAAAAATGAGTCTAGGTATTTTTGAAGAGGTGAAAAAGTGGGTAAAATTCATAGAAATTTAGCTATTTTTGAGAGATGAAAAAATTAGTCTGGGTATTTTTGAAAAGGTGAAAAATGAGTGAAAATAGGGGTGAAACAAGGGTGGCGCAAGAGTGGCGCAGAATGAATACTTTACATCTACTCACGCATCCTCATATATAAGTTGTGCACTCAAGATCCAAAACACTAGAAATCTTATGAAACGGACAAATACACAATGTAAGTAGTGCACACATCTTGATACAAGTTGTGCACACAAAATCAAAACACTCAAAATCTATTGAAGAGGACAAATACACCACCATGTAAGTAGTGCACACATTCCCATATAGTGCACACTTAAGAACATGCAGAACAATGTGCGATCCACATTTAATTCATTCAACCATAATATATCAAGTAAATAAACCTGATACAGGAAGAAGAAACATGAAAGAAGACAATGGAATGCTTTGGTTACTGACAAGTCAGCACAAGCCTCAAGGCAGCATTCCAAGTGGAGGTTTTTTTTTTTTTTTTTTTTTTTAACCATCACTATATTTTATAGAGACATTACAATATTGATACACATTAATGCAATTAACAAATATAAGTTTTCAAATAATTTACAACGGCAAAGCCCAACCGCTTCTTGAATAAATCTGAGTTCAAGACTACATGGTACCTGCCTTCATAATAACGAACGCCGAGAAGAGTCGAAATTAACATCCGTCTACCACTTGACCTGTGCAGCGTGAAAAGCTTCCTGAAGATCAAAAGGAAGCTCCAAATGGGCTTCAAGATTAGACTCCAACAAGAACCTTGATTGCCAAAAAGGGCATGCGAAAAGGAAGAGTGGAATTGGCAAATCACGGGAAGGATCAGAAGTGCGAATATTGTCAAAACGGCGAACTCTTGAATACAAGCCAATAATGAAACGTCCACGGCTATTGCACTGACCCATATAACTACCGCGCACCCCCTTGGCATCATACTTCTGCCGAATCATCATATTTTGACGACGAACCGCAGTATTTGACCAACCAGAAAAGATCTCACGACAATGCTCGAAATCCAATGCATTAACCAACTGACTCGACTGACTCCTTCGGGGTGGAACAACTGGAAAAACGCCTCCATCAACAGTCATACCTCACTCATGAGGAGTTTGAGGTTTACTATGGGGAGGCAGTCTCTACTGTCAAGCCCATCCTGGCGGGTCGTGTGCCAGTCCTGGCGTGCATTTATGGCGTTCGTCATGGTTTCAGCGTCGTGTCATTTTTTTTTTTTCCATGGCGGGAGGGGAACTGGCGGTCAATATAATTTTATGAGGCGTGCACTTATATATTTCCCATGTACAATTTCGAGAACTGAAAGGTACGTCAGCAACTATCAGCAAATACCTATACCCATGATGTTTGATGACGATGTATACAGATTAAATGGCGTTACCTCTTTTTAGCCATTCAAATCCACCTATTACTCATCTCATTAGAATAATTATAAATTTCACTCGTTCAGTCATAATAATTTTATCTTTTCATGAATAATGTTATTCCTATCTCACGAGAAATACCTAGCTAGGTCATCAAGAGAGGAAGGAAAAAGTGCTTTTACCCTCGGGCCCGGGTTTTTTAGGGAGTTTGGATGAACAAAAATTGATACAGGATTTCCGCACTATATTACAATCATCAACTTTCGTTTGAATTAGCCAATCCTTTCCCGTCAGCTCTGGAATAACAAAACAAAATTCGAACATCACAAGTGTTTGTTATATTGAATGGAAAACCGTATGAAATAGCTAGGTAAAAAGCACAACAAATGACAGATAGCATGAAGAAATAAATTTTCTTCATCATCTCTCCTAATTTTTTCTTTTCTTCTTCACAGTAATCAATGCAATACTGGTGAAATTGAAAAAACGAATGAGATAGTACGTTCGCGAGAATGTACTATGGTCCCGAACACTTGCAGTACGTCATACTCAGTTTATTACATATACAAAAAATTTTCATGGTCGCAAAAACGATTTCAAAATGTTTATAAATGTATAAATTGGAAAATATTCAAATGGGCAATCTAAAATGAAGTAATTTCACCAACTATAATAAGTCGAGAACTTTTCATCCCTATCAATGTCCCACTTTACACTTCCTCGTCAATGATCTCTTCATAAAATTTGTGCTACATATGATTCAATAATTAATTATATAGGTAAACTTTCAAGAGTTTTTTCTCCATCATCTCATCTTACATTTCAATAAGATACCCTGGATAGATGGGGCAGTAGTGTTTATAACCAGACTAAATTTAAGCCACACAAGAACTTAGAAATCATATTCAATCTAGAAATTATTACCTTTGCCAAATGTGATGATATTAAATAGCCAACTTCTACGTACGTAGTCATCCGAATCAAAGATTTATTGATTATTCTGTTCAAATACATGAACAAACTAAACCATTTTCATGTTTTATAATCTCATTTTCTCCTCTTCAAGATGATACAAATGACTTGGAAATTTTGGCTTTCAATCTGTATGTCAAAGGTGACTACACAGAAGCTGTAATGCGTCTAAATGAAGTAATCGTAGGTAAAAACAATGGAGGAGTGAGTTTAACTTTCTGTATTTCTCGACAAAAAATTGTACTATACTTCTAAATTATGTCAGGAGAAAAATCCGCTTGAAGCAAATCATTACAGACATCGCGCATTATGTTTTATACAATTAAATCAATTGGAATCAGCGTTATCAGACATCAGAATCTCAGTTAGACTGGATCGAAGAAGTATAGCACACCGATTTCTTCTGGGCGAGATATTATTCGATTTGAGAAAGTTTGATGAAGCAGCCGCAAACTTTCAAAGAGGTAAATTTACACATACTACATACCAAACGACATATGAGACGGTGCTAAGTTTGAACAAATTTCTAACTTTGAATGTCATAATTATGTCGTTTGGTACAGCACTTCGTATGTCTGAAATTCTATACGCTGGTACACCCTGGTTGGAAAGAAATAAAATTAAGATCCTCTCAAAGCTGGTACAAGCACTCCAGAGAGCAGAGTATGAAAGACTAAGGATTCCACCAGAGGAGATATCGAATGTTAGTAAGGATAGTATAGCACACACAAAATACTATTATGACGACGCATTTTCGCTTTTTGTGCGAGTCCAGAAAATTTTGTGGACGTAGTGCACTCAGTGTTCAAGTTCAATGACGAAGAAATGCCACCGATACTTCTTACACTGTGCCTCCTTGTTGGAACTCTTCCGAATACTGACGCGGTGCGGAAGAAGGATTGAATGAAAGAATCTCCTAAGACTCTCCTACAGCAAACCGCTATGTTATATCTGCTTTTCAAACCGGGTGGGGTAGGACTAGCTCCAATAAGTAGAACTCAAGGACATACACACAATCATTAAGATGTGCTAATGGACGGTAAACCACCGATCCGATCAGCAATGATGCGGGGGGGATGGAGGAAGGAATATTATTCCTTCGAAGTAATGTTCATGCTATGCACGTGATCAAATTTTCTTTTCAAGTTATACACAGGGAAGAATGAACTGACGAATTGGTTGACGCCCAATGTAGTACAGGCAATTAAGACACAAAAATGGTCTCGTAAGCATTTTGGGGTACACAAGGGGAAATGATTGTAAATGGTCAAGTTTGGTGCCGCGAAAAACATATCAAAGTTCCCACTCCCACACCTTGCGCTAAATTTTTTGTGGCACGTTTTAGCCCCTCAAAATCGTTTTTTTGCGAATATCTTGAACAATTTGGGCTCAATGAAAGAAAGTCTTCAGACAAAAAATATTCCCCGTAAAATTTGCTACATTTTAGTGTACTCGAATTTCGTTTTAAGTTCAATCATAAGCTCAAAAAGTTTGTACAAAGTTGGGAACTTTCGGATGAAAATATTTTTCTTGGAAATATATCGAAAAATCAATCTCCAATTGAAAAAAGTTTCGAACAAAAAGTATCCCTCGTGAAATTTACCATAAAATGAACTATCTATTTTTCATTGTCAGCCCAATAATGAGCTTAAAAAATTCGTGATAGTTATGAGCTTTCAAAAGTAGAATGATTATTCGCAAATATAACTAAACATCGAGCTTCAATAAGAAAAATTTTTGGAATAAAAATACTCCTCGTGAAATTTATTATTATACAACCTTCCAAAATTTGTCCAAAAGTTGTAAGTTTTGTGACAATGAAAATACTGGACAATACGTGTAGGAATTGTAAGGGTAGAAACATTCAAGGATGTCGAGAGGGGATCACTTCATGGTGAACTAGCGGTTGGCGGAGCGCCTCTGGCGCGCCTGACAGCCAGTCGTGCGTTGAGTAGATATCTGTATTTTGTAAATACATACTTGGATTCACGCAAAGGCTGTATTGCAGCACAAAACGGACTACTTGATCAATATTTTGCCAGTCGCAATGATCAAGGAAATGGATTGACAGTAGGTAAAAATCCTGCCATACCCCTGAGGCATTACATCAGTCTGTATAGAGGCATGAGACGTTACTCTATCCGGAGAGAGTCATGACGTTGAAATTTATCTAAAACATTATGCGAATAAAAATAAGATTTTCAATAAACGGACTCCTTTTTTGCCAAACCCAACCAAGCGACATGATAACGATCTGGGGAAAAAAAGGACCTCCGCTTATAGTAAAGGAATATTCCTTTAGATTGTTATCATGTCGCTTGGTTGGGTTTGGCTACAAAGGGTCCAAATATTCCAAGTCAATAGGTAAAAGCGTTCAAATAACAGACACACAAACATATCATTTTAGTCGCAGTTGCGTAATCAAGAATACCATACCGACAGACAAACATTCTCTATTAGAAGATTTCCCTACTTCCGGTAACGTCAAGAGAATAAAAAAAACACCTCCAATGTGTTGCAATTTACAAGGTAGTGCCAAAATCCGGTTTTCAAGAATACAGGATGTCAGCGTTGGTAGGAGAGAAATACAGTAGACAGTGCGTGCAGGTACCTTTCTTCGGTGAATCAAATCGCGTCAAGTGACGTGTACAGCGAGGGCACAACTTTTAATTCGAATTTTTTTTTTCCTATGGGAGCTAAAATCTTCATTGATGGCTTAAAAGTTGCTCTGGAATAATATAGGTATGTGGCGAAGATTTGAAGTCGATAGGTACAGCGGTTCTCGAGTTATAAGAGGACAGACAAACAGACAAACTTTCTGATTTATATGTGTACCTATTTAGATTTCACAAGGAACACTTTTTGTTTGAAACATCTTTGAATCGGAGTTCAATTATTTGAGATAGGTATTTAAGAAAATCGACTTTCTTTCAAAAGCTCGGAGCTTTCAGCGTACTTTGAAACAAAATACAGGTAGTCAAATTTGAAGAAAATTTCGCAGAAAACACATTTTCCTTCAATTTTTTCCTCATTGGAGCTCAATCTTCCGAGATATTTGAAGAAGCATAATTTGCTTCCAAAAGCTCGGAACTTATTACCAGCTTTTGGAGAAAGTTGAGATAGTCCATTCTATAGCAAATTTCACGACGAACACTTTTTGTGCGAAACTTTTTCTAATTAGAGCTTGATTTTTCGAGATATTTCCAAAAAAAATATTTTCATCCGAAAGCTCCCAACTTTGTACAAACTTTTTGAGCTTATAATTGAACTTACAACAAAGTTCGAGTACACTAAAATGTAGCAAATTTTACAAGGAACATTTTTTGTCCGAAGACTTTCTTTTATTGAGCCCAAATTTTTCAAGGTATTCGCAAAAAACCGATTTTGGGGGGCTAAAAATTTAGCACAAGGTGTGGAAGGTGGGAACTTTGATATGTTTTTCGCGGCACCAAACTTGACCATTTACAATCGTTTCCCCTTGTGTACCCCAAAATGTTTATGACGATGTCTCTATCGCCTGTACTAATAATGAAAATACATATCTTAAACATAAATAATATTCGATTTTCGATTCATTTAAGAACTTCACCAAATGAGGGAACCAGATGTAGCACAGCTGATGTTAGGTATGCTTTAGTCTTAATCACGCATTATTATTCCCTATTACAAAGCCTCAAAACTTCATTTCACACCCATGTTCCACACCCACACTCGATGAAAGACTTATAGAAAGATCGAAATCACGAGCGAAACGCATTGTCTACATTCTGCACACTCACAATCCAGACTGTCCAAAATTTAATAACGCATATTATACGAAAAACGTACGGTGACATCACAATTTACTGAAATAATAATTACAAAAACATTAGTACAGCTCACCCACACTCGTTCTTTAGAAAACGTGCAATATTGTTTAATATAATTCAATCATTTTCCTCAACAGGCTCGCGATGAAACCGACAAGAAGGTTCTAGATACCGCACCAGAGCAAAAGAAAAAGGAAAATCATAACCGAAATGATTGTCAAAACAATAACAGATGTGTTATTCTCTGAAAAATTAGTCTACCGCTTGATCATCGCGGCTTGTAATATAATTTGAATTCGATAAGAATAATGACTCTCGTTGATCAAGAACAAACCGCTAGTTTATTACTTGAATAGTTATATCGAATCGGGAAAAGGGGATTTCAGATCTTTGTTGAGAAGTCATCAGCTCTTGGAGTACAGTAAGGTGTCTGTCTTATTTTTGTGAAGGGATGCTAGGCTTTTTGAGGAGGGGAATGTAGGCGTAGCGACCGCTCTTCTTGCTACCAGTGGCGTATTTGGAAATTTCCTCTAAAAGAGCTCGAAATTCCATTTGGCAAAGAAAAAATAATAACAATAAAGTTTCATCAGATATGGTTGAAAATCCAAGAGTCTACACTCCTCTAGACGGAGTTGGGGTAACTCAACTCTCCACCTTCTTCCCCATAAACATACCACTGCTTGAGTCTCACAAGTCATATTAATGAACGACAAGACTTTCCTTCTAATTACTTTTTGAGAGAATACAATACGAGTTTCTTTATAATATCATAATTCATAAACATACAGCCCTTGTCGACCTGATACTGACGTCAGCATGTGGTCAATTTTAACGACAGCAATTCTGTCCAAAACTTGAAGATAGTCAAATTTTCAGTTCATGTTGTATCAATTTTTGGTCAACACTGTATGTATATGACTGAAATTGACCGTAATTGGATGATCGACAGTAGGAATATGGGACTCTTCCAGGGGACTGATACTCGTCAATGGAAGTAAGTCAGCTAAGTTGAACTCACGCTCTTTCGTTGTACGTCACACCTAGAAGATAAATTTCCTTCTTTTTTATTTTTATTTTTCTGGTCAAAAACTGACAACTAGTGGCCGAGAATATGACTACTGATAGCCAAGAATTTAGCTACCAGTAGCCGACAGAATGTAACCAGTTGCCCCAAAACTGACTACAATAGTAAGTGAAGGACTGGCCACCCGTCGTTGAAAGAATGGTATAAATCAGTTATTAATGTTGAAAATTTTGTTGTTTTCATTTCTACGCATGGTAACCAGTTGCTGCAAAACTAACTACTGGTGGTCAAGAGAATGGTAGCCAGTAGCCGCAAAACTGACTACTGGGTACTGGTAGTCGACGAAACGGTCACCAGTAGCCCATAATCTCAATACTATAGCCAAGAAACTGACCTCCACAAGTCGCACAAGTAGCCACCAGTAATCCAGAGAATATTCACCTGTAGCCGCGAGTCGAGAGACTGACGACGAGGAAGAATGATCTGAGGTCAAAAGCTGGGAACAAAGTGTTTTTATGGGAAGAGAAAGCACGACGCTATGTTCTGCAACACCCAATTCGATACTAGGAACTGATTAGGAAGTCAGAACCTCAACAAACCAATTTTGGTAGAAACAGGTTTCTTAAATTTACTCTGTTTCTCATGCATTGGATCGGTGACAGGGCGTAGGATAAGGGACCATATAGAGAGTTAGAATAATTTTTTTTCTACCTTCTAGGAAACTTGTACGCAAAATTCAATGAAAATAGGCTATTGGAAATTAATTAAGCCCCGACTTTGAGCTGTATTTTCCAATTCTTTGTCAGCAACATGAACATCGAAAGAGTAGTTTTGTTATTTCTCCGTCAAAATTCTAGGCAACACAAGTATTTTAAACCTACTCAAAAAATATTACGAAAATTTAAAATAAAATTCCAGTACAACAAAATAGGTCTATTTACTCCACAAATAATGCCTTTGAGTTCTACGTCACCAAAATGCAACAAATAAAATATACGTACTCAAACAACGGGGGAAAATGATGGGCAGTTTTATAAGTACATATTATATTTATAAGATAGAAGGACGTATGAAAAGAATACTCTTGGAATCGAAAGAAGACAAAACAGAACTAGAAAATTGTTCATACCAATAATTTTCTTATTTCCGCCTTTTTATTCCTGTACGAAGATAAAATCAATTAAATTATGGCTCTTCATTTTTTTTTTTTTTTCAATTCTAAAATTAATGTGCTCAAGGATTAAATTCTGAACCAGGAGTTAAAGAAAAGATGACAAAACAAATTTCAACTTCCTAGTGAAAATATTCCCTATAAGATATGAATGTAAATCTCATCAGACGTGAGGTATGTATTTCTGCAGGCAGGCAAATGATGAAGGGACGTTATGTCGGTTATGTAGTTATTTTACTAAATATTCTTCTTTTCACTAATCATACTCGAATATTATTTAGGCATTAAAGTTCATCCGAATACCTCCTTTCTACCAATGTTCCAACACTTTCTTTGAACCCATCTTTTTCCTCCCTTTCTTCCTCTTTTAATCCACCTCAAAAAGAAAGAGTCTTACAATTTGTATAATGACAGCCTCAGAAGAATTTAAAATACTTGAATTTTAATTTTTTTTTTTCACGTTCTTTTTTCATTACGAAATTCTTATTTTTTAAGATGATATTTAAATTCGCGAACTGCCTAGCAATGAGATAAATTCTTTAGCACCGCTTTTCTTACCTTCAACTATCTTCTTTATTTTTCTGTATCTCACGTCTGTCAACATTCCCTCGAGTGCACTCGAATATTACATTCCAAAAATTTGCCTGCGATGCCTACGCAATTAATAAGATTTTTTTTTTTTCTTCTCAAACATTCGACTCGTTTCCCCGTCCTTAACATTGTTCCAGATTTTCATATCTTGTATATCTGTTGTCACTTTTCTCTTCCTACTACGTCTTGAAACCTTTTCACGTCTTTTTTTTTTTTTTTTTTTTATTACACTCCACAGGTACTTGACGAGTAAAAGGGGAGAATCATTACTGGATCTTCGTCGGATAGTGTACGCATCGTCAGCATAAAAGCAGCAGGCAGTAACAAAAGCGTTGCCGAAATACTTGTTACACGGTGCCGGAGGGAGGGACGCGCAACGCAATTCCCCGCGCGCCAATTACCACGCTAGACGAGTACCGCGATGCAGATAAGGGCATGACTCCAATTTGTAGTGTGCTGGACAGCGCGTAAGCGAGGGTGTCGCCCCCTAATCCCACAAGTGGGGCTCTTCCGATAAATCCTAGTATACTTCGTTGGGGTGGATCTTACCCCATGTCGTATTTTAGAGTCTAGTTTCTCCGACGTCCCTCCGATCGTCGGCTATAGGGTGCGCGCGCAACCCTCGTACGTGCTTTAAGGCCAGATTTCGTAACGCAGCAACAACGCGTCGGCATTTCGGAAAACGCGCTGCATTAGTCGGTAGCGTTCGCTGGTGTTCTTCAGCCGTTACGGCGAACTCTTTTTTCTTCTCTCTTTCTCTTTTTTCTGTCTGTCTCTATTTTTCTAATTTCGTCTTTTTTCGCAATTTCGCGTTCGTCTTCTCTTCTCATGTACTTTTTCCCTTCTAATCTATCTCTTCTCTTTTTTTTTATTCCTCTCGTTCATTTTATTTTTCTTCTTTCAAATTAAAAATTCGCGAGTTTTTTTTTTCGATCGTTGAAGGACCGTTTTACGAAACCGGTTGTTAATATCGCTCGCGCGAATGTCGTACGTAAATCTATTCACGCCTCGACGGTTTCGAGAAGTTGTCGAAAAATGCCTCGCTGCATGATGGCGAAAAAGTGGAAAGCGTATCAGTGGACGGCGGACGAAGAGAAGCCCGTCGAAGAGGAGGAACCGATCAAGAAATCCATTTCAGACGACGAAGAAGATGAAGAGATCGACGTGGTCACGATTCAGCAAAGCTCGGAAAGTACGTGCAAACATATGATCCAATATCAATCTAGTCAGTGCGAAGAGAGCGTCTCCGCCAGCATCGTCGAGCAGACGAATACGCCGTTGCAGAATTACTATCAAGCCTCGCCGGAAGACTATCCCAGTCCAAACGTGGGAGCGGGTAGTGAGTCCGAAACGCAATTTTTGAACGGACCGGTACCCTCGGTCATCCAGCAACATACGTCTCATCCGACGCCGCAAATTCGACTCACCTCCGTCATCCACCATAGTGGTTCGTTTCTCACGCAGAATAATGGCGGAAATCTACAGCCGACCAACTCCTCGATGCACCATAGCGCCTCTCCGATGCAACCACAATCGGCTTGGGGGCCATCTAGTCCGACGGAGGGGGCGACCGCTCCCAGTCCACCGCCGCATATTCAACATTCTAGTGATTCTGATCTAACCACTATGCACTATAACGGTGAGTAAAACCTTAACACTATTGTGTATGTATAGTTCGGCCACACTAGCTCCAACCTCACTGGGAAAAGGGATATTTGTACAATTTATGAAGCTCTCTAAGTCCTTCTCATGAATGTGTTTTGTAATCAAATTTCCAGTTTATCGATATAAGAGAAACTTTCTTAAGAATGTGAGAGTGTACGCTATTATTTCAGCAACGGAGTTAAATTCTTTGGGTGCCACTCGAAATTTGGTCAACCTGTTGTTGGTCAAATCGTCGTGAATTCGAGGAAATTAATTTTTCCGCACTTACGACGCGTCGCTTGCGCGAAGGGATGAAAATCTTTATCGAGGGAAACTTTAATGCGTCGTAATTTCAAACCAGAACAGGAAATGAATTTTTCTTATTAATTTTACGACGAAATAACCGTCCTTTATTCCGCGACAACGGCGTCTCGGTTATTGCCAATACGTGAAAAACTCGTCGGTAGTTTACGCTCCGGTGTCTTCGAATCCCCTCTTTATCGGTTTTTCAATAATAACGATTATTATTATCATTTTCTTTTCACCCCCGTATTAACGGCCTTAATTACTCATTACTCCGGGGAATAACTTCGCGTATACCTGAAAACGTTTTATCGATCCGAGGTTAGAAATGGTATATAGTCGATTTTAAGCTCTTAATCTAGCGGTGCTATTCGTCTTCTTGAATTTTCACGCTTTTCAGCGTATTCATAATATCGTCGGCAAACATTGAAAAATGTTCTAAAACCTTTCCACGGCGGCTGAAATTGCTCTTGTTATTTCAAAATTATTATTGAAGTGTTGAAATATTTTTATACTATTTAAACGCGCACTCGAAAACATCTGTCGGTCGCGGAGCTCGTGCTCGTGACATCCATCGATACGCAATTTATCTTTCGCGCGTTCTCTATGACATAATAATCCGCCTACTAATTTACATCGCGTCGAGAGGAAAAAAGCGGAAACGAGGGGACCCCGAATTCGTGACTTCCCGAGGAAACTGGGGTGTACATCTTTGGGTGACCCTTCGATGACAGTGAATTGACTGCTGGAAATTACTTAATTATCAGGCATCGCCTGCCAAGACGTATACGAGATGGCGAGTAATTTTGTGCAACATGCTGCAACAAGAACCGATACGAGTCCGAAATAGGACGGGAGAGTTATTAATTACGGGAAAGAATAATTTCCCAAGCTATTTAGGTACAAGCTACAAAATAAGCCTACTTCCCTCTCGATATTGGAGTCGGGTACGTTAACGTGTCGCGTAAAGTTACATTCCCAGCCACTTCACTCCTTTCTTCTTTTTTTTTTCACTCCCTTACGCCACCAAGTCAAGTACAGTCCAGACGAACAAAGAAAGCTTATTTCGAGCTTTTATACTTGCAGGCCTCTCTATATATACGTACTCTTTTTGTTCGTTCTCTCAAAGACGTTCGATACGAAAAAGAAATATTGGTTCGCATTCCCCGCGTAAATAAATACTCGTGCGTGTACATAACCCTACAAAGGCTGTACGAGGCTTGAAAAAGTCAACGAGGACCTTCGCTTCAAACATTTACGGAAGTTCGCGAGGATCTGCTTATTGCGTTCGATCACAAAAAAGGTCAAGAATGGCGAAATAGTTTCCGAGTTTGTGTATAGGTATTTTTTAAAGTTCGCACCCTCTTTCATTGTATAAATAAGATTTACGTAATGCCTCACGTCACTCTGAAAATTTAAGACGCATTTTCTAACATTTTGAATCAATGAAAACTGATTACGTTAGTTTATCGATTACAAAGTAGGTGGTTGATTTATGATATCGCAAGATTCGCGTGTGTAAATTAGTAACAGTTGGTTGCGACGGAACAATTACGAGAAATAACTTACCCATCAGGCTGCGAAGAGCAGGTGTCATTCGTCAAACGAATTACTGCGAATAGCATACGCTCTTTATATATAGGTCATCCTTCGTACAAAAGCTTATCTGCTTATTCCGTTCCGATGAATCTGTACGTCACCTCTCTCAAGAAGTTAACATCGACATTCTAACGACGCTCAACCAGATTCCTCTGATTATACCGATTCTCTCGCGCTATCAGAATTCGAAATCGTCTTTTCGGTAATCTGCGGCGGTACGGCGGTTCTCAACCTCATCGTCCGAATATGCGACCGAATTTTTCATTCCCTGACGCCGAAATACTTTTGAAACACTCGACGAGAGCGCAAATTGGATTCCGCATATATAGGCGTGTAGGTTTCGGTCCTATTCAAATGCCGAAGGCCATAAGTATGAGCATGTATAATATGTTCTACGCGAATTCGATGTGTCAATATAGTATATTTCGATTTTTTTTTTTTTTTATAACGTAATTTTTTACACATTTGGACAGCCTTTGACTCGAATGCGAATATGAAAATTAGGAATAAAATCCAAAACTTGTGGAACATAAAAAAACGTCCTTCGCGAAATGCGACGGCAATTTGAATTTTAAAACCGAACTTATTTTGAACTTTTTTTTCCTTCTTTCTTTTTTGAAATGTTTCAATTTTTTTGTTTTGATTTTACGCGGCGTTCTTCCCGTCAACAGCTACGTCTACATTTAATAATTTTTTTTTTGTTCATTTTCATTGACAATAATATCCTTCGAACTTACAAGCTTGTTTTACAATATAAGATTTCTACCTTCAATCCCACATTCTTGATCGAAATTTTCAATTGCGACCTGCTCAATCATAAAAAATATCTACAAACCTTCTCAAAATTCTGGACATTCTCATCATCCATAGTCTAGACATCATTCTTTTTTCATCGCTCGGAAGTCTTTCTAAGTCTATATCCTTCTTTCCATCCGTCGTTCTCCTCCTTTCTGTGCTCGGACACCTATAGTCAACTTTTTTTTAAGGGGAGGGGGAGGGGAGGTAGGGTTTTCAATCGGAACTTCCTTCGAAAATTTGTTCAAGTCCCTGGAGTATCGGTTGCAGCCCCCCGCTCCGAGAACCTAAATTTTCCGGAGGTATACGGCGGACATTTTTCGAAAAGAAACCTTTCAGAAAACAGGTTCCCTATTGAGAACAGTTCTATTCGAATATCAAATCAGTTTGGCCATCTTCAAAAAGTATTTTCCGATTTTGTAGATAAGAGTATTCTTCTTGCTGTACAAAATCAATTTTTCGGCATTTATTCATGACGACGTAATGCGTTTTCCCAGCGAAAACATTTAATTTGACGAAAAAAGTACTCCATAAACTTTGTTTGCTTTTAAAAATTCAGCTCCCAACTTTCACGATTCCCACTCTTAGATATTCGTGATATTATTTTTAGCCGTCACGCAAATCCGAGGTATTCAAATCACCAATAATGAGGCAATTTCGTGAATAATTTTTGATAACCTCAGATTTACGTCTGAAGATAAGATGCATTATTTTAAATTTTCTTAGGATTCTTCATTTAATTTGCTAACAAACAAGAGGATTCAAATTCCAATTAATACACGTCTTGACTGTAGACTTTATAAATTCCTGCATATTTTGAAACTCTAATATTATAATTTATAGGGAAGCATGTTCTTTCTTTTAAAAGTTCCATTATTATAATACAATATAATTATTGTGATGCATCTAAAATACTAAAGATCATTGTTTCTCATTTGCTACCCAATTCACATCCTCTATTTCAGTGACTTTGTACTCCAAAAATTATGTAGAACTATCAGGAATATAGAGAACTATTTCTGCAAATTCACAGACACAAGAGACAATTTCCACAGGCCAATGACCATTTCTGTCTCCCTCCTACACGTACACTTTTTACCAGGAGGTACTTCACTAGCTATTTAGAAATCCAAGCAAGAAACATCAACAATAATTGGGTTTCATCCGATGTTTTGTAATACAATACCAACAAAAAGCCACTTGTAGATTTCTGTTTTGGGATTTACTTGAAAAGTTTGCAACACATGACCGCTTACCTCTCACACTATGTCCTGGAATATTGGAATAGTTGGAAAATAAATCACTAGAAAGATAAACACGCATGAGAACGATAAAGGATAGGGCAACACCGGGATAGTCTCGCAGCACACTCGAAGAAAATAGATAATATGAGGATTGTCAGAACCAAGGTTTTCTCTGTTGGGTATGACTAAAGATGAAAAAAAAAGAAGAGCCTAACAAAAGAAAAACACGTTCTACGTCATACCAAGTACAGAATAATAAAAAGATGAGAAAATTCGCTTCTCATGACGCAAGCAGCTACTAAAGGTCCTCATACAAATGAGAAATTTCGAGAATTTTTCTCTTGAATTGAGTGTATCTCATGAACTACTCCACCGACCTTAAAGGAAAATGCACCATCATGCATAACCGTGGTTACTACACAAAACTTGTCCACGTCTCAAGAAAATCCACCCAGTAGTTCTGGAGGAGAACCGTGGAAACCCAAATGACAATTTTTCTTTTTAAATTGAGGACAAAACGACTCGGCCGATTTTGAAGAAAATTGCACCTGCACAACTCCATACACTGTACTACAACTCTCCCAAGTCTCAACAAAATCTATTCGGTAGATTTGAAAGAGAAGCGTGGTAGAAAAATCTTATAGGCCTACGTTATAATCATACATATTCAGATATATGAGTAGATCTGAGTTTTTCTATACGTTAGTGTGATCTAGAACCTCTGAACCGTCGAATAAATTCATTGCCCCATCTCCCAGTCCACCGTGCGACGGGTGTAACACCACACTCCCTTCTTCTGTACCGATGAAAAGCAATCATTAATCTTCCTAAGGGCTATTAAAACTGCTCCAATTGACTCGGAAAGCAGAGGCAAAAATTACAACAGTTCATAGAAGATCTATCTCACTCCAAAGATGTTCAGCAAATTTTGCAATTCAAGAAGTAAAGAATTTTTGCCATAATTACCGCGTTGAAATTGGTCACTTTGAAGTTCAAAGCAACAGTTGTTGGGACGTGGAACAGAAAAATTGGAAATATCGGAATTATTTGGATGGAGGTAGACCACAACACATCACAAAGCAATTTATGAGAGCGGAGCCTAAACTTCATACGTGACGGAAAGGTTTTGACAACTGGCTTGTTCGCGAGAGATTCTAGAATCAAGCCTCCCTCTTCAGAAAGGAGCCCTCCCACCGTTCATTATACGAGGATGGGGAATTTATTTGTACTGACATTATACAGAAAAAATTCTTCTGCCTCTGTCTATTGTAATTCCTTCAGAAAATAATTCCTCTGAAGCAAAAAGAAACACGGAAAATGTCATTGAAGCAAAACAGATCAATACAGCGAACCCAAAGGAGGTCTCATCAAAAATAACAATACCAGGTGCATATCTAGTGCATAATGCCATCGTATGTAGTTTGACCGAATTTCGTACTAAACAATTAATGGCTCGTTTCAATGCCGATATTTTACGAACGGTACGCAGTAAACCTATGTGACAGGAGTCGTGTGTATGTGTGTATTGTGAAGTATCCAAAGGTCACACTGTAGTTCATACCGGATACGAAAATTTTCAGTATTTTCATTCTATTTATTTTTGAGGTATTGCTGAAACAGTTTTAAATCAGAACGCCCCACGCTAAAAAATATGATATGTCGCGCCGGGTGAAAGTACAAGCGGGTTATAGAGCAGTGTCCTTTCTCTCTATATATCAGGTAAATATTTACACGCGACAGATCCACCGAAATAACTCGACAACGGATAAAAAAAGAAAAAACGAATTCAGACAAGGGAAAAAAAAAGAAAAAAAAAGACTTTATTTTTACGTCGTCGCTCGTTCCGTAATCTCACGGTAAATAAGAAATATACGAAAAATATCCCAAAAGATTTACCCCTATTTCGTGTAAGAGTTTGGGTAATAAGCTGGAAAAAATCGCAATATTTCTAAAATCCGCTTCCAAAGTTAAATACCTCCGCGTTTTTTTCTTCCAAACGTTCGTTCACACTCGTTCAGCTATTTTCTTCACACTCGGCTAGTGTTTTTCAGTTTTATATAGGAAATGGAAATAACAAAATTTACCCACTTAAAAATAATCGATTTGTCGTAAACGAACAACAAACCTATGCGATATCTAAGAATTTTAAAACGAGCGCGTAGAGATCGGCGAGATAATTTTCGAAAATTGGAAATGCACGCCCAAATCTAATAGTCCACAGTATTGTTTGGCAGGATATTGCGATGGTACAAAATAAAATAATGTTATAACTCTGGAATAATCAACAGAGAGTCTCGCAGTTACCTCAATTTAAAAAACGTCCTCGTTCGATTGTAGGCGAGAAAATGACGAAAATTTTCCAACGGAATTCGAGTACAAAATTTTCTTTTCGTAATTCGGTATCGCCGCAGCCCGAAGCCACTGTTACACCACCAAATGAAAACCGTATGCTGCAAATGATTTTTATTTCTTCATTTCGAGAACCAAGAGCAACTACAAAAGGGGTTTCATACGTACTCATAGTAGTAATGAACCCAGCCACGCTTCTATTTTTGGTATAATATTCGAAACCGCCTATAGAGTAAAACAAAACGAAGGAATTAGGATTCAATTTTTGCTCCGTGAATTTGTTTTTACCATAGAATATTAATATCCCCTGAATAAGAGGAGAAAATTCTTAATATTTTTCAATAGAGATTGCTTCCCAATTGTGCTCTCGCCATCAATAAGTGATTTGGCATTGGTCTTGATCCTCTATTAATTTTTATACGGTTTTCTCACAAATTCGCCTGATATAATCGTAATCACACTCCTGCAGTAAAGAATTGCATAAACGAATTTAAAAACGTCGAGGTAGTTGAAGATTTTTATGAAAATGTATTCGTAATTAAACTTGAAGAGAAAAAAAATCAACGAAATTCATAATAATGAAAATCTATAATCTCATTCATTTGAATATTTTTTCAAAATCGGTATTATTCCCACCACCATATTTCATATCATGTTTGTTTGAATAAGACTACTTCCGTCAAATCAAAACTACATTATTGAAGTTAAACCAAAATTTTGAGAAATGGAATGATTCGAAAAAACTGCGGTCAAATCTACGCGTTTAAAACTATCCGGCCAACGTGGAGAAGTAATTTGTAACTTTATCTCCAGCCATCCCTCAGTCGTGAGCAGTAATCGACGTCATAACGCATTCGTGGGCGTGCTATAATAATGGGTTAATTTACGGGTAATTTGTTTCTGCGTAGGCGACTCAATTGTAAAATATAGGAAGTCGGCTGTAGAATATTAATTCGATGGACCCCTAAATTATCAAAAGAAAAATCTTGATTGCTACCTAACCGTAATTTTTACGTGAGCGTATTTTTAGTAACTCCAATTCATGAATAATTTTTATTTTTTCCTTCCTTTCATTCTTTATTATTTTGGCAACGACAGTTTACGCTTTACAAAATTCCAAGTAGGAAAATATCGTGATTTTCTCTGTTTAGTAGACAGTTGGGTAAATTCGAAGCGATAATTCAGTTCAGTCCTTGATTAAAAAAAAAAAAAGTATTTAAGAATAGCCTACTCATTAAATTTTCAAATATTATTCTATAATGAAGCGCGACTGATACACTTCGAAAATCAAAACGATAAACTCATCATTAGGTATAATCCGAGGACGTGGGAGAATAGATAAACATCAAAACGCACACAATATAGTCTTCTCTTCAAGAAAGTCACTGGAATGAAACATTATTGATTTTCGGCTCACTATAAGTTGATTCTCATGTTCGGAGGAGGTAACTCGCAGAATAGGAGGTACTTAGGATAACATTAAACTACCTATTCTATTCTTCAACCAGGTGCATGAGTGCAAATACTTGCAGTATAGAAACAATGTTAGGTATATGTACGTAGCTTGATTGCACTTATTATCTCTTATAACTGACGATATAAATCTCTCTTAATAATGATCCAAATGTTCCTTTTCATACGATAATATTATTGAAAAAATGAACGAATTTCTTTGTATCGCTCCCTCTCCAAGGATTCGTAAAAACCATTACATTCTTTGAGAGATACAGACGTACAGTCATACCGCTTAGGCTTCTTTAAATTTATGAAGCTACCCCGTTCACTTCACAGAGCAAAATCAAATTCTATCACAATCCCCCCAACAACTTGAAATTCCAAGAAACACGATTATCCCGTCGAAATATACGGTACCGACCTAGGTTCTTGTACCTCTCGATAATACAAACTTCTAAAATAAATTATCTAATATCAATTTTTCATTTTCCACTTACCTAATTATTCGAAATGTTTGGTCTTGGCAATGAAAGTTACAGACTCTACGGAATCTGAATGGCTATAAATGATGAGACTTCGCATGCGATCAGCCGAGATTGACTCGAACAACATCCATTTTACGTATTGCGCATCATATTATGATTCAAACTATTTTGTTGTGATTCTATATAGGCCTAGATAAATAGAAATCCGATCAATAGTGGTCATTACTGTAACAGGTACCTTTCGATATCAATATTGGCGACGTATTGGAAATCAAAGATAACGAGGAAGAATTTTATACATAACTTACGTTGTTTCCGTTATCTCGCGTACTTGATTCTGTTTTATCGCGTACGTTGCGTTGAAATCATGAGCATTGAGCACCCATCATTCGTTTTCCCAACTGACTTGGATATCAATCTTTGACTCATCCCGGTTAATTTCTCGGGTTCTATGACATAAGAAAGAGTACTGGTACGTAAGTCTGACTCCGAAAACTGGTAAGAATTATTCTTCTTTCTCCTAGTGTTTTCAGACGAAACATCTAAACTAGGATAGAGCGATAGTTCACTATGAGGGCGTTTATAACAGGTGAATGAATTGCATACTTTGAGTAACTTCATATACCTACCACGATCTAAGTTACATTCTAAGTGTATGTTTAGATTTTTACTTTTTCAAAAACAATTATTGTATTCAAAAGCGAAATAAATAGGTACGAACCAGTTTTGATTCCAATAGGATAATGTTGACGTAAGAGAACTCCAAAGAAGAGGGAGGCGGTTACCGATGACTGAGATGATGTCAACAGAATGATTATTATTGAAGTACAGCAAAAGAGTGAAGTGACTGCACTGTGTAGTGCAGCTACAGTGCTACACCCAGGTACTACAGCAGTGGGTGATTGATTACAAGTTTCAACTAAGATGGCTAACTTCAATAGTTTGTTGGTTCTGCCACACGTACAAAAATCGCTGCTCGCTGCAGTCAACCTTCAGCACTTAACACAGGCTCTTATGGAGAGTTGACACTAAAACTCATTTTCCTCCACAAATATTCAGTTTTTCAAAAAAATGAAGAGATGTGAATCTATTCTGCATAAAATTTCCTTTCATATGCGCCTAATTTCGAGCGAATAATCTGTGAAATTTTTTCCTCCCATAAGAATACATTGAGTGCGACTTTGCGACATCTGGTGGGATAAACTATGAAAACGATTTCAGGGTACGAAAATTCAACACAGCGTACTAGTATTTAATATGGCGAGTTAGCGATCTTATGTTTCTAGGGATCTGTAGTTTCAATAAGGCGCTAGAGGTATTCTCAAGAATGTAAACAAACACGTGATGTGGTGGTAAATTTTTAGTGAAGCGGTTCGACTTAATGCAAATTTTGCATTAAGTCGAACCGCTTCACTAAAAATCACCCACCACATCACGTGTTTGTTTACATTCTTGAGAATACCTCTAGCGCCTTAGTTTCAACTGTGATTACATCACCCATTACCACCTAGTACCTACTGAATAATTTGAATCGGGCAGCGCTAACGTCGCGCTGCATTTTTAAAACGCAGGGAAGGATTGAGAGTGGTATCTAAACTGAAGCGGTATTGTAAGGGAGAAAAATGAAAAAATTGAAGTAATACTTGTGTGAAACAAATTCGATTTGACTTCTTGACATCCCATAAAGGATCTTCAGAAACATGCATTTCTTACATTAGGTACCTAGATAAGATAACAGAACCTTGATTCCGCTTCATTCCAAATTTTTCCGTTTTTCTCCAATATACCGCCATAGTTTAGATTTTTGACTTCGATATCTCCTTCAAATTCATCAAATGTACCGTTACTGTTGGACAAACCATGCGCGTTGTTAGTGATACTAGCCGGTGCCCGGTTTGAAAAGGTCCATTGAACTATAGCTGTAGTTGCAATCGCAAACTAAAAATAGATCTAACTTGAGTAGGTATTGATAAAGCCTATCCAATCATTCACGCCCTCTATCCTTGGTGGTAGGTACAATTAATTGACTGCGATTGAGAGTAAAATAAGTCAATTATAAAGCATTCCTCTCTTTATTGAGTTCACGTGCCGGTTTCTCGATAAAAAATCGGTTTTGTTTTTGGTTCTAAACTTTATTTAGAATTCTAATCACTGTTTAGAACCAGTAACAAATTTATACTATCGCTGAAATTAAAACGGAAATCAAATTAAAATGTGACTTGATGGTCAAAAAAAGCGATATTTTCCTAGAACCTAAAGACGGTCAAATACCATCGAAGAATTGATGTTTGGTAATTTTCTCAAGGCCCGTCGGTGTCACCCTTATTCTTGAGTCATCTGTTAGGTATCTACATAAATTATGAAAAATGTGGGTCTTCGGAGCTAGAGATTGGGTTGGTTTCTATGTCGAGAACGTAGATATCTTTAGTGCTCAATATAACTTAATTTTTATCCCTGATTCTCGAATTTGAAAATATTCACTTAGAATATTATATTCTACAACAAGAGCACAAAAGGGAAAGAAGCGAGTACAAGTCTTCGGTACAAAAATTGTACAAATATCGCTATTTTTTTCACCGTTTTTTTTTTTTTTTCCGCTCGTTTTTTAAGAAAAGCAAAAAAGCTGTTACTTTTTTGCACTTCCTAGTTAAAGAAAAAAGTTTTCCAGAACACATAAAAAATCATTGACATAAACCTCGAAGAAAAAATTCACGAGAGAAAAAATGACTGGAGGAACGTTATATCGTGTAAATTCATACTTGCAAAGATTACGATTTCTGCTTCAATTGAATTTCAATTAGTAGGCAGAATTCAGATCGAGCTGTAGGACGGTTTGCAGCGTAAAAATATAATAGATGAAAAAAATCAGCAGACAATTTTTCACAAATGAGACATTTTCATGTGAATTTTCATACATCTAAAAATTTGACGAAACACAACGTTAGACGTGCGAGAAGAAAGGACTTCCCATGAGCCCAATGACGCTAGAATTTTTCAAAAATACAAAAAAATTTATTCTAGGTAAACAGTATAATTATCTTTCCGAATTCGGTGTGTCGAAGGTCAGTGTATTTTTCCTTCTGATATAAAATTGTTCATTCATAGAAAACGAACGTTCATTTCACGAAAAATGTTTTCTCGTCTTCATCAAACGCAGAAATTAACTAAATTGTTTAAGTTCAGTCTAGTATAAAATCTCTTTTCTCTCATGTTTACAAATAATATTGCGCTCTACCACCATAACGTATCGACAATGCGGTTTGCACGGGACGGGACGTCGACCCACCTGTTGAGCGTATTATTGCAAACGAGTGTAAAATTCCTCGTTGCTTTTCCAAAGATGAGTTTATGACGTGGGAAAACCGCGTCAATTACGTAGAAATTCAGACGCGTTCTTTTCTGCGGTGAACTTATCATAAAAGAGCGATAGAAGAGAAAACACGAAATAGAATGTTTACACCGACGTTATGAAGGTTCTTACTAAAAGTTGAGTACAGTTATCATTTTTCGATTTGAGTATACTTAATTTGTAGGTACAGCTATGAAAGTTTGCTCGGCTTGAACCATATAAAAGGTTATTGCGAACACGGGCAGATTTGATTGCGGCCAGACACTCGGTGATGTGGTGGGTACCCGCTAGCTTTGTGACGATGCTCAGGGCTGGAGAAGTGTAAAGGTACATTTTTCACGTAGGTTAGAAACACAACCTTTATCAGTCAATAGAACACGGAGAAATGGAAACGGTGGGCAGGGAGAGTGGAAGAAAAAAAGGTGCTTTTGATCCCTCGTCGTCAGTTATTAAAGCATAACGCCTACAAGGCAGAGTTGTAAAATACCGTACACGCTTGCTAAATTAATGAGACGGATCGAAAATGTATTGTAACATGCACGCGTGTTTTCATAACATTCGCACTTTCCTTTTTTTCTCTTTCCCTCTCCCATTACAATAAATAGCATGTCGCGAGAGCAACACGGGAAACGCAACAATTGAGGGAAATTACACAGCTAGTGTAAAGCAGAGGGGAATTCTAGAACGATACACAGCGAAGAAAAAGAGGAGAGAAAAAAAAGTAAGTTACTACAATCATAAACTACTGTTGTATATCCGTCGAAGTACAAGAAAAAGCAAGGTTACGATACGGGATGACGACGGTAAAGGTGAATGTTTTTTCGCAATGTAGTCTTCAATATTCCACAAATGTGTGTGCTCTCTCTGTCTCCCTTTTGCCAGACTTTAATTCACAATTCACCTACGCGAGAAGTTTTTTCTTCTTTTCTTATTATAATGTTTGAAAAGACCGGAACCTGCTTCACGTCGCACGTCGCGCACGCGGCAGCATTCATTCGAAACCTCGATTTTCTGCGCGAGCTGACTGCTAAAGGTTTACCGTAGTTCATTTCTATACAGCAATCTAATGTACTCTCACCAGTTATAGGTACTCGTTTATACAGTAGTGCTCTCGTATTCTGCGGAAACGAAAAGAAATAATGTGGTCGTTATCGTCCGTATGAAAGGGCTATAGAAATAAGAAAATTATACTCTTGAAATGCCCGACTCCTATACCACAGCATTCATAAAGTACGAGTACATCCAGTAGGTAGTCGATATTTTACTTACCATCGATTTCTCGATAAGAGATACTCGAGTTTCTTTTCAGGTCTTTTTGATGGAGAATTTTTCGTCGAATTTTCTTGCAACAAATGTGTACTTTTCGATACTCCAAAGCGAAATTCGAAGGTGAACTACGATATATAGTTGACCATGCTAGAAAGTATAAGCGGCATGTTCAAACACAAATTAGCTCTTATCATTATTTGTTTGGTCCCGAGAGTTTGCTCTTTCTCGTAGTTGGAAAATTTCTTCACGAAAGTCCTACAAGTAAAGATGCTCCGAATTTAATTCAAATTTGAGACATGACGTCACTCAAAACGGCCTCTAGAAGTATCCGTTTCCCATATCGTTTCATATTTTCCGAACGTACAACATCAATTTGGCACCTAGAAACATTGAAAAATACCTTCAGAAGATTAATTGATGTGTTGAAATGTGTGTAATGAGGTTCACTCACCTTGTAAGAAGGTTTCTCAAGTCACCACTAACGATTTTGGCAATAATCAGCAGAAAGTATTGAGATGGGCACTGAAAAATATCACGTAAATTTTTAATTAGTTTATATAGAGAAAGTCTGTCACAGAAAAGAAATCAACTTAAAAATGATTTTTGTAGGTACATTCATAAAAGTGAGGCACGGGTGATATAATGAAGAGCCATGTTGTCTAGAATCAAGTTTCCAGCTAAGAGCTGCCATTGCATTCAAGTTGAGTGTATTTGGCGTAGAATGACGTCATCAAAAGACAGAAAAATGGATGTGCCATCAACTGGAGGCCAAATTCTAGACAATATGCCTATCCATGATATTTCCTTTCTTTAGTGTCCCAATAGACCAGATTATCGTGACGTCACAAGCTCCTTACCTGATGTTTACCTCAACCTACCCTATAGCCCGCTTAAAATTGTCAGTAGCCAACGCCTACTGTAGAGACGGGGTTAAGAGAGTCCTTGGTAAAATGGAAGCATAGTGGGGAACTCATGACAGCACAGTGAGAAAGTACTCCGGATCAGTACCTTAAATAGAAAAGTAGACAAAGACAAAGGTGTTCAGTGGTTGTAATGTGAATGAAGGTACACCTAACAGCCCATCCATAAGCGACGACCAAACGGAAGAAAAGGACTTGGGAAACTTGAGTGAAATGTACAAGCCTAGCTGCAAACAGTGCAAAGGCTTACATTGGTGAGACTAAGAGAAAATTCAGCATCAAGAGCACGCAACATTAGGGGAAAATTAGGTAATAAGTCACTGGTTGGCAAACACTGGCACTGTACAGCACAATGGTGAAGGAATATGCGAAGTCATAAATTGCATGAAGAGAGGAAAACTCGAACAGATGAGAGATTGCAAAGGCAAAGAGGAAAAAAGCCAGCCTCTTGAACAATGTAATCACTTCTGACAATGAAAGGTCATTCGGCTTGGTAATTGGACGAGACACAAAGAACAAAATCGACGGATAGCCAATAGAAATACAGCACATGAACAAATTAGCCAATCATAAAGCAGTTTTGTTGTAGCCAATCAGATCACAGCATTATACTATACAAACTAATGTTCAAGGCCTTATTCTTCAGTAACGTACAACTTTTAATGGGGATTAGGGACGCGAGAGTACCCTCGTAAGCTAGTTAATAAAATAGAATTGTACACTTGAGATCTTTTTCATCTCATGTAAAAGATCACGTCTGCGGAAACGTCCTCTTTCACCACTTCATCATTCAGTAACAACATCTTATTAAATAGAGCAATTGTATGCTGTAGATTGGACTGACCGCTATCAGGAGACTGAGAATACGTTTGCGTTCCGACCAGGTTTTGAGTTGGCTAATAGCCAAAATTTCCTAATCAAAAGAGGGAATTCTACTTTCATAAGAGGGTATTAGTGAAAATATTTACAACTTGGTATCTTCTGTCTTCCATCACGCCTGTTAGTTTACATTAAAATTGAATCCTGGCTTCTGATTTGGAAATATTCAGAAATTCTCTAGACTAAGGGCAGACACTAAGCATAAATTAGATCTTCAAACTAGGTACCTTTACATAAATACCTATATTTGCAAATTAGATAATGCGTAAAGAATGCGACAAAGAAATTTTGACAGCCTTCAAAAACCCTGCTACTAATTGTCGCAGCCCATTTGAAAAACCAAAAAAAAATTAATTCTTTTAAATCGCATACAGCCATTTGTGGAAAAATTTGAAGTATTAAGCCCCGCCGTCTTCTCAGGATAAGATGGTAAATTCAATTTTGGTTTTAGGGCTATTCGCAAAATACACCAAATACAGCTAATTTATGGAAGAAAATACGCGATGACTTTCTCGTCCAGTTTCCATAATCTGCCACCTGCAGCGCAACCGCTCTGCATTTTGCGAATATTGTAAGAAATTTTTAATCATACACGTTCTGATGTTCTACGATGATTTTCTTCAATAGCTTTATATCATACGTACGTAGAATAACTATAGTACCTATCAGAATATTTTAAGCAAAAAATAATATCGTAACTAAATTCAAGGTCATATTTCGTGAAAAAGTTAGTCCAAAAATCACGACGAAAGTGTTTATGCGACATCCGAGAGTCCTACCAACATATAAATATTTGATGTAGGATTCATAAAGCTTGTAGGTACTTAACATGCACAATCTAAATTCTTCTCCCTTCCTCATAGTGTGAGGTTATTCTGCAAGAATACGTGACTGATAGTTCGAAATTGATGTTTTTAAACCAGAAAGAAACAAGTAGCAAAGTTTTTCCAATTCAATTCTGTTCTAATATCAATAAATGCGCGACGATGCTTACACATAGTCAACAGGTGTTCGAAAAGTACAGGAATAAGGTAAAAGTTGTAGCAAGAATTCCTCTGATATTCGCGCTTTCCATTTTACAAAGTTATCGCATATCCATACTCGTTCTTTGTACGGAGAGACTCCAACCATCTCGCATTGTTGAAGCAATCCACATCTTCGCCATACAGAAAATCTTTGCTCGGTGAAAGGAAATCTGGAAATTATACGACGCGACGAATAAAACATTATGCGTACACCAATCTCAATTTATGCGTACAAGAAACACGTGTGCAGATACAGTAATATCAACAAACCGGAAAACAAACGGTATGTACAAGAACGGTACAAATAGAAAGAGGGTAGATGTATGAATGCGAAAGAGAAAGGGGCGAAAAAAGGGAAGTTTGCAATAATCTAAGAAAGTTGATTTTTCGTGTCTTCAAGGATGAAATACTACAGCGTACTCGTGTTTATGATTCGCAAAGCCCAGTGTATCAAATTGCAAACGTTTTAGTAATTTTTGTAGGGCGGATGCTGCGGGCGTTATAACGCGCAGGGACTTTCTCTCTCTCTCGCTCTCGCCCTTTTATATTTTCAACGCGTCTCCTGTTATTATAACTGTATTATATTGTTAAAGTTCCGGCTTTTGTTTCCTCAATACATTCGTAAATGCGTCACTTTGAGAGACGTCAGACGTCGTTGTCGGTCTCCGGCGGGTATCTCCTTGCGCGATGATGACGAGAATACAGAATGTCTTCGCTGAAGCAGCGTGGGTGTGCATTCAGGCGCTTCACCACCGTGCCTAACAATCAACTCGACAAATGTTAATATCAAGTTGGCGCTCATTTCGTAATTACTGTAAATAATTTTACCGCTTTTACGGTAGCATCGGCCCGGCCTATCTCTTTCCTCTTCTCGAATTCAGCGCGTTATGTCACTCGTTATACCAGGGAAGGAAAATACGACGAACGTGTTGCGTCTTCTTTCGGCGATATAAAGTAGACTATACACAATACACGATGAAAGTGAAAAAGGGTGCCCTATGAGTATTGTTGGACGTTCATTTGCCGGCGGCTGTCGAGAAAGTTTATTTGCCGGTGTTAAGCACGTTTGACCTATGGTTTGCCCGCGATATTGCAGACCAATTTACCGTATTCAGTCTCGGCGAGAAGAAAGAATGAAGGGGAAAATAGTCTGTCGTAGTTCGCTTTTACTATTTTCTCTCATTCAATTTCAGTTGTCTTTACCATTTTCACCTGTTATTGAATTAGGAGACTGCTGCTAAATAACTTTTGAGACACGTTCCCCAATATTCTTGTCAGCAATATTTCTCAACTTCTTTCATCATAATCGACCCTCTTGTTGCGAGAATGAAAGGGAGAGAAATTTTGAAGTGCTCGTTCGATTGATAAAATGTTTTTTGTAAATTTCTCGCGACAAGGTTGAATCATCTCCATCAATTCTTTAAGGTGGGAAAAAGCTTGAGTAAGAGTCGTCGCGAGACTGTAAGTTAATACACCGCAATTTCATATAATGGTTATCAATTCGGTCTTTGTAGGTTTAAGAGACGATGAAACAAGAGTCCTACTTCTCTTCTCTTTCCAAGTGTCTCATCTGAAATACGCACTCGATGATACTTCTGCATCTTTTCCGATCTCTTTTAGCGTGAAGAGTTCTTCAGGTGTCATAACGATCCGTTTTCATCTGGACAGCAACAATGATAGATGGAATCAACAGATAATTCAAATCTACAAGTTAGCAGATTCTTCTGCTTAGACGTATTTCTTCTTTTGAAGCTCGTCGATCGAAAGAAGGCCTGATCTACGCGTGTTTTTATTTTTGCAAAATACATATTTGCCGTTTGCGCGGAATATTTAGACCTTTATTCCCCCAAAGGAATTGAAAAAAGTTTTGACTTTTGAGTTCTACAGTAAACATACTACTTATATGAAAACTTGTTGCACTTTGAAAAGTTTTCGCCATGTGGATTGGATGTAAAAATTTTGTACCGGTCTTATATACGCGGTCCTCTGCCGTCTATAGCACCAATCTTCTATTTACCCTCTAGATGTCTGCGGCCTACCAAACGGGAAGATCAGTTGACAAAATCTAGTACGCGGTCTACAAATTATCAAGAAATTAATTTCCTTTTTTGCTACCACTATGGAGTTCTTATTTCGTAGACAAAAATTTTTGACCACGCTTATGGAACGAAAATCCCAATGAAATTCCTATGCCGTGGAAAATTTTAGGAGGGGGCTTGGAAAAATTTCTACTCTCGAGCTATATATGACAGGAGAGGGTCTTGGAAAAATGTCGACCTCCAAGCTATATGTGATGGGAGGGGAGACTTAGAAAAGGTTCCCTGCGTTCCTCGTTTAACTTCGCTAAGGAAAGCGTCATTTTTCTAGGTCCCCCTCCTATCATACGCGACCCGGTCCACGGAAACCCGGCCACACATATAGCTTAAGAGTCGAAATTTACGCCGTGTGCCGTCCGGTGAAAAACTTTGAAAAATTTTGACTCCTATATAACTCGAAAGTCGAAACTTTTTCAAGTCCCCCCTCCCCCTCTCCGTGACGCCATCAACCTCGGGCCGCTTAAGCCCGTAGGCGAAAATTTCCTGAAAGTATCTCCAACAAAAGGTTTAGCGGGTTCCCCGCTAAAAAAAATCAAAATACTTTCTTATCGTCCACACGTTATTATTGTGAACAGATAGTGTTGATAACCCGAATAAAACTCTCATATTGTGGACAGAAAATTTCGACCATGATCAAGGAAAACCTTCACCATGATAGCATGAAGTGCGTACTGAAGCCCTTAATTATTACTAGACTTTGTCAACTGTAAAGAATGATCTCTCTGTTCGGTAAGCCGCATACTTTACACTGCCATGTACAGGAACACCGCATACAAGGAACAAAACTTTCATTTAAAAATAAAAGCAACGCCAATGAGACCGGTATCAAAACCTAACTTTCAAGCTCAATAGATATCAAACAGGATGTTCGAAAAGTTTCAACTATTAGGCTTGACGGGTTTCTAAACGTCGACTTTGAACGTGATGGATGTATGTGAGAAATGGAACATGTAGAAATTTTATCGTGTGGAGGGCAAATTTTTAGTAAAAAAATAATAATAAATAAATAAAATTAATTTTTTTCATCTCCAACTGGCTCCGCGATCCTCCGATCTAACTTCCTGGATCCGTCCTGGAAGAAATTGAAAAATGTTGACCTGGAACGAGCAAATATATAACCTAGTATACCATGAGGCGTTCGACAATCCAAACGGCATGCGTAAATACTTGTAGTGACCTTCTGGAGTGACAAATGCAGTCTTTTCAATAGAATCTTCATGCAAGCTGATTTGATGGCCCCTGTTACCAGTCACCTCTTGTAAAATATCTTCTATCAATGGTAACGGGTAGTGTTCTTTGATGGTTAAGCTGTTCAGTTTACGATAATCGACTACCATTTGTCGTTCACCAGTTTTCTTTGGTACAAAAAGAACTGGGCTTGAAATTGATTCGCGTATGATGCCTCTTTTGAGAAGTTCGGAAATTTTTTCTCTCGTCGCCAACTTATCAACTTTGGTCATTCTGTAAGGGCGATGAACAATAGGATCGTCAGTTTGGAGTCGAATATGCATTGTTGCTATTGTACAATTTCCCAAGTCTCCAGACGACGCGTGTCGAACATTCTCAAAGATATACATTAAGTTTCTTTTACTTTCTTCGTTGACATCACCAGCAGCAATATTCAAATTATTACAATTTAAGTGGACTCAATTTTCAAAAATGACCTCTTTGTCGTTTCGATAGTATGCATAAGGTCTGGGCTTTCAGTAACATCGCGACCAATCAGTACACTGGCGTTGGCAATACACGAGTTTTCTAAGAGATATTCTACTTCAATGGAAACAACGTCAATTTTGGTAGAACATACACAGTAGTGAAATACTTCAACCGCGATATCTTCAATTAAGTTCAATATGACAGGAGTGGTCAGATGCCTTATTTGAACACCACTAAGTGACGTTGCTAAATCCTGTGACATTAATGAACGTTAACTGCCAAAATCAATACCGGCAACGTTTACCACCTTGTAGAACGGTCCTAGTCATGGTTTTGGTGGTTGGTGTCTCTTAAGACCCGAGCCGAGAACTTGTTTACTTGTGGCTGACACGGGTGCCACATTCCACCGTGGTACTTGCTCTGTGGATTGGTTTTCTTGCGACTTCCCGCCGGTTGCGCGGCAATGCCTGAAGACATGACCTCCTCTTCCACACTTGAAACAAGCGTTAGCCTCTCGGAGTCGTTGGTGGCATTCCCTTTTCCGGTGACCCACCTTACCACAATGGTGACATGTTGGAGAATTTCCTAGGTGCGTACTGGATATTACTGTAGATCGAGGGAATTACCGTCCCTATTGTGGAGGGAACTACCCTCGCTGTTTTTTCGCCAATATTTTTCACATTCTTTTCACAGTAAAATTTTTGTAGGAAGAGAGCTAGTTTAGCTGGTGTAGTAGGCGTGCGGTTCTCAGCAGCATCTTGGATCTGCTGGCTAAGGTTACCCAAGATCAAATCTTGTTTTTGCCAGTCCAATAATGCAATTGGTAGTTTTCTTATCCGCGCTAGTTGTTGGTGGACGTATTCAAAATGGCTCTGCTCTGGCTCCTTATAGGTTTAAAGAATTTCGCGAAGCTCTAGGAACATGTTTCTTCTTGTTGGAAATGTTGTTGTAAGCAGCTCCTTCCATTCCAGCCACGTGTAGCTGATGGTTGGCAGTCCTTGGTACCACGCCTTTATGACACCGGCCAATTTTAAGAGGGCGAAGTAGGCCGTTGTTGTACTCGGCCAATTGTAGATAGCAGCCAGTTCATCAACTTTTTCGAGCCAAAGTTCCACAATTGTATCCTTGGAGCCAAATGGTGGAATAAGGTCCTTGGCCGCCAATGCCGGGTTGCGCTACAGATTGGCATTAAACTGATTGTTCTCAACGCTTTGTGAGTTTCTTCTGGCTGGCTTCTCGCATTGTTGCTTGTCGTTGTTCTCCTTCAATCGTATGGTTGTACTGGGTGTACTCGACGTTGGTTGTTTGTTTGACTTCGCTGCGGGGGCATATTGAGTATATCCCACTTCTGATATAACGCAGAAGTAATTTATACAATATTTATTCAAGAGAGTTCACAATATTCAACATATAAGGCTCTAAGTCACAATACTACGTTTTATAACTACATCGGAGGTATATCACGCCTTTATTAAACTGCTAGGCAATTATAATACCGCATCGCGTATTTTCGTGTTACATCAATTTGAAACGGTCTCGCCCCACCCCTTCCCTTGGGAACTCGATAATCTTGACTTGACGTCAAGATTGGACTTTGGGGGAAAAATTCTGTCTTCTGATCCAGAGTACTGCCACACCAAACAAACTAGCCTATGCAAAAGAAGGGGCCCTTAATTTCCAAATTGGCTCAATGATCTTGACCTGGAGTCACTCTCCAAGCGATTGATATTGACTTCCCTGACAACTTCAAAGCCCGAGCGACAGGATCTAGAGTGAGCATTAGCACAGGTGTTACTTGAGTATGGCGGAAAGTGACAGTGGCGAAGCCTTCCTCCTACTTCAGTGAGCTGAATGATTCTGATCTCAATTGACCTTTAGCTATTTAGGAACTTCTTCGGAACGCAAACTCAACAGAAGAAAAAGGCCAGAGCTTTAGATGTTAGACATGAATGACCTTTGTTTTTCGTGCATTAGTAGAAAGATATTTTCCTTATATACTTCTTGGTGAATAGGATCAGTATAAATTATTAGAAGACTTCCCGCAAAAGATGAGATTTATTGCGAATGTGCAAAAATTGCTGTAAACTGAACATGTTTCCGATTTTTGATTGCTGTCGACTGGAACCATTCGAATTTGTCACGTAGCGGTGAGCTTTTCAAATATCATTATAGAGTACAAAGTGACGTCATGAACAAACCTGTACTTCTGTACGCTCTTTGCCTTTCGCAGAGCTGTATATTGCATAAATTTTAGATTGTAGTCGAAAATCATTCAGATTCCTAAAACTCGTCCTGGTATTGCGAGCAACAATAGATTCTGCGCGATGACGTTGATAGGGCACAAACCGATAGTTACAAAAACTTTTCAACCAAAGATGTCTCGTCTCGAGAATTAATAGGTCATCATTTAATCGGCGAAGAAAAAATATTGGTGTACACGACAATAAGAGTATTGCTGCTTGAGAGAGTATTGAGTGTATTTCCATAATACAAAACTTACAAAAATACTGAAATCTTTTAGCATTCGAAAGACGTAGTTCTCTTTCTATATAGCCTGGACGGGATGAGGTATTCATTGCTATTCAACGAAAATCGACGCTTCTACCGTCGTAATTATGTCAAGTTGACTTAAGAGAAGAAAACTTTTATTCCACAGAACTTTTGATGATAAGAGAAAGAGAGGGGAAAAGATTTGGGCTTGAAATTTCACGCGCCTCGAAAGGAAAAGATACGACCCGGATTTTTGATCGCTGACGGCAAAAGCCTTAATACGCTCTTCTAGTTTTTGTTATAATCATCGATATACTATATAATACCTTTAATTTCTTTGAGAAATCTATCGTCCTCGTCTTTGTGAAGGTTGGTGGAGAGTGCAATGTAACGCCGGCACGCGATTATAAAACAGCGTTACTTCTCGTTCTGATCATCTCGAGTGTGAATCCCATTTAAAAGAAAGTATAAGGAGAGAAGAAAAAGAACGAAAAAAAAAAAGAAAAAAAAAACGCTTTTTCGTTTAAAACTCAAAGTGTTCTTAACCCTGGCTGTTCTTTGTTTTTGAAAAGTTTCTCTTTATCCGTTTGCTCGCGCAGAAATGTATCTTCCACGGCGAATTCCTTCTTCATTAGATGTTTCTCATTATGTCTTCCCCTTTTAATTTCTGCGCTGCATTCAACAGAAATCAATACCCGGACCCTTATTTTCGTGTTTTGCTTCGCAAACATTCTCTTTTTAATACGCTAGTTATTTGCCCACGTTTCAGCGCCGTAGTTTGCGTTTTATCGCGGCGATAGCGATTTTCGAGTTGAAAAAGAGCTTCGTGTGAATTATACAATCGACACTTGGTATATACTATGCGAGTACGTATGGGGCGCAGAGAGCGTGCGAAACTCTTCCGAATATACTCTTCTATTTTACACACGGTGTACGCTTACGCGTTTATTCATAAAACATAACTAATAATGACCGTCGACTGCGGGAAACTCAATTTCCAGCTTTAGGAAATCACGAAGAATGAGAGTAGGAAACAGTAGAGAGACTGGTATAGGTTTTGTATGGTATAGAACCTATAGTATAGACACATCGTATAGTACACGTATACACGACAAGAACAGTTTTACTTTTTTACAAGTTAGCGGTGATTCGAGTCCGTGTAAAAAATGTAGTATTCGAGCGCGCACAAAAAGTTCACAAGTTTCCTGCTCATAAATCCTACCCGTCTAAGTCGTGAAATTTTTATACAACGATGTCGCGTACTTACGAAACTGCAAATTATGTTCTTTACTGTTTCATATATTGTCTGGAGAGGTATCGTAAACTATAAAACTACTCGTCATAAGAAGGTTTATTCCAAGAAAAATATCTTGGAGCGAGTCGGGAAGCGGAGAGAACGAAAACGAGTGAAGATTGCAAAAATTATTCTAAGACCCCTTTGAAAAGCAAACACTTTTTTTTCGGATGATATTCTCGCTAGTTTAAAGTACGTCTAACACAATGGAGGAAAGTCGCAGATTCTAACTCCGCTATCAAGAAGCAGGAATTTATGCGTATTTTGTGTTTTCATTATCCTTTCCCGTCCCTCGCTGATAGCTGTAAACGTCCGTATCCATAAATTCAATGATATACGGCGAGCTGAAGTCAACCTTTACTATAAACCTATCACAGGCAGCGATTGAATTACTAAAAAAAAACTAGATGCATTACAATTTTATCAAAATTTATTTTCTATCATCTTTGACAAGAACCTCAACTCATTTCTAGATAAGAGAAACGATAATGAGGGATACACTGCATGGGACTCCATTTTGCATGAGATAAAGCCTACAGCGGATGGCTGCATATCTGTGTTTTGATTATACAGCCATTAGCTAGAGACTCAATCCTGTACAAGATGAAGTTCCACATAATTTTTTTGTTATTCAAACTGGGCAGCCACTGACAATGCAATCGCCGAACATGCATTAATAAAAAATAAACACACTACTACCATAGTCGACCGGAATGTAGTCAGCCACGTCATAAAAAAATTATTGGATACAGTTTTGACTACAAATCCGCCAGGATCACTGAAAACGCGCGTGTTACATTCAACAGTTGTGGTACTCTTGTCAAATATGGAAGAGGTATCAAAACTATGGCGGTACATGGGAGGATAAAATGGAAAATTTAGGATGACTTTTGGTAAGGAGCTCGAGAGCAGGTAAAATGGACATCCATTTTGTTTTTCAAATTAACATTACACCCCTTTGATAAACATTTGATTTCTTAGAAAACAAGATGGATGTCCCGTCGTACCTTCGCATGAATCACGTAAGCCAAGTTCACTTAAAAAACAAGATGGATGCGGCCATTTTACCTGCTCTCGAGCTCCTTACTTTTGGATGAAACGGAATAGAAGGTTTTGTCAACCGATCTAATTTGTAGAATGTACGTGTGTGGACATCTTTTATGGGATGTTAGGAGGCCAAATCTGCTTCATCCAAGTGTTAATTCAATTTTTTAAATTTTCTCCCATATATTGCCATAGTCTGGATACATCTTTCATCGGAGTATTGCAGTTGGAAATTTCAGTTTTAGCTTTTGGCTTGAACTTATAACCTTCAAAAATTTGGACTTGAAAAAATTCATTCAGCTTTTGGTTCAATTTAGGTAGCTTAATTCAGCTGATTTTTGACTGATCAATGTAATGTAGACATGTGAGTTTGAATGAACGGGGTTTATTTGTCATACATGTGGAAGATACCTATTCTCCAGTTCGTTTGAACATTATCAAGCAGTTATGCGGGAATCGGAAAAGCTGAGAAAATTTGTCTTATTTTAGTTTTTGGCTTGAGCTGGCTTTCAGCTTCTCTGTAATCAGTAAGAATTCTAAGGCGCTATAGAGGCATTCTCGCCAAATGTGGGAAGGGGTATTCAGGTTTGAAGGAGCAGTGCGCGATCTAATACTACTCTATTTCCTTAATACTCAAGACCACTTCCAACGTTTATTTACATTTATGAGAGTACCTTCAGCGCCTTAAAAATTCGGCTGAATTCAGCTTTTGGCTTTCAGCCGGCTGCAATACTCTGCCTTGTATCTCTCACCGCTACAGTACAATGCTAGCGCAGGTGCCTGGGTCAAATATGGACTCATAGCGTCTTCAAATATCTGTCCGCATGATAAAGGAGCTACGTGTAGGCAATTCGACGTATTACTATCAAAAGACGATTGCCTTTTCCCCGCTGGTTATCGAGCATTCTTCTCTGTACAATATTTGCAACGCGTCAAACCGTCAATAGTGACTGCTGTCCACATGTAGTGAACGGACTGCAGCTCCTTCATCTATAGCGGACAAAAACTCTATAGGTAGCGTAACCTACACTAGGTAGCGCTAGTTACAACGGTGATCATGGATTTTTTTTAAATACATGCGTTAGTTCAAACGCATTTTCCGAAGTTATTGGATTTTTAATCAAGAACGGTATGAGAATCAAAGTTGTAGAGAATTCTCAAAAGAACATTTTTTGTAATAAACAATTTTTTCTAAAGCTCATACTTGAATTGGAAAACAGAATTGAAAAACTATTTAGAGATATACAAATTCAACCATGATCACCTTTGTACGCGGGGCCACCAACACTGGAGACTTGAAGTTACGCCGCCTATCGCCAGTCCATTATTAGGTTGTATACAATATTAGAAGTACCTACATATAGTCATATGGAAAAATCCGAATATTATGATTCTTACGCAGATAGATAAAGAGAAGATAATTGAAAGAACAAACCATTTTCTATTTGTTTAGCCTACTTTCAGTCAGATTAGTGCAGGACAAGACGAGTTTTATTAAAAATCAGATAGAGGACAGAGGGCGTTATACAGTCACATCGCACCAATGAACACCAAAACGTCCATGATGGAAATTAACTGCGACCTGTTGCCTTCTTATACATTCCAGCCTCATATAAAGTATTTATAGTGAGATTGCCTTGAACAGATACCTTAGTGACCTCTACAGAGGAAGAGGAGATGAAGAAATTTACACCGCGAGCGCAATGCGTAACAGAGATAGACCTAAGGTAGTGAAGAAAAGAAACGCGTATCAGTCCAAGTAGTGTGCCGATCATCCGTGGTACAAGGCAATCTCTCGTGGAATGTACTACAGTCTGTTAACTAAAAAAGGGAAGTGATTAGATGTCTCGGTACTCGTGGAGTGACTTCTCTTGCATTATAAAATTCTGAAACGTCTAATTTGGGTTATGACGTCACTCCCCTTTTTCGGCGAACGGACTATGCCGACTAGCCGAGCTAGAGTCTATCTCATAAAAATTGGAAACAAGTCTCTGGTACACCAACGCAAGTCACCGTCCGTGTGTTAACAAGTTTTCGCGTTCAGTGAGTGCTCCATCTATTCCTGTCCCCGGAGTCCTTGGCACTGAGATCGGTTTGCAGGGTGGACTTCTTGTATACTGCAAAAAAATTAAAATGGAACTGGGCTGAGCATATAGCTAGATAAGAAGAGGACAGGTCAACTTACAATATTGAAAATTGGTTTTTAAAAATGGTTAGGAAGAGGGGATAATGACATGGCCACAATAAATTATACCACCTTGTTGCTCATGACCTATAATGTAATATATAACTATGAATATTATTTAAGATCTACAAATACAAGAAAGCTCGCAATAAAAAATTAAAAAAACAGATTTTCCTTCAAATATAGCTCATGTATCAACGAAGTTTTTCCGGATGTTTTACTCTCCATCGTAGGAACTGAAGATAGATTTATCGAGTGACTGCTTGTGAAGATGCACACAATTAATTAATGACGGTGGACATGTTCACAGGTGTGCTATATTAAGTGAGAGCTCAGTCGCAGAATGGTTTCGGTAACCGTTTCATAGGCAAGATGTTCCAGAGTCAAACCCCACTGGATGGAAGCAATCTCCTTGTTTCATAATCCTCCTCTCCCTCAATTTTATGCATATATTTGCGATGGGTCCTTCATAATTAATGAAAACATAAACCCTAATCTTGAAGCATTAGCTGCAACATATAAAAGAATCATCGATGGATAAAAACAATCCACCTTCTTCAAATGGCGATTCTCTCCTCTTATTACCATAAGTTCCATGCAAAATAATACAGACAAAGACAAGTTTCTCTCTCAAGCCAACTGACATAATTACAAAAGCAGGAGGTCGATTTTCGTTGAATAGCGACGAACACCTCCCCTTTAAGCGAATTCCGTCTTTCGAATGCTACAAGATTTCTGTATTTATATTATTATGGAAATGTATATACACTTGGTTCGTTCCCATAATAGCAGCAGTCGTATCGTCGCGCTGCGATCTTTCCTGCTCAACGATTAAACTATATAGTCTAAAAGTTCTCGAGACAGGACGTGGTCGGTTGGCCTTGTTGATCCTCGGTTGACGAGTTTTGGTAATTATTAGCCTGCACGCTGTCATCTCCGCGCAGAATTCATTTGTTGCTCGTAATACGAGTTCGCGAGCGAAAAGAGTTATAGGAGTAGTTCCGGACAGACGACCCAGCGCTGAATAATAATGGCGCGAATCTCCTCTTATATTTGAGAGAGAGAATGGTCTTCGACTGCAATCTAAAACTTTATATAACTTTGGTACATAGTGTTAGTATAGTGGCTCGCCTGGTAATTGACAAAGTACTGTAAAAACAGCGCGGAATTCGTTTTGCTGGGAAAATGCATCTCGTATTCCGCGTACGTCACGTTTCCTTCCTGGCGCGCGATGTTTGCCAATACAGCTAGAGAAACTAAAAATTGCCTCAACTCCTTAACAGCATTACGTACAATATATATACTATGACGTTTGTTTTTTTTATCTCTCTCTTTCTCTGACTTAACGATACGATATTGAATAAATTTAGAAATATGGTTCAATTTAGATCGGTGTTTGATATTACGTTTCCAGATCCGAGGGGAAAAGTATAACTCTAAAAAAAGCGAACGCTTATATAAATGTGTATAGATAGATCTTTCCCTATTAATACAAAACCATTTAAAATCGTCCGAAACTTATCAAAAGACCGCTGTAACTATTTTATTTGCGTCCCATTGTACGTGAGATGCCGCTCGAAAAGGGATGATCGCAGAATAAACGCGTTTTGTATTCCACGAGGCTTTTTGCTAAAAAGGGCTTGCAACAGATGTCCGCGTTTAATTAGAAGGACCCGCAACTCGTCTGCCGTATATGTATTTATACAAGAGCGAGAGAGAGAGAACGGCTATACTTGGTTACTATAATACTGTATAGAACAAAACACTGTTGCGGGGTTAGGGAAATTAAAAGCGTAGACGTAGGGTAGCGTTCAGTTTTTCAAACTTATCCGATACTCTACGAAAACATACACACTCACACGTATGCGATATACGCGTATACTTTTATCGGTATTAACGCGAGCATTTGTTGATTTTCTCAATACCTTCAAACGTGTCAATAAAAATAAATCCCCCTTCTCGTGCGTATTCCTGTTGCTTCTGAATGAAACGGCAAAAAAAAAACTGATGCACGCACGTATATTCGACAGCGGAATCCGGAGTGTTTTGAAAAATATTAACAAGCCGAATATACGTTGCGTTGGTGAGAGTTTGAAAATATTTGACATTTATTAAAACGACATAATATTATGCCAACACATTGAATAGTTCAGTAAACGAAAGTACATAAAAAAAAAGTGGAAAGCTCGGTAGACGACCGAAGTAAAATAACAGCAGCAGCTTTCAAAGTTTCCTTCGTTCGACTTTGAAATTTATTCGAGAGCAACCACGACGAAGCTTTTATGAAATCTGACGTCGTTCTACACGTCTTTGGTGAAAAAGACAGATGGGTTTAACGAGCGAAGAATATCAAAAGATTTAGACGTGATGTAGACAGAAAAATTGGAAAAATTCAAAATTTCTCTGGAAGCAAACACCACCTCTTTATCATCTTCGAGGGAATAACAAATTTAACGATATTGAAGTGTTACTCCTTGAGCAGTCACAATCGGGTTTTCATGATGATAGTTGTAACCAACCACACAACGTTCATTTAAAAAAAAATTTTATCACGTAAATGGATTTTCTAAGTAGGTTACACGAGAAATTATATGAATATTTTACAGATACTGTAGTCTTAAAATCAAAAATACAATCACATATGTTTCTCAATTTTCTTCGTTATAATAATCTTCAACTTTCTGGCCTAAGCGTACAAATTTTTGAGAGTAGTCTAACAATTTTGCGTTGGGCAGTGTTTTTACTTATTATCTGAATTATATTGAGTTGGCGATTTGGAAGATTCTCTTGTTTGAACCTGAGGGGTGGCCGAGCAAGAATAATATTATCATGCTAAGCAATTCTAGGTATCTCCGGGTTGTAAGTCGCATTTTTTAATTATTGAATCACAAATGGATCCAAAATCTATCATTATTTTTCCAAACCTCAAACCCATACCCATCTCAGGGGCGAAGAGAATACCGTAAATTTTGAGTCTACTAAATCAAGAATCAGTATTGAATTTCAGATTTTGTTTACATTTCACAAGTCAAGTTGTAATTGATTTTCAGTCAAACTCTTTTGACTTTTTACCCAAAAATCTTACTTCAATCAGTAATTGATAATCGATGCGCTAAGAACGTAAGTTAATCGACTTTCAATGGAGCTTGAAATCCTCAATCACAAACTTAGAACTAAATCGCTATAGGATTCTCTCCTTCTTTCTTCATTTCCTACACTTCATCATCTTCTTGCAGAATATTATCATAGTACACAATTATTGAGTTGGCTCAGTAGTTGCCTATTCCTCCAAGTCCATATTTTTCTTCATAACTATGGCTGCCAATTCAGACATCTGGTTCCAAGGTTCTTTGGCACTTCGCATGATGGCTACCAGGTTACTCGGAGCAAGAGCTTCATCGATCCCAATCTCTTGAAGAGACCGACTAAGCTTGCCCCCCTCAGTCTTACGCCTCTCACTGGAATCAAGTGTGCTGCGGTTCACACCTTTACAATGTCAGCTGAACTTTCCCTAACTTCTCATGAAGGTAATTGTTGAAGCAATCAAGGCCGTTTAACACCTGCTTCAGGTGAATATTGAGCTAACCACGTCCTCGGTTCATCCACTTATCAAGGTCGCATATTGACACACGGGTCGTCCGTATACTTAGCTATGACACTACAAGCAAGAAGGTGAGAATTAAGGTGCAGACACGTACCTTAATTCTCACCTTCAGATATGACTCGTACCTTAGCGGATAATTTAAAACTTTACACTATACGCAATTCTAGCTTTCCATTTTTCAAGCTAGAAGCGTCTGTCCTTTTGCTTGACTCGTAAAGCCTCTTGGTCAGTAACCGTCCTCTTCTTTGCTTTAAATACCACCGCTCTCCCCTCAGTAAGGAGTTCAATACGCAAAGAGCCTCCGTTGAGACAACGCAGTAGGCAGCTCTTTGTTGGATCTTTTTTATCTCTTTACTTCTGTGCGCTAGGTTTATGGAGTCGGGCCATATCGAGGCACCTTATAGGTAGATCGACAATGTGGATTTATCATAATCCTTCTTCTAGCTTCCCTCGACTCTCCTAGGTTTATCATCACTCATCAGGCAACTTAGGTAGGTCACTACTGTCCTTTTTCTTTGCTATCAGGAAATGGTGCCTGAAGCTTAACTTGTGGAGCCAGGTCAAATGCCCAGATCTGGGTGGACTGAGTGTTCGACGGGTTGTGGATAGTATGGCCTCCGTCCAGGCCGACTCAATTTATTGCGTTACTGCCTCCAGAGTCTGGTTTACCCTTCTCTCCACCGCTACAGTTGTTTCAGCAGAGCATATCGCCAGAAGGTTCCACCTTGAAGATTTCGTAAATTAGGCCCCAGTACCAACTCCTGCTGCACACCACAAGTAACTGAGCGTTTCACTTAATGTCTTTGCCTGAATTTCTTGTCCTGAGCGGGTATGCAGGCACTTCTGCGTCTATAAAGGGTTCCAATATCTTCTCTCATGGTATTAAGAGATGCACAAAACTGACCCGTATATAATGCTGTCAGCCTGATTCTAGCACAAGTGTACAGTTTGAAAATCGTACTGACTACACGGGACTATACCTCTTTCCTTCCGATAACTCGAGAGTCGATCTACTACCACGCTCTCTAGAAGTTCGCCTGTGTTATCTAGTAGGTAGAATGGGCTTTCTTCCACTGCACAAGGAACTCTCCCTTAGAAACTGCTACATTGAAGGGGTCTACAAGCAGTGTCAGGTCAACTGAATGTATTGTATTCTAGACCGGATTCGGAATCTCATCCGTACCCAGAGCCCCCCCGCCCCCAAAGCTTATTAACGGGTGGGATTTTTTCGCACGAAATGAAAAGTCTGAAATCACGAAAAAAAAAGTCTTTAAGCGGTTACGAATCATTTTACAAAAAAAAATAAAAGTGGACATTAAAAATAGTACATGAACATAAAAAAGGTATATTAAACAAAAAAACAAAAAAATCACGAAAAATCAAAACTTTTTACCGAAAAATTAGTGTAAACAAAAGAAAGGATACGCTTCAATTATAAAATAAGTTGAAAACTAAAAAATCATTCTATGATTAAAAATGTATTGCACCACAAGGGCGCATTTCGCTTAACTCGGCCTGCCACCTTTTCTTTTTTGGCCAAGTGGAAATGTATTCGCTTCAGATGGCACTGATAGTAGCTTCAACCGAATGCACATCCCTACCGTATGCTTACACTGCAAACTTCTCAAAGAAGGGGGGGGGGTCATAAGCATTTCGATTCCTGCAAATTTCCTCTGTTGATGATTATGGTCCAGACATTGAATTTGCGGGCTTTGAAGTCGTCGAACGTTTGCCACCTGCCACCGCCTCTCAAAAATTTGGACAGTTATTTTTCCCAAATACATGTAAAAATGTGCTGCTGCATATTCTTGCACGCTGGCACTCGCAGACAGAATAGGTAGTCGTAACTTAGTTGTTATAAGAGATTAGAATAGAGATAGCGAATGTCAGTTAATTCACGTTTTGTACGTGTAGTTGAGATATCGTTCAATAGAGACTCGGTAGCAGGAAAGACGAAAGTCTTCGGATCAATAGAGACCTGTTGCCGAGAAAGACGAAGTTCGATTCTTACTTACTGACCAACACGCCGATTCAGAGTTGGGTGTTCGAGTAAAACGGAATGCCGGGCAAACGGAATGCCGGAAAGAAATATAATCCAGAAAACCGGTAAACGATCACCTCGACATTCTTCTCTGGTGGTGGACCCTCCTAAGAGGGGGAGATGTAAGAATATGCTGCTGCATATTCTTGCACGCTGGCACTCGCAGACAGAATAGGTACCTCGTCGTAGTTGTTATAAGAGATTAGAATAGAGATAGCGATTGTCAGTTAATTCACGTTTTGTACGTGTAGTTGAGATATCGTTCAATAGAGACTCGGTAGCAGGAAAGACGAAAGTCTTCGGATCAATAGAGACCTGCTGCCGAGAAAGACGAAGTTCGATTCTTACATACATTTGTTACTGCTTCCTGTTGCCACAAAGTACTCCATACAACTTTCTTCCTCGTGGAGGGCGTTGCAGAATTTCTTTATCAGTTGCAGCCCACTGACAAGTGGCAGTCACTGATAAGTGGCAGTCCATAGCGGCAAAGAAATATCTGGTATGTTGACGTATGGAGTGCTGTTTTTTGAATGTGGATTTCGTTTTCCTGACCACTGCCTGATTATGTCTGAAATTTCATTTAAAAATTGGCCGACAGGCAAGCATTCATTCCTTTATTTATTTATTTATTTATTTATTTATTTATTTATTTATTTATTTATTTATTTATTTAGTTATTTATTTATTTTTTGTGGAAACACTCTGAAAATTTCTTGAATTTTTTTTTTTTTTCGTGAGCATACTCGAAAATTTTGTGTGCTGTACTGTTCGTTACCACCACTTGTTATTTCGTTATTTTGGATGATTTTTTCGTGCTGTTGTTTTTCTTTCAAACGCCTTTTCTTTTCGTGCAGTTTAATATTCCCCCTTATTAACTGCTGTATCCACCTCGGTATCCAAGAGAGTTATGCCATCCTCTTCTACTACTGGTGGTGCTGCCATTGGTGGTAGCCGCAAAGGGAGCAGGAGATCAATGACTAAGCCCAAACGAGCCTCCTTTAACAAATAAAACCACCACAATTTTTTTATCTAAAGTATGATTAATCGCCACGACCGACCGAAGAACAACTCAGTTAACCTCAATTCTGAGCTCTCTCTAGATCGTGTAATTATTCATAGTCGACGCAATTTTGACGGGGATGACAAGTTTCTCCCAGGTGATTGGATTTAACACGAATATAGCTCGAAAGTTGACATTGAAATCCAAATACTTGAAATTGACTTTATTTTGATTCGTCGAAAAGAATTAACAATCGTTTTTGAATCGAATTCCAATAATTTTTCACCAATTCGCAGTCAAAGTAGGTAGGACTCAGTTGTCAACGATTTTGGTCGAAAAAATTAGTAGATCTTGAGTGGATCGACGGCGACCCAAAATCAACACGCTTAGAGAGGAACTTGGAAAGCTAATGCGACAGTACTCTTCATTAAACTTTTTTAAACAACATTCCACAGTATCAAAGTTGGAGTATATGACACATCATTTATGGGAAAAAATGAAGAAGAGAAATAAGATAGGCAGATCAGTATAATCTTCGCGACTAATATTCTTTGGAATCGAATTCTGGTATTAACACGTAGATGAGAGCCAAACTGATTATTATCATCGAGTTTAAAGCGCCCTCGAGTAATACATGAAATAAAAATGATACTAGAAAGGAAAACTGCAAAGAAGATTATGAAAAATAGCGTAAATTATTTGGTGTTACTATCGTGATACCCGCTAAAACTTTTATTTGCCTGGAGAAAGCATCATGAGAGGATGAAGAGAAAAGTTTGAGGAAAAATTGGATTTTAAAAATAAAAACGTAAAGTAGTAAAGAAGCATCCGGATTACGATTCAAGAAATGAAGATAAAAGTTGGAAAAAGTTTTGGGCAAAAGCATACCTTCACTGCTTACAGTGACTCTATCATTAACTACGATAATCAAGGGGAGTAAGGAACCTGTTTTGTAGAAGGCACCCTAAACTATACTATATGAATAATGCACTTATACCACTTCTAGCTCAATACATTACAAAACTATTCCTAGGTGCACTGTGCACTCTTTTTTGAAATCACCTCTCGCCACACGAGAAATCCATTAAAATAAACCCCGTATGATTTAAAGCAAACGCTTAAATAGCACGGTGTATTTATACGAAATCAGCATTAATGTAAATAGACTATGTCGAGCAAGCAAATCGAACGACACGAGGAGGATTTGAAATGAAGTGAACCGATCTGAAAAGGTCGCAGCGTACGAACACGTAATGGAAAAAAATTAACGATGCTGTCTTGCGATATCAGGCAAGACGGGAAGCCGGAATCGAAACACGTTGCACTTCGCATCACGCCTCATCCGTAACTCATGTTCGACCATTTACAAGTATCTCGTGTATCGTTTCACGCTTGTTGCCGAAGTCATAAATTGTCGTAGACACATCGTGCACCCGCGCACACATCCATTGCAGCGGAGGACTGCACTCTTCATAGGTTGTCCTTGCGCTGACGAAACAGTCTCACGCGCAAAAGTGGGCATATAACAATGTATGGCACGGAAATCCAGATGCTGATGCAGCGAACGAGATGAGAAAAACGGTAAATTGTCAGGATTACGAGGACGACGACGAGAAACGGAATAGGCAGGGCGAGGAAATGAAAAACGGCACCCGTTTAATAGGAACGTTAAAGCTGTGGAGCGAGAGACGCCTTTTGAAAGCTGATTAAAAGCTCAGCCGCCGTCACTTCTAATTCCGTATCTTTTTCCCTTTTCCATATTAAATAACGAATCTTAGCGAATTCATCATTTTAACCCGTGTAATTGTTCTCCTCGAGGAAGAAAAAAAAAAAAAAAAAAACTTCACCAACGGCTTGTAAAAATTTATTGTCGAGCCAGAAAACACGACTGGCGAGAAAGGACGTCTGGTTTAAATAATAATGAGCATAATAAGAGGAGACGATGCGAAATGGGAGTAAAAACGCGTCTAAAAAGAAGGGATGAGGGAGTGTATATCTTTTCAGACTGAAATGATCGCTTTTGAAGACGTCAACCGAAGCGACAGTGATACTCAGGGGTCGAAAGATATACTAAACGCTTTCGTACAGTAATAAACTACGTATAATGTGATAAAAAAATTTCGGGAGTGACTTTTTTCCTACGCATTAGTGTCGCGTCGCCATAATATGATTTATGTTGACGAAATTGAATGTGAACCAATTAAACAACTAGCGGAAAGATTAGCGCGAATGGGATCCCGTAGCTGTTGAATTTACTTTATTCGTAAAAGTAAATCCTGTAGTCTAGGAGTAGTTAGAATAAACTTCATTTGGAACAACAAGTGTCATGTAATTATTGAAAATTCTCTAACAAAACTTTGATGGACCTCTGAATAATGTGGAAGTCCACCAGCTTACATATTATAATATTACTTACGTTCTATAAAGAGCAAAACTTTTCCTAGTCCCAAAATATTTGTATAAAATATTTGGAAATCCAAATTTCTTACGAGTCCTGACGCGAAGAAAAAAAAATCTCAAGTACCATAGAACGCAAATCCTCAAATATGTACTGAGTGACGACACAACGTACCTTTCGGTAGGAAACTTTATTTATTTTTTTTCTCGCGGAGGCATAGGGGCTCTTGCGTTGCTGAAGCAAGACCCCAAAAAGAGGGCAGAAAAGGAAATAGAGTAGACTTGAAATTCTCAATTACGACATATAGGAACGAATAAAGTCTGGTCACAGAGAAACGATAAAAACGCTAAGAGGTAGGAGCCGGCGATTATAGACGGACGGAAAAGGATAACATCAAAGATGAACTAGTAGGAAAATGGTCGCGGCTTTAAATTAGTCAGCAGTTTCTAACCAGTCTACTCCCCCTTTGAAGACTCTCCAATTTTTAAATTTTTTGGTCTTATTTCGGCTTCAGGTTGACTTTTGGAGGAAGGTGTCAGATAAAGGCAGTATGAGAGACCGTGAACGGTTTTCTAAGAGAGATATCGTGAGACCACTTTTGTCGTCTGGAACTGCCATTTATACGGGGCTTGGTAGGCAGGAAGCTAAAGAATACATGTATTACCTTGTTTTTCTTTGGGAATGAGGCCATTCTCAAACCCAATCCTTATATTTTTCCAAGTAACCAAAAATTGCGAAGTCTTCTAAGGACTTTCTGTGGCGGATTCGCATGACTGAAGGTAAAACTACCTACGATTGGCTTCAATAAGATCTAGAGCAAATGAAAATTGTCTTCTTTGTAGTTTAGACTCAAACGCCGTTTTGTGTTCATTTAGGCGGATAGAAAAGGATCTTTCAGTCTCTCCGATGTATAGAGCTGTTCAATCAAGGCACGTTAAGTTATGTACTCCAATTCCATGGTAGGAGAGTTGGATTAGGGACAGAGAGGTCCCATAGGAAAGGGACAGACCCAAAATTTGGCGCTTTTTTACGCTTGATCCTTGAGATATGTAGGTCTGTGGATTGAGCAAGGTACTAAATAAAACTGCGCTAAAATAGCGTTCTGGAGGGATATTTTCTACCCTGTCTCTAGCAAAGTTTTAACCAAGCATCTCTGAATCAGAAACCTGTCCCGTACGTGGCCTTTGTACCCTTCATTCACAAGCTCCCGATAAACCAAATCGACCATCATTATGTTGGTTTTTGGTCGTACGACTGAAAAAAGACCAAATATTATGGTACCATCAGAAAATGGTTGATTTTTAGTAAATTTTTGAGATGAATCGACCAAATTTTGTCTATTCATTTCAGTTGATTGTTGGTCTTATATTATTCCTACTAAATTTTGATCATATTTTTGGTTGATTTTTGATCACTATGCGGAATACATTTCGACCCATTTTTTGGTCGTTATAATTGTCAATACAAAATGGAATTTTTCCTCGTTTCTTAGTCGAAAATTGATATTGTATTTATCACTCAATTTTGACTAAGATTTCTAGTCGATTTCTGGGAAGATATTTTGGGAGATACCTTGATCCATTTTGAGTAGATTTTTCCTCAACATCTACCAATATTTTTACTCTTTTTTTTTGGTCTATTCTCGTGCAAACCACGATCACTCATTTTTGCCCAAAATTTCCAGCCGATTTCTTAGGAATGAATCAACTATCATATTGCTCGAAAACTCGCAGATAATTAAAGATATTTAAAATAAAATTTAAAAATTATTATTCTTAATAATAAAATTATTCAATAAATGAACATTATTCTACTAATCATAAAAATATCAGATTATTATATTGAATTTAAAAAGTTCCAACAAGAATAATTATTAAATATAATTTTTTTTTTAATTTTAACAATTTTATTTTTTGAAATTAAATTTCAACGTTATTGAAGAAGTTTATAATATAATATTATTTTGAAAAAATAAAGATCTTATTTGAATTTTCTTGATATAGTTGATTTAATCAAAATTATTAATTTTTTTTTCAGAATAATTTATTCAATAAAAATATTTATATTAATTTTCAATAAAAATTACTATAAAACAACTAAAAAAATTGAAACTACATAACTTTTTATATGATTCAATTTATTTAACATATTTGATCCTTTAAATGAGAATTAATTATTTAATCATTTCAATGATTTTAAATAATCATATTGAACCAGAATGATATTTTTTATTTTTTTGTTCTTTTTTACATTCAATTAATAGAAAATTATTAGGTTTATTTATGACAAACGAAAAAATTATTAAAAAACAATTTTTAAAGAGTTAATTTAAACAACAAAATTAACATAAATTAAATTGATAAAAATTAATTTATAAATAATAAATTGATAAAGAATAATGATAATTATTGTATTATATCAATTAAATTATAATAGTTTAATTTAAAATTAAAATTAATATGTACGAATTTTATAAATTACATTTAAGTAAATAGATACATATAATATTTAGATTCATTTTAAAAAATTATTTAAATTAAATGATTCAATTTTAATTGGTATAAATCCAGGATAACTTCCACAAATTTCTGAACATTGTCCATAAATAATTGAAGGTATACTAATTAATATTGTAATTTTAGACCAAAAGCGCACTCCTCTCGATATAATCCTGCTAACGAGATTGCTATCTTCATTTCTTTCTTCTCTCACATGAGGAAGCCTTAGATATAGACTGGTTTTTCCTGTCGAAAATGGTGGTCTGTTAATATCATCTAACTATAGACCGTTTTATGGCGTTTCTACTGCCCAAAACTTGATTGTTCTGCTGTGTTAAAAGTGGTCTATTTGTAGTGGTCCGTTGATATCGCTTGAATATAGGCTACAACAGACTATTTTATAATCGTCTACATTGCCCAGAGATCTACCAATCTTTTTCGTCAGAAGAATTCTAATTATAGTGGTTTGTTGACAATGATTAAATATTGACTATGAGAAAATATTTTATATCGTCAAGGTTCCCTAGAAATCGACTCTTTTTTTTGGTCAAAAATCGTCAAAATATAGTCAATTGCAGAGGAAGTATGGCCAATGACTGAGGATAGAACATTTTATGGTGCCTACATCACCTACAGGTCGACTAATTTTTTCATTCAAAATTTTGTCAAGTTGCTTTAAATGTGGTCTAAATATGGTAGGGAAGAGCGGAAGTAAATCGACCGAAAAAGTTGGTCTATTATTGGTCACTCATCAGAGCGCCCCTCAGTCTATTTTTGGTCAACATTTACTCAAAATCGACCGAGATATTTGGTCGATCTGGTTTATCGGGCTAGAAGAAGTTAAAATACGGCGATATTTTTTGCAGTACGGTTAGTTGAGCGGTTGACCGTATTTATAACTTTTTGACCTCTATAATTCCTCGTGAACGCATCCAATCCAAAAATTCCTACAGTGCTTCGGTTTCAGTGTATTTCTGTACTCGGTGACATCTGAAAATGGATCTTCTATTCCATCACTTTGAATCCTGAAGAAACTGCAACATCATCGAATCTTAGAACGCTTCTTTATCGTTTGCCTCTTGTGTAAAATTCAACATTTTTGTGAGTGGGGCAAAAAACTGTCGCCCGCGCTGTTATCAGCGCTGACAGCTTCGTTGTAATTCTTTTTTCGATTAAGACGACACTAAGCTATAGATAATTCCACTCGCGTACTATAATTACGAATTAGCGACGAACGCTCGAAGTGGCGCATATTCATCGAGTCCACATCGAAAGCTTTAATTGAATAACGTTGAATGAATACTTATAAAAATAAGCATTCCTTGGCCCGTTCGAAAATCAATAGCCTTTTTCTCGCGAGAAGCTAAGAAAAGAAAACGACGTCGTTTTCTTTCTATCACTTGTTGTGAAGAATCGAGGTTTTCAAAAAAAAAAGTGTTAAACGATGCAAATGATTTTCGTTTCCATCGAGTCCGGCACACCGACGACGAGTATTTTCCGATATTGCTTTTAAAACTGTCTTAAAATGTTCGCCAGTGTTTAGTAGTTGACGAAAGATTGAAAATGTGAAAAGCAACGATTTCTTTTCTTCTGTTGCGGTGAAGAATAAAATCTCTCAATCTTCTTGCATTGGGCACCTCGTGTTCGATAAATTATCAAAAAAATACGCTTCAATTCGAATGGAAAACGTTTTTCCCGTTATTTAACGCGAGAGGTTAGGAGGAAAAGAAAAATCACAAAGAATATTTTCTTCCTTTTTTTTTTCTGTACTTTTCCTATCTCGTTAAATCGTTCGCTGTTGCTGTTTGAATGAATTCGCGAAACGAACGAAGAAGACGGCGGTGGTGCGCGGCAAGACGACGAAAACTATTTCGTTTACTTTGGATGTTGTGTTTTAAGGATTTGTCGGCGAAAATAAATTAATTAGAAGAATGAGGTATTTAAATTGGTACACCGGTGCACCCAAATACGGAAACGAAGTCGGCGAAATAATTGAAACAGGTGGTCGGTCGACGTTTCGGATTAACTTTTAGCTTTTTCGAGTTAATTTTCATCAACCCCCGCTTCTTCTTCCTTTTTCTTTTTTTTCTATTTCCCAACCATAAACGACGTTGTAAACGTTAACTTCAGGTGAACAGTATACGTATTTTTTATCCTCGACTAATCGACGTTTAAAGGTCAATAAAGAGACACTTTAAACTCTCATCTTTATTTTTACCTCTCTCTCTCTCTCTCTCTCTCTCTCTCTCTCTCTCACGAATCACGTTTCTTCCTCACACAAAATTATCTGGCGTATGCTCATTTTGAAAAATTCGTTTTGACGCGGTGGTTTTGTCACGGAAGTCGTATGCTTTTCGTTCTTTATTTCTTCTTCCTTTATAATATATAGTACGATACTTTGTTTCACACAAAATAGTAAACGATGAAAAGAAATCCGAGAATTTTCTGAAAAAAAATCCGAATTTTCGTATCTCTGTTTTGTCACATTCTCTTCTTGTATTTCGTCGTTTGTTTTACTGGGGAAAAAAAAAATCAAGAAAAAAGACGAGAAAAAGAGAGGAAATCGAAAAGAGAATTCGACACTTGTTGCTTCCAAACTCCTTTGAAATAAATCGCAATAATGAAAGATGGAATCCGCCTATTTTCTGATGATCTTTGAATGAGAAATTCTTCGCAGGGTTTTACAAATTATGGATGGAAAAGACGTGATGTTGAGACAACGAAGTGCGTCTACGAGTGAATTCCAACCTCAGTAATTTTATCGCCATTTAAGTCGTGATTTCACCTCCAAGGTAACCCTCCTGAACTGCACCCTTTCAATCAGGCACATAATATACGCGTATTTTGTCCTAGCACCCCTTGCACCATACCCAGGGGTACCGCAATGATGAAGCTTTTATCTCTCATCATTTAACTTACGACGCCGTTACGGGAGACATTGAGATTCCATCTTATATAGGATTACATCTACAGCTATGAGTGCGCTCGCATGCAAGTTCTACGTTTTTGGAAAAGAATGACGTCATTAAAATACAGAAGAGCAATAATTGATAAGAGTACAAATTAATTATCTGAGAATGTTGAAAGTCCAAACAAGTATTGATTTTCGATAGAAATAACTTTTTTTTATGTGTTTTATATCTTTACTGAACATTTACCTCTTGATGAGAATCCGTGAATTCTCCCCCTCCTCGCTCCAAGTTTGGTTTAGGCTTATTGTACTGTACGTCGGGTAGAATCGCGAATATATTGTTTGTCGACTTTCTCCTTTTTACCCTTTAAGATATGTGGAGGGGGTCAAAACGTACTTATAACCATCTTTAGGCTGATATTTCTATTGTGTCGAGTTGGCAATATACAATTATACGAGATGACCTCATAATTGAACGTTCTTTCTTAACAACGTTTCACGTCTTTATGGAACACTTACAGTACCTCTTAATGAGAATCTGGAATTCCCCTCCCCCCTCGCTTCCCATCGCTCTAAGTTTGGTCTAGGCGTATTGTAAATTTCTACTGGGCTATACTGGGCCTACAAATAGTCTCCATTAAAGACCTGACATAACATACAGAGTGCTTAGCTTCCATCTCTCACGACTAGCTTCTGGAGTCTCCAGGATAGATATATCTATGATTTAATATTTTTCCCGTAAGAGAGAATCATGTGGGATCTAATTTGAAAACCCAAGAGTTGTCCCCGCTCATCTGACAACAATCAATAATAGAGCAGTAAATTGGTTTATACTAGACTGTTCAGGCTGATGAGCCCCAGGAAGTTGGTCAGCCTAACGTACGGGAAGCTCGTTAGCCTCAAACATAGCACCAGATTTATACTAGAATTGGAGCGAGCGACCTTTCTCCACTGTACGAAAGGTAACAGCATCAACTAGGAGGAGAGCAACGTTTTATCTAGTAATTAGTAAGAACCTTCATTCAACGTTTGATTTCATCATGTTCTGTTTTTCTTTTCTGTCAACAGGATACACGTCAACAGCGGACATCAGTCATTATGCTGCTTATCTACCAGGTGAGTCGGCAACCGTAACTAGTACATCATACGCAACCCTACAATCAGCCAACGAATCGCAAGCCCCTCCTACGCGGACGAGATCATTAGCCATGTGTTTTACGAGTACAGGCGCCGCGCTATCTCTACCTCCTAAAAAGAAAGATATCTATCGACCGTACTCGCTGGATGACAGACCCTCTGTACGATGGAGACCGGCCGAGGATCTATCCGCAGCGCACGCTATTCTCGATCTGAGCGCTTCACCCCCAGCTCCTGCCCCACCGGTTGCAGTACCTCCGCCGCAACGATCGCATTCCCCGGCTTCGAAGCAATCCACCGCCAATGTACCACCCAAATCACCGTCGTCAAAAACCATCGCCTACACGTACGAAGCATTCTTCGTAAGCGATGGTCGCTCGAAAAAGAAAGCGCTTACCAGTACGGTGGACAACGTCACAGTGATAAGTACCAGCACGAACGGCGACCAAAGACCAAAGTACACGTGTTCGGAGTGCGGGAAACAGTACGCGACCTCTTCGAATCTGTCGCGACATAAGCAAACGCATCGAAGTTTGGACTCGCAATCGGCGAAAAAGTGTATGACCTGCGGCAAAGCTTACGTCAGTATGCCTGCACTGGCCATGCACTTGCTAACGCATAAGCTAAATCACGCTTGCGGCATTTGTGGGAAGCTGTTCTCTCGACCGTGGCTACTGCAAGGTCATCTTAGATCGCACACCGGGGAGAAACCGTATGGATGCGCGCACTGTGGGAAAGCATTCGCGGATAGATCTAATTTGCGAGCGCACATGCAAACGCATTCGACAGATAAGAATTTTGAATGCACTAGATGCCATAAAACGTTTGCCCTTAAATCCTACCTAAATAAACATTTAGAGTCAGCGTGCGTCGGCGAGACGGATTGTAACACTGCCATCACCAACCAAATATCCACCATCACGCATCTGCGATAAGGACGTACTCTCTGTTGAAAGCAGCCGCTGCCCGTTGATCGCATCATAATTACTCGTAATACCTTCGACTTTCATTTTCCTTTCGATCTAGTCTTCTCTAGTCTAAGATTTCGCATTCCTTTTGTGTTTTTTCGTCTTTCTCTGTCACTACTACTGTACTTTGTTCTATGTTCAGTCATTTTTCGATTTAATTCTAGTCTATCTCAGTCAGCTTGATCACTTAATTCTTTTTCTATATAACTCCTGTTTATTTTACTTTCTTTTCCTTTTCTCTCTACTTGTCTGTACATACTAGGTACTCAAAAAAGTATACAGCTACTGGTCATTTTTCTTCTTTTTATTTCGTTATAAGATACTTTTTCCTGTTTTTGTTCTCTATCTGTCTATCGTGTACCTATACTCGAATTTCTCTACTAAAACGTTAAACTATATACGTACTTTGACGTTTCAACATCTGTGATATACCGTAAAATATTATTTTGATATACACATACGGTACTGTACTGTATAAAATAAGGTTATATTTTAAACGTTTAACGCTATAACTATGAATTAATGGCTAGGTTAAGGAGAGTCGAAATACTCGCGTTCTAAAATGAATAATGGAGGAGCCTAATGAGTTAAAATGTTCCTAATATCCTGAATTTAATTGATAAATGATAATAATTTAGGGTAATGTAACGCAAACTATTTTTTCGACGGAGCTAGTCGTATAATCGAATAATATAATGAAAATTCCGTTATCGAGCAGAGAATGGGCGACCTCCTCTCATCTTCAACAAATGACGATGGCCTTCGTTAAAATAATTTTCCTCTCCCCATAAAACTCTGTGCGATGCTCGAGCGCTGCGGTGCAATTATTTTCCGTTTGTGTCTCTTACACTGAACAAAGAAAGGATAAACGAGTGAGTTTTAACTTTTTTTTTTTTTAGCCTTTTAAGAGTAATCGTCGAATCCGTTAAGTAAATCAACGAACAGTAAAAATGAATTCGTTCACCCACATTCTTCGTTGAATAGAAAAATTTTTGTTTTACGAAGCTTTTCATTCTTCTTGTCTTTCAATTTCTTTTACTATTTTTCTCTCATGTATTCTAAAATTTCGCAAAATTTCCCTCCTCCCGAAATGATAATAAATAAAACCGTTCTCAAAGGCTCATCCGAAATGTAGAAAAGCATCGAGTTAAATTTTTGATGCACACACACACAGAGGAAATGGAAGACTTTTTTTCCTACCCCGGCGTTGCGAAAGAAAATATGCGAATACGAAAGAAGTTTAACGAACACATCACGAAAGCAGTTCCTTTGAAAGATATTCGAACTCATTATTTGCTGACGTCGGAAACTATGTTTATATACTTCTAAGTCTTCTGTATGAAGATCATTTTTATATTCCCTTTTAATGAACGAGATATTGAAGTACGTCTCTTTGTTGCGTTTGATACTCTTCTTTCTCCTCCTTCTCCTCCACTCCTGGCGTATTTTGAGATAATAAAGATATTTGGCGAATAGCTTAACGTTATAGAGTCGAGAGCACCGGTGAGATTTGCCTTGTAAGTCAAGTGTTGTGTTCACGATTTACGCCTTTTTCGATTTTGGTCGGCCTTTTCATACCAGTGTCCGTTTCACGGCAGAACACAATTACTCGTACGATCGAGCCGGATTTAATAGCTATTGTACAAAAGAAAAAAAAGAAGAAAGAAAGGCACTAAAATGTTTTTCAGCAATAAACTTTCTTTTTCTTTTCGCCACTCGTCGCTGCCACGTACCAAGTACTTCCTTTTCTTCGTCTTCCTCGTGTTGTTCGCAGCCTTTATACGTTGTGTAAAGCAAAATTGTTTTTACTTCTGTTCGGGCCAATTTAAGGATTCACATAGATCATCTGCTGGCGAAATTACTCGCTTTATTTCCGTCGGTATTCCTTCCTCCTCCGAGCCCTTTCGAGCCAGCCAAAAAAAAAAAGAGATGGTCTCCCCATCTCAGACGGATGAGATTGTGTTTTTGCTCGTAATTCTCCGCTCGATAATTAGTCGCGTATTTTTCAAATTTTGGAAAGAGCAATCAGAAATGTATACAGTGTACTGTAAGCCAAGTGCAATATTATTGATAGATTATATAAGGTAATTTTATATTGTATTTTTTTTTTTTCTCTCTCCATATAATGCAAATCATCTTGCTCGCAGAGTCTAATTTGTAATTTCAATTCGTAATATATATTTATTTGTATTATTATTACGAGTGGATATATTTGCATTGCAGATAAACGGAAAAATCGCGTAAAAAAATGACCATTTTCGAGAACCAAATATTTCTCGATTTTTTATTATTCCGTCTCCCTATATATCTTTTTTTCTCATCGTCTTCTTTCTCGGACTAAATTCATTCTTCTGTATCTTTCTTCTTCTCTGTCCCTCGTTCATTATGTATGTATTCGCTGGCGAATATAAGAAACGGTAATTTATCATAGTTGCGGGATTTCTGTACTAAAAGAGCGTGCTCTGATTTCAAAAAATGTAAAAGAGTATAAGAAAGAAGAAAAATATACACATAATCTATTTGTAGTGCAGCGGAATTCGTAAAACGGAAACTAATTTCGCACAATGTCATTTATCATTGTTTCGGCGTCATAAGTTTCGAAAAATCAAACAAGTTGCGCGCAAACCCCGAACCGTTCCTCTATATTCGATGATAACGATTATACACGCATAATATACTCGTAAGTTACATTGTACGATACGTATACACAATCTCTAATGTATTATACAATATATCAGGGGTTTTCAAACTATAAAATTGCATACTTATCGGACATACTGTAGCAACGGTAGTTTGAAAATCTCTTGAAAATTTGTAACATTACCGCAGGTATGGTTGATGTACCATTGACGAACTCCAAGTAAGTTAGAAATTTTTTCCATTCTATATAATTTCTGTTCTTCCTCTTTTCTCGTAAGCTTAAGACTGTTGTACGTATGAAGAAGAAATAGAGCAAGAATCTTCTTAGTACGATATACAGGAGGGGTTTTCCTATATCTTTTTTCAATTAATCCATCCCGTCTTTCTAGCCAATAAATAAATAGAAATGTCTTTTCAAAATTTGTCAAGAGTCTAAAATTTCGTCAATGATTCGATAAGAATATTTTGGTTTTGGTTTGAACTTTATCTGACAAAAGGCATCGACAACATCGTCCCTAATTACAATAGGTATTGGAATGCAGGATGAAGGATAGAAAAATGAATGACTAACTAATGAGGACCGATCAATTCTCGCTTAAAAAGTAAGATTGGATATTCACATGAATGCACAGTATAAAACTACTTTCTTCACGAACAACAGCAGAAACAGTTCAATATTTATCTTCTATCAAATATACGCGTATCCGATATCAAATAGGGGAAGAAAAGATTCTGGAACGACGGATTGTCTTCTCTATCACGCTCATAAACTATCGGCAATCTTCATTGGGCTCAGTATACTGCACTGTAATCATTCCGATGGAATAATACTTGAATAAAGTGGAATTAAAGATTCTATCATCTCATCTAATTTATAGAATACTAAATTTAGTTTTGTAAACATCATTCATGGGATGTTGGAAAGGCGAATCTGCTTCATTCGAGCGTTATTTGAGTAGTTTTATTTTTCTCCCCCGTACCACAATAGTTTAATTACTTTTATTCCCGTTTTCAATCTCTCTTTGCTCAGTTTGAATGCAGCGCTGTCTGGCCCAAATTCTCATCAACTTCATTACTGGTTAATTGCAACACTGTCGGGAGGTTTTGTAGCTTTTAGTCGATCATATTTAGGTAGTGAAGTGTTTTTGAAATACTGCCAATGAGTCTAAGCTCAAACACTGTCAAAATCTCCTGTACTTCTTGTATCCTGTCAGTGAACGCGAATTGCATCAAAAGTTTCTTTCGGTTTGACAAAGACTGTTCTAAGCAAAGTTGAAGCGTCCCCGCAAGGAGCTCTAGAATCGAAAAAATTGGAAATAGGACTGATAATTTTTTCATTTGAATGTTCATTGAGTAACCTTAAAATTAAATGGGAAAATTAAGAAAACGAAGTTTCTGGAGCGCCTACAAGTTATCTTCCATGAGGGTATTGATATTGACATTTAAGAAAAATTTCCACCCACCACCCCGCGCTGCCTACTGATTGACCCGTTTTTGCTGCGCGCGATACTGGCGCCGACCGGCCATAATAATAGCAAACAACTCCTATTCTAGTGAGCTGCACCACTTTCGTCTGGTTTTCTAACTTTTAGTCAATTATATTTTAGTAAAAAAGGATTCTCAAATACCTGTTTAATAGGCAAATAAACATCCTCAACGTACTTTCCAACAAACTCACATATCTCAGCATTTATACGTGTGTCAACTTTTTTTTTCATTCTTTGCTCTCTGTCAGCGAATGCCTTTCCTCAAAAGTTTCTGTGTGGTCTAATCTGCCTCAAAAAATTGAATGGACGTATCTGCATATTCACGATCTGCGGTAAAGAGATTGGTAAAAATACCTTTTGCTGATCGTCGATGTGCAGATATGTCCATCCTATTTTCCACGGAAATAATAGACCGAGTTATCGTGACGGCACAGCGTGATTTTCATGACGAGGGCAAAGGTACCCAAAATTTATACGAATTTATCCAATCGCAAATTTGCTCCCCATAAGAAAAGCACAGGGAGCATTCGATCATATGGTATTAATCAAGAATGAGACAGGATTGAGGGGAAAAATGATTATTTTCAAAAGCCGACTATCTCACGCATTATAAATATCAACTTTTTTCTCCTCAATCCTTTCTAATTTTCATTTAATTCTATACTGATCTTGGCTCCCCGTGTTTTTCTTATGGGAGCAAAAAAGCGATTGGAACAATTCGACCTACTATCGATATTGTTGTTATCCGAAATAACTCGGTCTGTTAGGATTGTTCTAAGCACGGTACACTAAAGAGGTATTGACACTATACAAAATTCTTGTCACACAAAATAATGTAGTTCATACATAATTCCGCTGCGTTCGCTGCGCCGTTGTAAATGCCTTCCGCTCCCCACCAGCGTTGTTACCTTACCGGAGGTACCCTACTACTGACAAATTTCCAAGGGTTATAAAAAATCAAGAAATTTACACATGAGAATAATTTTTTTTGAAATATGTAGAGTATTCGCACCATGTTTCAGATTTTTTGGTTGATTTCTGACTCTTCTACAATTTTTTTAAAAGTAGTGAATTTACATAAGACTCTATGTACTACCGGGGACCAGATCATTGGCGCTACATAGTGGCAAAACACTCAAGTACATCATTTCTCGTGACAGCATTAGTAATGGTGAACATAGGCAAGTGTCAATACCTCTTTAGTGTACCGTGGTTCCAAGCGAAGCTTGAACGTTTGATTCGGTCTGGCCACCCGCTAGGAGCGCCACAATCGACAAAATTGAAAATGGAATAAGGACGATTTTCTTATTTGAACGTTCATTGAGTAACCTCAAAATAAGTTCGGGAACGAAGCAATTGAACACAAAAATCAGGAGAACAAAATTAGTACAGCGTAAAATTTCCTACTCGTTGTTACCTTCTCATGAAAATATTGATTTCGGTCGATTTAAGTAAAGCTCATCTTACTCCCCACGCGGCCCATTAATTGCCCCGTTTTTTGGTGCGCGATACTAGCACTGATCGGCCCAAATACCTTTCGTCAGGTTTTATCATATTTTGGTATAGTATAATGTTCTCAAAATACCTACTTTGATGAGCAAATAACTCCACGCGAGAGGATTCTCAACGTCCCTTCCAATGAACTTGAATCTTTCAGCTCTCGTACTTCACATCTTCTACATTCCTTTTCGGTGGATGCGTTGGGGCTTTTCTTCCACCAAACACGCGTCTACTACCAAATCTTGATCGTTAAGTAGGATATCTGATATACGGGTAGTAAACAGATCTCCATATTCTTCCTCTCGTGTTCAATACTACAGTAATTCTCACACACGGACACTATATAATACCGCATCCACTATCAATTGCACGAGAGAAGAAAAAAGGTAAATAAGGATGCAAAAATTTTCCAAGTGTCTGCCAGTTTTTGAAAGATGAAAAGCGAAACTTGTACAGTGCGAAAGCATCGGAACGAGGACGAAGAGAGGGAAGGCAGTGTATATACAAAATAAGCAACAGCCGGTTAAAAAAGGGGAACAAGAATTACTGTCTGAAATGATGAAAGCATACCATCCTTATTCGTGTTATTCGTTGGTACTGGTATTCAGTCTACCCTTGCTGTAATAATATTTTCTTGTTAATTCTAAAAGACGTTGCCTACACCGGCATTACATATTCAGGTTATTTTTCATTTTCCGGCCCGTTTTCCTCTCAATTCCAAAGACCGCAAGTTTTCCTCGACAAGGACTTCATCGTTTATACTTGGTTGCACTCGTTATAATTAAACTTTCTTTTTTTTTCTTCTTCTTCTTCTTCTCCTAGTCTCCTCTTGAACATTACTCATTTTTTTCATGGAGTTTGAAGTTTTTCTGAAGAATTCCCTTGTTGATCATAGCGAAAGCAGTAAAGAGTTAGCGCGATGAGTCACGTTTGTACTTTAAAAATTTACGCCAAGATCGTTGTTATTGTTAGTTTTGCAGTTACATATTATAAGGTTGGATGTGTGTTCGTACGTACATGAAAGGGAGGGAGCCATAATTTGGAATTTTAAATGGTACAACCCACATTAGTGGTATAATATCCGTATGTGAAGTCAAACCTAAACGAGAACTCACTGCAACCTCGTAACATTTTTCCCTTAAGAAATTTCACCTTATTTTTCAGATTGAGTCTGACCGCGCTGTCAAACTACACCGACAACTCCTGTAAGGCGAAGTTTTTTTCAACGTAATCTCTTCAAAAGAATCCTTTCGGACTTATACATCTCTTCACATCCCACAATTAAAATTCTGAGATTAAATACAGTCTAGGATCTAACCGTACACAACACAAGTTTCGGTGAAATTCCCACTTTTGTCGAGGTAGGCGGATCAGAACCCTATCTTGAAGTACTTCAGCCTATACAACTTCAGTTAGCGATTTAAAGTGAGAGAGTTTCAAATAATTATAGATAGAGCCCCACTTGACGTTTTCACTGAAATGAGCGCGCTGTTCCGCATTCAATCTCAGACTTACTCTCCCTGTTCAAATTTGGCGTTCACACTCTCTCTCAATAATTTTGAACACCCGTTCCCATCGAAGAATTTTGATAGTTCGACATTCACACACCAGCGTTCGGCGGCGCCGGGATTTGAAACTGAATGATTGGGCTGTCTATAATAAACGCCTGTTGGATGAAGTGAACGCGCAGTCAACAAATGCGAATGTCATATTTGGAAACAAACGAGACGCTCATAATGCCGCTTTTGTTTTCATCTTAAATAAACACCATAAAACCGTAACACAAACACACTTTACTCGTAGATTCCTTTTCGGAATTCTACGATCATCGCCGCCGCGTTCTTTCCATTTCATAAGATTCCTAACATCGCATCGCGTTCATTCTTTGTCGTCGTTTTTCTTTCGCATTACTCGGTTTCTTCGTGGGGTGAATATTTTCCTTTCTGCCCCTTTTCGTCGCTGACTCTGTCACGTTCTCTCCCTCGCCCAAGTAGTAATTTTCGATTTGTAGTTAGTTTTTTCAAGACCGGTGTGAATTTTCTTCCTCTTGTTGCGCGTCCTTATATACCATATTACATCGTCTTACCGCTTCTCCGCATGCACCCCGCAGCCTTTTTAACTTTATTAAGGACTTTATTCGACGCAATTAAGCCTTTCGAGTTAAACGAATCCAACAAGAATCTCGCGGTCGTATATTGACAAAACGCGCGAGGGAGACGAAAAGTATACATAATACAATACGCGTATTATTAAAAAAGTTGAAAAAAGTTTGTCTGGTTTGTTTTTCTTTCAGCAGCGCAATAACCTAAGGTTTCATTTTCTGAAACACTTATAGTATATCTTCTTCGTCTTTTCGTCGTGCGATATTTTATTGTTTTTTATAATTTTTCAATTCGGATAACTATCGTTACCGTGTCTCGCGAGTCGTTTTTCATAAGCTTTCTCGGCGTCGCGCCACCCCATCACCGTTTGATAAGCGCGCGTGAATTTATAAGTTCGGAGAGTATTATTTCATCTATATCGTTGGATGTTCCACGGCGAGAAAATAACTTAAGAGCGTGATATGTATATATATGCGAGAGTACATGTGAATTGAACTTTTGTCGCGCTTCCTCCATCCGACCGTCTTTGTTCGCTCGGTGTAAAGATGAACCGCGTGTTACCGTCTTGCGGTTTGATTTCTCGCGAATTATTATATTTTCGCTATTAAATTAATGCGTCGTGCATGTTCAATGAAAATGCGCTCATTTTTACATTCGAGGCTGAAATTTCCGTATCGTCTTAATTTATATCGAGTCGCAGCTGTTGCGATTTCGAAATACGCGACACGTCAGTATATAATATAGCGCAGTTTTGCTATGGTATTTCCTACTTTTGACTTATTGAAATATGAAGATGTGTGAGTGTGTGTTTACGCTTCCCGCCTCGTCTGAGGGACGAAATATGACAGCTCTTGCGGCTCCCGAATCGCTAAAAACGTCTTCGAATATTTTTATTTCTGCTTCCTAAATCTTCTGTATCTTACTTCGTCACGAACTTTCTTCTCGTCCGCGAGTTCCAAACTTTTCCTGATTAAATTTCTTCTCAATCTTCTATCACACTTTTCTTAGAAAAGGATCTTCAAAAGATGCGAGGGACGAAAATTCCGAAAAATTAATACTCATAAATCCATTTCCTAATAAATGAAAAGTTTACTTTTTTTTTCAAGCCAAATCTGATTCCTTTAGAGACGAGCAAAAAGAGGAAGAAATCTTTAGATTGTGAGAGAAAAGATACATCAAAAACTAAATTTCTAGGAGTGGTAGAGATGCTAGAACCTCGACCAACACATGAACCAACTCCCGAAAATTCATGATCCCCTTCTCAAGACTTTGACACGACGTATTTGCGACAGATTTGTGCACTATGGATTTTTGTACCATTCCGATCACACTGTAGAACTCTATGGAAGTCGAAATACGACCTTGAAATCTTAAAACCGGATAACACAGTGGTTAACTTAAGGGGCATCCAGATAACCACTGTCAATTTTCTTTTCCCTTTTTTTGAATTATACTTTCTGAAATTTGACAAAAATTACATTAATTTGCATAAGTAATCTGACCAGGACTACTCAATTCACTGAGAGAAAGAAAAATACTTCAAATGACTACTGACTATGGCCGCTCGGGGCGCTATACAAAACCTGGCTGATTTACGGAGAAAGACGACCTAAAAAAAAAACTCGAACTTTTAGAGTCTTTAATCATGAACATGTCTTCTATAAGTTGTAATATTGTTTACCAAGCGTGAAACCATCTGTCCTTTCTGTTCATCTCTATTCTAGGGTTCAGGACTTTGGACGAAGTTCTTCGTTGAGGTCGTCAAGAGATTCAAAATTTTGGCAAGCAAATTTCCTCTTCCCACCCCGCTGATAGACATTTTTTGGTCTAGTATATGCTCTGAAGTCTTAGTGTATACAAACCAGGAACGTTTGAAATTCTCCAAAACCCTCTTCTTCCCTCTCACCCTGCTGATAGACATTATTTGGTCCAGGATATGCCCTGAACCCTTATAATACATACAGACCATAAATTGAAACACTCCAAAACCCTCTTCTTCCTATTCACGTCCCGCTGATGAGCATTTTTTGGCCTAGTATATGCACTGAAGCCTTATAGTATAATTATGGAGGTCAGGAAAGTTCTTCTTTCAGAGAGGTCCTCCTCCTTGTAAGGATTCGAGGTTCAAAATTTCTCCGAGTCCCTAAATTAAATCAAGGTGACTGATTCAAGGTCGTCAATTTGTAAACTAGCCAATGCGGCGAAGTCAGCGCAGGCGGTATGAGAGAACGCAGCTGAACTAAGCACGCCATCAAAGGATTGAAAATTTTGATCCAGCAATACCTTTGAATTAGGATAACTGGTTCTTTGGCTTGGCTCCAAGTTTCTAGCATATTTACTAATATTGTATACTAGGCCAAGAGGGCTTGAAATATTCCGAGCCTCTTGTTCTTCTTGATACGAGGGTCACAATTCCTTCACACCCCTAAATTAGACCAAGGTCATTGATTACGTCATTAGAGGGATGACAATTTTAGCCATGCGATTCGGTTTCAACCATGCCCTCCACTAATAACATTTTCACGTTGAGAAGACTAAGGAAAGAAAGTTCATTAGTATGCAACAATCATCTTCTAATTCTGTTTCTGACTCCCTACAAGTAAATGAAAATACAGTTCATTGATCTTTACTCCCTTTGGTAGTGAACTGACCACATGTTTCTACAGAGCGCAGGGTGACGAAAGTAAAGTTGATAGTCATTCGAACTAATGTTTTCTTTGTAGCAGTAGGGGAGAAGAGAAGGAATCACTAGATACCCACATAACCAATTTCATAAACCAGATCGAACCTATAGAGGAATTGTGTTTCTTACTGCGGCTTCGCAAAACTATAAAGCATACTTCACAATCCTGTACTCAGAATTTACAGTGCCATCTTAAGGCAGAAGTGCTTCAGATTCGTTCTGGGAAACTTCGCTCTGGTCAAAAAGTCTCTCAAATATCAAGATTGAACACCCTGAACTCTCTCTTTCTGTGCGTTTTTGTCTCTATTCTTCTTTTCTCGGTCACTTCGTCTTCCTCAATCCACCACTTTTGAATTTAGTATTCTTCCTCCACCGTCTCATATTTTCTTCTAGCTTTTGAACTCATTTTTCTCCCCACATCTCATGTCATTCTTTGCGTGACATTTTACTCAAAATCATTTTTCCTCTTTCTTCTTTCTCTATCTTACAGCTACTTGATTTGTTCAATACTGTTGTCGTTTCTTTGTTCATTCTTTCGACAATACTCGTTTCTTCTCCACCATCGACACAGTAATAATTGAACGCAAGAACCCTTCAAGAGAACTCGCATTCACAGTTCTTCCTAATAGACCAGGAATTCTATAATGTATACGTGAAATCCATTCCGAAACACATACATTTCAAAAATTTGTCATCGTCCAGAGATTCATACCACACAGAAACAAGCAACAAAACAAATTTGTCCATTTTATATAATAATTACTACGTTAGACGAAACGTTGACAATGATTTCCATAGCGCTAAATTTGAATTCTCTTTCCTTCTCCCTGCGTACCCACGTTTTTCAGTATGGGAAAACAGAAAGATAAGAATGAAAATTTGTCATAAAGCTTGATCCTTTCGCCTAACGAGAGAGGGAGAATCTCACTATAATTTGCCAAAACTATTCATTTTATATGAGAATGCGGTCTCTAAACGTCGCATATCGTTTGTCAACATGTAGTCGTATATATCGCTGTCACCAAATGCTACGTACGAAAAGAAGGGGCAGACAGGTATAAGAGTTAGTACATCAAATTTCCGTTAACAAGAATACGCTGTCGGCATTGAATTATTCATTCGCGGAACTAATCCCAACGCTGTACCCTCGTTAGGTCACTTGCACGTCTAATTGAAACGACGTTATCCTCCCTCACCCTTATCCTCACTTTCTCAACGTGTATCCACGATTCGAATATCAACAAATAACTTATGATATACGCGACGTCGTATCGAAATTTTCACATATCATTTACCTGCAAAACGTCGCACATTCCTTTTTCACGCGACTGTCACTCGACCGTCATAAAGAGCTTATCAGTGAAATACGAGCTCCGGAGGATATTTTTCATCCTCTCAATCGGTCACTTTACCGCGAATCGTAAATTTCGAAGACAATATATCGTCTTCGGAATAATCGAAACAGGCTATTCGGTAAACGCGTAAGTCCAACCCCCTTCGTCAATGTGTAGACTTTAAAAAATCGCCCCAAAGTAAACGACAGCGCACGCTAGCGAGGGAAAAGAGAAAAGGAAATTACGATGACTGTTCCTAAAACGACGACGATAGAAACAGTGGAAAGAAAAATGCTCAGGGATTTAGGCATCGACAGGAGAAGCACCGCGAGTTAAAGTAACGCATTCGAGTATAAGATTTGTGTCTTGAGGGACACATTAGCAGGAGAAAGAGGCCTGATATGATACTGCATTCAACAGTTTCGAACAGATTTTATTGAAACTCTAGAAACGGTCGTTACGTCGGTCGTATATATGAAAACTGTGAGACGAGGAAGAATATGCGACGAGAAAAACGCGTAAAATAATATGTAAACTTTTTTCCTACAGCATCAGTTGTAAAATTGAAGATCTATCTCAATTTTTTGCTGTCTCAGAGTAATCTGATACATGATTCAAAAACGCGTATGGGATGCGTACAAAAATTTTCGTCTATCGATTTTTCGACTGAAACGGATGCAAGTTATTTTCTCGACTCTAAGCTGCACCTGTTCAGACGAATTATGACATATCAAAATATCTCGATTTTTATTCTAAAGCGCGTGAACGGTACTCTGAGATCTTCTAGTCAATTCTCACAAACGTTTGAAACAACGAAAAGCAAAATGTGAATATCCATTCTTCTCATAGCTCCAAATCTTCTTACCGTAGGTCCTCTCAATAAGATTCTAACATCTCGACCCTCGTCGTCTATAACCCAGTACGTCTAATGTAACAAATTTTTATACAATACCTATAGATGAATTATGTATTCATAAGCTAAAGAATTCTAATTTAAAAATTATAGCCAGTATAATTAGAAGTCGTACCTATCAAATATGTACACGAAAATAGGTAAAAATTTATTGTGCACGACTCGGACTACCAAAAGTGGTCGGTCAATGTTATTGAAAATTGCGTAGACAACGGTTGAGCGAAGTGACCTCGCATAGGTATAAGATATGATATCCGATATTGATGTCTCGGATTACACCATCTGTTTGGTGTAGGTAAAATATAAATACAAATTCCCCTCGAGAATATGAAGAATACAGGCAATAACAAAAAACGAACGACTTTACAAGTAACAATAACAACAACGTAAAATGTTTCGATTATTTTGTCTTCCTTTTTCTGTGCCTTCGATTATTATAAATTTACGATGTGGAGTCACTTCCTCAACCGTGCGCGCTATTCAGTATTATAGAAACTCAAAAGCAATACTACAACTCGCTCATACTCCTCTATAATAGGAGAAAATTAAAGCAATTTTAAATAAAAGGAGATTTTAAAAAAAGTAAAGAAGTGCCTCTTAATTATAATAAATGGAACGGTGTATTCATACTCCGGACAGTATGTCATGCTCTACAATGTATTCGAAAAGCAATACTAACTTTTAAGTTCAAGAAAATTGGGTCGTATTACACGTCCACAATTTTTTAGATTTTAAGTACCTATCTCTAATATTTGACAAGCAGTATAGGACAATATAGCAATGCCATGTAGACTTTTTTTCTCAGACGAATCAGCATTAAACCCTAGATTATTTTCAAAAAGAAGTACTGTAAAAAACTATAGAAGCAATAATACGTACATTTTAAGAAAAGTATGAAAAGTTTTGTTTAAAAGTTAAGATAAACACCAATTACTATTAATTAACACGTCATCACGTGTAATTATAACTATAATTTATTTTTAATTTCCATCATTATAAGCTATTTTGATACGTACTAACTTTTTTTTATTTAAAAAAATTTTTACCAAAAGAAAGAATAATATATTATTGAGCATTTGAAATCGGTTCAAGTTACTTTTAGGATGATTAAAAAGTCAAAAAGCACTCACGTGAGAGGGAAAGCAAATCTTGTCGTTATAAGTTCTAACTAGACTTAAGATGTCTTCAATTGATAGGACTATACATGTATTTTTGATAGTGCATATAATTACCATATTATTTAGGAATGTTTCTTATACATTTTTTTCTAATATCATACCTGATTTGAATTTATTATTGTAAAAAGTACCAGTATGTTGTATATTCTAATTTTAATTGTACATAAAATTTTATAATGAGGTTTGTAAATAACAAGCTTCACTATTTTTCCATTCATATGAAAAAAAAAAAAAAAAAAATGACACAGATGCAAGAAAAAGTATCTTGAAAAAATAAAATTGAATAAAATTGAAACAAGAGAAATATTATGGGAAAAGAAAAATACAAAAAGTAAAATGATGTTAGTGGCATAGTAGTTGCTCAATGTTTCTGAAGTGAATGCACGTAGCAAAGGTATTATTAAAGAAAATTATCATTTTTTTTTTTTTTTGTTAGTATGTACATTCTTTTTAGTTATTACGTGAAGAAATTTTCTGAATATACTGTTTAAATTATTAATATTGTTGTGTCTGAAATTTATTTATTCGTCGGGGGGAACAATACAGTATAAAGCTATTCAGATGACCAATGGAACACCCAATGTTCGCTTTACCAGAGTTCACCATTAGTATTTCATAAATTCTTCAAAACAATTTGAATCCTGATTTCAAACTGAAAAGTTTAACTTTTGGCTGTCAAATGGAAAGATACGTCATAAAGCGATATTTGTGCACATAAGATCAGCAACTATACATTAATGTTATCAAAAACCTTTCAAAATTTCTATACAATCATGAGATTTTATTAGTGTCCTAAATCTGGGTAATATTTTTTGGTCATGGAAGTTCAAAAGTATATCTTGAAAAAAATCGAAGAATAACTTTCTAGAATCGAACAGTTTTTAATACTGCTGATAAAGGATGGTCATTAAAAAAAATAATGATTTTCAAAGCTTTTGAAAAAGATTGGCAGATGAGGAGAACAAATCTTCCACAGAAGTATTTTAGATTATAATTTGTGATTTATGAATTATAATTCAAGCTTCCAATGATGTGGCCGACGTAAAATTGCAAATTAAGTGTATCAAAATTTTGACTCACAGTGACAACTTGAGTGAGTGAAAGAAGAAACTTACATCTTGTAGAACTTTACCATTATGTAACTGGAGCCAATGTTGTGCAAAAACAGAGATGAAAAACTATAAGATGAGGACATTTATTTTTGAACAATTTTAGATTTTTGCTTCCTGCAGCTGCATTTAGTATAAAATTATGCAAGCAAATAATAGGAAATAAGAATGTGTAGGATATAAAAAGAGTTGAAACAATGGAATTAACCAAGACAGTAATTTTTCTATTGTTCTTTTTCGACAATAGTCCATAAATTTCTCCAGATTACTTAGCAACATTCAAAGGAAAATTAGCAAAAATCAAAGGGAAAAATTGGTCTAAAATAGCATACAATACTACTTTATATGCATTAGATTCACTACTTGAACACTGTGCTGCAATACAAAACCAATAAGACGCTTTCTAATAAACCTTGTTGGAAATCGATTAATTGATGTCGATTTTCAGTCGACCAATAATCTACGTCGAATCGACTAAAACTTTACTTCTTTCAAAGTCTTGAAGGAAATTGCGTCTATAATTATATTGTTGAAATCAAGCTCACCAATTGAGATCGATATCAGGCCTATCTGTTTTGACTCATTTGCCAAGTCGATTCCTTCAAATTTCTTATCGATACTGTCTTAGGTCAATTTCAAGTCAATTTTTAGTATCTGGTAATGTGCACTAGTCGCCTTTGTTGTAATGTGGTCTTGTCTTTATTTTCCATCCGTACGAAGAAATTAAGATGGGCACACTACAAAGAGGATCCTAATTATGCTCAAATCGTACACTCAAAATTTACGAAGTTTCGACGTTGATTGCATCAAGTCTTTTCCTGATGAGTGACATTGACCCAAAATTGACGTCCATTCTCAATCAACAACACAAGACTCGGCTGCTTATTCACTCGCAGCTCGTGCTTTAATCTACAAGTTTTAGTGCAACGCTACCTACACAAAATAGTCGTAAGAGCGGCAAGCCTTCTTACGTACGCAGATTATATGAGCTGCTGAACTGAGAAATATTTCGAATTTCGCTCAGTTTAAGGATCAAGATTTGGAGAAATTTTGCTGCTCAACAATTTCTAATTCTGGCTGCATGTTACGAAAGGAACCATGAAATTTTTTGACTTTCATCTCGCATGAAAAGAGAACCGTGAACAGGAGCTGATATGTCTCCTCCAGCAGACACAAGTGGTACAGAATTTCATTTGTTTGCTTCTTACACTTTGATATCGACATATCGATTTTAGCAATCATGTTGAATCAATCTCATGGATCCAGGGGGTTCATGAGTCCTCCCCCTCCGAAATGAAACTAAAGAAAAAAAGAGGGAAAGCGAAAAAATATGAGAAGAAAAGGCAGAAAAGTAGAAAAAGGGCGATTTGAGGAGGTAATTTATTTAATACCCATAATGTAGCAGGAACTGAGAGGGCACAAAACAGAAAAAAAAATTTCCACACTGACGCTGGAAATTTTCGACCCTCCATTTTGTTTTTCTAGATCCGTCATGGTAACGTCTTCCTCTACCAGTACTTCTAAGCTAAGCATTGAAACCTGTTAATTCTGTATTTTAGCCTAACTAGTTGAGGAGCTCACTCGCGTTGTGCAGGTTAGTATGTTTAACGTTAGGCTGCGTGGTATACTCGCTCCACTCGTTAGCCTAAACCGCTTAGTATAGGTCTATGACGTCAGTCTACGCCCCTTTTTCTCTCTCTACTGCATAATTATTATTAGGAGTGAGTTAGTCCTAGTATATTATACGCTAACTTGTAAAGAAGCAAAGGTGAATCCCAGTCTTCAAGGTAAAGCATAGTAGTATGGCAGACCCCGAAATTTTTTCGAAACATTAAAGTAGGTCAAGGTCACTGATGACGTCACCAAACTTGGAAAAAGTGATGATTTTTCTAGAAGTAGTCCCAGTCAAAAACCAAGAGTAGTCGCAGTCTTATAAGCATATAAAATGTTGAAAAAAAAACAAGTTCTGAGATGGTCGGAGATTGCATTCTAATCAATTGTAACTCGATTTTCTTCAAAAGAACTTACGGGTTCTTCAACGGAGTTCAACGATGAGTGGCAGAGAACCTGTTTTATGGGGCACGAGGATCTGAAAAATGTAAATCGTGACGTCACAAGGGTGACCTTTGACGTCATCAAATCGCGACGTCACAGGTCCGGACATTGAAGGGGAAACTTGAGAAAAACTGATCTATGACGTCACCAGATTGTGACTTCACAAGGCTGACCTATGACGTCATCAAACTGTGATGTCACAGACCCCACCCCCAAACTATATATGATATGGGGGGGGGGGCTTGCGAAAATCGACCTCCGTGATAAATGCGATAGAAGAAATACTTAGAAAATTTTCGAAATCCAAGCTTGCCGGCCGGCCCGACGGCGGACTTTTTTTCCGACCTCCTCTCCCCCATAAAACAGGTTCCCTAGCTGTGAACAAATTTCCTTATATAAGGGACCCTTCAAAGGTCTTTTCGCTTCCTAAAACGTTCGAGGTCTTTACATTTTTTTCTTGCAATATTTTCAAGGTTTCTCCTGCAACCTGTAAGTAACTGAACTGACTTACGGTGCACGCAGAACTGATGAGGAGAATAGTATTTCAAGACATACTAATACACTCTCTTTCAAGCTGTTGTCGTAACTAACGAATGATAATTATACCTACCAATCAATACAGGCAAGAAATTTCAACGAGCCAACTACCCATAGAGCAGATTTCCTGCATTCCTCGACCATCATTCGGACTCGACAGAGCGGTCGCAGTTACAAGTTGTGTGACCTGAAGGTGAAGGTGCGTTTTGGATTTGTATAATAGGAAAATGAAGTCAACAAAATCGCCAATAACTTGAGTTACAAGTTCTAAAAAAGCATTGAGGCTTACTATTCTTTGTAGCCGAGGGTTACCAGAAGACATCTCAATGATTTTTGGCTCGATGGTATTGCGATCTTGAATTTCCTATGAGCTTTCGCCATAAAAAGGTATTGTCATTCAATATTACGATCATCGTCTCGGCCAAGCTTCCACATATTGCCACCTACAGCAAATCCGGAGGATGTCGGGTTTTTGCAAATTTTTAATAATATTATGTTAAAAGAATTTCCCAACTCTCACTTACATGCTTTCCGACTTTCAATAATTTTTAACTTTAACTGGATAAGCGGAGTATGACATTGCCCTCCGAGTATTTTATTCAAGACGATAATAATTGTTCGTTTCGCATATCTAGAGAATCTCTATTTTTCATTCCTACACTCATAATTGGAAACCATCCATCACTTGCGTAAAAGCTATTATTTTTCTCTACATTGATTTATCTGTAATTTATTTATTTATTTTTTTGGAACAGTTTTCGGAAAAAGAAAGAAAACTGGTACGATCAGTTTTGCACTGCACATTGTGCTACTGTCAGGCCATCGTAAAACGACAAAATTTTTGACTCGGTCATTTAATATTTCTTATTCCGCAGCTATATCATGGAAAAAAGAATCTCAAGATGGAATCGATAATTCAATTTTTCTTTCTCTGTCCCGGTTATGTAAAGGTACATTTAATATAAGAATGAAAGGGTAAAAAAGACTGCGACGCAAATAGCGTATGTAGCGCAGTAAATAATCTTATTAATCTTACTTTATAGTGTTAATAAATAAAACGGAAAAAGAAATAACCAACTTTCTATTCAAATTCAAATGACAAGGGAATATTTTTCCCTCTTTTCCACATGGAACTGTCGATCGCGTTATTAATTTAGTAAAGTTCAACACCTGTCATCTCTCCATTCGCGAAATGAATTAACGGTGGCGAAGGTTTTTTCTTATGTTCGACTCGATAATAATAATGAAAAATAGTAATGAAAAATTTATTTTGTCGCCCGAAAAAGAAGACGAATATTTTTCCATTAGGACGATTCGATTAAATACGGCTACATAAGCTATACAGGCGCAGAAAACTTGGCCTGAAAAATTTTGGCGTGGTGCACGAAGAAAAAATCAACTTACGTGTTTGTGAAGGTGTCAACCATAGAAGTGTTCCAGTCTGTTAATTTTGAGCAGGTCGAGCGATTAAGTAACGTGCTAAAAAAAATCACGTTCTAACGTAAACAAAAGCAACGGTAAATTGTTTACTTTTTTTTCTCTTCCTTTTTCCCCATATTTCGATGAGAGCAGACACGCACTTCGTTAATAGGTAATTTCGGAAAATTTCAAATTCTCTCTACGTCTATGGTCGTTATCGTCCACCTTTCTTCGAACTTATTTTTTTATGGTCGCATTACTTAGCAAAGGTAGAATTACGACGCATTTTATTTGCCCGAGTCTATAATACACTATCCAACAAGGTGTATACTGTTATACTGCACAATATAGTACCGTAGTATCAACAAGTTCGATGCACTCGTACATTTGGCGCGATTTTTATTACCTTCTTTTCCCTTTTAAACTTACCGCGCGTCGCTATAGCGGGACTGAAGAATTTCGCAGATTCCAAAACCGTGGCTCGTAATGAGCGAGACGAGGATAGGATATGTACGCGAGATGAACCAGACACAAAGCGAGGGTTGATGTCAGCTGCTGCCGCATCGTTGCTCTTATTCTTGTTTGTTTTCACCCCAGACTAGATTCGTCGACCCTATTTATAAATAATAATGATAATAATATAAATGAAAAACATTTTGAAAAATAAAGTAAAAGGGTAGCCATATGACTCGGGCGCCCCCTATTAGATTATTTTTGGGGTTGTTTGGGTTTTTCGGAAACGGTATACGTCTGCGCGATGCGGCAGTTGTTTGTAGACACGTCTATTTATACACGGTGTTTGTGCCCGGTGCGGACGTTGCACCTATATTCGCGCATTCTCGAAAGCGCAACCGGTCTCGAATTGAGGGTTCACACTGATGCGACACGTACCGTATGAGTCCCTTTGGTTAAAGGTGGACGAACTATTCATGACATATGCTTATTAATTGTGTCCTTTTTTATAATACGGATACAGTACGTACGTACGTGGTGGCAGCTAACGGGTGCACAAAAGGGCTGCATGTACGCATTGTACACCGGTTGCTCTCGAGAGGGAATATGATTCTACGTGTATAATTAATCCGAAAATAGAATTGAACATTACGATTGTCGTCGTTACACGCTTTCGGTAAACTAACTGCAGCTTTCACGCACATCAGGAATGTACACACTCGAATCTAGCGGCAACGATAGAATGTATTTTGAATTTTCTCGTGTAATTCTGTTCAGAATTTTATTACGACGCCTAAGTATACTATTATGATAAGCCGACGTTTACTTTCATCAATTATAGTAGTAGCGAGTGTGTAAATTACATAGTATTTCTTGGAACTCACTTGTTCAACACACAGTATCATATACAGAATAAAAATTATTCATGTATCGCGAGGGTTGAACGAGCTATAAAGGTGGAGTACATGAAATCAACAAGTTGACCTAGACGTTTATATTATTAAAATAAGAAATATTGAATCGAGTTACCTTGTTTCATACATTTTGCGGAAAACTCTTCCACGGAGAAGTTTTACGCGAAGAAAGAAAGAAAGAAAAAAAAAAGGTTTTCCTGGAAACGGAAGGTACAGGAAAATATATATTAGCGACGCACAGTTAATGTAAACGAGTTACACCGATTTTGAAGAGAAAAAAACTAAAGAATTTAACGAGCTAGCGAACGTTTGATTGTTGAAAATGGAAGAAACAACGTATTAAAAATTCTGCTTCTACTTTCCAAGAGGGGGTAGTACCAGATTTACAGTTCCAAAGAAGGCAAGCTTTTAAACAATTCGAAATTGCGAGTTGAAAAAATTTTTGGAAACACCCCGTGCAAAACATCATTCCACTTTATGTACGAAGAATCGGAGTGCTCCCAGGAAGCCATATCACTCCCCCTCTCCTACCCCCATTCTGACTTGATGATTTTTAGTACATACCCTATTAGTACTAGACTATTAACCCACGAAGATTAGGCTCAAAAATAAGAATTAATGGAAATAAATGCCGGCAAAAGTTTTTTTCGTGGATTATGTTTAAAATGGTCTCCTGATAAACATACTAAAAGTCCACAGCGATCAGAAAGCGAGCCCTCCCCCAAAGAGGGTCAAAGTACCACAAAAATTAGTTTTCTGAGGATAAATCGAAAACTAAGCATCAGAGAAAAAGAAGTTTCAAACAAAAGTTGCTCCTCATCAAATTTCCTATAAATTTTACTATATGTATGTCAACTTAGCCCAAAAACTCGAGCTGAAAAGTTGGTTTGAAAGTTGAGCGATTTTCTACAATTTTTGATTTTAGTGTTAGTGTAGTCAAATTAGACAGGTTTCGGAAAAAAAAAAAGGACATTACGACATAGTAAAGGTCTGATTGCTGGAAATGGTCAAGAATGAAGTCTAAAACAAGATACTAACTTCTCCGCGTTTTTTCCCAGGAGCATCTTTTTCATGGGTGTTGAAACTCCCTCAAAATCAGTTTTTTGTAAATACACACTAAGAGAAAAAATATTGGAATGAGACCCAAACTTTCTTGGAAAACTAGGATACAAACGATTTCTGGTAAAAATTCCACTGATGAATGTTATAACGCGCTCCTTGTCAAAGTTGGCGTAGTCGCATGAGGGTTTCACGTTGATAGTCGATTGGGTCAGGCAAACTTGCTCTGCCATTTCAGGCGATCTCCCGAGAAGCTTGTTTTGCGATGAGAGCTTGACTACATGAGTCTTGCAATTATCAAAACGGAGAAACAAGAGATAACAAGCTTCTTGGTATCATTCCCTACATCGCCTGGAACAATAAGAAATTCAGCAAGTTTGCCTGGATTTCACGAGGAATAATTTTTGACTCATGACTTTTTTCTCTAAAATGCGTATTAAGCGGGATATATACAAAAAACTGATTTTCAGGGGGTTTCAACCCCCATGAAAAAGATGCTCCTGGGAAAAAACGCGGAGAAGTTAGTATCTTGTTTTAGACTTCATTCTTGACCATTTCCAGCAATCAGACCTTTACTATGTCGCAATGTTTTTTTTTTTTTCCGAAACCTGTCTAATTTGACTACACCAACACTAAAATCAAAAATTGTAGAAAATCGCTCAACTTTCAAACCAACTTTTCAGCTCGAGTTTTTGGGCTAAGTTGACATACATATAGTAAAATTTATAGGAAATTTGATGAGGAACAACTTTTGTTTGAAACTTTTTTTTCTCTGATCCTTAGTTTTCGATTTATTCTCAGAAAACTAATTTTTGTGGTACTTCGACCCCCTTTGGAGGAGGGCCCGCTTCCTGATCGCTGTGGACTTTTACTATGTTTATCAGGAGACCATTTTAAACATAATCCACGAAAAAAACCTTTGCCGGCATTTATTTCCATTTCAAAACCTAATCTGCCTGGGCTATATCTTGATGTTGACCGTCTGCCCCCAAGATCGGCTAAGGAACATGGTATATGCAACCCCTCCAATATCGATTTTTGTATTGGAAATGTCTTTACTGCGTTCCTAGCGCTTTTTATTGACCAATATTTTTGGTCTGGCCCCACCCCTGGAGATATGTAGTGGATATCTCACCTTCCTGAGGGGTTTGAAAATTGACACAATCGTATGAAAAATAATCTCAGCTTCTTAGTCAAACCACTTCCATTTTCTTAGCTCTCCGAAGCAGCCTCATGGTGGGCTGTGCGCAAGAATAAGGTTGAAAATACCCTCAATTATTAGTGCTACATTAAATGTAGATTGTACCGATCAGAATTGGATTACCAAACCTCCTCATACTAGGACATGTTACTCAGGAATCTACCTGAATCATCCCTTCTTGTGATAATATTGGCTCAGTCGTTTGACTATACCAGGACTAATAGCATTTTATACATGCTTAAAAGACTGGAATCATTCTTGAAGGAACTGTCACGGTGTTTGACTCCTCTACTCTTGAAAATGGGCGGTACACGTTTGCGCACAATTAACTTAGAAACAACACGTTTGCGCACAAAAACAAAGATGGCACGTTTGCGCAAATTGAAACAACAAGATTGCGCAAATCCTTCCCTTCTCACTTGTATCAGGCGTAGGACTGAGCAGGGTATGGTCATGAGGAGACTCGAGTCATCCATTCCGTTTGTCTCTTTCGCTGAGCAGAGTACAAAGTTGGCCAATAGTTTCGAAGCCAACATCAACCCGATAAACCAAATCGACCATCACTATAATGGTCGACATTGGTTGGTTTTTGGTCGTACGACTGAAAAAAGACCAAATATTATGGTACCATCAGAAAATTGATGATTTTTAGTAAATTTTTGAGATGAATCGACCAAATTTTGTCTATTCCTTTCAGTTGATTGTTGGTCTGATATTATTCCTACTAAATTTTGATCATATTTTTAGTTGATTTTTGAATACATTTCGACCCATTTTTAGGTCGTTATAATTGTCAATACAAAATGGAATTTTTCCTCGTTTCTTAGTCGAAAATTGATATTGTATTTATCACTCAATTTTGACTAAGATTTTTAGTCGATTTCTGGGAAGATATTTTGGGAGATGCCTTGATCCATTTTAAGTAGATTTTTCCTCAACATCTACCAATATTTTTTTATAATACATGATCAGAAAGGCAATGTTTACGCTGAAGTTTTGCGAGTTGAAAGGAGCGTTTATCATCGATGAATCGAGAGCGAACGAAATAAATTTGTATGTAAACTGAACGTGCCTTGATGTAAAAGGATGCGTCACGTTTTTACGTCGATGCACACGTTTTTACGTCGATGCACGTGGTTCAATTACCTAATCTTTACGAGTGTGCATTTTCGTTTTCTTGCGTCGAAATGAATTGATCAACTTACGTAAGTTACTCGAAATGATTTCAAATATTTTGCGTTTCTTTATATTCTATTAAGTTTTCGAATTTATTATTTACGATACGTTTTGTTTTCTATCGAATTTTCGTTTTTTATCAAATTTTCGTTTTCTATCGAATTTTTGTTTCTAAGTCGGAAAAATTGCTCACTCGGCTACGCCTCGTTTCGCAAACATTGCCCTCGCATGTAAACACTCACTTTAGACCCTTATTATGTAATATACTATTACTCTTTTTTTTTTGGTCTATTCTCGTGCAAACCGCGGTCACTCATTTTTGCCCAAAATTTCCAGCCGATTTCTTAGGAATGTATCAAAACTCGCAAATAAAATTTAAAATTTGAAAATTAATATTCTTAATAATAAAATTATCCAATAAAGAACATATTCTACTAATCATAAAAATATTAGATTTATTATATTCAATTTAAGGAGTTCCAACAGGAATAATTATTAAATATAATTTTTTTTTTTTTTTTAAATTTTATATCAATTTTATTTTTTGAAATCAAATTTCAACTTTATTTAGGAAGTTTATAATATAATATTATTTTGAAAAAATAAAGATCTTATTTAAATTTTCTTGATATAGTTGATTTAATCAAAATTATTAATTTTTTTTCAGAATTATTTATTTAATAAAAATATTTATATTAATTTTCAATAAAAATTATAAAACAACTAAAAAAATTGAAACTAAATAACTTTTTATATCATTCAATTTATTTAACATATTTGATCCTTTAAATGAGAATTAATTATTTAATCATTTCAATGATTTTAAATAATCATATTGAACCAGAATGATATTTTTCATCAAATTATAATAGTTTAATTTAAAATTAAAATTAATATGTACGAATTTTATAAATTACCTTTAAGTAAATAGATACATATAATATTTAGATTCATTTTAAAAAATTATTTAAATTAAATGATTCAATTTTAATTGTTATAAATCCAGGATAAATTCCACAAATTTCTGAACATTGTCCATAAATAATTGAAGGTATACTAATTAATATTGTAATTTTAGACCAAAATCGCACTCCTCTCGATATAATCCTGCTAACGCGGGATTGCTATCTTCATTTCTTTCTTCTCTCACATGAGAAAGCCTTAGATATGGATTGGTTTTTCCTGTCGAAAATGGTGGTCTGTTAATATCATTTAACTATAGACCGTTTAATGGCGTCTCTATTGCCCAAAACTTGATTGTTCTGCTTTGTTAAAAGGGGTCTATTTGTAGTGGTCCGTTAATATCGCTTGAATATAGGCTACAACAGACTATTTTATAATCGTCTACATTGCCCAGAAATCTACCAATCTTTTTCGTCAGAAGAATTCTAATTATGGTGGTTTGTTGACAATGATTAAATATTGACTATGAGAAAATATTTTATATCGTCGAGGTTCCCTAGAAATCGACTCTTTTTTTGGTCAAAAATGGTCAAAATATAGTCAATTGCAGAGGAAGTATGGCCAATGACTGAGGATAGACCATTTTATTGTACCTACATCACCTACAGATCGACTAATTTTTTCATTCAAAATTTTGTCAAGTTGCTTGAAATATGGTCTAAATATGGTAGGGAAGAGCGGAAGTAAATCGACTGAAAAAGTTGGTCCGTTATTAGTCACTCATCAGAGCGCCCCCTCAGTCTATTTTTGGTCAACATTTACTCAAAATCAACTGAGATATCTGGTAGATCTGGTTTATCGGGAAAGTGGATCAAAGATGGCGCTAGTTTCAACTTTACAAAAACTCGAGAGCGAGAGTCATTCGAAATTCGAGTTGAGTACGGTCTAGAACCTAAAATTGAGACAATGTTGGAATTCAAAACGGTCAATTACCGCGCAGAACAAAATTCAAATCCCAAGAATAAGTCAACCGAAATAAAAAGAGGGACTCAATTCAGAACTTGCAGTCAAAATCAGCCGAAATTGGAGCTTGACAGATTCTACAAAAAGAAAGTTGAAGCGGGGTCGAGTCATGTAGAGGCTAGACCGCTAGAGTCAGCCTTTCTGATCGTCTCTTTCCCTGAGTAGAACAGGTCGAGAGTCTCGAACCCAAAAGAAGGCGGTCGAAGTTGGAGTCGAGTGAGTTTCGATCTTGTACACATCATTCATCTCACTTTCCAGTGACATCATTCGTTCATAATCGCTTTGCGCAAACGTTTTGTCCGTCTTTGTCGCCTGTGACTGTATGTGCGCATACGGGTCATTTTTCTCCCTCGATTTTTACTGAATTTGCGCAAACGTGTTACGGCCTTGAAAATAAGGCAGGAGCTGGCGTATCCCCAGTAGTTCAGAGACACGTAGTGTAGCATTCTATATAATATGGTTGCTCAATCTCGGAGGCTAATCAGCTCACAGACTCACCCTTTCTGAGGTCGTTCGCCTCTCCCATCCCTAGTATGATGGGCTACACTCCGATATACATAATGTATTTATTTTATCGATTCTATATCGACTTTTGATACACGTATCTCGGTCATAATGACGTCATACTAGCGTCTTTCTGTACCAATATTTCTTGGCTTAGTATAAACCTAGTAAATTCTTATGTTAAGCTAACTAGTTGACGGGCTCACTCCTTCTGCTAGTTCGCTCTTCCACCGGTATTTCCTAGGATGTAATACTTTTGGTTTATGCATTCAGCCGAGTTGATAGATACAGATTAAGTCCATAGGGCGACTGACCTCTATTCCAAGATCATTGATGACGTCATATTATGCCCGCCTTCTCTCACTCACAGTCTCTCTCTCTTCCCAGGAACCTGGTTTGTTACAAAGTAGGCTAAGTAGCTGAGCCCAGTTCAGTCTAATATATTATAGGCTAACTTATTAAATTTTCCCAAGTCCCCAATAAAAGTCACGGTCATTCGCCCAGTGTATTACATGTTGAGCCTAGAATAATGGAAACCTAGAATACTGCGTGTTAGGCGTGGTAAGAAAAAATATTTTCCAACTTTCTGTATAACAAATTTTTATGACGGTTTTTTCAAAAGCAGTCTCAGTCGTATAAAAACCGGTTTTTCGATTTTTAGTGACGGTGTTTTCAAGAGTCGTTCTATTTGTCTAAGAACATAAAATTCTGAAACCGTCACGGTTTTCGATTGATAGTACTATTGGAAAAACCTATTTGCTCCCTCCCCAATAAAACTCCGCTGAAACCCCAGGGGTTCTTGGGGTAGTATTGGCTTACGACTTTACGGTTGGCTGCAAGCCTTTGGATCAACAAATCAGCTAACCTTCCAGACGCGTAGTGTTATATCACCTCTCTAAACATAGTCTTTTCTCTGCTAAAGTTTTTCGGCGACAGACTCGATTGACAGGAACCTTTCTTTGTTGCCGTTGGGTCGAAAATAAGTGAAGAGAACGTCAGGTTCAGAATCTCGGAGAAGAGGCCATCATAAGTTCCGTTTCGATGTCAGCCCACAGAAATCATTATTTTGCAAGATTGTGTCGGTGTTGAGCACATTAAAGAAGTGTCTATTTGTCCTTTGAGTCCTAGATGTGGTTGATGAAGCTTAATTTCAAGACTTGCAGAATCGTTTTGCAAAAATTGTAAGTCTTCTATTACTAGTGAACATATCTCGTAAAATTACGGAACTAATCTCTCACAGTTAATTAGTCAAACAAACACACATGTCCTTCTCCGTTAGGTTTCTAGGTGAAACTAACTCTCTGTGTTTGGAATGAATTTCAACCTCAGGTTTCTTCAATGTCTTCACGCAAAAATATTTCGTAAAGAATTACCCATACCCCCAACTACCCAAATAATAAAATTATTACTATGTTTTTTTTTTTTTTTGCTACACATTTTCATGTTATGATTTACAGCAAGGTAGTTCAAAATACGCCTTAATTACACATAGGCGGACCTCGAGCTTTAGTATAGTATATATATTATTTTTTATGAGCTTTCGCAAAATGGACGGAAGCGACAGGTGAATTTTTTTTATCGATTCGCCACCAATACATCCTCTGCAACGCGCATAAAATGAACTCAAATAAATTACTCGTAAGCATTGCTGAACGAGAATCTTAAACGTAGTTCACATTCAACAAATTAATAACTACTTCGTCCCGAAAGGGTCGGAGACCCAACTTTTTTTATTACCGGTAGATATCTAGAATTCTCGAATCGTATCGCTTTCAAACGCACGAATAAAAACTTCACATTTTGAGAAAAAAAAAAAACTGCGTTGAAAATTATAGCCTACAGCAGGTGATAATTACGTAGACGTTCGCTCCCACACTAATGTTTGTCCCTACAATATTAAAATTCTTCTCGTTTTTTCCTTCCTTTTTCTTTATTGTATGGCGGAAATTCTGTGATATTGCGTATCACGCACCCCTTTTATCGAAATTTAATTGTATCGAATCAAACATGCGTTTAGACAAAACTCGCCATGAAACAGAAGTTTGCCCTCTACAAAACGATTATACGTACGCTACAGGTAGACCTAGTGTCCATGTATAAATAGAGATCTGTTAGCTAAAGTAGCCATAAGCTCGAGATGCATCAATAGTACCAGTAGTCGAACGTGTACATCGTCTGATTCTCTTGTTTATCGCTGTTCAAGGTAGAACTGAAAGACTTGCCAATATTGAACTTATCGCGCGTGAATTCAAAATCACGGAATTTGTTTCGCCCCTTCCATCAAGAGTTTTGAAAAATAGTACACCAACGATACTGGAGACGGATGGCCTGGGCAGATTTAGAATCGTCACACTGTAGGGCTCTTTCGCTATGTCATATTGCATACTCGTTTGCCTGATTCTTATAGTTACAACTTGCTTTACATAATATTATCAATCAAAATTATTTTATTTTCGGCTCTGCCCGCACATAAGTACAAAATTATACAAAAATTATAAGCTTTACGTTTCGGCTGACCCGCAGCCTTCATCAGAAGCTAAAATTAGCTTCTGATGAAGGCTGCGGGTCAGCCGAAACGTAAAGCTTATAATTTTTGTATAATTTTGTACTTATGTGCGGGCAGAGCCGAAAATAAAATAATTTTGATGAAATTTTCCTTGCACGAAAAAATTGTTTTGAATTTAAATATTATCAATCTTATGGCAGGAGAATACGTAGATGCGTTATTATTGCCTACTCAATTTCCTTGCCGTAAGACCAATGTAAAGCAAGTACCATAACGCGATAAGAATCAAACGAGTTATACTCGTTACAAGTAAAGGAAACCTGTGTGCCACCCGCGAAGGTAGCAGCAGAAGTTGTAGACGAAGCTCCCGACTGAAGAAGGTGGAGAATTGATCGAGTTTGTACGTTACAATATATCATTAGATTGTATTCTCACCATTTGTAAAGAACAGTCGGAAGTATAATGAGGAAGTTGAACCCAACTAAAGCAGGGCTTTGAAAGATCAAGATAAATTTTGGAGTGATTACGAAAACGAAGTACACATACTTACAGCAAATTTTGCGACTGGTTTTGAATAGTCTCTCGTTTATTTTTCATCAAAAATCCATCGACGTCTGTAGTTTTTCATAGAAAATTTCAACAAATTACACACGACGGTTAACTAAAGTTATAGCGTATAGTGAGCCATCCAACGACTGTTGAAATAATAGTTACATAATGCAATTGAAACTGGAAACTAAACAACAAACAAACAAAAAAAAAAAAAACAGAAAATATTATAATAGAGAAATGATGAATAGAAAGAGGAAAAAAAGGACTGAAATTTTGAAATAATTTTCAAACTTCTCTATTTCGTTATTTGTTTTTTGCCCATAGTACTGCTGCAGTAGACGAGAGGGGGGAAAATAGGAAATGTAATATGTAAAAAGTTTTACGATGTATTGTATTTCTCTTGTAGTGCAAAGTTTCCAAAATTTTAACTTACGCAATATTTTACGAAAGCAATGTCAGTTAAGTTCTTTCTGTCGTGTTTTGTGTGCTGTGTTGTGTGCGCGTACATACGATTTTATTAAATTTGTTGATAGTACTCACAAGAAGTATTTGCTGGAAACAGATTCACATAATAACGTTATCGCACGTGATATTTTATCCTACATTTATACAGAAAACCTCTCTTATAACTCAACCATTGTTGCGTTTTATTCTGCGTGTAATGGCGTACAGCATTTGCCGTATTTCTGAATTCAAAATTAGGCACATCGTTCCGTATTATTATCATGTAAAATAATGGCTACAAATTTTCTATTCCCAACACTAACACCAGTTTAATGACCGTCTATTAATTAGAATCCAACAAATGGGAGCCTTTAACTAGACTTGACAATACGTTTATTTGATGCAAACGACGATTATCATATAGTATACGAGCTGGAATCCTGTAAACAAACTTTACAAAGATCTTAATTTTGTGGAAAGTTAGGCCAGAGATATGAAAGATTAGGACTGCCTGTCGACAACAGTTGAAGGAACACCTGTCTACACTTGAAAAAGAATCCAAAATTCATGATGATAATAATGGTGGAACGTTCAAGTAAGAGAAAATCTGCAATTATTCTCATTCATATTAGCCTATTTCAGAATATGATTGAAAAAAAAATCTCTTCTCCGAAAAGAAATTGGTATAGACGCCGATTTTGAGGAGGCATAACTGTTATTGTCCTCTGCCCCCTAAAAATTAAAGCATTCTTGTTTCGATTCGATACTTACATATCTAGCAACACTCATTCTTGTTTTTGAATATTGAGAAACTGATGATATCTCTTCTATATACAAACAGGGGCGGATTTACGGAGGGGACAGGGGGAAAGTTCCCCCCAAAAAACCTCCAAAAAAGACTGAAATTGTTCAATTTTACTATTTTTGAGCAATGGAAGTTCCCCCCCCCCCAAAAAAAATGTACCCGTGAATCCGCCCCAGTACAACTTTCGTGATGTTTCCAAATTATTTGTTCATAATTAGAGCTCGGATTCCTTAGAATTTGCCAGGTTTTTTCCTGAACGGGGAGAATGACGGGTGATCAAATGGGAGTTCGTTTCATACCTAGGAAACCCAGGAGAAAAAATTTTATTTTGCCAAAAAATGCCAAAAATGAAATAAATTCTAAAAACGGAATAAATGACAAAAAGTGCCAAATTCTAATATTTCGCAACTAAATGAATGAAAATGTCCTCTTCGATGTATGGGGGCTCATTTCATGTGTGTTTCTGATTTCAAGCTGATATTCAGTGACCGGAGGCAACCCTTCACCGTTAAGATAGTATGGAGAAGCACGTTCTTGTAATGTTTAATTCTTCAGACTCGTTTTATAATACCTAGCTCTATAATTATTTGGTTCAATGTTTTTATTTCGTACATTTTTCTAATTTTGCCAAATAATGCCAAATTTCTAAATTTTAATGCCAAAAATCACCCCCTCCCCCATAATGCCAAGAAATCCGAGCTCTATTCATAATTTATACATAAACTCGAGAGAAAAATTAATCATATTATTCTTTCCCCAGTGTAATCTTGAATACATAAGTGTTTTACTAAACCACGAATTTTTACTCAACTAATCCCTTAATTCAAAACATTATTTACTTATTTGCAAACACCATCATCCACGTTACCAGTCACCTTCCTCTGGATTCCGGAACACAACAAATTTCCGACATATGATGCGGTTAATCTTGCCGCCGAAGATTCCCCTCTTTCCCATAAAATTTTCGACCGCGTACTTGCTAGGATCGAAAAACGGTTACCGATACCTGGCACTTGACTTCTAGTACGTCTTCTGGAAAACTCGGTATTCAAACAAACTTTAAGCAATCGAAAATAAACAGGTCCCCTGAATTTCCTCAGATCAAACTACCCGTCATGAAGATTCTCATTGACCTCGAATGGCCAGTTTTCCATCTTTTTTTCGTAATAATTCCATTACAGTCTGCGCTCCACTTACTTCAACCCCTGCTTTAGTCTCCAATACTTTTTCATTTCCTTACCTCAATTTTCACAAATTCTCCCACCCCGAGCTAATAACTTTCAGAATAGATAAAAATCTCGTAAAAAAAAAACGGGGGGGGGGAACTCGCGAATTCTACTGCCCGGTGAAAATTAGCTCATATCCAATTATATATACATTCAGAATGATGACGTCACCAAAGTCAGATGCTGGGTGGTGAAATAGGTTTTAGCAAACCCAAGCGTTTCCAATCACGATGAGGAGCATCAGCGTTAGTGTTGATGATCAGAAGAGGATAAAAATGCAATATTGAAAATAAACTACTAGTTGTAACGACTTTTTTTTTCTCCTTTTCATCTGGAGAATAAGATCAAATTTTTCATCGAATTTATCGTTTCTCTGCACGAATAAAACCCTAACTTCTCTAATAAAATAAAAGTAACAAAAATGAAGGTTTCAACAATATTTTAAAACTATAACCTTTTTTGTAAAGTTTGCAAAAATGGTCGCCTGGCAAGGGCGCACCCTTCTGCCGCGTCTTGCGAATAATCTATCCTAAACAAATTCCTATAATCTAACCTGGACAAAGTCCTATAATCTAGCCTGGCCAAATTCTTCAGTGCAATGTCATCTGACCTAACTTAGACTGATGATGTCACTCAAGTCGGACGCGGATGTTTCCTGAGGATGGCCCCAAAAGATATGAAAACAGTTTCAAGTTGTTGGATATAAGCAGAGACCGGATTCCTTGGCATTTGGCACTTTTTTTCCTGAAGAGCAAAATTGATGAGAATCAAAATGAAGCTTGAATCATGATAAACAGGACAAATTCCATTTTGCCGAAAAATACCGAAATTACTACAAATCTTAGTTTGCAATAGAACTAAGAAACTTCATGCAAAATTGTGAATATTTTGTTAAAAATTACCAAATTTTGCCTGAAATTAGGTGGATTTTGTTTGAAAAATACTGAATTTTAGGCCAATTTTTGTCAACAAATTCATGAATTTGGGCCTGAAGCTAAGTAATTTTGATTGACAAAAATCAACAAAATTTGCTCTCGAGTGAGGCAGTTTTAATTGAAAGTTGATTAATTTTTTCTTCCAAAATTGATTAGCAGTTCTGGTGAAAAGTAAGGTAATTTTGGTTGTAAAATGAATAATTTTCATCGAGAGTGAGTAAATACTGAAAAACGCGTATTTTTCTTTTTTTTTTTTTAATGACGAATATTGCCGAATTTTTGAATTTAAGTGCTGAAATTCACAAGTTTTCTTGCCAAAAAATCCAGTCTCTGGATATAAGTTTAAGCCTCCTCCCATGATACTAAATCTAAACAGATCTTGAGAAGGGTAGAAAGAGTCTGCAAACTTTGAAACACTACGAACAAAAATCGAGACCAAAATTGATGTGACCAATTTGAACTTCTCAAATCACATCAACTGGAACGCAAAAGTAAAACCCAATACGTTACCTGAAATAAGAACTGCGCGTCTTTAAACGTCCTCTTTGTATGGAAGTGAGAATTAGGTCAGTGGACACTTGGACGGCTAAAAGAGAATCAATTATCAGGTGGATGTGGGGAGTTGAATTTTCAACAGGGAACTTGTTTTATGGGGTGGTTATTTGAGAAATTTGCCGTACACCGTAAGCCGCGCCGTCCGGCGAAAAACAGAAAAATTTCGAATCCTATTGTATATAGCTTGGAGGATGAAATTTTTTCAAGTCCTTCTCTACCTATCATATACAGCTTGGAGGTCGACATTTTTCCAAGTCCCCCTTCTATCATTACGATTATGAAATTCGCGCAAACGGTACATTTCGTTGTACGTCGCATTGCGCAATCGTGCCGTCTTCATTTGGCGATTTTCACACAGATTTGCGCAAAAGTTATACGGCCAACATCTAAAGATAAGAAGACAAGCCGTAAAATCGATCTGCACCGAAATCCTCGGTTATATATTATTTGGATCACTTTATCTCAGTCACATCAGTGCTTTCAGAAATTTATTCTTTGTGAAGGACGTACATGATGAAAAAAGCTCTTTGAATAACTGACAGAAGTGAGCACAAATCGCAAAAAAGTGATCCAACTATACTTAATCGAGGATTTCGGTGCAGATCGATTTTACAGCTTGTTTTCTTATCTTTAGATATTGCAAGGGTATAAGTAATTCATCTTCAATCCCAATAATGACGTCACTGTACACCAAGACTTGTAGGAGGAAAATTAAAAAGGTCGTGTGACCACAGTCGACCCTCTTTCTACCCCGAGTAACAAGGTACCATTGTTGATAAAAAACGATTCCTCTTATAACATCAAAAATAATCATGTAGAGAAGAACAAAGTTTACCAGAGACTTGAGAAAGTGATGTCTTCAATTTCATTTCCACATCACTTCTATAACATTTCTCTCTCCCGAAACATGAAAAAGTCAACATTATCACACCTAACTCAAGTCAAGTTCAAATTTGCATCATCTAGCCTACTCAGCCTACATTGCTTGGTCACAGAAATTAGGAAAAAGTCGACATTTTCAAAGCTAACTCCCAAGTTCAAATTTGCGTCATCGAGACTACCCAGCCTACATTGCTCGGCCACAGGAATTAAGCTCATAATATTCCTTGGATTTCAATCAGGAAATGTTGAAACACGGGAGTATTCTGGTTTACTTTGTGTAATTCTACCAAAATCAAGAAGGCGAGAAAAACCATTATAAAAGGTTTCTGGAATTCCTTCCGTGACACTGAGACTGTTTTACCAGCAGATTGATAGGGGTGAAGAAAAGTTTTGTAACTCACATTCAGAACAAATATACGGCGATTTCTCGCGAACACGCTCCTCGATGTTGTAACACGACCCTGAAGCGGTTCAAACTTCACGAGTTTAAGAATATGTTCGTCATGAGAACGAATTAAATGGCCAAAATACGTGTTATTGATGCGTTCTGTATGCAAATTACATTCATATAATTGCGTATCTTGCCGGTGCTTCACAACGGCAAGCGCACTTTCATCATTTTTGCCGCATACAATAAAACTATAAACAACTGATAATATGACATCGCTACGCCTGGGATGTGAAGCTTTCGAACGTGGCTAAGGCAGGCTAAATTCCTCATATATTATACGCGGTACGCTAATTATACAGCAGCACTACTACACAATTGTTAACGCTCCTTTGCAAAATGTTTTCCCCTACACTGTATCCCACACAAAATTATAACTTGTCGCGTTTTCTTATTTTCTTTTTATCCCTGTATTCTACACGAAGATTGTCCTAAATCTATAGAATGACAAACGAGACAGTCAATAAAAACCATTCATGAATTGTTTATTGAATCTTATTCACAATGATAATTAAAAAAGATTGTTGACTAGTTCGATACTGCGAAACATTATTCAAACAATACTTATAGGGAAGGGTTAAAGCAAGAGATTGCGCTAACTACACATTGTACACGAAAGTATATCAACCACAACAAACATGTAATGTCCACTGTGTACAGTATAAACTCATAAAAGTGATATAATATTAAAATTATAACTTGTCTGACTCGAACTCAACCTTATTCACGTATTGCTATAGAACCTTTAGCGAAGACGTGTGTCGCACCCCCGATCGTGATACGTAAATAATACGAAACTGCAAGGCACGCTGCACGCCACGCACTCGCTGCGACTGCCCTGACCAAAATCTATGAATTTCTAGCCAGCACTTGTAGATTATGGGCAAATACTCAACCAGCGGCGAATAGCATAATGAATAATGTCGCAGACAAGAAACTCAATTAGTGGTTTTTGCGGCAGCTTGTGTTAGTGTAACGTAAATAAACACACAAGGAGGAAGAACACAACTATCCGTTGTACGTACACACGTATAGCAGACAGGAATTCGCTCTTTTATGACCGTATTACGAGCATATTGCGCTCCAATGAGCGAAATTTGCCCATACCATGGTGTACGTCTGTTAAGATGTGTCAAAGCGCGTTATCAAAGCAAATTAGAGTAGTTAATTCGAGTTAACGGCCACTTCGCAAGCTCTGCTTTGATGTCTTCACGCCACTATCGCGTCGTCAACTCATCACCGAGCTGAGAAAGAAGGTTTCAACTTCCTCGTTCTTTATGAGGCCCACCGCGGTGTCATATTTCCACCAAAAAATGTGAAATTTTTGATTAAGGAAGAAAAGAAACACCTTGAAATTATATAGAATTGACATGGAAAACGAACAAGGAAAGGGTGGAAAAAAAAATTAATATCCTTACCTCTAAGCCACTGAGGTAGAACGCAGATACGACTGCATTTAATGTAGGTGAAAGCGTTATTACACTCTGTGGTAGCAGATGTTATGAAAATTGCTGCTAGCCACCAGTGGTCCGGAACAGTAGCCACCACAATACACGAGTTTGTCCCGAGATAGGTTCTTCCCTTTTCTCGAGTCGCACTCTAGAGCTACACCGAACTTGCGACACAAACCATGTACCCTGACGTAAGCGTAATCCTATTAGTAAACTAATATTTTAGCCGTAATATCGCGCCAATTACTTGTAAAAACAATAATTATTATTACCGAGAGAGGGAATCTTTTGTTCGAAACTGGAATACGGTGCCGATATATTTGCGAGGATAATCGTTCGTCTGAACGGAAAAGAGCCGAGCCTGCATGGCTTCTAGTTTGTCGAACTGATTAAGTTGTTCGACGAAATTAGCAGTCCATATATTTGTCTTTTTTCTTTTACGCTAGATCTGAGTTGTATCGCATCGGATACAAGTTAGTAGAGCTCAGATGGCGACTCAAATAGCGTAACGAGAATTGGAAATCACGAACGGAAGGGAACTGATAGGGTTAGAGCTTGTCTCCGACTGTTCACGTGAAACCGAATATAACAAATACCTAGTACGACTTGTTTGAATAGGTCGATAACAGCATTAGGTACTTCGCTCTCATTCCGGAGAATTCTGAGAAATTCATAATTTATGAGTCAAATCTACAGATAATGAAGCTTTTCTCCAGCTGTATTAGAATGTGATCATCTTCTAAACTTCCAAATAAATCTGAGTAATTAGGTTTCTCATAAATTTGAAACGACAAGCTTATATTTACATTTCAACAAATCTTTTTCTTTTTTATGAGGAATAAATGTCAGAATTTCTAGGAGGTAGATAAATAAGGAAGAAGCGGAGCTGTCTCGATTGTTGTACAGTGATCGATGTTGGGCAAATATAACAGAAAATTTGGCGGGATGTTTTATAATCACATAGGTTACCGTTCAGAAAATTTATTTTTAATCGGAAAACGTGGATATCCAGAATTGAATGATACGAATTTGAGTATGGAAAGAAAAGATGAACGAATTCGGACTGAGGGAGGAGGGGAGGGCCAAGAGCCCTATCTTATCAGTGCGGATATTCTTGAATACTCCCTCATTTGAGGGAAACAGAGCAAACAAAATTTTGAACGAGATTTCCTTCGAATTATTCACTAACAAAATTGATGTGTAATAGACATTCAAACGAAGAAAGAACGAAAAGTTCAAATTTTACCAATAACTCATTTTCGACATCTAAATTTTTTTCGGAGCTAATTTCTTCTTCGAATAATGGTTTTTAGGTTTGGCACTAGGGCCAATATCGTTGAAAAATATTCTTTCCAATACTCTAGGACAGCGGTCTTCACCGGGTCAATCGCCAGCGTTCTCGAGCAATTGTCAAAAAAAAAAAATCGATGTCTCAAATTCTTGATAGATTAAAAATCGACATTTGGATGAATGCATGCGTATGTAACTCACTCAGTATGAGCCTAATATAGAAAAGATTGTAAGTGAAAGCAAGTGTGGAGCTTCACATTGAAAATATGTCTACTCGTATTCCACACGTTTTCATTTATCAGAAAATTTACGAGTACCATTCTAATTTCTATCATTTTTGGATCATAATTATAATTATCGGAACTCATAATGAGTGAGTGAGGTGTAAGTAGAGGACTAATATTGAAAAAAGTTTTCCAATTGTACAAATCTACTTTGTTAGTTGCTTTTACAAGAGTACTTTCGGGTGTTATCCCATCATCTGCAGTTGTGTCGCAACTGGAGAACAAGGCCTTGACCATGAGTTTTTATAGTATAACACTGTGATCTTATTGGCTATAACAATACTGTGTTGTGATTGGTTCACTTCTTAGAAACTTATTCTTACAATAATATGACATTGTGTCCTTATTGGCTAAAAAAAGGGAAATATATAAGTGGACGCCTCTTAAAATTATATTGACCGCCAGTTCCCCTCCCACCATAGAAAAAAACTGACACGACGAACGCCATGAATGCACGCTAGGACTGGCACACGACCCGCATTTCAAAAGAAGATGATTTTGCTGCATTTATTGTGAGGAACTCCAGTCAGGATGGGCTTGACAGTAGAGACTGCCTCCCCATAATAAACCTCAAACTCCTTATGAGTGAGGTATGACTGTTGGAGGTGTTTTCCCAGTTGTTCCACCCCAGAGGAGTCAGTCGAGTCAGTTGGTTAATGCATTGGATTTCGAGCATTGTCATGAGATCTTCACTGGTTGGTCAAATACTGAGGTTCGTCGTCAAAATAATATGATTAGGCAGAAGTATGATGCCAAGGCGATGCCCGGTAGTTATATGGATCAGTGGAATAGCCGCGGACGTTTCATTATTGACTGGTATTCAAGAGTTCGCCGTTTTGACAATATTCGCACTTCTGATCCTTCTCGTGATTTGCCAATTTCACTCTTCCTTTTCGCAGGCCCTTTTTGGCAATCAAGGTTCTTGATGGAGTCTAATCTTTAGGCCCATTTGGAGATTCCTTTCGATCTTCAGGAAACTTTCACGCTGCACATGTCAAGTGGTAGGCGGATGTTAATTTCGATTCTTCTCGGCGTTTGTTATTATGAAGGCAGGTACCATGTAGTCTTGAACTCAGAGTTATTCAAGAAGCGGTTGGGCTTAGCCGTTGTAAATTATTTGAAAACTTATATTTGTTAATTGCATTAATATGTATCAATATTGGAATGCCTTTATAAAGTATTATGGTGATGGTAAAAAAAAAAAAAAAAAAAAAAAACTCTACTTGGAATGCTGCCTTGAGGCTTGTGCTGACTTGTCAATAACTAAAGCATTCCATTATCTTCTTTCCTGTTTCTTCTTCATGTATCAGGTTTACTTACTTGATATATTATAGTTGAATGAATTAAATGTGGATCGCATACTGTTCTGCATGTTCTTAAGTGTGCACTATATGGGAATGTGTGCGCTACTTACATGGTGGTGTTTTTGTCCTCTTCAATGGATTTTGAGTGTTTTGATTTTGTGTGCACAACTTGTATCAAGATGTGTGCACTACTTACTTTGTGTATTTGTCCGTTTCATAGGATTTCCAGTGTTTTGGATCTTGAGTGCACAACTTATAAGAGGATGTGTGCACTACTTACTTCGTTTTTATCCTTATAATACATTTCTTAGGCGTGTCAATTTTGTTTCCTTGGCGTGTTATCGATAGGCGGGCAATTTCATTTTTTTGAGGCGTGCGATTAATTGTGTCGCAACTGGAGAACAAGGCCTAAACCATGAGTTTTTATAGTATAACACTGTGATCTTACTGGCTATAACAATACTGTGTTGTGATTGGTTCACTTCTTAGAAACTTATTCTTACAATAATATGACATTGTGTCCTTATTGGCTAAAAAAATATACTGCTTAGTGATTGGTTCAATCTATTATGCTAAATACTGCGTTTCTATCGGCTACCTGGTTTCCTGCCGTCTCATTGGTTGGTTCTGTTCTTCTTCTCTCGTCCAATCACCAGGCCGAATAATTTTTCGCTGTCCAACGTGATTACATTGTTCAAGAGGCAGGCTTTCTTCCTCTTAGCTTTTGCAATCTCCATTTGTTCCCAGAGTTTTCTTCTCTTTGCGCGATTCTCTACATGTATTACTTCAAATATTCCCTCTCCATCGTGGTTTTCTTTGTTACAGTGTTTCCCAAGCAGTGACTTGCTATCTTCTTTCTCCCTCGATGTTTTGTGCTCCTTTTTTCTTGATCTCAAACTTTGTCGCAGTCTCATCAATGTAGATGCCCACGCACTGTTCACAACTGAGCTTGTACACTCCGCTCACGCTCTCCTTGTTCTTTTATTCCGTCTGGTCATTGCTGATTCTCTTCACCATGGGTTGGTTATTCGGGATACCCACATTTACATCGTAGCCATTGAGCGCCTTTATCACCTTGTTGGTGTACTTTCCTATGTATGGTATCGATCCGGAGTACTTTCTCACTATGCCATCATGGGTTCCTTTCTTTGTTTCCATTTTCCTAAAGACTCCATCCACTACACCTCTATGGTAGCCATTGGCTTTCTGCGATCTGCTTTCCTAACCCGATCTCTTTCCTCTTCTCTTCGTTGTTCTTGAGGACAGAAATTGCCCGATAGGCAGTAGTTCTGGATTGCCGCTAACTTGTGCCTGGGGTGGTGGTAGGAGTCATTTGGGACGGTGGTGTTAGTATGCGTCGGCTTCCTGTAGATTTTGTATTCTATCCTATTGTTCTCCAGTATGAGTGTAAGGTCCAAATAGTCGATGGTCTCATTGCCTTTTTCCACTGTGAATTTGATGCTCTCATTCATCGCGTTCATTTCTGAAAGGAATAGATCCACCTGTCTATCAGTGCCTGACCACACAATTACGATATCCTCTACATATCTGGCCCAGTGTTTGATCGAGTTTCTGAACTTGCTTGCCTTCAATATCTTGTTTTCCATATCATTCATGAATGTGTCCACCAGTATTGGTGACAGCGGTGATCCCATCGCAAGTCCCCTTTCCTGACTGTAAAACCTATTAATAAAGCGTCAGTAGTTCTGACTCAAGATCTCTTCCACTATGTTGGCGTACTTCGGCCCATCGGGGTTCTCATAGTATCTGTTGTTTTTGAGCAGAGTGAGAAGTTCCTCCTTTGGTATGGTACCAAACATATTTGTTTCATCAAAGGATATCAGCTTGTCGTCACTCTTGATTTCCAACTTGTCCAGTTGCTCAATCAGCTCTCCGTTGTTTCTGATACTTCGTCTGGGTGCAAACTGGTAGTTTTTTTTCAGGAATGTGACTACGATCTTCGCTATCTTTTAGCATGGTGATTGAGTTATAGCCAATAAGATCACATAGTGTTATACTATAAAAACTCATGGTTAAGGCCTTGTTCTCCAGTTGCAACACAACTGATGAATGATGATGGGATAACACCCGAAAGTACTCTTGTAAAAGCAACTAATAAAGTAGATTTGTACAATTGGAAAATCTTTTTCATAATTATAATGTTTCCTCCTCCTCTTGTTTTTTTGTTTTTTTTGTCGACCGCGGAACCTTTGGAAATTTTGAAAGTTGATCGTACCTCAAAAAAGTTGAGTAGCCTACCACTGCTCTAGGAGGTATTTATATTTCCAGTATAGAAAAGAGTTTTATTACAAACGTGCTAAACTAGAAATCAATAGGCGTATATTATCGATTACACTCGTGAAAATCGAGCGTACAGTAATACCAACGCGGCAATAAGATTATCATACTATACTCTCGCCACTATAGAAAGCTGGCACTTACATTATAATATTCAGGTCTATATAGGTACACGTGCAGGTATAAGGTTGGAAATCAGTAACGGAAATAAGGCGATAACGTACGGCTTCACGCATAGTATTACTCGGGTTTCTAAGGCAGTGCAACAAGCCTGAAAAACAAAAGAAAATAACGAATAAACTAGTACGAAAGCCGCATCTGGTAACAGGTAATCAAGCTACCAGCAAATAAATCCGATGATGAATGAAGCCTTGCAAATTGTAATCACCATCGTTGGTCGGATTACTACTAACCAAACGACAAACCGTACACGACTTACTATTTGTACATCAAAAAGAGGCGCACGGTTGAAAGTAAGAGTCTTCTATTTTTCGATAAGAATGTGGTACAAAGTATATTGTGATTTTACACGCGTACAATTGTGGAATACAAAGATATATCCGAGTGATCTTACACAAGTACGAGTACATTTATGTGTGTAGCTCGAGTTGTACCGTGTTTCGAGTTATAGCCACGTGTTTACTTGACTAATAAAGGGCTTCACATCGCGAATGGTACCAATAAGAGGTAATCCCGGACAAGTCAACCTTCTCGAGAAACCTCTAGGTATTTTGTTTTCAAGCGCCTAATAATTCTGACAATTTGATGGGAACACTCAAGAAAGGCAAAGAGAACTGGAGTAAAGAACTAATAATTAAAAGAAAGAAGATGAGAAAGTAAAAATTACCAATGCATACATAAAACGTACCGACCAAACTCTCCTCTCCCATTGAAGTAAATTCCTGGCCGCGCTAGTGGACTGCTCAAATATTCAAAAAAATTCTTTGGTCTTCGCATATGGGAACAAAACATAAAAATAGCGTGAGTACAAGTTTGACTATCGCACATGAGAGGCAACAGAACATCGCTCAACTAAAACTATTTTAACAAATTCTTCGTACCCGTTGAACCATGTCGACTCTTAATCGACGTCGATGTGACGTCAAATCGACGTCACGTCGACCCATTATTTCAATAAGTAATGGACACAAATTTGACCGACGTCAAATCGACTTGCTGGTTTCCAATGTATGGCTCAAAGTCGACGTCGTTATCAAGTCGATTTTGGGTGAACACTCTACTACACTGCTGAAATTTGACATGAGGTAAGTGTTTTTCTACCGACTCAAAATCGACCCACAATCGACGTCGTTATCAGGTCGATTCAAAGTACACAAATTTTTTTTCACTGTACATCGACGTCGGTATGAGATCGATTTTGTGGCTCGACCGTTAGACGCGAGCTCTCTTCTCAAAAATATAGCCTCCTTAAGTAACTTTGAATACATAACTTATGTGCGAGTAGTAAAGTTACAGAAACAAACAGGTCGATATGGAGTCTAAATCAAGTCGACATCATTAAACAGAATTCAAATTTTTTGTCGACTAAAAATCGACGTCGATTTCGAGTCGACTTTTTCAAATTTTTTATCGACCAGAAGTTGACTCAATTACGACGCCCACAGTGAGTCGACGTACAGTCCATTTTTGGTCACCATTACGGCTCAACTAAATCGACTCAAAATCGACTTCGATTTTAAGTCAACTCCAAGTTAATTTGTTGCTGTCGACATCGGGTGCACGAATTGTTCACATTTCACTCATATTGATCACATTTTTGGACGTCGAAATATAGTCAACATGATATTGTATAAAATGTTTCCTTAGTCTACAATAATTCGACGTCATTATGCAATCGATTTACCTTCAAAATCGACTGTATTTTGATGGGCTTTGGTAAAGGTGTCGATTCGACGTGGGATCTTAGTCGACTTTGAGTCGACATTGCCTGTGACTCGAAATCGACCCTAAATCGACGGTCGACATGGTTCAACGGGGTATTATTCTGAATAAATACATGAATACTTTCAATTTTTTATTCATTCCTTAATCATAATGGAATACCCTTCCATTTTCACCCTCTCAGGCTCACTAAGATGATTTTGCAGCGCTTTCTGGAATAAGTCTTAATGCGTATTATATTATGTGAGAAGGATTCTAATCTACATGGTTTGGTAGACCAATTACTTTTGATGTTGCAAACTGAGTTATTAAGAACGTGATCTCGTCCAAACGCATTGATTCCAATAAAAATAACACAATGAGTTAAAGTATAAAAATGGAAGCGTAATCATGGGTACTTCTATAGGAAAAAGCGGCAGTCTTCAGTACAAGACAAAATGGTAAAGTATACAAAGTTTTTTAGGTCTGGTTTGACCATAATTTAAGTTTTGAAGCTTCTCCAATGATGTTTGAGGAAAATATTCTGTCACGACAAAGTTCTAATATGGGGGCTATTTTAAAATATAATTCTATTGTATACTGCACTATTATGCTAAAAAGGGGTAGAGTTTGGTACCCGTCAACAACTTAGTTCAGACAAGCTTGATTTATCCATCAGACGTGTGTACGCTTGTTGAAGTAACATCCGAGAGGCCCGTTGACCTTGAAAACTTGCTCGAATAGTTGAGCAAAATAGTTCTGCTTGAATCCATTGATAGCCTCAATCTTTGAAAAGCAATGGGATACGGTCATATATCCTGTATAATTCTTCTTGAACTTCCAAGAAAATGGGTTGTATATCCCACAGCGGTTATCAACCACAGCATACGATTAAGGTATGTACCAAGTTCATAGAAAATAGCCAACTGATCCCGAAACCAGGCAAACAGACTGAGTATCCGAATCCTACCGTCCTATTTCAATACTTGCGATCCCATCCAAAGTGTTTGAGAAGGCCATCAGTATTCGAATTGAAACAATTATAATGAAGCAAAATCTTCTGCCGGACTTCCAGTTTGGGTTTAGAGAGAAACACTCGACAGTGGAGCAAATTCATCGAGTGGTTCGTACCCTATTTCAAGCGCTAGGAGAGAAACGATTCGCACCCACGGTTTTCCTGGATGTGAGCTCGGCGTTTGACAAAGTGTCGCACTTCGGTCTCATACAGAAAATGAAACCATACTTCACACCAGGATTCTGCCAACGCATATTCTCGGACCTGAGAGATCGAAAATTCTATGTCAAGTACCGCTCAGCTGAGTCACAGTTGACGACAATGGGTCTGTTCTTCTTGTATACAATGGACATTCCAGAGTCTTCAGATGCCATAATCAGCCTTTTTGCAGACAATACACGCGTTACAGTATGTCAGGAACAATATGATATAGCAGTTAACAAGCTTCAGAAATGAATTGATAAAATAGCGCGCTGGGCCAGAAACAAAATCAAATCTAAGAGACTTCTCTCCAAGACCCTTAGGATACACTCCCACTATACTTGATGGAAAGGCGGCACGGGTAGCCAACGTCATTCGCTATCTCGGCCTACATCCTGACTGCAGGCTCAGTTGGTACGAGTACATCACTAATAAACGCAAAATGCTTAACCTGATGTTGTCACAGCTCTATTGGCTCATTGGACCACGCTCTCAACTTAGTTAAATGATAAGATGCTTATTTACTCCTCCATTTTCCGTCCATCTTGAAACTATGGAACGGAAGTCTGGGATACGGCGGCGAAATGAAAAATTGAAATCATTAAAAGATTTCAAAATAAATTTATGCGAACGATCACGGGCAGTCTATGGCATGTCAGCAACTCACAACTACGCAGCGATCTCAACCTTGAAACAGAGTTAGCAAGCAACTAGTTACGCAAAGCGGCTCCATAATCATCCCAACGTAGAAGCCATCCGTCTCCTTGATGCTTCAGAGGTCACACGAAGGCTTTGTAGGAATCATCAACTCGATCTACACTACATTATTATCCATATAAGTTAGGTATTATCTCTACTACTCAATCATTTAACTGATTACCATTGTATTTGTTAGTAACCGTCAATAACTTTCACACATGCGATTTTTTGAGATGGGTACATCTTATGTAGTTACTCAATAAACATTTAGAATAAAAAAAAAAAAAATCAGTATACTAAGCTTAATGGAGGGAAGAGGCATTGAGCTCAGCGCGACTGATCCTGTCAGATAGTTGAGACTTCTGTGTCTTGATGAAACAAATTTCAATATGTGAGCCGATGATATATTATAATTTAGTACACCATGGAACTTATTATAGATATGTGCATTAAATAAAGAAACCATAAGCAATAGGCTAAGATTTTGATCTGCTGTTGACGTCATGAGGTAGACATAGTTTACACCTAGTTTATAAACAAGATATTATTGACGTCATAATCCTTATTTTTTGCGCTGCAGAAAAATTTTATCGACTGACATTCAATTTCGATGAGGAATTGTGAGTTTATAGAACTGATACCTCCTTGTGCACAGGGCACAAATTCGCACCACCACAAAGTCATGCTTTTACCGACTTTTCTAACTAGAAAAGTGAGGTATTACACCCGTAGCAAGGTCAACAGGGGGAGTGGGCAATGAACTTTCTCGACGTTTTAGGGGTCCTAGATCACAACTAGCATAAAAAAAAATTTCAGGTTTCCTTATATATATATATATAAGATTTTTTTGTCCGCGGAACTCCTCCGAAACTACCCGATGGATTTTTTTGTAACTTAGCCATATTGTAGTAGTATATCTGAAGATGTGCACCTGCAATTTTTTTGAAAATCGGATGAGTAGTTCTCGAGAAATTTTCAATTTGTTGAGAAATTTTGCAGTATTTCGAGTACCTTTTTGTCCGCGGAACTCCTCCGAAACTACCCGATGGATTTTTTTGTAACTCGGCCATATTGTGGTAGTATATCTGAAGATGTGCACCTGCAATTTTTTTGAAAATCGGATGAGTAGTTCTCGAGAAATTTTCAATTTGTTGAGAAATTTTGCAGTATTTCGAGTACCTTTTTGTCCGCGGAACTCCTCCGAAACTACCCGATGGATTTTTTTGTAACTCGGCCATATTGTAGTATTATATTTGAAGATGTGCACCTGCATTTTTTTTGAGGATCGGGTGAGTAGTTCTCGAGAAATTTTTACTTTTGTTGAAAAATTTTTCACTATTACGAGTAGCTTCTTACGAATAGTTGCGAGTAGCTGCTTACGTTAGGAGAAGCGGATTTTCCTATACGTTTACGACTTTCGTTATCAGTACGTGTATTTTGTGAAGAACCTTTCATCATTCGACAGGTTCATTCTTTGTTCATTCTTTACCAAGGGTTCATTGGATTTTATTTCCGATGAAACCTTTTCGTTCAAATTTAGTACACTTGTATCTCGCTTCCCACAGCCCCTAGAGCGTTGAATTTTGTTTTGTCAAATTTTATTTGTTTTGTTAAATTTATTTTTGAACGGATAGTGGCGATGGCGAGTTGTTCATTTTTCTAGCTATTTTTCATTATTATTAGTCATACACGATAGTTTTTTTTTTTATTTTTTTATTATTATTTTACGAGCATTATAAACTGCACGAGGGTTATTTGCTCGGCGTTACAATCTTATTCTAGAACATTACTTGAATTAGGTTAAATTAGGTACGTATTGGTGGAATTGAGTGGCGATCGAACGGAATTTGTTGGTGAATTATATGAAGTTGTAGAATTGACTGGTGCGTAAATAAGTTAGGGTTGAGTCGATGGTTTCGGAGTTGTTGTTTAGTGCTGCATTGATATTGGAAGATATATTTAGGGAGGTTCGAGTGGGTTGCAGGACGGGGCATGAGAAAAAATGATCAACTGATAAATTTTCTTGGAGACAGTGAGGGCATGATGGAGGAGCGAGATTAGTGAGAAGATAAGTATGAGTAAGACGAGTGTGGTCTATTCGCAGCCGAGCTAAAATGAGCTCCTCTTGCCTTGAATTTCGTTGGGATGAGGACCAAAATGTGGGTTCACGTTTTATTTTTCTTAATTTGTTATTCGACTGATTTTAGTGAAAACCTTGACTTTGAATGATTAAGTACAATTTTTTAATCTTCATCAAGTGTGCTGATGCGAGACTACCTGGGTGATTTCACTCTTAATTAATAATTGATTTATTTGTCATTTTTTCATGTATGAGTACATAATTAATAGTGGTTCATAGTTGATTTGAGGTGTCTCAGGAGATGGAAAGATTATTTTCAATTTGGACTGGCTTTTTTGAGTGAGATTTGAGATTAGACTAACGAGTAAACCAGGCTTGGGTGCTATATATTTTTACCGAATTTCCTAGCTAGAAAAGTGAGGTATTATTGTGAATACATTTGGAATGGTTGAAGCGTGAGGGAAGGAATGAGGGGTTGACTATTGGGTGATTGGTTGCTTCTTTCGTTTCGACATCGATTTTTTTAGTTTTTCGGGATCTCGTTGTAGCTGGATTCCCAGATGAAGAATTTTGGGTGGAGTGTGCATAGAAAATGGTGATATGATAGCGTGAAGGCAATTTATGAGTGCACGAGAGGAACAGCGGCTCGAGATAGCTTTTAGAGATGCCAGGAATCGGAAGTGATAAAGAATTGAACCACTCATCCTAATATACAGTATACTGGACTAATAATATGCTAAGAATAAGGTATGGGAAAAAATGATTGTAGAGCTCTTTTTTATTAGAAACAACTGTTATAGCCTCGTAGCAGTTTGGACAGGGGGAGGGGGAGTGGTTTTTCTGGAGACGTTTTGTAGGTTTTAGATGACTCTTAGCCTAAATTATAACAAAATTCAGGTTTCCTTATTGGATTATAGGTATTTTTACTCTGTTATCTGTTGATGTGACATCGTAGTGATAGAATTTATAAACTGAGTTTTATTGTTTATTCTACAAATGTTTGACATGATTGACAGGTCATTGGTATTTAATTTAAAGAGAGGGAGTGACTCTCTCAATGTTTTTTGTATTGTGGGAAGAAAAGTCGTGTACTACTCACGCGACTGCGTGAGTGTTTTTCAATAATATTGTTTCCAAAATAGTGCAGTGGCTGGTTGATTTTTATAGCAGATCATTGAATACAACTAAATAGTGAGGTCGATCTCAAAGAAAGAAAGAAAAAAAAAGAACTTAATTATAGTGCGAGTACAGATTTGACCATCGCATGGAACTCGCTCTAGAAGTTTTTTCCAAGTCTGAATATTGTGTCGTCCAAAGTTTTGACAGAACTGACCATCTTCCAAAAGAGAATATCGCATGAGCACGTTTATAATAAAAAGTGATATTGCAGCATGTTTTTATCTAATCATATTCACATCACCAAGAAATCAGAAAAACAATCGACAAAAATGAAAAGAACGAAAAAAAAAAAAAAAACGTTTCAACTTGATGAGTATGAATACATTGTAATTCACGCATTCAAAAGAGTATCTAACTGATCGAACGCTAGCACTCGAAAACTAATTATATTCGATGACAATAATGTCCAGGACGATAGTGAATAAATAAAAACTCAGTAGTGCTAGTGTAGAATATTCGATCTCTACCTTGGGTACAGCTACGTATCTTAATATTTAACAATGCGACCGCTGTTTTTAAAAGACAGCCAAGCCAAGGGTATAATAATTTTACAGTACGCGTGTTCTTCAGATTATGTCATTATTCGAAATATAGTGGTGTTTTAAATATTTATGGTACCTAAGGGAGAGAGAAAGAGAGAACGCGCGATAAAGAAAACATAATAAGGAAAAAGTATACGGCGTCGGTAGACGTATATTGTAAACGTAAACTTGTATTTTCTTATATCGCCACTTTTAATTTCATTAACTTGTGGATATGTGACTGCCTGTTGAAAATGACAAGTCTTGAACAACATATACCTACTAGTGGATTATTGACTACCCAGAAAATGGTCACGTTTTTCGTTGGTTAATTAAAAATAGATGTACACAGTATCCGCAGTAGCAGTTCTTGAAAGATGTGTAGCTTAACGGTATATTTTCGGTATGTATTAGAAGGGGAACTTATAGTTCAACTTCGAGAGAGATTCGATTTGGATTAGGCTGAATTTTACCAATCTGATTTGGTTTGCAGATTTTGAGATGTTTCTTTTCTTTAGTTTGCGCTTGATTTGAGGATCTCCTCAGAAGAACTTCGGCAAATTGAGACAAATAATTATCGCATACGAATTCGTTATTCAATTAGCATAACATAGGCCCACAGTACACTATACTTTGACTTAGGTACTTTATATTAATAACGTCACTCACTACAAAATCCTTTCTCTCTTCTTTTCTAAACAATTCTGATGGAAGGAAATATGATTTTATTAAGGCTGCGTTTCATTGGTAGCGTAATCAGGCGCGTAGTTTTCTGGATTAATGTTTCATCTTTTCCCCTGCTTCGTCTACCGCATACCCTTACTTTATCCGTAAGTGCATCTTGATATCGTTTTCAATTCATGTCCTAAAGCCAGCCCAATCTTTCTTTCTATTCACAAGATCAGGCTCATTGATTGTTTCAATTAATACTTCACTGTGATGAGTTGTATAGGAAGAAGGTGATTTACCTCATGTGTACGAGTAAGACTCCATCCTTCTATAGGACCTTAGGCTACCGGAGCTAACTCCAGAATACCTGATCTGCTTGATCTTGGTGGGTGAACCTTCAGCCAATCATTTAGAACTGCAAATAACATGGTCGAGTCCCTTAATCTAAGATTCCAGGGCACAGATATCCTCACTGCCACATTGCAGTCATCAGTAGCAAGAATGCTCGCGATAATAGACATCCTGACCTATTCACCAAATAAGTGACGACTTTCCCACCAAATGTAGTGTCCCGATAAAGGAACCCATGAGCGCTCGCCTCAATCGAGGTTCGCCAGCCTCAGCTACGATCTGCGTTTTTAATTCCCGGTTCCAGCACAACCGGCATCTCAGCTGTCACCTGACAACCCACCGTCTGGTTGGCGCCATACACATGCACAGATAAGAGTAGGAAGTAGTGCATCCGGCAGTTGATCTGTTTCCATCAGGTAATGAGTATGTTCTAGGGCCACAATACATCGTCGGTGCGACTGTTAAAGGACTTACTCAAATGCTTCTCAAATCAATGAAAAAAATAATACCATTTACACAAGGAGGAGGGAAAGGGAAGTATCATGAGTACAATGAGTTAATGAGTCTAATGCTACGAAACAATTATTGACAGTAACCCAGCAAAAAAGCAGCCAACTGTGATTTCTCAGAAGTGTACTGTTGAATCGCCTGTTTATCAGTTTATGCTCGACGATACAGGATTTAAATTGACAACCAGTCGGCTGATAAGGACTATGGAACGATCGGAGAGTTCCGACCAGGCTTAGGAAGTAGTGTTGGGAACTATCGATAGTTTTGAAGAAAAACTATCGGGACTAACGATAGTTTTGTACAAAAAAACACGTCGATAGTATCGTCGATAATTTGAGAAACTATCGATAGTTTGGAAATTTTTTCCTTTTCTTATCAAAATCAGGATCACCACGAAATATTGATAAAAACTGAGAGAATTAGTGAATTACAACCGGAATTGGCGTGCCAAGAGACGAGTAGTTGAGCACTGCTCAACTAAGCATTCCCTTCTATTGGGAAAACTGAAGAGGATATCTGGATATCTGATGTAATTTCATTATTTCACCTCATACCATACTGTTGCTGTACTAGAAATAGTACTATCTGTTATGTACATAATGCTCATTCTGAAATGAGGGCCACAATTGTAGTAGTGTCTATCATTTGGTAACACTGAAACGCATTCCTTGACATGCTTGGGTAGAAAAAATTATGATCAGGAGAAAAGTACTTATCTAACCTCTGTCATAGCTGCTTTTCTCTTGATCAACATTTTTTATCCAAACTATCGATAGTATCGATAGCTTCAAGAAAAACTATCGGGACTATCGATAGTTCGATAGTACCTAATACCTATGAAAAACTATCGGTACTATCGATAGTATGAAACTATCGACTATCGCCCATCACTATTAGGAAGGATATCCAGACCCATTCTTTTTTTCTGTGAATTTCTAAGGTGACGCAGACAATCCTCTTTGTTCACGTGACGTCACTAACTGCTAACATCGAGCAATTTTGATCGATAGTGCGCGATATATCGCAGAATTTTGCGATAGTATCATGCGATGGTGCTTAGAACATTATTGACTCCCACAAGAATACACACTTACACAGGGAACATTTCGATCATGTGTTAGTATTTCAAAATGAGAAATAAATAAGGAATTCAACGTTGATAACAGGGGTGAGAACCGGAACCGAATACCGGTTCAGGAAGCGGTTCTCCTCCCGTATTTCTAGGATTCTGGAACCGGAACCGAAAGGAACCGGATCTCTCTATCGGGTTCTGGAACTGGAACCAAAAGGAACCGGATCTCACTATCGGGTTCTGGAACCGAAACCGAAAGGAACCGGATGTCTCTATCGGGTTCTGGAACCGGAACCAAAAGGAACTGGATCTCGCTATTGGGTTCTGGAACCGGAACCGAAAGGAACCGGATCTGTCTATCGGGTTCTGGAACCGGAACCGAAAGGAACCGGATCTCGCTATTGGGTTCTGGAACCAGAACCTAAAGGAACCGGATCTTGTTAATGGGTTCTGGAACCGGAACCGAAAGGAACCGGATCTCGCTATCGGGTTCTGGAACCGGAACCAAAAGGAACCGGATCTCACTACCGGGTTCTGGAACCGGAACCGAAAGGAACCGGATCTCGCTATCGGGTTCTGGAACCGGAACCGAAAGGAACCGGATCCCACAATTCAATTCAAGAACCTTCATAACCGGAACCGTTCAAAAAGAAAATAAGTGTTCTCAGCCCTGGTTGATAATCAAGATCTGGAAGATCTCAAGTATTTGAGAATGTATTTCTCGTTTCTCACTTTATTCTTCTATTCAAATATGAGCAAATGATCGAATTCAATTTTTCTTCTTATGGAAAAGTCCGTGTAAAAAAAGTTCGTTTACTTTCCCTAAGCACCATCGATCACAAATCTCGGAATACAACGATGCTGTGACGTAGGCGTGAACGAAGAGGATTGTCACGGAGAGATTTATGTTATTGGCTTAAGAAGTACGCTCAATGATTCTTCCCGAAAGCACCCGACTAGAAGTGGACAGAGTCAAACCCGGTGAATCGTGACAAGTAGAGTATTGCAGCCCAAAATTTCAGCTTTGGCTTACGTCCTTGAAAAATTTGCCTCTAGACTTTTGGAAAATTCAGTTGGTTAGCTTTCTTAATTGAGCTGATCAATTTGATGAAAAAATGGGAGTCCAGATGAAACGATCAGGAGAGTTGGGGCTTCGTCACACTTGTGGAAGATACTATTCCCCGGTTTGTGTTATCTCCCTTTGATGACCGCACTACAGGCTTCTATATCTGATCAACTGAACTGAACCATAACCATTTTTTTCTTATTTTTCGATTCTTTAGAGTGGAGCAGTTGAACTTGAAATTTGAGCACTCAAGTATCCTATTTTGAGCAGTTGGAGGTCAGTTGCGTCCCGAGATAAAAATGAGACATATACAAATTGCGTCCCGGTCCAAATAAGGGAGATGTATGAATTGCGACTGGCGTGAAATAGACTAACATGTTTGAGTTCTGTCCCAAGTAAATGACCGGTCAAGTAAGACATTACCTACCTCACACCATGCGGCCTGTGGTACCATAAAAATGAGATATTTCCGCACGTTTGACCCATTCGGTCAGACACGAGGCTGTAGTCGATCTTTCTCCGCGAACACCCAACAGAAGACGAGCTTCTCGATAACATTTGCTCCTTAACCAGAAAAAACGAAAATTTCCGCACGTTTGCATGCTCTGATCAGATACGGAACCACATCCAGTCTCTCACCGTGAGCTAATTCAACAAAATACGACGATTGGAGGGCTAAGGTACTAGGACAAACGCAACACAAATGATTCCATTCATTCTCATTCCAAAAAATCTACTAATTGTCCAAACTTTTATATTGGACGCAATTCAAACAATTTTCCTAGTGGGGTACGCAATTCGAACATTTTTTCCTCTTCTGCTGGGGACGCAACTGGGTCAGAATCATGGTAGTTGAAAAAAATTGAAAAATTGGTTCACTTCGGCTTTTGGCTTACAAAGGTTTAAATGAAGCTGGCCGCAAAAGTCTGATGACAGGATTTGGATTATGGAAAGAGGTACCACTAATAATCAGATGGTATGTGTATGGCTTAGCGAAAAAGTTTGTTCTTCGAAGGGATGAACAGATCCAAAAAATGATTCCCGGACAAAATCCCGAAGGCGAAAACCCGACAGACAAAATCCCGAAAACAAACATTCCGAAAACAGAAAACCCGACGGCTAAATCCCGAAGAAGTTTTTCCGAAAAAAAAATCCCGAAGAAAAAACCCGAACGGCCGAAAGACCGACAAGACAAAATCAGGTAGCCTCATCGCCTTCATCATCCTCTTCGTCGTCGTCTTCATCGTCGTCATCACCAGCCCACGCCTGTGAGTCATGTAGTAGAAAGCGTTCTCGATCAAGAGTAACTTGGCTGTCTGCAGGAAGCTTCTTGAGCTTAGATAGTTTCCGGGGATTAGGGGGACGACTTTCACTCCTGGTCCGTCGGATAGTTCGCAAGAGTGCATCCTGAGCGGGTAACTGGCTCAAAACTCCTTCGTCCACATTCGTTAACACTTCGCGGAGTAATTCCGACGGCTTTCTCAGAGGCTGGTCTGCTGCCCGCTCCTTCAACGTCTGTGTGAGCTCCGCTGCGGCGGTTTCCTCACGATCTGGCGGGTGAGTATGCGGTGATTCTTGCGGACCTTTCAGTACTGTGACCTTGCCGTTTACTGGTGTTGTTGTTATCGCTCGGCCTTTGCACGTTCCGTCTTTCACTTGTTTGCAATGCCAGTACTGTTTCCCGTTTCCTTTCTTCGACCGATGGTATATGAAGCCGTCGAGGTGTAATTTCGTACCAACTAATGTTACTTCCATGTCGTTTTCTGTGGTTTCTTAGTTGTGTTCTAAGCAGCGAGATGAGATAACTGACGGAGAACTGAGTGAGCGGGCCGAAGGTACTATCTTCAGTTTCCATGGAAGGGAGAAATTGTACAGAAGTACGAAAATGAGGTTTACTCGTGATCAGCTCTTCCGTTCTTTCTTTGTAGAAGTACTTATACATGAAGTATTTTTTCTGGAAATTTCAGCTCATCGGGGTCTTTACTTTCGGGATTTTTTTCCGGAATGACGTCCGTTCGGGAAAATTTTTTTCGGGATTCTTATTTTCGGTATTTTAGCATTCGGGATTTTTTTTCCGGAAAAAATACTTCGGGTATTCTGTTTTCGGGATTTCGCCTTCGGGATTATTTTTTTCGGGATTCCGCCTTCGGGATTTTGACCGGATACACCAAAAAATTGAGTTTTTGTTCACCCACTTTAATGTTGAATTTTATCGCAGGATAAATGGAGTAGATTGAATCAAGAAATCAAAGATGACTGGAACCTGCCTCATGAACTAACTCGAGTGTCCCCAGAAAATCTAGCTGTACCTCGATAAAAGAATGGTTGGATTACGGGAAAGCGGTTTCCCTCCTATTCAAGAACAACTCCGCTAGAGGAGGCGGAAAGAGCAATCCTAGAGGGAGCTCGGCAGAAAATGCATAAAAATCGTTCATCCTAAATTTACCAAGTTACGCTTCAGGCAGGCATTCAGTAATACAATGAATTTAGCAGCAATTGCAGGAATCATCTTCATTTCACTTTCAAGACATATGTAATTGTAATTTTATATTGATAATTACAGCTTTGAGAATCTTGATGGTGGCGAAGACCATTGAATATTATGTCTTATTTATTTTATTTTTTCACGTCCACTCGTCAATTTCCTTTTGAGTAGATTTAAATCAAAACCATCACTTTTTCGTCTGCTGATGTCACCACTCGCGCTCGTTATTGTTGAAACTTTCCTAAGTATCTCAATCATGAGGGTCGATTGCATTGATTGTAAACAAATCAACATAAGGGTATAGGCAAGAGTAAACTTTAGTTCTATATGGAACGATAAAAGGTAGGGAAAAATGTTATTAGTAAATTAGAATCGAATAAGCACTGTTTTTGGTACATAGTAGCGCACGTAGATGGATTGTATACTTTGATTTACAGTACGGAACACTGGGACCACGTGCTTCAAACATTTGATCAACAGACACAATAGATTACCGTATCTCCAATCGACCATATGTCTGAAGAGAGTGGCCCGGACGTATCGTACTCGGAATAATATATTTGTACACACAGTGCATACGCACCCAGGTCCTTTATACCTTCTGCTGTAACAAGGTATACAAATAATCAAAATTATACCGTCGAATTTTATTTCGTTTCGCGAGCACACGAGCTTCGAAGAAGCCTGTTGCCGTATCAAGTCAGCTGTTTGTCGAATTACGCGTGTATAAAAGTTTCAATGAAAACGACAATTACGTGGAGAGCGAGAAGGACGATCCCAGCCGCAGACGTAAATCCCGAAGAGAGTTGACCTTCATAAATTATTTAGACGGAACTCGCTCCTACTTTTTATTCCTTTTCCGAAGACATAATGAACGAATAAATAAGTGAAAATTCAACGTGAAAACCTTTTTTTAAATATCCTAATGGACGTTTTCCGGAGAAGAATGAAGGAAAAATTCATTTTTAATGAAGTCGAGCCGTGTTGCGGCTTTTTCAAATGCAACTCGTCGCGTCTATTCGTAGACCTGTTCACTCGCTTACCGGGCGCTGTAGGCCTGCATGAACAGCGAATATAGTTTTTTTTTTCTCGTGGGACGGTTTTAATTTTCTCTTCCTCTCTCTTTCACATCTAGACACACATGCTCACTCGTTTTGTTTACCTTCTTTTCTTTTTTACACTACCTTTTTTTTCTCTGTTTTGGTCTCTCTCGTCTCTTCCAGCTCCGTAGTTTTTCCGCAGTCTAATTACGTCGTTCTAATGCCATACAAGAGATTCCCACGTGATGTACCTGCTCGTATCATCCAGCATGATAGTAATTTTAATTGTTATATTCGCTTCGACGTCGTCGGCCACTGAGTAAATGTCAGGTTACGTTACCTTTTTTTTCTCCCCCTCTCTCTATCGCACCTGCTTTTTTGCTCGCGATGGCGAATATATGTTCGCTGGTTTTAACTCCCTGTAAAGTCTGTAGTACGTCTTGTTTCAGCTATATGTAGTGGTTTCGCGACACAACAACTGCGACAATCAACAGATTTGTCGGTATTACGAATAAAAATCACGTGTACATTATGCACATAGCGTACTGTACATTTTAGTGTACAACAGATTGTATTGCGTTTGTAAACGTATACCCCAATGCTGGTCGACTACTCGGAGAGCAGAAATGAACGTCACCAGCATCTAGCACCTGGTGTACGCGCGAGAGTTCGCCGTGTTAACCCTCTATTAAAACTGAAATACTCATTAACGAGACGAGACAACAGCTTGCGAGCAAACCGTTTAACTGTTTACAATAAATTTACGGTTAACTGTTTTGATGCTTTTAATAACTGCGACAATTATAAGTTTTAAGGTGCGGCACTGTATGTAGCGCCGGGCTATATCCTATATTGTGTATAGCGTATTAAGTCTATACCAAGTTTATAACGATTATGCGAAAATCAAATCGTTTTAATGAACAGCGACCATTATATGAACCGTACCGTCCTTGGTGTTGTATCGTTAAAACGACGATAATTTCGCTAATTCCGATTGCACGGTAATACATTTTTATCAACACTCGATTACTCGTATAGCACTTGATCTAAAATTATGTAATGTCTGATCGTTAAGCTCAATGACGAAACCTTATACGCGGTAGTTCGCCGATTGCCGATGTGCCGATAGTCGTAAATGACCTGCATTTAATACACTAATGTTTACAGGTAGGGGCAAATGCCTTTAGGAGGAGAACTTGCGCTCAATTCCCTTGGTGTACGGTAACGTAAAGTTGTTAATTCTTGTAACGACTTTTGAGTGTGAAGTAGAATGGTGAAAATCTTTCTCTCTACCTACCCTAATGAAGACTGGAACGTGGATAGCCAATACTCCTCGAGCCATTCGCGAGTACTAGAAAGAGCTATTTCAGTATGTGATAAAAACCTTCCAACAGATGATTCGCGATACATTCAAACATAAGACGAGAACTAATGAGAAAAAATTTTGAATTAGAAAATGTACATTGAAAATAACCGACGACTTGTTAATCGTGAGATAAACTATTCTAAATTTCTATAATTTTCTACGTTTTTTTCCCCCTTCACTCAACATAACAACTGCTCTTGTATGAGGTAGTAGTTCTAAATTATCCTAATGTCTTAAAATTGGTGTTATCAAATAATACCTTTTTATTTTCTCTTAATTTTGTTTAAATAACAGTGGGAGTATGGGGAGGGACTTATAGATTTAATGTTACATGTATAATTCGTAAGAAGAAAACTTGAAGATGCAAAAAATATTAGATGGTCGTTTTTTTTTCAATTCCCTTTAATGATAAGCCATAATTAAATGATGTCCGACTTTTTCTCATATCACTTTCTCATGATAATTTTGGACGTGCATTTCTATGAGTCACAATCTCCAGATATAGCAATTCACTTACAAAGTCTCTCTATCCTACTTGTATATGGGAACAAATATTTAGCACACTGAAGGACATTTGAGCACTAGGCAACCGAACATTGATAAAGGACCAAGAAGCAATATTTGGTGTGAAACACACACTAAAATACTGCACAATATATTACAAATCATGCACACTAATTACTACCTTACACGCACACCAACTATTGCCCGTAGGCCGGGTATCACCTTTACTCAGTTATGTGCATATCTGATTACCAGAGGTAAATAGAATACCGGTACGTTCAATAATTTTAAGGAGCAGGAATACGGGATATGGACCATCAAAATTAATTCTCTGGATTTGAGCTCTTCATCCTGTTCCTCTCCATATTTCCTCAAACATAACGGATGCAAACATGAACTCGGAATGAAAATTCGTTCAAAGTTAGTCGAAGTGTCAGAAAACACAAAAGTCATTCCGTTGGGGCAGAAAATAAGAATATTCCTTGTTAGTTCCTAGATAGATTCTCCAGAGATATAATTCTTGTTAGAACATAAAAATTGAATTATTCCACACGTTAATACCAAGTTTCAATTCCATAGCCCTTCCTTATCTTTTTTTTACATACGCATTTCTGCCTTGAGGCTTAATGCTCTCCCGCATGAATCGAGGCGCTGATTATCAGCGGCATCTATCAATGCGTAACGGAACTGTCACATGCAGCCCTTTTTGTTGGCTGCTTGGGGTCCCCTTCACCGACAGTGTTAATCAGAGAGCTTCTTGTATAGTTTTGCAGTTTTTGTTGACGCTTCATAATATTATGATGATCAATATTTAAGAATACCTAATCAATATATCAATTATATTTCCTGCCATTATATGGAGCTCTATCAGATAATATACTATTTCCCCCTCCTCCAATGTATAGCTCGGAACTCAAGATTTTTCCAAGTCCCATATTATTCCGAACGACGCCCAGCCTTTCCTCCCAAATGACCCCTCTCTTCCATAAAACAGGCTCCCTGTTGAAAGAAGTCGTACTAGTTACAATAACTCTTTTCACTCTTTTTCAATTGGAGACTAGAAGAAAACAACCAAAAAATTTTCTGGCAGAGCCAAATAAATAAAGATCATGTTTCATGTCACTTGTCGACTTGCACAGTATGTTAGTCTGACTAGCTTTAAAATAAGAGGTCTATGGTAGGGAAAGTAAAACACAAAACGCGTTGACCGTCTTTGTCCAGTATACGTCTAGTTTAGAGCTAGTATATAAAGTTAGTCTAGTATGAAGCAAGCCCAGTATACAATGTCAAATAGTATAGCTCAGCTAGTATATTAGGCTAGTATAATGTACACTAGGGCTAGTATAATGAAGCCTAGTCTAGTATACTAAGCTAGTACTAAGCTAGTATTGCACGCACGCACGCACGCGCACGCAAATTTCGAAATTAGGGTAGGGCTCAGAGAAAAAATTCTAAGTCCCAACGTCATCTGCACGCACGCACGCACGCTTACACGCACGCGCACGCAAATTTTGAAATTCAGGCCAGAGCAAAGAAATGAAACATGTCAAAAATGCGGCCGACCATTGAAGGCAAAAAAAGCCCTACTTATTCAGTAGGAGATAAGTCCGGTTTTCCTTCCTGAAAGAAATTTTTATTATGATCTATGCTTCTAATAATTACCGTGTCATGTTTTCAATTGGTGTTATCTGCATTGTCTGATGTTCATTTGTTTTTTCAATTATTCATTAGTAATATTTAATGTGCAAAATTTTTTTCCAGAGTTACTTGCATTAAATATTGTTGCATGTATTTTCCTATTGCTTTTTTCACTTACTTCAGTGTTACAATGTTCTCATTTATTGTGCATTTATTTCCCACCCCTTGTATATTACAGTTGAAATCCATAAAAATAGTTTCCTTGAATGATTTCAGTTATAACAAGTTTATACTACACTAATTTCTATCGCTTGTACAATTGGTTTGCTTGTAGGCCTACAATTGGTCTGCTAGTACAATTGATCTGCTTGTACAATTGGTTGCTTGTACAGTTGGTTTGCTTGCACAATTGGTATGCTTATACAATTGGTTTGCTTGCACAATATGATTCGCCTGTACAATTGGTTTACTTGTATAATTGGACTGCTTCTACTAGTGGTTCGTTTGCACAATTGATTTGCCTGTACGATTGGTTTGCTGGCACAATTGATTCGCCTGTCCAATTGGTTTCCTTGTATAATTGGTCTGCTTCTACTATTGGTTTGTTTGCACAACTGATTTGCCTGTACAATTGGTTTGCTTGCACAATTGATTGATTGATTTTATTTTGAGATTGTTTTTATTTTGAAGTGGTGCCGACAACAGTCCATGGACCAATCACCACCGACACCACCTTTACATACTTGAAATACTTAAGCACTAAGAATAATAGTAATTCTAATAATTATTATTAAAAAAAAAAAAAAAAAAAAAAAAATGGCATATTTCATGTCTTTGCTCTGACCCCCACCCTTATTTCAAAACTTGCGTGCGTTTGTCCATCCGTGCAAATAACCTTGTCCAATATATGTATCAAGTATTTAATCTATCTATCGATTTATTTGTTGATTACTGAGATTTATATAACAATCAACGCTTTGATCATAAATGTATAAACTGATCTTTCAGCCTATTTATCGTGACAAGATAGTAGCTGAGATATAGATAATATCACTACGTCTGGCGTCTCTCTGTAGAACTTGGGGTAGCTGCGCAGGAGTAGAACCTCCCGCTACTCCCGCAAGCTCTAGAACGGAACATTAGTGTGTATGTCTTATCCTCTTACAACAAAAGATCGGTAAGTATTATGTTAGTAATATATGTAAGAACGCTTTACCGGTCTCACGAATTTTCGTGTTGGTAGCGTTGCATTGATACTCGCAGCCAGGTTCCGTAGCTGCATCTGTTATAAGGTAGATAATAGTAGTACATAGTTGTCAATTGATTTCACGTTTTTTACGTGTGTTGAGGTATCGGAAAAACGGAATGCCGGAAAGACTTAGAGCACCGGTAAACAATCAGCCGATATTCTTACATACCGTATTCCCTCGAAAACAAGACGCGCTTGAATGCAAGACGCAGCGTAAATTTGACACTTCGTTTTGAGAATTTTTTTTTCACTTGAATACAAGACGCAGCGTAATTATTATGCCTATTATATACGTAAGAATAAACGGTAAGTAAAACATAAGAACACTAATCATCATCATCATCACTTCAATCAGTATTATTGATATCGTCGGAATCACTAAAATTGTTGCTCTCATCTGAGGAGGATGAGTCTTAATCGTTGTCGTCATTGGTATCTTCCCAGAGCAGGTCGTCTTCCAAGCCGTCTAAAGCATTGGACACGCAGGAATAATCATCGTCTCAAGCTTATTGTTGTACCATGAAAATTCATTTGTTTTTTTTTTAATTTATAATTCGAATGCAAGACGCACTTGAATGCAAGACGCACCCCAAATTTAGAGCTTTGAAATCGCGGAAAAAAGTGTGTCTTGTATTCGAGAGAATACGGTAAATATAGTTACGGATTCAATGTCACTTTCAAAGAAAACATGACTTTTCAATTTTTCCTCTATACAGTGACGTCATAATTGAGATTGAAGATGAAGCTCTACATTTATTCATTTCACTCCAACTGATTTCAACAATTTGGTACCAACAATTTCTTACCCTATTGTGGCTTTTCTTTCAGGAGAAATTTGACAGTAAACGCGAACACCTGACTAAAATGTTGTTAATTCTCATCGTCAAAACAAGTTTCAGTCAATTTTAATTCCAGGACCTAGAACAGAATGAATTGCAAATCATGAATCACAAATTGCTATAATTGGCGTGGCGATCCATTTTAGGAGCATGTTTCCCCAGATTATGATCTGCGATCATTTAACTCAGTTCCCACAAATGAACTACAACAAGGAGCTCATTCAATTGTCTTCTTGTTTCACTTGTGTTTCATGGTCTTTTTTTTTTTTTTTTTTTTTTTTTTTTTGGGGGGGGTTACAAAGTATCATCATTGTAGCAGCCTTCCATTTGAATCGGATTGCTATTATTCATTTGATATAATCCATCAATTGACAAATCAATAAGCTTCAACTCCAATGACAAATGATCCCCAATACACATGGGGCCCAGATCCATTTTTTGTGATATTTTATACTCACTTTTGTTATTTACTAAGACCCCTCTAACATATAAGTTGCAAATCAATCTTCATCACTTTTCTAAAAATCTCTAAATTGATAGAAACTGTACTAAAAGTTTCCCGTACAATTACTCAAAATTATAATCACACACTTACTCTTTCCCTTGCTCTCTTTTCGGACCCACAACAAAAAAGATTTGTACCACAATACGACAATATTATCTTCAGCTAGATAATTCTCTTCATTCATTCATTGCTACTCTCATTCATATTGCCTCAATCAATTTCAACAATCATATCTGTTCTATTTGATAATAATAGCCACTTCCTTTAACTAAGGCAGGGGTACTGAATAATAACCAGGAGTTTGTCAATAAAAATAGAAGTACACAAGATATAATTACACCTACTCTTTCCTTTCCAATTGGAATCAAACGAACATGTTGTATTACAGACACGACAATTGCAAATAACAATTTGAACAATACAATCAATTGAAAAAATAAGAGCTACTTGATACCTAGAAAATTCTAATGTCAAATTTTGCAATATGTCCAACGTTTGTGATGGTAGTTCATAATGATAATAAGGAACAACACATCAAACAATGTAGCGTGACGATCTGCGCGCGAGTATCGTGCCGTCACGTGACACGTGAGTGACTGAGACGAGAAAAAGAGATTTCAAAACGGTCGGCCTTCACGACGCGGAATGGCCCTACAAATAGTCCAAATAAAAAATATTGATTTTGCTAAATGCTGTCACTTATTTTTAACAGGGAACCTGTTTTATCACAGGGTATTTTGAAGAAGAATGACGGGCGCCGGGAGGCAAAACGTGGGACTTGGAAAAGTTTTCACCTCCAGACTACGTATGATAGGAGGTGTTTCAGGCTAGTTTGGTATAGGCTATATACTGTATATTACGCCTAGTTAGTATAAGTCGTAACTGTATATCAAGCCTAGAATAACAAAGACTAAAATTTTTTAGGCTGGTCATTATAGGCCTAGTAGGCCCAGTATAATGAAGGCTGGAGTTTGAAATTTCTTAGGCTACGTATTACTAGTACAGTACCTATATTAGACCCAGTATGATGTAAGCTAAAGTTTAAAATTTCTTAGGCTAGTTATTATAGGCCTAGTATGGTATATTAGGCTTAGTACAGGCCTAGAAGTACCTATAGTATATTAGGCCCAGTATAATGAAGGCTGAAGTTTGAAATTCCTAGTATAACGAAGGCAAGCTATTTAGGAGTTAGAATATACAATAGTGACGCCCATAAACCAAGTTCCCTGTTTGCCTCAATTAACAGGCAACTCCGAGCGACTTACAGTGGGCTGCGAGTTTTTTCTCTGGTAAAAAACTAGTTTTAACTCGCAATAAATGTTCACCCTTTTATTTCACTACCTATTTACTAGTTAATTCTAGTTTTCATTGGTAAAAAATAGTATTAAGTGAAATTATAGGTAACTGTTAGAAGTAGGCCCAACATTGAGAGTCCTCATTTCTTTTAGAATTACCTAACTAGCAAAAACTAGCTGTGGCTCACATCATTTGTAGAGACTAGTTTTGACAAATGAATTCTAAAATTCACAAATTTCAATTTTGGACTGTAACATATACATGATCATGATGTACAATAGGCCTACATTTTCCAGAAATTGAGATTCTCTAGAGTTCCATTTCTCAAACTAATCTGCTCAGCTTGTTCACTCTTGACAACATCATATGATACATAGTGTGAAGTCACAGGGTTATGATCGAACGATACCGTGTAGGGAGGTGTGTGTAGGTGTGTGCATACGTCTGTGTGTGCTATTCGTTTCTCTCGCCTACGAATCGTTTTCGTCTTTTCTTCCTTCGAATATCTTTTTCCCTCCTCTCTCCTCTTTCTCTCGTTCCGTCTATTCGAGTTTCGCTCGGATAGTGCGTGAGCTTATCTAAGTTTCAAAGTTTATCCTGTTCCTAATGGCAAGTAGCGTTCGCGCTACTCGTCTTCTTATCTCTCCCAGGTTTATCAAGCGGCTCGGTGCTGTTCGATAAACCTGATTCGTCTATTTCTCCTCACGATTCGTGGTAGGAGATGCGATAGCATTTCACCGTGCTGTCCTTCGACTCAACGTGAAGGTTTTCGCGCGGTTTCGAAGTCAGTAATAGTGGCGTATTCCAGCGTGTCGGTCAACCCTTACGGCCCGTAGTGTTGCCTCGCGCGTATTACTCACGTGCTACTCCCAGCGTTATAGTGGAAAGAGCGTGCGGTAGTGGAATGGCGAACCCATCTTTCACGTATCCGCGGGTGGCACATTTCGTATCTCTGCTAGCGATTATTCTCGTCGTCTGCCCCTATTCGCGAGTTAGCCGGAGTGCGATAAACAAATTTCGTGAAGTGTCAGTGAAATGTGTATGGCGAATTGCCTGCTCATAGGGAAGCATGAGTATGTCCATTTTCTTCTGTCATTCGAGCGAGACTCGGCCTTGATTTGGTTACCCGAAGATGATTCGTTCATTGGAAACGGCAAGTACCCCGCCGGTAATCATTTGAGAGGAGGAGTATAAACCACCGAGCTGCCGCACACCACGGTAGAAGCCCCACAGGGATGTAACGCGATCCTTAGAAGAGCAGGAATCTGAGTGTCTGGGATATCTTCTTGAGATTCTTCGCTACTTCCGGCCAGCTGGCACCGTACAGCTGCGAGTCCGTCACCGTCGAAATTGGAGCATCACATCGATTCTTTTGGAAGCTGCTCTCGATTCGTCGTCGCGTGGAACCATTTTCCTCTTTGACTGTGATATGGAGTAATGGTAACGTACGGTTATGTATCATTAGTGGTCATAATAATTATATTTTCGTCGTACCTTTAACAACCCTCTTTTTATTTCATTCGTTACAAACCCACAGGAGAATCACTAGTCAAGCGTCGACTACGAGTGCGCGTTTCGTTTATTAGAGTCCTTTTCGGTAGGTGAGATTTTCTTCTCTCGAAGTCGTGTGTTCTGCGTCTCCGACATCTCCCCTCCCTTGCAGTGTTCGTATATCGGGTGGATGTTTTTGCTCTGTCAGCTTGGTGACTACCAGTGGATCATGTTAGGAAATTATGAGCGAAGATACTTCGGTATCCTAGCGGACCAGCCTCATCTACAATAGTTTTGTTCTTTCGGCTATCTAAATTCTTTTATTATTTCGATTCTAGGCCTCCCTATAGGTCGTCTGATCTGATCAATCAGTTTTAGAGGTAGTCCGAATTACTCCCCCTCTTTAGGTATTTCTTAGTGTGGATGAGAAACCCCCCTGTTCTACCTAACGAAGAGTCTAGGTTTTCCATTCAGCTACTTTCTTTTCTTTCGTTACACGCTAAGCCAAATTCCCAGAGTCAACGACAGTATGCGTTTTCCTACGTGAGAACTCCCTCCCTCTGATTAGGAGTCCCATCATGTCTCTACCGTATCTGAACTAGCTGGTGCGAGGAGTGACCGTGAGAGGGATCCAGCTCTTTCTTTGGTAAAAGTGAGTAGTGCCTCACCTCCCCCTTCTTCGACCTATCCGATCTACGAATAGTTTACTCGTATCCTATTCGTACTTTCGAATAGAGTCCGCCTTTTTTTGATCAGTTTGTGTTCTAAATTTATCCTACCAAACGAGGTGCTGGGTGGTTCCCCTCTTATCGGTGTGTTCTCGCAGATTGGCAATAATTTGAATCCCTGGGTTATGTGTGTAGTCAACGTGTCTACATCACAATAGGCAAAACAACTTATCTAAAATTCACAATTCCAAACAGACAACAGTTCAGAAGTTCAGCCAAGGAATGGATTTTCAGTTGACAGACTGAAAAATGGGCCAGAGGAAATAAAAAAGTAGGAAGGCACGTTCCACAAAAATAAAGGTCGCAGGTTCCATGTCTTCTATCACTTTTTGGGGCAGGTAATACTTTTGAGACGGACACTAGGCCGGAAAATAATCTTAACTACAAACCTATCACAACATTAAGTTGATTAACTCGAAAAAAACTAGATCCAACACAATTTTATCAAAATTTTGTTCCTATCATCTGATAATAAGAATCTTACTTTACATTGATTACACAATGTGACTTAGATGGGTGATGTTTTCACCTGACATCGAGAACACGAGGTAGGCTACTCGGATCGAGAGTCGTTCACTGATTCACTTCTCGATCTACTTGGAGTAAGAGTAATGCCGCGGGACATTGAAATATTTTCGTACTTCTTGGACTTGTAAAATTTTTCATTTTCAATTCTTGGACTTAGAAATATTTTTAACTGTTGGGCTTTGAATTATTTTCAAGTGTTGGACTTGAAATTATTTTCCAATTGTTGGACTTTGAAATATTTTCAACTGTTGGACTTGCAAAATTTTTCATTTTTGATTGTCTCCTACAGTTGAAAATATTACAATGTCCAAGAATTGAAAATGAAAAATTTTACAAGTCCAAGAAGTATGAAAATATTTCAAAGTCCCACAATTCGAAAATAATTTCAAGTTCAACACTTGAAAATATTTCTAAGTCCAAGAATTAAAAATGAAAAATTTTACAAGTCCAAGAAGTACGAAAATATTTCAATGTCCCGCGCCATCACTCTTACTCCGAGTAGATCGAGAAGTGAACCAGTGAACGACTCTCGATTCGGGTACCTCGTGTTCTCGGTGTCAGGTGAAAATAACATCACCCAACTAAAGGATAGATGAGACACGACGACTGGATGGGACTTGATATTGATAGGATTAGATCTGCAGCAGATGACTGCGATAGTATCATTTTTCTGAACTTTTATAACATCATTGTAGTAAGTTGATGACGTCATTCTACGCCAGAAACCGCTTCTTGAGCTGGAAACCTAATCATATACAAGATGTAATAATCCCATTCTATCTTCCTTATCTGAATGAGATAATCGAGGTAAGAATTTGCCCTTTCTCCTTGCCATGTACCCGAACATATTATTCCCATACACCTCCAATCTACTTTCTCTTTTTCTTCTAATACCAATAATATGGTATAGTGTGCTATTATTTTGATCAAATGAGCCCCGCTGACAGATATTAAATATAAACTCCTAGAAAATTTTCTCACACTCAAATTTACTAATTACTATAAACGGAGAGTTGTAGCAAGTATTTCTATCGGTTAAATTTTCGGTATATATTCGTCCTATTTGAAATAGCAAATTAACAACCACTTGATACAGACGATATATGATGAACAGACGAGTGTTTTGTTGCGAAAATGAAAGTTGCAATGGAGTTTACGAGTATTTCTCGGAGGGTGATACTACGTAATTTACAAAATAAAATACTCATCAAGGTAAGCTCTCTTCCTTTCCCGCTTCATTCTTTCCTATAATCCTTTTTAATTGCACCTCGAAGATGGTTAACAGCTTGCTGAAACAGTTGTCGCTTCAGATATAATTTCAAGAAAATATTCATTTTCAATTTCGAGACTGCGTCTTATCCCTCGCGCGACTTTCTAATAACTTTACCAGCATAGTATAAGTCACTTCATCCTCTCCTGCTTATTCGCTGCTACCTACCAACATTTTCGTCCCTTCGTATTACAGTATATCGATAAATTACGGTCATTTTTATCAAATATGTATTATAAAAGAAATGACTTTGCTATAAAAGGGGAACAAAAACGAAAAAGAAAACTTTCCGAAAAAGTCGTTTCACATATAATTTAGAAGAGTTTATTGCTGAAATGAAAGAGCTTCGTTACGAACAACATTACATTTACGAAATTTACATACTAAATTATATCGCAAAAAAAGAAACGACAATCCGGACAGAACGCAAGGAAGTAAGAAGAAGAAAAAGAAAAAAAAAGGAAAATGAGGAAAAAAATTATATAAAATATATGTCAAAAAAAAACCTAACTTTTATTGCCCATCAAATGAAAAACTTATACGAGTATTATATCGAGAAAACTTGAGATTTTAAGCGTATCGCTGAATAATAAAATCGCTGAGGGTAATTTTTTTGAAGTTTGACTTTTTTATGCGCAATTTTCTCTTTCTTTCTTTTTTCTTTTCTTTTTTTCTTTTTTAAATGCTTAATCGCTGGCTATATCGGTGGCGTCTCGTAAATCATAGCGACGGGTGTGTTTTCGCTATCACCGTTACACTTTTATCTCGTTACCTAAGGCGCTTATGATACTACCACCATCACCCTCTCCTTCCACTTTCAACTCTACCACGTCCCTCGGTTACTGAAACTGATCTTGAATTACGGATTCATAATGTCATGCAGTGTCGCATTCTCATATACTGCTATTGCATATTGTGCTGCAGCTGCGAGTAAACTCTCAATGCAGTGTCATAATTTTATTTTGAAATTTCCGTCTACATGGCTCAACATTCGCGTCGAGCCGACTCACTCTGGCTACATTGACGTCGAGGAAGAAGAAAATAATATTTGTATAATTTCGAGATACACCTATCATCCTAAAAGGATTGTAAGCGCGCCAAACATGCGATGGGCTTTCTGCAATGACTGCTCTCTAAGTATCCAGTCATTTCCGTTTACAATGCATTAAACATATTACCGAGACAAATGAGTGCCGTAATCAGGCAGCCGACGAAAGAAATGGGAAATGCTACAAGAATTACATACGATAGTTTACGAGCAGTTTGTTCGCATCATACGGATGTCTAATCTCAAAATTTATCTTCAGTACTTCGAATATTTCGATAATTTTCTTTCTTCTTCATTAGCATACGTACCATAAATGAGATATTTTCCTGTAGACTTCCAATATCATCAATTATATCAAAATGGTAGGTGGATCCTCCTTTCCACTCTTGTTTTTCATCTGTTCGTCAATGGAGCTCTACTGAACTGTAGCAGTGGACTGTTTGATTTTTTCCGAGGTTTGAGCTGAACTTTGCAGTCAATTCATAACGTACGTCTCATTTCCCTCAAAAAATTCTATGTTCAATGAAGACTATCAAGCTTCATTGTCGCTTCCATTGCCAATGCAGCCGCCTGTCCTCCATTGTATGGTACGCGCGGGTTGCGTACGCCCACGCTATCGATGCTCATTTTTTTTCGAGCCACCAGGATACTCGGAACAAGCGCTTAACCGACCCCAATCTCTTGAAAAGAACGACTAAGCTTGCCCCGTTTACGCCTCCACGCCTCACATTCAAATATGGTGTGCTATGGTCCATTACCCCACAATTGATCGCGTAGCGAACATGTCGCCTGCACAACTTTCCTCAACTTCTCACGAGGGTACTCCTTTGAAGCAACCATGGCCGCTCAACACCTGCGTCAGGTGAAAGTTCGGCTGACCATGGTCTCGATTCATACACTTATTATCATTCTAAGCAATACTTGCTTTTTATTTCTCAAGCAAGAAGCGTAGAAGGCTTCCTGCTTGACCCGTAAGTCCTCTTGGTCAGTCGTTGTTCGCTTCAGTGCCTCAATATGGAGCTTGATTGGTGGTCTACGTATTAATACACAAAGCGCCGCAGTCGATACAGTACAGTAGGCAATAACACATCTTAGCGCAGCTCTTTGTTGGATTCTTCCATCTGTTTCCTTCTGTACGCCACCTTCATGGAGTCGGCCCACACTGGGATCGACAAAGCGGTACTCATCGTGACACTTCTTCTTGTTTCCCTCGACCCTCCTAAGTTTGTCACCACCAGGCGGCTCAAGAAAGTTACTACTCTTCCCGCCTTTTCTGCTGCCATCAGGTTACCTAAAGCTCAATTTTTAGCCAAACCAGATGGCCAGATACTCTGTCACCTTCTAATTTTCACATCTTGCAGGCGAACGATGGGTGGACTGAGCTTTCGACGGGTCGAGAATTATATGGCCACCGTCGAGTTCTCGTCGGCCGACTTGATTTACTATCTCTAGTACTGATTTACCCTGTCCTTCACCGCTACAGTTGTTCCAGCAGAGCATACCACCACTGTGTCATCCACGTAGCAGAATTCCGTTAAATGCGACGCACCACAAGAGCGGCTCAAGGACCTACCGTTGCGACGAAAGCTTTACCGTACCAGCAGACGTCTTTGTTTGGATTTCTCGGCAACTAGGATATAGCTCTTGATCATCCTGAGCAAGTATGCAGGAACTTTTGGGTCCAAAAGAGGTCTTGGTATCGAGTTGAACGCTCTTCTCATGTCGAGGCTGACAGCTGCGCAAAACTGACACGTAGGTATTGTTGTCTCGGTCATCCTCTTCAACCTGTTTCTCGCATCTGATGTACAGCAGCCAGTTTAAAAACCGTACTGATAAATTGAGTTACATAGCTCTCGATTTGATTGTCTATCACTCTCTCCAGACGTTTGTCCAAATTATCTAGCACGCAACATGGTTAATAAGAAGATGACAGACCAGATGGTTTATCCTCCTCTTCGTTCAACACTAGCCTCGCTTTCTTCCACCGCCTAGAAGACAGTCGACTCACAGCAGCAACTGCCACATTGGAAGTGTCAAGAAGCAGTGTCGGGTCAATTGAATTTATTGCATTCCAGACTTGATTTGGGATTTCATCGGGACTCGTGGCCTTCCAATACTTATCCCGCACGTCTGTTGACTGTTGCATTCACCTCATCGGTACTTAGGAGCATTGTACGTTCAATTTACTTGTGTAGGACGCACTCGTTAGAAAAATGGGATCAATAATTCATTCATATTTCAATCATAACTTTGACTTGAATTTAAGGTGCAAATCTCACTTTCAAACCAGGTTAAAAGAAGAACTATTGCACACATGATTACTAGATTTTCCTGAGACATAGTGTCTTTTCGGCGCAACCTTATATCCTTACAGATAATTAGGGTAAATTCCTAATTAAACAAAAATCACTTCACCACTATTTATATTCATAACAGATCCTTCTCATTCCATAACTTGAAAACGTTCGAAGTAGAAACTTTCCTCGTATTAATATTGCACATATTCTGTCATTCTATGAAAATAGAAGAACAATATTGTGTTACGCAATGAAGAAAATTTCTCACCATATAAATAAATATGAGGATATTTTCATTTGAGTGACATTTCCATTCTGAAGTATGAAATTCTACCGGACGGAAGATAATGCTGTTTTTTTCTTTCTTCTAAAAAAAAAAACAACAGTGAAAAATACTAAAGAATTCCACAGATTGACCTTTTCTTCTTGGTACGAAAGTGTACTCTCGTCCCCTGCGTTTTTTCGCTGAAAGCTAGTTTCCAGCATTTCTAATTACCATCAAATCTTCCGATTTCGCTCTCCATTCGAACGTACACGGTGTCAGACAAGGGCAGTTTCAGCGACGCCATTCGTTTGACACGAGCACGAGTTTTATACAATTAGGTGAACAGCGACTCGTATTCTGTGAAAGCATTTTCATAGTTGACGTATTTCACATTTTTCGCTGCGATGGACAGGATTAGCCTGACTAACTTCTTGTCGTTGCATTCGCTTCCGCGACTAGAACCGTAAAACTTTCGGAGTTCCCTTTTTCGGATCTTTCATCCTTCAAATCTACGACGCTGGGGTTTCAAAATAACGTTATTCTAAGCAGGGCGATGTCATTGTGAAAAAAAAAAAACGTTCAAACGTCATATTCTCGTGTTTATCGAATTATCTAATTATTGAAATTATACATGTACTGCTAAACATTCAGACACACTTGCTCCTCGTCACTGTAGCCGCTGCTGTGTAAATACGGAATGAAAACTGAACGAAGCCAGCACCGCGTTCAAGTCACGGTCTGGTCCGAGGAAACGTTGACGTTTAAATTTATTTATCATTCGCTAATGGACCGCGGCAGAGGGATCCGGTATAGTGTAAAGCCTGTGGCCGAAATGAACATGAGTCACGTAATTGGATAAATAAATACGAATAACCGGAGGGTGGACTAATTCGATAAGAAAGTATAGGCCTACTTCACATCAGTACGCGTTGAGGGTATGTAATGGTACGTTTAAACGATGCGGGATTATTTCGCTTCTTCCTTTGACTGGTCTATACGATGAGGAAAAAGACGACCATATTTCAAGATTTCATCTTATTGTTGCATCGTAATAGCCCTATATATGAAATGCGTGTTGATTTTACGATTTTTGACACTAGTTGTAGTGATACGGACCAGTTCGAGAGGGTTAAACCTTGTTAACTTGAAAGAGAAATCAACGGATAAATAATTGCGCGAGTTTTCATTTAATTATTCGATAAAGTGAAAGAACAAAAAAGGCTCGTAGGGTTTCTTCTTTTTTGGAAGTCGCACGTGCCAACTTCAATCATAATCTAACACCATTGTAAGATTCACTCAGTCTTATCGATAGTTTCAATAGGTTGTTGTACAAGTCACTCCTCACACTAAAATGCAGTAGAGAAGTGAAAAATGGCTATTGGTGCAATTTTCGACTCTTCGAACCTCAAAAGTTGCACTTACTATTTTTTCCTCTAGAAGAGTTGCTAATAGAAAAGAACATAAAATTATCGAAGGAAACAAATTGCTTTCTAAGTTTTTCCTGTCAAAAAGTTACCACTTTCTTAAGCCATAAGAAATTAAAAAAAAAAAAAAAATACCAAAATACAAACTTGTTTACTGCACAATGGTGCGCGTTTCGCTTTGCAGGACACCTCTTCTTTTTTGGTTTTGGAGGAATCAATTACCCTGCTACGACTGTTTAAGTCGCTCGAAGGTCGAAATTTTTCCAAGTCCCACATTTAAAAGAAGGAAAAATCGGAAACTTACCTCCTTTCTGAGCTCTAAGGTTAGGAATGGCGAATTAGATCGTGGTGACGATGATATTATTCAACAATTTCAGCCTGTCATAAATCACAGCAAAACTGAGTTTAACCGTGATGGGCTGACACTTTTGAAGAAGGGATTGAAATTCGGGCTCCCCCCTCTAAAAAATTAGGAGACTTTAGCTAACGTTGCGGCTGATTTAGCAGTAAAAATCAACCCTGGTGTAAATACCCAGAAAAAATGTGCCGAGATGGTTCGTAATAGCCCCCTCCCTTGCATAAGCGATGCAGCGAGTGAGCTAATCATAGGGTTGAGTAGGAAGATTAGGTACAAGCGCTGACAAAGGGAATGCTGTTGTAGTTATGGACAAGGCTTCCTACGTCTCTAAGGTTTACGATGTGCTTGGCCAATGTAGGGCTAAGGAGGATCCCCTTTTTGATTTCCCGAAATTCGTTAAAGAGGATAGAAAACTTATTAATGGTAGTGCGGTTATCATTAAGAGCCCTTCATTAAGGAAAGCCATTTTGGAACCAAATCTAGTTCCTCCCCTCCTTTACGGTTTGCCGAAGGTACACAAAGAAAATGTACCGTTGCGGTCAATTGTCTCGTTTGTTTCCTCCCCCACCTACTCCCTCGCCAAGTTCCTGGATAGATGGTTCAAAGCTCGTGTGGCCCTATTCAGTTAAGAATTCGAGTGCCCTGGCTGAAAAATTGAAGGACACTTACCTCCCCCCAGGTTCAATTTTGTGCTCGTTTGATGTCGTTGGGATTTTTTCCAATATCCCTAAGGCTACCACTATGCAACAGATAGGAAAATTGCTTCTGGAATCTGGCACTCCTCATAATGAATTTGGCGAATTTTGCGACCTTCTGAACGTTTGTTGGTCACCTAATTTTTGCAAGTTTGACGGTAAATTATTTGAGTTCCCTGCGGAGGTAGGGATCCCTATTGATTCCCCTTTGGGTTTTCCCATCTCGGAGGTTTCTATGTCCAAATTTGGGCTTGATCCGTTTTCTACTAGCATAGGGATGACATATTGTGTGCGTGGACCGGTCCTGCGGAGCCCCTTGGTGAGTTTCTAGCTTATATAAATAGCATATACCCTTCCATCAAATTTACTCTGTAAGTTGGTGGTTCCTCGATAAATTTTCTGGACTTGATCATATCTGTCACTGACGGTGTCCACGAATTCGATATTTACCGGAAAAGTACTTCGACCGACATTGCTATCCACGGGTCATCTTTTGTACCTTTTGCCCATAAATTAGCTACATTTAATAGCTTAATTTATCGCCTCACTCAACTCTCTCTGAGTGAGGTTGCTTTTCAAAAACGAAGTTAAACGAGGAACGCAGGGAACCTGTTTTATGAGTCATATGGGATTTGGTATTGAAAATTCTAGGAAGCCTAGACATAGATAAAGCTAGTATAAAGAAGGCCTAGACCTACTATAAGCATAGTGTAATATAGTTTGAGAGTCTAAATTTTTCTCGAATCTCGAACTATATATGATAGGAGGGGGACTTGGAAAAATTTCGACTCTCGAGCTATACGTGATGGGAGGGGGACTTAGAAAAATTCCTATCATATATAATTCGAGAGTTGAAATTTCAAATTTGTCCAAGTCCCTCTCCTATCATATATGGCTCGATAGTCGAAATTTTTCCAAGTCCTCCTTCTATCGTATATAGCTCGAGAGTCGAAATTTTTCCAAGTTTTTTGTTAAACGGCGCACGGCACACAGCGGACGCCAAATTTCTCAAAAAGCCCCCCATAAAACAGGTTCCCTGTTAAAAGAACTCGTGACAATAATGCACTTGTCTAAAGTGAATCAGGTCAAGGTGGACATTGACCTTATGGTCCGTAGGAGACTCACAAGAAAATGTCTTGATTCTACAACCTCCCTCCCCCTCCAAATGCACCTTGATAGGCGAAAACGATTAGGCTGCCGTTTCTGGGGAGGTTTTCTTCGGTGTTGAGCCGTGTCCTCGGTTTTCGGCCGGCGTTTTATAGTACTAATACTGTTAAGAGCCTTTTGGTCAAATTGAAAGATCCGATACCGATGGCCGAGAGGGGCGTGTTTATAGGGTGGCCTGTGGCGATTGCCCTGATGTTTACATGGGGAGATGAGTAGCCGTCAACTCCAAATTAGTGAAGAACACAAGAAAGCCTGGGAAAAAAGAAAAGTAGGTGAGTCGGCGTTTGCTGACCACTTAATCGAAAGTGGTCATAGTCCCAAAGAGGGGTCTGAAGTTCTCCTTCACAAGGAAAAATTATATTTCAAGCGCTTGGCTTTAGAAGAAATCGAAATTCATCGTCACCGAAATAATAAAGACATTACCGTGTTTAACAGGTACATTCCTGAGGAGGATTGGTTGAATTAGTCTATGAGGATGATTCACATGTGACCGAGGATGAGAAAAGGGACCTTAGGGGGCAAAAAATCAATTTTCCTGTTTATGATTGATCACGCTCTTTCACATGGTGTAATCAGGAAAAATCAATTTTTTTTGCCCACTAAGGCCCATTTTCTCATCCTCGGTCACAATTTCGATGACTCGCTGGTTCAATCATGACCTCCTCCTCGTTGTCACTCGTTCTTGTTGGTGTTGGGTTCAGTCGCTTTCTGTACCTCGAGAATGACTGTTTAGCCGAAAGCGCTCGGTTGTGTTACTTTTATTGCGGTTTTTGTAATTGGTTTTTTTACTCTCCCACTATCCATTCATGTATTGTTCAAAAGTCAAGATTATTTTTCCAAATCACAAAATCGACGATTCACCAGATTCTGTTCGAAATCCCTTCTCCTCAAATATCTATACTTTGCCTTCAAAACATTTTTCGAGTCCGTAAACTAAATCGAAGCCCCACCCCTCTCGTAACCTCACAGCGGCAAGCGAAAATTTCAATCACAACTTTTCAATGTCAAAAAAGGCGATCACGATTGAGATATGCGTTAAATAAATGACAAAATGATGGACAATCAATTTACCGAATTGGATTTTTGTTCGCAAAATACAGGCGAGAACCTATTCACACCTACCGCGACACTGCTTTCTATCCCAGAAAACCTAAATCATTTTAAACGATGATCATTATATCAATTAACCAATAACCTGCCCGAGTGCCTAAAATAGCATATCGAAGAACGAAGAGAGAAAATTTCAACGAAGATCGGCATAAAAATATACAAAATACAAAGCACGGAGTACAAAATACGATGAACTCCTCTCACTCTATAATATGTTCTCTGTGATCCATTGTTCTCTACTATTAAGCTTCTCCCGAGTAGATCACCAGATCCACCAATGCCCAAATGAAGCCTAGGTAAAAAGTTATCATCTTCCTTCTCGATATCTTCATGAATCTCGACCCTGTGAAAATACCATACCTGGGGAAAAAGTACCCTTCATCCCTACTTTGATTAAATCACCTTCAAAAAGTAATTGTCAACATCTTCCAATTCTGATCGAAGACCACTGGAAGAATGTACCATCAACAATCAAAGTGGTTCAATGAACTTCAGTGCAGCGACTATTCCGCTAATCATCTTGGAGCTGGAAGAAAGAGCACGTATCACCATCTCTGAATTTTTTCCGAACGATCCACCCTCCATTCTTCCTTTCCAATTTCTTTTTAAGGCGAAATCTTCAAAGTTTATCTCCTAAATGATGATGAGACTTTTACGAAACACGTTGGTCGTAACTCTCGTATCGATTAAAAGACGTCCATCTCATCAAAATTTTGTTCATTTTTCTGAGTAAATTCATTCACTCCAATTACAAAATTGCATCAGCTTATTAAACAAGGGGAGTTTTTACTTTTTCTCAACTTTTGCATACATATCGCCTCCTGAAATTATACTTGCGGACCTTGTTCCAAATCTGAACAATAAGCACTGCATTTTGAAAAGAAAAAACGGAATACTTCCTCCACTCTTCTTTTCATCCCTTTTAACGCGACCGACCTTTATAAAATAACAGAAATACATATGTCTTCTCTCCGTCACACTTATTTCTCCTTGTTTCGTATACGGTTCCTCTCTTTCGCTCTCATATACACTCTTCCTTTTTTTTTTTTTTTAATAATTACCCCTGTGCGCGAAAAAACAGCTGGTTAACATACATTATTCTAAAATATTGGGGGGAAATTCAAAGTGGTCGAGATCACCTTTTAGTGTGTGCGAAATACTACACATGAAAGAAAGCATCGAAGTTCATTGTCATCAGTTGGCAGAGGGAGTGGAAGTGAAGGGGGCCGGATTTACTCTACAGTGCGTTCGTTAAAATAAAAATATGTACTGGTCTTATTTTTTTAATGGCAGGCGCGTGCGTACTGGTTCTGATATGAATGAGACCGTGTCCTGTGTGGTCGGACACACCGCTCAACAGGCAATCAGCGCCGTCACTCTTTCCTTTTCATGCAAAGGTAGCACGCGTACACATACTGTACTGCGGTAACGTATAATCACAATCCGACAAAAACAAGTTTTGAAAAAGATTCGAGAACACCTTTCCTGTAACAAGCGCGACTTAGCGTGAAAAGGATACGCGTATTATATACATATATATATATATACAATGATATGTGTGTCGTGAGCACGTGCACCAAAGATACATAGAAGTCCTCGCTTCAAATACTAATCGGATATTCAAAAAATTTTATAAACCGCAAAACAAGAACGACACAGAAGGGATCGATAGGAATGAAATGTGTACGTTATCGCGTGAATAGATTACACTCATATCAAGGGGTTCAAGTCAATATTTTTTCGTTCTATTCGAGTGCTGACAAAAATTATCCTTGCAAAAGTATTAATTTTGATGATGGAAATTATGCAAGACAGAAAAAATAAATGACTTTAAGACACTAGCCGTGCTTCAAATTTGTACTAAGAGAGAAGTATAATGAGTGACACCCTCCATGGTTAGATCTTGAGGTCGGCATATTCATGCTTCTCTATGAAGTTTGTAAAATTTTTATATAAGTCATAATTCTCAAAACTCAGCCTATAGAATGCATTTGATTTTGTTTCCTCCAACACCGGCATCGACCCGTTCGGGTATAACTTCAGTGTTGGAAGAATCTTCTTGATGAACCTCCTCTTCTACTCAGCAACCGTCTGTAGAAATACCTTTGATGAATGGCAATAGGAGGATCATGAAGATATGATCGAACCGACAGTCCAACGACTTTTTTCGACTTTCCTGATAGAATAATACGGAAAGAATAATCAATCTCCTCCTGCGAGGTAATTTGGCGCTACAAACAAGACCTATCGCCTTTTCCCAAAGACAACAGGCCCAATAATTCTTAGTATTAGGTAATTTTGATAATATTTTTTGGTCGTAAAATTGCCGCCTCTCGAACTGTTCCTTACAAGCAGCTGCTTGCTTTGCTTGCCCCTAGCGCCAGGACTGAGTGATAATTAATTATATTGTAAGATCGAGTAATACAGCAGTAACAGCTAATTTTCTTTTAGTTATGATTTTGATAAGCGTAAGATTTTCAGCAGCCTGCCCTAAATCTTCACCCTGAACTTCGTGCATCCTCCTTTATTCAACGTACTCCAAAATTTTATTTTTCTTTACAGCCACCTTCATACATGTCTTTCAGACATCTTCCAGGGACTCTGCGATGGAGAAGGGGACTGAGGTATTGTTAAATCTAAATTAGGTTCACAATCAACACTTGCAAAAATTTAACAAATTAATAACTAAATACTAGATGACTGGTGCTGCAGTTCATCTTATAAGGCGGAGTATGCGCTGCCAAGCTTGCATTTGAAGGTGATGGTGAGTGATAACAATTACATAACCTATTTTCTTTTTGCTTTTTTTTCTTGAAAAATTCAGATGGAAAGCCACCTAAAAGAGCTTCAAAATTTTCTGGAGGATACTCGGCTCCAACTTTTATAAGACTCATTTTTTAAAAATTGATTGATCAATTAAGTAGTTAGAAACTTTTAAAAATCATTGCTGTTCATATGGGACTGTTACACAGCATCATCTTCGAGTGTAGCCACCGTCGAAAAAGGTGCTCCTAACAGAGCCCTTACTGGAGAATAACACTCGGACAGGAGCGATATTTCATAAGTTGAATCTTGATTAAAACTGTTTCAAGCGATTCTGACAGTTGATGACGTATAGAACTAAGTCGCGTCTTAATATTTTGAAAATTTGTAAGGAAAGCGTAGTCAATCAATGAATATTGGCTCATTTGTGGGTCAGAGGCTTTCATTTGAAAAAAAAAGAGCTTGATCCGTCCCTACTGGGGAAGGCGGTTATCTCCCTGTAACCATCGACTAAAAGTGGAGTACTGGGCAATCCGCTGCGGATCAACATTTACTTCTACTATTTCAGCTTAGAATAAGATGTTAATTAATCCTATGCAAAAGTACATGTCTCACAACCACCATCACACCGCAATCGGCTGTCCTGCTACTGGGGAAGGCGGTTATCTCCCTGTAACCATCGACCAAAAGTGGAGTACTGGACACGCCCTGTGGATCCTTACTTACTACTATTACAGGTATAGAAGTAAGATTGTAACCAACACATAATTTTTACAATTGTATTATTTATATAACACTTAATATCTTGTAATTATTATCACGTCCCCTCTACCCCACTTATTTAGGGATATGTAGAGGAGTCCCCCCCCCCCGGTATTGTATCTCCTAATCTACTTTTCTCCTCCCAGCTGCCCTGAGATCACTGTTAGATCAATTGGGGCAACTGAGTGGATGATTAATAGCCGAAGTACAAAAGGGAAACCCGTCCAGTGCATAAGTCAACTCGACAAGTCTCTGCGGGCAACCCTTGAGTATAGAAGCACTAAATATAAACTACATTTAACATGATAAAACCCAAATTAATTCGGTTCTCTAAAATATGACGTTCTCCGATTGTGTTCAGACCACCAGGAAACTGGAAAAATTTTTGACAGAAAAATGGATCCGTACTGAGTTGCGGAGGTGGCATGGGAAGCTGAATATCACCACAAGGTTGAACTTGTTGGTCCATTCTAAGCTTTCTGCTTTACTTTCGCCGGGTGAGTTGGATCTGTTTATTAAGTCGGTTAACCTTAAATGTCGGTCTTTTGAGGCTAAATTGAAACGTAAGAAAAATAAGAAGCTTAGCTACCTCCTAAATTTGAATGCCTCCGCTGTCCAGGAAGTGAGTACTGACGTCAGCGTTATCCAAAAGTTTCAACCGCGGATTATAAATTGTAGTAATGTTGAGTTTGAGAGTGACGAGTTGTATCTCTTGGAGAAGGGGTTAAAATTCGGGTTACCCCCTCTTAATAATGCTAACACTTTGGCCAATGTTGTTGCGGACCTCGAAATAAAAATTGGGCCTGGGGTTAATACTCAGAAAGCGTGTGCCGCCTTTTTCCGCGATACCCCCCTCCCTCGTATAAATGATCTGGCTTTTGAGGTGATTAAGAGGATCAAGAGGAAGGTCAGGGACGAGGGCTTAACCATTACTAAGGCTGATAAAGGGAATGCCATTGTCGTTATGGATAAGTCCTCTTACGTCTCCACGGTCTATGACGTTCTCGACCAGTGTGGCGCCAAGGAAAATGCGGATTTCAATTTTCCAAATCACGTCAAAGAAGTTAGACGTGTTATAAACACTTGTGAATTTATTATTAAGACCCCTAAGCTTAAAAGAATGCTTCTTGAGCCCAATCCAGTGCCGCCCCTCTTGTACGGGCTACCTAAGGTTCATAAGAGGGACACCCCGATGCGGCCGGTCGTTTCTTTTGTGTCTCCCCCACGTACTTCTTGGCGAAAGTTTTGGACCGTTGGTTCAAATCTAGAGTGGAATTTGAGTCATCCTACTCTGTGAAGAATTCGGTCTCTTTGGCTAATAAGCTTAAGGATGACATTCTTCCGCCTGATTCAACCCTATGCTCCTTTGACGTTGTCGGCTTATTTCCGAGTATCCCTAGAGCTACTGCCATGCAACATATGGGAGACCTTTTGATCCAATCTAATATCTGTCACGAAGAGTTGGCAGAATTTTTTAATTTACTCATATTTGTTAGTCTCCCAACTTTTGCAAATTTGAAGGCAAATTTTTCGAATTTCCTGAGGAGGTAGGTATCCCTATTGGCTCTCCTCTGGGTTCCCTCATTTCGGAGGTTTTCATGTCTAAATTTGAGCTTGATCTCTTTTCCTCTGGTCGGGGGTTTTTGGGTCATATATATTATTGGCACAGGTACGTCGACGATGTGTTGTGTTTGTGGACCGGTCAACGGGATCTCCTTTTGGAGTTTCTCAGGTATCTTAACAGTTTATACCCATCCATCAAATTCACGTTGGAAGTAGGCGGTTCATCTATAAATTTTTTGGACCTTACTATCTCTAATAGAGAAGGTGCCCACGAATTCGCCATATATAGAAAAGATACTTCGACCGATATTACTGTCCACGGCAGATCTTTCTGCCCGGTTGCTCACAAATATGCCGGTTTTAATAGTTATATCCACCGGTTGACGAGTATTCGATTAGGTCAGCTCGCTTTTCAACAGGAGCTTTTGACTATAAAGCACTTGACCAGAGTGAACGAGATCAGCTTGGATATTGACTTGATGGTCCATAGGAAATTGACTCGGAAATGCCTAGATTCCACTACCTCCCTCCCCCGTAATCCAGCGTCAGATAGTAGGAAACGTTGGATTAGGCTTCCGTTTTTGGGGAAATTTTCTTCCCAATTAGGTCGTGTCCCCCGCCCATTTGGGTTTCGGCCAGTGTTTTACAATCTGAACACTGTAAAAAACACTCACGCAGTCGCGTGAGTAGTACACGACTTTTCTTCCCATAATACAAAAAACATTGAGAGAGTCACTCCCTCTCTTTAAATTAAATACCAATGACCTGTCAATCATGTCAAACATTTGTAGAATAAACAATAAAACTCAGTTTATAAATTCTATCACTACGATGTCACATCAACAGATAACAGAGTAAAAATACCTATAATCCAATAAGGAAACCTGAATTTTGTTATAATTTAGGCTAAGAGTCATCTAAAACCTACAAAACGTCTCCAGAAAAACCACTCCCCCTCCCCCTGTCCAAACTGCTACGAGGCTATAACAGTTGTTTCTAATAAAAAAGAGCTCTACAATCATTTTTTCCCATACCTTATTCTTAGCATATTATTAGTCTAGTATACTGTATATTAGGATGAGTGGTTCAATTCTTTATCACTTCCGATTTCTGGCATCTCTTAAAGCTATCTCGAGCTGCTATTCCTCTCGTGCACTCATAAATTGCCTTCACGCTATTATATCACCATTTTCTATGCACACTCCACCCCAAAATTCTTCATCTGGGAATCCAGTTACAACGAGATCCCGAAAAACTAAAAAAATCGATGTCGAAACGAAAGAAGTAACCAATCACCCAATAGTCAACCCCTCATTCCTTCCCTCACGCTTCAACCATTCCAAATGTATTAACAAAATACCTCACTTTTCTAGCTAGAAAATTCGGTAAAAATATATAGCACCCAAGCCCGGTTTACTCGTTAGTCTAATCTCAAATCTCACTCAAAAAAGCCAGTCCAAATTGAAAATAATCTTTCCATCTCTTTTGACACCTCAAATCAACTATGAACCACTATTAATTATGTACCCATACATGAAAAAATGACAAATAAATCAATTATTAATTAAGAGTGAAATCAACCAGGTAGTCTCGCATCAGCACACTTGATGAAGATTAAAAAATTGTACTTAATCATTCAAAGTCAAGGTTTTCACTAAAATCAGTCGAATAACAAATTAAGAAAAATAAAATGTGAACCCACATTTTGGTCCTCATCCCAACGAAATTCAAGGCAAGAGGAGGTCATTTTAGCTCGGCTGCGAATAGGCCACACTCGTCTTACTCATACTTATCTTCTCACTAATCTCGCTCCTCCATCATGCCCTCACTGTCTCCAAGAAAATTTATCAGTTGATCATTTTTTCTCATGCCCCGTCCTGCAACCCACTCGAACCTCCCTAAATATATCTTCCAATATCAATGCAGCACTAAACAACAACTCCGAAACCATCGACTCAACCCTAACTTATTTACGCACCACTCAATTCTACAACTTCATATAATTCACCAACAAATTCCGTTCGATCGCCACTCAATTCCACCAATACGTACCTAATTTAACCTAATTCAAGTAATGTTCTAAAATAAGATTGTAACGCCGAGCAAATAACCCTCGTGCAGTTTATAATGCTCGTAAAATAATAATAAAAAAAAATAAAAAATAAACTATCGAGTATGACTGATATGAAATGAAAAATAGCTAGAAAAATGAACAACTCCCCATTGCCACTATCCGTTCAAAAATAAATCTAACAAAACAAATAAAATTTGACAAAACAAAATTCAACGCTCTAGGGGCTGTGGGAAGCGAGATACAAGTGTACTAAATTTGAACGAAAAGGTTTCATCGGAAATAAAATCCAATGAACCTTTGGTAAAGAATGAACAAAGAATGAACCTGTCAAATGATGAAAGGTTCTTCACAATACACGTACTGATAACGAAAGTGGTAAACGTATAGGAAAATCCGCTTCTCCTAACGTAAGCAGCTACTCGCAGCTATTCGTAAGAAGCTACTCGTAATAGTGAAAAATTTTTCAACAAAAGTAAAAATTTCTCGAGAACTACTCATCCGATCCTCAAAAAAAATGCAGGTGCACATCTTCAAATATAATACTACAATATGGCCGAGTTACAAAAAAATCCATCGGGTAGTTTCGGAGGAGTTCCGCGGACAAAAAGGTACTCGAAATACTGCAAAATTTCTCAACAAATTGAAAATTTCTCGAGAACTACTCATCCGATTTTCAAAAACATTGCAGGTGCACATCTTCAGATATACTACTACAATATGGCCAAGTTACAAAAAAATCCATCGGGTAGTTTCGGAGGAGTTCCGCGGACAAAAAGGTACTCGAAATACTGCAAAATTTCTCAACAAATTGAAAATTTCTCGAGAACTACTCATCCGATTTTCAAAAACATTGCAGGTGCACATCTTCAGATATACTACTACAATATGGCCAAGTTACAAAAAAATCCATCGGGTAGTTTCGGAGGAGTTCCGCGGACAAAAAAATCTTATATATATATAAGGAAACCTGAAATTTTTTTTTATGCTAGTTGTGATCTAAGACCCCTAAAACGTCGAGAAAGTTCATTGCCCACTCCCCCTGTTGACCTTGCTACGGGTGTAATACCTCACTTTTCTAGTTAGAAAAGTCGGTAAAAGCTTGTTCGTTAAGTTAAAGGACCCCATCCCACTGGTCGAAAGAAGCGGGGTTTACAAAATTGAGTGTAATGATTGTAATGGAATCTATATAGGCGAGACTGGACGTCAGCTCAAAATCAGAATAGATGAACATAGGAAGGCGTGGGAAAAGAAGAAATTGGGTGATTCGGCTTCTGCGGACCATCTTATTACCACTGGCCATGGTTTCATAGAGGAATCCGAGTCCCTCCTCCATAGAGAGTCCTCGGCTTTCAAACGTACCGCGCTAGAAAACATCGAAATTATTCGCCATCTGAATAACGATAACCTAAATGTGCTTAACAGGTACATAACTGATGAGGGTTTGATTGAATTAGTTTACGAGTATGATTCACATTGTGATGACTCGCTAGTTCAGTCATGTCCTCCTCGGTAGTTCTTGTTGCCGGCCGGAGTTGGTTCAGTTGCTTTCACGTCCCCGTTAACAATGGTTTTTTAATCGAAAGCGCTCCGGTGTATTTTCATTTCTGTGGCTCTATTCAAATTACTCCGTACGTTTTAATCGTTGAGTATGTCGTCGTTAGATGATAAAACCCCTTGCAGAGAGCGATCTCTCTTCAAGGGTTAGTCTATAATATTGTCTTAACGCGGAATAAACTGGCCCCATGGAGCAAGTTCCAACTGGGGAACCCCCCAAAAAAAAAAAAAAGCTTGGTCCGTCCAGTAGAAGTTGCTAGCGAACTGTAATCAAGTATCCCATAAGAAAGTACAAGGCGAAATCGCGTTTCCATCATTCTCAAAACCAAAGTCCGGGGGTGTTTTAGGCAATGGCTGATGGCTCATTTGTGGGTCAGAAGCTTTCATTTGAAAGAAGATCAGCTTAATCTGTGCAGTAGAAGTCGCGTACGAATTGTATTTAGGTCATCAATTTTACTTTGGAAAACTCTTCATAAGAAATGTACAGGGCGAAATCGTATTCTGATCGTTCTCAAAGCTGAAGTCCGGGATAGGTTAGGCAATGAACGGTAGCTCACCTGTGGGTTCGACACTTTCATTTTGAAAAAGATCAGCCCGATTTGTTCAGTAGAAGTAGTTGGCAAATTGTATTTAGGTCTTTAATTTCACTCTAAATAAAAATTTTCATAAAGGGCGAAATCGCGTTTCGATCATTCTCAAAGTTGAAGTCCGGAATGGGTTAACCGATGAGTGATGGCTCATCTGTGGGTCAGAAACCTTCAAGAAAAATTTCGACTTGATGATCCGTCCAGTAGAGGTCGCTTGCGAATTGTATTCATTTGACCAAATATCTAAATGTACTTAGGATGAACAAAAACAAAATTAGGCAGCAGAATTTTTCACCTTTTCGGCCGATGGCCATTATTGACATACTAACGTACAACCGAAAAAAGTAAGAAGAGAGGTGTGATAAGCCAGACTTCTACTGTCGCTGTGTAGGCTGACCTGTATGGGATTTTCTCATATCTCTTGTCGGTATCGCTGACGGACCGGGCGGTGGTTGAATGAGGCAGTTCAATTCGATAGCTAACATAGGCTGCAAGTTTTTGAATTCATAAGAAAGTAAATTTTGTACATGATCTTATAGTCAGTTTAGACCAGCGAATTTAGCGAAATTTAAAAGAAAATAATCCGTCTTTGAACGTGAATTTTTAATTTCCGAGGCAATGCCTAGCCATGCCCGAATTAAGGGGAATCGGATGAAGACTTATTCGAAGAATTTTGAAGATTATTAATAGTCTCGGAGATGTTTCTTGAACCGGTTCTTTGTAGTTCGTCCTGACTGACCAATATAGACGTCACCGCAAGCACATTTTAATTAGTAGACTCCAGGCTTCTCCAATTTAAGAATTGGGTCTTTGAGACGAGATAGATCCCGCACCTGGTTCCGTGGGTAAAACATCACCCTATAACCATACCTCCGAAATTCTCGAACCAGAGAATGGGAACCACTACCAAGGTAGAGAAACCGAATCCAAGTTTTGAACGAAGTAGAGGACGAAGGTTTTGGAATAGATAATTAGTCTCTTGAAGAATTAATTGAAGGGTAGATACTTTGGTTGATAAACTTGGAAAATTCAGTCAAAGAGGAAGGTGAAGATAAGATTGGCGGACATTTACTTTTAGATCATTCTTCTCAGCGATTTTCTCGATAATACAGGTTTCTTTCTCTTCAGCCTCCTGGCTGAGAGGAAGTCGCAGCATTCTGGTGACTGCAGAATGAACTATGGATAGTTTTTGTGAAGGAGGATGTAATGAACGATGGTGAATGGATCTACCTGTGTAGTGAGGTTTTATGAGAACGTTTCTTTCATGTCCATCCTGGTGATTTCACGTCCCTGAACTGGACATACTCTACTACCGCGGGCTAGCCGGTCGTGTTACTTAGTAGTAGCATTAGTGTACTGCGCCTTGCTTGGTGGCAATCGTGTAGAAAGTTTTGGCCTGTCCGTATTGAGGCAGGTCCACCCCGAGGATTAAAGCGAGGTTACCATGCCCTGTCCAGGGATGTTGAATTTCCAGATGGGACTGTGAGTTTGGAGACCCCCGATCTTCGTAGTTTTCTTTTCTTACACTCTTGAACTTAGGAGACAATGCTCATCCTTCGACAGAGCGGAAGCAGTTAAATTTAGCTCGGTGGTATGTCGATGGTTCTTGGATCACGACGGAGGATGAAATACATTGTCAGCACAAGTCCAGTATCTAGGTGAATTATGAGTCAGTAACTTTGTTATGGTACTGTGGTGTTTGTCTGCTTTGCGTTATTTGTACACTTGAATAATGTGGGGCGCTCTCAGTAAATTTCGTTCAACCGTTGAATTGTGATTGTTCTGTTCTGCGCGATGATTTCAGTACGAAATTGTGATTTGAAAAATTGACGTTGTGCACATGATAGGGTGTTATATAGGACAGATACGTTCGAGGTATATTTTGGTTCCAAAAGCTTGATTGGTCCATACGAGCCTGAAATGAATTTGTCTATTTCGACGACGAATAACTAGAGACTGGCTGAATTCATTTTCTTGAAATTATAATCGTTGGAAAGGAAATTTTATGGGGAATAAATTATTTCCTCTGTGAAGTCACAGGGGTTATGATCGAACGATACCGTGTAGGGAGGTGTGTGTAGGTGTGTGCATACGTCTGTGTGTGCTATTCGTTTCGCTCGCCTACGAATCGTTTTCGTCTTTTCTTCCTTGAATATCTTTTTCCCTCCTCTCTCCTCTTTCTCTCGTTCCGTCTATTCGAGTTTCGCTCGGATAGTGCGTGAGCTTATCTAAGTTTCAAAGTTTATCCTGTTCCTAATGGCAAGTAGCGTTCGCGCTACTCGTCTTCTTATCTCTCCCAGGTTTATCAAGCGGCTGGGTGCTGTTCGATAAACCTGATTCGTCTATTTCTCCTCACGATTCGTGGTAGGAGATGCGATAGCATTTCACCGTGCTGTCCTTCGACTCAACGTGAAGGTTTTCGCGCGGTTTCGAAGTCAGTAATAGTGGCGTATTCCAGCGTGTCGGTCAACCCTTACGGCCCGTAGTGTTGCCTCGCGCGTATTACTCACGTGCTACTCCCAGCGTTATAGTGGAAAGAGCGTGCGGTAGTGGAATGGCGAACCCATCTTTCACGTATCCGCGGGTGGCACATTTCGTATCTCTGCTTGCGATTATTCTCGTCGTCTGCCCCTATTCGCGAGTTAGCCGGAGTGCGATAAACAAATTTCGTGAAGTGTCAGTGAAATGTATATGGCGAATTGCCTGCTCATAGGGAAGCATGAGTATGTCCATTTTCTTCTGTCCTTCGAGCGAGACTCGGCCTTGATTTGGTTACCCGAAGATGATTCGTTCATTGGAAACGGCAAGTACCCCGCCGGTAATCATTTGAGAGGAGGAGTATAAACCACCGAGCTGCCGCACACCACGGTAGAAGCCCCACAGGGATGTAACGCGATCCTTAGAAGAGCAGGAATCTGAGTGTCTGGGATATCTTCTTGAGATTCTTCGCTACTTCCGGCCAGCTGGCATCGTACAGCTGCGAGTCCGTCACCGCCGAAATTGGAGCAGCACATCGATTCTTTTGGAAGCTGCTCTCGATTCGTCGTCGCGTGGAACCATTTTCCTCTTTGACTGTGATATGGAGTAATGGTAACGTACGGTTATGTATCATTAGTGGTCATAATAATTATATTTTCGTCGTACCTTTAACAACCCTCTTTTTATTTCATTCGTTACAAACCCACAGGAGAATCACTAGTCAAGCGTCGACTACGAGTGCGTGTTTCGTTTCTTAGAGTCCTTTTCGGTAGGTGAGATTTTTTTCTCTCAAAGTCATGTGCATGTTCTGCGTCTCCGACATCTCCCCTCCCTTTTAGTGTTCGTATATCGGGTGGGTGTTTTTGCTCTGTCAGCTTGGTGACTACCAGTGGATCATGTTAGGAAATTATGAGCGAAGATACCTCGGTATCCTAGCGGACCAGCCTCATCTACAATAGTTTTATTTTTTGGCTATCTAAATTCTTTTATTATTTTGATTCTTGGCCTCCCTATAGGTCGTCTGATCTGATCAATCAGTTTTAGAGGTAGTCCGAATTACTCCCCCTTTTTAGGTACTTCTTAGTGTAGATGAGAAACCCCCCTGTTCTACCTAACGAAGAGTCTAGGTTTTCCATTCAGCTACTTTCTTTTCTTTCGTTACAAGCTAAGCCAAATTCCCGGAGTCAACGACAGTATGCGTTTTCCTACGTGAGAACTCCCTCCCTCTGATTAGGAGTCCCATCATGTCTCTACCGTATCTGAACTAGCTGGTGCGAGGAGTGACCGTGAGAGGGATCCAGCTCTTTCTTTGGTAGGAGTGAGTAGTGCCTCACCTCCCCCTTCTTCGACCTATCCGATCTACGAATAGTTTACTCGTATTTTATTCGTACTTTCGAATAGAGTCTGTCTTCTTTTGACCAGTTTGTGTTCTAAATTTATCCTACCAAACGAGGTGCTGGGTGGTTCCCCTCTTATCGGTGTGTTCTCGCAGATTGGCAATAATTTGAATCCCTGGGCTATGTGTGTAGTCAGCGTGTCTACATCACACCTCTTTGATTTTTCGGTAGAAGCATTATTTTCGGGGTGAACAATTAATAACTGGGACGAGGTTTTTGATCGAATGTCCACAATTATTATCGCTCGTTACGTGGAACAAAGGTGCTCAGTCAAAAAACGATGTTTCAATTGAAATTGCTTTCAAACCTCAAAGCTAAATGGGATACAGATAAATATGATACTATAGGTCTCATAGGGACGTCCGCTTTATGAATTTTGAGGAGGAGGCCTTGGATTCATAACAAGAATACTATATTTTTGACGAGGATTCATGATATACTCGTTTTTAAGGCAACCCCGGATTTAGCGGGGGGGCCAAGGGGTCCATGGCCCCGGGCCTCCACCAAAGAGGGGCCTCCATCACCCTCACTTTTTTTGGGGGGGGGGAATTGAGTAGAAAAATTTAATAGGGGCCTCCACCGCCGCTGGCCCCCGGGCCCAAAAATTCTAAATCCGGTCATTCGAAGGAGACGAGGAAAGTTTGACTTCAAAGAAAAGAAGGCATATGAACGAATCCAAGGAGAAATGAAGGGAAGTTTGTATCTCTCTACACCACACAGTCATCATCAAGATCCGCTCAGTCTTCACTCTAATAATCGTCTAGGACTGGAGCGTTAATATTGGACAGAAATCAGTTTTTTTCCGAGGATGAGGATACTATCCAAACAGAAACTGAAACGTCGGTATGAATCGCACGTGACCGAACCAAAGTGGATTTTGGTGCGCAATTCATGATCAATCTCGGAATTGCAAAACGGTCTCTCTATGCACTGATCGAAATTAGACTATCAATTTCCTTATTCTACTACAATTTTTGTCAAGTTTCTTTTTCTTTTCAAATAACTTCACTTTCCTCTTCTTTTTTCAATCATCTCTTCGCTGACAGGTAGTTTATTTTCTAACGATGATTTCGAACATTGATGCTTTGCGTCATAGTTTCAACTTCCGCCAATTTTTAATAATTTCACTTCAGTCGTTCGTCACTTAGTGGGCTTCTTTTATGAGCATTACATTCATCAACCATCTACCCTGACGATTTCAAACTCTCGCCTTTCTGCGAGTCCATTCTTTAAGTTGTAAAATTTTATTATCACTTTTCTGAATATTAACAACATTTTCTAATTGATAGTACCGAACGCTCTTCAGAAGTTTACGAGAAGTGAACTTCAATTAGACGCACTCTATCGCAAGTTTTGGTGGATGACCGCAGGTAAACGAGTCTACAACGTAGCTAATACGGGAAGGGCCGAGGCTAATGCCCACAACGGACACCCAGATCACGAAAGATAATCTTAAATGGAGGATGACTCAGGATCGTACGAGAATTTGTTAAATAGGATTGCTTTTCGACTGCAAATAGAAGTTAGAAAGCCGCGCGAAGGAACTATGAATTTCAATTTAACCTACTGTCTAACAGTTTACTCGATACTTTTCTCAACGAATCGTTAACTACTGTATTTTGCTGTTCTTTAACAATACAACGCGTCGGGTGCCGAATGAGAGCAGGAACATAAAAAGTACGATAATACGAGGCACGCCATCGCTATAGGGGCACAGGAAAAAGTATGAGAAAAGAAATCTCCAAATTACGACTGAGAAGCGAATGGTTAAAAGCCGAGCAATTTCTTCAAAATGAATTCGCTATTTTAACGACTGGTTTGCCAGTAATGAAGAAATATCGAAATCACAGCTCGTTATCTGTTAACTTTTCGCCTGATATAATGGCGTACCTCGCAGATTGAAGCAATGGCTACTGTTCAGTATTCGGCAAAATGGTCGTGCCCTCGAATTCTCTCTAAAGCCCATTTATTTAATGGCTTTCTGACCGCTCCGAATTGCAGCACGCTAAAGAGGTAAATCGAAAATCCCTCGGAATAATATATAATAGTATATACGCACATTTTCCTTTAAATGGGATTGCAATTTTTTAATGAAATTGGCGCCTCAATTTCCATTAATATCCTTCGGTGTTAAAAGAAAGGATTAGAATGTGTGCGATGAATTCGTTGTTCGGCGATCACACGTACGAGTATGCTCTTTTTTTTATTGCCCCCTCCCCCATCTTGCAATGACTCTATTCTTCGAATCGTCTTCAAATATGTCACCGTTTTCCTCTTTTCTTCTTTATCAATCCGCGTACCGGACGGTGTGTATTATCGTTTTAATCGAATGGCTGCTCGATTTCCACCACCATAATGTACAGTGCAGTGCAGCGTAACAAGAGAGTGTCTGAATAATCTTCTTCGCGCATAAATCGTCGACAAGTAATTCAATTTTTATACTGCATTCTATACTTCTTTTTCTCGCTAAATCCAATACCGAAAGAAGCTATAAAAGCGCTGTTGGTATCGCTTTCAAGTGAGATTTAGCGGTTTGGGGTACTCGAACGCTGGTCGAGTAGCCACGGTCAACGAATGAGAGGGTATATATATATATATATATATATATATATATATACGGTTTTATAAAAAGTGCAAGACTGGGTGAATAAAGTGAAGAGAAGAAGCTGAGAAATGGGGTTTTCCCGAGTTTTTCTTTTTACTGCGCTTTATTATCACGTTGTGGACCATGTTTCTTGAATGAAATGAATAAATAATATTTTTAGAACTCGTCCTAATCGAAAAATTTTTTTTAATCGGATTCATTTTAGACGTACCATGATCTCGTCACCTCTGTAGGGTTCCAATACTCAATCATGCTGTTCTTTTCGGTTTTATTCGACTTGGACGTGTGCTTGAAATCTCCCCTTCCCCAGTACAAGTCGTAATATAGTAGCGATATCATTTTCGTTAGGAGAACTGTGCACTCTGCGTGAAACCTGAAAATGAAAATACGCCAACAGTAATCTTTCATAATAGTGATGAGTCATTATTTTTGTTACTCTTTTATAACCTAAATGAATAATCTGCGAAGGGGAGAAGTCTTGAGTCTTCAAGATTTAGTTCGAAATTAGAAAACATCATTTAAATTACGTATTAATGAAGATTTTCATTTCACTAGAAGTCCGACCCTAGGCAAAAATTCCCTTCTCAGTAAACAAATTCAGAGTTTCGCCATCATCAGCTCTAAAACACGAGAAGAGAATGAACGTGGTTTTCTACTCTTGTATTCTATTTCAATTAATTTTTCAATTTTTGACTTCAACTTGACTAATTTCAATTTGTTCCATCAGGTTACCACACATCTTAATGAACTAAATGAGACGAAGAGTTTTTCTGATGGACCGATGGGCATCATCAACATACTAACGTACTACCGAAACAAGCTACCTAGAGTCCTAGCTAAGGAAGAGGGTCGGCTATATGCCTACAACTCTTCTTGAACACAAAGATGTCATGATTGCTATGAAGATGAAAACTCTAGTTCAATACTCTACTCTCATTCATTTTACTGTCCGTTGCAACTGATTTCAACAAATCTCCAATCACTTTTATTCGAATGGATGCAATTCTCCAAATTACAACTCGACACACCGGAAAATACTCGGAAGGGTGAGGAGATAGAATTACAAAAGGAGTAGAATAAAAAGAGTCGCGAGCACCTTCGATTAGAAAACCATTATTAAGCGAAAAAAGAAAGCGACTGGCCTAAATCCTTCTAAAGGCGACATCAATCATTATCTTTTCGAATGTCCAGAAATATCCAAAATTAGACAAATACTATACTCAGAAGCTATCAATCTACAATTCGCTACCCCACTCAGAGCCACCGACCTACTATCATCAGAAAACCCTTCAATTTTCTCACATATTTTCAAATTTGTCTCTGACCTACCTCCTTCCATCAACATTTAAATTCAATTCATTTTTTCCGTTTTCCCTTCGAGGTAAGGCCCAGTAGCCATCCTCTTTCCAACCCCTTTTTTTTTTTTTTTTAATGATTTACTTTCTTTAAATTCTAAAGAGCGATTAAATCAATCTTTTTTTAACACAAGAAATCAAACTCGGCTCCAGTCCTTACAACGGATTGCTATGTCGGAGTACTATTGTTTTCACTCTTTTTTCTTTTTTTTCTTACATTTATGCATACGTGTAATTTTTTTTTCTCCCTATTCTTTTTTTTTTTTTTTTTTTGTTTTGTTTTGTTTTTTTGTTTTTTTTTTTTTGTGTGTTTTTCTTTTATAATTTCTCTGTATGGTTGGATGTAATAAAAAAAAAAAAAAAAATACTATCGACCACAAGAACACCAGCGAAATCAGGATTGAACTAACGAGTCATGCTCATAAATTAGTTCAACCAACCGTTCGCCGGGAACGTACACTTTCTATTTAGGTGACAAATTATTTCAACATTTTCGAGCGTGATCCGTTAGAAGCCTGATTTCTCTCTCTGGAAGAGGGTCTCTGACCCCTGCACTGTGACCACTAGCTAGATTCTCTCAATTTCCTTTTTCCCATACCATCCTGTGTTCAGCCACTCTTGATTTTGATGTGGCAAGCGGCCTTACCAATATAAACTTCATTACAATCTTTCAAGGCTATCCTGTAAACCCTACTCTCTTCCATCGGCGGGACAGGGTCCTTCAACCCGACAAAAAGTCGTTCTCTGTCGTGGGATAGTGAAACGTGAGACGGAAACCAAAAGGATGAAGAAAACTTTTCTAGGAAGGGGAGTCTGAGCCAACGCTCTTTACTATCGCGACTTGATTCGCGAGAAAGGAAAATAGTAGAATCAGGGCATCTCCGCGTAATCTTTCTACGGACCATGAGGTCGATGTCTTAGCTGAACTCATTCACTCTAGCCAAATATTTTATAGTAAATGTGGCTTTTGTAATTCTATCTCCTTAATCTTTTGAGTATTTTCTGATGAGAACCTACCAATAAAGTTTTCTTCTCTTTTAAGAAGACAGTGAAATTAAAACAAATCGTCGGCCTACGAGAACAATACAAAAATGCAAAAATCTGCAAATTGATAAAAAACGGAGTTACGATGGTTTGGAACTAGGCCGACGAAATATCCGACAATATATTTATGATTTCTTCATTTTGATGGTGCTTTGAAAGAAATAAAATAGATTGAGAGTAGAAGAGGAAAACACAAGGAACGTAACAAATATAATAGTTTAAAAATACACAATCACAGACAAAAAATTAAATAAAATAAAATAATTTGAAACGAAACTCGATGAAAACGAAAATATAAAATGAAACCGTCAAAAATTAGTAAAAAAAGTCAGTAAAAAACGTCAAAGTCGAAATAAACTATAAATTTAATAATAAAAATCGTTCAAAGTCGAAAACTAAAAAATAAAATATCGAAAATTTTTTAGAAAACCAAAGCAAATAAAACCGAAAAGGGATGGAAAATAGGATAACAAAACACGTAACTGATTGTGTATTTTTGATCGGAGTTGACCTCGGTTTCGGGAAACAACATATCCCATCTTCAGAACAAATACTAATGAACGGCGTCGTGATGCTGAAGTGAGAACGGAAGGAGCATGATTTAGTTGGAATGATTGTAATCCAAGATGAAACGGGTGAAGGGGTTTAGAAGTGTAGCAAAGTAGAAATTTCGAATAACGATACCGCTCATTGCGACATATTGTTTTCAACGATGCAATCGGCGAGTCGCGGCCGATTTACTTGAGGCACAATGTTATAAAATATTGGTTATTACGATATTGCTTTCAAGGATATATCGGAATTAACGATAGCTGTTGTCGTCCCCACAAAACAAAAATTACGGGCTAAATGATCCTGATTAACGATTTAGAAAGCAACCAATTTCTTTTTTTATTCTTTTCCCTTACAACTGCATTCTCTGTTTTATTACTGCCTGGTCTATTGTATGAATCCAGACTATAAACTGAAAAATGGAGGTTAATTAAATAGAAAGAGGAAAAAAAAAGGTGAAAAAAAAAAATAATAAAAAAATGAACACAAATCTTTAAGGGGTCGAATTAGAAGGAAATGTATTGTCTCATATTAAAAACGGCGATGAAAGGAAGTGGAAAGAAGGACACAATTCTGTAAGTGATCTAAGTAATAGAAGATATTAGTAGTATACCCATGTATGTTCTGGGACAGTTGAAGATTTCTAAACTTTTCACCCAATTTTCTTCACTTTTAAAAATCCCTGAAAATTGACTGGCTAATGTTTGCCATTTTCAGAAGAAAAATTGATCATTTTCTTCTTATTTTCTGTCACAATTTTACAAAATTATATCCATTTTGCATTAAATCCCATCAAAACTAGTCAAAATATGTCACATTTTTCTTCTCTACTGGTTCAAAAATTTCAGAATTTTTGTATCAAATTTTTATCATTTTTTTCTTTTTCAACTCTAAAGAAATGATAATAAATCTATAATTTTTCCAACCTCACATCTTTTTTGCAGTGGTCAACAAGTCTCTTGGATATGTACAGTGTCTGTACAAGTGTTTTTTCAACACATTGGTTCTTATGTACATTTAGCAATATACTGTAGAATTGCAGGCATTTATTAGCTGGGTGCACAGTCTATATTAGGGGTAGTGAGCAAGCTAAGTAATGAAAATGCTTTTGAAAGGTAAAGAAAGTTATATTATAGACTTGGATATTTTTGATTTCAAAGGTCCTTGGGCATTAGGAGAATTCAATGAAAAACTCTCTAGAAATGTTAAGTCTCAAAAATCATGACCGGTTTTTCTAATCATGTATGGTCAGTCAAGTTTAAGTAATTTTACACTTATTCTAAAATGGAAGGCTCCTTCCACAAGCTACAATCATTTGATTGTTGAATTATTGGTCAAGAATAATTGAGGGTTGATTATTATAAATGAGTACAACAAGAAGACCAACTTAGCTCTCAAGAAAATGAAAAAAAATTCTCTATTGAATATTTAATTGTTTTGAAGCAAAAATGAGAACTATTTTTCTTTTCCACTAGTTTAAAACATTCTCGGTGGGAACAGTTTTCTAAAGACAGTATAGTGAACTCGTTCAACTATGCCTTAGAAATGATTAGGTCTCCATTCAACTATTTGTTGAACATCAAAGACACATGTAATCAAAATGATAATTGTGAATAAAAATTTTTACACTTTTTCAAGACCATGCAACAATACTACTTACAGATTTATCCACTCAACTAGTTGTTGAATAGTGAAGGTTGTTGGCAATCAAAATGGAAATGCTTCTTCAAGACTATGCAACAACACTCACAGATTTATCCATTCAATTAGTCGTACAATAATGAAGGTTGTGAAAAAGAATCAATCGATGAAACAAACTTTTTGCATTGAATTACTTGTATTCTCATCAACACCTTATCTGATGTACAATTGTAAAGATATTGAATAATTCAATTGAGATGTTTTAAAAAAATTATAATTGCAAATATGTAAAAGAAACTTGTGATGCATAGACTATGAATCTTCCACTTGAAAAACTTATAAGAATATTTTTTTTTTTTCTCAATACTTTTTTAATTTCTCCATTTATTAGACCTAATGTAGACCTGTGTGCTAGGTTTGTTACATTTTTGTAAACAGTTTTTCAACTAAAACAAATAGAATTTTCATTTGCATTACTTTTTAACAGATCAACTATCTACTTTTCTAAGATTCCAAAATCTTACTTCTTCTAATTCTTTCTTATCAATTAAAGATAATTTGATATAAACTGCGCTTGTGTTGTCCCCTATGTAATATAATATGTCCAATATGACTGTGGAAAATGACTCACAGAACTGAAGAAAAATAGTCAGAATCAGATTTATGTCTAATTTATCTTTTATATCAACAGAGATATCATAATGATAAAGTTTAGTACCTTTTCAATTTCTCTATTCAATTCTTTGAAAGGGCTTTTGGTTTTCAAGTTCAGATTAGTTACAAAAAGATAGTAATATGTACCCGTTTGTTGGCTTTTGACAGCCCTAAAACAAATATTCAAGTATTATATCATTGTATACCACTATTTGTATCAATATAATATGTATTATGTACAGCGTAACCTACAAAGTTCCTTGGGATCCACAGGTTTGACTTTTTCATAATACCACAAGAAATTGGATTCTTCAGATTCACTTCTGTCAAAAGTTTCTCCATCTCTGCATCATTAAGTAAGATGGATATAGGATTATCATTAAGTGGTGTTGTACTTAAAAGCTTATTCTTTACTTGTGTAAATGCCTCCCCAATTTTGTTGACAAATTTAACCTTATTGGCCTTGGGTGTTTGTTTATACAGCCCTCATTACTGATTCACTCTAGAAAGGAGGACAGGTTCTGTCTTTTTTATTGTCAGTACATGGACAAACTTGTCTCTTTTCTTATCAGTAAATGGACAAACTTCTCTATTTTCTTATTAATTAGTAAACTCTGCACTTTGCGCAATTTTATTTTTAATAGACTGCACCATTGGAGTGCTACTGAGTCAAATAAATATGGGATCTCACATATTTTAACTAGTTTTGATGCGATGTTGCTGCCATTAGTCAGCAAATGCTGACGCATTGCTTGTCACTGTGATTGAAGAAAAATGTGACATATTTTGACTAGTTTTGATAGGATTTGATACAAAATGGATACAATTTTGTAAAATGGTGACAGAAAATAAGGAGAAAATGATCAATTTTTCTTCTAAAAACAGCAAAAATTGGTAAATCAATTTTCATGGATTTTTAAAAGTGAAGAAAATTGGGTAAAAAGTTTAGAAATCTTCAACTGTCCCAGAACATACATGGGTATACTACTGATATTCTTCTTTGGAATTTCACGTTTTCTTGGACAGAAAAGCCGCAGCGACAGCACGCGGTGACTTCACAGGTTGCGCGTTTCCTTTCCTTCAATTTTAATTTTAGACTGATTCAATATTATTTTCATTATGTAAGCCTTTGACGGATTTTTTTTCTGATTGGTGGCAAAATATGTAAAATACAGTTTTTTGTTCTCATCAACTTTTCCATTTAATGTTATGGAGCTTTCAGGGATGTCTTTATACATCTTGAATAGGTTATGTAATCAATTTTAGCATATAATAAGCCCAAATAATCATTTATTGGATTTAACGATCAACCATTTATAACAATTGAAATATCATTCCCCTTGGCCATCGTTTATAACAATTAAAATAATCATTACCCTTGTCCATGATGGTTAAATCCGATTTCTACTGTAAGTCATTCAACAGGTTATCACATGATTGCTCATGCGCGGAGATTGTTCGATTCATATTTAGACTCTTACAAGATGGGTGGATTAATTTGAATTGTGATTCATGAAAGGGGAAGAGCAACTCAGCCTCACGCATTTCCAATAGTGGGATGGGGTTCCGGTAAAAATATTAAACGTGTCAAAAAAAAAAACAGTCGGCTGGTAAATGCGACCCTAAAAAGGAAAAAAAAAAGGATCTGAAATACGTTATCAGCAAGATTCAAGCAATCACATGGATTATGAGTCATTACCATTATTATCATCATGATTATTACCGTGAATCACATCGGCGAGTATGAAAGGGGGGATATCTCTCCAAGGAAGTTTTTATTGAAAATGTCTTGTATTACTTCCAAATTTTCTGGTGCAGTACACGTTTCTCTTCAGTGTCTTCCTCGAGCAAGAGACGGACGCCAGTGACTTTGGCGCCAAAGAAGGGGAAGGGGGTTACCCAGCTCGTAGGACTGTAATCGAGTAGTTCGAGCATGTCCCAAAGCCCATTCTCTTAGTTTATTAGCTTGTCCTAATCACTGCTCTGAAGTCTTTGTCAATACAGGGTCCTTGAGCTCAGAAAATGTACTTAATTCGTGTAGTTTTTATCGAATAAATTGCGAGGCGAGAATTGAAGGGTCTCAGTAAAAGAGTAATTTTTGGAGTGATTTGAAAGATACGGGAAGAAACATTACGGCTCATCATTAAATACAAATTAGAAAATTCAAACACTCGAAAATCCGAGAGGTTTTATTTTACCAACCGTTGAAATAAATTATTTATCACGATATTATTATCAAACATTCGAAGGACCAACGAAATTCAAAATGAAGTCGTAAAAATTATATAAAAGAGATCGAAAAAATTTAAAAAAATTGATGAATGTTAAAAATTGTAAATATTTTCGGCTAAATAGTCATTATCAAACACCATACAAAATACATAGAACTGAGCTACAAAGAAAAAGAAGCGATAAAAATTAATTTTCTTGGTCTCCCTATTTCCATTGTCAACGGCATGCATAATTTTGAAATCTCCCGTAAAAATACCTGCGCACAGATATAAACATCCATGCCTCTTATTTTTGTCCTCCTTATCATGAGCTCGTTGCCTTCAATAGCCTCGACGCCAAACTATACATTCATTCGATTGCATCCATGTATGCAATAGGTATCAAGATCATTATGGAACAGTCCTAGAAGTCACGCAAATCTTTCTTTTGAACCTTTTAATTTATTAGAAAAACGATTGCAATTGAATGATATAGGGCGCCCTCGGCTTCTAGTAGAGAAAGATTTTTGATATATACTTTGCCTTTTTTCAGATGATACTCCGAATCGAGTGCGTCTACATACATTTTACCATCATCAAAATACGAGTGCGGACCAAATTTGGTATCGAGTTTCACAGAATCTCTATTTGTATAAGGTGTAACTGCATACTTTTATAATTTGCTATAACGTGCATCTTTATAGACTGCAATAATTTACCTGCAACAATACCTCTACATGTTGATGGCGGGCTCTCGAGATTAGGTTCCCTTTCATCTCGGTGTAATTATAATAATATTTCAAATGATTATTAAGTGCGTGTTAATAGGGACAGGGAAGCTGTTATAACGAATATGAAGCGCTGTAAAGGTTGCAGAGTTAATTGAATATCTTCGAGGAAAACAAGATACCTACAACGGTTTGCAACAGCACTTAATTAAGAGCAGCTCAAATGGGCGCGTTATTTAGTGCGAAAAGGAAGAAATGACGACCCGTATACGTACGTTCGTGTATTCTCTGTACATTTTAATACAAAGTCCACTTTCAGCACTTTACCGTATTATATTGTGTACAGTTCTAGAGCCGCGTATACCTACACACTCACTCTTGCAGCCTATATTCGCTATGAAATTTCTGGCAACAATTTAACAGACCGTTAGTACCGGCGGCGAAGAGAGAGAAAGAGAAAAATGCACACGGACGTATGGATGGACGATTACGATGAGCGAAAGAGAAAGCACGCGAACGCTCCAAGAAATAGTGTTTCTCTGAGTGTTTCCTACTTCGGAAGTTATAAACAATCGCAAACGTACCGCTTCCAAGCTCGTTAAACGACCCTTCCATTTTCGAATTTGGCGGTAAAAAAAGAAGATAATGCGGCTGCAACGAATTTAATTCGAAAGTGAATTATAGTTTTGGAGGTGATTTTGGCAGTGAAGACTTTTTCTTCTTTCTTTTTTTCCTTCTTTTTATTTTTTATTGCCGCTTCCTTCTATCACGAACTTTTCTGTTCTTTCAGGACGAATTTCGAGTCAGCTAATGAAATAAAGAATCGTAGCATGCGAGGAAAAATATTTGGTATTGGTTAGGAAATTGGGAGTTATTCCTAGAAAGAGTAGTATACGAGGATGAATAAGGCAGTTGACAATCACAGCCCTCAGCGTTGATAATCATTATTTTTTTTTCAACAAAGAAGCAAACAGGTTGCTTTGACGTGCGCTGCAGAAGTGGGTGTTTATTTACGACTAACGAATGAAATTTCTGTACCTTTAAAATGATCAATGTTATACTCTATAAATGCTTCGTTTAAAACCTGTTGATGATCGTTCCATAAAGAATAATGGGCCTCATCCTTTGCCTTTTAGGAGATTTAACAAGTGACTTGACACGCCTTAGACCAAAGTTAACAAAATACTTGTGCATTTACGATTTAGCACTCCATTCTACGAATTGCGAGCAAATTAATGAATGGTTGGTCACACTCTTATTCGGTAGATGTTGAGAACTCCTTATTATTGGGATTTAAACTTGAAAGTTGGGGAGTTGGTAGCCCTGACGATATTCACCCTTTCGATCAATGCTTTTTAAATGAAGAAATTTCACGCACCATAATCAATAGGATATTGTTTTTCAAAGCAAATATGTATAAGCATAAATTTTATAGTCTGTATCATCAACATTGAATACAAAAATAATTGTAGCAATAAATGATATATTGACAAAATAACAGTTGATTGAAAATCAATGTATGAACGTACATACATTCTCTGATTCACTCTTTCAGTAGCGCTCTCTAGTGCAGGTCCAATAAAGTGAAAGATACTAGTATAGGTAACTTTAGAATGGAAATCAGATAATATGTACTCTGTTCTAGCTACTTCTATGTGCATGTAAAGATAAAATTTTTCATCCCAAAAATTATACGTATTAGACATCAAAGTTGTCACATAGTGCCCTATCCATACATTTTCATAATTCTAGCGATGGCTTAATATTGAATTTCATTAATAATAAAATTTAAATAATTAATTTTATAATAATTCAGTAACTAAATTAATAAAAAACATTTTTAAAAATATAATTTATTAAAAAAATTTATGAAATATTAAAATTAAAATTTATGAAAATTTAAAAATTCAATTTATTATTTTAATATTCAATTTCACTTCTATTCCATTTTTATAATATTTAATTTTAAATGATTATCAATTAAATTATTTTTAATAATTTAAATTTTATTAATTTTTTCAATTTTAAATTTATTAAATCAATTTATTTATTTAAAATGTTGTTTAAAAATTTTAATAAATAATTTTTATTGTAATAAATGAATATTGAAAAATTATTACATTTATTTATTTTAACTTACATAAATTAATAATCTAATTATTTAAAAATCAATTTATTTTTTTCTTAATTAATTTATTAAATCAAATTTCAAAAATTTAATTTGTACTAAGAACTTTATTTTTTTAATTTTATAAAATTTTTTTATTGGAAAATAAATATTATATTCAATTATATTAATATAATATTTTTAATTTATTTAGTTAAAATTATAACATTAATTTGTCAAATTAAGAATTAATGAATAATTAAAAATTTATTCTCACCGCCTTTAAATGTTTTTCCTTTCCACATATCAGGAAGGGAGTATTTGGCGAACGTTAACAGCGTTCGTGTGAACGTGGACAGCCTTATGAGGAGACCTTGAAGAGAGACGAAGCTCACAAGCGTAAAAAAACTAGAGCCCACTTTGTGAGTCGCTCGGAGTTGCCTTCAATAACCTTGTTAATTGAGGCAAACAGGGAACCTGTTTTACGAGTATAGGCGTCACTATTGTATATTCTGACTCCTAAATAGCTTGCCTTCGTTGTACTAAAAATTTCAAACTTCAGCCTTTATTATACTGGGCCTAATATACTATACTTCTACTGCCGTACAAAGTTGAATTGACGTATATGCAAATAATGAATACGAGAACAGGAGGCTGTGATCAAGTATACCCATAGCCTCTTTTTCTCGAATTCATTATTTGCATACACGTCAATTTAAATTTGGACGGCAGTCTAGGCCTGTACTAAGCCTGTAATAACTAGCCTAAGAAATTTTAAACTTTAGTTACATCATACTGGGTCTAATATACTATACTAGGCCTATAATATGTAGCCTAAGAAATTTCAAACGCCAGCCTTCATTATACTGGGCCTAATATACTATACTAGGCCTATAATGACTAGCCTAAAATATTTAGAATTTTAGCCTTTTTTATACTAGGCTTGATATACAGTATAACTAGGCTTATATGGCTTATACTAACTGGGCTTAATGTACAGTATAATATTAAACTAGCCTGAAAGCTCGGAGGAAGAAATTTTTCCAAGTCCCCCCTCCTATCATACCTAGCCCGGAGATGAAAATTTTTCCAAGTCCCATGTTTTGCCTCCCGGCGCCCGTCATTTTTCTTCAAAATACTCTCCGATGAAACAGGTTCCCTATTGGGTAAAATTTTCTACCTCTCTAGCTGATATCCTCACTTCCTTTGGATTTATTTAGTATTTTATAATTTACATTCTGTAAAACGTATATTTTGTAGGCGGAGAACCCAATTCCTAACACTAATAAGAGTGGTGTGTACTTAAATTAAACGAATCCGTTCCTTAAGGTTACGGCTATCCATCATAAACGAAAAAACGAATACTCTTAAGGGAGAGTAAACAAATGCAAACCGCAGAAAATAAAAACGAAGGGAGCGCTTTCGGTTAAACAACCATCTTCAGACCTGAAATGAAAGCAACTGACGAACGAATGAGAAGGAAGAGGTATTAAGATCGTCCGAACGAGAAATCACGGTGTGAATCATAAACCTGTTCGATCAAGCCATCTTCCGGAATGTACGAGTTGAGTATAGTGATACCGTCAGTGTTGAGGTGACGCATTATCTCTATATTCTCGAGGGCGATACGCTTACGGTAGGAATTCTCCTTATGGAGGAGCTTTTCGGATCCCTCGCGGAAACTGTGGCCACTGTTAATCAAATGATCAGCGAAAGCTGACTCCCCTAAGCGTCCCTTCTTCCAAGACTTCAGGTGCTCAGCTACTCTAACTTTCATCTGGCGGCTGGTCTCACCAATATAAAAGCCTCCACAATCCTCACATTCCATCTTATAAACACCACTCCTCTCATCAACCGGTATGGGATCCTTCAGTCTCACAAACAACCTCTTAACTGTGGTATGGTTGTAATACGCGGGTCTGAAACCAAACGGGCGAAGGGCCCGACCCAATTGCTGGGAGAAATTCCCCAGGAAAGGGAGGCTGATCCAACGCAAACGGCGATCACGGATCGTGTCTCGGGGGAGGGAGGTGGTGGAATCAAGAAGGCTCCTCGTAACTTTCCTCCGAACCATCACGTCGACGTCGACATTGACTCCATTCACTCTAGCCAGGTGTTTTATAGTAAGTAATTCTTTCTTATAAGCAGATTGACTCAACGGAATACGAGTCAGTCTGTGAACTAGGCTATGAAAAGCAGCCATCTTATGAGCAACAGGACCGAACGAACCACCGTGGACTAAAACATCGGTCGTAGTATCTTTCCTGTAAATTCCAAACTTGTGGATACCGTCTACAATAGAGATCGATAAATCCAAAAAGTTAATGGAAAATACCCCTATTTCCAACGTAAATTTGATGGAAGGGTACCAGGAATTGAGATACCTCAGAAACTCACCAAGGAGATCTGGGTGACCAGTCCAGGTACATAGAACGTCATCAACGTACCTGTGCCAGTAGTGAATATGATTAAGTAACACCTGGTTCGAGGAAAAGAGGTCAAGTTCAAACTTAGACATCCTGGGGAATTTCTCCCAGCAATTGGGTCGGGCCCTTCGCCCGTTTGGTTTCAGACCCGCGTATTACAACCATACCACAGTTAAGAGGTTGTTTGTGAGACTGAAGGATCCCATACCGGTTGATGAGAGGAGTGGTGTTTATAAGATGGAATGTGAGGATTGTGGAGGCTTTTATATTGGTGAGACCAGCCGCCAGATGAAAGTTAGAGTAGCTGAGCACCTGAAGTCTTGGAAGAAGGGACGCTTAGGGGAGTCAGCTTTCGCTGATCATTTGATTAACAGTGGCCACAGTTTCCGCGAGGGATCCGAAAAGCTCCTCCATAAGGAGAATTCCTACCGTAAGCGTATCGCCCTCGAGAATATAGAGATAATGCGTCACCTCAACACTGACGGTATCACTATACTCAACTCGTACATTCCGGAAGATGGCTTGATCGAACAGGTTTATGATTCACACCGTGATTTCTCGTTCGGACGATCTTAATACCTCTTCCTTCTCATTCGTTCGTCAGTTGCTTTCATTTCAGGTCTGAAGATGGTTGTTTAACCGAAAGCGCTCCCTTCGTTTTTATTTTCTGCGGTTTGCATTTGTTTACTCTCCCTTAAGAGTATTCGTTTTTTCGTTTATAAAGTGGTGTGTACCTCCACATGGTCGGAAAATGTAATTCTGTTGACGCTGGGGAATCAGGTCGTAAAGTTGGAGAATACTGAACATGTCGCAGTTCATACCTTGATGAAAACCTCCAACGTTCTGTGTAAGAGTGGACTTGATCCCCCGAAAAAAGTTCTTACCATTGGCTCTTAGCTTTGGATCCCGAGCTAGGGCTTGAAAAAATTTCGATTTTCGATTCTCAGGACCAAAATCCAAATTCGCCCATAGAACAGGTTCCCTGCCTTTCTCGTCCAACTTCGATGAGGCAGCCTTCGGTTTTCCGAGTCCCATATTTTCCCGGACGGCGCCCGGCTTTTCTTTTTTGAATGACTATCCAGAAAACAGGTTCCCTGTTAAAAAGTGTCCGTCCGCCGTTCGGCAATTTCACCTAACTTGATAGGAGGACAAAACCCGACACAACCGAACTATAAGAGGACTTGGATACATTTTTTTTAATGGTTCTCCTGTCCATTAGAACACAGGACCTGCAGAGAAATTGCTCACTGTAGGAGATTTTCACAACTCGATTATACTTGGATTATTACAAGTGTCTCTCGGCCTGGAACTTGCCTAACACTGGTCTCTCGGGGGACAAGGGCAATGCGTATTCCAAAATGTTTATTGCCACAAAGGAGATCGCACAGAGGCTATCAGTCGATTTCTGCACTGTTTCCTCCCCCCCCCCCCACAGCGAGTAGACTTAGGTAGGTTATTCTATTTTATTTATCTAACGACATCTTATTGAAGAAGATGATCCACATTATTTGCCCAGAACTCCACTTTTCGCCAGTGGTAACAGGAAATAGCGACAATCCGAGTAGACTTGGATACAACTTTGAGCCATATGGAGGGATTAGACTTATTGCCCAAACTATTATATATGTCTGAGGTTGAAACTTGAAAAAATTTCGGGTAGACCGGTCTTTGCTGAACACCATACGGCGCACAGCCAATTTTTCAAAATAACCCCCCCATAGAACGGGTTCCTAATAAAAAGTGTGGAAAATTCGGCCAGCCGAAACTTCCAGGACGCCCTACTATAAGAAATGACTCTGGTTACGGGCCCTTCTTTGACCATAGATCGAGGCATGAAACCTAATTTTTCACCTTCCAATGTGACTGCCCACCGCCCAGTTTGGCTCATGGAAAAACCAATACTGCACGTAAGAGCTGCCACGCGTTCTTCCGTCATCAAGATGATCTCAGAAATATCAAGCGTTCAACATGCGTAATGTACGCAGATCATAATTATTCAAAAGATAACGAAATAGAAATTATCAAAATTATCATCGTCAACCTCAACATCGTACCATTGCGTTATTTAAATGGGCGGTTTCACGTACGACCAGTCGCCATGCACAGCGGTTTCGTACGAGTACTCGAGCGTGTAGTCATACATATATACCACATTCCGCATCAGCGAATTTACATTTTTATCGAACTGGGAAAGTTCTCGCCAAACCGCGATGTCGAGTGCCTCATTAGAATAATTTGAGACTTTGATTCGACGAAAAACGAAAACGAACGACGCGTTTGCTACGCACCAACATCGGTGCTTGTCTCCGGCATATGTATTTTTCCTGCGTTTTTTCCGCGTCTCCGTGATTTCTATAGCACCAGTAGTGCCAGCGCCGTACGTATCATTCACACACATGATTCCTTGGTTCACTTTCGGGACTCCTCGAACGGATGCATAATTGGTTGTTCGGACACGTGTTCTATTATTAATAATTCGTCACGTGACTTGATCATTGACTTCGTGAGAAAATAATGGTCACGTGCCCTACCCGAGGTTCTTTTCTACAAGCTGATTTTTATCATTTCACACTTGATGATTTAGAATGCTTTTTCTCTCTTCCTAAACTCTATTTCCACCCACAAGACAAAACACCCCTTTATTTTATTTTTCAGCGAATATGGAAATTATATGTTTTCAAAATAAGAAGATGAGATATAAAGGAAGGAAGACGAAAAAAAAAACACATCCACCATTTACATCCGAGTAGGAAAAGAAACACGATATAATTTTCGTCACATAGCCCACTTGTTGAATGGAAACAGACAGCCCCTGTACTCGAATAAAAAGGAAAAAAATGTGAAAACAACCATCTTCTATAGGAACGAGAGCAAAGAAGCTACAAGAAGTTAAATAAGTTGTTTTTTAATGACCTACAAAAATACCAAACTTCAGGCTTTAAAGAGGTTAGCATAATTATTATACCAAAGTCAGGTGAACCGATGGAGACAGCAGTATCTCATAGACCAATGGCATTGTTGACCATGTGGTCAATGGTACCAAATCTTATCTGCTGTACACAACAATTCCGCCATCTAGCCAATTCAGCAAGACCTTTCGGAATACACAGCAAGAAAAAGAAACGACTAATTTTCACAAAATTGTAGGTAATTATGTCAAAATCCTTGACATACTCATCAAATTACTAAAATCATTCAAGTTCCCAAGAAACTTTTTCAAGAACGTTTTTTTTTTATTTCTTTCTGTGACAACGAAAATTTGTACGTAGTATACGGCTGAAGATGACGTACATGGTTGCGTCGAAACGTCGACGGATGTACTTTTTAAATTTTAAATTGTGGCAATAAAGGCCATACACTACAAAATTTATATTTTTCTCCAATTACACGCCTTCTTCAGAACTTCATGAAGGTTCAACATTATTTTGTTAGCACTGAGAAGGAAAATTAAGAAAATTTTGAGTTGTGACCAACAGAGAGAGAGAGAGAGAGAGAGAGAGAGATAGAGAGAGAGAGAGAGAGAGAGAGAGAGAGAGAGAGAGAGAGAGAGAGAGAGAGAGAGAGAGAGAGAGAGAGAGAGAGAGAGAGAGAGAGACAGACAGACAGACAGACAGAGAGAAAAGAAATCCTAAGCAGACCAGGTAAACTGAAATTATCCAGAAAATATTCCTACGTAAGCCGCGGAAGTTTGCTGAAAAGTATCAATGAAGATCTTATCAACAAGCTATCAAAAATCCAACTCTTCCATTTTCTGTGGTACATTCAAATTTTCAAGATCGCGACAAGGTCCCAAAGAAAAATATGAAAATTTCGAGCTCGGGACCTCTACAATTGTGAGACTCAAGAAACAGTGAACTACGAACTACTATAAAAGTACAACTTGAAAAAATTTCAATCCCTGGGACATGCAAATAATATGAGGGAATGGGCTTTAGTAAATATCGGGATTTGAACTTTTATAAAGGCGGAATATCAAATATTTCGAACTCTGAATCCCTTTAGAATGGGAAAAATTTGAACGTTCGACCCATGCATACGTTCGAGAAGTGGACTTGGAAAAATTTCATCTGATCATCCCAAGAGACTTTTAAAAAATTCAAAACTATGAGCTCCGATATGAAAAAAGGTAAAGTTTTGTCTCCCAAGCCAAAATACTTATTGACTAGAAGAATCTTCATTGATTCCCCACCATAAAACAGGTTCCCTCAATTAACGGAGTTGATGACAACACGCGCAGCGTATTTTTTGAGAGATTTTTGGCAAAACGCTCATATATTTTCTCTTTTGAAGAAGGGTGCATAATTCTCAAAAATCAGTTTTTGCAAATACGTATCTGGAAAGGAACGAATTCTAGCTCAAAATATTCCAAACAAAAGATGTTCCTTGTACAATTTTACGTAAGAAATATTTTTCACGTCCCCTTAACAAAATTACCCTTTTCTCATGTGAGTCAGCTTTGTAACTTTTTGTACAGCAACTAGTAAAGTACTGTATAAGTGTACTCACGAGAGTAAAAAGCAGAAGCAGAAATTACTCACGAGAGTAAAGAAATTGCAAAATTGCAGGGATACTTTCGACAAACGAAGTGCTTTCGGTTAAAAAACCATCTTTAGCGAAAACAAGAAAGCAACTAACCCAACGATGAAAACAGGTTTGAATTGAAAGCAGTCAATCCACTTACGTGAAATGCTTTTCCTGCAAAGTTGACCTTATTCTTTCGAAAAATTACGTAGATATCTCAGTAAGAGGAGGGCCCATAATTATCAGTTTTGTAAGCACACACAAAAAAAGGGACATTTTCGCATTCTAAAGTGATGAATTTCTCTTATACCCAACTGAAGAAAGAGAAAGTGTTCGAGTCCATAATATTTTCTAGTTTCTTCAAAAAATTATTTCTTCACAGGATAGTTTTCTTAAATAGCATCAATTTTCCAAGATACAGCCACATAATTCATTACGAAGGTCTGAAACGTGCTACGGAAGGGGTAGCGCAATGTAGGAGACAGGATTTCTATATATCGGCTGGTTTCTAAGACCTCGACTGGTAAACTCCCACTTTCTACCTTGAAATATTTTATTAGGCCTCTTCTTAGTCTAATTTGCTTGGACAAAAACTTTCCAACCAGCTATTCAACTTATATGGCCTTCCTCATTCAAAAGGCTGACTGGTTTATCCTCGAACACCATTAAAGATTTTACTAATCTCATCAAGCTATGTCTTGATGATAATAATTGCTCCTTCCGTGGCTACACACACAGATTTGAGGACAGCCCGTCGTCTCCTGTGTTTGGTTTGGCCTTCAACGTGCGCTCTAACCCTTCCTTCATCTCCTCAATTCGAAGATAAAATTTACTTCCAAGGTGGGAGGAGCGGAAATTAATTTCCTCGATATGAATGTTCGACTGTAGAAATAGAGCTTTCATTCCAACTCAGCATTAAGATATATCGGAGGTCAACGGCATATCGCTCCACTCACACAAACTGATTGTGTACGTGCCTCTCATTTACCACTCCATTTTTATTCTGGTGAGAGACATTCCATAAAATTAGATGTCAAAAATAGCAGCACAAAAATTGCAATCACAGGCTCGAGCGCAGGCTACTTTTTTAAAACCGACCATCACTTACTCCGGCATGTAGCGCAAGAAATACATTTGCCTCTCTTTCTTCCACCTACCAAAAACACCATCGAACTCATCATATTACGTACATCGTATAATACTGGCAGAATGGAAAGCCTCTACATTAACTCATCAAAATATGATGCAAACACATAATATAATTGTGTTCTATTCAAACTTGGTAAACTTCCATTTCCGCAATTATACAATGCAGTACTTCTACTAATCAAATGGGAAAACTTTTCCATTTTTTCCCCCTATCACCTCGCCTATTTTACTGCGTTCTAATCATTCTTCTTTACCATAAACACTATAGAGATACTTTTTTTCGTGTGTTCGTGACGTAGGTATATATATATATATATAAAGTAACCAATTTTCAAAACGTCAGCGCATTGGTGTAAGTTTCGTGCAAACCAAATTTCCCCATTGATTTTTACACGCGATTAAACATTCTTCGTTTGATATCAGATATATAGCGTTTTTCTTTGGCATGTCGTCGTCGTCATTGTCCTTCCTCGCTTTCCATAATTTTCCATCATGCCGTGTCGGAAGTGAACCGCTAAACCTGTAATACATACAACCCGCGCATGCTTTCTTACCGGAAATGGATTATATTGCAGTAACGTACAGCCGGATACTGAAACATCACACCATATCTTTATTTTTATTTTTTTGGCTTTTCGTTCGGGGGCTTTTTTCTTGATGTACATTGTACATAAATATTTTTTTCTTTTGTTTAGTTTTTTCTCTTCGTATTTCTGAATTTTTTTTTTTTTTTTTGTTTCAATCAAAGTTTTGTACTTCGCCTTTGCCTGCATTGTTTTCTCGATACGCTGTGTAATACATAGTTTACGGACACGCTTCTTTGATAACCATCTTTAATGGGCTGTGAAAATAGAAATTAACTTTTCTGGTAGACAACAGAATGTAGTGAGCGGCAAAATAAACCATACAACACGAGGAGAAGGCATGTGGCAATAAAGTATTTTTTTTTTTTTTTTAAGCTTGAGCGGAGAAGAAAGAAATACTCGTACGCGACACTTGCTCCACAAGGGACGGCACAAACGATTAGGTGATTCTGATTCATGGAGTGGCAGGCCACATGGACTTCATCGGTCAAATTCTTTACTTTTCTGTGATTATTTACCCACTCCACAATCATCAGCTCGATCTCGTGGATGATCAAAAATCAGACGCACACTGAATTCAGTCCACAGTCACCGCCACCCTTGAGAAAGTCCGTTAGGGTATTGACTGCTGATTTAAACGCTATCCACTTCTGTCTCTCAATTTACTCAACGATCTCTTGGATACAATCACATTCTACTATCCGACGCACTTTCCTTTCTTTCATCTCTACAAGATCACACCCGGTACGCAGTCACGTCATTTCCAATACGATTTCATCCCATTCAATAATCATTATCACTCAACTGGATCCCGATGATTCGGTTGACCATGCAGCCGAAATTTCCACCGTCATACAAAGGATGTTAAAAACTGCTACAACTTAGAATCAATCCGTTTCTGAAGTTTACGGTCGTTCATTATGAAGGAAATACTCGCGAAGAGTAAAGAGAAAATTACAAAAACCGCAATAAAAATCAACCGACCGAGCTTTTTCGGCTAAACAGCCATTCTCAAGGTATAGAAAGCGACTGAACCCATCACCAACAAGAACGAGTAACAACGACGAGGAGGTCATGAGAGAACCAGCGAGTCATCGAAGTGTGAATCATCCTCATGGACTAATTCAATCAATTCCTCCTCAGGAATATACCTGTTCAACACGGTGCGATGTCTTTAATATTTCGGTGACGATGAACTTCAATTTCCTCTAACGCTAAGCGTCTGAAATATGATTTTTCCCTGTGAAAAAGAACTTCAGACCCCCTCTTTGAGACTATGACCACTTTCAATTAAATGGTCCGCAAACACCGACTCGCCTGCTTTTCTTTTTTCCCAGGCTTTCCTGTGTTCATCAACTCTAATTTGGAGTTGACGGTCAGTCATACCTATGTACACTCTGGGGCAATCGCCACAGGCCACCCTATAAACACCCCCCCTCTCGGCTATCGGTATTGGATCTTTCAATTTGACCAAAAGGCTCTTAACAGCAGTATTGGTACTATAAAACGCTGCCCGAAAGTCGAAGGGACGGATGACACGGCTCAACTCCGAAGAAAACCTCCCCAGAAACGGCAACCTAATCCACCGTTTTCGCCTGTCAAGATGCAATTCACGGGAGAGGGAGGTTGTGGAATCGAGACTTTTTCTTGTAAGTCTCCTCCGGACCATAAGATCAATGTCAACCCCGACCTGATTCACCGTAGCCAAGTGCATTTATCGTCACGAGTTATTTTTTGAAGGCAACCTCACTCAGAGACAGTTGAGTGAGGCGTTAGTTTAAACTATTAAATGTAGCTAGTTTATGGGCAAAAGGTACAAAAGACGACCCGTGGATAGCAATGTCGGTCGAAGTACTTTTCCGGTAAATACCCAATTCATGGAAACCGTCAATGACAGATATGGATAAGTCCAGAAAGTTTATTGATGAACCACCAACTTCCAGAGTAAATTTGATGGAAGGGTATAATTTATTTAAATAAGCGAGAAACACACTAAGGAGCTCCGCAGGATTGGTCCACGCACACAATATGTCATACACATATTTGTATATAGAAAACGTGATTCAAAAACACCTGGCCCGATGAAAACAATTCAGCCTCAAATTTGGACATAAAAACTTCCGAAATGAGAGAATTCAAGGGGGAACCTATAGGGATCCCTACCTCCTCAGGAAACTCAAAATATTTACTATCAAATTTGCAAAAATTAGGCGACCAACAGGCGTTCAACAGGTCGAAAAATTCGCCAAATTCATTATGAGGAGTACCAGATTCCACAAGCAATTTACCTATTTGTTGCATAGTGGCAGCCTTAGGGATATTGGGAAAAAGCGAGCACAAAATTGAACCTGGAGGAGGGTATGTGTCCTTCAATTTTTCAGCCAATGCGCACGAATTCTTAACTGAATAGGGCTACACGAGCTTTGAACCATCTATCCAGGAACTTGGCGAGGGAGTAGGTAGGGGAGGAAACAAACGAAACAACCGGCCGCATCGGTACATTTTCTTTGTGTACCTTCGGCAATCCATAAAGGAGGGGAGGAACTGGATTCGGTTCTAAAATGGCTTTCTTTACAGCGGGGCTCTTAATGATAACCTCACTACCATTATAAGTTTTCTAGCCTCTTTAACGAATTTTGGAAAATCAAAAAGAGGGTCCTCCTCGGCCCCACATTGGCCAAGCACCTCGTAAACCTTAGAGACGTAGGAAGCCTTGTCCATAACTACGACAGCATTCCCTTTGTCAGCTTTTGTAACAACTAACTTTTCCTCCCTAATATTCCTCCTCAAACCTACGATCAAATCACTCCCCGCATAAACTAGCTACATTTAAGAGCTTATCTATCGCCTCACTCAACTCCCTCTCAGTGGAGTTGCCTTCAAAAAAGAACTCGTGAGGATAAATGCACTTGGCTAAGGTGAATCAGGTCAAGGTTGACATTGACCTTATGGTCCGGAGGAGACTTACAAGAAGAAGACTCGATTCCACAACATCCCTCCCCCGTGAATTGCACCTTGACAGGCAAAAATGGTGGATTAGGTTGCCGCTTCTGGGGAGGTTTTCTTCGGAGTTGAGCCGTGTCCTCTGTCCCTTCGGCTTTCGGCCAGCGTTTTATAGTACCAATACTGCTGTTAAGAGCCTTTTGGTCAAATTGAAAGATCCAATACCGATAGCCGAGAGGGGGGGTGTTTACAGAGTGGCCTGTGGCGATTGCCCCAAAGTGTATACAGGTATGACTAGCCGTCAACTTCAAATTAGAGAAGAAAAGTAGGGGAGTCGGCGTTTGCGGACCATTTAATTGAAAGTGGTCATAGTCCCAAAGAGGGGTCTGAAGTTCTTTTTCCCAGGGAAAAATCATATTTCAGACGCTTATCGTTAGAGGAAATTGAAATTCATCGTCACCGAATTATTAAAGACATCGCACCGTGTTGAACAGGTATATTCCTGAGGAGGAATTGATTGAATTAGTCCATGAGGATGATTCACACTTCGATGACTCGCTGGTTCTCTCATGACCTCCTCGTCGTTGTTACCCGTTCTTGTTGGTGATGGGTTCAGTCGCTTTCTATACCTTGAGAATGGCTGTTTAGCCGAAAAAACTCGGTCGGTTTATTTTTATTGCGGTTTTTGTAATTTTCTCTTTACTCTTCGCGAGTATTTCCTTCACTGCTATAACTTCCTAATTCTTCCAACGCGGCACAACTTTTACGTCAATAATAGACTTCAGATCGATTGAAAATAAAGTCCTGCCACACAAATATGATTTGACGTATTTGCAAAACGCCAGTCAGTGGAATGAGACTTTCTAAAACCTTCTGTAGACAGTACGAAAATCCCACGTTTTGCAGATATGTCATTTCATATTTGTACCACAGAGTCGTTCTTGGACAGAACAGAAATTCAACCTCTTTTGTCCCAGGATTCGTGTGATCCATTCTCATCTTGTCGTCGTAGGTCTTCACTCTTCCCTTCCTGTAATTACTGGTATTCAAATAACTTGACAGTCCGAATCCTTTTCTCGTACCCTGTATTCCATCCTCCACCACTATGCTTCCTACAATGTGACATTTCTCGAGTTTAGCCATTCATAAATTAAAATACTAGCAACATCTAACTACAAAGGAATCAGACACAAAAATTATTCACCATTGGTAACGACAACGATACTCTTATTTCATGTTATGTATGTCTTTATTTTTTCTTATACTGAAATTTTCAATGTCTTTATCGCACTATTGGAAATCCGCGAGACCGAGTTTGAGTTTCTCAGTCCTAGCATAAAGTATACAGGATTATATTATAACTTCAAACTGAGCCTAGCATATACCTACGGTAAGCTATACCAATATTAGGCTATATTCAGCTTAATTTAGGCATAGCATACAACGAACTAGATTCTACTAGGCTTCTGCCTTCTTCTTGTTGATGGACCTGGAATCCTCGACCTATAATTTAGAAATCTACGAACCCGAGAGAGGAAGGGAGAGAATTAAGAAGAAATATAGTAAGTTACTAATTTGACGAGATCACAGGCAAGTCCGAGCTGATGACGTCACTAACAAATGGTGTCACAAAGAAGTTTAAGCTTGTTGATGCTTTTAATCGCATTCGAAAATTATTTTGTCTCAACCGGTAGCTAAATCGAGCGACTATAAAAAAATATTTAAAATTATATAAGATTGAGACTATTCTTTGAAAAACTGTCACGAAAAACCTTCACGGTTTTTTGACGGTTTTTTAGAGGTTTCTTAACCTGCACTACTCCTGGGAAAATCGTCACGCTAGATGATGTTATCAGTGCCCTTGACATCCTTCAGTGACTAGGAAACATTTCGACTTTCGTTGCATTCATTATAGTAGGCCTAACATACAATATAATAGGCTATACTAGACTATAATTTCGAGCTTTACTACTTTTATTATACTAAGCCTAACAGAATATCCAAACATAAGGGAGATGGAAGGGACCATAGCGATAACACTGCTTTAACTCTAAATGCTACCGAAATCAATTTTGATCAAGTTAGTATTTCCGCCTATGAGAAAAATACTAGAAAAAGGAAAATTCGTGAATGTACAGTATATTGAAATTATAAAAAACGATGATCAATTTTGAGCGCGACATTCAAAAATTGGGTTGAACAATGAACTTACGCCTTTTTCATTCACCCTTAATCTCCCTCGTCTTCTTATTCTTTCATACTTTTCATCTTTTTTTGTCGCATTAGTCTCTCTTCTTCAGTTTATCTACGTTTTTACTCCGAAGAAGACGTCAAAGAACGTCGAAACGTTAAAAGAATAATTATACTCGTTTTGCGTTTATCCAGCTTTAATTTATAGTGCGAGCAGAGCCGAACTTTTTTCTCCTTTGAAATTATTCAGTACTTTAATATTTTATAGGCGTATAAGATTGGGACTACTCTTGAAAAAACCGTCACACTTCTTTGTCAGGCTCTATGATATCATTAGTGACCTTGACCTACTTTACGAACTCGGAAAAATTTCAGGCTTTGCCTCTTCGACACCTGCACCCTTCGCCTTCATTATATTGGGCCTAACATACAATATATTTGGAGCTTCATATACCGTAAGTTAGTCTGACTAGCTCGGCTTTCTCCATTCCAGGCTGACAAACTACTTTCTTTCAGATTGTCGTCCTCCGCTACTCGCAGACATCCGATATCGAACAGCTTTTTGGTGAGTTTATCTATGCTTAAGACTAATTCTATTGTTAGGTATCGGTGGTAATATTTTTGTAAGATTTTTACTATTGTGATCTACTATGCTTAAGGCAAGAGCACTATTTACGCTTAAGGCTAATGGTTAGGAGACAATATGCAGAGTATTGCAACCAGTTGTAAGCCGAAAGCCGAAAGTCGAATCCAGCCGAATTTTTACTGATAAGAGCGAAGCTGAAAGCCAGCTCTATTTAAAACTTCCTAAGCCGAAAGCTAAAATAAGACAAACTTTTTCTGATTTTTTCTAGCTCATGATTCCCGCAAAGTAGGGTAGTGCACTACTTGAGTGTTCAACTGCTCCATTCTCAAGAGCCATATTGGCATTGCCGAAGAATTGACAAAAATAAGAAAGATCCAGGGGTGCCGTGATCCCCCTGGTCCAATGAAAAAACTCTCCTCAAACTTTAATTTCTTATAGCTTGAAGAAAAAAAAAAAAATTATAAGGGCCCCCCAAAACGAGTGCGAAGAAACATCTTCATGGAAATGGCCTCACGACACCCCTGCCCGATTCCGGTTCTGTTCAGCTGTTCGGCCTTCAGCATAGAAGCTTGTAGTGCAGTCATCCAATCGAGATGAACTGGAAAATGGTATATTCCGCACAAGTGTCAAAACTCCAATTCTCGTGATCGTTGCATATTGATCGGACGAAAATCAGCTGAATTAAACTAGCCAAATTAAGCCAAAAGCCACCTGAATTTTTCCAACAGCCGAAGCTGAAAGCTAAATTTTCCAAAGTTGTAAGTTTGAGCCGCAAGCTAAAACTGAAATTTTTGGCTGCAATACTCTGGCAATATGTGCTCTATATTTTCAAGTATGCGGCTTATGCTAATGCTTGGATTTTTTTCCTTGACCTCTAGCTTCCAGCTCCTAAAGTTTCTCGGAAGTTAAGATCAGGTCGCTCGTCGTCTTAGTCTCTCCATCACCATCTAGTTTATTCGGGCGATTCACTTTGTATAATCGACACTGCACTTTATAAATATATGGTTCGCTATTTTTTCTGCTTTCCCACATCTGCTTAACGGATTAGACTTGGCAAATACTCCATGGCCGCTGAGGTCCTAAGCCAGCTAGAAGCAGGGAGCTGTATCGATATTCATGGTTTCAGGAAGAAGTACCTTGGTCTAATGACCTTTATTGCAATTTATCCACTCCTATTTCCATACCGACCTTAACTCAGTATACTAGGCTTCACTCTCGGGATTTGGACAAATTTCGACCTTTGCTACTTTATAGTATAGTAAAAATAATGAGCTTTCATTACATACTTCTTTACAAGTTGGTACTATGACTATAACCACTATCTCCAATCCATTGAACTACTCAACCCCTTAGGGCACAGACATCCCACAGTTTTTCTCATGATTCCCTGTTTTGAGCTGTTTTTTCCCACGTAATCCCCGTCAGCCAGCTTCACGATGGAGGGATGACTTAGTGAGAGAACTTGATAGTCACCTCAACTTCCTATACTAAGCTGTGGGAATACTGGTGGAGAAGGACGTCACTATAACGTCATTTTGACAAAGATGGACGTATCAAAGGTAAAATCGATTCAATATGGTCAATTATATCGTTATACTACTTCGAAGTGTAGGAAGCGAGCACCTAAAATGCTATACACTACGTGTCAGAATTTTTTTTCTCCTATTTTTACGAATCCTTCCAATGACTACGTCATCTAAATCAGTCGCAGCCTTATTTCGCCCAGTCGTATTTTTCCTTCATATGATGCCCATTTACAATACACGCGCCATTTTTTTCCTTCACGAAGATACCTAGGCGCATCCGAAGATTTTCAAAATTATTAAACGTTAACGAGAAACGGAATCAGAAGTTGCATTTGTAGCTACACGAAAGAGTAAGCCTGGGGTGAACGAGTTAATATTCATGGCTTAAAGCCGCTATCGTCTGCGTAATTCAACGACAACTTCTTACACAGGCATTAAGTGTGCCTGTGGGATGTCAACTCAAACTCGAGAAAGAGGCGAGTCGGGCCAGAAAATGTAAACGCTTTCGGGCGGAATAATGTAGGCAAGAACTTTATTGCCTTCTCATAACTTTATGTAAACTGAAAATCAGCGCATTTTGACGTATCCGAGAAAAACAACTTTTAAACACGCTTCAGCAGTGGTACACTGCTGTTGCTACAGCAATATGAAAACACGGTGCGGTGCAGACAAAACACCGCACTGCACATTGTATCACTGCATTCGTCAAAATGAATCGGCTCTTCATTTTGAATTAAATCAACATTGATAACTCACAGCCATGGTACGAATCGGTACACTACTGTACAATAAGTCATCTTCTTCTGATTCGTCTTCATTACATCGAAACCATCGAAATTTTCGTTATTTTTCGCTAGAAGTAATGAACTTTCTCTTGAAGAGTAAGAAAGAAATGCCTAGTAAAAGTCTGTAATTCAAACAGCGCACTAGAAGCATACATTTTTTATATATATTTTACAAATTCAATACCGTAATTTCGTCTACTCTTATTTTGAAATACCTAGATACCACATGAAAACGTAGAAATAAGTACACAGTACGTATGTTATTTCTATGTATATCGATTCATCTTTCTGAATTACGACGATGACTCGTCAAATAACTTTTCAAAACTGAAATAACAGAAAACAGAGGGCGAATAGAGATTGAAAAAATACTCGACATTGTTCGTTGAAATTGGTGCAATGCGGACAAAAAGTAAAATAAATCATCTATGAGAGTACAGGGAACAATAAGTAAATAAATAGACGAAATGAATGAAAATTATGTTAGAAGAAAGAGAAAAAAAAAATAGCGAAGTATAATTTCGGGAAGAAGTAGGCAAAAGAAAAACATGGTGAAGAGAATGTCAACGCCAACGATCCAAAACGGTTTTTGTAACGACTCTAGAATTACAACAACGTTCGATTTTTTTTTTTTTTCAAAATGCACTGCCTTAATTTTTGCTGATTGAGCGCGAAAAAAGGAACGAAATTGCGAATTCAAAAGATGAAATCAGAAACGAGCGAGGACAGTTTCTTTTGCTTTTTTTTTCTTCCTTCAATTTTTTCTACATCTTGTGCTTTTGCGACTACGACTTCGGTTATTTCTCCTCACGGATCTAGTCTTCTTTCCCATCTTTGTATTATGTTCTAATGATATCGGATGGAGGATTGGATTTTTGTAACCACTTATGGGATTTACACACTTCAGTTGTCGTTGCTCTTCGGAATTTCAATTGCGAATTTCTACTTCCTTCCGTAATCGAATTTATGATAACCTCACATGTCTATATCTATTGATATCTCTTACAAAATTCTGATAGTTCTCACGTTTCTATTCTGTATTTTCCTCCACTTTCTCACCAATTCCCTTTTCTGCTTTGCCTTCTACTTTGGTATCTTTACTTGTAAATCCCCGAGGCGATAGTTTTTAGTATATTTTCTTCATCTCTTTCTTTTCCACTTCATTTTCTACCGCTGCGCCTTTTGTCTCAATCCTTATAACACATCTATGTAATATTTATGGTAAGAAAATGTACTACTAAGCAGTACACTTTATATACTGAAGTATTTAGGCTACCTTTGTTCGCGTTTTCACACATTCACGTATACCTGAGAATATTTATCTGAAGTCGAGCGTGAAACAATTCATGAAGGAATCAAAAATTCGTCTCATCTTCTCCTCGGGGAGAATCTTAGGAATGGTGATGATTTTTTATTTTGTATTCATTTTCAGATCAAAAAGATATGCACTGAAAACTCGTATTCAACGAGCATCGTGATAAATTTCCATGGTTGTCATCGATTACCACTCGTATCACTAGAACTGAACGGCGAATCCGGTATGCAATTTTATTAACATTTACTCTTATAAGAAGACGGAATTTCCATCCGAACACGTTCGTAATCTAATTAGCCATTACTGTGAACTTTATCAGTACACATAATTTCTCATTTCTTTTTTTGGAGACAACCCTATTACATTCTTCTCCATCATCAGACGAAGAACATACCGTAAATAGGAAAGGTTTTTTTTTTTTTTTTTTTTTTTTTTTTAAATCTAGAAAACTCGATGTCAGTTCAAGTCGACATGCGAAGTCAATCAAACGTCATGTAAAACAAAAAAGGGACCGTACCAATTAGCAACGTGACCAAGTAAATAATGCAAAGCGTGAATAAACGTTTAACATTGATATAAATTGGTCTTACGAAGGCGAAGCTAGTTCCCTCTAGTTTTTCATTCATCTTTGAATAATACTGATTTTACTCGCGTTTTACGTGACATTTAATTTCTACCTTTTTTCCCCTTTCACTCAAGGTGTTATGACTGAAGATCGTAAAATATTCCTCTTGACGTTTGTCAATCGAAATCGCTACCACTTGTTTTGTTTCCAATAGTAATTTCGTAGTATAAATATTTTGAAACTTGTTTTATGGTACGACAGTTCAACAGTAATAAATTGTCAGTAGAGAGGAAGAGACTTCACTAACTTTATAAATTATAGGTAATTAACCACTCAAATCCTCACAATGAAGTCTAGTGACGCAGAGGAAGAGGCCGATCATAAGCCAAATACCACTCAGAAAGAATGAGTAAGAACAACAACATAAAACTACCGGTACTTCATCAACATTTCTTAGACTAGTAAATATTATATGTTAAGCTCACTAGTGAGTAATTGAAAATATAGGTCGAAGGTAGCAAAGATAGGAATTTTTCAAGACTATAGAGTACGTCATGTCACTGGTAACGTCATAGAGCGTCTTTCTTCCCAAATTTCCGACTCCCGACTTCAAAACAAACAAAAAATTCGCAAGTCACTTCGTTCGCTGCTAGTTGTTGAATTTTGATCCTTACCACCTCAAGAGTGAGTTCTCTTGTAAGTCAAGTTCCTCCACATATACCGTGTAACCTGAAATTGAAATATTTTTCAAGTCTCCCTGTTCTACATACAGAGGATCGTATTATTTTTCTCAAGTCCTACAATCATGTGTAGAGTTCAAATTCAAAATTTTTCCAAGTATTTGAGGTAGGTCAGAGTTCCCACTCTTTCGAGAACCACAATTAAGGACCCATCTTGTTGCCAGGAAAAAGGACAATGGCTTTTCCCTCATATTATGTACGAAGTCAACATTCTTCAAGTCCTACTATCATACGTAGAGATGAGAGGTCGAAATTTTTCCAAGTCCTGTAGTCACATGAAAAAGGTTCAATGTCGAAATTTTTCTACTACAGTCATATGTAATCAAATATACAGACCGGAAATCAAAGTTCGCCATCATGTAGAGATCTAAGATAGACATCTCAAGTTCCCAAAATAAATCAGGACCAGAATCAACTACATCTCTGAGGCCGAAATTTATTTAAGTCTCTAAAGTAGATCAAAGCCCTCGCCCTCTCGCAAACCACAATTTGAATTTGCAGGCATTGTTGGATGAGTTTCCAGAAGATTTATGGCACATCGATAGATTTTTTAGTCTTCAGTTCAAGCCCCAACGGTAACCTGCTTATTTATTACAGCCTGGTCCACAATGCGTACCCAAGCTTGGGCTTTGCGCTAATTCAGTTTATCGATAACACCTGGTACGCATTGGGATCTCTCCAAATCAAGTCTTTTGACCCGAGAATTAAACTGATGCTCGAGGAGATCTATTTAATCTTACGTGTTCCTTCCATATCCTCTGTAAGTAGCTGCTATAGATGTTCAATTAGACTCTAATTACTAGAGCATAAGCTCACCTACATCGAGCTAAAAATTTTGAAGCTGGATCAAAATTCATATCACTACTTCCACTTGTGCTAGCAAGTCTACCGCAGTACACAAACGTAATTCAAAAAGTATGAAGTTGTGTCAGAGATAATCATAGAAGCTCTAGAGGGTGACTATACAGGGTGGACCAGAAAGATGTTACCAGTTGAATAGGAGTTTGTGGTAAATTTGTTGTAGCGCGAAAACGCTAAACGTTAGATGTATACTTCAAATCTACGAAATTTGTATCTCAATTTTACCTCCAATTTGCGCCCCTTTTCTGAGCCAACTTATTGACGAAAATGTACCGAAAATTTGACGCGGGGGTTCCCAAAGTTGTTAATTATCAAGGAGTTGATGTTTATGACATGAAGAATCGCGTTATCCTTTACTTTCTTATGATCCTTTAGTAAAATGTAGTGCTAAGCCCCAAAAAACGGATAAAAATTTCGAAGTACCGAAATGGGTTAATGGGCCCAGAAAAAAGTCAAAATTACCCCAAAATGAAAAATCGACTAATCTTCGCTCTTTTTTTTTCATTTCTGAAATAAAATTTAACGCCGAATCCGAAACAAATATTGGAATGGCTCTACAAAGCTTTAAAATAGGTGTACGGCCCCAAAGAAGGTCAAGATTTCCCCAAGAATAAGAAATTTGCCTAATCTTCGAAGTTTTTTTCAATTTTGGAGTAAAAATTATCCCTGAGTCCGAAAAAAAAAAAACCAAAAAGACCTTACAAAGCAACAAAAGCAATGTACGGATCCAAAGAGGGTCAAAATTTCCCCAAAATAAAAAATTCGCTCTACCTTGGAAGTTCAATTCCGGGGCAAAATTTTGAGTGAACGAGCTTGAGGAGAGTTAAAATTCCTGGAGGTGGAAAATTTTGTTATTGAAATTTCCCACGCTGAGTCTAGAGAACGGGTTGAAATGATCCCACAAAGCTCCGAAATGAGACAACAGTCCTGGGGAAAGTCAAAACTCCCCCAAGGGGTGATAAATTGTGTAATCACTAAATTGTTCCGTCATTTCTCGGTGACATCAAACGTCGTCTTAGAAAGAACAAAATGTTTCGCGTGGTTCCAAACGATGAGAGATTTTATAATCATCAAGATATTAGAAAAATTAAATAGTATTTCTCGCAAATTGAAGCCTTTCTGAACTACTAGGTGGTGCTGAAATTCAGCCATGTTATTTTAAAAACGGCATCTGTAAACGAATACTTTAGTCCTCCACATTCGAAGGTTGCATATGGTGTACATACGGTATTGCATATTAAGTGAGGAACAGCTGAAAAAATCTTGAGGATAACCTCAAAAAATATTTTTCTGAGATAAGAAGTAGAAACGATCACAAAATTTTCTTCAGTGGTGTTATTAAGGGTTCCATGCTCACTTGGCTAATCACTCATGAACTTTCTTTTTTGTTCTGTAAAATTTTGTTGTGAACCATTTTCAAGCTTTCCACCTCTCCCATCGACTCTGACCAAGTTTCTAAGCAGGCCATTGATTTTTGTGGAAGGCAAATAAAAGCAATGATAGCATGAATATTATTTTCTAGAATTGAATGAATGAAAAAAAAAAAAAGACTTGAACAATTTACAGCACAAACTCCAATAAAAAAAAATCTTCCCAAGAATACCTGTACATTTTCAAAAGGATAACCTTGAAGAGAACGAACAAGGAAACTCGTTCTCTGCCGTGAACTCGCGGTGATAGAAGTGGCAAGAGTGTCTCCGGTGAATTGGTGAATTTTTAGCACATTTTGATCCATAACTCGGCTCAGAAAGATCGTAGAAAGTTGGGTAGGGGCGCAAATTGTAGATAAAAATGAGATATAAATTTTGTACATTTAAACTATACATCTAACATTTTGCGTGTTTGCGCTACGACAGATTCAGCCCAAACTCCCATTCAACTGGTAACATTTTTCTGGTCCACCCTTTATACTAGTAAATGTTATCTACCGTTTTTGATCAGAGTATCACGATGCACTTCCTAATCCCACTCAATAAACGCCAGCAGAACTTCATTTAAACTGTCGTATAATACTTGTCGGTCAGAAGAGAAATGCTAAAGATCATGTTCTAATGAGAGATTATTCGTTGAAATAATTTTATCAAGAGGAATACTGTGGTAGATCAGATGAATCAAAGGCGGATCCACGAAGAAAAATGATGACTCGAGTATAGGCCTTGTTCCCTTGAAGGCAAATATTCGAGAAAAATAAAAAATATTGAAATTATGATTGTGTTCCCCCCCCCCCCGACAATTATTTCCCCCTCTCAAAAAGAACAAAAGACAGAAGAAAAAAGCAATTTTAGATTTTTCTTCATCAAAGTGATTATTTGTGGAGACAGCACCTACTTATGAAACGTTATTTGTAGAGACTGTAGTAGTTACCAGCCTGTGGAAGTATATTATGTAAACTGTGAAACCCAATAATCGCAGGATCATCGACTCGAGAGCACACGAGATTATTATTATGCTTAGCAATCTATATTATCTGCACTATACAGTAGTACATACGGTACAATTATGATTACATCAGAAGTGGGATGAGGCGCGCCCAACTCAACGCCATCTTGCGCGATCTCAGCAAACAGAGAAGTTTTCGCCGCCAAAAAAATTTTTTGTCCTTGCAATTCGGAACGCCATACCACTTCCGAAGAAACAAAGTTCGTTGAAACCAATCCAGGGCAGCCAATGTATGGTAGGTGAAGATAACGTACGCGTTTGATATTTGGTGAAACCTAAACCGCTCTACCGATGAGATAACTGGAACTCGATCTATTGAGCCATCGCTACAAAATGATCTTGTACCATACAATGCGCACTTGATGATCGCTCGGACATCGCTCAAGATCTTCTGACAACTAGTTGAAGGAATTCAAACGCCAGAAACAGAAACGACTGCAAATTCGAATTCAATGCTTCGTTTGTCGCTTCACCAATGAAACAGTCGAACTTTTGCCGAGCCATTGTACCTGAACGCTTTACATCTGTTTCTACAAAATAATTCTTTATTGTCGACCACATACTATCGCGTATTGACCTTCTGGTGAAGATCTACTCGCCGTTGTCCGGAATAACCAGGCATCTTTCTTTTCAACTGTTTGTCGGAAATCGTCTAGATCCAACACGAAGCAGAATTACCCAACAACTTACTGGTGTACCTGAATTACCAACAACAGCAATTTGAACGCCAACACAGAAACGGTCAGCTCACTCCACCAACGGATTATTCAATCTCAAAAAGACTGCAGAAGAAACAGAGATTTGTAGAATTAACGCGCTAGTCAAAATTTACTTGTGGTCGCACAGTATAACAGGCAGCATTTTTGCTTTCAACTGCCCAGCAGAAATTTCCAAGTCCAATTTCGAAATCGATTGGGAAATGTCCCTCGCTTCAGACGGAGTGGTTTAAAATTTGTCATCAACGGTTATAAATGCTGACACAATTATGCAAATCTGGCTGCAAAAATTTCTCCGTGATACACCTTGCGTAGGAGAATCTGACGGGTCCTGCTTCGTATGCTGCATTATTAAATCGAGCGTCTGAAATACATGAGCATCTAACAATAACGCTTGAAGAGAGGCTGAGAAAAGTTCACCACCTACACGTCAGATTCAACATAGACTAAACCTGGCAAGAATAATTAGCATGCGCCCATAAAATCGTTCACTAGAGGCACTGTTGGGATAAGACAGGCCACCAAGTGAAAGAAAGTCGCCTACGACTCCGTGAGATCAACGCTTGTTTCAACCTTATCGCACGCATATCCACACATCAACAGAGCAAATACCAATATGGAATGTGGCATCTGCGTCTACAAGCAAACCAACGCTGGAATCGGTAATTCTCGGCTCAACTCATGCAAATGATGAATTTGCAAGGGACATCGCTTTAATCTAAAACTATGAAATTCTGTACTGTTCGTGATACTTGTCGCCAACTTATCGCTCCCACGGTACCATAAAAAATGAGTAGATAGGGATGAAAATAAAAATTGGGTAGGCTGCAATCTAAGAAAAGATGTCAATGTACTGAATGTTTCTGGTTCACCTTATCTCAAAAGAGATATCTGTCATGTGAACCCCTGCCATGAATGTTTCTGAGTTCACCTTATCAAAAGAGATACGTCGTGTGAACTTCCAAACTGAAATTTTTTGAATTCACCTCCTGATCAGAAAAAAAAATCAGTCATGTGAACGCCTTGCAGTTGTTCTCCCTTGTTATGGTTTGCTTTCTGTTTCAGGACGCCTCAACATCATACGGAATTTTATCAGCTCGACCGCGCGTTTTTACGATGTCCAGGAATTCCTAACAAACTCAATTCAACTAAAAGTACAATCGACTGGAAGTAATATGTGAAATTGAATCAATCGTCTCAACAGCCGAGTATATGCTGAGATATGTATTGTTTCAAAAGAAAACCCTCTTCATTTTGCTGAAGGAGATGTGAACGCAGAAAGATTGAAAACGTTACCAGCACATATTTCAAAAGAATCAAACGCGACAAGATAAATTTGTAGTCAGAATGACCGAATGGCCTTTCTTAATGACGAGGACGTCATTGTGCGTCAAAATGGCACTGAACGTGCTCAAACAAATTATACCAGAAAAACTAGGTTTGAATCCTCATTCCTCAAATAATGCCACGAGAATGTTAACCTTCAAAGCTGTCAAGTTGAAGGATATTTTTTTGAGTTCAACGTCGGGACGCCGTTGATGTCAGTATGGCCGTGTAAACTGTGAAACCCAATAATCGCAGAATAATCGACTCGAGAGCACACGAGATTATTATTATGCTTAGCAATCTATATTATCTTTACTATACCGTAGTACATACGGTACAATTATGATTATGTTGTATGATACGGAACAGTAAACATCTCTTGAAGCCTCTCTCTAATCTTCTCATTTACACATATCATCACATACAAAACTAACAATGAGAAATAAGATAACTTGCTCTGTTTCAATACTGAACAATATTTTCCAGATTAGTCAGGTGAGTACCAAGTTTGTAGCCTTTGGCGCAAGCTTAAACCCACTACCAAAACGCAAGTATTGACAACTGGGGAAAAATACAAAATGATGACCCTACCAATCGCCTTCAGTTTCGCCAAAATCACGACAAAACCGTTTCAAGGACGATTTGAAGACAATCAAAACCATCATCAGGTCAACCTCTAACGGAAGAGGAACACACTGGGGAGAAATTTCCGACAACTCCTGGAAAGAGGATTCAATTCAGTGAAAATTAGGGGTAGGCCCAAGCGTCCTGTGAAGCAGTTGTGCTTATTCAATAAAAGTTTGGCCGATAGAAAACCTTTAGCGCTAAAAAACATGGTAGCAGAAGTGATCATGAGGAACAACCAGTTATGAAGAAAATCAGTTGTCTAATGAAGGAAGTGACGAAAAAGATGTAGGTGATAGTGGATCCACTCGCCTCATTTGTTTCTTTTCCATTAAAAATGTCATCAGAGCAACTGCGACTTTTACTCCTTCTCGTTTGCAGAAAGTCCACAAGAAGTGTTGGAAGGATGATATTGACTGTCCTACACGAGATGATTTTAGTAACAAATGAAGTAAAAACGTAGAGCGATAAATTGATATGTTACCATTCAAATGTAGCATATCAGCACCAATTGATCACATGTAATGCTTATCTTCAAATTGATCCCTGTGGATACCTACTCTTTCATACAGTACACTTCCATTCAAAAGGCAATCCATAATTACAGTCAATCTCTCTCTCTCTCTCTCTCTCTCTCTCTCTCTCTCTCTCTCTCTCTCTCTCTCTCTCCTCTCTCAGCAACTTCTCCCCCTTTCAGGGCTCCTCCATCACGAGGACCCTTACCAATCTCCTGGAACTGTATCGGTCACTGTCCATCACACTATGTCCACTTTCAAGAAGAGGGATGCTTTCAAATTGTGCTCCTTTTTAGGCATTTTAGCTCTTCTCAGCAGTTGATACTTTCCGGGTCATTCCTAAAAATAACAAAAACTTCCGCGCAGAAGAGTGTTCTTATTTTTCTAAACACTTATTATTTTTGTTATTCATACTCATGAATCTAAATCGGCTTTCGACGAACGTACCTAATACTTTCGACGCGCTCGAAAAACAATGAATTGTGATTCTACGACGAAGTACAAGTTCTCGGATGCTGCCTACTTTTCATATTGATACCGTTCGCATAATCAGACAACTCAATTTCCCTAACGCAAACAGAACCGAAAAAAAAGTAAACTCGGCGATTAAAAAAAAAAAAAAAAAAAAAAAAGTGATTTTCTATCTTCGTTCTCGTCGACGTTGTCGTCACCGTCGTCACCGCCGCCGCGAGGGAAAAGGTGACTTATGTTTTGCTATAGTGACAAATGAAAGAGCGACTTGTTGCCCAGTCTTTTCATTAACATTCCTAAATGCGTTTATATTATTCGAAAAGTCGAGGGCATTTTATGCGGCGTTTCCCTTCGTCTGGTACATTCCTTTGCCAGTGTTATTTTCTATAGCGATAGCGCGTTCTTGATTTCGTTATTTATCGTATACAGCTTTAAAGCCATTTGTCTCCGGCGTTTCGTTTAATTAATTCGCCCCGAAATCTCGGTGAGAATTTTATAATCACACGTGTTTGTAGTGGGCTGAGTGGCTGGCATTTGTTTAGACCTTTTTTCTCTTCCTTCATTTTTCTCTCTTTTTTTCTCTCTCTCTCTCGTTCCCATTCTTGCTTATTTTAGTTCGCGTGTATGATAATATTCTCGAAGGTTTTCCCCAACGTAATTTTGTTGAGTAATGAAGACTTGAAAATTATTCTCGTACTTTTGTCTCTTTTTTTTTTTCTACCTCTAGAGCGTTTTCAAACGGTGTGAAAATTCAACAAACAGATTTACACGCTACACTATACACGAGTTAATAAGTTTTAGATTAAAAAGAAGAAAAAAACTGACTTTGTACGTGTTGAAAAAAACGCGAAATTTTAGTTCTCTATACATGCAAGCTTCCGTTTCACCAAACCTAATGATCTATCACAAATTATCTTCTTTTTTTTTCGTCTTTAAAAATATAAAACCACAGTTTACCACTATTCAGCACAAACAAGAAGATAAGTAGGCCGTATATTTTATGCAGGCTTAATTCCATTTCCACGTTGATATGATTTAAAAAGTTTTACGCTCAATATTGCGAAGAGTGAAATTGCAAAACCGACTATCCTTATCAAAGGCTTAAACTGATGGAAATCCGTTTAATCGTGAAGAATGTAGCGCGGCGCGACGAGCTTCGTGTGCGTAGAAGAGAGAACGCGTGCGCGGGATAACGAGGGAGGAAGATAAATTCGCTTTCAACTTATTGCTGATTATCAGACTGTATGTCGCTTGAACTTGGGAAGTCTGTGGTAGAAGACTGCAAATGATAATTGGATACCGAACAGCGAGGAAATACCTCTTTGTATTATAATGTACTGCAGTCGAGCTTAGAAACAATCGATTACCAGCAGAATCCCAAAGCGCACAAATTGCACCGCATTCTGCTGACTTTGTAATGTAAAGGAACAAGTAAATTGCTAATTCAAAAGACAACGGGGATTCGATTTTACTGAAAACAAATTATATTTCGCTATTTTCCTTTTTCCTTATCGAAGCCGTTTTTACTTCATAAAACTGTTTAAACGAGGCTAGTGGTTGCAGTTTTAGAATTTCTATAGAAAACAATTCGAGGCTTTCGAATTCTATTTCACAGTACCATCGCGCGCGCTGTCGAGTACACCATAATTTATTTTCGCCTCTCACGCGCTCTACGCTGCGTACCGCGACCAATGCGACTCGGCCGCCGTCACCGCGCCTCGAATTTATCAAACCGAACCATAAATTTTCTTCAAACTCGTAACAAGACTCTAACAAGCCTAGTTTTCAAATAATTTTTATTGATGCGCGCAATTTATTTTTACGTTGCGACAGCGAAATGCTGAGGTCGTAAGTTTTCTTTTCAACATTTTGGCCGATTGTGATGAGAACGTGATTTCTCAAAACAAAATAATTGTTTCGATATTCGATCAGGCGTAAAGAATAAATTGATAGAAATTTTAAAAGAAAAGTTCTCTAAAAGTGGTCGGCAAAAATTGTAAAAATTTCGAACACATATGAGGGGACAAATGAGTACCTTTGAAATTACTGGTGAATTAAGACAAACTGTAAAGGAAATATGGTTACGCATGGGTTGGGGAGTCATGTGATTATAGTATTTACAATGGTGCGGGAATACATTAAAAAATGGGGGAAAAATACGGTTTTGTAAACGAAGTTAAACGAGTGCAGAAAACTAGTTTTATAAGAATCCTGTTGAATGTGAAATTTTTTCCAAGTCCTCCACTCATTGGTCGGAGAGAGTTTTAATAGCTTGAACTTGAAAGTTTTCCAAGTCCCCCATCAATCACATAATAGCTCACAACTAACGATTTTCCCAAATTTCTCATTATACATGTTTAATCAAGTTCCAGTACACAATTCAAAACTTTTCCAAGCCCCACACTTACCACTATACAAAGGCGTAAAGCGGTCATAAACTAACAAAAGTCGAAAGAGAGAAAGAAGGAAGAAAGGCATCAAACGGATAGCAATTTGGCCGTCATCTTGACACCCGTATGGCATAGCTGTGGTGAGGACAATTGGACCTAGAAGGTTATACACAAAATAATGAGTAAAAAGACGGACATCGATTTCTATCACGGTATAGATCTCACTATGGGTGCGGACCTTTTCGAATATTCTTGACAAAAATTAAGAAGAAAAGAGCAAGATGCGAACGCGACACAAATTATGAATAACCGACACATTTTCAAAATTTGCGCGAAAAAAGACCTAAGCTTTTCAGTGTTTCTCAACCTTTCTTACATCTCGACACATTTCTTTAAGCGCAGATATTCCTGCGGTACAACGTTTCCTAAACTTCAAAATTTTTCTTGGTTATAACATTCTCTCATGTCCCAATTCTGAGATTCGAGATTTATAACCATACAAGGCAGTCATATGAGGCCTCGTCCCCTTCTCCCCAAACTGCGGTTCCGAGAAAATAAGAGCTTTCACCTGTTGTAGAGACTCAGAGAAATTACGAGTTCTGCCACCAATGCACGCAAAAAGATCTGTCTTTACTGGGACCCCGAATTATGAAATTTAATTTGTGCGGAGACATGAAACACAATCTTTTGTTTTCAGTAAATCCAATGCAGGTTCAGAGCCGGTTTAGGAAATTACAACTGGCACTTATATCATTTGAGTTCTAGGGAATAATATAGGTCAGATATTGCGTCTCATTCTTCTTCGAGCAGATAAAAAAACCGGCAAATTTACTTCAGTTCATATAAATTTTTGTTTTTGATCAAAATCTCGCGGCACATCTACGTTAGGCAAGCGGCACAGTGACACCAGTTGAGAAACACTGGTCTATAAATACACGAAAACAAAACGTTCGAGTATCGCCGAAGAACCACAAAGATTCATTGAGACAACGAAGAGCGAAAATTTGAAATTGTAGAGAGATAGGAAATGAGCTCACATACAGGTTAGTTTTGGGCAGGCTCTCCTGTCGTGATCAGGAAGTTCTCGGACGCAATAGTAATATAGACCAGCGCTTCTCAACCTTTCAGAGGTCGCGGACCCCTTTGGAATAATTTCAAATTTTCACGGACCCCCAATTTTTTGAAAAATTTTTAATTGTAACAGCTTCTTTACAAATCATGCGCTGCATGAAAAAATTCGATTATGCCAATAAAGAGGTTAAATTAATGGAAATTCCAAATACATTATTACGTGTGCTGCATGAAAAAATTCGATTATGCCAATAAAGAGGTAAAATTAATAGGTACAATGGTACATGAATCTGGAAAAAAAAGAAAAAAAAAACTAGTGAGATATTTGTTGCTGGCAAACTGCTAATAGCTTGTCCCAGTCTGGTTCGAGACTCGAAAGTGCCACGCGCATATCCGCGCTGGCATTGAGGCTATTCCGATTCTTTGTTTTTATTGCAGTCAACGCAGAAAAACCGAGCTCGCACAGGTACGTGGTTGGAAAGGGGAGGAAATGACGAAGTGCCATTCTTCCTAGATCGTGATAATTGCCATCATTCATCACTTTCCTCCAAAATGCGAGCAATTCGGTGCTCTCAAATACTGGTGCAAGAGTTTTATCACATGATAATTCTACTAATTGATTTTCAATATCTGTTGGTAAACTCAACGTGTCAATTTCGACAGTGAACGGGTTCAATATCCACGGAAACTGGAGTGAATAGCTAGAGGCTGTAGGAAAATAATCTTCAAAATATGCGAGTATCTGTTCTAAATGATTATGAATGTTGTTTGTAATGTCGTTAACAAAATGTTCTGAGATTTGTTCTTCATTATCTGACAAGAATTCTGAGAAAGTAATGAACATGCTTGTACACCCCCTCTTTACTTTTTTGTCCCATATTGTCACTTTCTTCTTAAAAGCCTCGATTTTTTTCTCGGTTTCAAAAATTGTACTTCTCCTCCCTTGCAAAGACACATTCAAATCGTTAACATATCCAAAAATATCAACGAGGTACGCTAGCTGTAACAACCACTCATTATTCATAATATCGGCCAAACTTTGTTGCTTATCTTGCAGAAGAGCACGAACTTCCTTATGCAGTTCGAACAACCTATTCAAACATTTTCCCCTTGAAAGCCAACGCACTTCACAGTGCAATAAAAGATTTTGATGAGCGGCTTCGTTCTCTTGACATAACTCCCGCAAGATTCTACAATTCAGAGGTCGCGACTTCACATAGTTAATAATTTTTACACATTGCTGCAAGACTGTGTGGAAAGTTGAAGACATGTGCTTTGCGGCTAAAGCTTCGCGGTGGATAATGCAATGAGTCCACACTGGATTTATACCCGTCTTTTGCTGAATTAATTTCACAAGCCCAACACGCTTTCCCGTCATGCATGCTGCTCCATCAGATGTTATAGCAACGCACGAGGACCACGGAAGTTGATTTTTTTTAAAGTAAGAATCCAAAACTTGAAATATGTCTGCACCAGTTGTAGTACTTGCCATATTGTGCGTCAACAGCACGTCATCAAGAATGTCGCATTTAAAAATATAACGAATGTATACTAGCAAAACAGCTTCTTGACCAACGTCAGTACTCTCATCCAATTGAATAGCAAAATGTGTTTCCCGCAATCGGAACAACAACTCACTTTCCAAATTCTCACTGATATCTTGCAGACGACGTTGAACGGTACTATTTGAAAGAGGAATCTTAGCTATCTCGCGTGCAGCAGCTTCTCCGACAACCAACCTACACATCTCAATTGCAGACGGTAAAATTAGTTCTTCACCAATAGTGTGCGGTTTTTTTGATTTTCCAATGCGATACGCCGTGAGGAATGAAGCTTTCAATATTGCCTTATCTGTCATCCCAAACGTCATCACAACCTTCTTGTTATTTTTGAATTTATTAGAAGCTCTTTCGAAAAACTCTTTTGACTTTCCAACATAATGTGGGTGCTTTGCCTGCAAATGTCGTTGCAATTTAGCCGGTTTCATTGATTCATTCGACAAGACCTCCCCGCATATAACGCATTGAGGCTTATTAACATCATCGCTGCTACAGAAACCAAACTTGATGTAATCGGCCAAATATTTACGCACCTTCGAAATTGTCACCACACCCTCTTTCATTTTCTTCTTCGGCGGTTCATCGTCAACGTCAATTTCTGCTGCAGGACGTTTCTTCAAAAACTTGTCCATACTTGGATAAAAATGCAAACACTGAACTGGGCACTTCACTCGCAAGAATTGTACTGACAGTATAACAGCGAGATAAAGTTTATGAATCATTACTTAGACCGCGAGAGAGAGAGTTTGACAAAGGACAAGTGGAAACCAGATCAATTTAAATTTTAATGCGAGTAGAGTAGGCTATCAACTTATATTTCCGGCGTACACAGTGCCGAATTTTATATCGCTTTTCCGTTTTACTTCATCGATTTATTCCTGTTCAATTTTTTGAAAACTGAAAACGGCAAGCTTTCGCGGACCCCCTGGAACGGGCTCGCGGACCCCCAGGGGTCCGCGGACCCCCGGTTGAGAAGCGCTGATATAGACCACCGACACAATACCTGAACGACGTTATCAGTTGTCGGAAGACTGGAGGCGAGAAAGAAGCCGCTTGGGTCCAGTATTGAACGTTTCGGTTACCAACGGGGAACGGATGATATAAGCCACGCCCACTACTATATTTGACGCTGTGGGACCCAAGAGACTCATTTCGTCTTCAATGTTCCGACGTACTTCTTATCACTATCGGCGGTCCATGTTACTATAATATGGTCTAAGGTGTAGACAAACGTGGAACACCGTGTCTCTCTGATTAGATATCCAATCCGAGAGAAATGGTGTTCCTGCCAATGGGCAATGAGTATACTTTTCTCATCGGAGGTCACATACGTAAAGATCAAGCAATTTGTCCTCTTAGAGCACTGATATAATTTATCTGTGAACTCAGGGAGGAGGCTTCAAGGGAAATGAATATCCTACTCCGTGAATGGAGACTGGGATGGCCCAGAACACCCCGTAAACCAGTTCTCTGTGAATAATATATACGTAGTTAGTACTTACGTGAGATTATGAGTCAGGAGCGGTTACACAAAATTCACCGATAGGTACGTTCTCGAAGGCGAGTGGATTTTCTCCTAGAGAGAAACTTTACAAGTTTTCCGGCCAAGCGTGTTTCTTTATTCCCGTACCTTGGCACACCGCGCCGCATTGTGTTCGTACGAGCACCCGTGTCACAATTTACAAAACTGAACATCATCTGTAAAGATATAAAATTTTCAGTATGTGGGACGTAACGAAATGAATCATTTTGTAAAAGGAAAAAGTAACACATCTAAGGAATTGTAAGATCGCCAACAATCCAAGAGAAACGAAGAAAAGCTCCACAATACTTGAAAAAGTAAACTAGAGGACTTGAACTTCACACCCTTTCCCAGAGCAGTTGTCTAAAAATCGTGACGGTCTCTTACGATATTTTTTGTGACGGTTTCTGTTTAGTTTGAAGAGGACACATCCTCAGAAACCGTCTGAGTTCTCGTTCGACTTTGATAACGTCATCAACATAAGTTAGGTTAGGTTATTTTGCATAGAAGAGGGGCATCTTGAGAAAACGTCTGTATCCGACTTTGGTGACTCATCCACTTGTGAGTTCATCAACTTTAGTTAGGTTAGTTTACGTCGCTTAAAAAAATTTGTCTAGGTTAGATATCAAAAGGTGTGACCTATTTCACCTTTGGGAATAATTTCGTAGTCTGAGAATGCGTTTCCGAGGAATGAAACAAAAGGAAGATGAAATAGATCAAGAGCTTGTAGGAAAAGTGTTTGCTCTGTTCATAAAAAGGCGTTACAATGTGCTTTCATTGTAGTATATTTCAGGATTTTGAAAACGTGCATAATTTCAGACCAGCTGTTTTTCCAGGAGGCAGCGTCGTTTGCGGGATCCTCGCTGCCATTGCGAATGTCTCTAAATTTTTATGACGGTTTTTCCAGTGTAGTCCCAGTCTTACTCCAACATGCTAACTAGCTGAAGGGCTGATGAACGCACTCGCAGCTTTCAGTATAGCTTAGCATAAGCGTGGGGTATTGAACTAGCTACGAGATCAGAAATCTAATATAGGTGTAGCCCTGGTATAGGCCTAGTGTAATGAAAATAGTGAAGGTCAAAATTTTTCCAAATCCGTAAAGTAGGTCACTCAAGGTCATTGATGACGTCATCAAGCGACACAATTTTCATAAGTTTTCCAGGAGTAGTCTCAATCTTATGAGCATATTAAATGCTGAAATTTGTGAGTCAGCCCCTCTCTTCCCTTCCCTTCGAAAGTCGTCGGACCTGGACACTTCTCTCAGGCGTTGGACTTGCAAATTTTTCCTGAGTCCTCTATCCGATTCGGTGATCTACAAGTTAATGTAATAGAATTAGAAGTAAGCCTCCAAAGTTACTTGAAATATGCAAAATAGATTCATAGAATACGAGATTCTCTTGTATCAATTAATGGTGAAAAGATGAAGACTAAAGCTGAACATTGGGCAAAAGTTTTAGCCGTTTCTTAAATTAATATCTTCAAAATCACGGTAGAATAGTTTATTAGCACTCAGAATGGAGTCAATAAAATGAATATTAAAAATAAGTGCGAGAAATGAAATCGCGAACGCAACCCTTCGTGAGGCCAATTTAAGAATAAAAGAGATCAAAAATAACAAAAAACCGAATACGAAGTGCAAAAATTTTGTGTACTCTCGAGTATAAAAAAGCAAAAGAAAAACTTTTTACCGTATTTACATATTTCTACCATCAAAACTATAAAGAGCTCAAAAAGACTTGTAACATAGACATGACATTAATTTAAAAGGATTAAGGATAACTCGCGAATTTTCAACTTTTTTTCTTCTTCATATTTCGCTTCTCTTGCAAGGGATAGGGAAGCTCAACAAGTACACTCTGAAATGTCTTCTGAAAAAAAAAATCGAATGACTTCGTTGTATCAAAGAAAAGAAGAAAAAGAGAAACGACATACAAACACGGGCGAGGAAAGAATAAAAAAGAAGTTTTTAATACCGTCGCCCTCAAAAAGAATACAAAAAATAAGTTTGGATGTAAATGAGGCAACCAGTAAAAATCTCGCAGTCTGTCGACATCCTCGGTATTAGGAATGTTGCGAAAGTTGTATCTTTTTTTTTATTTTTTTGGATCATACCCAAGTTTTCTTCTCCCCGTCAGCAATCCACTTTACAAATGTCAACATTAGACTTGCAAAGTTTTACAGTCTTTTCAAAAAAGTTTGAAATGAAAACATCGATTAGTAGTCAAACATTCTTATTTTTGGGAAAGTTGTGGGTCGTCTCCACTTTAGCAAATTAGCCGACTGGGAGTGCTGGAATACAAAGTAGCATTCGGTGACGGCGCCGTTTTCAGGTTTTTCTGAATCATAATTAAATATGAAAAATATACGTTAATTAGAGTTTTGAAAACTCGAAGAGAAAGAATCGTAACTCGCTTGAAACTGCGCTAATAATTCAGCAAATTAATATTTTCAGTGAAACACTCGACCAATATTCATCAATTTTATGGAATCCACTGCGTTTTATGATATCCGTTGACGAAGTTTCAAGAGGTCATTAAGTAATCTTTTATTTTATTATTATTTTTTTTACACAACGTTTTACCAATATTAGACGTTAAGATATCTAGACAGGAGCACATTGAAAAAACGAACGATTTACCGCGTTGAAAAGTTTGCGAAAGAAGAAGGGAAAAGTATTTTCAAACAGAAAGAAAAGAAAGAGAGGAACGAGCTTTACATATTTTTAGAAAATTCTTTCACTCATTTGATAGTTATTTTATTCTTTCGCGTTTCTTGCAAATAATTTCTTTTATTTTTTCTTTTTCTTTTTCTCGAACATTACTGAGGAGTAATTTTCATTAAAATTTCGCTTAATTAATATAAGCCGGTTTAAACAATCCCTGAAAATTAATCAGACACCAAAGGTTTTATTCATTAATTCGCGCGCGACTTAAGTATTAACTTCGTATTTTTATCTAGGCTCAGCGATAATGAGAAGGATCTGCCGAGTGGATTGCGACAAGAAGTACAGTAGAGTGCATTTTTTTCCTCTTTCTTATTTCTTTCCTCTCCTATCGTTATTTTCTTCGCCATTTTCCTCCTATAACATCTCATACTATTTTACATCCTAAACAAACTCTATTGAATACAAATTTACGCCATGATTTTCAATATTTTTAATGAAAATTTTGCGAATTAGGGCCAAGTACATTAATGATCAATTCTACTATGGGTGTATCCGTATTTGTTGGAAACTTTCCTTTCAACCGTACACCATTTACGCGCACTGAAAGATCGTTTACAAACTCTCGCTTTCCTTCTCTCTCTCGTGATTAATGCGAAACGAATGTGTGTTGACTCGAGTTGCAATCTACGGCCCTTACTTGTTGTTATATTAAATGAATTAACGTCGCTTCTTCTTCACATCGTCAATCATAAATCAAAACGTAAACTATTCGAGTGTCGATGCCCGGAAATGTGTTGTAGAATTTCCACCCAGTCACAAAATCGACAAGACTCGAAGTTGCGAGTATAAAGGATACTCTATTTCAGACAATCAGGCAGAAAACACGGGTAAGATGTTGAAGAAGGATTAATTTAAATCAACAGGAAGAAGAAAAGAGACGGAGTCCATTTCGAATGCTTAGCTCCACGAAATGACAAGATAATGTACGCACGGATTCAGAATAGAAATTTCACCTGCGTCGTTCTACGCGTATAGGCACCAAATGCAGAAAAAAGGTTGCAGAAAGTAACACTGGTACTGCTTAACAAAATTCTCGACCCTATGGTATGCCAAACGTATAGAATAAAATAACAACAATAAGTCACCTGATTGCAAATTCAATTCAACTCATACTTCCAGTCAGGCGTATGATGTAAATCTTCGCTTCGCCAGCGTCATTTGTATGTTTTTCCTCTCTTTTTTTTCTCTCTGAATTGCATTTCGGTGGCTTATATCATTTAATTTCGAAATCAATTTCCCGCATTGTAAGCGCATCTCGGATGAAAAAAAAAAAAAGAAAAAAGAAAACAGTATGTAGGCAGTATTGAAAATTGGTCTTCCCTTCCTCACTCCATTTACCCTTTACTCGTTTTTTGAACTTACGTGTACTCCGATACGACCTCTATTAATACCGCATTATTTGGGGAAAAACCATTGTTGCATAGAAACTAACGTCAAAGAAGATAATTGAGTTGAAGAAAAAAATCATGTAGTTCTCTGCATTCTGGGAAAAAAATTTACGATGGTATTGTAGGGGCAATATAAGGAGAAATATCGTCTATGAGAGTTGAAATTCGATCGAAATCATTGTAAACCTGTCGTGTAGTACGATGATTAAATTTTTCTTCCTCGGACGAATGTTTGAAAATGTGATTGGTAAGAAATAATGTTTCGGAACCACCGAGATAGGAGGGCAGTTTTTATCCTCTTTCCACGTAATCAGAACTGGGTGAGAGAAAATGATGTTACCACTTTTCCACTAGCTCTTATGAAAAAGTGGTAACGTCATTTAACCTCAGCCGGTACTTAGACTAGACCAGGCCAGTTTCGTTGCGAGGGCTGTGTCACTGTGGAAAAAAATTGATAAAATGCCTGGTTTTTCTCTAATTTTCCAATAGATGAGCCTCTTACACTTATTCTTCTTTCTTTCTCTTAGTTCGAGCACTAACCAAAAATTGATAACAATTTTTGTATAATTTTCCAATCTTGGTTGCCCACTGGAATTGAAGACTTCCTCGCCCCGGTCGCAATGTCTCTTGATTAGCAAATGACGAAAAATTTATCGAAATCTCGTATTTCTGACTGTAATGTATGTGCATATTAGTCTCTCTGTTATCTGACTGAATTGAATAAACGTGTTTGCTGTTCCACCCTCTCGGTACCTAATCATTTCTAGACATAATAATGGCGACGAGGATGGGATCCATTTGAGGAGCGAGTCCTCAATGCTTCTGAGACTTGTAAGCAATTTCTTGCTCGTATAGGGTATGCTCTCTTCTTGTGACAGAATCGGTCCTTCCAGTCCATTATTGGTCACCGAAGGTCTTACAGCAGCTTCTGGGTATCGAGTTTTCCAATTCAGGTCAGCCATTGTTTTGGTGAAGAAATTACGAGTAAATGAATGACGATAATCTTTTATTGGGCTCTGCTTGCATGATATGAAAATAACTGTACGGATGGTGTGAGTCAAATTACAGTGAATGAGGCTTGCGCAGTAGACACTCTTGCCATTCAACTGATCGATATCTGGATGTTTGAAGATGTATATCTGGGCAATGAAGGCTAAATCTACTATAGCAGCCTAATTTAGGCTTAGTATTATTAGACCTAGTTAGTATAAGCCTATAGTAGACTGTATATTAGGCCTAATATAATAATGGCTAAAAGTCAAGTAGGTCAAGGTCATTGATGACGTCGCGGTGCTTGACGCAGATTTAAGACTGACCCCCAGCCCAAAGACGTATGCATGTCAAAATGTAATAAAAGAACGTCGCCAAGGTTGATTAAAAAACGTATCCGCCCTGATACAACCATTCTCTTGGATTGAATTGATCCGGTTCTCAAGTTTACGGTCGGACATATCGAAGAAAAGCTCCAAAATCTTGAAAAAGTAAACTGGAGGGCAATTTGCAAGAATCGCAGAAAATAAAAATAAAGGAAGCCGCGAGCGCGCTTTATTGCCCTCCAGTTTACTTTTTCAAGTATTCTGGAGTTTTTCTTCGATATGTCCGACCGTAAACTTGGGAACCGGATCAATTCTATTAATTGCGCTTGTGTGGCGTATTTGCGGTTCCTTTTTTCAAAGTTTCGAAAGCAACGGCTGTCGTATTCGTCGCATATTTGGTTTCTTCGAAAGTGCCTAAAGTTGAGGTTGAAACCTAACTATTCCGACTGTAAAATTACCACCCAGAAGCTTGAAAGTTGTATTACCAAAAAATGGATCAGATCCGAACTTCGGAGATGGTACGGCCAACTTAACATCACTACCAGGCTGAATCTTTTGGTGCATTCCAGACTCTCCGAATTGCTCCATCCATGTGAGTTAGATCGTTTTATTATACCCGTTAACGATACGTGCCGCGATTTTGAGGCTAACCTCAAGGCTAAGGAAAATGAAAAAATTTGCTCCCTTTTAGCCTCCAAGGCTACAAGATGCTGGTGTTCAAAAATTTCAGCCTCGCATCATAAATTGCAGTCGTATAGAATTCACTCGCGACGAGACTACTCTGTTGGAGAAAGGTTTGAAGTTTAGCCTGACTTAGCTGTCAAGATCGGTCCCGGAGTTAATACTTGAAAAACGTGTGCTGATTTGGTCCGTGACACTCCACTTCCGTGCATGAATGGCACTGTGAGGGAGGTGATCAAGGGTTTGAGGAGGAAGCTCAAGGAGGAGGATTCATTGTTCACGAAGGCTGATAAAGGGAATTCTATAGTCGTTATGGAGAAGTCAACCTGCGTTACCAAAGTTGAAGAAGTTCTTTACCAGTGTAGGGCCATTGAAAATACTGACTTCAATTTCCCTAAGTACGTACGTTAAAGAGGTTAGGAAGGTTATTAATGGGAGTTCAAACCCTCGACTAAAAAATGCCTGCTTGAACCGAATCCGGTGCCCCCTCCCCTCCTCTATGGGTTGCATAAGATACAATATTCCGATGCGTCCTGTTGTGTCTTATGTCTCCTCCCCTGCTTACTCTCTCGCTAAATACTTGGATAGATGGAAAAAAATATTCCGATGCGTCCTGTTGTGTCTTATGTCTCCTCCCCTGCTTACTTTCTCGCTAAATACTTGGATAGATGGTTTAAATCTCTCATTGAGTACGAGTCTACTTACTCGATTAAAAATTCTGTTTCCTTAGCCGATAAACTTAAAGACCATTTACTTCCTCCGGGTACCACTCTATATGTTCTTTTGACGTTGTCGGCCTGATCCCCAACATACCGAGAACTGTCGCCATGCAACGTATGGGTGACCTCCTCGTTCGTTTTAATACTCCTCATGAAGAGTTGCAAGAATTCTTCAATTTACTTAATGTATGTTGGTCCCCTAATTTTTGCAAGTTTAATGGGAAATTCTACGAGTTCCCAGAAGAGGTTGGCATTCCTATCGGATCCCCTTTGGGTTCTCTTGTGTCGGAGATCTTCATGTCCAAATTTGAGGCTGACCTCTTCACTTCAGGCCAAGTATTCCTGGATTACGTCCATTATTGGTACAGGTCTGTAGATGACGTTCTATGTGCGTGGACCGGTCCCAAAGATCTCCTTGGTGAGTTTCTCAAGTATCTTAACGTTCAATATCCCTCCATCAAATTCACCCTAGAGGTTGGAGGTTCTAATATTAACTTCTTGGATCTCACCATCTCAATTAGAGATGGAGTCCACGAGTTTTTAATATATAGAAAAGATACTTCGACCGACATTGTCGTCCACGGCTCGTCATTCTGCCCTGTTTCTCACAAGTTCGCGGCGTTTAATAGCTTTATTCATCGGCTAACCCACATCCCGCTGAACCAGGCAGCTTTCCAAAAAGAACTCAATATTATAAAATACTTGGCTAGAGTGAATGAGGTCAACGTGGACATTGACCTTATGGTCCGGAGGAAGATCACGCGGAATAGTCTTGATTCAACTACCTCCCTCCCCCGCGACTCTTCTGTCGATAGTAGGACCCGTTTCATTAAACTCCCCTTCTTGGGTAAATTTTCTTCGAAATTGAGTCGCGCCCTCCGCCCCTTCGGTTTCCGTCCGGTGTTTTATAATCCTACGACGGTAAAAGGGCTACTATTCAGGTCAAAGGACTCTATCCCGCCCCTTGAAAAGAGTGGAGTTTATAGCATAGCTTGCAGGGACTGTAATGGGATGTATGTAGGCGAGACTAGTCGTCAAATTAAAATTAGAGTGGCTGAACACCTAAAATATTGGGAAAAAAGGCATTTGGGCGAATCCGCATTTGCTAACCACCTTATAACTAGTGGTCATGGTTTCAGGGAGGGGTCAGAAACCCTCCTCCACAGAGAGAAGGCTTACTTCAAACGCCGTGCTCTGGAAAACATTGAAATCATTCATCATCTTGAAAGCGATGATATAAATCTACTCAACAGGTACATTCCGGACGAGGGGTTGGTCGATCTAGTTTACGAGTATAACTCACAGTCTCATACTTTGCTAGTTCAATCATGATTTCTTCTCCTCCGTCGTTGTGATTGTTCTCTTTTCCCATCTCGTCGAGTCGCTTTCTATCTATGCTTGAGAATGCTTGTTTAACCGAAAGCGCGCTCGCGGCTTCCTTTATTTTTAATTCTGCGGTTCTTGCAAATTGCCCTCCAGTTTACTTTTTCAAGTATCGTGGAGTTTTTGTTCGATATGTCCGACCGTAAACTTGAGAACCGGATCAATTCTATACAATAAGTTTGTAGGAGATTTTTTCTAACGTGATGGAACTGTACATGCTTAAAGAATGAAATATTGCATTCTTTGGTAGCTGGGCTGATATTTCATTCTTCAATACAATAAGATACAGTATACTGAAGGCTGAAAATGGAGACGCACGAGCAGAGCGTGTCAGTCAGCCAGCTAGTTGGCCTAACACACTGAATACTAGGTTTATATTGAGATAAGGAATACTGATAAAGGGGGAACATGATCGAGTTCGACGTATCAAAAGTCAAAGCAGCACACAGAAAATGCTACGCTACGGTTTTCTAGAAAAGACATGTTACCATAGAGAAATATACTCGCAAAGAGTAACGAAACCAAATACTAGAACCGCAATAAAACAAACAAACCGAGCGCTTTCGGCTAAACAGCCATTCTCACGGTATAGAAAGCGACTGAACCCAACACCAACAAGAACGAGTAACAACGAACGAGGAGGTCATGACTGAACCAGCGCGTCATCGAAATGTGAATCATTCTCATAGACTAATTCAATCAATCCCTCCTCAGGAATGTACCTGTTCACCACGGTAATGTCTTTAATACTCCAAGTTCTAAGATGAGGGATGACGAATTAGATCTAGGTGACGATGGAATTATTTAACAGTTTCAGCCCCGTGTCATAAATCATAGTAGCACGGAGTTCAACCGTGATGAGATGACACTTCTGGAGAAGGGATTGAAGTTCGGGCTCCCCCCTCTAAAAAATCAGGAGACGTTGGCGAATGTTGTAGCTGATTTAGCTATAAAAATCGGCCCTGGCGTAAATACCCAGAAAAAATGTGCTGAAATTGTTCGTAATACCCCCCTCCCTCGCATAAGTGAAGCAGGGAGTGAATTGATAGTGGGTCTGAGGAGGAAAAGCTAGTAATTACCAAAGCTGACAAAGGGAATGATGTCGTAGTGATGAATAAGGCTTCCTACGTCTCTAAGGTTTACGAGGTACTTGGCCAATGTGAGGCTAAGGAGGCCCCTCTCTTTGATTTTCCAAAATTCGTTAAAGAGGCTAGGAAACTTATTAATGGTAGTGAGGTAATCATTAAGAGCCCATCTCTAAAGAAAGCTATCTTGGAGCCGAATCCCGTTCCTCCCCTCCTTTACGGGTTGCCGAAGGTACACAAAGAAAATGTGCCGATGCGGCCGGTTGTTTCGTTCGTTTCCTCCCTTACATACTCCCTCGCTAAGTTCCTGGATAGATGGTTCAAAGCTCGTGTGGAGGTTGAGTCTCCCTATTCAGTTAAGAATTCGAGCGCCCTGGCTGAAAAATTGAAGGACACATACCTTCCTCCGGGTTCAATTCTGTGCTCGTTTGATGTCGTTGGGCTTTTTCCTAATATTCCCGAGGCTACCACTATGCAACAAATAGGCAAACTGCTCGTAGAATGTGGTACTCCTCACAATGAATTTGGCGAATTTTTCGACCTATTGAACGCCGTTGGTCACTAATTTTTGTAAGTTTGATGATAAATATTTCGAGTTCCCTGAGGAGGTAGGGATCCCTATTGGTTCCCCCCTAGGCTCTCTTATTTCGGAAGTTTTTATGTCTAAATTTGAGGTTGACCTGTTTTCTTCGGGCCAGGTGTTTTTGAATCACGTTTTCTATTGGCATAGGTACGTGGATGACATATTGTGTGCGTGGACCGGTCCTGCGGAGCTCCTTAGTGAGTTTCTCGCTTATTTAAATAGTTTATATCCGTCCATCAAGTTCACTCTTGAAGTTGGCGGCTTATCAATTAATTTTCTGGACTTAACCATAACCGTCATTGACGGGGTCCATGATTTCGGTATTTACCGGAAAAGTACTTTGACCGATATTGCTATTCACGGGTCGTCTTTCGTACCTTTTGCCCATAAAGTTGCTACATTCAATAGTTTAATATATCGCCTCACTCAGATCCCGTTGAGTGAGGTAGCGTTTAATAAGGAACTCGTGACGATAAAGCACTTGGCTAGAGTGAATCAGGTCAAAGTGGACATTGACCTCATGGTCCGGAGGAGACTTACAAGAAAAAGTCTCGATTCTACTACCTCCCTCCCCCGCCATTTGCATCTTGATAGGCGTAAACGGTGGATTAGGATGCCGTTTTTGGGGAAGTTTTCTTCGGAGGAGAGCCGTGTCCTCCGTCCCTTTGGTTTCCGACCGGCGTTCTATAGTACCAATACGGTGAAGAGCCTTTTGGTCAAGTTAAAGGATCCGATACCGATGGCCGAGAGGGAGGGTGTTTATAGGGTGGCCTGTGGTGATTACCCGAGTGTGTACATAGGGATGACTAGCCGTCAATTCAAAATTAGAGTTGATGAACTCAGGAAAGCATGGGAAAAAAGAAAAGTAGGGGAGTCGGCGTTTGCTGACCACTTAATTGAATGTGGTCACAGCCTCAAAGAGGGATCTGAAGTTCTCCTCCACAGGGAAAAATCTTATTTTAGGCGTTTAGCTTTAGAGGAAATCGAAATTCATCGTCACCGAAATATTAAAGACATTACCGTGTTAAACAGGTACATTCCTGAGGAGGGATTGATTGAATTAGTCTATGAGAATGATTCACATTTCGATGACTCGCTGGTTCAGTCATGACCTCCTCGTTCGTTGTTACTCGTTCTTGTTGGTGTTGGGTTCAGTCGCTTTCTATACCGTGAGAATGGGCTGTTTAGCCGAAAGCGCTCGGTTTGTTTGTTTTATTGCGGTTCTAGTATTTGGTTTCGTTACTCTTTGCGAGTATATTTCTCTATGATGGATGACCGTAAAATTAAAAAACGCATTGATTCTACATGTTACCATGTTAACTTCTGTATCACGGTGTCTTTTTTTTATGTTGGGAGGGGGTTGATAAAACACGTCAAAATTCCAACAATTTGAACTACACATGTATAAGAGGAGGGGATATGCAAGAATTTCGATTTTCAAGCTGCAAGCCGAAAGCGCTCGTCGTTTTATATTTTTTCTGCGGTTTGTATTGTTTACTCCTTTCGCGTTATAAGATTCTGCTGAGCCAAATCTCATGTAGTGATGATACTCGCAGATAATTCGCGTAGCAATGAGGCTTGAAAAATACTCTCAGAATTACCATTGAGCTAGGTCACGGTCCAGTCTTATATTGTATAGAAGCAGAGGAGTGCCGGTTTTATTTTTACCATTCTAAGAAAGACCATCAAGATAGAGCTCAGTAGCCTCTGACCTACTCGAAAGACTTCAAAAATTTTTTACATCTGAGTGATACAAGAAGAAATTTTAATTTTCCCAAACAATCGGTTCAATAGATTACCGAAGTCTAAATACAAAAATCCACCACTTGACAGAGCCCCTTTTCGCCTCAATTGAATTAATTAATTAAAAGAGATTCCGCGAGCGGCGAACAATCTGTGGTACCCTACAATCTTCGCATCGATCCCTCAAATCTGAGGTTCAACGACATTCTGTGTTAGCAACAAGTATCCAAGATACCTAATGAGTTGGGTATCACCATTCCTTATGTTTTCATCTATCTCAGGACTGTAAAAGAAGTTACAAGGAGCGAAATAAGAACTCAATTCCAAAGTACAACATTATGTTGCAGCAGCACACACGCAATAACGGTATTCGAAATAAAAACATTTATATCAGGAACCTCTATACCTCTTGCAGCTCGATGCTGTTATTACAGGAGTGCAAAATATCATTTTTCCCTCACCGTAGCCTTATTAGCTTACAGTTTCCCCGCTAAAATTCAATTTAGATAAAACATACTCTGTCGATGTCCATTTGAAAACGATATTTGAATTCAAAGCAAATCTATCTAGTATTTACACCATCATCTATAGTGAATTTACACAAATAGTATGTTCTATAATGTTACTATTTATGCAGTGGTATAGGAACTCGGTGAATGGTATTACGGACGAATGAGAAAAAAATCATTAATTCGCGGTTTGATGCGATTCGAATGCTCCCTGTACGTATTTTCAAGCTCCGTACGTACGTCAGTACCTGTTCGCAATTCATATTAATACGTCGTTGATACGTCAAAACACACTTTTCATTATCTGATATTCGTGTAACACGCTTTGCGGTGGTGATACCGTAATGTGTTACCACTTTCGAACGCGACGCGACGCGTTAAGTGATAACAGTTTAGGTTAAATGTTGTCATTAAGGGTTAATGTAATATCAACCCTCTTTGGTTGCAATGAGTTAGTGAGCCGGCAAGCTCCTGATAACACACATATTGTATATTAATGTATGCCCCTTTTACCGAGTCGTACTTACACGTACATAAAATGCACATTGTACAATATTCACTGGAATGTCTTCGCTTTTCGATGGAATATTATGCCTCTCTCTCTCTCTCTCTCTCTCTCTCTCTCTCTCTCTCTCTCTCTCTCTCTCTCTCTCTCTCTCTCTCTCTCTCTCTCTCTCTCTCTCTCTCTCTCTCTCTCTCTCTCTCTCTCTCTCTCTCTCTCTCTCTCTCTCTCTCTCTCTCTCTCTCTCTCTCTCTCTCTCTCTCTCTCTCTCTCTCTCTCTCTCTTTTACTCTCAGACCAGGTTCAAATTACAGATGATTTTGAACATTTTTTCGAAAAATTAATGGAACTGCAATATTTTTTTAATACGGGATATCGACGTAATCGGAGAAGTGCAAAGCGAAAAAAAAATGATGAAATCACGAAACACTCGAATGATAAAACTTGCCTTCGACAGTATCGAATATTAAAAAAAAAAAAAAAAGTTAATTGTAATAAAGAAAGATAGCAAAAGCGAACGGAAAAAATCATAGAGCAATACCCAGTGCACCGGAAGTAAAATCTTTTGTATGGAAGAAACCAAACAGTATAAAGTAAGAGGAAAGAGTGCGAAAGAGTAAGTAAGAGCATATAAGCGTGCGGGGATAGAAACGAGTAGAATAACGCGCTATTGAAGAGAAGCGGAGCGCAGATTTGGCCGCATTGTCCGCACCAGTGACGCGTGCTACTAAGATGAAATGTCACTAAGGTGGGACCGCTGTCGGCTTGATTAATACGAAAATTTTCTTTTGTTGGCAGAGTAGACGCCTCGCTTGATTAAGTCTTCCCTCTACACGGCACAAATAATTTCTCAACTTTATCACTAATGTCCCGCTCTTCTCGTTCCTTTCAACGCTGTCTTCTTAAAGTCTCGGCAAATCTCGCCGCAGAAGGCGATCCTTACATCACTGCGCGATATAACTTCTCTACTCACCAGTAGTACTGCGGCATTTTTCCTTTTTTTTTTTCTCTCTCTCCTGCCAAACTCTATGACAATACACGTATACACTAGTGTAATCATTCTTGATGACTGCTTCAAAAAATTTCACCTCACGTTAAGTGACCGATATCTTTGTGTCACGAACATGCTTAAAAAGCTCTAGAATATAAAAATTACTCGAGTGGAAGAGATTTGGAAAATTTTCAAGTGTTATTTCTTTTTCAGACTAATCTCACCTTCATATTATGGACATTATACGTCGCAAACAGGTACAAAGACATTGAAGGCTTCCTCAGAAACGTATAGGCAGATATAACTTACATTCTTTGGATAAATCAGCCATTTTAGTAGTATTGTATCATTTATGAACATAGCTGTTCATTATATCAACAGAAAAAAAAATACATGACGATTAAATTATTACATACGATGCAGAGATTGAATGTTTACAGGTAGATTTAGAGCTTAGGATTTCTCTTACCTACTTCTTGACTGCTCGTACCACGGGCAGGCGTTAAAATGATAATACGTACAACGCACTACTAAAAAGACGCAGCATCCTCCAAACTCTTATATTAAAATGACCATGTACCACCGTAAGGAATCCTCCTTTATTAGGAGCCAAGTCGTTGAACTGAGGGGAAATGTAGTATTCAAGAACCATACATATGGCTTTTTGATATTTGAAAGATAGTTTCTCCTCGCCTCAATTTTGTATTTTCAAAATGCCCTCACAGCGTAAGATTCTGCATTCAAAGGTATAAGAAACAATACAATGCTGACTATTGATGAAAAAAAAAGAAAGAAACATGTCATATAGAAAGCATCGACAAAATTAACAACCTTAGGGTTGACGTTCGACTTATGATTAGGTGGGAGAGAATCGATTCCAAAACTCCTCTTCAGCTCCTACCCTCCCCACAGGTGGAGTTTCTAGGAAGCAATAGATTCGCTTGCCATATTCGGGTCGCCCCTCTGAAAGGTTGGCCAGGGTCCTTAAGAATTACGCGGTTACCAGACAGCAGGCCTATCACTCAACTCTGTACTTTGATTTCTTCTTGGTTTTCTTTTTGCTTATTCACCTTTTTCTCTTCTTCGGCGCTCTAATTTTAAGGAGTTATGGAATTAATTCTTCCTTCTAAATTACGGCACATACTGATTAGGAAGGTGAAAAAATAAATCATCTAAAAAGAAATTTATTAATTCGAATAATTTAATTTACAACCGTATAAAACGAAAATAATACAGGCTGAGCCAGCTTTCGGCTAAAAAGTCATTTTCAAAGCAGTTCGAAAAACTCGTACTGAAGTAATTACATTGTACAAACCGAACAGGAAAACGAAAACGCGAGAAGGGAAGAAGGAAGAAGATGCCGGAATCATGGTGATTCATGACTAGAACAATAAACCTTTTCGATAAACTCATCTTCTGGAATAAACTGGTCGAGAAGTTTAACTTCAATATCATATTTGTGGCGACGATTTCAATACTTTCAAGAAGAATTCTCATTATGAAGCAAGGTAATAGAACCCTCTTTGAACTTATGGTTTTGTAATATAAGGTGGTCGGCAAAAGCAGACTTACCTACAGAATTGGACTTCCAAGCCTTAATATGCTCTTTCTCTCTTATTTTAAGTTGACGACTAGTTTCGCCTATATAAACGCCCTCACAATCCTGACATTTAATTTTATAAACACCACTCGACTCATTCTCCGCGAAGCAGAAGAAAATTTGCCCAAATAGGGCAGGCAAATCCATGTATTAGATCCCGGTTGACGGAAAATGACAGATAATTTTGTCGGAATGTGGGACCTATGCTGCCATCTGTCAGAATGTGAGGATTCTGTTAGTTCTGTTACAATTCTGTTAAAATTGTGTCACTTCAGGTATCATTTTGTAAAAATACTGTTATTATGTGTGTAAAATACTGTGAGGATTCTGCTGTTGAGATTATAGCAGAAAATGTGATAGAATGCTGCCAATCTGTAATATTCCTGTCAAAATATCTCTCAAATTGCGTTAGAATATTGCGAGAATTTTGTCATCAAGATTGTGACAGAAAGCTAAAATAATGCTGCCAATCTGCAATATTCTTGTCAAAATATCTGTCAATTTGCGTTAGAATATTGTGAGAATTTTGTCGTGACAGAGGAGCTACAAGAATATTTAGCCGATTAAGTTTCTTACCTAAAAATGAGTCCAGTTCAATATTAATCGAGCTAGCCTAGAACCTGCTCATCATTTCCCTTGTTGGCTTCTGGTTTGCAGCCTGAAATTTTTTTTCGTTTTCCTCTCTCTTAGCTCAGCTGTAAGGTAAACTTAGTTTAATGTCATCTTATGCGTAAGTTAACTCTTTTTCTCCAAAGCGTTTAGAGTCTCTTCTAAAAATGTTATGATCACATCCAACAGAGGTTGAACTTCCTGATTCCAATTCTTTATCATTTTCAAGTTTCACAGAAAATTCAAGACGCTCATTATCGCTTACCGTCAACTTTCTTGCGGTCCTCTGAACCTCATAATGAACTTTTTCAAGTTGAAAATTCCTGATTTCTATCTTCAATTTGTTCCTCATGCCACGCGCCATAAAGAATTAAATAGTCATAGAACGACTAAGAATTTACCACACCCTAACTTACTCCTTCCTTTTCCCAGGGCCGTCCACTCCACCCTCATGCCAATACTGCCAAGCTGAGGAGTTATATGTCTCCCATTTCTCCACTTTTCCGTCCTCAAGAAACCATTCTATGTCCCCTCCCAAGTCTCCTTTGTTCTCTTCAAAAACCAGGATCCATTACTGACGCTCTTGACTTCCTCCGGTCCTTATAATAATAATATTAAAGCAGGAACATCTTATGAATACATATAATTATAATTATAATTACAATGGCCCGATATTTCGGGCATAGGCCTCCCTCAACCTAACCCACTCACATCTGTCAAAGGCTACCCTGTGGTATAATTTGTTTCCCCCATAAATTTTATTACATCGTCGTCCCACCTCATTTCCGGTTTCCCTCTTTTCCTCCCAGTCTTCAAGTACCAGTTTTTGATGCAATACGACCATCTTTTTCCATTTTGTCTTGAGACGTACCCCACCCAGTCCCATTTTTGTCTTTTTGCTGCGAATAAAAAGTCGTTTCTATTATGTAGCCTTTGCCTAATTTTTAACAGGTTAATTTTATCTCTTCTCCTTACCCCGCATAATGTTCGCTCCATTGAATTTTGGGTTACTTGTATCTTTTTTTCGTCTTTCTTAGTGGTAGCCCATGTTTGGGAACCATAAATAATTGTGGGTATTATGCAACTATTGATAATTTTCGTTTTGTTGTTCAGGGTAAAAGGACCTTTGAGAATGTGTTTCAGCGACCAGAATAGACTACTTCTTTAACTACTTTTAATTCTTTTCCTTCTATTGTTACCTTCAAATCGCTATCATCTGGGCACATAATTTCTGTTTTATTTGTATTTATTTCAAGGCCTTTACTTTTTCCTTTCTCATTTAACTCGTTCATCATTTCCTTTAGCTCGGTCATTGAGTTTGCGAAGATGACTAGACCATCAGCATATCGAAGATTACTCAAGTATTCCCCATTTATATTTATACCTTTCTTTTCCCAATTTAGTTCTCGAAATACCTCTTCTAACACACTATTGAACAGCATCGACGACATTGGGTCACCCTGCTTAACCCCCTTCTTAACGTCGAAAGGTTTTCCACTTATATCTGTTTTAATTCTTGCTTGGGGTTTCCTGTAGATTTCTTTTACGAATTCTATGTATTTTTTTTGTTCTACTTGGTTTTCTAATGCTTGTATTAAGCTACTGTGCTTGACCGAGTCAAAGGCTTTCGTATAGTCTATGAAGGCCATATATAGGTCTCTTCTATATTCCTTACTTTTTTCGATCAGTTGGTTGATCAAGAAAAGATTATCAATTGTGGAGAAGTTTTGCCGGAAACCGGCTTGTTCCGTCGGTTGTTGAGCTTCTAGAGAATTTTTTAACCTGCTAACAATTATTTTGGCAAAAATTTTGGCTATTGTGGGACTGAGGCTTATTGGTCTGTAGTTTGATATATTACTTTTCTCGCCTTTCTTGTGTATTACTATTATTTCGGATAGATTCCAATTTTCAGGTACCTTACACGTACTCAATTGACTAGGTTATAGAGTTCTGCCAGCTTTTTTATTAGTTCCTTTCCACCGTAGAGTATATGCTCATTTCTTATTTTATCGGGACCTACTGCTTTATTTCTTTTTAGATTTTTGACGACCTTCTCTACCTCATCAAGTGTTATCTCGGGTACTTCATCCTCCTTCGACGTACTATTTTTCTGCTTAACTCTCTTATCGTTGTATAAGTTTTCATAAAATTCTGTGGCTATTTTATTTATACCCTGTCGGTCATATACTCTCTCTCCATGTTTGTTTGTTAAGTAGGTGAGCCAATTTTTTCCTACGGATAAACTATTTCTTATTTTTTTTGTGCTCTGGGTTTCCTCCAAAATTTCTTTTATCATATTGTTTCTCTTATCTGAGTTGTACTTTCTGAGTTTCTGCTTTATTAACTTACAAATTAAATTAAATTCTATTTTTTGTATTTTGGAGAGACCTTTGTTCTTCATACTTTCACGCCTATTGATAAGCTCCCTAATGTCACGTGGTAGTTTACTACTCTGATCTACTTTGTACTTTTTATCTTCCTCATTCCTTTCAATGTTACTAATTGCATTCTTACAGGCTTCAATTATAAATTTGGACAGATCATCGATTGTTTTTCTTTTACAGTCATTATTTAAAATTTGTTCGAGTCTTTCTACATATTCTGTCTTAGCTTCTTCCAAATTGACTTCTCTTCTTCTCATACTTCGATTGTAACGCCATTTATCTGTCTTCATTTCACATCTTATTAGTCGATGGTCAGAGTCGTAGTTAAAACCACTCATTACATTGAAGTTACTAATTAGTCGTGTGTTGGTTGGGACTAGTATGTAATCTATTTGAGTCTTATAGTCTCGATTAGGGGAGATCCACGTCCACATTCTACCCTTTCGTTTCTTAAACAGCGCATTTACTATTTTCAGTTGGTGCTCTTGACAGAATCTTATTAATTTCCATCCTCTTTCATTTCTTTTCCCATAATTGTACGGTCCCATGACGTTTTCTTCTTCACTTTCCCGTTGACCTATTTGGCTATTGAAGTCTCCCATTATTACTAGTCTGTTTTTCATATTTACTTCAAGTTTTTGTATGTATTCACTAATTTTATCATAAAATTCATTGCTTACAACTTCTTCTGAGACTGCCGTTGGTGCGTATACCTGAATTATCGTAAGAGTGTTATTGCCGTTCAAATTTAGTTTGAGACTTGCTATTCTATCATTTATTCCTTCAAAAGCTATTATTCTGTCTCGTGTGTTCTTATTAATTAAGAATCCCACCCCCTTTTGTCCTCCTTTACTTCTGGCGTAACAGAACACATTCCCTGCTTTTGTTTCTATCATTCGTTCGCCTTCTCTCCTTACTTCTGATACACCAAGTACTTCTATTTCGTGTTTTTGTATTTCACTCTCTAGTTCATTCAGCTTGTCGTTGTTCATCAGGGACCTTACATTTAGGGATGCAATCGAGATTTCTTGGAAATTCTTTTCGTATTTTTTATTACTCATAAATTTTTTAATGCTTAGTTTATCTCTACTACTATTAATGATTTTATTATCATTATTACTATCAACTTTATTTTTACATACCACTGAGGGGAGATGGTCTACTTGCCCTGGTTGACCAGACGTGACTGGGCAGGGGGGTTCGGCTCGACATACTATCATTTTTTCTTCGGCTGTTTATTTGTGTTTCGGGTTCTGACTCCTTGGAATTCCGTGATCGATTGTTGTCTGTTTCTTAACTTGAGATTTTCCGAATTATTCTTCCCGGCATAATTTTGATGGATCTTTTTCTGAATAACAGTTGGTTCTTCCTCTTCAACTTCTTGCTGTTCGTTACTTTCGCTTTTCGTTTCATCACCAACTTCGTTACCTACATCTGTGATTTTTTCGATATTCTCTATTTCTTCTATTTCGTTAATTCGTTGAGCTGGTTCTTCCTCGCTTATTTTGACATATATTTTCCCTTCTCGGCTCCACGCTGACTTTATTAGCCCTCTTTTCTTCAATTCATTTGCTTCTCGTAGGATTTCTGAATTCTGCCGGGTCAGCTGTTCACTGACAAATATACCCTCTACCTTCTTAATTTTTGAGGTTTTAATCATTTCAACCTTTTTATCACGGTCATTAAAACGAACTACTATTGCTGGTATGTTTTTGTTTGATGATAATCTATGGGCTGCGTGAATATCATATTCGTTTAATTCAACTCCCAGTTTTGATGCTACCCATTTTACTTTTTCTCGAACACATTCGTTTTCGGATGTTGATACTCCATTTATAATTACATTGTCTCTTCGGCTGTACTGCTCCATTTCATCCATGCGTTTCGTTAGTGCTTTATTTGCCACTTGCAAATTTTTAACCTCTTCTTTCAGTTCGATATTTTCTTCTTTTAACGAACATATATCTTCAGTTATGCCAGTTAAAGCTTGTTGCGTGGTTGTTACCGTGATTCTTATCGTGCTTATCTCTTGTATTAACTTCTTCCACTCGGTTTGGAATTCTTCGTCGAATTTCGACATTTCACTAATTGAACGTACACCTGAATACACTAGCACAATGAATGAACGCGCAAAGACACGACTTGCAGTAATGCGTTATCAATACGAACTCCCCGGTCCTTATACTGTCACAAATTCATTGAACCCCAATATTTTTTCCCAAAGTAAAAGCTAACGACCCCCTATGTATAGTACAATAGCTTGTTGAAAAAAAAAAAAAAAAAACAGAAAGAAAGAAAGAAAAAAAAAGAAAGAAAAAAAGAAAAGAAAAAAACTTCAGGAATATTGAGAATCAAAATTGTTTTCACTTTTTCATTCAAAATTAATTAATTCTTCTCATGCCCTAGTTTAAAATAATTATGTACATGCATTTTGGGCCTTCAAGAAAAACTTGGAAAACTTCTCTAGACAATTTTTCATCCATCAACTCATTTTTAGATAATTATTGGTTGCCTTATACTTCAAAATTGATTAAAGTCCCTAAGTCCATAAGAGTTTGATTATCTAGTTTGAGAGCTATGTTTATTATTATAATTAGAGTCAGGGTTTCTCGGAAATTGTCAAAACCTTTTTCTAAGGGTAGGAAGCTTGGAAATCAGATAGAAGTTCAGTCTTTCTTTTCAAAAAGTTCTACAGATTCTTCGGGTCTTAGAATTTTTTTCGAGTTGCCTAACGTGTACAGAGCCAATTCAAACTTATATCAAACATTACAGATGGAAGTATATTTTGTGTTTACGCGGAAAATTTGACAAATCCTGTAAAAAAATTTTATTTTGCCAAAATTGGGGCTTAAAGCAGAATGAGGCCGAAAATGACCAGTTTGTTATAATATCTCGTCCAAAATTATAAAATCTTGAACAAACTTTGCTGAATTTTGCTGAAAATAAGCAAAATTCAGCAATTTTGGTAAGAATTGGATAGTATTTTTTTATAAGTATTTTTAGTCCAAAATTGAAAAATTAAAAATTTTGATAAAAAAATTTGCTATGGTTTTGTATTGATGAGTTTGATCCACAAAATTTGTTTATTTTGAGGAAAAACCCCATAATTTTAATAGAAATTGAATAATTCGAGTTGTGAGTTTGTAAAAGCACTAAAAACGCATGTTTTTCATTTTTTTTTTTTTTTTTTTTTTTTTTTTCAATGCCAAATAATGCCAAAAATGTAACATTAAATTGCTAAAACTCCTCATTTCTAGCGTTGAAAATACGGACTCTGATTAAAATTTTATTGAAAAACAAAAAAATTATTATCACTAAATCCGTATTTTTATTCTGAAAAATCATTCAAATTTCTTTTTAAATAATTATCGTTTGGTCATCAATTTGAAACGAAAAAATTACAGGGTTAATTATAATCGCACATCAAAAAAGAATGTTTGAACAGCAAATCTGTGAGCAGCAGAAAGGAATGAGAGAACAGTTAAAAAGTGTATGAAATGAACAGCAATGATACACAGTGAATAGAATTGGTGGAACATTAAAAATGATATTTTTTCAGCAGCAAAATAATATTGAAATGAACCCGTTTTTGACACAAATATGCCGGCCTTCCGAAACATCATGATAGGCAACTTCAAGAACAGTAAGATTAAGTTCTGAACTTTGAAAAGTCTATTCTAGATACACGTCATAGCAAGAACACAAAAGTCTTAAAACTTGATGAAGAGGAAGGAATGACTTCGGTATTTTATACAACATTGAGCAGTTTTGGCCGGCCAATATCGAAGAAGCTTCCATCTACAATGATCGCAAAAAAGAATGGGTGGAAAAGCTTTGACGAGTTAAAAAAATATCAGTATGGGAATTGGAAAATTCGTATTAATCGTAATGACACTTCGGATTTGATTTGTTCATGTCCCTTTTTTCTAAAACTTTTAACGTGCATACATTCTCTGGGTATGCTCATCCGCCTCCAACTTTGTAACGTTCCTCCTCAGGCCAAAAATGTGCCCCTAGAGCAGAAACGTAAACGAGGACGCCCGATGAAGGTAAAGAAAGCACTGTTAGTGCATTGAAGAGTATGTTTTGTTTCTCCGTTCTAATACCTAAGGGTTCTAGTCTCCTCAACTTTATGCGATTTTATTCTATTTCAGATTTTTGACAGATTTTATTTTGTTCTAGACTTTCAACGGATTAAATTTCATTTTAGACTTTTGACTGATTTTAATTTATTTTTTACTTGAGCAGTCTACTGCTGAATTAACGTATTTTGCTGTTCAATGTTCTTTTTTGAGGTTGTATATATTATTTGCTGCGCGATCCTCAATTTGCTGTTCAATGCGATATTTTACTATGCATTATTTTCTTTGCTGTGGGATCCTCATTTTGCTGTGATTACATTCTTTCCACGCGTAAACCATCTTTTTTGCTGTGCTCTAAAATCCAACCCAAAATTATAATCTATATTTTTATGAAATGATTTGAATTCGATCTACAACAAAATTGCCTACAATCAATCTTCGGCAAGTTGGCGTCCTCCTCTAATCCACGGAATCAGGTAAATAATTTCATTATGTTTCTGTCATAATTGTGTCTTAATCCTGTAACATTCATGTTGTAAATCTGTCATTATCTTGTAGAAATTGTGTCACAACTTCAACAGATTTCTGATACAATACTAAAATGAAAACGACATTACATTTTTTTTTTTTCTCACATTTCTGTTTTTAACTGATGTTTGTATTCTGTGACCATTCTGCTTTAATTCTGACACAATGATGACAGCAAAATATTTTGAGAATGACAACAGACTAATGGCAGTACTTTTAAATTCTGCCAGAATTCTACGACAACTCTGACATAATGATGTTGTCTGTCTGACATGATTCTGATTCTGTCATTTTTGAAAGTGACAGAGAATAAAGTGAGTCTCATTCTGTAAGAATTCTGTTATCTGTCAGATTCCGTCAACCGGGATGGAACTCAGCATTGTACTAGTATACTGTAAACTACAGCATTTTGTTACAATTATAGATCACGGTATTGTACCAGCACAGTAGACCTTAGTTTTTTGGTAGACAATACTATTACACTGGTACTGAGAACCACAGTATTGCACAGGTACTGTTGCCTACAGAATTGCACTATAGTATGCTGTAGACCATTGTACTGCACTAGTGTGTTGTGGACCACTGCATTGTACTGCGATTGTAGACCGCGGTAGTGCACTGGAATGTACTGCATATCATAGACCCCAGTATCGCACAGACACTGCAAATTTACCATAGTATTGCAGGACTGTGGATCACGGCAGTGCACTGGTATGTACGATGGACCATGGTGTCATACTCGTACTATAGTACTAATGGCTATAACATCATCGCACTGGTATGGTGGACCACAGTGGTGTACACTAGTTCTCGCCTAAAAACAAAACAAGAGTGATTTCCAAAAATGTATCGACGACAAAACCACAGTCACTGTCTTGCAGAGAGTTTTAATCGATAATCACAAGGTTTTGTGTTACAAATATGAATGAAAAAATTACTAGAAAAAAATATCATACACTCAAGACTGATAACCTATATTTTTTTCCGGTTTCACGCTATATCCTTCGGAAAAACTCTTAGAGGCTGAGTCAAACACACCAGCAATCATAGCAGACAGCTCGAAGTTTTTAAAACATTTGAACAAAATTTGTCAGATCCTGCTGATATTGAATTTTGAGCTACAGAAAAACATTGATGCCAACTCGGACTATAAAACTTACTTCACAGCCCAGGATACGCTACATTATTTTGTACATTCATATACACGAGGGTATGAAATTTTCAAACAAGGTTTGGGATGAAAGCCCATATGAAACGTCTGTAAATTTTCCGCGCTGCATGCGAATAAAAGAAAGGTAATATGTAGCGCGGATGAAGTAACAATTCACAAGTGCACGAGTGTACTCGTCGTACCTCTGCATAAATTCCACCAGCGTCGCGGCACTGCACTGCAGTCGCATAGTCTACCGAATACCTTGTTCATAATTGTCGCAAATACGTACAGTGCACACTTGAGGGAAACCACCTAATTTCGAATTCCCTCTAACAGTGACAATATCAGCACTCTTGTTTTTCAGTAGTCATAAATGCATTCCAAGCATCAGCTCGAAGGGTACATGAAAACGATAAGAATGGAAAAACCTGCTCACTCTCTTCTCCCCGCCTTTCTCCCTCGCATTAAGTTCAATAAAACCGAAATTTAAAATGTCACTAACCATAATGATGGTTCTTCTTTGCTTGAAGAACGTGTGAATAAAGAGAGACTGCGTAAATATAATGTGAAGTACCGTAGGCGTCATTATAATTGGCGTCCGCGAAAAAAGGGTTGTTAAGCACGCTTGTCTCTTTCTCGACCGGCTGCAATTTTTCCTTGCAAGTTTCCGTTATTCTTGAAAATGACGACGAGAACGGCATCAGTACTCTTATGTGCGCGAAAAATATTCCACCATCACCTCTCCCTTTTTTATATTCATTGTTAATGAATATTGCTGAACACACACTTTCATCAACCGTTATTCAAACCAGTCGCCTTCTTTATTCGTCTACATACAGCGTATTATGCACATCGTATAAAGTGCACAGAGTAGCGTGTTAAATATCACGAGAAGAACCGCTCAAAAAAATAAAATTTCGTTGCATACGTATTTCCCTTTGTTACCAAATTAAAATGTACTTTTTTTTTCGCTCTTTGAATGGATTCTTTTTCCGCGTCGTTCTTTCTTCTTTTAGTGCCTCTCATCTCGCTTTGACCTCGATCACTCCTTCTCTGTTACACTTTGTAAGTGCGTCTTTCTCATCAGCATTTCTTTAACGATATTTTTTAATCAAGCGAAGTTCAGACCAACACTTCAAGCGGGCTTAATTATTCGCGCACACATATCACTATTTTTCGTGCCAGATGAAAAATACGTGATGCTGGCTCTCGACGAACGTTCCCCGTTTCGAATGGGGGATAACTTCCATTGTCAGAATTTAACTTTAATTTTGTTGCCCTACTAACTAGCTTCTTAGCGTACAATGATAATGATGATCTTCTTGTTAGTAGGTAGTTGTTTATTATTATTTTTCATCATCTTTATGCTCCTGCGAAAATAGAATTTACATCCCAGAATGCAAGGAAAATATCATCACTAAAAGTCCGAAATTTCTTGTGCAGAATATAGTGAACAAGAACTATGACAGTATAGATCCTCGAATTTGAGAGGTACATCGCCTGAGGCTAAAATATGTTACCAGCTCAATGGAAGTTTGCGATGAATCTTTTCTAGCGCAAAAACGCAAAACGTCAAATGTAGATACCTCAAATAATCTACGGAATTTTCCCTATCTCTAATTTATCTTCAATTTGAGCCCAATACGAAGTTTCTACGTCCTTTCTGAGCTGGGTACTGGACCAAAATGTGCCAAAAAATGAACAATTTGTCAAAATTCTCAAAGATGAAAAATTGCTTAAGCTTTCACTCGATTTACTCGTAAAATTTAACGCTGATTTTGAAAAAAAAAAAAAAAAAACTGAAAAATCTTACTAAGCCTTAAAGTGGAAGAATTGCCGTTTCATCGGCTACTAATGACCATTTTCTCAACTACTGGTGGCCATTCTCTCGGCTACTACTGGTGACCGTTCTCTTGACTACTGGTAACTGTTCCATCGAGAACTTATGGCCGCTCTGTCGGCTACCGGTGACCGTCTCTCGGCCCTTATTGGTGACCGATTTCTCGGCTACTTATTGGTGGTGGATTAGACGGACAGGGAGCTTGCTAATGGTTTTGGAGAACATGAACGGGCCCGCGTTTACCAAACATTCGCTGGACTGTAATCAAGATCTTCAGAAAGCCTCTCTGCATTTTCTAAAAGGAAAGTCAATCAACAAGCGAGAGAGGAATTCGAGATTTTCATAGCGTTTCATCAAGATGAGGTCACCCTTCTGAATAATACATCTGGCATACTTTTCAACTCATTTATCAGGTACATTGTATAACTATTTTCTGGTCTGTACTTGTTTTATGTTTAATTTTTTCTTTCTTTGCTTCCTGTATCTTAGTCTCATAGTCTTACTCCTTGTTTGCCTGAAGATGGTCGGCTTGCGTGGATTGGAATCGGGTTGCGTGTAACGTACTTTATCTTACGTGTCTGTAAAATGATATATTCATGTATTTGATTATTACGTCTCTTACCTACGAGGACTTCCTCTCTTTCTCTCCTTCTTTTGTCAATGTCCTTTACGTTATCTCACAGTTCTTCAGTGTTGTTACTGCATAAACTTAGAATCTTTCAAGGAAGAGCCAGTCGTCAAGACGATTTCACCAATATGCACATACGTTATAGTGGAGGCGAATTAGACCTTAGTCTATGCATTTTGGTGGTAACGGTGGGAAGTTGTGAAAACCTGTGAGGTATGGTTCTGGGAACAACCTATTAAAGTTGCCGCCCCCACCTGCTGTGCAAAATATTTTCTGGTACTTTTTGGCCCCCAAATTGATTTTTTTCGGTTTTTGGCGCATATCTTGGGAAATATTGACTGTAGATGAGAAATTTTGGCAATAAAAGATTCGCCATAAATTTTATGACATCTTAGAGTATCCATTTATTAGCCTACGTCAAATGCTGAGCCACCAAATGCCGCTAAGAATCAGGAAAATACTGAGAAAATGCAATTCTTCGGTATTTTTCGTCGTTTTTTCATCTCAAGATTGAAGAAAGTTGGTTGGATGGGGGGGGGGGGGAATTTGGTCACGGAAATTCTTGTCGTGAAATTCACTACTAGATAGAGAATTTTGATCATTAGCTATTCGCCCATGCCACTTCTGCCTTCTACAGAAATGGGGAAGAGAACGAGTGTCGAAAAAGTATTGAACCTTAATGCAGAAAACATGATCAACGTTTTCAACAACGCTGAAAGTACTAAAGACGAGATGTTCACTGCGGCACGCCGGTCCATCACATTGTTGTACGGCTCGAAGGGCTTCAAAAGAACAGTGTTTATCTGGCTTCGCTGCCTCCTACATCTGACGCCATACGTCAACACGTATTTCAAACGTTTCACCAAGTTCAGACGTAGAGAGGAAATTTGATGCAGCCCTCAGATTGGAGCTGGTAGTTACGAGATGGACAATTGATACCAATCATGATGAAGAACCCATCCGCACCAGACGCGTTATTACATATTTTGATTTCATGCGAATGCTTGAAACGCTATTTGTCAGTATGCACTTGCAAAAAAGCCGGTCAGTCACACCAAAAAAAGAATGAAAACACATCCTCGTTAACTCGATGTCTGTCATCTCGAGTTCCTAATGACACTGAATGTTACCTTGATTACTCGAAAACACTGCACCTCTAATTCAAATGTTGGTCCCTTTAGCTTCGAGTTATCGAGGATGTACCGACTGTACATATGATAAAATTCACTCCATCTTTCATGACCGTACGAGTAACTAATTCTCTATTTTTCGTTATTTTAGAACTGAAATGCTCCCAGTTATGTTCAGGATGCATGAGAGTGTCTTGCCTGAACGCCGAGGTTGAAGCCGAAAGAATGGACAATTCAGGGGATAATGATTTAATGGACCTGCTAACGGATGATGATGAAATAAATTCAGCAGCGGATTCTGATTTACTTGAGTCGAGCGATAAAGAATAAAAAATTCCATTTTTGTATATTTCCTCAATTACATACAAATTATAACGTACAAAAGTTTCATTTTTTGGACATCTCATCACATTATATATGGTTATTTCCAGAGTGTAGATGAAGTGTACAACTGAACCTAGATCAATGTTTTCTTTACAGCCTATATTTGATATCAAAGAATACAAAAAAGTCATCAGAAAAATACGTCATTTTTCTTACACTTCACTATTTCTGACGACACTTCTAGGCGATAGCTTGGACCTACGCTAATGATCAAAGTACTCTATCTAGTGGTAAATTTCACGACAAAAATTTCCGTGACCAAATCCCCCCCCCCCAACCAACTTTCTTCAATCTTGAGATGAAACCGAAAAACGACAAAAAATACCGAAGAATTGTATTTTCTCAGTATTTTCCTGATTCTTAGCGGCATTTGTAGGCTCAGCCTTTGACGTAGGCTAATAAATGGATACTCTAAGATGTCATAAAATTTATGGCGAATCTTTTATTGCCAAAATTTCTCATCTACAATCAATATTTCTCAAGATATGCGTCAAAAACCGAAAAAAATTAATTTGAGGGCAAAAAAGTGCCACGAAATATTTTTCACAGTAGGTGGGGGGCGGCAACTTTAATAGGTTGGTCCCGGGACCATACCTCACGGGTTTCTACAACTTCCCGCCGTTACCCCCAAAATGAATAGACCATCAACTTTTAGGTCTAATTCGCCTCTACTATCATGCAGTACCAAATTTTGAGATTCTCGGAGACATGCGTGTTGACAACAGGAAAAACCAGAATCACCCTTAGGGGGCCTTCAAATGTGCTTCGTACCAACATCAATATTGAATCGACGACCATGAAGATACAATGGCTAATGACAACGTCGTCCTCGTAGGAACTAAAATAAAAAAACTCGTATTTAAATAATCAACTACTCGGAAAATGAAGAAAAATTCATCCGCTTTAAAACTCCGAGGGTAGAGAAAACGAATTGCCTTGACTTTGTGTATGGATTATGAAAATACCGCGATAAAGATAAAGGGGAGTGAGCAAAATGTAGGATAGAACTGGTCGTATCGCCGACGCCGAAGTCTAACACATCGAACCGAGCAATTTTTACTGTCGCTAAATTATCCCGTCAGTCTGCGTAATCGAGGCGATGTTTTCTTTTTTTTCATCTTCTTCTTCTTCCTTCATCGTCTTGAAAATCGTATCAATGCGAAAGATTTTATTTTGCGCGATGATAAGTAAAACGACGACATCAAGTAGACGTTTCTTTTGAGCGCTCCGCCGTGTGCCACCGCTTTTCATCTCGTTTCTATCATAATGACTAGTAATTTTTCTCCTCGCTTCTACTCGCGAACTCGACATCTTCAAAACTCCAATCGAGCGTGGAAAATCGACGAATTTAGGCGATGAACGAAAGCGAAAACGCGAGAGGAGGGGGTAGGAGAAATGTAGAATGATAATATTCTCGTACCGATGAAGAAAAATTGAAGGCAAAGAATATATGAGTTACCCTACGAAGAAATGGGGTACCTATTTTGAAGGGAAACGCGGACGCGGTACCCGACGAAAAAAGAAAATTGTAATAGGTAACATTTCGCTCAAACTATTTATCAACGAGCCTTTGCGTCTTACCGTAATCGATTCCGGCTGTTTGAATGGGCAACCCTAATGCCGAAAGGAAATGCTAAAAATGTACGAATACTTGTATCAACATCAACAATCGGTCCCCGAAATTTTCTTTTTTTCTTTTTTCCTTTTGCTTTTTCCTGTCCGTCCTGTTCGTTACCCTACGACGTAATTTATTCGTCGTAATCTGTTGCTCGTTGTAGCGAACAACTAGTGGCGCGTACTTCGTTCGCCCACCGCTTGCTTCTTCCATTTTCGTCGGAATTCTCGTCTTGTCGAACCATCATTCTTGGTACTTCACGAATTGGAACACGAAGTTCGAGGACGTCAAACATGTACCCAAGGTGGAAGAAAAAATTTACAGCTTCTTACATTACGTGTAGAAGCAGCGAAATACACACGATTTGGTTTTTCGTTGCAAATGCTCCTATCTTTGCGATGAGAAGTCCGCCGGTTTCAAAGTCGCCGCCTACTCTTTCATAAATCCGCTCCTGCAACTATTCCAAGTTCTTCCCTTTTTGTAGGTCTTACATCCTAAAAGCTCAGTTGTATTTTCATAAACACCACGAATACGTACATTGACGGCTTTTGAAATCCTTCCCGCTCATGATATAGTCAACACTTTTACAGGTTTTACCTACGCTGTTTATAGGGCCTAAAGCTGAAAAATTTTCAATCCTTTTGTCTCATACAATAAGAATTTCTCAATTTCGAAAAGGGGTGTTATAGAGACTTGCTATTGTAGAAGGATTTCGATGAAACCGAAAAGGAGACCGTTTGTCTGATAACGTGAGTTTAGCGTGGAACCCCCTTACACTTCTGGTGAAAATGTAACGTTGTATCTAATGATGAATATAGATTATAGCATCTCACGGATCACAAAACTGAATTGAATGGATACTATCTGACCGGGTCGTGTTAATGCGACAGCAGCACGAACTGCCGAAATATGTGGTAACTTACTGTATAAGAGTTTCCATTAGAGGATCAAGCCGCAATACTTGAATTACGTAGGCTTATTAGGGGATGCAGATTTTCGCTTCGCGGTCAAATCGCATGCTTACCCAAGGATGAAACCATCTACGTCCGTATCGACGTCAAAGATCGATATCTAGAATCGATATTGAAGATTTATATCAACGGTTTTGGAGGCTAGAGGCACTTTGCCCCTGAAGGTACCTTGCCTCCAGTGAGGCGGGCGGGCGGAGGTTAGCTAAAATTTCAAAGGCTCACTGGAGGCTTCGAAGCGCCTCAAAGGACCCTTCTGAAGGCATCTGGAGCTACCCCCAAAGTGCCTCCGGAATGCTAAAGTGAGGATTTAAACCAAGGTGTTGGAAGCTGGAGCATTTTCACTCCGGAGGTACTTTTTTTCACCTAAAGGCTTGGAGGTGCTTCCAACGACCCTTTAGGAGGCATTTGCTTTCAGCAGTATTCTATTCCTTGAAACCTCATCCAGCCACTTTGAAGCTAGCTCTGCTCGGTTCGAATAAAAGCCAAAGTTTTAAATACTCCTTCTGAATATTATCTGTCATCTGGCAACACTGATAGGCCAATATGTTACATCTGGTCTCACTGATCAACGTTACAAGTCTTTGAAGGCGTCTCCGATACTGCCTCCAGAGGAATTTTCTCCACTTTCAGTAATTGCGCTGGAGGCACTTGGAGGTACCTCAAGAGACATACTTTGGAGGTCAGGAGGCGTCTCCAAACTTGTCCACTGGAGGCAACCGGAGTCGGAGGGTCATTTTCTGTATTCGTTCTGGAGGCGGAGGCCTTCAAAAGTTAGTATGCCTCCACCCTTGATTTATATCAAGGGTGTTGGAGGCATAATTATTTTTGGAGGTCTCCGGAACGAATACAGAAAATGACCCTCCGACTCCGGTTGCCTCCAGTGGACAGGTTCGGGAACGCCTCCTGACCTCCAAAGTATGTCTCTAAAGGTACCTCCAAGTGCCTTCAGTACAATTACTGAAATTGGAGAAAATGCCTCCGGAGGCATTGTCGGAGACGCCTTGTAATATTGATCAGTGTGATCAGATGTAGCATATTGGCCTACCAGTGTTGCCAGATGACAGATGATACTCAAAAGGTGGATTCAAAACTTCGGCTTTTAGCCGACCGAGCAGCGTTAGCATCAATTGTGGCGAATAAGGTTTTAAAAAAATGCCTCCTAAAGGGTCTTTGGAAGCACCTCCAAGCCTCTAGGTGGGAGCAAGGTACCTAGGAGGCAAAATGCTCCAGCCTCCAACACTTTGGTTTAAATCCTCACTATAGCACTCCGGAGGCACTTTATGGGTAGCTCCAGACGCCTCCAAAAGGGTCCTTGGAATCGCCTCCGTGCCTTCAGTGAGCCTTCAAAATTTTAGCTAGCCTCCGCCACCTTCACACTGGAGGCAGAGGCGAAGTGCCTCCAGCCTCCAACACCCTTGATTTATATTTAAAGTACATTTTTAAATCGATACTGAAATCAATATTCAAACACTATGTTAGATATCAATATGGAAATCGATGTTTGACGTCGTTATTTTACTGACATTCAACTTGATTTTCCAATGGGGTAAGTGTTGAATAGTGTGCCAATGTTATGTGCATGCGTGTGTAGTATGTGGGAAGGAGGTACCAGTGAGCGCGGAGTGAAAATCAGCTGGGTACTACGTGGAAGAGTAAGTTGAGTAAAAGTGCTCAATTGAATTATATTTCTGTTGAGAATATTGTTTTGAATATGAAGAAAACGAATTGCAATATTGAAGATGATTGAAGCACACGATGATGGGTACGAGCGATTATAGTAGAACAAACAGACCTACATCGTATTTGCACTCACGGCTCAAAATATATGATAGACTATAAAAGCGTTACAATTTGGTCCAAATTGCAAACTTATGAAGCAGCCATTATCTGCCTCTCAACGTCATACTTCGTGTTTTGGACGATTTTTCCTCCTAAAATTATTTCTTATTCACATGTGTCAAAAATAACGAAAAGACGCTCCTGGAATATTAATATGAAATGAGAAACAAAAAAAAAAAGAATTCGACCTTACAAACGTAGAGTTCAGAACTATACCGCGCAAAACACCACACTCGACATCGTATCGTAGCTAGACGGTAGACGAGGAGAGGATAGAGCTGTGATCATGATTGAGATGAAAAAGAAAAAGATTGGACACGTTCAAACCAGGATGACGACGCCCATGATGTTCGCCGAAACGACATTTATTAAACTTATGAAAGGAACTGCATGCGGTAAATGTACCGCAAATTATTACCGTCGATACGTTATAATTTCCTATCATTCGCTCAAATGGAGTTCTCCGTACCGCCTTTCGTTCGTGCGATAATTTTTGTTTACTTCTGACAGTGAAAAAAATTACATTGGGAGCGTACGTTTTTAGAAACCCTCTGTTGCCTTACTCTTTCTTGAGAGCTTTATCAAAATATTTAGTATAACGATCGTTTATCCGAGGGCTCGAAAAATTATTTTCTCAAAAGAAAAAGTTCATTGATGATAGAAATCAGTACAACGAGTGTGTTGCTATAGCTATAAAACGTATTTAAGCGAGGATAGGGGAAGGAGGAGAAGGAAAGGAAAGGAAAAAATGAGCCTCATCAGCATGCAAAGTAGACGCTGTGTCACTCGTTAGTGTCTTCTTCCAACGACTGCATACTGATCAGAAATTGCACGTTGCCTACTTACAGTAGTTCTTGGTCAAATTCCCTAGAAAAAGAAGAAAGAAAAAACGATGTACGAGAAGCACAAGACATGCACACAATTGCACATTTTTACGAAAACTAACTCGAAAAAAAAACGTAGTCATACTTTCGGTCTTTGGACAGAAAAAGGGAGGAGAACAAAAGTAGCCGCATTTTTTTTACCACTCGAATGTGGTGAATGTCACCTTCGTGACTGTTGAATTACCTTGCTCGACTTTACTACGTCATCGTTCATTAAAAATTACATTTCTAATTTTGGATCGAAAAGCAGGAAGGGCATATAGACGAAGGTGGAGAGCTGTAGTTTCGTTGTTACTGACACTAAATCAGCGTTATGAAGCCGAGACAGAAATGTATTTTTAATCGTGAGGGTACGATGACTAAATCATTAGCTCAAAAGGTGAGTTCCACGAAATCAGATAATTTGTAAAACGTCGTAATTTCATTACGCTTATGCTACTCCGAAAAGTGAAGATACCGCGTCAAGAAAAGAAATATATACAGTACGAGTGTATCGAAAATACTCATTCGAGCTTTTTCGACGCCGCGATCGCGTATACCTACAGCCAAATGAAATCGCCGTATCGCGTGATTCGACTTCACCGCACAAGACGAATGATGATAAGCGACTTAAAATTTTACGACTGAACCTAAATACAAATATTGGCAATGCTATAATACCTCGCAGAGGGCTTGTTTTCTCGAGGTTTGTTCGGGCCATTCATCAGTCGTAGTATTTTTAGCGAGTAAAAAGATCTGGAATTCATTTCGAAGCTCGGATATAACGAGTTTTTCATTTATTTGAGAAACGATAACCTGGCCCAAAATACGAGACACACAATGTGGAAACGAAAGTTGTAATTATTTCGAATCATGTTTATCGTCCGTACTCGAGAAGAGGATGAGAATTGTTGTGGGAATATTATTATTGAACTGTGCGGCAAGGAATACCCGGAGAGAAAAAATCGTTAACCCGCACTGACAGGATGGGTTCGCGAATACTTCCCTGAAAATTCGTTACTAATCAGTTTTGAAAGTTCGGTGCTGGTTGTCGAACTTTCTTCTACGTCTGCTGTTACAAAACTCTAGCATCGTTCTTATGAGATCATCCTGGTCAAAGGAAACGGAGAAGACTAGCCTGAGCGTGGGGATACACTTACTTCTTCTCCCGTAATAGAGTTCTCGAGGTTATGGATTAATGTAATGATATAGGTGTATACTGGGTTATATTATTGACAGAAGAAGGAGAGGAAGACTATTGATCAAACTAACTTCCTCCTCCGGTTAGTTTGATCCATCGTTCCCGCCCTCTTCCTGTAGGTTACTTTGAATCTGAAGAGTGTTTAACCTCGCTCCAACATAATGACTGAGAGACTGATCTATAAAAATATGTATCCTTGTTCCTTATAATTATGTAGTTTATCTCCCTTTCTTGGCCGGCATGCGGCAGATTTTCCAATAACATGGTTTCATTTGTGTTCTTACACTTCCTTCATCATTGGCTACCTCTTGCATTTCAAGAACTCTTTCCCTGTAGAAGTGCGGTGTTTATATTTGTAAGTTTTATGGAGTTTGTCTTGTATCATTTACAATATCGATACTGGAGTGGTTGGAATGCATTTTTCGACTCTTCGCGATTGACCTTCTGAATATTCAATTTTTGCAAAATATCTTCTCAGTGCGTATTATTTTTCTAAGTAAGCCACAGTCATACTCATTGACCAAACTACACAGGGAAGATTATTGAATAAATTTCAAGGCCGAATCCGTCGCTCAATATTGTTAGCAAGGTACTTATGGTACCAAAACTTGAGTCCGTCAATTACTTGTAATTTCCCACCTCTTTCGCTCAGCATTGACATCTTCACAATTATCACAACACCTCGGCAAATACAATGTCACAATGACCCTTGTGTAAGTATTACCTCATTCCGATAATCATATCGACAAACATGCCAGCACGCGCCTTTTCGTGATTCATCATGTACTTCACAATATTTGTTGAAAATTATAACTAGGAAATATACTTACATTATTTTTTTATTGCAAAGCCTACTCACAATGTACTGCACACATCAAACATGTGAGCAGTCAGAGTGAAAGTATCACTCGCGTTTGAAGGGAAAATAATGAATACAGTTTTGGTTGGGACGCAAGTAGATATATAATGTATGTTCTGGGACACTTTAGGATAGACAACTTTTCACCCCTTTTTTACAACATTTTTCACTGTTTTTCATACACATATTTTTTTACACCATTCTCTACTTTTGTCATAAAAACAGCTTTTTTAAATTTTCATCTATTTTTACATATTTTTTTAAAATTATCTTTTTCAAATTATTCTGATAGATAACTTATTAAATTACTTTTTATCCCTTTTTTACAACATTTTTACTTATTTTTAATTTTTTTTTTAAAATCGTCTCTTAAAATTATACTCAAATATCCAAGATATAGATTTATCCAAAAATATCACAGATTTATCTCACTTTTATCCACAGATTTATAACTCTAATTTAATATGAAGATTCATCGTAAATGTTTGACATTTATTTCTGATATTTATCAATTTCTATTGGTTATAACCAGAGCCCGGATTTTTAATATTTATAATTCAATTTTTGGTACTAAAACTTTGATTTTTGATATTATTCGGTATTTAGAAAATAATGACCATTTTTTACACAATTTTGCGTAAATATTGGTATATTTTAGATGAATTGATGGCCAGTTCTTGGTAAAAATGATGCTTTTGGTATTTTTAATCTACATTTTTGGTATTTTACCAAAAAATCCAGGCTCTGGTCGTCAACACCTGAAAATTGGACAGAGGTTAAGAATTCACTAGAAGTACCACAACTGGAATGTACTAGAAATCACAGAAAATGGATAAATCCAGGCATGGGAAACAAAAAAATTGTTGATTTCATTTTGTTTTTGTTATCAACTTTTGTAGTTTTTTGTTTTTGTTAAAGTTTTGTTACTCGGAAAATTTTTCATTTGTTTGCAAAAGAATTTGTTTGGAAAAGTATGTTTCTCTATAAAAATATGTTTTTTTCATATAAAAATGTTTTTTCAGTAAAATTGATTTTGTTTATTTAAAGTTTCATTTTGCGCAGATTTTTCATTTTTGTTTTGTTAATTTCAAATGCTAAATTTTGTTTTAATATTGTTCATAGTTATTAAAAAATATAATTTGTTTTGTTGGATACAGTTTCATTTTTGTTTAGTTTGCCTTTGCCATGGATAGATCTAATCAATATAGACTAGCTGAAGTACCATCTTGAAACACCATCAGTTTGGTAATGGGTGTTGTTCATTGTTCCCCTAATTTTGAGTACTGTAGTGTACTAGTATTTGTTTGCTCTGGGCTGCATCTTGAATAATGTGAGGTACTTAGTAAATTGTGTTGGACCATTCAAGTTGTGGTTTTAGTACCTAAAGCTAACACATATCCTCCAGAGACTTGTAGTGTAGCCTTTCACATGCTTAGTTGTTCTCAGAAGCTTACTAACCAAAGGGCTCACCCACTCTCAGCTTGTTTGTCTCTCTTCCCTAGTATTGTTGGGATACACTTCTATAAGGTAGATTTTATACGGTCCTGCAAGTTATGGCCAAGCATACTGAACGAATGAAATACTCAAAATAGTAAAACGAGGAGTAAACTAAACAAAGCCACAGAAATACGATTACACACTGGAGCGCTTTCGATTACCATGTCACTGTTGACAATGGTTTATTAATCGAAAGCGCTCCAGTGTGTAATCGTATTTCTGTGGCTTTGTTTAGTTTACTCCTCGTTTTACTATTTTGAGTATTTCATTCGTTCAGTACTTCTATAAGGTATTGGTTATATCGGTTTTACTACAATTTAAGAGTATGTTGCGCCAAGTAGCTGACCCTAGTTTAGTTTAGTATATATTATGAGGTAGCAAAGGTCAACATTTTTTTAGTTCCTAAAGCAAAGCTCAGTATACTGTAGACAGTACGTTGGGCCCGGCATAGAGAAAGCCAATTATTGGGCGCAGGATGAGCTAGTCAGTATATTGTACGTTATGAGAACTAAAGGGTACAGGTCTCAAAGTATTGAAGGGCACAATTTTTGAAGTCCTCAAAGTAAGTTAAGGTCACTGGTGCACTAATAACGTCAACAAACGAGACAAAAAATTGTGACGGTTTTTCTAGTAGTCCCTACCAAAAAGCCGTTAAAAAAATGTGACAAGTTTTTAATAGTAGTCCAGTTTTATAAATGGATAAAGTTTTTACCATAATCCCAAAATAAAATTCATCTTTCTGCATTACGGCTCTAAAATGTATCACTAATAATCAACATTATACAGAATCATCATGTTATTGCTACAGAAGCTGAAATAAGAAAAAGGCCTGCAATGTAGATTAGATTTATGGAATTACTGTTCAATTCAAAATGAATGCGGTCGCATTGTAATTATTCTATGAATGTCATCTATATTGACATCACATAGGCCGCATTCCTTGATTTCAGGTTTCTGTAGCGATAGGCTAACAATAATGATTTTGTGTAATGTTGATTAGTGATACATTCGGAAGGTAATGCAGAAGGATAAATTTGTTTTTTAATTTTATAAGTATTTATGAAAGTATTTTATTTTTATATGCTTATTATAAGACTAAGGAGCTCAAGAGCAGGTAAAATGAACATCCATCTTGTTTTTCAACTGAACTTGGCGCTGAGAACTGTTGAGCTGGAAGTCTGCAATATATCTATAAACATTATTAATTTATTATCAGCAAATAAACACCCTGTTGGATACGCTTATCAATAGAGCTTTTACAATCTTTACATTTTTTCATCAGTTTGCAGGAAAAATACCACAAGAGCAAGAAAACAGATAGATAGCGTTACTCTCATTCCTTTTTTCTTGCTCTTGTGGTATTTGTCCTGCAAACTGATAACAAATGTAAACATTGTAAAAGCCCTATACCAATATTCTCATACAGTCGTTGACTATATACCTCTTATGGACTGAGCTTTGTCCATATACTGCAAACATGTAAAGCGTGCGGAGGACTCCAACATAAACAGTGCGGAGGAGTGCGCGGAGTAACAGCTTCTCCTCCCTCTGCAATCAACCGCGTCGCCTATTTTGAGTCCTCCGCATTTTATTTTCTCATCATATCTTTCCACGGGTAAACGTTGTCTTAGCTCAGTCTATAAGAGGTATAATATAGTCAAAACATACAGTACTTAGGTATTGCAGACTTCCAGCTCAACAGCTCTCAGCAGTCAGCGCTAAGTTGAGTTGAAAAACAAGATGGAGGTTTATTTATTTGCTATGGAATTCCCTAGAAAGACTGGGACATTTTGTTATTATTAGATTAATCTGTTTAAAAACGTTACGGCACAATATCGATATACCTATTGAAAGATTTACTTCATGGTATATTAGGAAGATTATGACGCGTTTCGGCAAATGGTTTGTCTAAAGATGGTCGTGCGCCAAAATGCGTCACAATTTTTCCAATATACAACGAAGGAAATTTTTTGATATGTTGATTTTGTTCTCATTCACTAGAAACACATTTCTTTTTTTACTTATTCACTTACAACTCTCATTTGTTGTCTTCATTTGCGTTCCTTTGCAACGTTCACCGCAATGCTAGCAAACCTAGTGTATTTTTTCCCAAGTGTGAACTTTGGAGCGCTAATGCTTCATTCAAATATCTCGCAGGTGACACGCCAGCATTGCTACAAAAAAAAGAGTATTATACTTCTGAATATTCTGATAAAGGAGTACATTTTTTGAAAATTCTCGTAATTTAAAAAATAAAAAATGAAAGAATTTCTTTCATTTGTTAATAGGTAAATTTTTGGTCATTTGTTCAGTTTGCTTCAGTTGTTTGTAGTTTGAAGTCGTTTGTTTGCAGACAGAAGTGTTTGTCAACTAACATCCTCCCATATCTGGTTTGTAGTGCTGCTAAAAATTGGTATCCTGATCACTAACAATAGGCAACCTTTTCTCAGAGTTCATCTTCAGATTCATACATGGAAAAGAGTGTATAAGCCTCCAGAAGAATGGGGATGGTGAGGTTCTAATTTCACTTCAATCTCAACCTTTCATGTTTCTGCTCCAAATTGTCTCTCGAATTCGATCTGATTTGGCTGCGCAAAAGAAAGTACAATTGATGATGTAATTTTTATGAACAATTTTGTTGATTCTCCTCTTACTTCTTCATCCCATAAGATTTCCAATATTCAATTGAAGTAAACAGTTTGACAAACTTTGAAGGTCTCTAGTTTTTTTTTTTGTTATCATACTTGTAAGTCTAAAATATTTAATTTCGTTGGTATTTTGGGCTTGAATGCTGTAGAGGGATAAGAAAGGGAGGAAGATGTTGACTATTCAAAAAATATGAGATTTGCTCGAACCAACCAAGCAGGAAGATTTTTATAATTTGGTACATCTAATTCGACATGTAAATGTTAAATGAAATATGTATATGAATTGCTCCTATTTTTAGAACGAAGGCATATTACAAAGGATATAACTTATGATCCACGCCATTTTAAACGATGCAGTAAGGATCAGTGCACTATTGTCAATTATTCAAGACTTCATTCCCATGATTACGGACTGCACGAACCAAACGGATAATTGTGAATTATGAAACATAATTTTTGGTCTGATACAAACATCATCTGTAATGTCCAAAAAAGACATAGTCTATCTCTTCGCTTGTCTTCGCAAAAAAAAAAGTTCTGTTTTTACATTCCTATAAAAAGTTGGCAACAGGTTATATGAGAGTCTTACGTTTTGGTGCAATCAAGGTCATTCTGACGAGCTCGCGAAATGTTTATCCAAATAAAAAACGTTTTCTCAAATAGAATAAATCCGCTTCGTTTACGTCGTTTTGACTTCGACAAATACGAAGAAGATTTTTCGATGATGTGTTGCATATATACTACACAATGCCAACACGTACATACACAGAGTAGTCGAGCACGTATGTACCTATATTCGAAAATTCTACGTAATCTCTTCTATGATGAGGAGGTAAACACGAGTGTCTCACGTAGACACAACGACTTAAGGTAATCTACACGCATGCTATGACTGTAGTACTGGAAAAAGAGAACGAACAAAAATCAAGGAAATGGTAAATACCTTTTATCCTACGATGATATTTACAAAACCTAACAAGGCAAGAAGAAGGAGAGATACCAGTAACAAAAGAAAGGGAAAGAAAATACGATAAGGAAACTGATTGAATACCGGTACTCGCATCTGGTATTTTTCGCAGAAAAAAAAAAAAAAAAAAAAAAAAACGAAACGAAACGAAACGAAACAAAACGAAGAAATAAAGAATAAAACGTCTTTTACGAGAGTAGGATAGATTATTGTCAAATATTTACTTCGTTACTTTTCCGTTTGTTCATCATGTCGAGATTTTTTTAGCTGATAATGTCTTTCGAAAAACGATTCGATCGGGTTAATTTGTCGCTTCTGGCTATTATGCAAACATATTCCAAGTAAGATATATGAATAACGTAAGCAATAGTTTCAAAAATATCAGAAGGATGGTGTTCTATTCTTAAAAAAATCTAGTTCTGTTCTTGTAAGTCCAATCATCAATCCCCACCGGCGTCCCAGTCCCTCTCGAGGTCCTAGATCAACACTTTAGTACAGGATACAAAAGCCAGCCCCACAGTCTTTATACTAGGCCAATAATTCGACAAAGGAGGACAATTGATAGAACCGGTTACGCCCTGTCTCAACTGAGCTATGTCTATATAAAGCGTTGATGACAAGATGTGATAAGATAATTGAGGGGCGAAAAAGAGCATTGCAGTACATCATTGAGAGAAAGAAAATCATCATCCCATTTTCGCAATGTGTCGCACTGTCTATATTATTTTCCCCTAATTATTATGTTTATTTCTTCGCAGTCTTTAAAAAGGCAGATAAAATAGTCGAAGATGCACAGCTAATTACAACGGAGGCTGTAAATGACCAATCAAAGCTGAAGCACGAGCCCAAAAAACTTCCGTCACGTCTCAAGACTTTTGAAAAAGTATCTTATTTTTCAGTACGTGGATTGTGAGAATGTAAGACCGCTCGATGATTGTGATACCTTTTCCACTTACTTATGTTCTTATAATATAGTCTATGTTCCATACAGTCTCAGTGAAATACTATTTGTCATTTCACTAGGAACCAACCTAGTACCCTTTTCCACTAATGCGAAAGCGAATTGAGCAACAAATTCAAAATTACTGAAATCGATTTTTTTTTCCTCTCTTTAATTAAAGTATCAAATACGTCAATCTTTGAATAATCGAGCTGAAAAACATCGTGTTGGAAACATGGAAATATCGGTAAACACCATCTTAATTTCTGCGAAAATATTCTGATTCAAATTTACCTTTCTCAACATTTTGTTAAACCTCGTTCAAACGCTATAGTCCAGTACATTTTCTCACATTCCATCTTGCCACTCTTAATTTATGACTTGAATTATAACACTCTTGACGTACATACTCATGCCGGCAAAAGAGGACCTTTTTTTCATAATATTAATTTTAACATTTTCATTATTTTTCTTCCTCTTCTATTTTCTCTCTCCTTCTCCTTCTGTGTCGCTATAAATTACAAAACACGCAGATTACTTTTTCTTATTCGGTGTTGCGGATTTAATTACAACACGACTCGAGCATTTACTGCACAATGCACACGTGTTCACTCGAGCATTGAAACATTTTTTTTAGCGAAAATGAAAAAAGGAAACGCGAGGGAAAAAAAGAAGATAGTGAGATGAATCGATTGGACTGAAAAGTTTTCGGATTTTCTCATACACTTTTTTATTGACTTTTTTCTCTCTCTCATTCTTGAGCTTCCTCTTTTTTTTTTTTTTTTCCTAGTCGAAATTTGTTCAATGAAGAAAGTTTAATATCACGAAAACATTACCAGCCTTGAGTGCTGTTATTGCCATTTCCCCTTTGTTTTCAAGAACCATCTGGCTACCTCTAAGAGGAAGAGGAATGAGCGGCCACAGTGCTCGCCAAGACGAGTACCAAAAGTATTCGACTTTCTTTTATGGACTACCACTCGTTTAGGGTAACCTTTTGTTTTTTATTTTTGAAAACATCTTCGAGCTAGTTGTTTTTAATTTGGTAAACGTAAAAAAGAGAACGATTTTTTCGCGAGCGTGAAAAGAAATCCAATGCCTAGGTCTGTCTTTTCAACAGGTAAGAAATATAGGTTGGCAGTTGTACTACTCGTAATACCGTACAAATTGTGCTCTACCAAAAAAGTAAACGACCAGAAACGAGGCGTACGCATTATTAAGCACGATTTTTCCGCAGACCACACCGCGATCGCGCTATTCAAACCGCATCCGTTTTTCCCTAGAGAAAAGCTCCGAATTTTTCATTTTTCGCGGTCATTTAACGTGATTTATAGGCAGCCTTTTAATTTAAATTATCGGTTTTATCTTTGAAATGCGAACCGGCATGACGTTATGTATCACGCTAATTATGCGGACGAGCAGAAGATAAGTTAGACGACATTCATTGTACCGCGGTTTATGAGCAGCACGATGTTATAGAGCAGATATAACAACAATGGCCAAACGCTCTTTCGCACCGTGCCCTCCCCTCCGCCGTGGAATCGCATCAGCCGTTTTAATGGCTTTGAAGACTTTTAACGGAGATCAGACGGGTAGTTGATCGCGCTTCATACGATGAGTTTCAGGAAGTCTTTTTAAAAACGGGCTTAATCACCCCTCCCTATGAAGCACGTGCCTCCTTATCCGTATTTGGCTCTTCTTTCTTTCCGTTTAGCTGTGGGTGTCTTATTTTCTTACGTTTTCGGTTCCACTTGTGTCGACGTACACATCGCGATCGTTTCAGTTATTGCCAGGCTTCGGCAATATCTTCCATACTAAGTGATTTAGTTCAATAAATGTCATACGCGTATAAGGAACGTTTAACGGATTACAGTCTACCGGGCACAAACGCTTCTGGTCGTGAGTAAACACATTTTCAAAGGTACTAAAAAGTACCCCAAAGAAAGAGTTAAAGGTTATACGAAAAAATACGATCCATCATTTTTAGACGTTTCAAAAATATTTACATTGACTACAGTGTTCGAAAGGCAATCTTTCAACATCATGAAGAAAAACGTATTACCGCGTAACTAACGTAAAAGTGGAGAAGAAAAGAGGGGAAAAAATTTCTGAAATGAGGTCGGATAGAACGTTTCAGAAGCAACTCACTGTACAAAATTAAATGAAAAATTTCGCAGTTTCAGATAAGGAAAATGTAATGATGTAGACTAGAGCGTCGGCCGCCCGTACTTATGAACAAGACAGCAATATTTTTTTTTCTAAATGATAGTGGTTTGACGATCCAAACCATGCCAAATGAATTTCGTGATTAGAAAAGCGCGACGATATTTTCTACGAGCGCACCAATGATCAGGCGCTAGCGCGGTGAAGTCATTTCATGCAAACGATATTTGCACTCCGCTCTCTATAGGCATTCTTCTCAACAACTTTAGATAACCGCATTTTCCAAGACAACTTTTGTGGTACGATAACAAAAGAAGAACCAAAGAAAAAAGAAAAAACTCTATACGGATCATGTAGAATCATCTTCTTCTTGTCGCCTTCTTTTTTCAAAGGTTGGTCATCCATATGGCTATTCGGATTCTTGAGACAGCACCACGAAATATTTCCATTGACGAGCACCCGAGCCAGCGGCGTAAGTCCTCCTCGCGCCCCTAAAATGTCGGAAGAATTTTTTGATAATTTGTTTTGGATTTGGCGTTCCGAATTACGTAAGAATCCACATAAATTGCGAACCAATAGGAATATTTAGGTCATTTATACACAAGAACTCCTTCTAGTTAGGCGACCCGCCATTGCGGGGCCCCCCCTATGAGGTTTGGACCGTGGCGACATGGCTCAAATTTTTCATTCAACTATTCTAAATGTTCGTTTCAAATTTCGTGATTTCAACATGAAATGCAAGGTTGATCTCATAATTTACACTAAGCCGCCGAGTTAACAGTGCACTATATAAAATAATTGCATAATGCCCACTCTTTATTTCCTAGTGATCAACTTATCGTCATCTCCTAAGCAGATATATGATGGGTGAACGACAGTGGTTCCATTTCTTCGAGACACTTCTTCTTAAAATTGGACTACACCAGGTTGGTTCCTCTTCTATGTGCCAGCCCACATTTCATTTCCCAGTAAACAAGATGTCAACTAACAACTCAATAAAAAGAGAACAACTCGTTATCTTTCCGGTCTTGAGCGCAGAAATGATGTGACTAATTATTTGGATTGAACTACTCTCTCAATTTCTACTTGAAATTGAACTACACCAGGATGGCTACTTTCCTTCTAATATTTTTCCAGTATTCCAGACCACTAATTTGGATTTTATTCACTTATTTAAGAAAGATATGAATCTTGTGCCAACCAAGAGATGCTTCAAATTTTTATAGATTTCAGAAATTCCTTGACTTTCGTGGACGACTTCTTCCAGACTTCCAAATCTTTCTACAAACTGTCCACCCTCTAGAACACATCCCTTGTACAAGTAGGGTCGCCATCCTAATATGAAGCAATGTTCACGGTCGTAAAGAGTCTTCTTAGGAGTGAACTTTGGAGAAAGTATTCGGCAATATAATTGCTCCATTTGGGGCACAACAGATTTCGCTGTCACCAGGTCTTTCCTCTGAAATCTTGGGCCCAATATGCCACCAAACTAGTAGTTTGAAGCCAGACACGACAATATAACGCAATAGTAAATCGTTGCTAAGGAATTAGCTGTAGATGACCGCTTACAACATCCTGCCAGTAATGAAAATTGCAAACAAGATTTATTACTTCAATTGGATAAATTTATTAAAAGTAAGGATAAATAAGCTCAATATTTATAAGATGTTGAAAGAACTTCAAAACGGAAAAGAAAAATGTTGCACAAAAAATGGGATCCAACCACCTAATTTGAGTATAGAATAGAAGTAAGGACTTACCGATGCGCAATGAAATTGAAGCCATATTCAAAGATGAAGGTGATGGAGTACGACCATTGGATCGTGGTACCCAAATTCAATCGAGAGATGTGACACTTGTGAATCTTTATCGATCCCAGATCCATCAGGTTATTTCGGTTGGGATCCGACGTTAATTTGTGTTGACAGATCAACGCACGCGGATTAAATACAAATGTTTACTTTTTGATCGACCAAACACGTTCATGTCATTTTTGTAGAGTGGAAGATTAACACACCGATTTGCAGTCGACGCTTACTGTAAGATGGAACCTAACAGAGTGCAGCAATTTATTCCTGGGAACTGACAAGATTTGCGAGTATAGATCTACACAAAGTTCTATATTATTACATGCATAGTCAGTTCAAAGAGGACAATCAAGGTACAATGGGAAGAAAAATTATTTTTGGGATATGCTCGATCTATAACCGAAAGATTTCAAGATGCCGTGACGATTGTAACAATGAAAACAAGTCCAAAACGACCGGAAATTACCAAACAATTAGAACCATATGAAACCGTGACGGCACGTCCAGCTGTGCTGAATTTCTACATGAGTGTAATCATTGAACTGGAGGGTGAGTGAGTGATTGCCCATGATTATCGGATGCAGGGATGATAACGAGTCGGCAAGAATGAGGAATTTAAGGTCAATTTTGCTGCAGACATGGCTGAGCTGTTGAGCCCCAGTGGGTTGTAGATAGTGGCTGTATTTTTCCTTTATTAGGATTACTCATGTAGTACCTTGAATATGTCTTTACAAAGACGCAGTTTGCTCAATTCAGTTCCAGTAATATAGCGATGTACAAAATTGTCCTTCTTCTCATACGAGGTTATGTACGTACCTCACTTCAGTTTGAGTAATGGAAATGAAAATAGTCATAAATACAATATCATCATCGTGTCTCGTGTGGAGAGTCGGAGAATAAATGATTTCGTAATATTCCCCAGGGAGAAATCTAGCAACACGAGACGAACTGTTAACCAATATTAGTGTACACTCTTTGGGCAAACAACTCCATAAATCAGAGACCCCAACGCTATCGAAGTGGTGAAACGCAATAGACTATGATACGCTAAAATAAAATCAACAGAAAGCGTGGAAATAGGTTGATTGAAATTATCATTTAATAAAAGAAGTATCGTGTATCGTATATTATTTTCCGTAACAGAATAAAAATGGCAATGGCAAAGGAAAAAAAGGAAAAGAAAAACGAAAAGCGATGCGAAAGAATGAACCGAATTTGATCCCTCAGCTGTTTCCGGCGATATAAGCCGATACACATAGAGAGCGAGGACGACGATGAAAAGACTAAGCAAAAAAATAAAGAAAAAAGAGGAAGATGAAGCAGGCACTACAACATTGACAACACGCGAATGCGAAAAAATAAAAAGAAAACCTAGTGCAGCAACATTTCCTATTCGGAAGAAAACCTAACGCAACTGATACGGAATTTTCTAGAAGAAAAGAAATAAACAAGATACTTACACTCGCCTGAACACATTTTTTCGTGAAATAAGAAGTTGGGAAATCGTTTTCTTTTATCTGTCGCTGGCTGTAGAAGAGAGTGCATGGTGCCGAGGTATACAAGTATACAGTGTAAATACTTGTATCTCGATGGACTGTCATTCGGGAATGGTACGACGCGGGAATAGAAAAACTATAAGAAACGTAAACTTGATAAATACTCCACGGACAGAATAACGAGCTACTGTACAGTAGGTTAGACGCTTTTATTTCATTTATTTATTAGAATAGATAGATCATGTTGTAAATTGAATTTATTTTTTCTTCTTCGATAAAACATGATTCTTATATTGGCGTTTACCCTTCGCCGGTCTTTCACCTCCTGCGCTCTGCTGTACAGTATGTTGGTGACTGCCAATTTTCGAGTTTGAAGTGGACAAATCGCAGACACTAAAATTTTGGCAAATGTTCTAAAGCGAGGCGAAGGAGTTGGAAGAACATTCTGAATGTTACGTCGGATTGATTTCGAAATGTATTTCAAAAATAAATCTCTTTCTTCAATTGTTATCAATTCACCTTACCCCTTGATGTTCATAGAGAAATCATGAGTGCCTAATTATTGTATATTTGAATTAGAAGGTCGGTTGTTTTTTTAATTTGGAAAATGAAAACAGGCATTCGACTCGATTTCGTGAGAAAAGTAGAAAGGCACCTCTACTATATTATAATATGTTACGACTACTCCGTAATCTTAGATTCATTCACGATTTCCGGCCTGAAAGCCAACTATATCATTCTTACGTGTGCGTATGAGATCGTGGTTCTACGACCTTCACCCGTTGTTTTACCATTGCGAGCGTCTGAATTCTTACAGTTACTGTATAAGAGTCGGCTCGCAAACCCTAGAAAGGGCGAAAGAATACAGAATAAACGAGGAGTTGACGGTAGCACCACTTTTTCAATCTAATTATAAAACGGAAGAGGGACATGTTACTAGCCTCTCCCTCTTAGTCGTTTCAGAGGGAGGAGGCCGAGCGTATAAGAAAAACGACGGCTTCCTTGACGAAGTTAAACGAGGAGCGCAGGGAACCTGTTCTAGGGGTTGAAAGATAACACCCGATATGTTCGCACTAGAATAGCCCCTTTAAGTAACTAGACATGCAACGCCTCATACACTAGTTGGCTTAGCCCCTTTATTGAGCCAAATATGCAATACTTCAAACACTATACGTCCCCTCTAACGACGACATACTCAACGATTAAAACGTACGGAGTAATTTGAATAGAGCCACAGAAATGAAAATACACCGGAGCGCTTTCGATTAAAAAACCATTGTCAACGGGGACGTGAAAGCAACTGAACGAACTTCGGCCGACAACAAGAACTACCGAGGAGGACATGACTGAACTAGCGAGTCATCACAATGTGAATCATACTCGTCAACTAATTCAATCAAACCCTCATCAGGTATGTACCTGTTCAGCACATTTAGGTTATCGTTATTCAGATGGCGAATAATTTCGATGTGTTCTAGCGCGGTACGTTTGAAAGCCGAGGACTCTCTATGGAGGAGGGACTCAGATCCCTCTATGAAACCATGGCCAGTGGTAATAAGATGGTCCGCAAATGCCGAATCACACAATTTCTTCTTTTCCCACGCCTTCCTATGCTCATCTATTCTAATTTTGAGCTGACGTCCAGTCTCGCCTATATAGATTCCATTACAATCACTACACTCAATTTCGTAAACCCCGCTTCTTTCGACCAGTGGGATGGGGTCCTTTAACTTAACGAAGAAGCTTTTCACAGTGTTAAGATTGTAAAACACTGGCCGAAACCCAAATGGGCGGAGGACACGACCTAATTGGGAAGAGAATTTCCCCAAAAACGGAAGCCTAATCCAACGTTTCCTACTATCTGACGCTGGATTACGGGGGAGGGAGGTAGTGGAATCAAGGCGTCCGCGATACCCCCCTCCCTCGTATAAATGATCTGGCTTTTGAGGTGATTAAGAGGATCAAGAGGAAGGTCAGGGAGGAGGGCTTAACCATAACTAAGGCTGATAAAGGGAATGCCATTGTCGTTATGGATAAGTCCTCTTACGTCTCCAAGGTCTATGACGTTCTCGACCAGTGTGGCGCCAAGGAAAATGCGGATTTCAATTTTCCAATCACGTCAAAGAAGTTAGACGTGTTATAAACACTTGTGAATTCATTATTAAGACCCCTAAGCTTAAAAGGATGCTTCTTGAGCCCAATCCAGTGCCGCCCCTCTTGTACAGGCTACCTAAGGTTCATAAGAGGGACACCCCGATGCGGCCGGTCGTTTCTTTCGTGTCTTCCCCCACGTACTTCTTGGCGAAATTTTTGGACCGTTGGTTCAAATCTAGAGTGGAATTTGAGTCATCCTACTCTGTGAAGAATTCGGTCTCTTTGGCTAATAAGCTTAAGGATGCCATTCTTCCGCCTGATTCAACCCTATGCTCCTTTGACGTTGTCGGCTTATTTCCGAGTATCCCTAGAGCTACTGCCATGCAACATATGGAAGACCTTTTGATCCAATCTAATATCTGTCACGAAGAGTTTACAGAATTTTTTAATTTACTCAATATTTGTTGGTCTCCCAACTTTTGCAAATTTGAAGGCAAATTTTTCGAATTTCCTGAGGAGGTAGGTATTCCTATTGGCTCTCCTCTGGGTTCCCTAATTTCGGAGGTTTTCATGTCTAAATTTGAGCTTGATCTCTTTTCCTCTGGTCAGGGGTTTTTGGGTCATATATATTATTGGCACAGGTACGTCGACGATGTGTTCTGTTTGTGGACCGGTCAACGGGATCTCCTTTTGGAGTTTCTCAGGTATCTTAACAGTTTACATCCATCCATCAAATTTACGTTAGAAGTAGGCGGTTCATCTATAAATTTTTTGGACCTTACTATCTCTAATAGAGAAGGTGCCCACGAATTCGCCATTTTTAGAAAAGATACCTCGACCGATATTACTGTCCACGGCAGATCTGTCTGCCCGGTTGCTCACAAATATGCCGGTTTTAATAGCTATATCCACCGGTTGACGAGTATTCCATTAGGTCAGCTCGCTTTTCAACAGGAGCTTTTGACTATAAAGAACTTGGCCGGAGTGAACGAGATCAGCTTGGATATTGACTTGATGGTCCATAGGAAATTGACTCGGAAATGCCTTGATTCCACTACCTCCCTCCCCCGTAATCCAGCGTCAGATAGTAGGAAACGTTGGATTAGGCTTCCGTTTTTGGGGAAATTTTCTTCCCAATTAGGTCGTGTCCTCCGCCCATTTGGGTTTCGGCCAGTGTTTTACAATCTGAACACTGTAAAAAGCTTGTTCGTTAAGTTAAAGGACCCCATCCCACTGGTCGAAAGAAGCGGGGTTTACAAAATTGAGTGTAATGATTGTAATGGAATTTATATAGGCAAGACTGGACGTCAGCTCAAAATTAGAATAGATGAGCATAGGAAGGCGTGGGAAAAGAAGAAATTGGGTGATTCGGCTTTTGCGGACCATCTTATTACCACTGGCCATGGTTTCATAGAGGGATCCGAGTCCCTCCTCCATAGAGAGTCCTCGGCTTTCAAACGTACCGCGCTAGAACACATCGAAATTATTCGCCATCTGAATAACGATAACCTAAATGTGCTGAACAGGTACATACCTGATGAGGGTTTGATTGAATTAGTTTACGAGTATGATTCACATTGTGATGACTCGCTAGTTCAGTCATGTCCTCCTCGGTAGTTCTTGTTGTCGGCCGGAGTTGGTTCAGTTGCTTTCACGTCCCCGTTGACAATGGTTTTTTAATCGAAAGCACTCCGGTGTTTTTTCATTTCTGTGGCTCTATTCAAATTACTCCGTACGTTTTAATCGTTGAGTATGTCGTCGTTAGATGTTTCTGGTCATATTTTAGAGAACCGAATTAATTGTACTCATGATCTTGTTGCTGTATGTCTTAGTGACGTATTTCATTGATGGGTCTCGCAGAGCGATGAACATTTTGTGCTGCTTTACTACTCGCAGAGAACGTGTAGCGTGATGGTTTTATATCCCATAGCGAGTAGTAAAGCAGCTAACGAAATGACAAGGACAAACATATTACGTTAATGTCCACATTGTGTTTGATAAAATATATCTCTTTCAAACCTTTACTTTCGTTTTAATGGGTATAATGTTCAGTCTGGCTGATGATTAAGATGATGACGTGAAAAGGGGAGTGTTCAAGTTTTCAATTAGTATAATCTTTGATAACGTTTGAATAATTATCTTCCTCTCTTTGTATCGTCTTGCTACCTTGAAAAAAACGCCAAGTTAAGAAAGACCATTTTGGTAATCGGAAGTCATAAATACTTTGTACATGGACAGTAACTGTACTTGATGAGCGGCGCAGCCTGGCTGAGGCTCGTTGATGAGAATAATATAAGAAACTAAAAGCGTATGTTTTCACACCGGCAGAATTTAAAAAGTTAAGCGAAACGCAAAATAAAATATTTCGATATTGGAGATTCTTTAAGTACCAAATTTTGAATGTAAAAAGAAAAACGAACCATGGTCTGCGAGCTATATTTTGTTTGTATGAAAAGCCTAGTTATAGTTTTTGGGTTCGGTAACATACGGAGTAACTCCGATTCCCCGAACGTCGCATCGAAAACGTATTTTTGTCTCCCGTTAATTTTTGGCATCGCCGGGGACTTTTTGAATTCTGCGTGCTTTGCATTATCTCATTAATATCACAATCAAGTACGTCCGAATCAACATAAATGTATGATAATGAGAGAAGAAACAGGGGAATTGCGTACAGCGCAGAGGGTTGAATGGGTCTACGTCTAATGCAACAACATCATCAGTTCCAACCCTACGAATTAGACAGTGGGCAACCGATGAAAGACAATGGTCACACAGTGGACTTTATTGCGTATACCCCCCCTGAACCTACGTGCTCTCATTGTGAATACGTATTATTAATATTAATGTATCCTGGCTGTAGATATTTGGAGTGATACTCCTCACGAAATGGAAAACTAAAACCATCCTTACGATTTCAGTATCATTCTATACCGTATTATGAATATTCGACAAAAATTCTTTCACAATTACAACGCGTAACTTACGATGAGGAGGCGAGAGGGGCAATAACGTAAACACTATACGGTTACAGTACGTGCACGACTTCGTTACCGCACACGACGAGTCGATGTCGTTCATTGCTCGCGGGCCGTAATCTTGTCGCATTGCCTAATTTCGACGAAAGACTAATCGATTGCCGCAAGATACTTTTTCCAGTCGAAATACGTAATTTTAGTTTGAGTAAACTACGACGCGACGCGAGATTGCGGCCTTTGTACTGTTGTAGGTCTAAGAATTTCTTTTTCCTTCCTTTTTAGAAAGCATCTCCTTGCACATATTCGCCGGCAATATACATTATATAATGGAGTACACAAATATCTACGAACTACAATATAGAATATCTAATAGTCGATATAAATCATACGCGTAAGGCAGGAGCGCATACATTCCTTACGATATTCAATAATTCATGCCAACAATGACGATAAGGTCTCTGAAGCAGGCTTTGGTAGTGTTCTCTCGGAGTCTTTGTATCGATGAAGACACCATAACGAAATACAATGAGGAAAACTTTTGATCTGCAAGAAGTTTTGCGACCTCATTTTACCCGGGTCAAAATTTTACCGTCGTTCTCGGCCGGGGTGCTTCTACACATTAGAAGGTGCCCACAATAACGCGAGAAAGCTCTTGATTTCAATGGCCGAAAGCAAACTTTTGAACGTGTTTTTGCCACCAAACAAGTAGCATTCAGTGTAATTCGTTAACGAGTGTTTTGATATTTTTGAAGGAAAATCATTATCTCTCTTCTTGAGGTCCACAATACGAATTTTTGATTCTTTTTTTTTTTTTTTTTGGACGTAGGCGTGAATAATGTAAAGAGAGAAAGAAAGTGAAAAAATTCGAATGAAAAGTTCGCATTCGAGAACTGCTGCCGTCAGTTATTTGTCAAAAGGCCGCGAAACGTTCATCAGCAGGAAAAGTACCCCTACTTCAGTATTTTCAACGCCTTCCATCTCGTGCGGAAAACTCCTATTTAGCTGTGCATTTAATTAAAACTTGCCCAATCCATCAATCATTACCTATCCGGATCCATTTTCTGTAACCACTGTCCTCTTTATCTACAAGCTCGTTCTACATCTCCTTTTTATGCTGACAAGTGCTCCGTGATTAAACGACATTTTCCACTCGTAACTCCGACCCGTGTGTTCCGTACAGCCTTTCAGTAGTATTTTAATTATTTTCTTGACGCGTTACCCAGGTATCGAAGGAATTTTTCTGCTCGCCCTAACCATAATTTCTGCCATTATCCTTATGTTGTGTGTTCACGATTTAGGATACCTTTGTGCCGAGGTAAATAATTTTTTCAAGTGTTATATGTCAAGTCACCACAAGAAATAACGCGCCGCCTGGATTTTATTTTGCGCAACAAATTGAAACGAAGTAATCGCAGGGATTTGATTGAATACGAGGTGTTGAATGGTTTTATTTTGAAATTTCTGGCGTATTTTTCACGTTCAGTTTCTTCAGTTTTCCATACCTTGGTCCATTCTTTTTTTCTTCATCGTATGATGAATGAAATATTGAAAGAATATTCCACCAAATTTTCAGACGTTCTCGTATTTAACGATTTCAAGGAAAATGCCTCTAAACAGCTCGCGTTGTTTTTTTTTTTTTTTTGTAATGCGTTCGTTTTCCTCGAGCTCCAAGTAGGGAGAAATAATAATAATCTTTTTCTTTCCATCGCAAATGGAAAAAACTCACCGCATTACGTATTCCGCGAGCAGAATATTGAAATGAATGTACAAACGTTTTTCGTATGTCAGCATTTAAATTCTCTGTTTACGAAATACTATGTGTATCTGATAAATGAAATTAGGCCCATGTGACCAAAATTCCATGCATTCGTGCAGAACGTAGACCTCATTTGCTTGCGCTGTAATAGAAAATAGATCTTGTATCGAACAACGTTCCTCTTTAGGGTTACGTCCGGAGCAAACTTTACGTCGAGGAAAGATGAAAATTGTTTTCTCTTCGTCTGAACTTCGACCTAATTGATTTTGTTGACCGCAACTCGAATAAGAGTTCGAAGGGCATTTATCGTATCGCCTTAAAACTTTTCATATTGGGGATATTCTTCATCGCGAGAATACAGTTCCGTTTCAAACGAAAGTTGCAATTGTCATCTACCGTGTAGACGGCATTATTCAGTCTGGAAGCTTTTCGGCTTTATATGTATACTGATTTTTGAATTGCGTGCGTAAAATTGGTTTCTTAAATTGTACGCTCATTTTTGTGATAGGCGACATCGAATCTGATGTACTCGTAGGGTCAGGTATAAGGAATTTGAAAATCCACCAAGATATCAAGTACCGCGTGTCTGTCCGAAGGTCGCTTTTTCCTATTTTAGAAGCTATTCTTTCCTCACTATCCGACAGACTGAATTTTATACGGAGGAGGATTGCTGTAAGACCTCGTCTAATTTTTTTTTTTTTGGCCTTCCCAATGCGCAAAGCTATACCCACGCGGACATGTGTAACACATTGTGAAATTGATTGGCGAAATACCCGTGCATCAAGAAATTCACTGCGCAGAACTTCAAGTATTTTCTAGGCTGAGAATTTAATGGTACCACTGATGGTACAATTTTCTCCAGATTTACTCCATGTTTGAAGAAGATCCAATCTTATATTTGCCCATTCTTCAATAAATTTTAGAAACGACTTCGTGATTCTTCACAGATTGCGAGTGCCATAATAAGTGTCCTTACCTCTATGGATAAACAAGGCGCTTCCGTGACCCTCTTCCTCGAACAGTACACGGATAACAGGCCTCATTTTTTTTCTTCAACGAAGATGACAGAATATCTTTTGAAAGATATTTTCACTTTCAGTTATATTACATAATTTGCTGATACTTACAGCTTTCGATAACTCGTTTTTAACTTGTTGAAGCTCATTATGGGTCCTTCTCGATAAACAATTCAAAAAGGGGCGTAACTTCCATTCACGCATCAAATATGATTGTATTTGACTATTCGATGACCTCAATTTATCACTCCGCAACAGTCCAACTGTCATCTAATAAAATTCCTATTTTAACAAAATAATTTTAAATTTCTATTGGAGATCCGCGAGGCTGAGTTCGAGTTTACTAGTCCTACCATACAGTATGTTAGCCTATACTAGCTTTAAACTAGGTTTCTGTCGAAGGAGAAGAATGTTGATGACATCACGAATTAAAAACAAGTACGTTCTTCTAAGTTACGGTTATCCATAATAACGAGAAAAGAATACTCAAAACGGATCTGCGGGAGGGATCCAAGGTTTAAAGAGGAAGATTAAGGAAGGAGATTTAATCGTCACTAAGGCTGAAGAGGGCAGTGCTGTTGTGGTGATGGAGAAATCCGCCTATGCTTCTAAGGCCCACGAAGTGCTCCAGCAATGTGGCTCCTTGACTGATGTTTCAGTACACGGAGCGTCATTCTGTCCTGTTGCGCATAAGATGGCTGCTTTTAATATAGCCTAGTTTACAGACTGACTCGTATCTCTTTCAGTCAGGCTGCCTTCAAGAGTGAATTGCTCACAATAGAACACCTGGCCAGAGTGAATGGGGTCAATGTCGACGTTGACATGATGGTTCGGAGGAAACTTACTAGGAGTATTCTCGATTCCACCACCTCACTCCCCTGAAACACGGTCCTTGATCGTCGGATGCGTTGGATCAGTCTCCCTTTCCTGGGGAACTTCTCCCTCCAATTGGGCCGGGCCCTCCGTTTGGGTTCAGACCACCTTTGTACAACTCTACCACTGTTAGAGGGTTGTTTGTGAAGCTGAAGGTACATTCCGGAAGATGACGTTACGTTCGAAACGTCAATGAACCTTACGTAGAATAAAAAAGACGAAAGTGCCCTAAATTTTATTATTTTTTAAATGATAATCTCGTCTGGACCAGTCTTTATTTTATTTTGATCGAACTTGTTTATGATTCACGCCACGACTGCTCCTTTGGCGAATCTTAATATTCTGCCTCTCTCCCCCGTCTTGTCAGTTGCTTACATTTCGGTCCCGAAGATGGTTTATTAACTGAAAGCCCTCGACGTTTAATTTTTCTGCGGTTTTTGTATTTTTTACTCTCCCTTCTGAGTATTCTTTTACAGCAATCAGAATTCATTGCTATTATATAGCCTAGACAAATTGTCCTAGATACAGTATAGCGTAACCTAAGATGATGATTGATGACGTCACCTAATTCGATTGTCAAAATTTGAATCCCTCAACATTTTCTCGAAAATGATACACATAACTTCACAGACACAGACGTTTCCTGATAATGACTCCCACCAAAATATATAACGGGTTCCATTGCTTTATTTAGCCTAGACGTATTTTTCTATGCAAGGTAACATAACAATCAAGTATCGGAACTCATAATGAGTGAGTGAGGTGTAAGTAGAGCACTAATATTGAAAAAGGGTTTTCCAATTGTACAAATCTACTTTATTAGTTACTTGTACATTCGGGTGTTATCCCATCATCGCTTATGTCGCAACTGGAGAACAAGGCCTTAACCATGAGTGTTTATAGTATAACACTGTGATCTTATTGGCTATAACAATGCTGTGTTGTGATTGGTTCACTTCTTAGAAATTTATTCTTAATAATATGACATTGTGTTCTTATTGGCTAAAACATGCTGCTTAGTAAATGGTTCAATCTATTGTCCTAAATGCTGCGTTTCTATTGACTACCTGGATTCCTGCCGTCTCATTGGTTGGTTCTGTCCCTCTTCTCTCGTCCAATCACCAGGCTGAATAATTTTTTGCTGTCAAATGTGGTCACATTGTTCAAGAGGCAGGCTTTCTTCCTCTTGGCTTTTGCAATCTTCATTTGTTCCCAGAGTTTTCTTCTCTTTGTGCGATTCTCTACATGTATGACTTCAAATATTCCCTCTCCATCGTGGTTTTCTTCGTTACAGTGTTTCCCAAACAGTGACTTGCCATCTTCTTTCTCCCTCGACGTTTTGTGCTCCTTTTTTCTGATCTCAAACTGTCTCCCAGTCTCACCGATGTAGATATCCTCGCACTGTTCACAACTGAACTTGTACACTGTGCTCAAGCTTTCCTTGTCCTTTTGTTCCGTCTGGTCACTGCTGATTCTCTTCACCATGGGTTGGTTATTCTGGATACCCTCATTTACATCGTAGCCATTGAACGCCTTTATCACCTTGTTTGTGTACTTTCCTTTATATGGTATCGATCCGGAGTACTTTCTCACTATGCCATCATGGGTTCCTTTCTTTGTTTCGGTTTCCCAAAGACACCATCCACCACGCCTCTACGGTAGCCATTGGCTTCTGCGATCTGCTTTACTATCTTGATCTCTTTCCTCTTCTCTTGGTTGTTCTTGAGGACAGAAATTGCCCGATAGCAGTAGTTCTGGATTGCCGCTAGCTTGTTCCTGGGGTGGTGGTAGGAGTCATTTGGGATGATGGTGTCAGTGTGCGTCGGCTTCCTGTAGATTTTGTATTCTATCCTATTGTTCTCCATTGTGAGTGTAAGGTCCAAATAGTCGATGGTCTCATTGCCTTTTTCCACAGTGAATTTGATGCTCTCATTCACCGCGTTCATTTCTGAAAGGAATAGGTCCACCTGTCAATCAGTGCCTCACCACACAATTAGGATATCATCTACATAATTACCTGGCCCAGTTTTTGATCGAGTTTCTGAACTTGCTACCCTTCAATATCTTGTTTTCCATATCATTCATGAATATCTCCGCCTGTATTGCATTGGTGACAGCGGTGATTCCATCGCTAGTCCCCTTTCCTGACTGTACAATCTGTTATTAATGCGGCAGTAGTTTTGGCTCAAGATCTCTTCCACTATATTGGCGTACTTCGGCCCATGGGGGTTCCCATGGTATCTGTAGTTTTTGAGCAAAGTGAGAAGTTCCTCCTTCGGTATGGTACCAAACATATTTGCCACATCAAAGGATATCAGCTTGTCGTTACTCTTGATTTCCAACTTGTCCAGTTGCTCAATCAGCTCTCCGTTGTTTCTGATACTTCGTCTGGGTGCAAACTGGTAGTTTTCTTTCAGCAATGTGGCTACAATCTTTGCTATCTTATAGCATGGTGATTGAATGCTGTTGACCAGGGGTCTCATCGGATGGTTCGCTTTGTGGAGTTTTACAAGCTCCTTGAGTTTTGGTGCAACCAGGTTCATCTCAAGCGTCCGTCCATTGCCGGGTACATTGTTTCGTTTCAACACAGCTTCAGGTTATCTTGGTATTTCCGTGTTGGGCCCTTTGTTAGCTCTTAGTATCCATTCACTGCGATGTACGACTCCACTTTTTGGGTGTAGTCCTCCTTCTCCATTACCACTACCGTGTTGCCTTTCGCAGATCAAGAAAGTTCTAGCCTAGGCCCGAGACAATTCCCCGAAAATGACCACGTCACAAATTTTTTTTTTTTTTTTTTTTCATTAAATCTTTATTGAACTGCCGGGTAGGCATACACAAATACAAATCACTGTTGTTAGAATAATACAGGTGAAGGTGGCTGGGCCATTGCCCACCACCTTATAGTCATAATACCGCTATAGGAGTTATAATTAGAATCAGAAAAGTTCGTGCGGCTTAGTGCGTTTCAGCCTCCGGGGTTCATCTGCAAATTCCAGTAACTGGAGCGTTGGGTGATGGTGGAGTCTCACCTCATGCCTAGCGGCAAACTGCTTGATCGTTTCTTCAACGTTGGGTACCTCGATGTCCCTGTGGATGCACTCGTTAGTTACATACCATGGAGAGTTTGTGATTGCCCTCAGCGTTTTGTTTTGAGAGCGTTGAATGATGTCTTTATTCGCTTTTTTGGTGGTTCCTCAGAGCTGAATGCCGTAGCACCAGACCGGACGTATGATACTCATATAAACAAGACGTTTCTTGGGTAGGCTCAGGGGGGAGTTGCGTCCGATCAGCCAATATAGCTTTCGTAGTTTAAGGTTCACTTCTTCTCGCTTCTTACGGACGTGAATCCTCCAATTTAGTTTTGAGTCCAAGTGCATTCCCAAGTACTTAGCGGACTCACTGCGGAACACTATTTCGTCGTTGATGACCGTTGGAATATGATGGTGATGTCGTAGCATGAAATCGACTCTTTCAGATTTGGTTTCGTTGAGCTTTATTTTCCAGTTATTTGCCCACTGACAGCTGACTGCAGATTGGCTACAGCATCTTCATACTCACTGTGCACTGAGAGTATTGCTGTATTGTCAGCGAACATTGCTAACGTGGTATTTGCATCATTAGGCTTGGGTATGTCTGATACGTAGATTAGGTAAAGGAGCGGGCCTAGCACGCTGCCCTGGGGCACACCCGCTTCTATGCCGCATAGTCGAGAGAGGGATTCGCCACATGCCACTCGGAAGCTTCTTTTATATAGGTAGGCTTTGAATATTTTGCATATGTTACCAGGGAAGGTGCGACTCAATTTGTGAAGGAAGCCCAGGTGCCACACCTTGTCAAAGGCTTTCTCCACGTCCAGAAAAATTGCTGGACAGAATTTGCGCTCTTCGAGGCTCCGCTCTATAATTTGCGCGACTCTGTGGACTTGGTCCACAGTAGAGTGTTTTTCGCGGAAGCCAAATTGCCAGTCTGGGATATTGGCATTTTTTACGATGAATTGCTTCAATCTAGATTGTAATAATTTCTCAAACAGCTTGGCCACTATTGGGAGAAGTGATATTGGTCGATAGGACGCAGCCTCCAAAGGCCGCTTCCCTGGTTTTAATATGACGATGATCTTTGCTTCTTTCCACCTCTCTGGGATATGGTGAAGCCTTAGGATTCCGTTAGGAATATATACAAGGAGAACAATCGTTTTCTTGGGTAGCTCCTTTAGAATTCTTGCGCTTATCTTGTCCGCTCCTGGGGCCTTTTTTGGGTTTAGGCCATCGATGGCTTTGGCGACTTCAAGTGGAGTGAAGAGGGGGATGGGAACATGCTCGATGTTCTGATTGTTAAGATTCACGTCTGACTCGATACTGTGAGGTTTGAACACATTCTCAAAATGGGCAGCAAAAACTTCGCATTTCTGCTCGTCACTTCTGGCCCATTCCACATTTTCGCTGCGAATAGGGAAATTAATTTGTTGTTGCTGCTTCAGCCTGCACGTTGCCTTCCATAGGGAGTAGTCGTTTTCTTTATCAGTCGACAGGTTCGAAATATAATTCTCCAGTGAGCTTTCATTAAATTCTTTTATCATCTTTGATGTTTCTTTGCTCAGCTTATTGAAGACAGTTTTATCCTCTTGACTTCGAGTCGTCTGCCATCGTTTTCTAGCACTCCTTCTTTTTCTCACCATCTCTCGAATTTCCGTAGGGTAGAGGATTTCTCGATTAGCCACTGTGTTTTTCACTGGTGTAGCTTCGGATGCAGCATGGGTCACGGTTTCTGTAAAAATATTGGCCGCGGTATCCAGTTCTTCAGGGGTCTTGATTCTTATGCGGAGATTGGTTGATGAGTTCAGGGTTTCCCGCATTCTGTCCCAATCTGTGGATCTGTTAGCAACATCTGCCATTCTTTTCCTGAACAGAACTTTTTGGTTGAACGTCAATATCACCGGTGAATGGTCGGACGATAGGTCGTAGTAGCTTTTTACGTCGATATAGCGTTGAGACATGTTTTTTATGACAAAGAAGTCGAGTAAGTCTGGCATTTTATTCGGGTCTGATGGCCAGTAGGTAGGCTGAAAGCTTGATACAAAATTGGCCTGGTTATCCTTGATCGCTTTACTGAGCTCCCTTCCTCTGGAGTTGATGTATCGGGAGCCCCATTCTACGTTTTTGGCGTTAAAATCACCTCCAATGATCCATTTACCACCCATCATGTAAAACAGGTGGTCAAAATCCGTCTTGGCTACTTTTTTATTGGGAGAGCAGTATACGGCCGCGACTGCTGTATCTGTGTTGTGGAGTCGTATTCTGATTATTGAAGTCTGGACAGCATCGGAAGAAACGGGTTGTTCTACCATGTGTTTGATGTTGTTTTTGACAATAACAGCGCTGCCTCCCTGCGCTTTGCCGCTAGGATGGTTGCAGGCGTGTACTGTATATCCGCGTAACTTCTTCAGGAAGAACCTGTTTGTGAAGTGAGTTTCTGTGATGAGTCCAATACCGACTGCTTCCTCGTGGAGAAGGTTCTCAAGTTCGTTCTTCCTACGTCACAAATGAGTGGACGTTTTCTGCAAATGACCGCCCAATAAAAGGAATAGCGGGTTCCCCGCTAGAAAAAAGGATATATGAATTTGAGCCAATGGTAAAATCGTGATCCCTACCCTCTGAAACGCCGAAAAAATATACTACACAAGAAAAATTCCACTGCGCGAAAAACTGCAATACCTCCTAAAATCGGTGAAAGATGTATCTGATAATGGTCAAGGCATTGATCGAAATCGCGATCATACCTAAATAAATTTGGGTACGTCTGTAACCTTTTTATTACCAATATAGATCTAGGCCTAGCATATGCCTATGGTACGCTATAGGCCAAATTTGACTTGAATTAGGCTCAGCATATAATGTAAAAGATTGTACTGAGCTTTCTGCCTCCTTCCCGTTGATGGACTTGGAATCCTTGACCTAAAGCAGAAATCTGTGACCCGAGAGGAAAAGAAGAAATAGTTACTAATATTTATGACGTCACAGAGAGGTTCACGCTGGCTGATGTCTTTACTGTGCCTTTATCCGCTGTCTACAACTATTTCATCTTACTTGGTGGCTGGATCGAGCAACTATAAAAAGACATTAAAAAAGATTTTCATTTATTTGACTCCGCCAGAACGTTTTTATTTGAGAATACTTTTATCTCAAAATTTTCTTTTTGGAGGAGCCATCCTCCAATGAAGGAAGGTCCTGGACAGAGGTTGTTATACAAAGAAGAGAAATAGTTATAGGTTGTAAAATTGATGGTACAAATCGGTATAAACTAAGCCTCATATTTCGATTTATTTTCAGGTTAAAACCTAAATTGGGAGGGGCTGGTATCCCGACTTCAATGAGTTCTACGGATGTTAGGGGCGGCAAGCAAATACTGAAACTGGCCGGTACAAATTGGCACAAATTAAGCACAATTTTTTCATGCCAAGTTAGCGATGGGAAGGGCTGATCCTGTAATATTGAAATTCGGGATATAAATATTTCCAATGAAATGGTGGGCCTATGCGAGAAAAAAATTGGACACCAGTACAATAAAAATATCACGATAGCATTGAAGTCATCATTAATTGTATCAAACAAAGCAAAACAAAATTCAAGGTTATTCTTCAATATTATTCAGGGAAAATGTGCGATGTTCTGTACTTTAAATGTGAAATCGCCAAAAATATGAAAAGTCTCGACAAAATTTTGTTCTCAAGACCTCACGAGACTAAATTTTGATCTTAACGCGCCACAACTTCTTCACAATTTAGTGACAGGAAAACACAGCGACAGTGAGCACTTGAGAACTCATCTAATCAGAATAGTTTTTGCGACCGTCTTATAAACGAGAGGTCGCAGGTTCAGCCCCCATTGGAACGGTGCTGAATTTTATACATCTATAATTGTTACATACCTATTTCTTTATTACTATTGATTCAAGAATAAATATAATTCTTAGGTTTTATGAAAAATAAAATGAGAAGAAAACCAATTTGCTCAGATCAAAAATAAAGTTTTTCAAAATCTAAAAGAAAACGAATAAATTGTAACAAATTATCGTTATTCTTTTTGATCTGCGAATTTTATCACTCAATAAACAACGACGTTGAGCCGATTCCCCCCTTTTTTCTGACTTCATAAGTGATACAAGTCATAGGTACCTATATGTTTTGCATCTGTGCTACTTGCGTCAATATTCTGTATTTATCAACGTAGCAGACGTCGCTTTGATTAGAAGTAGTACAGAGTGTATCAGGAAGCGTCAATAAGTTATATGAGAAAGTCAAACCGCAATCTCGTTATGAGCACGAAAGTGCAACGACGACGATCGCATTTATCTCTGTGAGTGACTCTTATACGATAGAGCGATACTGACATCAAATTGGACGTATTTCAAACTTATTCCATTTATTCGCTACGATTTAACAAGTTGTCTATCTTTTATCATAAACGAAGTAGAACGTTTTCTTACGTTTGGTGTCCTTCGAGACATTTTATACAGCATAATGCTGCGCTGGTTACATAAACTGTTCATATGAAGCTTGTATACGAGAAAAGGTTAACAATTGCCGGGTACGTGGGTCCAGTGCGAGCTAACTACGTAAGACGTATTTCCGCTTACCAGAATACAGCATCGCGTGTAGAAACTAATATCCTTCTAGTGGTAATTCTCTACCCATCATGATAGTTAGTAGAGCGGAGTTTTGCGGAAACACTATCGCATCTCTGCAGATTTTCAATGTACCACGCGATGGGTACCATTGTCTTCCAGCGGCTGATGGATGTACAGTATGTGCATTTGGCATTTTCCCAACTGGTCGTGATTGTCGTGTATCGCTCGAGTCTAGTGAAAACAAATTCAGTGGGGGAGATAACATATGCACTCAGCGTCAGTTTTTCTTCTGTAAAACCATCCTCACAATGGATAGTTTTTATTCGAGCCACCCATTATAAAATCAAAAAAACAGTTCGTATATGAAAAATTAATTTTTCATCTGAGTTATAAAACGAAGTGAGAGACCTTATTTGTTTAGTATGACAATGCGAATGCGCGTATACATAATGTCTTCCTATTTCGTTTATACTGTATTATTAAAACATCGCGACAAAATCTGTTTAGAACGCCAACAAACGAATAAAAGCCATCTACCGAACAATTTGCCAGCGCGTAACGAAGAGCCTTAACATTATTTTGACATTAGTTCGTTAGTGATCTGTTTCAGCTTTCAGGGTAATCAGCGTTCTGTGTATTAATGAAATTGTCTCTTATTCTGGTGGAGTATTTCCTCCGCTCATCTGAGAGAGACGAATACCACTCGACGGTAATCGGTAAGGAAATATTTACGCTGATTTTACCCGAAAAATACACTAAAACCTCTTGCGGGCAAACGACGAAAGGAGGAAAGTATTGCGTGAATCCGCTTCCTAACGGAACATTTTAAGAAACACTCGTAAATAAGGAAAAAAACCCGCTGTATTCAATTTGAAATCAGCTCATCAAAGATACGGAGGTGCAGAACGAGGATGAGAAAATTTTACGAAGTAAGATTTATGTAGCATGTCGGGTGTAACTCGCGTAATAAGAGTTGTTATTATTGGGGTTAAGTAATTATCGTGAAGATTGAAATTTTATTATTCGTTTATTGTTTACAATATGTCCAGGTACAGGGATTAAATTTATGAATTGTCAAAAGGAAGGTTCTCTCAGGCCTTTAGTTTTTCCCCTTTTTTTCCCCACGACATTGCCATGAAAAAAAAAAAAAGAAAACAAACATACAAAATTTAACTAATCGAAATCAAAATAAAATAATACAAAAGTTCTTGTTCGAACTCTCAAGGAAAGTTACCTGGTGACAAATTAGGTCCAATTTGCTAGCATTTTATTTTTGTATCATTAATGCGCCCGCCGCGGTTTGACTCAACGCTGAACTTCAGGCATCATTTCCTGATAGTAGCGGAAAAGGCAGGGAGGGTAGTTGCATACCTAAGCCGCCTGATGAGGAACCTAGGAGGACCGAGAGAAGCAAGGAAAAGGGTCATGATTGTCGTTCCTCCTATATGGTGCTCCAGTATGGGACTACTCAATGGAGATACCATACAAAAGGAGAGAGATAATAAAGATTCTACGAAGAGCTGCGCTGAAGTTTGTTAGTATCTACTGCACAGTCTCGGCGCGGAGGGTCTTTGCGTATTAGCACTTTCACCACCAACCGAGCTCCTTGCTAAAGAGAGAGCGATGGTTTTCAAAGCAAAAAAGACGACGATGACCAATCAAGAGGCTTTATTGCTTAAGTTGGAGGCCAGGCGCTACTTGCTTGTGAAATGGAAAGCAAGAATTTACCGGAGCGAGCTGGGTACTTGGACGACCCATGTTAATACGCGACCTTGATGAGTGGATGAATCGACTTCATGGTCAGCTAAACTTTTCTCTGACGCAGGTGTTGAGGGGCCATGGCAGCTTCAAAGAGTACTCCCATGATAAGTTAAGGAAAGTTGAGCAGACAACGTGTTCGCACTGCAACCAAAGGTGGGATGATGGCATACAGCACACCTTATTTGAGTGTGAGGCGTGAAGGCGTGAGTGAGACAAGTTTAGTCGGTCTCTTCAAGAGATCGGGGTAGATGAAGCGCTTGCCCCGAGTAGCCTGATATCCACCATGCTAGGTTCCAAAGAAGCATGCAACCAGACATCTGCATTTGCGACCACCGTCATGAAGAAGAAGATGGAATCGATGTGTTCCTCGTGGGTACACGCTGTCGAAATCCTCGATTATTCGACTTAGCCTACGAGGCTAATCCTTTCTTTCTTTAATATACCTACTTTCCATTAAAAATAAACGGCATCTTATTACAACAATTCCTAAGCAATTTATTATCGATATCACTCCGGCGCCACCGAGTTGACTTCTTCGAGTCGTATCATTGTTTTTGAAATAGTAGTTTTACAAATTATTGACGTCTTATTTTCCGAAGAGTAATTATGGAAACCGAGGAGATAGTTATCGTGAGACCCGAAGAGACCATCCATTTCGTAAGTACTAGTTTTCTGATCTTTTATAAGTATTGAATCTACCAACTCCGAAAGACTTCTACGGGTTCATTGTCGTGTGCCTCCAAGTTTACACCTTTCAAATACGACTCAGACAACTTTCGTCTTCTCAGAAGATAGCTTTGGTCAAGTTGAGATTGAATCTACGTTTCTTTGAAAGAATCCTCCACTAAGCGCATCCTGACTGTTCTTCAATAACCGCCTTTTAGATTACGTTATAAGATCTTTCTGAATTAGTATTTACTCTACTAGCTGTAGACTGACGGACTTCTTTCGTTTTCTGTCCGTTAGGAACTTCAAGATAGACCATGCAAAATTCGAGAGCAACCTATATCCATAAGTATAATATTCAAAATTCATTTCGTTGTACAGATTTAGATTTATAATTAATTATGTGAATTAAATTAATATTTGTTAACCTAAAACCGATTTTCTTTCTTAAACTCCCTCAAAACTTGTTGTGATTTCCCTGATAGGTCAAGTCTTCAAATCTCGTACGATCCACGGCATACCGCGAGATACAAATCACAACACACGCCATGCTATTGAGGGGAAGATGGACCAGGAATGGAATAGGCAAATGCAGTACCACGCACTCGACAACTGTGTACCAACACCATCCAGATGTACAAGAAGAAGAGCAAGATCATTTCTGAAGAGTGAAAGAGGAAGAGACTCCAACAGTGATCCTACTGTATGTAATGTGGTGGTGTTGTTGAATTCTGTGTGTTCTAATGCTTTTTGTGTGCCAGGGGAGCACTGCAGCTTGGTGGTTACCGAGTAGAAGAGGGGGTTTGCCGAGGAGATTCTTCCAACACAGCAGTTATATCCGAATGGGTCGATTCCAGTGTTGGAGGAAAGAAAATTAAATGTGTACGCAACCTGCACCCACTCCATCACGGAAGATGGGCGGTGTTGTACATGCGACACAAGCGAAAGTGCGCCCGCGCCTTGCTACGCTGCGCTTTGATCCAAGAACGTTACTTATAGGAATAACTTACAACAAAAGACAAATTTCCTGTGACGTCATGCAGTCCATTGCGATGTTTACAAACCTCTTAATTTCGTTGACTCTTATAAGAATGATACAGGGAGCAAAAATCATTATAGGTAAATAAAGGAGAACCCTACTATAAATAATGGTTACAATTGAAATTAATGATTTACGTGATTCCCAGCATTCGTTCATAAACTTCTGCTCACTAAGAAATTGCTTATTAATTACCGTTAGTAACACAATGATCTTTACTATCTGTATTTTTCTTACGGGAGTCAACAGATTTGTAAGCTACGTACGTAATACTGATCTACAATTTTGACGTCATCATGAAATTTGTCTATTGCCTCCTCTACTCAGAGATTCTTGTTCATATTTTTGGACAAGGTGTTTCTTTTTCTCGACAGAATTTTTTGATGTGAATTGTTGTTCCTACATCATGAGCATTTCTTTTTCACCTTTATGGCGACGCACAATTTCAGGTCAAAAAGAATTGCACAAAACCTTTCGCCAGACCAAATTCTTGCTTTTCTCCATCGTTTTTGAAGGAAGTTGCCAACGATGAAACTTTGTCCACACTAGTGAAGACAAATAGACTAAACTATATTCAAGTCTGTTTCTGATTTTGAGTCTTGTTGGTCGTCATGCAGAATACAAGCTAAATTATTGGACACTTCGCTATTTCTCGTGTAAATGAAGAATTGTCCACAGAAGGGACCGAAATTTAATGTAAGAATCTCCCACAAGAAATTTACAGGAAAGGATGACAAACACGGACAACTTGAAGACTATTTAAGGGGTTCTTCCATCATAGGTAAATATCGTCTTCAGGATTCCAGAAGTAGACACACATCCATATAATTTTTTTTTAAAGAAAGCGAAATGTTCAGTAGAAGCTGGAATTTCACTCTCCTACAATTTCAAACTTTATAGCGTAAAAATTTCCCATAAAAAATGTGCAGGATGGAAATTGCAATTGCAGATTCCTCATAGGCTATTCAAGTTAAGGATTCTTGGCGTTTGGAGAAATACCTTCACTCTAGAAAAGAGATGGAGGAGACCAGTTAAGTAGAAAAAGATATCTCACTGTCGTGAATTTTGAAGTCTTCTTGAAAATTTCGCCCTATAAGAAGTTTACAGAGAAAAAATCGCGATTTGAGGTCCCCTAGGCTATTGAAGTTCGAGACTTTATTTTAATGGTGCCTGGATTTTAATAGATATGCCTTTAATTTTGAAAAAAGAGTAGGAAGTTCCATTCACTAGAAGCAGATATCTCGCTGTCGAAAGTTTCTGGAGTTCATTTTCAATGCGAAAAATTACATACTAGTCATAAAATTCGTCGAACGTTTATCCAACAAAAGGAACTTCTTTGCAGTGATCGCATGAAGTTGTGATCGTTCTAAATTTTGTTCAAGAGAAAATTCGTCTTATACTTTAGTACTCAATGGTGGTTTAGAGGGGGGATAAAAGGTGGCAACTACTTTTTTTTCCACAAAGATTTGCCCCATTTTGGATTTCTGAAAAGGAATCCCAAGTTTTCCCTATTGGAAATGATGGGCGAGGAGAAAACTGTCTGTATTGATTAATTCACGGAAATCGTCGAAGAACTGCCCAACTATACATAATAATAAAGGCTATGCATATTCTATTCAGGACAAAACTCGGCCTTTGTTTTAATGTCGAGTTGAGCGCTATTCACTTCTGTCTTTCAAATCTTACTCAGCGTCCTCCCAGATTCAATTATATCTTCTGACTCACTTTTCTTTCTAATATCTTTACAAGATCTTTATTCGAATAAGCCATCACCCAACGCACTCCCGTGATTCTCCATCCTAACCTCTATCGCTAATCATCAGTCAGTTACATCTCGATTCCAGGTCACATCGGTCGCTCTCAACATGAAAATGTTGACCGCGCAGCCAAAAACTTCACCCTCTCACCAAGCATTACTGACTCAACCTATTCACCAGTATACGATTCAAAAAATTACTTCCGTTCCAAAATCCTAGCTTCTTGGCATGACCTCTGGGAACATCAGACCAAAAGCCTTTCTATTGCTTGGTCCTCTTTGAATAGAAACTCTCGTCAGGAAGAAGTCATCCTCCCCCGCCTCAAGATTGACCATACCCGGCTCACCCATTCTCACCGCCTTTCTCATGTAACTGCTACCATTCAGATAATTTTTGGATAGTTCAACATTTCTTATCACGTCTTATCTTCAAAAACCAACGTTTAGCCTGCATCGTTTCTTCACCATACGACAACTCTGAAACCGTCTCAAAATCCCTCACCTACCTACTTTCTACCTATTTTGGCCGATTGTGGCAATTACAGTATAAATTATACGAGTACATGTAAGTTTATTGTACTACCAAATTGAAGCCCGTTTTGAGCGAAAAAATTCAGATAGTTCAGTTTTGATAACACTTGTCGTTGTTTGGTCAACGCTATCCATAATTATCCCTCCGAAGGCGATCACGTACATGCCTATTCGGCAACGAGTTGCTGTAATGATGGCATACGAAAGTGGCCCGAAGCTCTTTTGAATGACACCAAGAAGACAGTCACAGTTCATTTCAAACTAAGCACTGGTATCTGTGTTAGGGATCAGTTTCTGTCATCTCTGCTCCATTTCTAACATGACTTCATCCCCTTTAAATGCAATTCGTGTTTCCTATCATTTTTATTTTATTACTTTGTGTCACCATTGTTGTTACTCTTATTATTCTCCCAAGAGGGGAAGGATAAGGGTGATGCTGACTCAAATTCTTGATCTCACGATAGTCAGATTAGTTCAACATAATAACATACAAAATGTTCGAAAGTCTTCAGTCTCGCCCTTTGTCCTGCATTCTCAAAACCGCTACAACTCGTAAAAACGTCGAAAGAATAAGACTAGTCAACTTTAATTTAGCCATCAGCGAAGTTAGATGTTGATGGAGCAATACATCGTTCTCTGATCTTAAAATGAACACACGTTATTCCGAATAAGTTACCTGTACGAGTATTACTCGTATTCAACTATTTAAAACGAGCCAATGATAACAATATAATATAGGCCTATGAATTAACAATTCTAGATTTCACATACGTGTATTTCAGTGGATTTGGTAGAGAATAGTAGGCTGAGTCATTTTTCTGGTACAAATCGCAAGTACTAACTTCTGTTGGGTTTCAAAACAATTGGCAATGACGATATTGCAGTCAATAAGAATTCGCATTGTTCTCAAAAATCGTGCAGTGTTTATTCTCAAGTTTCATATAAATACTACAAGCTTAGGATAATATCACTGACGTCAGTGTTGTACTCGAGTAACCTATTTTCTATTTCTAACTCTACTCGCGTTTTGAAAAATTTCTTCTCCAAGTCGATTTTTGCATCACCTTCAGACAAAAATGAATTTCAAACTTTTCGCAGTTTTACTTGTTGCCGTGTTGGTGGGCATTATCGGAGCTCATGGTCAAGCAACGAAAAAAGTAGGTAGGTAAGCATCTCACTTTTTCTATTCATAGAAAATTCGGGTAAAACGTAATCGTGATATGTTTTTTCTTACGAGACACAAACGCGAGGTGAGTAATAGACCTATTGAAGGGTACTTCCGATGATCCACACTGCATACTTATTTTCTTATGTGTTATCGATTTGGTCTCGTTTCTATCATTGATCTTATAGTTGTGGCTGAATTGCATACATTTTTTCGTTCCGGAGGAGTGCGCCATGAGTCCAATGTTAGAAGCACCACCAAACTGATAATGCGTAGGCGAATAAGTATGCAACTTGGACTACTGGAACTGAAAAAATTTATTATAGTTTAAATTACTACTGATTATAGTCCTGGCGCGCCACTCTGCAAAATATAGTCAGATTGATAGGTAGTAGTAAAAATTATTAAATTTTATAAATTTTTTTTGATAAACCATTCTCCATACAGCGGCGCGTGGTCATTTGAACCATTGTTTTCTTCTCAGTACTGTACTTAAAGCTTTAATTCATACGACTAGAAAGCTTTTTATTTAGTGGGTGGGTGAAACACTAGCGAATAAAATGCCATAGGTATTAAACTCGCGGGTCAAGTAACGTTTCAACTCGTTGCGTTTCCTGACAAGGAACCTTCGTGAATCGTAATGACGAGGGAGTACTATTACAAGAAGAACAAAATAAGACAAGACAAAAAACTAATCAAAAAGCTTTTCAAAACAATTTTTTGTTCATGTGAGGATTTAAATTTACGATAGGAATATAAGTAGAAATTATTCCACGAAAAGCCTACGCGTCTATCAAGAAAGATTTCGAACTTGAATTCGAAAAATGCTGTACAAGTATAATTTTATTGATGAAATAAAAATTATTAGTATAATATTATTTTTAGGAGTTGCGAAATAAGTTGAGACGCTACCTGACTTGCAAGTTCAATACGACATTCCACTTTTTAATTGCGGGTAAAACCTGAAAGGCTGTTGGATAAAACTTATGAAATGGTAAATTGAAATTTTTTGCTAACAATGACAACAGAATAAAACGTGAGGTACATCTTCTGTGTGCAGTGTCACCTGTAGTGAAAACCAATTTCCTCAATTTTACAAGTTTTCACAAATTTTCCCTACTCTGTCACTTAGCAATTAATGATTGAAGCAAAAAGGAAATTTTTCAACTCAAAAAGTTACTAATCAAGTATTTTTTCACAGAAGTATTACGTGGGAGAAATTCATCTGGTAATCAGTCCAGTTAGGAAATGTGTCTTTCAATTTGTTCGCTCATTTTGTTTTCATATTATTAACTTTTATTTTTAGAGTGCAGTACACCGAAGATAATATGATGATGTTTGGAAGGAAGGAGAGTTTTCCATTTCATGATTCAGCACCATTCACGACGTAAATTTTACCCCGGTAGTTGGGTTTCAAATATTGTATTTCTTCAATTTTGTAAAGCACCCAGAACCCTGAACATAATATTTCATTATTACGTAAAATTAATAAGATAATTGAAATAATTTCGTATCATAATTATTTTTGGATTTTAAATATTGGCGACTACCAATGTGGTGTTCTGCCATAACCGGAGAATCAATTCTTTTACGTCATTGATTGATGAACAAGACTCCAAATAAGATCAAATTTTGTCTCATAGGCTTGTGGCTATCGTATAATATTTCTATTCTCCATCTCTATACGTTCCAAGCGTTTTAAAAGTATACAATCAAACGTGAAAAAAAAAATAATAATAATAAAAAAATCTTGCATAGTACAATTTTGCATGTATAAAACGTTACTAAAAATTGTTCCTTCATAGGCAAATTGCCTCAACTTTTCCTCATTAATTTTGACGCATCAGTGTTATAATTATATGCTCATAATTCATACACTCTACAAACAATGAAGTTTATTCTGCGATGATGTGTCGAAATTATCTTGTAATTAGCTACACATACCATTGACCACAAAGGCCACCACGAGAAAAATACTAAGATCAACAATGACATGATGACCATAAAATCACATAAACAAAAACTGCTTTCTTATTGAGTCACAATTTACAAGATTTTTACCTAATAACCATAGCTCCATAGTTTGTTTCACAAGAGTTGGCAACAGGTCATGTGGCACAAACGTGTGTCCGTGCGTATACAATTACTGTCACGTTATTTCTCTCCACGAAGCCTAGGTAGGCTACTGAAATGGCTTCGTCACCGAATCTTGAGAGTAAGACTATGTTTCTCCATAATCATCTCGTGAAATATTTGCTGTGCAGTGCTGCACGGCCATGAGTGCTGCCAAGTTACACGAGGACTTGCCAATCGGTCTCTCCAAGAGAAGCGTCTGGCGACAGAAAATAGGCACCGTCGACTAGTCGCTAATTGAGCTAGGCTACGTACTAGTGCAACTGTCCCATACAAAATTGAGCTGTCTAAAAAAACTTTGGAAATGGGAATTTTAGACCATTTTTTGGATTCTGTATTACGACTATTTAGACAACGATCACAAAGTTTCTTCAATTTCCTCTATCTTTATTTGACTTCGAGGGAACGAAACTGAATGACAGCTCGCAAATTGTTTACTGATGTTCTGCCCCCTAACTTTCATCAGTACGTTCGAATCCCTCTCATTGTTGTCCATGTCTACATCCTACATTCAGCGGCCTATAATAATTCTGTTTGGTACAGAAATGTTTAGTTTCTGGTGCATTCAAAAAGTATTCCAATAGTTCCCTCAAAACGAGCATAACGAAAGTAAAAGAATTGAGATATCGTCTGTGAAGATATTAAATCCCTAATTGGACTCACTGAATGTTCGTCAGTTTGTCGCATCAGGATAAAAATGAAAGGGCCGATGAGAATGTGCGATATTCTGTTCCTTCATCATCTGTTTTCTCTCTACTCCATTTGGAATCATACAACAGTGATAACGCTTTGAGATTCATTTTAATTCTTCTGTGCACTCATAGTACTAGCGGTTAGTGAAATGATACTGCAAAATATAGTTATGTACAATGATACTTGGTATTGTAGTAGTTATGACCGTAAAGAACATTTTCAGAAGGCGTGCCACTCAAAATTTCCCTTAGGGGCTGGAGGGGGGGCAAAATGGCGCTGAAAAATCAGGATTTTGCTAATATCTCAAGAACGGTTGGGTATAGGAGAAAAATACCTCAGTACAAAAATAATCCCCGTATAATTTTATGTAAAAAACGTTCCTTTCATGTTTTCGCTACGACTCACCGTTAAACCACAATCGACGCAACAAAATTGAAGCGCGTAAAAAAACACATAGACGGGAGTATGTACATAATTACGCGCGACGCCACGCGGTGCACGGTTACGCCGTGGCTCGGTTTACCAGCTACACTACGCCATGTTACCATCGTTTTCAACATTAAAGGAGAGAAAGTACGAGATCGAAAATTTTTCATAAAAATACAAAAAAAAAACACTCACGCAGGAGCGTGAGTAGTGCACAACTTTTCTTCTTACATACTCATAACTCATTAAGAGAGTAACTCCCACTCTTTGTACTAAATACTGATCACCTATCAATTAGAACAGATATTTTGTGGAATCAATAGTAAAACTCAGTTCATGAAGCCTATCATCATGACGTCACATTATCTCATAACAGAATGAGGAAACCTAAATTTATTTTATTTAATCAAAAATAAGGAATTTTTTCAACGGTTTTTATTTACTATTATTTGGAACGATGTTAAGAATTGTCATCAATAATGACCATCGAAGTATGTGACCGCAAACGGAAAAACGTGCCTTAGCGGCAAAACGTTTGTTTCTAAGACGGGAAAAAACAACTATTAATTTAAATAACAAAGATTGAAAAATAGCAATATTGAAAATAATATTTCTATCTCCTGAGACACCTCAAAAAGCTGTCTCAATTAAAAATAATACTCCCACATCCTGAGATACCTTAAATCGGCGTAATACCTCCTTTTTTTAGCTAGAAAAATCAATAAAACTTCATCTTCATCTTTCCACCAACAGCAATAAAATAAATGGTGAATTTCTTATCAACTAATAGGTTTATTGATTATCAAATTTTATAAATTTCTAAACAGACACCGGGTGTAATATCTCCCTTTTCTAATGAGAAAAGTCGGCAAAAAATGCGCACACTGTGGTCTGGAAATTAGATTTGCGTCTTCGTATTCAAGCACTTCTAAAAGAGCTTAATAATTACTTCTCCCTAAACGTTAATGTTATTCTAATATTGGTCTAGTATACTGTATATTAGTCTGAAAGGCTCAATTCTTTATCATCTCCAATTCCTGGCATCACTTATTGCTATCACCAGGCGCTCTTCTTTTCATCCGCTCATAAATTGTAGTCACGCTCTCATCACCACCTCCTATGCAAATCCCTTCCCAATATTCTTTAACTGGGAATCTAGTTACAAGGACACCCGGAAAAAAAAAAGGACAAAATCTATATTGGAGCCGAACAAGCAACCAATGACCCATCAGTCAACCCTTCATTCTTTCCCTCACGTTCCGACCTTTCCAAACATATTAAAAAATTTATTATACACCTTTCGAGTCTGGTTTACTCATAAATCTAACCTCAAATCTCATTCAAAGAAACCATTCCAAATTAAAAATAATATTTCCATGTCCTGAGACACCTGAAATCAAAACTACTGACCATTACATATACACAAGAAAATGATCAACAAATCAATAATAAATTAAGAATGAAGTCTTCAAGCTAGTCTCGCAGTATATTTTCTGAACACTAAAAAATTGTACTCATTCATAGATGTATGGATTTTGAAACTCAAGGTTTTTACAATTGAATTTGACTAATAATAAAAAAAAAAATGAAAAAAAATAAAGATTCTTCATGACAATTAGTACTGAAAACAAGAGGGTTAGAAAATCCTTCTTATGATGTAAGCAGCTACAAGTGGTTCAAATGTTTAATAGTGAGAAATTTTCCAAAAAATTGATTACATCTCAAGAACTACTCATTCAATCGTCAAAAAAATTGCAGGTGCACATCTCTAGCTATCTTCGTTCCACCTATTTTTATCAACTTCTCTAACACTAAAGAACGGAATTTATGTAATAATATTAAGCAAAATTATTGTAAAACCAACTTAACCCGAGTGGATGACCCGTTTTGTGAGGAATAGCTCGTTAATAATTTAAAAAAAGGAAAGATATAACACTCTAATCTGCCCAAGTTTCAAAACAGTAGTTTTACAGGAGTTCCGCGGATAAGATGATATGGCAGGGGGTAGATGGTTCAATTTCAGGATTTCAGGTGTTTCAATAGTTCCCCGGAATCCACATAAAAGAGACAGATGTAGAAGTGGATGATGGTGATTGCAGGAGTAAATGAAAACGCTGATTTAGGGAATTAGTTGAATAAGAGACCTGTATATCCCGGAAAAATGAAAGTGAGTTAGTTAACACTAGAAATTTGAGCTGGGATGAGGAGAGATGGAGATGAGAAAGACAAGGGTGTATGGAGTTTAGTTTGGAGGAAATGGAGACAAAATGTTTCAATCAACGACTGATTTTGACTCCTTGGATCGAGTACGCGTATCCTAATTTAGGTCCAGATTTAAAAAAGTTTGGTGGTTCGGAAAAAATTAGTTCTGAGATAATGTTCCAAATGAGTTGTCGGTATATAGTTTCGACTGAGTCGGATACTTGGGAGAGGGTTTAGCTACAGAGAAGTGGATGATATGATAGGGGGCAGTTGGTTCAACTTGAGGTGATTGAATAATTCAGTCTTAAGACGAAGAATGAGAGAATTATGTCGGCAGAGTGCGGATGCAATGGAAGCTGAGTGAATTGAGCTGTGGATACAAGAAAATTGACAATGAGAGTTCGGAAGCGGCATCTGAGGGGAGGAGGAGTTACTAGCTTCAACGCAGAGGCTGAGAGTTGGGCTAGATCGTTGTTAATTAGGGCTTGATTCACTTCAGAAGCGAATACATTGACTGACAGAAAAGAGTTGTAGGTTTATTGTTAACTTTGGTCGCAAAAACAATGGCGTCATGTTCCGGGAAGTTGACGTGACTCGGAATCCACAGGAAGGATACAGATGTAGAAATTGATAATGGTGATTGCAGGAGTAAATGAATGCGAGTATTTGGGGAATTAGTTGTATAAGAGTCCTGTATAACCAGAAGAGATGAAAAAGAGTCAGTTAACAATGGATATTGAGCTGGGGTGAGAAAATGGAGATAAAGACTCGAGTATATGGCGTTTTGTTTGATAGTGAAAATGAAGGCAGAATTTTTCAATCAACGACTAATTATGACTCCTTGGATTGAGTACGCGTACCCTGTTTTGGATCCAAATTTAGATCCGTTGGTAAAGTAGGGCTGATGCGTCGGAAAATTGGTTTAGGGATAATGTTTCTAATGAGTTGTCGGTATATAATGTAGTGAGTTTGGAGATGATCAGCTAAATCGAGCCAGATATTTACGGGAGAGTTTAGGTATGGAGAAATGGATGGTTGGTAGGGAGTAGATGGTTCAACTTGAGGTGATTGAATAATTCAGGTTCAAGAGGAGAGAATTATGTCGGCAGAGTGCGGGAGCGTAGATTGGAAGGTGAGTGAATTAAACTGCGGATACAAGAAGGTTGGCAGTGAGAGTTAGGAAGCGGCATTTAGGGATGGGGGGACCAGCTAAAAACGAAGATTCCGAGAGTAAGGCTAGATACTTCAAAAGGGAGTACATTGACAGACAGAAAAGAGTAGTATGGTTTATAATGAAAGAAGAACAGATGATTTTGTAGAGTTTTTGCCTAGCATACTGGATAGTGGATCGAAGAGAAGACAGTCGGATGGGTAAGAAAGTGTTAAGTGGGTGGTTACTGCCTAATATCAGGTGGGAATATGATCAGTAACGGGATGTGACCTTCTGTAGATTATCTCTTTTTTGGCGAATGGGGTGTCACAGGGACAAGTCGGGTGTTGACGATTATTAATCTATTTATTTATTTATTTATTTATTTATTTATTTATTTATTTATTTATTTATTTATTTATTTATTTATTTATTTATTTATTTATTTATTTATTTATTTATTTATTTATTTATTTATTTATTTATTTATTTATAAGACTTGAAGTGCCGTTTAACAGCTGGAAGCCAATAATAGGACAATGAGTTCACAGTCAACAATTGGTTGATAAATATAGTTCTGTATTACATTGCGGACAGTAGGGTCACAAGTTAAGTGAGAGTAAATGTGTGCAGGTGTGGAAATGTTTGATTTTTATAGATCCAGCGAATTGAGAAATTTTTCAGGGTGTGGTATCAATCAGAGAACATACCGGATAAGCATTGTGGATGAAAGAAAATATTAAAAAGATGGAGATGGCCTCTCAAGGAGGGGCAGGGATCAGAGAATAGATAGGGTAACAGTTCAGAATGAGTAGTTGAACAGGTGAAGAGGGATCGTCGAACTTTAAGAAATGACAGGCTTCTGTCAGGAACGTATAAGTGTTCCGTCCAAAGGACGGGAATTTCTGCTTGTATATTATAAGGAAACCTGAACGGACGGGTGTAATACTTCCATTTTCCGACGAGAAAAGTCGGTAATATTAGACAAAGTACAAAATAGGAAAATATTATTCATAAATATAAGGGGAAAAAAATTATGTTTAATTCTCAGGTCGACTCGTCCTCCAAGACCCGTAGAAAGCAAACTTGAGGAAACAAAAATAATTGTATGGTACCGATACGCTGGTATACTGTGCACCGCGTGGCGCGACGCGTAACCGTGTACGTACCCAACTTACATGTTATTTTATATGCTTCCACTTGGTTGCGTTGATTGTGGTTTAACGGTCAGTCTCAGCGAAAAAATGAAGAGAACCTTTTCCGTGTAAAATTCTAGGGGGGTTATTTTTTTACTGAGGTATGTTTCTCCTATTCCCAACCGTTCTTGAGATATTAGCAAAATCCTGATTTTTCAGCGCCATTTTGCCCCTTTCCCAGCCCCCTAAGGGAAATTTTGAGTGGCACGCCTTCTGAAAATGTTCTCTACAGTCATAAGTATTACAATACTAAATATATAACTAAATTTTGCAGTATCCCATCATGTTTTGTCAGTAACCGCTAGTACTATCAGTAAAGATTCTCAAAATTATTGAATACAGGCCGAGGAACTATAAAATGGTGTTATTTCTTCTCTCAAAGTCCCCGATTTGGAGTAGTCGAATTCTCACACAACGTATTTGATCTGTCAGTCATTCGACGATATATATACGGCTATAAAAATTCACACCTAACTGTATACTCTATCACAATAGGATCATAAAAAGTAGCTATACTTTACAGCCACGTGTGTAATAAACTGATTCATTTTAATGCTGAATACAATACTATAGGCCGTTTTTTTTGGTAGCACATTTTAGTTTTTCCTCATTTTTGGTAGAAAAAAAACTGTCTACATAACGGAATAAGATAAAATCATCGTAAATTTAAAATTAGGTTCAAAATGAATACAGTCTAAAACGACGCACGTCTTTTCGCCTGAGTGAGGTATTTACAGTGCGAATTTGGTCATCTGCGAATAAGTAACTCATCGGATTGGTATACTAAATAGATATCTACTAGAGGGCTGATCTCGTCGCCTTGATTTGTGGAGCACAACGTAGGCAAGCATTTAGCCAATCCCTGGCACAGGCAAATTGCTACAAACGTGTTCAATTACATTGCGTTTTCTTTCCAATAAATGGAAGCAAAAAGAGACAGGACGACTTTTGCCTTCTTCAATCAATCTCACACTATGATAAAAGAATAGTTTAGTAAAATTAGCCCATGGTCGAGGTTGATATGAACTGAAATATGATACTCGAGAGGACTTTTTATTTTTCTTGCGTCATTTCAAGGGGTAGATGGATGGAAATGATCTAGGTGTACTCCATGATGGGTGTAATAACTTGCTCTCCCATGATAAGTCGGTAAAAACGGCTATACAACAAGGTCGTGTAAGAAGAATGACTTCTGGGGTTGTAGGCTCCACCCACATAACTGATAATAAATATTTGTGACCTAATCCCCTTAAAATTTGTCAAATTATTAGGTACTGCTTTGGTGTATGATCTATCCCAGCAATGCGATCTTGGTGCACTCAAAAAATGTGATCTACTCGGCGAATACGAGTTGAGTTCCAAACTATCATTTTTTGCGGAATTGAGTCCGAGAGTCAGAGAGTTTCGGGGTACAGAAAGGTAACCACCGAATCGAGTCCCAGGGGTGTCGGGAGTACCTTTTTGAAACATCCAAATTGAGTCTCTTGAGTTCTTGTTCTACAATTTGCGTAGACGGTACCTTCAAGAACGTCTCAAAATTGTTTGGACAGCTACTTGCAGTTAATGGCTTCAAGTACAACACGTACGTCCCCCATGTCTTTTGTCTCCTGCCAAACAAGACAATTGACACGTACGAAGCAGCCTGCGCAGGCACATCGGCAACGAAATAATCGATCTCGGCTCAAATTTCTAACCTAAAGAATTGTTTGCTGATTTTGAGGAGGCTATTCATAAGGCAGGGCGCAGAATCTGACCTGCTGTTAATGTGCAAAGATATCGATTCCACCTTAGGCAGTTCTGGTGGCGCCGTATTCAGTATCTTGGTCTGACAAATGAGTACAAAGACAGTGACAGCGAAGTAGAGTAGTTCTTGAAACTTTTCTTTGGTGTACCATGCCCGCATTCCGCCGATGTCGAAGAGTGCTTCGTAGAAGACCTTGTGGCAATAGCACCAGATGACGGAAGAGTACAAGATTTCATGGACTACGTATTCGACAATTATTACGTCGAAACTTCCGACAAGTTTCCTCCACATATGTGGGTAGCTTACTCGTCTGCACCCTCGCGCACAACAAATGCCTGCGAATCATTCCACTCGCATTTGAATGGATCCTACTACAGCGTGCATCCTCACATTTACGCCCTACTAGGTGACGTGTATGGAAAAATAAAGATATTCACAAATTGAAAAAACGTTCCGACGCGGTCAAAAAAGAAGCCGCAGTGGCAACGTTGGAGACCGGACGTGATTTGGGAGAATTAAGTCGTATTGAGTTCGTGAAGCGGGTAAGCTTCAAATTTCTTCCTTCTTCCACGAAGTAAAAAATATTGATTTTCTTGAGTCTTATACCATGCATCGTATGGTACGAATTACCACTACTTTAACTGCTGCTTTATGCTCGCTAATTCTCATTTTTAATCACACCAATGGTACATACGTACATTGACAGCCCTAAGTCTGTGCGTAAGTGAGAAGGGAAATGAGAATCCGGGACTGAACTTGGATACGTCCGATCTACTCGTTCAATTGTACAATGAGTCACAATACGTACGCATAAATAGGCATCATTACTGTTCCTGAGTCGAGCCATTTCCCAGGTCTTGAAAGAAAAAATCACACAACGTCCTAAGCTCTTCAGCTTCCAAGTTTCATCGCAGTTCCATCGCAATACCATAAATCGGAACTTCCCACAAGATAGATAATCGTTGTTATTCGAGACATAAGTACGCTCACACTGATCATTTTGCGTACGCCGATAAATCGTCTACCATTGGAGGGACGAAAGCCACAAACATAAAACAGTCTGTTACATCAATCTCTTTGCTGTCACCCATACTCAAGGGATGGCTCTTGAAGAAGATGAGAGGCATTCCCTCCAACTTATTACAACCCCATCTTAACACGTACTGTTGGAAAGTTCAGCACCAGAAAGAGAGTCTTCTTCTCGCGTTCGAGGACATAAGAAGTACCTACGCGTACAGTCATTAGATCATTTTAAAAAACGATATCCAATAATTACTCAATAATCTACTACCTTCCAACGATCAATCTGCAAAATTTTTGACGACAGATTCCGTTGAGTCTTATAGAAGACGAGGACTTCGAAGAATTTTAAGTAGTTTTTTCTTACATGATTAGAGACTTTAAGAAATTTCCAGCTCTAAAACTTGAATGAAAAGATGGACTCCGGAGAAATTCAAGCTCAAAGTGATTCAAAATTCGATAAGTAATGAAACTTGAAGAATTTTAAATTCTAGATACGAAAGAATTATTTTAAGAAAATCGGAAAAATTTGATGTATCTGAAAAGTTCATAAAACAAGTTTCTGCTCCCCTCAATTTACATATAGTCATGAAAAATACCCTGTAAATTCATACATTTTTTATACCGGATTTTTAATTCCACCTAATTACGTTTTCATTAAATTTTTTCAAAGGTAATAAAATAATCAATCTTCTCTCCTTTCGTTAATTCTAAGAGGTACCTATATTTATTCATTAAAATGAATGTGACAAGTCATACACGTCAAAAGGCGATTCAACTCGCAAGAGGATTGCGGCAGAACATTCATATCCACATATATTTTCTGTATTGAAAGTACACATTGCAGTACTTTTTCTGCGTTTCAGATGTACGTAGTGGCGTCCTTCAGTACTTCTCCGCTGAATATCAACAGTCACAGAGCACACATATAAGGACGATAAAAAATCTCTTTCCACGCGTTCCAGAATCCGAGAGAAACGCGTCGAATATTAACATTTGCAAATTATTGTGAAGTACTTCCAATAAATGGTCGTATATTGTTATTCCATAGTAAAGAGTAAACAAACGTCTGCCAAAGTATCCGTTCTCGCTTGAGAATACAATTTCATTTTGATTAGATGGAACTGACTGAAAATAAAGGGTTTATTAGACAGTCGGCAAACGTCTGTGGATCATTCAGACGTAAATTGCCAACGGATTTAAGTTTAACTACTGATAGATAGGAAAAAGTTAGGGAAAGCGAATTGAAGAAAAACAGCGAGAGCTTTTTATACCCATCCCATCTGAATTGCTAATATGGCAGCTCTTGCACCCTTTTTTACTCGTCACCTTCAGCTTTTTCAGGTTAAAGCACTTCTTTATCCTGCTTTTTACATTCATCCGTACTTAACTTCAAAATAAACGTTTCCGTCTTCCGATTGACACCTACCTTTTCTATTCTTCATCTTATATTCGTTTTCACTTACTATATAGTATTTTTTTTTGTTTTTTCAATTTTTTCTTCTTTTTTTTTTTCTTTTCTCTTCCTTTTGTTCTTGTTACTTCATTTTAAATAGTACGCAATATCGAACGAGAACTCTTTTTCAATGTGTGAGAATGTATTTTATCTCGAATTCAGTTACACATGATTAATTCATCGCGAGATTTTCTTGTAGTCTTATTCTGCTCGAAAATATTAAGATGTTTCTATCTGGAAGTTCAATTTATTTAAAGCGCGAAAGCGTATTCGAAAATTCGATCAAGTGGTTAAACTTAGGAGTCTTTCTTTCTCAATGTTGAAAGCATGCGTAAATGTGAGACTTTGTGAAATAATGACAAATACCTAAGTCGATTTCGAATACTTTCCCATCAACAGCTTCTTGCGTGGTTGTCAATTGGTAAGAAGTCTACTTGATAATGACGCGAATTTCTGAAATAAAGAAGTACCTACACAACATTTTCACGAGCTTATCCATAATGAGAAAAGCTGAAGTTGAACGAAATTAATTAAAGATTATCAGCGTGCGTAGGTAATAATAAGAAATACTTCTTCAACATAATTTTTCTTAGGTACTCTTTATGTTTATATTTTCTCTATGTGTATGTCCTCTTTTTCCTCTTATGCCCCTGCGCTTCATGCTCGTCTTTTCTCAAATTAATTCTCCTCTGAATATCCATCGTCACACATAAAAAATAAGCAACTGTACATGACCAGAACAAGCAGATGCTGGATCTGCTTTTTAAGCTCGTTAATTTAATATGGCCTCGCATATTAAAGAAGCTTCCAAGCACCCAGCACGCATCCTCACCTGGAATGCAAACGGCCTACTGTCTCGCAAATCTGAGCTGACTACCCTCCTCCAGATGGAGGATGTTGATATTGCATTAATCTCTGAAGCACACCTGACATCACGACTCAAGGCAGATATCCACGGCTACAATATTTATCCATGCAATCATCCAAGTGGGTTCTCACACGGTGGCTCAGCTGTCTATATAAAGAGGAACCTACAGCACCATGAATTCCAGGCGTACTGCACTCAGAAAATCCAGGCGGCAATAATTTCTATTCGTCTACACAATGGTTCCGAGGCACAGATTGCTGCAATTTACTGTCCTCCGCGACATGAAATCTCATCTGCTGAATATATGGAACTCTTCAAAGCCCTGGCTGGTAGATAGCTGCTTGGTGGCGATTTCGATGCGAAACACTAGACTCTGCACCAAAAAAGGAAGGAACCTCTATGATGTCATCAACGCGGGCAACTTTCAGTGTCACTCTAACGGTGAACCGACGTATTGACCCACTGACCCTGGAAAGAAGCCGGACTGCATTGACTTCTTTATAACCAGGGCAATCTCCAGTGGTTATATAAAACTTCGCAATCTTGATGAACTTGCTTCTGACCACTCGCCGCTTCTACTCACGCTGAGCAACACAATAGTTACCAAGGCTTCCAGACCTCAACTCACCACAAAAAGCACCGACTGGGACCAGTTCCGAGCAATTGTTAATGAGAAAATTGACCTCCGCATCAAGCTGAATACCACAGCTGACATTGATCATGCCGCACAAACACTGCAGACTGTACTTATGTGAAGCAGCAAAACAGAGTACCCCTGCTCGTAGGCCAACCCCAATAGTGCGATCATACCCACGGAAAGTTCGGGTGGTCAAAAAGAGAAGAGCCGCAAGGTGTAAATGGCAGAAAACTCGTAATCCTGCAGATAAGACGGTATTTAACCAAGTCAGTAGACAAACAAGTGAACTGATAGCTAAGATCAACAACAAATCCTTTGAAGAATTTGTCTGCACACTGGCACTGGATACTACCGCTGATTCTAACTACTCTCTCTGGAAAGTTGCTAAAGCTACTATGAAGCCACCATCTCATGTGCCACCGCCCAAAGTCACCTCAAATAGGTACTTCCACAGTGATGCAGACAAAGCAGCAGCATTTGCATCCCATCTTCAAAGTGTGTTCCAGCCAAAAAATATAGATTGTATACAGTAATCCTGGTCCGCCAATAAAACCAGTTTCTCCGACAGAAATTTGCGAGGTTATTAAAAAGTTGAAGCCGCGCTTGACCTCATAACTTCCAATGTGCCCAAAAAAAAGTATACGTATATTACTGACCTATATATACAATGCATCATTTCGACTCTACTACTTTCCAAGCCTATGGACAAGAGCCAAGGTCATATTAATTCCAAAACCGGGCAAACCTGCGGAAGATTCTGCCTCCCACCGCCTATTATTGCTACTCAGCACACTCTCAAAAGTCTTTGAGAAACTTATCCGCTCTCGTCTCCTCAAAATAGTGGACAATCTTGAAATAGTCCCCTTGCACCAATTTGGTTTTCGTCGACCGTGTTTGGATCTCAGGCAGGGCTGGGAACCGGGAACTGAAACAGGAACCGTATTCGAACCTTTATTTTTCATCCTCAAGAACCGCATCTTTTTTTCTTCTCAAAGATCTGGAACCCAAAAGAACCGCATCTTTTTTTTTCTCAAAGATCCGGAACCAGAAAGAACCTTAACAAATAATCGTTAGGGTTCCCAGCCTTGATCTCAGGCCTACTGCATAAAATAAGTGAATACCTTCCAACATCATACACCAAGTTGCTACAGTCATACCTCACTCATAGGGAGTTTGAGGTTCACTACGGGGAGGCAGTCTCTACTGTCAAGCCCATCCTACCTGGAGTTCCGCAGGGCAGTGCCCTAGGACCTCTCCTCTACGTGCTGTTCACTGCTGACATTCCAACCACGGGTAAAACAGAGCTGGCCACGTTCGCTGATGACACGGCCATCTTGGCCTTCCATCCTCAACATGAGGTAGCGGTAGCTAATCTACAGGAAGCAGTTACAAAGGTAGCTAACTGCATAAAAAGGTGGAAAATTAAAGTAAATGCTCTCAAGTCAAAGTACGTGATGTACACCCTACGAAGCAGTCCACCAACCAATATTATCCTCAAAGATGAACGAATTCCAACCTCGCCCTCAGCCAAATACTTGGGTCTCAACATAGACAGACGCCTCAACTGGGGAACTCACATTGAAAAAAAGCGTGATGAGCTTAAGATCCGATTCCACTCCTTGTTCTGGCTAATTAGAGCCCGTAGCAAACTCTCATTGGATAACAAAAGGCTTCTGTACGTCTCTATTTTACCCCCAGCATCTCTATTTTACGCCCAGCGTGGTCCTATGGAGCCGCGGTATGGGGCAGTGCTGCCAAATCAAATATTGAAGTCCTACAACGTCAGCAAAACCTCATCATACGTAAAATCACGGGCGCGCCGCGCCGTGGTATCTTACAAACGAAAATTTACACTACAATGTCAGGCTTCCAAAGTCCACGAGGTTACACGGAAAATTGCTACGGCTTACGGAAAATTGCTACGGCTTACGAAAAAAGGATCCACCAACACACCAATAGTTTGGCCATCCAACTAATGGATAATCCAACAGCCTGAAGACTCCGGAGACGTCATTACGTAGATTTAGTGCTTAGTGTTAGTTAACTAACTCATAACCCGTAAGCCAAATTTTATCGATTACTTTTTTGGGAATGCCCATTAAGTAAATTTTAATGTTAACGTAAATGCGGGTCAAATATATTTGTGGATGTCCTATTAGAAAGTTCAAATAAAAATTTAATAAATAAAAAAAAAAAATCTTATAACTGTCTTCATAATCTGGACAGGGAGCAAATGCTATCACATAGGCAGGAAGTATAGAATATTGCTACTCAAGAATATCTCATTCCCCTTTTGGTTCATTTTCCGAAATCAACCAGCTGCACTCTTGCAGCGTGCAGTGTCCCCAATGTGTCCTCCCCTTTCACGAGTAAGAATGTTGTAATATTGCAACTATAATCTATGTTTCAAGTTTTATTTTCCGATAAATACGACTGATGCATGAGAAGCACAAAGCTGCCGAAAATTTGGTCTTATAAGATTACGACAGAGAATTTTTTATCCCTATCCCAAGTACTTGGTCGAACGAAATTTCACCAGATATCAGCCACTAAGGCACATATCCTCGGTAGCCTCCTAATCTATGAATTTTCACCAGGTAGCTCGCAAGTCAAAATTTTTCCAAGCGCTCTTCTCATACACATGCTTTTGACGAAAATAAGGATCTCCTGATCTTCATAAGACAATTGGGTGTGTTGCAATGAATGGTCACCTTCTTTGCTTCAATCCAGTGCCATACCCACAACGCCTACTTGAAAGTCAGGCATCTTCTGACCAGGCAGTGTGTTGTACACGCTTGATGTTCAGTCTATCTTGTGGATGATCTAAGTGTATAATAATATAGAGCTTGATTTATTAACCCAACTGTAGGACTCGCAGATAAAATTAATTGGGTTTGTTTGAAAATCTACTCAGCTGAGGTCACACATTACCCAGGATTGAACATTTTAGCCACGCAAGTTCTCATTACATCCCCACACTTCCCCTAATAGACATTTTCATCGAGTATGAAATACTGTCACTACATGTGATGGGGTACGTCAGATCTAACTTTCAGAATTTTACCACTCGGACTTTGAATTGAAGATGTTTATTAGGAGCAAGGGGAGAGAGAAAAGAGTAAGGATTCGCGACGCTGATATTCTCAACCCTCTGATAGGTTTAGGCAGAAGACGTAGCCCCAACCTACTTTATAGACCTAGTAAAATTTCGAGTTCTGAGCACACCATGCGAATTGATTAAAGTAATACACCATATTAGTACTGTATTTGCCAACAAAGGCTGCCAGAACGTCGCCAAGTCTAGTGGTGACCTTCTCCAAAGTGGTGAGGGGATGCAATGTTGAACGAATTCACCATTAAGATAGAGAACGAATGCCCACGATGATGCTACGACATTTGCAAGGATTGATCATCACATCGGCGTGTTTACAAGAGAATTCGCCTTCGCAAGATTTCGTACCGATTCATGAATAATTCTAAATCAAGAGGTAGGAAGGGCTGGAGCATAGACCTACGGAGTCTCAAGATTGGGAAAGACAAACTCCAGGATTACTTAATTCCTGGAAATTTCAATGACAATGATGTTTTACGTGCGCCCTGCTCTAACCGCTGAGCTACGAGAGGACCAAACGTTTTCGCTTCAATTCTCAAATACCAACGACGAGAACAAGTACGTCACTGCCCGCAACAGCGATAAACACTCATAGAGTGTATTTTTGAGGGAGCAAGAACTAGCATTAAACCTCAACGAACAAACCTGACTAAGGAAGAACAACGAAAGACAATGATTTTTTACGTGCGGGATAATATTCAGGAGGGGGGTAGCTAGTAGATGAGAATACAAGCGAAAAATTTGGTCACCTCGTCGGGATCTGAACCCGGGACCTTTCGCTTGCCAGGCGACTGCTCTAACCGCTGAGCTACATTTTTCGCTTATATTCTCGTCTACTAGCCATTCCCCTCCTCAACGAATCTCGTTTTTAAGAATTCTTTTAAAGCCCTTAAAATCAAAAAAGGTAAACAACTCACTTTGTTCGTTGCTTGTGGGTTCTTTTCCATTTCATAGTATTCAAGATTAATATTTATATTTAAAAATTATTTATAATTGATTTTTAATTTAAATAATACAAGAAATTCAAGAAATATATTATATATTATTTTAGTAATTTTCCAAACAAAAATATCGATATTTATACATCATTACTGATTTTCAAAAATTCATTGCGAAGTTTCGATAAATATTTCACTTCTACTATCTTCAATTATGTATTTTAAAAAATTAGTAGATTTGGTATAGTTCGGATTATATAATATTTGCGTTTTATTGGAGTAATAAATTATTTAATACTGATTTTTTTAGTATTAGACTTGAAATTAAAAATTGCTCCTATCATCTTCGGTAATTTATAGAAATTTCTCTATATTAATATCGATAATAAATAAAATTTCAGAAAATATAATTATAATCTTATTCTATAAATTTTTTTCATAAATTGAGATCTTTATGATTATTAATTACATTTAGAGGATTATCATGAATAATTATTAAGGAATTCATATTTAATAATAATTAATAATTCATTAATAAAATTTTAAATATATGTATTATTATTTCATTTATTTATTTTTATATATTTTTTCAAATTAATACCCCAATAAATATACGATTATGTATTTAGAAAATTTTTTTTTTCCATCAATTTTTAAGTTAAATTTTTTAAATATTTCTAATATTGGTCGATTTATTTATTTATTTATTTATTTTATTTATTCACTTATGTAATAAAGAAATCGAGGGTTGAGATTTTTATGAGTCCCTTAAGTGAGTCAGAACCTTCACCTCTCGGGACCTACAATGTAGGAGGCCGAGTAGGTCTTCCCTGAAGAAATATCTAAGAGACAAGACCACGAATTTGGCTCAGGATTGAAAATTTTCCAAGTCTGACCAGTCGTAAATGCGGAACTACAGACAAAATATTCCCCACTCTCTACAGTACATGAAAGTCTCCGCTCTCTCGGGAAACACAATTTGCAGGAAGGACAATGAACGGCGAAAAATGTTGTCATAAGACCCCCCCAGTTTCAAAATTTTGCAGAACTATTTGTTGTAACTTTGTAAAATCCTATCTTCGCCGATTTTCGTCAAAGTATTTTTGGACGTTTTAGGAACCCTATATCTCAGACATAATCCCAATACATGTATTTGTTGCTCAATCACTTTCCCATGAACTTTTCACGATAAATTACCTCGATTTCGAGTATCTCTCTGCACCTTTCCCTTCTTCTCCAAAATTCTCCCACAACCTTCCTTCAGCCTATTTTTCCGTAGCCCAACGATTAAAAATTTTTTCTCAGATTATGGTACACTTTATACGTCAAATCTCAGGAGAAGAAAAGACGTAAAAAAAGAAAGTTACAAAGAGAAAGAAGAGGAGGAAACGAAAAAATCTTGTTACAACAATCGCGAAATCATTTTGTTCGATAGAAGGAGAAAATTATTATGACTATATTTTTTGCGAATAAATCATCGGCGAAAATTAGAAGTGACGGTGTAAATAAGATAAAGTCGTGAAGTGGCGAGATCGACAACAAAAGAAAAAGCGCACGAGAACAAGAAAGAAGAAGAGAAAGGCGAGGGTGAAAGAATACGTTAGTTTTGGACTGTCCGATAGCGGGAAAACAAACAGACATTTCGCGACTGATAACAGCCCATAAAGATGAAAAAACCTAAACGAAAAAGAAGACTCAAAACTAGACCCTTGAGGTGATTTCCAGAATAAAACAGAAACGTGCCTTACATAATAATAATAAACGCGGCCCCAACCGTCCTCTAGCCACGATGCTGTTCGTATTCGACACTGTATGTATACATCTTTAGTACTCGATATATGATATCAGCTTCATTCTGACAATATACCGATACCAGCCACTTTAAACAGCACTTCCTCGTCTTCATTTATCGGTCTCCGGAGTATAGCCCCCAAAATTGGTTGTTTCCGATTGCGCGTCGAATTTCACTGCGAATTAACGCGAACACGACGAGATGAGAATAATAAAAATGACAAGCCGCGTTGTACCCCACTTCTTTTGACCTTACTCTGACAGACGCAGCAGACTGCCTTCATTCAACGTCTTATACCAACCCTTTGATGCACACAAACGTTTCCAAAATAAAGATAACAATTTCTCGGCATAAAAATAAAAACAAAAATAGTATAGAGATTCCGACATAGACGTACACGTCTATTATAGCAGGAGAGATCAATTTCGTATTTTTTCCTCTCGAATTCATATGCTCGTAGGAGCTTCCAAAAATGATGAAAATGTTCCGCGAAAAGAAATATTGATACATTGAAACGAAGACTTCATAAATACGGAAGGAAGAAGCGTCTTAGTCTGGTCTAAGAGTATTGGTTTTGCAAAGCCAGTTTCCGAACTAAACTTTGAATTTGACAGAAACTAACTATTTGCAGATATCAGAAAAAGCGTTTAATAATTGAAACCATATCGACTAGAAATATACGAAGTTATTCTGTATCGAATTCGTCGTTGAGGATTGGAAATAAAATTCCTTCACCTTCGAATCAAAGTTATAAACATGAGTTCACGCCCTTCTTAAAATAATATGAAGATTACTTCTCCATTCTCTATACGTAAGAAGTTGAAGATATACGATGTTCGGAAAAATATTTACGTCGTTCCAGAGCGAAAAAAATACATTAGACAGCAAAAATGAAAATATATGTGATAACATTAGGAAGTATATTATTATTCATGACCATAATACTGAAAGTCACCCATTCTCATCACCTCATTGGCTCTTTAAAAATACATCAAGACAGCATATCGTTACGCCTTGCTCTGCAACAAGCTTTTAAATTAGAGTTTTACTCCAGAAAAGAGGAGCATTTGGTCGTTACTTCGTCGTTCAGCATCAGAGTGTTCTACCAACACTGTTGACCCCTTTTGCGTATCATAGAGCAGTTGTAGGGTATAACCTTGTACTTCAAAAGAAGAGATGCCGTTTGGCATAGTTATTCCTAAGACCCTGAAGTACGATCTAAGATCGGAAGACGCGTGATCCGACCGTACGTTTTCACACTGGGGAAACAATTGTGCCTCCCAATTCGGTTTTTTGAAGATATCTCATCTGGATGAAAAATTAGAGAAAAATACTTGAAACAATCCCCTCCACAATGGTAGAGCGCTATGAGAGGTAAAATTAGCCTTAGCATACTAGCAGCGATTATTCTAGGACTTTTTGCAGTCACATTATACCAATACGGCCAACGACTCCTCAATGAGAGAAATTGTTGACCAAACTGGCTCCCAATACGTGCTACTGTTGGCAGGAGATTTTTTTCATCCCCAACCCTCTGGTGACGGTAGATTTTGGATGAGTTTCGGGCACTGTCCCCACACATGTCCACCCTGGTGACCAGCTCGTCGGCAATACTGCTCCAGTGCATTTTTGGTCGATGAAATCTTGTCCAGTTCTTTTCCTTTTCTTGTAAACAGTATCCTACAAATATTGAATAACATTGAGAACCTAAGCTTGTTCACGTTGTTAACTCTTTTCATAAAAGAAACTTGGGTCCGGCGACACTCATCAACTTCACTGACGTCAGTAATACAATCGTACACTGCCAAATTTTTCAATCATTGGGAGACCTTCACCAATATTTCCTCTTCCAATTTTGCGAAAACTCGCCATGGTATCAAGACAAACATTCCACGAAGAAAAAGCTGATACTTCTTGCCTTTACTGATAAACGAAGGTACGACGTCACATCCAGTAAAAGCATAATACTTGTAGAGCTTCACACTTAGCTGATCCTCAGGCAATAATTAAAGCATTCATTTCGAGGTAAGCGTCATTGAGATTTATGTAAGTATTATTTACAGCTTGAAGTAATATGATCTGCTCACGAAAATATTGTGGTATAACCTTTGCGACTACAGTAGTTCGATTTTTACCAGTCCCTATACAAACATCGAGCATAAATCTTTTCCACAAATGCTACAGCAAGTGTAAGGACATCACTATCTGATTTTCTTATGAGGCACTTTTTAAATTCTTTTTGTGCAGCATCAGCAGCATGGAGAATTAATCTTGTATCTGCCTCCTCGTGATTACAGGACTGATTCTTTCTAAATTTGCTTCCCTACAGCTTAAGACAACTGCTGTAAAATTCAATTCCAACCACGGTAATTTTTCCTATACTAAGAGGTAATAGCTCGAAGAGTTGTTTCTTTCTAAGTCCTATTCCTGAGAAAATATTATGTAAGAATTGAGTAGAATTACCGAATAAGGGCCAGTGAGATTAGGCAGGGGGCTTCCCCCCTTAGGGATGTGTTAGGGTGAGTAACGTTGTAATGTAACACTGGCCCTTATTCAGTAATTTAACCAAGAACTGAATTGACAACCCATTGCCTTTCAGTTTAAGCCAATACGAGAAGAGAGCTGAAAGCTATAAGCTAAGGTTAAGTTAATGATGATTGGCCGGATCCTAGCACTTGTGACGTGACGTCATACGTTCGTGACGTTATCAAAATTTCTCTCTTTTTCTCAGAGGTATCAAGCAAATGCTGATTGACTTAAAACTAGCTTTTAGACGATTGACTCAAAACTTGGCTATTGCTTTTTGGTCATTTTATTGGCTACTGAACGATTCGCTAATTGCTTAACTCGGGAACAGAATGATAAAACTCCGGACCGGAATAAACCATAAATCTTAACTCCGGAGCAAAATGAACCATAATGAAAAGCAGCTGATCAGTATTCGCTTCTGATTGGCTAATGGCTGAATGAAAAAATCATTGACTGGCTTTTGACTAGCTTAAAATCCAATCAAAGATTGGCTGCTTCTGCTGCTTTAGCGATTATTAGTTTTTGCTTGACACCTCTGCTTTTTCTCTTACGGACTGGCAGATTTTTGGCTTAGGTTGCAATGCCACGCCTAGTTTGAGTCTAGTATAGCCTAGTAAGTTAGAAGATAGAATTATTAGGAGAAGAATACAAACAAAAAATGGCAAAATGAGCGGGAAACGAGCACCAAAGGGTTGTGGACTAAGAAACTGCTACCAAAAGTTGCTACAAAGTTACCAACCCCGGATTCCTGGCTGTCCCAAGCCTTAACCGGGTATGGGTGATTTAAAACGTGCGTGCGAAGAATAGATACGAAGTGCCAAAAAAATCCCCAGAACATGTCTTCAACGAATACTCGTTACACGCAGCCAGCCGTTTCGGAAAACCAGATGGTGGCACAGAAGAAACACAAATATATCTAATTTAAACTTGAGAGACCTGTGGAGAAGAAAGGCAATGAAGGAACAAAGAAGAATTGAAGATAATAATATACTTTGATTTTACAAATTTAAATGAATCATCAAAAAAGATCACAATTTACCACAAAACCTAATAGCCTTAAGAATAAGTAAATCCACTTCTTAATAGCCTCAAGCATAAGTAACAATAGACCAGAGAACCAATCCATATTGTACAATAGTTACCTAATCAGCTAATCTACCAACACTCTCTTCAATATACTTGTAAGTACATAGATGAGTGTTGGCCTATCACAATTTGTGGATCTAAGTCCCTCAATGGGAAGAGTGGGCAACTTAGACTCGCACATTTTCAGTAAGGGGGTGAGATAACGGTAAAGGCATTAAAAAGGTGAGAAAAAAAAACAGCATCTTCCTAGCCTACTATAAGTAAGGCATTCTGGAACTCTGATGGTCCTCTGAGATCGGTGGACGAGTTGCCTAGCTCCAATGACTGCAGTCAGCGCAGTTTTAGTGACCTCTAACCGCATCTCTTGACGCTGAACCCAAAATCAAGTTGGTCTGCTGTTCCTGTTGGTTTCTTAAGACAGATTGCATCCGCGCATCTAATTGAAGTGCCACTTCCATAATTAAAAGACTTCCACCAACGTCTCTAAATTAATGGACATTTTCCAGTTTCTTTACCACTTTAAACCATAATTTAGCTTGTCCGTTCAAATATGGATTCCCCGGAGCAGTAAATTGCTGTCCAACTCCTTCAAAACTCTTTTGATGTGAACTGTGACCCATTGTCTAAAACCAGCACCGATAGATTGCCAAACTGGCTAAATATTCTTGACAAGGCGCGTGTGGTCATTCCTGCAGTAGAAGTCTCTGTCTTAATCCATTTCAAGTCCGAATCTACAAGAATCATGAGACCATAACATTGACGAGGTCCAGCAAAGTCTATGTGGATTCGAGTCCATGGTTCTTAGGTTTTCTCCAACGGATGGATTCCTACTTTTTATGGGTTACTTCTCACATCGGAGAAGGCTCTACAACTTTGGTGAAATATTTTTATGTCTCATTCTATAATCGTGCGTGGGTAAGACATGCCTTCACATTTTAGATTCCCGACTGGGAACTGTGCGATTCTCTTAAAACTTGACATTTTAGATTCCCGACTGGGAACTGTGCGATTCTCTTAAAACTTGACCTTGTAATTTCCTGGAAATTACAACACGATGCCTTTGGCTTAATACTCCATTTGCCGCTGAATATTTAACATTGGTACCCGTTCCTTTCTTAGAGGTTTGATGACTAAGCAGCTCGATTTCTTTTTTGGTCTCTTTCTTGATCATTTCAAAATTGACATCTTCTGGAGTGATCCATTTCACTTGTGACATAAAGATTAGTCCAGGTCCACTTCTTCACTCTCTTCTGTTTGCAAGAGGTGTTGTGAAAAATAATCCGCATTTATATTCTGAGCCAACTTCTCACACTTGATTTAAGAGAAATCTGATTAAGTGTGCATACCTCAATATTCTCACTGCTTTCAAGAATCGCACGCACTTCCCTGGGCTGAGTATTGGCGTCAGCGAGCGAGTATTAGTAATTAGAGTATATGCGCGACCATGGACCCTTACTATTCCCGTAGCTTCTTTGTCCTATAAACTATAATTTTCCTCTACTGAGCTCAAAGACCACGAGATAAGTTACTGGCCTCTCGTCCCATCAGCATTCCGTGAGGTGATACGCCGGCTAACCAATGCTTGCATCTGTTGCTAGCTTAAGAGGTAGGTCTGGATCATACGAGTAGAGTACTAATGCTTCACTATTGGCAAGAATTCTTTCGAATGACAAAAAGCTTCTTCAACTGCTTATGACCAATGAAACAAGCGTTTCTTCAAAATAGAATTCAATGGATGTGGTATCTTGGCTGCATCTTCAATAAATGAACGACAACAATTGATAAGGCCTTTAGTAAATGCTGCACATCTTCAAAGATCATGGTGCTAGTATACTTGCAATAGTATTGGTCCTCCTACTGTTTGGGCGAACTCTCTCTCTCTCTCTCTCTCTCTCTCTCTCTCTCTCTCTCTCTCTCTCTCTCTCTCTCTCTCTCTCTCTCTCTCTCTCTCTCTCTCTCTCTCTCTCTCTCTCTCTCTCTCTCTCTCTCTCTCTCTCTCTCTCTCTCTCTCTCTCTCTCTCTCTCTCTCTCTCTCTCTCTCTCTCTCTCTCTCTCTCTCTCTCTCTCTCTCTCTCTCTCTCTCTCTCTCTCTCTCTCTGACCTTCAAAATCATAATAGGTACTTGTACCAGTCGAAGTAGGGCGAGATCATTAAAGAAATAACATAATCCTCTTCTCAGGCGCCCTCCATATATACTTTTTCGTATCTTTATAATATCTTCCTCGTCAGTGCTTTTCAGTCGGAAGCACGCTTTCTGTATCAAAATCGTAATAAAATTATACGATAGATGCAGAATTGAAAATTTCTTCTTTATATTAAAAATGTGTCTGAACAGAGTGGACCGTACACAGTCACTGTGTTAACGCCTTTCTATATTTCAGAACCTTATTAGGCTATCAAAAGACCAATTAAGAATAAAAACACACTTTTCGAAACAGATGGTGTCATTTTCCTTTTCATTCTCTCCCTTCTTAATCGTTAATGGAAAACTGGACAAAGAAAATTCCAGAAGCTGTTACAACTAACCTGCACCTTTTTAGTGAGAATTTCGTTTAGATGTAGAGCCTATTTAGCCAAAGAAAAACGTCGTGACGTATCCCGACGATTCCCAGTGATCGGAAGCAAATTAGCTAGGTTGGTATTTGTATTTTAATCCCCGTGACTAGTAGTCCATATCCATCCAAAATCAAATAGAAGGCGGAAAATAAAAGAAGTAAATCTTCACGCACAGTTTCTTTATTTTTTAGAACGTGAATTTACGAAAACTAAAATTCGGCCAACCGTAAATTTGTTTTCTGACTTTAACGAATGTGAGAAACAATTCAAAATAAATGCGTAACATTCAACGCAGCGAAGTTCAAAATAAAGAGCGCTTCAAGTGGAAACTGATTCACTAAAAAGTGAGATAATAAAGATTTAAAGTTACAATGCGAAAAGTTAGTAAATTTAAAGTACTTGCATATAGAAAAGTTCGGTACACTTTCAGATAGTTCAGAAAATATGAAACTGGCTTATACGAGTTGCCATAGAATATTTTATTACTGTACTCCGACTGCCGCGATGTACACTAAAAAAGGGGGAGAGCGGCAATTTACAAGACAAGAAGTTGAAAAGGGAAAAGAAGTAACGGAAGGATGGTGAGGAAAAAGCATGATATATATACATAGTACGACACAATCGGAGGATGGAAATAAAAACCTGTTTGAAATTTTTCAACTTTTATTTTTCTTCTTCCTTCATTGGTACAGCATTTTTTCTTTTCTCCCGACCGGAAGAACTTTCTTCCAACTGCTAAAAATTATTTTCACTTTTTCTTTAATAGGGCGCAATAAAATTCACATTATACTTTCGGTGACTTTCAGCATTCGGTTCGGGTCCCATTAAAGACGGTACTTTACAAATAGAATAGGCTACACGTTGTATTTTTCCTTGAAACTTTGCATTCGGTGACCAAAGTGAAAAGAAGACAAGTACCTACGCTTTTTATGTAATTCGCGAATGTGGAAATGTAGTGCAATTTCTCTACGGCGTATTTTTCTTCGTCTTACTATAAGTGAAGTTAATAACCATTTCACTCTTTTATAAACAATAATAAATGGGTCAGTCGATTAGTGTTTTTCTTATTTGGCTGACGTTTTTTCACGTACTAGTACATCCTCGCTTAAAATAGTTTTTCCTTCTTCTATCTATCCTTCCTATCTTTCTATCAAAGCAAACTGCGCCTTTCCCCAAGTAAAAAATTGTTTTTATCCGTGAGAAACTGTAGCCTCAATAGGTAAGTTCTTCGTATTACTACTGAAAGGCCATATTTTTTTGCGCACGTCACGAATTTTTCTAGGTATTGTTGTCGTACGTAAACTACACATTTTCTCGACCTATTCACCCACGTATAGAGCTTCCAATATGACAAGTAATTCGGTAAATAAATCGTCAAATATTTCTTCAACAAACGTGTTCGACATACTGTGTTTCGATTATTCACTCACTCTTTCAATTTTTATTTTTTATATTTTCCGAACGAATAGGAAAGGGCTTTTTTTCATGATTTGAAAAATACGACAAACAACTAGATCTTTTGAAGCAGGTATCTATGAACTACTAGTCCTTCAAAATAGAGAATCAAGTGTTACAAATAACGCGACCAATTGTGTTACGTTTCGTGAAAAATAAACGAAGAATGCAGCTTTTGACAGTAGAGTTGAAAAGGAAATTCAAACGTTCAAGAAATGATGATACACCAAAAAAGTTACAGGCACTAAATAATAGAAAGCCGCGATGGCTCCAAGCCCCAATACGTATATAAGAAGCTCCTACCTTAAATTTGTAATTTTTGGCTTCCCAACCCTCTAGACCCGGGCCAGACAAAGTGAAAACGATCACAAAAAATGAAGTAACTATTTTGTTAGATCAGTCCACCATGATACACAATTGAACCATCAGATTTCCCGACAGTTATTATCTTTTCAACTAGACGTCTAACCTGAAAATATAAAGAAATCAAATGAGTGCATCGCCTTAAATTAACTCAAATATTGTATCAATCCAGAGATAGCTCAATTATTTAAGAGTTACACACATATATCTAAGTAACGAATCACCTCTGACTTTGGGTATAAACACGTAGGCCTACTTGAAGCCAAAGTCATAGAAAAAATGACGCACTCATAAAATACACAAATACTATTCGACTTTATCACTTGTCTTCAGCGAATAACTATTCTCCTGTAAGTTCATAAATCAGTCGAAAAAGATAATTATTTTTTGGTATAAGTTCACAGAGGGAAACCTTCGATTCAATCATTTTATAATCGTTTTTTCATATCGGATTTTTCGCGAACAACAATACTGTACTCAATAGTTTGATCAAACTCCCAAAAAAAAAAAAAAACTGGCTGATGAGGTACATCCAAATTTTCTATTAGAAGTCAACAAGTGGAATCGTTTGCAGATTACTCCTGATATGATTTCAAACAACATTTCACGCTGAGACATACTGTGATCACTCAAAATTAAAATTACATAATAATAATTCATTCAGCAAAGAGTCTTCCTGGTGGATAAATCACACAATAAACTTCCCCTTTCGATGCTTCAGTCTTTTGAAGTTCATCGTCGCGTTATACTACCGTCTAATAATTACTAATGAAGGCGAGCATTTGAACCTGACTGAATGCGTAAAGGTCATGCGGGGTAGACGAGATTTTTGTTATAATTTTTACAGAACCCGCTAACCGAACAATAAACAGAGACGAAAAAGACATCAAAAATGAAAATGAAAGCAAGATAAAGGTGAAAGGCATGTAGAGTGTAGGGTGCCACGACTGTTTTTAATGCGGGTATAATTTCAAAATTACAGTCACAGATTATATGATGATTAAACATCTGTCTTCTGTGCGTACGTGTGTTGCCTTTAGGGCAAGTATGGCGAAAAATAAAAACAAAGAAAATCGACTATGAAAAAAAAAAAGAAGGTAAAAGTACAATGTTTCCTGTCGACGCTAAGTACTGCACTTGTACTCTTGCGATACACTCGCGTCTACTTGAGCGTATTTTTTTGGATCAAATGTCTCGTGGTTTGTAAGCTGGAAGCCTGGAACAAAGTTAGTGCGACGGTAGATGCTTATTCAGTACTTTTTAGGCCTCGACGTTTTACTCAAGTGCGATTTCGGGCTAGTTGCGATTAATCTAAGCTTGGTAAGTGTTCTAAAGCCACACATATAGACAGAAATACACGCATTTTCAGTGACTCATCGAATAAGAGACTGCAGCGTATCCTAAACTGGCTGGATAGAAAAAAAGAAAACACTTTGATTCTTTTTATATGAGAAGAAGTACCAAAAAGGAGCAAACCTTCACAGCATAACATTGACGCAATGAAAAACTTCCGAATGTGTATATATATTGATTTCCATTGTACACGTCGAGAATAAATGTAGTCGTTTTTTGCTCATTTTCTAAATGGATTCTCCTCGTCTGATCGCGTAGGCGTATAGTTAGTGAGGTATATATAATGCCAGTAATACGACGCAATATGTAACATACAGCAGCGGATTAGATGCAGAAATTACTTACGGTCAGTGCGGTTTGGAAAAAAAAACAGATACATCTCTCGCATTACATTTAAATGAACTAGACATCCACCACGTGATAGTATAATATCAAGGATGGTATTCGACTTATACGTTATTATTTACGAAATTAATGTTATTTCCTCGGACCTGCCAAATGGCACGTATTAATGTCGAATCTATGTCGGAGAATACCGGAGCGCTGAGAGAGGAGGAGACAAAGAGAGACATATATACCGTTTCGTTTGTACATTTGATTTATCGCCGTTTATCTTATATTGCCATTTCCTCTATGACATACTGCTCTATACTATACGAAATACTGTACAAAAATGCCATAACGGAGAAAAAGGCGATGTCGATGCCATTGCCTCAACACGGCGTATATCTGCCTTAGCGACTTGTCGTTTTTATGCCCGCATTACTCGTTTTAAAAGCTAATACAGATCTAAAATTGCTCGACTTGGCCTGCATACAGAGACGATTAAATGGATTCAGCGTTGATTTGTTTCTTCGGATATCCCTTTTTCGTTTTTATTTTCAGCAGAAAAACGATGTTGTTCTGGCGCACTCATAGCATATTCACATTATTTTCTCACTTTTAACGTGGATGCACTCATAGAATGATGGCTATTGGTTGATAATTTTCAGAACAAATTTAAAAAATTCAGAAGAGAAAGGAGATAATGCACTAATAAGCATATAACGATATTCGAATGTTGTCTGAGACTTATCGAATACCTATACCTACAATTTTTATTTGGATTAAAATTATAAGATTTTGATAAGAATTTTTGAATCGTGTATTATTCATTTGTTAGATCTTTGAATTTTTTTTTATCAACTCAACCCACAAATTATCAAAACTTCATTGAAAAAGAAATCTCATACAAGGTATCAGTTTACTGTTTACTTTTCATTCCATATATTTATTTACTGATAAGCCTTTGGTACTGGAGTACAGTTTAAATTAAACTACGTACCAACCAATTTTTAGTGCAAAATATTCCCAGCTTAGATTATATTCTCTGGAATCCTAAAGTTCTATTGTTTCGCAAAACCCACAAAATCATAACATTTGGTCGATTTTTTCTGCTATACCTACCTACATTACCAATTTATAATCCTATAATTTTACCATGAAGATGCGGTAGGGTAAGGTATCAATAATTTTGATATAAATTTGCTTGACAACTCACTCGATTCGAATCCAAAGATTTTGTACGGTATAACAGTTCTAAGACACAGTAAACTTTGATATTATCTTGATTTGTTCAAGTAACAAAATGGAGTATCGTCGAAACTTTAACTTCTAAAACCGCACAGCCATCCTTACATCTTTCGATTCACAGATGGCTTCACTATAATTACCAGATAAGAATATCCTGTAATATAAAAGCTTCAATAAACACGGCCTCGGGATACATTCAATAATAGAAGTGAGTCAAGCATTCATCTGACTGTTTGAACATTGTGTAGGTACTTACCTGTAAATTATACCTTCAAAACTTCAATAGTCGAATTTCATGCGATCATCAGCTCAGTTACTTTCAATAGACTCAATTTCCAAGTTTCACGGATGTAGTCAATAAGTAAGTTGACCTCTCGTAATGGTGAGTACAGCTATGATGAAAATTGTTTGGAAGAAAAGTTCTGTTATTCATTCACATCACACATGCATTCCCTTAATTATGAAATAAAAAGGATAATTAAGGTAAATTGAAAACTCTTCACTCCGATTACTTGAACGAGATAATGACGAAAGGACGTCGCGATGCATAGAAACCTTTTATCCATACAGCATCATGTCGAGAGCGTTAAACGTTGGAAAGATTGAAGCTAAATAAAATGGATACTCACGTATAAAGAAACCAAAAGAATTAGGTATTAGATCAGTCAATGAAGTCAAACGGATTCAAACATAATATACGTCTTATATACTTGATCGTAATAAAGTTCAACAAAATCTATTGAATGATCTACTTTTTGGCAAATCTTTTCTCAGTCATCAATATTATTCAACTCAAATTTAAAACCAAATCAGCCGATTCTTGCAAGGTCATCGTCATTGTTGTTCAGGTTAATGGCCGACAATCAAAGAACTCATGAGTCAAGGCACGGCCGTCTTCAATTATCAGGCTGGAATACTGAAAATTGACAACGCTGCTCAAAGAGGCGATGTTTATATATGTATAAGCTCTTATGGAAAACACTTCAAAAAACACGTAATTGCTAATTTGCGAACATAGCTGTATATTCGATTGCAGGGGAAAAAAAGGTACCTAATAGATCGAACGAGTCAACGATTCTCGATTTTTTTAGCCAGGTCTCATTAGGATTGATTAACTACAAAGTGAGTTATGAAAGTTTTTTAAAAAAAGTTAGACAAAGGACAAAGTGCGGTAGGTACATTACCACGCTTTGTCCCTTGTCTGATTTTTTTTTAAACGTTCTTAACTTGCTTTGTAGTTAATCAATCTTGACAAGACCTGGCTCAAAAAATCAAGAATCGTTTACTCCCTTCTTTCAATACTTATATTCAATTACTTTTTCCCTGAAATCGAATACCATGCCTATTAGTATATTCACAAATTAATGATTACGTGTTTTTTGAGTGTTTTTACTGTAAGAGCACTAGCCTATGTAACATTAACACTCTTGCGCGGCATTACCAAGTTTAGTATTTCGGCCTGTGGTCAAGGCCTCAAGGGAACTCAGTGTTTGGACATTCCTGGATTGGGAATTCCTGTCCATGTTGCGGGAATGGGAATATCATCGGGAATTCCCAGTAGATTCACATTCTACCTCGTTTTCTCATTATTTTGGGCCAACTGCCTCTCTTTTTTATTTGGTAGGAGTAGAATGACGATGTTTTTAACAAGATAGTTTTAAACATTCATTAGAACATAATTGAAGCGATGGATGGAAGAAGAGCCTTAGGGCCCTGAGGCCCTTTTAGAAGAAAATGATTAATTTTCATAGAAAATGATTTAATCGAAAAAAATTGATTCTACTGTCTATAAAGAACATGTCTATGAAGTAAAAATTCTCAAAAATGATTCACGACCATGATAGAAGAGAAAAAAGAATTTGTCCGCTGTTAGCTGATCTGGCTGCATTACTGTAATAATCGTCATCACGCACGCGGCCATGAACATATTATCAGCAGTAGTTGAGAACATTCCTCGTTACGTATGTAGTTGTTTGTACAAAAATGTCCCGCCCCATCATAAGTAAGAGTGAAAATAAATAAACTAACTTTGTGATTTGGACCGGGCAGCGCTAGCATCGCGCAAAATTTTTGAATTTTTTTAAATTTCTCAAAAATATGATCATCTGAAAGAAAATTTTCCACTCTTCAATTTCGTTCCTTACGAGTACACGCCTAAATTCATTATTTTTGGAGAAATTTAAGAAAAACTAAAAAATCACCTTTGGTTTCAAGTCACGATCACCGTTTGCTTATCAGTACTTTCTAGGCATTTTACATGGGCGACGCTAGCGATCCTACAATATGCCCGGTCCGAATTGTGACGTTTGTTTACGTTTGTTCTTATCATTCGTGGTTTGAAATACGGTAATACGGTAATGCGTAGTAGGTAAATGGAAATTTGATGAAAATGACACTTTTTTGATATTTTTTCATCTTAGTAACAGATAGTACGCGGAAAATATGAAAAATTTTTGATGAAAACAAAAAAAAAAACAGAAAATCAGACGTCAACGTACATTTTTATCGTTATATAAACTTTCAGGAGAAGATTTTTGAATTGCAATTGATGTGAAATTATTCTTTAGTCTCATACGATCAATATTATTCAAATTTCAAGAAAAGTTATATAATGTACAAACAAAGATATTCCACTTTGAATTCTTTAATCGAAAACTACAGTTTTTTCTATAAGGCCCTTCTTCCATCCATCGCTTCAATTTATAACACTAGTAGAAAAAATCAGTAAAAATAAACATTTTTATTTAAAAAAAAAAAAAAAACATGTTTTTTTCTGAAAAAAACATGTTGTTTTCTCATAATTGGGAATTTGGGAATATTTTAGAGCTGAGAACGGGAATGTGAATTCCCGGGGATGGGGAACGGGAATTCCCCAGGAACTTGCAACTTGATTTGTGACATGAGTATCCTGCACAAGGCACCAGGGCTAGGTCAGGGATGGTTACGTTCATGAACTTGAACTGAAGTTCACGTTCATTCTTTTCCGTGAACCTGAACGTCCAAAAAATGCATGTTCATTTTATGAACGTGTTTTTTCACGTTCATTTTCAAATTTCTATTTTTTTTTTTTCACTTTTTCACATAATTACTTCTTCAAATGTTCACAGTTGAGTTTCTACTTTCTACTAGGGTACCTGCAGTCCTACTACAAAGACTTTTCTTATCGTTTATGTATTGATTTAAACTATCAAAAGCGCAGGATTAAAACAAGTGAAATGAACGCGTTCATTCCATTCAGTTCTTTTTTTTATGCCGTTCATTCCGTTCACGTTCATTAAAAAAAAAATGAACGTGAACGAGTGAACGCGTTCATGAACGTAATCATCTCTGGGCTAGGTACCCTAACGATTATTTGTTAAGATTCTTTCCGGTTCCGGATCTTTGGAAAAAAAAAAAGATGCAGTTCTTTCGGGTTCCGGATCTTTGGAAAAATTTCGGGTTCCGGATCTTGGAAAGAGGGACCCAACCAGGGCTGGGAACCGGTACCGAGAACCCAAACAAGAACTGGATCCAAACCTTTATTTTTTCATCCTCAAGTTTCAAAACTGGAAAGGACCGCATTTTTTTTTCTTTTTTTTTTGAGATTCCAAACCCAACCTATTTTTTTTATCAAGATATTTTTGATCAAGTTCTTGCCAAAATTTATTATTTTTGATTGAAATATAAATTTTACCAGCTTTCCTTTGTATTTTTCACCTTCAATATTAAATTTTGAAAAAAATAAAATTATACAACACAGTGCTAGAAAAACTCTACCTTTCAATTTCACCAAGTTTTTCAAGAATTCAAACAAAAATAGTCGAGGTAAATTAAGTTGAAGTCAGTGTTTTGTCCTCCAGCAAGATTTGATAAAATATACAAATCCCAGAATTTACTTATGTACATATGAGCCTTATAAAGTCTATGAATATTTGGGACCCAAACAATCCAGATCCTTTATAAATTGTCAAATATCATATTCGGTGTGACACAACCTGTGTGAGCCGGGTGTCGTTGGTATCACTGATTCCTGTTTCCTGGATCTACCAAGTGCTGTCAACGATGTTTTTCCTGCATGTAAATACTACTACCACTACTAAGAAGATTCCTTACTTTATGTGTTCCTTTTGATGATCTCTGATCTATGAATTAAGAACACTTTTCGTTTTTCAATTACCGATTGTTCATTTAATTAGATATTAATTAAACCGCCATTTGAAGTCCAACTGACTTTTATTTCGAAGTAAGTTTTATGATAGATATTCCGACATAAATTTATAATTCCTGTTTCAGATCTTAGGATCTGAGATAGAGGACATAATTCTAAAGGTAGCCAATAATAATGGATCTCCAATAATAATAACCAATATCCCTTTAAAAAAAATGAATAAAATAATTGGTATTAAAATTTTTTATCAATTTTAAACTCCGTTTAATTTTGTAGTACAAGCGGCCCAAGTGATAGCCTATCTGTTACTTTTCAGGGAGGAAAAAAATTATTTTTTTCTCGAGGTCCATCCGGATTTTTCGGGTTTTGGATCTTGAATGAAGAAATAGGTCCGGATCTTTTTGGTTCCGCTTCTCGAGGGAAAAAGAAAACGGATGTTTCAGATTTTTGACATATATGCAATCAACTGTGATAGTAGTGGTGTGTGAGTACAAAGCTTCGTTACCAACACACATACAGCCCATTGATCGAAACACCTCGTCTCGGTGATCGTTGTTTTTGCACATACGTCAATTTGACTTTTTATAACTTCTGCTACAAAAGTGCGTTTTTTGTTGGTCGATTTTAGGTGCGAAAGTAGCTGTATGAGAACTCATGTACTTTGCATGTCGTCTATTTACTTTTCTATCGTCTTCTCTCATTTTATCACCCGCTTGCTACATTACCACCCTGAATTCACATTTTTCTGCCCGCTCCATTCTCGACGGCCATTTTCTCTTTATTATTTTTCTTTGTCTCCGCGATCGGGGCTCGAACCACGCACTCCTGACTTCGCAAGCACGTTGCACTACCAGCTGCGCCGCATTGCTCCATATCAATAGTGGGTGATAATGTTCTATGTTAGCAGCAGGAGAAATTGCGTGCAACGGCGACCGGGTGACGAGTTGACGACAAAACAAAAAACGCACACTCGTAGCCGTCGTTATAAAAAAAATCTTCCAAGACAAGGAGCGAAGCGACTCGAGTGACTCGTTCTGCTGGCTCCGCTCGTCTTCGACTCGCGTCGCAACTACACCGAACTCGTCACTCAAAATGTCGCTTCGCTCCTTGTCATGAAATATACTACTGTGCGGCAGAGATTGCGAACTCGTTACCAGCGGTCTGGACAAAACAATACGAGAAGCATTAAGCTCCATTTACACGATCAGTTTGGCTTGTCAAGTAAGGTTTGTCATGCCGTGGTCATGCCTGATGCCACGGAAAAAAAGTGAATTGGGTTTGACGTCAAATTTAGTTTCATCGCGTGGCCGGCATGATCGCGTCGGAAGTTCGTCAAGCCAAATTGGACAAGTCGAATGACATGCCAAACTGATGGTCTGAATTATGTCTTATTTAAGTCATTTAAAGATTTTTTTTTCCGAAAAATTCACATAAGTTTAATTACGAACAGAAAACGGAATACTTGCGTCAATTATACTTACAGTTTACATGATCTCGCGCTATATTGGCGTAGGAACGAATTTTTTATTTCTTGTGCATAGATATCTATTCTTTATAGTCGTCGTTTTTTATTGAATATTTTACTTTGAAATTCGAGGTAAAAGAAATGCCTGCTTATTCTTGTTGTGCATATGGGTGCACAAATAATAGACACCATGCCGGCACCTCTATCAAGTTCTACTCGTAAGTGAACGATTGAATTGTTACACTGTTCTGTTTGTCAATATTTAACAAGTTGTAATCAACTGAGGAGAATATTGTGAACGAATTTTTTTCGTTGACAATCCCGTCATGAGCGTGATATTTATTCTATTTCTAAATATTAGGCCTATTAAAATATAGGTTTCCGTTTAATCGCAAAACTGTGTTCAAAGCATGGACTCGTGCTGTTCGTCACAAAAATTTTAAGCCATCAAAATCAAGTGTCATTTGTAGCACTCATTTTCGGGACACGGATTTTGTACAAAAAGATTTTGGAGTTTTGAAGAACCTGAAGCATGATGCGGTACCGTCAATTTTTGAGAAACTTCCCGAACATTTGAAACCGAAACCCAAAAAACGAAGACGAACTCGTGAAAAAGATGTTAGTTTGATTATAAATTAATTTCATGCGTCGAATAACGTGATTCACGATTACACTGTAGACAACAATTAAAAATATTTTTGAAAATTGCTGAAGTGAGATGCCGTTGTATCTAGAAGTATTCTTTGCGCTGATTTCAGAACCGTTTTCCGTTTTTCGATAGCAGGTCGCGTTTTCTTGTTATCACTTTGTTAAGTTGCCGCGCATCATCGCGCGATAGACAAAGCGTTCTTTATCGAGCTTCGATCAACGGTAGCAGCTAAGTAGTATCGACGTTCAATAAGGAACGCTTTGTCTCGTGACGATGCGCGGCAACTGAACAAATTAAGTGATAATAAGAAAACACGACCTCCTACCAAAAAACGGAGAACGGTTCTGAAATCAGCGCAAAAACTACTCGGGCCTATCGATACAACCTATCTCACTTCAGCAATTTTCAAAAAATTTTCAATTGTTGCCTAGAGCCTAGTGTTATCACCAATTAACACACTTAGGTTTTGTTCATACTAGGAGGTACCTGAATCCACAGTATCAGAATCTTACCTAATTTCTGATATCAAGAATGATAATGAAATTAATGTTGTTGGTCAGGACAGTCAAGTCAGTTGTTTAATTAAAGTGGATATTATCCTTCAGATGAATCTGAATACAAAAAAAGAACTTATATTTTATTTGATTATAGAAACCTGAACATGCTGAAAACCCGTTTTCGATGGTCAGAAAGTTCGTTGACGTTTCTAAGGGAACGGATTTGATAAAATTTGCCACTCAGAGTACTCAAACTACTGAAAAAGCTATTCCACACTCAGTGAACCAATTGAAAGAAGAAAATAGACTTCTAAAACAACAAGTGGAACGTCAATCAACAACGATACATTCATTAAAAAATTTGTTGAAAGCTTTGCGTAAGAAAAATTTGGTTGCAGAGAACTACGAAGGATTTTTATCTTCGCGTTTTAAAGGTAAGATAATATTATTAGGTAGACGTAATTTTTGCTTTTATGGCAACGCACTGCATTTCTAAAAATTTTTGAAGAATCAGGAATCAACGCAGAGAGGTGAAACTTGGCACAAAAATTCAATTTACTTCAATCTATACCTAATGTTCTGGAAAAATTACATTTCGAAGTAAATTTGTCGATTTTTTATCATCTTTAAAAAATCTAAGACACCTTGAAAAATCTAGCGATACTAGGGTACCTACAATATAAGGTAGTGCCACGAGTGGGGTGTGGAAAAATATGCTAAACTATATCATCGATATAGGTATCAATTTTATCGATCAGGTTTAATCGATTCTACCTACGCCTATCTCGGGCATGAAGACGTCATAATCCTCACTATAACTAGCTGACCAGCTCACTCAGTGAACTCATTTGCCTGAACAGTCCATTATAAGCCTAAGACGTCATGTTACACTCTGCCTTCTCTTTCTCTGGCTCTAGTTCACTAGGTACATATTAGGAATATTTCGGGCTTTACTAGAGCCCTAGTTGGGTATCAGGCTAATTATAGCCTAGAGCTACGGGAAAAGCAGAATGCATTTTCGCATATGATGAATGATGGCACTTTATTTAGATCGTGTTTCCAGTATATTGAGTCAAGAGTTAGCAAAGAGAAGAGGAGGCTCGGAAGTGTACATCGTAAGAAGTATAGAAAAATACAGAACACCCGCGAAAGTACGTGGAGGAAGGTGAAAATCAATTCCAAATGGTTATTCAACACCACCACTCGTGCCATACAAGAAACTGTGAAAAGAATTTTGCAAATGGGTCCAAAATTTGCGGTGAGTGAGGAAAAGATTCCTGTAGAGAAGATTATCACAGACACGGAATACATAATCAGGAACACCAAAGCTCCGGAGAGCAAAAAAGCAGAGGTACGTCAATGGTTTAGTCAGCATCTCAGAAGGTTAAAAAATGGTCAGAAGAAATGGAATAAAAAGAGAGAATGGATGGTAGGATTCGAAGAGGATTTAGAAGAAACAAAAGAATTTCTGAGGAGCAACACGGACCTTTTGATTGTGAAGGCAGATAAGGGGAATGCAGCTGTCATCATGGAGCAGAGGGACTACTCAAAAAAGATGGAAGAGTTACTGCGGGACACTGAGAATTACAAAAAGTCGAAGAAAGATCCGACCTTGAAGATTGAAAAGGACAGCAACAATCTAGTGGCACAGATGTGTGGAGAGGGAAGCATAGATCACAGGTTGAAAGCAGCACTTACTTGCCATAATGGTGCGCCCCCAAAGATGTATGGGTTGCCAAAAATTCACAAGCAGAATTTTCCACTACGACCAGTCACTTAATGCATAAAATCACCATCGTACAAGCTATCGGAATTTATAGCAAGCATGATAAATGGCATCAAAAATGAGGAGATCAATCTACGGTCATCAAAAGGTATCCCTCAAATGCTACAGTCAATACAGATGAGGTCAACGGACATTATGGTATCGTTTGATGTGGTGGCACTTTTCCCCTCCATGCCTTGGGATTTAGTTTTGGAGACCATCAAGAAGCGATGGACAGACATAAAATATCATACACCGTTGAAGGAGGAAAAATTTTCTGAGGTAACGAGGTTCTGTTTGGAAAGCAGTTACTGCCAGTATGATGGACAATTTTTTACTCAAAGGAATGGCCTACCCATAGGTGGACCGCTGTCATCAATCTTAGCGAGAATAGTGCTAGACGAACTGTTTAGGAATGTAATGGATCGGTTCAAGGAGGAGATAGTATTCGTTAAGAAATATGTTGACGATAGTTTCTTCATTATAAAGGACAGTAGTTTTAATGCCATTTTAGAATACAGGAACAATTTTAGGAGCAGACTTAAATTTACATACGAAACCAGCTATGAGAAAATGAACTTTTTAGACATATCTATAATTCGTGACGACAATAATCATATAATTTTTAAGCATTATAAGAAGCCAACTGACACAGGCAGAATTATTCACGCATTGTCCAATCAGCCGCTCCATTATAAATATAATACCATTAATAATTTGAAGGACAGGTGGTATGGGTTATCTAGTGGTAAATTCCACTAGTAGATAAAGTTGGAGATCGATAAGCTTAATGGGTACTCGGGAAGGTCACTTAGAAGAAGGAGGAAGGAGGGGAGGGATGATGGTGAGGGAGGAAGGGAAAGGGGGAACAGTGAGAGGCCAAAATATTTTTCTGTGCCCTACGTGGCTCCAGAGTGGTTTTATCATCCAGAAGCATCTTAAAAAATTGGATTCTGGGATCAAATTAGCTTTCAGTAATTGTGGGAGCATGAAGACATCTTGTTTTCTAGGACCAAGGATAGGACTTCGTTAGGAAAAAGATCGGGAGTGGTGTATCGGGTTCCGTGCGCTGACTGTTCGAGCTTTTACGTGGGTGAAACCAGGCAACGGTTGTGTACTAGGTTAGATCAAGATCAGCACAAGTATGATGCAAAAAAGAAGAATGGTAAAACCGCTTTGACTACACACGCTGGGGAAAAGGGACATAACTTTGATTTCGGGAAGGTGAAGGTGGTTGCTTATGAGGAGAATATAAGTAAGAGGGAGATTAGGGAGGTGGTGGAAATCTTGAAAAGTGAGGAAAATACCAATTTTAAGAGTGATTCGAGAGATTTGGCACTGAGTTATGAAGCCTTGATGAAAGAGTGAGTAATGAAAGGGAAGAGAGATAAGTTAGAAGGGATCCCTTCTAACTTATCTCTTAATAATAAATACAAACATGTAACGACCAGCCATGTTTGTATTTATTATTACCTTTATCTCCGGTTAGTTTGTATAAAGTTGATTATTTGTATATCCTTGCACGAAAAAATTGTGTATATTCATTATATGGGTACTGTATAATACGTTGGCTCTAGTATATAGCCCAGTATATAGGGGTGGGATGAGCTAGTTAGCCTAACATACAGTAAATGAAGCCCCTAGTATTATTGCTTGTCACGCATAGTCTAATATATTGTATGCTAGACCTAGTAAAATGAAGGCGAAGGATTCGGATCCCAAAGTATAGTGAAGGGCAAAATTTTTTGTAGGTCCTAAAGTAGGTCAAGGTTACAGATGATGTCATTAAGCATGTCAAGAAAACGTGACACCTTTTTGTGACAATTTTCCAAGAGTAGTCCCAGTTAAAGTCAAAAGCCTCTCTCTTGTTTGTTGTGCTAACTAGGTAAAGGTCTGACGGGTGCACTCGCTACTTGTAGTCTAATATTGTTTCATAATACTGTATGTTAAGCTATGATAGGCATAGTATGAGTATAAAACTAACAACAAGATCAGACATCTAGTACAGACCTATCATCCGCACAGCCTAGTATACTGTGTGTTGAACCTAGTATAATAAAAATGGAGAGGGTCGAAATTTTTCCATCCCTGAAGTACACATAGGTCAAGGTCACTAAAGACTACAAGCGTGACAAAAACCGTGATGGTCGAAAAACTGTCAAAAACCGTGCTGGTTTCTCTAAAAGTAGTCCCAATCTTAGAGGCATATAAAATGATAAAAATTTTTTTCCCTATAACATAAAACACTGCCGTCTACTCATACATTTATACCCAACATACCGATCTTTCTTTCAGCAGTAATTTAGTATAAGTGCGTACATCAGCATGCTATCAGACACGTAATTATGAAGGGAGTTGGAAGCTTATCAATAATTGAATTTTTTTTTTTTTTTTCAGAGGTGAACCTAACCAGTTCGTCAAAAGGTCGATGAAAGGAAGATTCAGGCAAAAGCAACTCGATCAAATTGACTGACGTAAGTACGGAGGAAATATGATACGCTGTTTTGACGTAAATCTGTACTAGAAATTTACAAATAAAAACCGATACAGAAAAATTACGCGTGCATAAATGAAATGGTAGTTACAATTTCTCCGCGCACATTCACATAAACATGTACCGTATACAAATAAAATGCTTGCAAAGAAAGAGCCACATACGCATTTCGCTTAATATTTCGCCAAGAAAATTTTATTAAAATCAGCTCGTTTTGCACGCTACAAATTGAACCGTCATACATATGTAAATTGCTTTTACATTTCAGCGCGTTGTAAAAGTCAAAAATGTCGTATCCAATTGCGGGCCGTAGCCACAGAGAGAAGAAAAAAAAGGACTTGTGCAGAGTGCAAACAAAGTGTGCTGAAGACAGAGTAACACGCGTAAACATCCTCCGCACGCATATGGCAAAGCGAAATGTATAATATAAGCGCTAAAATAGGTATAGAATCAGTTTCCCTCAAACTTTCCCAGTTTTCTATGCTGGTATGCTAACTTAGACGCGAGCTGGATGGGATACGAAAATCCAACAACGATGCCATTCCATATCAGTTGCAAAATGAAGAAGGACACGTCAGCGAGTTCATTACTTTAACAATAATTAGCGAGGGGCCAGAGAGAGAAACTATCGTCACCCTCTCATACAGTGCATAGTACTGTTGACAATACACAGTTCTTTCTCGTCTCCGTTTTAAAAATGAATTTTCATTTCCTGTAAACTACGAGTACAGTATACGTGGGCACTACTGTACATTTTTTTCTCTTTTATATTCTCGTCTCTTCTTTGCCTTGTTCATTTCACTCGGTTTTTTCGAAGCAAAAAACAAGGAGAAAAAAAATACACAAAAAAAGAATAGCGACATTTTAAATGATCGCAATCAGATAAATATGCCGGAATTTGGTTCGCGTGTTGAAAAAAAAGCGAGAAAAAAAAAGACAAGATAAGAAAAACAATTGGCTTTTGTCGACATTATTACCTGTCTCCAATAGAGGGCGTTGATGGCTAATAAAACGTGCTTCGCTTCTTAAAAAAAATTTTTCCCTTACTTATCATTCAACGTCTGTTCGTAATCGAATTGTTCGAGACACGAAGAAGACGCATTTTAAATTTAAAAAATCTTACTCTTGCCGAGTCATTGGTCTCCGTTTTAAATATGGTACAAAGCATTTTCTGGAACGCCCAGCTTTCTTCAGGGTGTGAAAGCAACTCATCGTGTTTCAGTCCCCTCGATTATAAATCACGAATTGGAAATATTCGAGTACTCTTACATGACTCTCTCATTTTTCAGTGCATATGTACACTTATATAGAAAAATTTGCCATTTATATTTTTCGATACCTCAGTATTTAGAAACTATACCTACACGTCCTAAAGAAAAATTGTAGAGACATCTCGTCCTAAGATTCATTCTCTTATCTCCATCCATTCTCGTTTCTACTACTCAATTCGATCTCATATCCCTAGTTGTTGTCGGTATTGTCTATGAAACGGATGCGCGCATGAACGTGTACGCACACCCAACTTTGTCCCCCACAAACCGCACCTCGGTACCGGTATTTATTTTTTGGGGCATTGCATCGGTAGTCCGGAGGGCTCGGATTGAGAGTGGCCTGGCTCTCTTTTCGCCTCGAGGTCCGCGCGCTGTGCAATATCTGCCAATGAGACCACTACAGGGGGTTGACCCTGTTGACTGAGGAAGCGCTCGGCACTCACCTAGAATTCAAGTAGTTCTGTACCATGGATGCGCGCTTATCCACTACTCCACCAGATCTTTCAGCTACCCATGGGAATTCACTATAGGAGCTCACCAATAGTGCTTTGCGACCTTGGTTTCTCAAGGAGGTTTCTTCCTCTTCCTCTTTCCCTTTTTTTCTTTTAGTCGACGTTTGTTTTGTTCTTGACCTTTTTCTTATGTTGGCGCTCTCTCCTGAGAGCTCCGTGCTTGGTGGTGCTGATGTTGGTGGCAGCAGGAGCAGTAGCATGGGGACGACACGCGGATGTGAGAGGCCATAATGTGACTCTATATCTGCCGCGCCCAGTCTGCGTTCATTTTTTTCTTCCCTACCCTAACGGCAAATGTAGATACACGGTTCCATACCTCCGTTATTTTTGAGCAGTCCCTATACCCTTAAGGGCCGCGCTACATAAGCGGCAACCAGCAACCGCACGGCAACCGAATCAAAAGATTTTGATTCGGTTGCTCACTTTTTTCCAGTTGCTCATTGGATGTTGCCCATTGCCAGTTGCCCGTTTCTCGTACGTTGCCGCTTATGTAGCGCGGCACTAAGGTTTTTCTTTCAAATCAATTTGATATTAATTGAATTGTAACCTAAAGTGATTATTGAGGAATGTTTCTGATCTTTGGTTTTCTTCATCCTGTTTCTTTTCGTTGATTTAATAACTTAAAATGTAACACCGTTTGATACTAGGTGGACATGGAATAAATTATCAACTGACCAAATATTGCGGAACATTCACAGTGCGATCGCTTGTACTTCTACCATGCTACAAAACCTCGGTAGACTACGGACTATTCTACACTAAACTAAATTCCCTTTTTTGAAGAAGCATAAAATAAATACATATATTTCGAGATTTATTCGAAATGCAAATAAACTCCAACGCCTTTTTTGTTTACATTAAAGATTCTGATAGTACGTGTTTCTCAGAAGCGAAAGAAACATTATTTTACAAAAAATCGGGCATAAATTCCGCTCACTATTTATGTACTAAAAAAGACACTTTACATCTACAAGCCTGCGAATGTTTTCACCCCCACCCCATTCAACACTCACTACGTCGCGTGCGCAACTACTTGGATTACAAAACTTTCTTCCTGTCTTTCTTTATAGCTCTCACACACATAGACTCTCGGATAAACATACATGTATGTACACTTTTGAAAATGTTTATAGGTAGTTTGTATTTGAAGGCTTTTTGTACTGACCGAAGCACTTAGTAGCCAAAGCAAATATCAACAAACATACTCTATTGTATAGGCTTATATACGGAAAGAAATGAAGAAAGATAGCGAAACACGTTTTTCTTCACAGTTGTGTGCGAAAGTCCAACTACAAATTGATGTCGGACGCCGTTTGGCGTCGTTATCTTTTCGTGGATGCTCCATTAGCACCCATTTCAACCTTGCTAGCCCTTTATTCTGCAGCCGTTGCCGCTGTTGCTATTCGTTCGTTATGACTACGCCAGACTTTTTTTTCTCCAACGTCATCTATCTCTTTCTTTCATCTGCGAATCTTCCCCCAGGGCGAATATTTTTACAATATATACGCAATAACTGTTGAACATTAGTCAAGTTTTCGATTTCTCGGCTAGGCTATAGGTTTTTTTTTTCTTTCTTTTCCGATCTCATTCACTTCCACTCGTTTCTCTTTCAAAGTTTTAGGCTTGCTTCGAAAGTTATTTATTAGTATTTGAATGCTTTCGATATTAAAGAGAAGAAATTTCCAACTCTACGCGAATGAAAGAATGGAAGGAGGCAACTGTTTCATAAATTTTATATACGATATCGAATATCAACCAGTGTTACAATCGTAAATCACCTAGAACTAATTCTTTCGTAATGAATGGTAGCGGTTTTAGATTCGCCAAGGGAAGAGGGGAAAAGAACAGAAAAAATAGGAATACTTTATGTCTTCATCACGACGAGACGAACGAATTGTCGGGAAATAAATATTTCACATTATATAGACGAATTATTCTTAGAGAATTTCTAATGAATCGCGTGGGTATAACTAAATAACTTACGATCTCAAGTTAGTATTAAAAAAAATCATATTTCAAAATAAGATGCCTTACTTCATCAAATGGTGCAAAATGTTGCGTTCATGACACCAGTCTCGGTTTAGTTCATGAACCGTAAGAAACTCCTTTCTATGCTGTCTGGGCCGTCTAATTCCTTTCCTTCACGCATCAACACACCCAGTTAAAAGTGTTCACGTTCAAAGATTTATTAGACCTAAGACTCGCTCTTTATTACTTTTAATGTAAATGAAAAACTTTCATTCCTATCTTCCTACAATTCTCTATGACCTTGCTTCTTTGTTTTAGAATGAGGGTAATTTTGGTCCCCTAGTAATCTTTCAAATTACTTTCAAGAACTTCCTTGTAATGGAATCTAACAAACTCTCCCGACTACACACATATCATGACTCTATTTCATGTCACCAGTGCATGGTAAAAATTTTAAAAACTGTTCAATTCATTTTGTGTAAAATAGGTAGGTATATTTTTATACTGCTACAGAAAGTTTAATTTGATTGCTAGAAGGATGCCCAATGGTATGATGGAAGTTTCCACCGAAAGAAATTCCTCTCCTTGAGACAGATTCACTGTTAGGACAGCATACTGGTAGAGGATACTCACTTCCGAGGTGTACTCATCGTGTGATGGTGCGTGGTTGAGTCAAATATGGCACAACTTTGTTTTGTACATTCGGTAAATAAATTGCACCATGTCAATGATTTTCCTAAAACAGATCTTTTGCGGGAAATTAGCGAGGAAAACGCTCAAAAAATTTAAATGAAGATCATATGATCCCTTCAAACCCCGTCCTCTTCTCAATTAAGATTAACCAACTTCCACCTAGTATATTAGAGGCTAAACCTAGTATAACAATCAGTGCCGGACTTAGGCATACGTGCCTAGAGCGCAAAATTGTCAAAGAAGGGGATTTTTTTTTTAATCCTGAAAAAATCATCAGCGTTTACATGAAGGTGGCAGGACGTTTTTAACAGGGAACCTGTTCTATAGGGGGCTTTTTGAGAAATTTACCGAGCGCTGTTCGCCATCCAACAAAAAACTTGGGAAAATTTCGACTCTCGAGCTATATATGATACGAGGGCGACTTGGAGAAATTTCAACTCTCGAGCTATATATGATAGGAGAGGTGTACGCACGCCCAAAGTGGTCCCCCACAAACCGCACCTCGGTACCGGTATTTATTTTTTGGGGCATTGCATCGGTAGTCCGGAGGGCTCGGGTTGAGAGTGGCCTGCGGCTCCCTTTTCGCCTAGAGGTCCGCGTGCTGTGCAATATCTACCAATGAGACCATTAAAGGGGGTTTACCCTATTGACTGAGGGAGCGCTCGGCACTCACCTGAATTCTAGTAGTTCTGTGTGCCATGAACGCGCGCGTATCGACTACTCCACGAGGGCTTTCAGCTGTCCATGGAAATTCACTAGGAGCTCACCAACAGTGCTTTGCAACTCTGGCTTCTCAAGGAGGTTTCTTTCTCTTTCCCTTTTTCTTCTTTTGGTCGACGTTTGTTTTGTTCTTGACCTTTTAACAGGAAACCTGTTCTATGGGGGGGCTTTTTGAGAAGTTTGCCGTGCGCCGTCCGCCGTCCAACAAAATACATGGAAAAATTTCAAACTCTCGAGCTATATATGACAGGAGTTGAAGAAATTTCAACATACGATAGGAGGGGGACTTGGAAAAATTTCAACTCTCGAGCTATATATGATAGTTTATACTAGCTTATCTAGTTCTAGGCTTCCTTGAATTCTCAATACCAAATCCCATATGACTCATAAAACAGGTTCCCTGTGTTCCTCGTTTAACTTCGTTAAGGAAGCTGTCGTTGCAAATTCCTTAACTCGACCTCTCAGGTGGTGTGGAACTGAGTTGATAATCTTGTCATATAATTCAAATCGAAATTATCATTCTACATTCCCACCTATCATATACAGGGTGCGCCAAAAAGATGTTAACAGTTGAATGGGAGTTTGCGCTAAATCAGTTCTAGCGTAAAAACGCGAAACGTTAGGTGTATACTTCCAATGTACAAAATTTGTATCTCAATTTTATCTTTGATTTGAGCCATATCCGAAGTTTCTACGACTTTTCTGAGCTGAGTTATGGACCAAAATGTGCCGAAAATTCACCAAATCGCCAGGGTTCCCAAAATAGAGCTTGAAAATTCATTAAATTAAAGTATTGAACTGAATTTCGAACAATTAAATAATTAGATTATTCTTCCTGAACTGAAATTTTACGGGGAGAACAAAAAAAAAAGTCACAAAATGCTGCAAAGCACACAAATGGGTCATTGGGCCCAAAAAAGGTCCAAATTTCCCCAAAATGAAAAATCGCGTCATCTTCAAAATTATGAACAATTCTCTAGTGCAATTTAGCGCTGGGTCAGAAAAAATCATCCAGAAGACCAGAACAAGCTTCGAAATGGATGTACGGCCCAAAGAGGGTCAAAATTCCCCCAAAATGAAAAATCGCGTCATCTTCAAAATTTTGTACAATTCTCTAGTGCCATTTAGCGCTGGGTCTGGAAAAATCATCCAAAAGACCAGAAGAAGCTTCGAAATGGATGTGCGGCCCAAAGAGGGTCAACATTCCCCCGAATGGAAAAATCGCGTCACCTTTAAAATTTTGTACAATTCTCTGGTGCAATTTAGCGCTGGGTCTGACAAAATCACCCGAAAGACCCGACGAAGCTTCGAAATAAATGTATGGCCCCAATAAAGGACAAAATTCGCCCAAATGAAAAAATTGTGTGAGCCTCGAGAATGTGTACAATTTACTAGCGAAATTTTGCGCGGTCGAAGTTCGGCGGAAGTCTCGTGTTTGATCAATGTAATGCCTACTAACGAGCAGAAATTTTCGCCATTTCATGCAAAGGATGGACAGATACCTTCAATGCTCATTATTCGTCATGAGCTCGCGGTGTGAGAACAGTCATACTCCCGCCGTGTTTGATACAAACCGGGGAATTCAAAAAAATCCTCCCGGTTTCACGCGAAAGAGGGAATGATAGCTCGAAGCTCATTGTTCGTCATGAGCTCGCGGTAAGGGATCCGTCATGCCCTCGTGTTCGATACAAGCAGGGAATCCGCGAATATCTTCTTGGTTTCACGCAAAGTAGGGAATGATAGTTCGACACTCATCTGTCGTCATGAGCTCGCGGTAAGAGATCCGTCATGCCCCCGTGTTCGATACAAGCAGGGAATCCGCGAATATCTTCTCGGTTTCACGCGAAGTAGGGAATGATAGCTCGACACTCATCTGTCGTCATGAGGTTGCGGTGAGTTAACGTCGGTGCCCTGTTTGATAGAGGCAGGTAAATCCGCGAAAAATCTTGTGGTTTCGCGCAGAGGATGAGCTTTTTTGCTATTTTCTATGTAGACATAAAATGGTGAGGGAAGGTGTTTTTCTCTTATTTTCCTGTTACCAGTTATGTATTTTTCGTTTTTACATCTTCAACTAATCTCAATTTTTATTTTTTACGTGGTTATCCAGTCTTAAGAAGGTTTTTTTTTCTCTTTTATTTTCCTGTTACCAGTTACCCATGTAAGTATGTGAATCTACTGTATCTTTTGTTTTTACATGTGTAAGTTATTCTCAATTTTTTTTTTTAAGTGGTTATCCAGTATTGAGAAGGTTTTTTTTTCTCCATTTTATTGGGACCATTCTATGTGTTCATTCAAAATATGTGAGTCAATATATTTTTTTTTTCCCCCAAGAGTATGTCTTGATCTGCAAAGGTAGTCTTTAATTTATTTTGTTACCATCAATTTGAGTCTGTTGAATAATAATTTCATTTTTTTTTTCAATGTGTTTTCCGTGAACTCAGAAAGTATTACAAAATTAATTTTTTCTTCCCCCACCATTTCATGTCCACATAGAAAATAGCAAAGAAGCAAATATTCTGCTTGTGTTGGGCAGAAGGGGAAAAATTTAAAGGAAGCTACTCTTTCGGAACAGGCAGATTAATTACGTAGTTGGCGATGGAAGGCATATTTATGTTCGGTAATGTATTCGTGAAAAATTGGGAAAAGAGACGCGTCTGATTGATGCGAGAGAGTGCACGAAAATCTTCTTCCACTAATTGAGCGTCCAATCAAAGCTCATTCTCCGCGCGAAAGCACAAGATGTTTCGCGGATTTACCTGCCTCTATCAAACAGGGCTCCGACGTTCTCTCACCGCAACCTCACCCAAGCTCATAACGGAAGACAAGTTCAAGGTATCATTCCCCCCTTTGCGTAACACCGAGAGGATTTTTGTGAATTCGTTCGCCTGTATCAAAACACGGGGAATGGCGGGTCTCTTTCCACAAGCTCATGACAAACGATGAGCTTTGAGCTATCATTCCCCCTTTTGCGCGACACAAGGAGGATTTTTGTGTATTTTCCTGTCTCTATCAAACACGGGGGTCGGGCGGATCTCTCACCGCGAGCTCATGACATAAGATGAGCTTCCAGGTATCATTCCCTCGTTTGCATGAAATGGCGAAAATTTCTGCTCGTTAGTAGGCGTTGCGCTGATCAAACACGAGACTTCCGCCGAACTGTAAGCGCGCAAAATTTCGCAAGAAAATCGTACACATTTTCGTGGCCCTCGCAGTATTTTCATTCGGGGGCATTTTGACCCTCTTTGGGCCGCACATCCATTTTGAAGCTTCGTCGGGTCTTTCGGGTGATTTTTTCAGACCCAGCGCTAAATGGCACTAGAGAATTGTACAAAATTTTGAAGATGACGCGATTTTTTCATTCGGGGGAACTTTGACCCTCTTTGGGCCGCACATCCATTTCGAAGCTTCTTCTGGTCTTCTTGATGATTTTTCCAGACCCAGCGCTAAATGGCACTAGAGAATTGTACAAAATTTTGAAGATGACGCGATTTTTTCATTCGGGGGAATTTTGACCCTCTTTGGGCCGCACATCCATTTCGAAGCTTCTTCTGGTCTTCTGGATGATTTTTCCAGACCCAGCGCTAAATGGCACTAGAGAATTGTACAAAATTTTGAAGATGACGCGATTTTTTCATTCGGGGGAATTTTGACCCTCTTTGGGCCACACATCCATTTCGAAGCTTCGTCGGGTCTTTCGGGTGATTTTTTCAGACCCGGCGCTAAATGGCACTAGAGAATTGTACAAATTTTTGAAGATGACGTGATTTTTTCATTTTGGGGAAATTTTGACCTTTTTTTAGCCTTTTGACCCATTACGGTGCTTCTCAGAAATGTTGACCTTTTTTGGAGGGGAGCTCAACACTAAATTCCACAGGAGATTCGGTAGAAAATAATGAAAAACACGATTCTCCACATCGCCATCATTAATTCTTTGATATTTAACAATTTTGGGAACCCCTGCATCAAATTCTTGGCACATTTTGGTCCATAACTCGTCTCAGAAAAGGCGTAGAATCTTCGGGTGTGGCGCAAATCAAAGATGAAATTGAGATACAAATTTTGTACATTTGAAGTATACACCTAACGTTTTGCGTTTTTGCGCTATGACAGATTTTGCCCAAATTCCCATTTAACTGTTAACATCTTTTTGGCGCACCCTGTATAGCTCGAGAGTCGAAATTCTTCTAAGTCCCCCTTCTATCATATATAGCTCGGAAGTCACAATTCTTCCAAGTCCCCCTTCTATCATATATAGTTCGAGGCTCGAAATTCTTCTAAATCTTCTAAGTCCCCTCCTCCCCTCCTATCATATATAGCTCGAGACTTGAAATTCTTCTAAGTCCCTATCCTATCATATATAGCTCGAGTCTCAAAATTTTTCTATGTTTTTGGTTGGACGGCGGACGGTAGCTCGAAAGTCAAAATTCTTCCAAGTCCCCCCCCCCTATTATATATAGCTAGAGACTTGAAATTCTTCTAAATCCCCCTCCTATCATATATAGCTCGAAAGTCACGATTCTTTCAAGTCCCCCTCCTATCATATATAGCTCGAGTCTCAAAATTTTTCTAAGTTTTTGGTTGGACGGTAGCTCGACAGTCAAAATTCTTCCAAGTCCCCCCCCCCCTATTATATATAGCTCGAGACTTGAAATTCTTCTAAGTCCCCCTCCTATCATATATAGCTCGAGACTCGAAATTCTTCCAAGTCCCCCTCCTATCATATATAGCTCGAAAGTCACGATTCTTCCAAGTCCCCCTCCTATCATATATATCTCAAGACTTGAAATTCTTCTAAGTCCCCCTTCTATCATATATAGCTCAAGACTCGAAATTCTTCCAAGTCCCCCCCCCCCCTATTATATATAGCTCGAGACTTGAAATTCTTCCAAGTCCCCCTCCTTTCATATATGGCTCGAGACTCGAAATTCTTCTAAGTCCCGTAACCTAACCTAACCTGCGGACGTGGACGTTTTCTGAGGATGTAATCTCCTAACAAAATGGATAGCGGGTTCCCCGCTAAAAAAACTTAAAAAAAGGGGGCAAACGAGCAGAGAAAAAGAAAAAAATAGAAAAAGCGGGGTATCCATACCTTACCAGGAGTTGGGAGGCGAGGAAGCAAGGAAATTTTTTCGGTGGTGGGGTGTTAAATTTTGGCCCCTCCTATTTCGTTTTTCTAGATCCGCCACTGACCTTAGTTTAGTGAAACTTAGGCCTACTTCAACCTAGTAACCTTGAAGATATACAGTATACTAGCCTTGTAGCTCCCGTGGCCAAAGATCAAATAATTTTAAATACTTCGCGCCCATATAAAAAGACATAAAACATGATCTTCATTCACTTGACTTTGCAGGAGTATTTTATTTTGCATTTTATAAAGGCAATAGCCTCGTTGACTTGGATAATGATTTCGAGGCATGATCCACCAAGGGCACAGCAAGTATGTATACTTGTAATGAAAATCGTAACAATTGACTCTCTTTAAAAGATATCGTTCTTTTGAAGCGAGGATTATCAACTTCTCATTCGCAAATTAAAGATCCAGTTCCATAGCTCCCTCAAGTCTTCACATTTTAGACGAAACCTTCTCTACCTAGACGCTCTATCTATCTAAATTTCTTCATATTTTCCCTTTTATCACAAATTCAGACAACCGCACCCAGTCCATTGGGGAAAAAAAACGTAATGTGCATCAGTTCTGCGAAGAAAAATGCAAAAAATACGAGCGGACGTTAACATTAATTCAAAATTCATCCTCAGGGACGCTAAAGATAACCCATCTCACTGAAAACATAATGAAGTTGTTTACATTTTACTAACGTTTTTCCTCGCCGCTGATACACAATTAACCAGATAGAGATATCCTTCCCGCCGCTGCTGGATTGTGCGACCGCTGCAACCGCCTTTGGTGTAAACAAGTTGTCGAAATAAAAGCATTGCGTCGAATAAGGGAAAAACGACGAACAGGGTAAACAGAATAAAAGCGAAGCGAAAAAAATGCCGCTTTTCTTGGAACTCATCGTGCTTTGTTTTCTCGCGTTCAGCCGAGTTCAAATTACACGGCTAAGTGTATTCTTAGCTCAAACACTCCTACGCGAGTTTTCAGATATACCAGTTAGACTATCTCGTATTTTCGCATTTAGTTGGCCGAACGAGAGACGGTTCGTAATTCGACGTATTACGATTCAAAAGGCCTCGCGAAAGAGGAGAGAAAAAGTTACCGCTGTGGGGAGCGATTACGAAATAAGTGAGTAACATCAAGCCTGGACTACGCACGTATTGGCATTTTCAATTTTCGCGTCACCATATTCCCGAGTTCTTACACCGCAATCGAACGTTCGATCCTCGGAAGGTTACCTTTGCTAGGCCGGGCCAATCTTCCTCCGTATGGCGAGCTCGAAGAGGTAATATAATTAGGAAACGGAGGACGTAGTGGCCGACGATTGCGGTTTCGATGATAAGTGCAAAATTTAAATCATTACCGAATTGACCGTATTGGAACGGGACGAGATAGCGGTGAATTTCCGAGTACCTACCTGAAGTCGAGACGACCACGACCTTAATTACCGGTGATGTAGAATGCGTAAAGGGGAGTTTCGCATTTTAAGTCTTATTTTGGTTTTGTAAATTCTATAGCATTCGCGGGTTATGCCGAGGAAATGAAACTAAGTTTGAGAATTACTGCAAAGTGTACGTTATTCGCGAGATAATCGGAAATGTTTTATGTTCTATGATTATATAGACCATGTTATGGACCATGATCAATATTCTTAATACATACTCATTGGAAATATGACTGCGAATAAAATTTCCTAGACTATTCATAATTCCGTAACCTGAAATTATACTTTCTCTTTTTCTAATTTCTCAGATCTTTGAAATAGTCAATTGCGATATACTTGAGTAAGGAGGTCAAAGTTATTCAATTAAAATGAAAATGGAAAAGAGTGGTTCTTATTATTGAGTCTCGGAAACAAAAATGTTCGAAACTTCTGTATTTCACTGATTTTTCGGTTGAAGTGAAAAAACTCGAGGAAACACATCGTGGACCAGATTTGAAAATCCTACAATACACAAACAATAGCTACCTTGATGGCGCTTTATGGATTTGCAAATATCTCTTAATGAGGGGGGGGGGGGGGGGGACGGACGTAAGACCATGAACATGTGTCGCTTTCAGTCTGTCTTGCTTATCTTAGACTAGTGTAGCGTAATACATGAACCACACCTCTAGTATCCGCCTCTTTAACATTATTTCTATACTGATATAATTTGAATAAGCTTAGTTTGGCGCTTTTCGCCAGTTCTTCTAAAAAGACGTGTCTATCAGTCTAGTTTAGCCCTCTTTTCAACATTATTTCTACACCATGGATAGACCTTCTTCCAGCATCGCGAATTTTAGTCTGAGCGTTACAAATTTGTATAAAAATCTTGGTTACGCCATCATCCTGTGACGTCATCGAAACTAAATATGTGACCTGCGATGAGAAAAGGTGCTCATTTCCCACTGACATGAACACAATTTCTCTCTGATTAGATGTCCAATCAGAGAGAAATGGTGTTCTTGCGCCAATGGGCAATGAGCATCCTTTTCTCATCGTAGGTCATATATTTTTAAAGTCTTAATTGGTGAACCTGTGACAGGAGCGTTATATATTTTTAATAGAAAAAGTTTCCGCTCCCCCCCCCCGAAAAAAAAGATATATCCATGTTGATATAGAGAAACTTGGTGACGTCATCGCCTCAACATTTGCAATATCAACAAACCGTGACGACATTACTCCGTGACTTTAACTTTCAAGACAATAATATTATACTTTTGTGACGTCAACATTCTTGACTTGGTCAATTCGTGATGTGAGTGTTACATATATTATCATGTGAAAGAATTTTAGCTTATAACCCCCTCCAAAAAATTAGATCTACGTTGATAAAAAAAAAAAGTGACGTCATCAACACGTGACTTCATCACTCTGCGACACCATCATCTTAAAGACTATACCATGGCCGTCTCTAGTTACAGGCCGGAATATTCGAAACTCGACAAATTGGACGGGGCCGATATTTGTACAGTCTCTTATGGGAGAACATCAAAAATACTGGGAGGGGGGTAGTTAGTAGATGAGAATACAAGCGAAAAATTTGGTCACCTCGTCGGGATCCGAACCCGAGACCTTTCGCTTGCCGGGCGACTGCTCTAACCACTGAGCTACGAGGAGATCAAATGATTTCGCTTTAATTCTCAAATACCAACGACGAGAACAAGTACGTCACTGCCCGCAACGGCGATAAACACTCATAGAGTGTATTTTTGAGGGAGCAAGAACTAGCTTGCATCAAACCTCAACGAATATAAACCTGACTAAGGAAGAACAACGAAAGACAACGATTTTTTACGTTACGGGAAACTATATCAGGAGGGGGGTAGTTAGTAGATGAGAATACAAGCGAAAAATTTGGTCACCTCGTCGGGATCCGAACCCGAGACCAAAGCGAAATCATTTGATCTCCTCGTAGCTCAGTGGTTAGAGCAGTCGCCCGGCAAGCGAAAGGTCTCGGGTTCGGATCCCGACGAGGTGACCAAATTTTTCGCTTGTATTCTCATCTACTAACTACCCCCCTCCTGATATAGTTTCCCGTAACGTAAAAAATCGTTGTCTTTCATCAAAAATACTATTTGACACGAATACGGTGAAGTTTTTGAAAAAAGTGAAGAGAATGTGATTAGAACAGCCAACGATTCTCGATTTTTTGAGCTAGGTCTCGTTAGGATTGGTCAACTACGAAGCGAGTTATTTACGTTTAAAAAAAAAGTCAGACAGAGGGCAAAGCGCGGTACATGTACTGCACTTCGCCCTCTGTCTGACTTTTTTTTTTTAAACTTGAATAACTTGCTTCGTAGTTGATCAATTTTAACGAGATCTAGCTCAAAAAATCGAGAATCGTTTACTCTTTCGATGTATTTATAAACTTTTCCCCTTCGGAATTGAATACTATTCGCAAATCAACGATTAACATGTTTTTCCAAAATTTTGCATAAGAGCGCGTATAAAACTCGGCCCCGTATTTTTCGTCACCGCTACGTTGCCAGCTTTAATATTCCGGCCTGTAACTAGAGACGGCCATGACTATACAATATACTAGTAGTAGCACCGGGTCTTTAACCCCCCACCCCATTCTCTTATTTTTCTCAAAAAACATATCATTATCAGAAGAAATGGACTTGAAAAAAAATTATAATTTTTTACACTGCATACTCGTTCAGAAAACATTCAGAAGTTATTTTACTCATATTTCAGATATTTTCAGAGAAAATAACCTGTACTTCATTAAAACTTGTAGGTAACAATAATGTCATTATTTTCATCGTATTTCTGGCATTTTTTTGGAGAAAATCTCTTATACTTCATTATCCAAGTTAGGTACTCAGTATAATGCATCACCTGTAATTTTCTAGATTTTTCCAGGTATTTCACCCTATTCCCCTTCTTCATTGATCATTACACCACTCACTCCATTCTCTTATTTTTCTTCAAAATTAATATTATCATTATCAGAGGAAATAGACCTCAAAAAAAATTATAATTTTCCAGACTGCATATTTGTTCAGAAAACGTTCAGGCATTATTTTACTCGTAGGCATTTCAGGCGTTTTTCAGAGAAATCAACCATATGTCATTTTCAGCGAGGTAAGTGCGCAGTAAAAATTGCCAAATCAGTTTGTCAAGGAATTGCTATCATTTTACAAAAAATTGTACTTCAAAATTTCCGGGTCTCTTACTCAGTTTTAACTGTCATCAGCTTTCATCGCAATTTACCCTGAAATTTATCAAGGCCCTACATATTTAGGGCCTTGAAAAGCGTATGGTCTAATTAAGAAAATGCCTAATTATTTAACCTCTTCAGAATCAAGTGGTGGATGGAAGAGTAACAGGTGTGTTGGATGGAGATATTCATGAATGATATGGAAAACAAGATATTGAAGGACAGTAAGTTCAGAAACTCGACCAAACACTGGGCGAGATATGTAGACGATATTCTAATTGTGTGGTCAGGCACTGATAGACACGTTGATCTATTCCTTTCAGAAATAAACGCGATGAATGAGCGCATCAAATTCACAGTGGAAAAAGGCAATGAGACCATCGACTATTTGGACCTTATAGTCACACTTGAGAACAACAGGATAGAATACAAAACCTACAGGAAGCCGACACATACTGACACCATCATTTCAAATGACTCCTACCACCACCCCAGGCACAAGTTAGCGGCAATCCAGAACTACTGCTATCGGGCAATTTCTGTCCTCAAGAACAACGAAGAGAAGTCGAGGAAAGAGATCGAGATAGTAAAGCAGATCGCAGAAGCCAATGGCTACCGTAGAGGCGTGGTGGATGGTGTCTTTGGGAAAATGGAAACAAAGAAAGGAACCCATGATGGCATAGTGAGAAAGTTCTTCGGATCGATACCATATATAGGAAAGTACACAAACAAGGCGATAAAGGCGTTCAATGGCTACGATGTGAATGTGGGTATCCAGAATAACCAACCCATGGTGAAGAGAATCAGCAATGACCAGACGGAACAAAAGGACAAGGAAAGCTTGAGCACAGTGTACAAGTTCAGTTGTGAACAGTGCGAGGATATCTACATCGGTGAGACTGGGAGACAGTTTGGGATCAGGAAAAAGGAGCACCAAACGTCGAGGGAGAAAGAAGATCAGCATACTAGGCTATACTAGGCCTGGCACACAATATACAAGGGGCATTCATAACTAGGTCATCCTGTCCCCCAAAACTAGGCTTTCTCTCTACTAGAACCAACATACAGTATATTAGGCTTCCCACATTAAGTCTCAAAGCTCCCTCTGGTTACCATAAAAAGATAACAATTTAAAGTTGAAAGGTGATGTAAAAGATGTGAATTGTATCGGATTTTATTTATAATCGTCTTTTCCATTCTTTCCTAATCGAAATGTATTATACATACAATATTCTACTCTAGTAAATAGAAATTTGACTATGCAGGTGAAGTATAAGGCATAAGATGTACCAAAACAGATTATGGAGAAGGCGTTCATGAATGAATCCGCAACCTATGTGATTATAATATTTTCAGTACACAGCACTTAATTTTAGCTAACGTCGTAAGCAACGAAAACGAATGAAGAAAAGTTTATTTAAAAATAAAAGAAAAAAAATGGAACAGAAAGTAGAGTCTGCGTATTGTACGTAAATAAATTATTCAAGTACTCGGGGTACCTAAAATGAAATTCTTGTAAATGTGCTAAAGTTTTACTATATTATTTTCTAGTATGATTTTTCTTTATTTTTTAATTATTTTAGGAGAAAAAAATAGAAATGATGGAGGACGACAGGATTGAAGAATATAAGAACAAAGAGTATGGTGAATTTCATACTTCGCGAATTAGCTAAAACTTGTTGAAGCGTAACATTATACAAAAATGTATACAGTACGGATATGCTATACTAGGATGAAAAGTTGATAAATTCGTATGAATATAGAAAAATTTTCTAAAAAGGAAGAGAAGTCATCGACGACGACAAGGCGCCAATCTATTGAATAACAACAGAGAACTTTATTTCGTATGGAATCAAACGAAAAGTTTTAAATCATATTTTTAACTTTCACAAATCACATAGACACTTGCAACGATGAGCATACCACTCGTCTTTTTCTGTTTTCTCTCTCTATCTCTTTTCTCTTTCGAAAACAATACATAAGTATATACGTGATATACGGTACGATATGAAATAGCGATGGGGACGCTAACTGGACCTCTTCTGAAAAATATTTCGTACCGTCGGTCGCGCTCGTACACCCACCCTCCTTTTATAATATTTCAAATTGAAAACTATACACGCGTTCCCGCGAAGTACGACGATGAACATCCACCCAGCAGTTAACGCAATGAGAGAGGTTCCAGGTTAGAAATTTAATATAACCTACAAGAATGTCGTTCATATTCCAGATTCAAAATTCCTTAATTAAATTAGCATCTTCCGCATTCGTATACACGACGAGTACCGATGCGGTATCTCCTCTGCATTTGGAAATCACGAAATTAATAGCACTTTATATACGTTACCTTCACGCGAGGGATACGAATATAGATTAATTTTACCTCTTTTTCTTTCACTAATACCATAGACTTCACGGTTATAACAGATAAACTATAATACGTGAAGTAGCAAACGCTTTTCTTCGACTATAGAAATTCATTAAAAGCTTTTTCATCTTTGTTTTAGGGAACTTCGAGTTTCATCCTTCAGATATTAAATAGCTACAAATTCACCTTCAATTTAATCAAACCGATTGCTCGAAACGAAAGTTACGTCATGGGAAGCATTTCGATCTCTAAACTTACGTCACTACGACATTCGTTCCTTACTTGCACAATATCTCACTCTCTTAGTTGGGGATCTCATTATTGAAGAACCATAAAGATTTCTGAGGAACATGTTTGCAAAAATGTTTATCATTACGGCGCGTACGAGACCAGTTCCGTCTGAGACATTATCAAACGTACGGTAATTGAAAAAATTATTCGAAAAAACAAAAATCGACCTATCTCATTCATTTATTGGAAAATCAAAGATGAGTTAGAGGTATGATTTAACGTTAACAAGGCTGGAGCAACTAAAATTAAACCAAGATTATGTTCTTCTAATTTATCACTAAACTTCAACCATTGAGTTAACCAAGTTATCATTTCTTCTTCGGTCATAGTGTGAGCATTGACGCCCCTCTGAAGACACAGCTGCGGATGAAAATATAATAAATAAAGATAATCTTATAAATTACAATTTCTAAAGAAAAATCAAGTTTCATTAGTTGACTTACTTTCCGCAGTTTCTCTGTCACCAGCGCCTCCGGTCCTCCAATTTTTCGTACGTAATAATCAGCAAAAAGCAAGTAATTTCCGTGAGCGTACAACCGAGTATTCTTTGCAATGGCTCTTAGGTTGTGCATTTGCAATAACTTATTCTGTGCATCAAAAATAAAAGTACGATTGAAGAAGAGAACGAGAAAACGTGAAGATTCGATCGTACGAACGTTGGTCGATAAATCAAGAGATTATGAAAGCAAATTTTCGACCGTCAAGCCACCAGAGGATTTGAAAAGATTTTGACCTTCGAGTTATACATGAAGAATTAGGATTGCGAGGGGGGGAGGGAGGATTTTGAGGAAAAGTATCCGGAAAAATCCGTGGGAATCAAGTTCCATTAGCTCCAAGACATTAAAAAATTTCGACTTTTGAACAATGGGGTCTTGGAGAGATTTTCCAATTTTCCGTAAGAGCTGAAGGAAAAAAGGTAACATCATTTCGCCTTACCCTATAAGTGTTATCTGGAATTTGTGAAAATTTCGATCAAATAATAGATTTTAAAAAATTATCGAAATTGAAATCAAAAAATCCCCTACTTAATGAAACAGATCCTCTGCTCGCCTCAACTAAAACAATAAATGAAAGAGACTACGGAAACCGCAAGCAAAGTGAGTTGGGAATTTTTTTTTTTTTTTGAAGGAAAATAATATCATTTTTTATTTACTCTTCAAATATTCAACTTACCGCTAAAGAAGTTGATAAATTATTATGATCGAAAGGAGCAGTTCCACCCTGAAATAACTTTATACAATCATAAAGGTCATCATGGGTTGGTGTTTTCCCCACGTTCACTTTGTCGAGGACTTCTCTCCATTTTGGACATTTTTCAAATGCGTTCACATCGTGAAGTTCACTAAAAATGAAATAAAATCACTTTCATCGGCACAGATACTAATTTCAATAGGGTTGAACAGGCATTTTAGGCGGACACTCTCTTGTTACAATTATCATTACATATATTCTTGATATAATTTTTTAGAGATTATTCAATTAATGTGGTAAGACCAAAGAAATTTACCTAATGACTGGAAGATAGGTTCTCACTTTCTGCTCATGGTCCAAATGCGAAAATTTTAATTTTTGGTTCTCTGTCCAGAAATAATGTAATAAGAATCTTCTGGGATTATATATTCTGTAATCAACAAAATTAAACAAAAAATAAGGCTCTTTTATTTGATCAAAATCCGTGATAATGTAATCGCATAGTTGTGCAGCCATCTTGGTAAAAGGACCCCGCCTCAGTTTTTCCTTCTGTGATTTTTCTCAAAGTGAACGACAGTCGGCGCTATTCATTTTGCTTTCAAGTCATTGCAGAGAAGACAATTTTTGATCAGCAAAATAATGCCTTCACCTATATTCCATTCTACACGATAACTGAATATGAGGGATAAGTATAATTATCAAACAATACGTAAATGTAATTATGTTCCTGTATACATTCAACGATGCAGATTACGGCTTTATTATTTTTTGATAGAACTTGAACTCGTTTCAGAGGTGCTTGAGCCAACCTCAAAAGCACCAATGCAACCCAATAGGCAGAATAATTTTTGTACACTAACTGGCATGTTGAAATTTGAGCGAGGAAAAATCTTTTCCGCGGGAAAAAATACAATTTTATTAAGTTCATAAGAATCGAATTAACTCCGAGATTCTCAGCAAATATCAAATAGTCAAAGTGAAACATGTTTAGACTACGTATGGTATATGATACATGATGATATTTGAAACTTTATCGTTTTTTGGGGGGAAAAAATTTGCTCTTTCGAAATGTTGATTTGTTATCAAAAAAATTCATCTAGGACTTTCAACGATTTTTTTTTTTTTTGGAACGCAGAGCAAAAAGATTTAATAAAATTGAGCCTTCTTTAAGAAAAGAAAAACATAAATAAATAAATAAAAATATTATTTTTGAATTTTCCCATGAATTGGTCTATAAGTTCCTTTTATACCATTCATGAATTCAAACAATGAAAATTATTAAAGTTACTCGGAATAAGAAACACGTTTTTTTTTTTGTAGCAAAGAATCGGTCGACAAAATGAAATACATGCATTTCATGCAGGTCGGATTCCATTTATGAACTTTGACTTCGAATTTCAGAAGGTTAAAACCATCAGACTTGAGAAAACATGGTATCAATAGAATAAAACTATAGTTTCAAAACAGATGAACACGACTACACGAGTACCTACTAGCCTACTGTAAGAATGAAAAAAAAAAAAAAAAAATGCAGAACAAAATCAAGTTCTAATTCCAAGAATCAGAGCATTGAAAAAAATTTTACAACCGCATTCTAAGATGACAAAAAAAAAAAAAAAAAAATTATTTGGAAAAAAGGAATGGATTAAAAAAAATTGTAAGGAGGAACAATGCAACCAGAAAATCTAAATCACCCAAGAGTACTTTTGATGTAAGCTAATTTTTTTAATCAAAACAAGAGAATGTACAAAAACTAGTTAAATACCTGAGTATTTCACGAGGAAATGCATAAAATTATTGTGAACATCGTGAATTCTACAAAAAAATAATACGAGGATATAATTTGAAGTTGATAGAATTTCTTCAGGAAATATCAAGAAGTTGAATCTTACTGAGAAACATTGTACGAAAAACAGCTAGACTTGAATACCTGTCATCTTAATTTAATTTTGAACTAATTCATTCAGTATCAATCTTTCAAGCAAAAGTAAATTAAGATATTCGTGTCAAGTTGATGTGTCGTTTGAATTCATTATTCGAACATCATTAAAATTCAGAACGTTCGTTTTATTTAAATAAATTAAATTTTATGACGATCGGCATATTGATGCTTCATTATTGGGTTGGTCTTCAGTTTGCTAGATCTAGAATACGAAACGAATTTTCCCGAAAATCAGCGCTATTTCTGACCCCATCGGATGTGAAACGTGAGGCATTGTTTTCAATCTAATTTATCAAAACTTTCCGGAAATATTCCCCCATAATCGACTATCATCCTTCTTACTTTTCAAATTACTCCGCTCAAAGAATAGAAGTTGAACATTTTCGACTTCGAAGTACACCTGACTGTGCAAATTTTACGGAAAATAGATTGAAAAAATAGTCTTACGCAAGTGGTACAGCTACAAAGTTTCCGAATGGTAACACGGTTAAAATCAAGACTGGGAATACACGACGCAAATCAAAATTCAACTCGTAGACCAACTCTAATTCGTGTAAAGTCAGTTTAAGTCCATCTTGGTTAGACTTCATTTTCGTAATTACTTTTAATAATGTCGAAACATCGTGAAACGTGGCCTAATGAGAAGGGGAAAAAATTATAAAATTAATGTATTCCGACGACTATTAACATTCGTACGAGTATTGTTAAAGTCATTACTTTCGATCCGTCTTTCAACAAATGGAAGATTTCTTTGCATTTAGAAAACACTTTTGATACATTTTGGAACATTGGTGTCTTTAATTCATGATCTTTCGACTCATCATTTGTCAATTTACCGGTACATCTGCGGGCAGAAAATAAAAACGTAAACGTTTGGTTAAAATTCGTATATTTAATAAAAATTACAAAAGAATATTTCTAAAAATGTATATTATAGTTAAGCTGTTCAGCGACACAAAGGAAAATCAATAATATTATAATACGTACACGGAGGAACAAAAATAAAAGTCGGAAAAAATAACAATCAATAATAAGTGAAATCCCTCATTTAACTTGACAAAACGATGAGTGAGAGACTAGAAAAAACGAGAAAAACATAAAAAGTATAGATCCGAGCCTTAATCATTAGTAAATATTAATTTTTTATAATTCTTAAAACCGAACAATGCTTCAGAAAGATCACAGCAGTCTTTATGATTTTGTTATCGCGCAAATCAAATATTTACTAATATACGTCTTTCCATTCAGTATACGCCAAGTTTTCACGTATTTAATAAAGTGACATTCATGAGGTATCTAGGGGTAGCAACGGAATTGCTTCAACTGGCTCATCGGATACTTGATTTGCGCCGCACCTCTAAATACTGGACGTCGCTATCAGATGCGGAAAATTAAATAAGTCTCGCGAATTACGTCGGATCCAGAAGAGGATCAAAAAGCTAGCCACCAATACTGTTGAACCTATCGAGCAAACCAACCATTCGTATTTAGCGGACGGTTTGCGGAACATTCGTACACCTGTTGACGACCACGTCGATTCTGTCCACGAGGAATATATTCCTTCGTGTAATTCGTACTCGGGAATTGTGAAGGCCGGACTGACGGCAAGCGATGAATTTACAAATGATTCTAGACATCGTGACTCACTCTGCACCCACAAGTACGTGTATCCGGGAGAATTCTTGGCTTTATTCACACAATCGTTCTGATTGTCTGCGCTAACGTTTTGTCCCATCAAGTATGCGAGAGAATCTCTGGCCAAAGAGGTCGTCAATGACGCTACTCTGCTTACGCTGATGAAGTAATCGAGAGGCAGCCCATCGAGTCCTGATCCTTCGAAGCGAGAAAAGAATTCACAACCTGCCGTCTCCAAAAAGCAGCGCAATACCTCATCGGCTTCTTCGTAAGTTATTCTCAGATCTTTTGTACTCTCATCTTCCATCATTTGAGAGAACAAAGTATGAGCCAATACGGTGGAAAAGTTTGCAATAAAAGCTGCCAAGCCGTCGTCAGGAATTTTCGAACCATTTGCAAATTTGTAACCTAAATTCTGGGCATCATCGAAGATACTATGGTAAAATTTGTTGTGAAAGTCATCTCTATATTTAGCTAGAACAAAACCAGGAATCGCTTTATGAGCCAAAAATGACTGGTAAGAAGATGGGGGATACCGATCTGGGTGAACCGGATCGTCGCCTGAATTATGTTCACTGAGAGTGTTTCCGAAGTTGAATTTACTAGCTTCTGTTTTGAACTTTGAATCAAATTCAAGGATTGACGGAACTTGCGCACGGCTAAGATTTTTATAGGTATGATAAATTAGGTTTCGATCACCATCGTCTTGTCGAAGCTGTGATAACTCAATAAATAAACCAATGTCATCGAGCTGAAGAGGAGCTTCTTTGAAGGGGAAATCACCATGCAACATATCATAGACTACTCTTTGGGAACCAATATAATCATAAGCCTCACCATTGAATAGTAAAAATAGGACGTTCTTTTTGGCAGAGGATTTATTGTCTACTACTAAACGAGTTAATAATTTTGACGTCAGTAATAAGGCGACGAGAGATGTGGCCGTGGACAGCGCTCCAACAGCACGCCCGAAAAATAAGGACGTTGAGTCTAATCTCGCCGTCACGAATATATACGACTCGTTTTTCGTTTTGTTGAACTCAGTAAATGGTATCACAGGAGAATAAATGTTCTCATCACCAAGAGGATCACACAGACGTAAAGGATTGAAATCGTATCGCGATGAACTACGTCTGATGCACTTATTCGAATCGCCGGATGCGAACATATACGATGACAATTCTAAAGCACTCAAAGGACGATCCGCTTGATTACTCAACGGCAAATTGTACTTTTCAAACCATTGTTCTATTTCACGAATAGTAGGTCTATCATCCGTGAAAAATATGGGGATATTCCAGAACTGCATCGCGATTTCACTACCGAACCTATTCCACGGCGATCCCGCTGGGCAGACATCACTGGAATAGTTGTGTGCTGCGTCCGCTAAACCGGAATACTTATTCGGACACTTACTCTCGGGAGAAAATTTATTGATTTGCGAGCGCTGCTCCTTCTGTACGAGCAGAACTCCGTTCACGTTGCTGCTGGCATTCAATTTTCGAAGATTGGCCATGGTGAACATATCCACGTTCAGGACGACAATGTATGAGTCTTCTTTCGGAGTGTCAATAAGCCAAGAGAGAGCTGATTCGTTGTACGCGAGATGTATCACGCCGACACTACCTCCGCGCTTCGAGGTACAGCCAAAACTTTGAGATCCATTGAGACGTAGAATACAGGGCATGGTTTCTACCAATTGAACGTACATCTTGTTGTGTACATTCTCGGTAGCCTGACACAGAACGATCCAACAGAACAGAAATCCGATCTTCATCATCTTTTCGTATCCTACGAAACGTTCACAAATAGAAATATCAAATACTCGCTTGATAACAAATGTGGAATGTGTACCGTGTTTGAGAACAGATGAAAACGCCGATGCGTTGTTTTCGTAGCACGGATGTAGTGAGAGCCCTTAAGGACATATTACATGAATTAAACGGGATCCCGACTTCACTATCAATTACTGTTCAATAAACTACGAAAATAAAATGAATCATGATACGAATGGTGAAATGAGCAACTCGGATTTCGTATCAATCACAACCTACTGCTGTTATGGTTATGGGTGATAGTCGAAGTCCAACTTTTTTCATCAACTTTAGGGTTTTGAGCTGGTCGGAGTGACGGACTCGATATTATCAATAATATCGAAAAATATCGATATTATCATCCACTTACAAGAAGAATAACGTATATCCAGATCAACGATCAGGTAAATCATATCTTTCAGACGCCTGGATGATCAAGAAAATAGAATTTCTTCTTGATCGTTGATTTTGATATACGCCGTCGTCGCCGTCCATTCGACGGAAGAATTATCATTCTCATAATCCACCCATGGAGCGGTAGAGTCGTTACTCTTTCTGCCATACAAAATAGAATGGACGTATCTGCATATTGACGATCAGCCAAAAAGGGTATTTTTCTTAGTGTTGAAGCCTTGAAGGATCTCTTTTCTGCAGATTGTGAGTATGCAGATACGTCCATTCTACTTTGTACGGCAGCTTTCTCCTCTCGTTTCTGTGATTTGCGATTGCGATAATACAGTCTGCAGTGCAAGTCTGCGCTACAATATAGCTACAATCAATTTTCATCTTCCCGAAGTCGGACATGAATAAAAATATACTACTTACCGAATGATTATTAAGGTTAGAATCAAGAAAATAATATGTTACCAATAATTATTTGTTTACGGAACTTGCAAGTTGATTAGAGTTTAAATCTGCCCGTGCTCTTGCTGAATTCTTCTGAATTTGTGTTTCCTTGCGGAAACTATAATCGTCTCTACAACATAGTATGATGCCGGGAAGAGTTCCATGTTTACCAGGTAAGTCGTCTTAATTTTCTAATTTCGTAATTATCATCTTTGATATGGTAACTAATTTTCATACCTGTTTTTATACCCAGAAAACCTTCTCGGTCTCTCATGGCACGACAGTGCGTGGTTACCCATGTTGAACCAATCATCTGTACTCGATTACTTTTCGGAACGTAGTAATCCATTCTACGACCGGACATGTAACAACGAAATCATCAAAATGCAAAGATTAAATCCCGATCAATTGTGGTATATGTTCGCGTATCGAATCACCCAGAAAGCATGTGCGTTTCTATTCAGATTTCCTAATGAATGATTCTTCGTTACAGCAATATGACTGGTATAGAATATGTATTGTTACATGTCCAAGAACCTATTTTATACGTTATACGTAAACAACATCGAACTTCACCGACGCAAACTGTTCCCGTCGCTGATTATTACATTATAGCTGGTGTTGTTTATCAGGCGCCGGATCTCATCTCTGTGATTAACTCTAGATTGGTGAGTTGACTTACGAAAGTTGACACGAGCGCTGATCCGCTACTAATGAAATTTATAATTTTATGTAGCTAACGACAGTCTTCAATCTACAATCTGCGTTCGAAGATCTATTTGGTATGATGCGCTATCAACCGTCAAAAGGTTACTCGTGGGATGTTAAGGCTCAAACACCAACATCTGGAAATGCCAAGAAAGACTTCAAGGAAGAGCCAAGCTCTCTTTTTCAGCGCCAAAGAGTTGATATGTTACTCGTAGAATTAACGAGGAGGTTTCCTCTCCCCGTACCGAAAGTTCCGGCTCCTGAACGTAAGATTCAGTTCATTACTCTGTGTCTTTATTCCTTCATTATTCGTTTAATACCGTATCTTATTCAACTGCAGCGATTGAAAACGGTCCAGAGTCTGCGCAGACACCGCGACCTGATACAGCAAATAACGTTATTGTAAAGACTGAAAAGCTCGACGAACCAATGCCAACCATACAGGAAGAGAAACAAGACCAGTCCGCTACTTCGCCCTCTATGAAACCTCCTCCGGAGAAGAAAGCGAGACTGACTTGAATTATGGATGAATAATTGAAGAAAGAAGAATTGTTGTGAATTAAAATTTTTATTTTTCAAATCTAAGAAAATATTGTTCTCTAATTTGTTAATAAAACTGCATTACATTTCCATGGTTACATGTTGTTATTAATAAATGCATCAGGAAATCGATATGAACCCGGCAGTTTTTGGACTCGCCACGTAATGAACTTTTAATAATCGAAATGAATTTGAATAGAGTCACTAAGGATACTTTTAAAATGGATGCCGTCTCGGTCGAAGACCTTGAGGCGAATTCGAAATTCATGGAAACCATCATAGCCAGCGAGAACGCAATCTCTGGACTGACGAACGAATGCTCTGACATGGTAAGGAAAATTCAAAGAATGAGATGGAATTTTTAAAAACCAGTGGATACTTGAAAATTTCAAATTTCCATTTGTGTAGGTAATGAATGTTCAAGCAGCGAATGATACGCGGGAAATAAACCGACGGGAAGAGGAACATAGGTTATGGGAAGCGAGAAACCTATTTCTCGTAGAAGAAGCTGATAAAGCTCAACAAAGAATAGACTTTATCAATTCCAAATGGGAATCAATTGCGAAACTGAATGATTCAGTTGATATTCACCTCGCCTATGAGAATCAGAAAAGTGAGTCAATACCTACTATAAAGACGAATTCCAGGAAATAAACAATTTCCTGTTAGCACTTACAAGTTGTAGGCCGTATCTCGTTATACTTTTCAACGAGACTGCAAGGAGCGACGCACTACGTAAAAAATTAAAAATTTACCGAATCAATCAATTTTACCTGTATCACTTTTACAGATCAATATTTTGAATTAATCAGAAAAAAAGATGAGGTAATAGGAGCGCTACAAAAAGAATTGGACGAAATGGATCGAAAATTTGCTCATGACCAAAACCTACATCGAGAGGACATAAAAATTTTGACGAGAAGGATCGATGAACACATTGACATAATGTGGAAAACCTATAGAAAGCATTTGAAACTAATTGAAGTAATTTGTTACCTAAGCTTTAAAATCAGGTGTTTCTTATCCTTTCTCTAGTGGTCTTTTTCAATTGATCGTTATCATTGTAGAATACTGCTGTAGAGGAGCAGAAGTCTTCTCTAGGGATGAAACATGCCGAATGGGAGCGCAGAAATAACGTTTTCGAACAAGAAAAAGTAGAGGATATAAAGGAAATATTTAAATTAGTCGAGACATTTGAAAAGGAAACTATCGATATTATATGGTATGAAAGCGAAAACTTCAGGTCGACGAAACGGGACTTGGAAGCTCAACTACAGGTTTGAAATGAAACTCGAACATTATCAATTTATTCTACCAAAAATTGAAAGCAAAAATTCTAGTATTACGAGAAGCGTTCCTCGTGCTTATCCAGAAGCTTTAGCGCCTTAGTCTTATCTCAATCCCTCAGACAGGGAGAGAAGAAAAGATGAAAATTACAAACTATTTGAAACATTCATAATACTTGATGAGATTTGAAGATGTAGTTCTACGTGGTCTTTCACCGTAATGAAATTTCTCACTCGTCCTAAAATTGCAGGCTCTTCAAATAAAAGTGAAAGAAACAAAAGCCTATTGTAAACTAGAGGAAAGAAAGTTAGAATATAATTATTTGGTTTTGAATAAGAGACAAGAAGAAGTGGGACTGATAAAAGCTAAACAGAAACGAAGAATCAACAGGTGCGTTAAACTTCCGAAAATTCTCGATCAACTGATGGAGTAGTTTTTTTTCTTAATGGTTCTTACTGTCAATTCTTACCTCCCTTAAAGATTACACGACGAGTTGACGAACACAGAGAATGAACGAATAGAATTGCGGAATAATCACCATCGAAAATGCGTTAACCTCGAAACAGAAATAGCAAAACTAACTGCGGATAAAAGTACCATCATACAGAAAATGAAACGAACAGAAGAAGTGAATGAGAATATTTTTCATCAAATATGGAGATTGAATGAAAAAAAAATGTGCACAATTTTAGATACGGTAACACTGCCTTCTTTTTTTTCTTCTTCTTTTCTCTCTTTAATGATGAAATACTTAATATAGGGAATTATGAAATGATCGCAAAAAATTTTTTTAGATTATTACAACTGATCAGGAGATCACCGAGCGGGTATTGCGTCTTGAATGGACAGCTCCAATATTAAAAATAAGTACCATTTCTCAACTACCTTCTATCCAATTGTACACCGAACGTATTCCTAATTTTCAATCACAAAATTTCGGTGCGTAATTCAAAAAAATTGTGTAGTTTTGAGCGTGTGTTTTAGTAATTAATTTAACTTATTTTATTTAGATTTCAGTCAAAAATTAGCGTATGCTTCCATGATGAATAATTCTCAATCGGCGCCTGACTACGACATTTTCAAGTTCATTTTGAATAATATTATCGAATGTATGAAATTTGTGCTAGAGGATAAATTCGATTATTTAACCGAAGGTCTTGACGAGGAGGAGACAACGTTGATTAAATTTGATAATACTTTAAAGGTAAATGAAAGTTTAAAAACTTTTTGTACTTTTATATCTTCAATTGATCTGAGTAATTGGTTTAGATTTTAGATATTGCGAGTGAGTCTGAATTACAATCCTTGAAGAAATACTTTCTATCACATATTGAATGCTTGACTTGTGCGGCGAGTAGAAATAAAATAACGTTACCCGCCATAACCCATTCGAAACGAGATTCCGTTTTAAAATTAACTCATCGTCCAAATTCTGGAGTTCTTCGAAGAACATCCGCGACGGTAGTGAGAAGACCATCCTCTACGCCTAACCCGTCAGGTATAGAATTCACTTTGTCCGAAAGGATTCCATTTCATAGAATTAAATAATAGTGCATGTTTCGAAATGGTCCTAGGTCATCACAGAACTGGTAACTCTCCTCAGGTATTCTGTAACAACTCTAAACACATCTGGACCATAGATCAGTGCATGGTCATTAAAATTCTGGCAAATTTTTTGGATGACAAAAAACAAGGGTACGTATGAACTTTTGAACCTCCCAAATTCAAAGTCCAAGTTTAACCTAATTAACGCGATTATATTATAGAAAAAACAACGACTCAAAATTTATAAAAATACCTATAGCTCGAGTATTATCCCCTTCGGATATTGAGTTATATTGGAGATCATTTAAGCCTGTGTATGTTGATGAAGTGAAAAAGTTATGGGATGTTCTGTATGATCCATTAAATAATTACTTGCAGCTGCTCAAGGGTAAGTAGATTACACAAATAGCTAATAATGAATACAAGACACACATAATAATAACTGTTAATATTTCATAGATGGAAGTATCATAGAAAACGAAATAAGAACTTTGGAAAAACAGAACTTAGATTTACGCCGAGCTTTACGTTCTTTCCTAAACAGAGGTAAGATATCCTACTACCGTTATTCACTCACTAAAAAATGATCATTACATTATTTGGGTCTTCTTCCAGCAGACGAAACATCATGAGAGGAGTTATATTATCAACAACGATAGGCTGATTTCTCAAACAAAGTAGAAAGAATAAGAAAGACAGAAAAAGAACACAATTTTCAATTCCGGTTAACGATAAGAAATGCAGTATTTGGTGTGTGACGAAAATCTTTCAATTAATTCGAAATAAAACTAGTATCAAAAATCGTCAAGTAAACTGTCTACATCAATTCCTTCTAATTCGCTATCAATAGAAGGTACACGTGAAGAGATTGAACTATTTTCGAACGATTTTGCGCTGACCTTCTCTTTCGTCGAGATAATTGAATGATTGACACTGTCCGAAGTATTGAGATCAATCGTAACGTCATCGCTTAATTTTTCGTACAAGGAATTCAAAGCAGTCGGGGTCACTCGCGTAATCAAAACAGACCCAGCGCCTACAGAAAAAGAAAAGAAAAAATTATAGCGCACTCGTAGATCCATTAGTTTAACTCTCCGAATTCTGGAAACAACCTGAGTGGTGTGAATAGATAGTGTCAATATTATTGGTCGTAATATTGAGATGTAGCATCCTCGAGTTACTAAAACTCAGCATACTGACATGACGCAGTAATAAGGCGCTCCCAACGACCAGTAAGTGACTATATTGCTCCCACAAATCTCTAGAAAGGGTACCTCGAATTTCACCTGTAAAATGAAATCAATGCGTACATAATTCTTTTTCTATTTTTCGAATTATAATTAGAGAAAACGAACCTGTAACATCGTTCAGTCTGACACTCGGATCTGAGACAGAAGGGTCCACACTGGAGATAACGGCAGCAAACACTGGTATTTTACGCGAGATTAGTTTGAAATTATTTTTTCTCTCCAACGCAAGGACGGTATATTCATTCATGAGCTTTGATTGCTCGCAAGACCCAGTTTTAATTTCCTTCATCAATTCCAACCAACTGATATTATTTGTCAAAACATTCTCGGTACCGCTAACATTCAACTAGAATATTTGTTCAAATTGCTTCAATACAAAAAAAAAATAACTGATTAAAAATTAAGACGGTTGAATATACCTGTTTCTTGAACCCACTTTTATCAAATTTCCCACTAAGTGAGTAGTTCAGCGACTGGAAGATAGAAGGTATACCAATTTTTAAAATGAACAGATGACAATCATCATATTATCAACGTTTAAAAATTACTTTTTTGAGTCGCAGTCCCGCGGGCCCCGGAAATTTCCTCTCATATTCCGCTTCCAACGGTTTACACATGGACGGCGATTCATTAAAAGAGGTATTTTGCTCACGTTTAGGAGTACTATGCGAAGAAACCGCTAACAGAAATAATAATATTGAAATTAAAATTGCAGATTTAAAGAGATGAATGGCTAGGATGACTGAATGCTAACCAGGTTTAACACGCACGAAAGAATCAAGTCGTTCTTGTACACTCTTATTTTTAGAGGTTGAAATGGCGAATTCATTTAATGAAGTACTATTTTCTTGTCGTAGATTGTGTAACAAAGAAGGACTAGATTCCTTCCATGAACTGTGATTTCCTGGTTTGTGATTGTACAAGGAACTATCGTTCAAGGTAGAATTGTGTGCACTTTGATTTATCAGGGAATCAACATTTTCGACAACGGATAGAATCCTCTCGTCATCTTCATCATCAAAATCCTCAAACACTGGGTCATTACTTATAGTTGAATCCACAGCGTTTGTAAGTGATTTTTCGTTCCGATTAATGAAATTCTGGTTATTTTGATCCAATTCACCGTCGAGAGGAATATTCAAAAAATCCTAAAAGAAACCCTCGCAATTAGAACACGAGCATATTATTTTTTAAGGGTATAATAAGTATAATAGATCGTATATACCTCCGCTTCTGCGTCAAAATCATCGGAAAACTGAAACATTATAAACAGAATAGGAGAACAACTGTAATGACGAGAGACAGCACAAAAAGTAGCGGTTCCCAGGACTACATATTAATGAAAACTATCAAAATTCAGCAATAGGAAACTTTGAAGGCAAGGATTGTTATTAGGATGTAGCTTTTTGAAATAAAATCAATCTGAATCTGCAGTCGCAGTGCAATGTGCAATAAATAAAATCGTAACAAGAAATTGTATTCATGGAACGCCGGGAACTCAGGAAACGAGTAAAAACTGATAATGCGAAAGGTAAACAAACAATCAAAAATGATTGATAAGGGAGATAATTTTTTCCAGCATTGAATGACGATAGCAGGTTTCTGAAATTTTAGTAGGGATTTTCACTTTTCAGGCATCCTAAAATTTTAATTCTATTCAACGAAATAAAATTCGAATTGCATTTTTGCCAACAAACAAGCAACTTTAATTAGGTCCTAGCTTTTATATTATGGAGGTAATGAATTTATTTTATTCTTATCACGTCTTGGATGTTAGTAGTTGTTAATTTGGTTTAGGTACGGACTACTTTGTTTCCAACAACCTTGAATAACTGAACGACGGGTCATAAGATTAGTAGATTCTGATTGTCGTGTTAAATCTAAGTTCTTCATGTCTGAAATACTAAATATTAATCGCTTTCTTTTACAATCACGTTGCAGACTTCAAGTAATAGAAAAGAAAAACGAAGGCCGAATCGTGCTTGCAGTTGTCTGATGATGATTTTAGTATTCATCCGAAAAGTGTACGATGCTATTTGCGATTGGGTTTTCAGTATGCTTTACAGCAACGTTGAAGTGAGAAAAATACCGCCAATCACCAACCCACTCGTAAGAGAGAGCGCCGTTTCATTAGCTGAAAAAATCAGAACTCAACAGGTTAATGAGTACCATAACTAATCCACAGAAAGAAAAAATAAATGAAAATATTGCTAAATCTTGTTTGTAACGCTGTCTGTTTTTAGGTGACAAGCGAGAAAGTGGTTTTGGCTTTTATCGAGCGTGCGAAGCAAGTGAACGATATTATAAATGCAATAGTTCATAACCGATTTGAAAAAGCTATTGAAGATGCCAGAGAAGTTGATAAATTAATCCAATCCGGCTCAATCGCATTGTCTGAATTGAAAAAGAAGAAGCCTCTGCTTGGTGTTCCATTTACTTCAAAAGAGAGTACTGCATGCAAAGGTTCAGGATTAGAATTCTTTATGATTTGCTTGTCAACAATCTATTCATCTTCAAATCCATTAATTGATAAAATATTTTCAAGGCATGAGCTGGACTTGCGGTATGCTATGTCGTCAAGGAACAATTGCTACCTTTGACGCTGAATTTATCAAAAACATTCAAGACGCTGGTGCCATACTGATTGGTGTTACGAACGTACCTGAATTAAATTTGTGGATAGAAACGAGAAATTTCGTTTATGGGCAGACTAATAACCCGTACGACACCAATCGTATTGCTGGAGGGTCTTCTGGAGGAGAGGTTACTATTGTGTTATTATTGTCATCCATATGTCCGATATCTTAGTCGTAAATGACGTTGATAATCCTTGTAGGCCACCATTGTAACCTGTTGTGGATCACCTATTGGTATAGGAACAGACATCGGAGGATCAACTCGCTTACCGGCTTATTTTTGTGGAGTGTACGGGCATAAATTGACCGGAGGTGAGGATACATTAAGACAGAATAAAACATTCAGGAATTCGACGCATGTGATTAATTAGTTTTTATTTCCTAGGATTAATAAATACTAGAGGAATGACGTTCCGAAGTGGTGAGGAGAAGCAAACAATTGTTGCTGCTGGACCACTTACAAGATTTGCTGCAGATTTGGAACCTTCTAGTGTAAACTTAGTAATGCCTGAGAAATTATCATTGCTGAATTTGGATAAAGAAGTAAGTTATTTAAATTTTTTTCTGATCGAGGACGAAGTACTATTTTCCGAATTACCAGAAAATCTATCGCTGATGCACCACCTTCCAAACCTTCATATTTTTGTCGTCTTTTTCTCAAGGTGCACATAAGAAAAATAAATTTCTTCTACGTATCTCAACCCGGCGACAAACGAGTCAGTCCAATATCTTCAGAACTGAATAATGCGTTATTAAGAACAGTGCGGTTAATCAAGGAGGATCGTGGTAACAGCGATCCACCTCAAGAAGTAAGAATTATTCTAGACTGAAGCAAGCAGGAAAACTTGTCCGAGCTTTTGAGAAATATTCGTAAAAATTTTGTTCGTAGTTATTAAATTTTGATTCATAATTTATTTAATTCTTCAGGTTCGTTTTCCTGGTTTCAAGTATTCTTATACTTTATGGAGATATTGGATGTCTAAAGAGGAAAATAATTTTGCCAAGGATATCAAAAATGGTCAGGTACGTTGAAGAGATCTTTTCATGGACTGAACTTTCAATTTTACCCGCTAAAAATGATTCTTGGTTGCAGGAACAAGCTAACGCATTTGTTGAACTAATTAAAAAGCTTTTGGGTCTTAGTGAACATACATTCGCTGCGATTATAAAGCTGATCGATTTGCACTTGCCACTTCCAAGTGACACGTGGGCTGTAGCAGAAACGGATTGTCTAAAAAATCAAATTATGGTTAGTACGTCATTCTGGTTCTGAAATGTTCAGATTTTCACAAGAAAGACCTTGAATACTAGCTGACGATAAGTTTATTTCAACGCATTGATCATTCATTCATTCTGTTGCACAGGAGAAATTAGGAGATTATGGAGTATTACTATTTCCTTCGTACCCATCCACCGCACCTTACCATTATTTACCTTTTCTTAGACCATACAACTTTGCGTATTGGGCTATTTTCAACGTGTTGCAATTGCCAGTTACTCAAATTCCACTCGGCCTAAGTAAAAATGGTTTACCACTCGGTATCCAGGTGAGTGGAATTATTTATTTTAAGATACATTTTTGAAACGAAAAAAAAAACCTCGAATTGCCATTGCATCCTAATAAAACTGGTACCCAGGTTCCAGGTCGCTCGCTTGCGAGGTTATCGCTATCTCAGTGATGACGGAACCGTATAAATAAAAATCAATTTTTTCTTCATGATTTCATGAGTGATGTCATCTCCATGTAAAGAACAAATTTTGAGTTCAAGAATAATATAGATTGAAGATGTATTCTTATGTAGGTCGTGGCAGGTCCAAACCAAGATAGATTGTGTTTCGCTGTTGCTCAGTATCTGGAGAAATTGGTTGGTGGATGGGTTCCACCTTTTCCAGAATAAACTTGCGGATTGGTCGTCTCATTACTCTGTGGTCAGTTGTACCGAACTTAAGAACCACCTCCTGCGCTAAATAAAGAAGACTTACATCAAATAGTTTCTCACCAGCGTCTAGTATTCTCATCTTCTATGATTCCTCATTTTAATTTTTAACTAATATGGTTTCAGGATTGTACTTTTATGTAATCAAGTTTGGAATTCTCTCTATTTTTTCCCTTGTCATGACGTATGTTTTCGTTTTTTTTTTTTTTTTTTTTTTTTTTTTTGAGAATAATGTACTTTATTTTGTGATTCGTTTTTAATTTTTTGGTTTTTGGTATGTTGAATAGTTTTAAATAAAGTTACTTATTCGTTCTTATCTTTTCAATCAGACAAAGAAGAAAGATTTTGAATCAACATGAAAAATACATTTTTATTCTTTACAGCCAATGTATAAAAGGAGACGAGCTTACTGCACGATTTAATCAAATACTGAACGTTCGGCTTATTTTTCAGCAATTTTAGTCTCTCAAATGGCAGAACAAATACCGCTTTAGATGAGCCACCCTTATAATATTAATTGTATGTCATATATCTTGGAGTGGCCGAGAATTTGGCGTACGACTTAATGACTTTGTTAACAGCCTCCAAAAAATCTTTCTCAGTAGCTACTTTTCTGCGAGCACGGATAGCAAACATACCCGCTTCAGTGCAAACAGATCGGATTTCAGCTCCTGGAATTGAATGGAAGCATCAAGAACTTATTGATACTGGATAAGATCATCAGAATTAATTTCTGTGTAATTGTGCGTAAACCTACCAGTACTATTCGGGCACAGACGTGCTAGCAATTCAAAACGTATGTCTCGTTCAACACTCATCGCCCGGGCATGAATTTTAAATATATGTGTTCGGCCTTCCAAGTCAGGCAATCCAAATTCTACTTTTCGATCTAATCTTCCAGGACGCATGAGGGCAGGATCCAACGTATCTGGCCGATTCGTTGCCATCAATACCTGTAAGTCACAGTCAGAGAATGAGTTAAGATTGATGAAACTTCGTCCATATATTTCATTTCAGAAAAACAACTTACCTTAATATTACCACGCGGGTCAAAACCGTCCAATTGATTGATCAACTCTAACATAGTTCTTTGAACCTCGTTATCACCCCCAGCTCCGTCATCGAACCTCGCTCCTCCAATGGCGTCAATTTCGTCGAAGAAAATTAGACACGCTTTTTTACTTCGAGCCATTTCGAATAATTCTCGCACCATACGAGCTCCCTACACGAATCAAACGACTTGAAAATTTACGCCTTAGGAAAAGGAAAATAATTTATCAAAGAGCTTTCTGCTACGTACCTCACCGACGTACTTTTGTACCAATTCAGAGCCTATTACTCGAATAAAGCAGGCATCCGTTCGATTTGCTACCGCTCTAGCGCATAATGTTTTTCCTGTACCAGGAGGTCCAAAAAGAAGCACACCTTTCGGTGGTTCAATACCCAGGTTGACGAACTTTTCCGGCTACAATCGAATGAATGATATTAAACAATTAAAATATCATTATACTTTGTGAGCAAGCGAAGCATGAACTATTTACATGAAGTAGAGGAGTTTCCACAACTTCTCGCAACTTTTCTATTTGCTCTTTGCAACCACCAACATCGGAATACGTGACATCTGGCTTTTCTTCAACTTGCATCATAGTTACGGTAGGATCAATCTTTGGAGGTAAAGGAATATGAATTTGATATTTGTTGCGATCCACGCCTACTCGCATTCCTTCTTCAATATCAGTAGGTGCGACAGAATCGGCCAGGTCAACAACAAATTTCGCAAATTGTTTCACATTTATGATGTACTTAGGATCATCAGAATCTGCGTTGATGATTTTTGTGCAGCGAGCCACCTGGAAATAACAGAAATTATGTATAAAATTCGAAATTGATATCTTTTAAGAGACTGAACCCACGAAACGCACTTGTAATGGTTGTTCATTCTGTAGAGTTTGTTTGTCAGCGGTTAAATCCCATAAAGCAGGAGGAGCCAAGCCAGTATCAGATTCTTTGATTCCTGTTAATTCGTTCACTCGTTTGATTACAGCTTGAATATCTTCTTCAACCACTTTGATGATTTTCGTGTATTGACCTTGTCCCTGAATATGAGAAGAAATAATTTAAACGTCGTTGACAAAGATCAACTATCGAAAGCGATTGTATTCATTTACTTACATAGGTCTTCAATAGAGCGATATCAGCTTCATCCAAAGCTAAAAACAAAAGAACAGCCAAAAGGTGTAAGATAATGATTGAATTACTTTCTAGAGAAACGGTTAAGAGTTTCACTCGCTACGAACGAAATACTTACATTTTATTTCTTTTTCTTCTTTTTCACCTTCCTCCTTTTTTGTTTTACGCATATCATCTCCCAGATAATCCGGCATTTTGATTTAGTTGTCGATGATTAGGACGATGAAAACAACAAGAAAGATGGGTACGAATTTGAGTAACTTCATCGACAATACAGGTTAATAAAATGAAAAATAATATGAAAATGAAAGAATGATATGACAGATTTTACCGATGATTCTTCGAATCATGCAATTCAAAATCACAGATTATCACAGAACGTGCGTCAGCAGTAGCTGCAGTGAGAAAAGCAAAAATATTCAAAAACAGCAATCTCATCACTACAGTGCTGTTTACTGATACAAACGAAGGTTTGCAAAATTTCAAATTAATTAGCAATAAAATCGAATCGAAACGATAGAATACAATAATTTCATCATAATGTTTGATTTTCCTAGAAATTTATTTATAATTTCTGCGGATGTTTTCGGCGAATTTCTATTAGTGTCCTTCAAGTTCAAATTTTAGCTCATTTTTTATTTCGTTTCGTGTTTTGTTCGGTACTAACACTGGAGTCATAAAATTTCGTATGACGTCAAAGAACTCCCGATGACGTCAATATTTTTCCGTCCATTCAAGAGTGTTAGTGCATAAACAAAGAAGTGTACAGGCAGATCATATTATTCGTACATTACGTTACCGTTCCTCTCTTGTCAGTATGTTGTCAGTATAATCACAAGTATTCTCAGTTCAACTGCGGGAAATTGAAAACGAAAGTGGAAAAATTTTTTGTCAGTGAAAGTGCTGCCCTTTCCGCGTTCGAATGATTCTGTATTTTTGCGTTCGTGAATTGAATATTCGTTTTCCTACCGTCCGTAATTAAATATTATCAGTCAGTTTATATAATAATGATGTGAAATTTGGTAGTTGTGCGGAGGTTATCCTCCGGAAAATGGAAATTATCGATGAGGATCTGAAGATCCAAGTGAAGAGTAAGTTTGCAGCTTACGTCAAATACTTGGCAGAAACGGACTCCGTATTGTCTGGTTCTCTTCTCCTGAATCTCATTGAAGCTCCAGAATATGAAAACGAGCCCTTCACTTACTTCCGAGTCACATTCAAAGAGAAATTGCCTTCGAAGTTTACCGTATCAGAAATACAGGTAAAATAACTGATTTATTCATCATGTTTAGGCTGAAGATAATTTTCTTACGTGGAGTACTATCACTCCTCCTGCACGTTCTTACCCCCTCCCTTGTCGGTATCACCTGTAATTCAGCCAAATGGAAAATCATGATACCTACCTGTTCGTATTGTGCTCTAAGGTGATATACTAAGGCTTTCTTTCTCCTGAAAGAAGAATGCTTATTTTATGGAGGACTGACATTTCAAATTCTGTCGATGAATGTAGAAATTCATGGGGTATTGCCCTCTCTTTCCGTGCTTCACGTCCGAGTGCGTAATTAAAGATACTGTTTCCCCTTCTAGTTTAATCGACTTACTACAAATTTACATAGGCCTGTGTTTCTATTCGCCATAGTGAATCGTAACCAACGGAATAGTCTCGTATTAATGGTTGAATTACGCATCGTATTCGATCAAATCTTTAGGAAGTTCACATTAAAAATCCGAGTTAAAATCAAGAATAATCGCAATCCACTTTGAGAAACTCAGAACTACAATTCAGTTCTGACCGGTGTTCTCGGAAAGGACGAAGGAAAAAAATTATATTAAAACATCGAAAAATGATAGTTACGGTAACGAAATAACGATATTTACTTAATTGGAAGTTTTTTTGAGCGTGATAGGATTCAGAATTAGTAACCTCGTAATTTCTCGTATATGAGTTGTTGTAATGACAATATTCTGACTTTTTCTTTCATTCGTGAAGGTAAAGAGAGTAATTTTTCGGCCCACTTGCTATTCGTCAGGTGTTGTTGATAACGATTGAATTTTCCTCGTTATTGGAGCAACTCCGGTTCTCGTATATTAACGAGGTCGTGGTGCCAATATGAAGAGTTATTTGATACCGCTTGTACCTTTTTTACGTAATCCCCATAATTTGATAAATGGATCACGTTTAATGTATCCAGCGCTGACAATTTACTTAATCAATGAAGCCCTTTTATTCTATGAGGGTATGAATAGGAAATCCTCACGTGTGGCTGGGAAGGAAGATTCAGCATTAGAAAGTCGTGGAATTCCCTAGTTGGAAAAATTTTGTCTTTATTCTTCCCAAAAATTATTTAAACTTGATGAAATTTTTGAGCAGGACCAAAAAATTATTCGTTTACGACGCATTGTGGTCGTTAGGGAAATTTTCTCCCCGTTTGCCGCTTATAGCTTACTCTTTGGAGTTACTTTCAATTTCCACATCTTTTTACTACTTTGAAACCTTCAACTTAAGATCGTCCGTGTTCTATATTGCTTAGAATAGAAACAGTTGGTGAAGTTTCTTAGGCGGGGAAGGAAGAAGAGAATTAGAAAATGGCAATATACACGTAAGTGTACGTTTGGCATCAGTCATCACAATATGAGATATTTGTAATTTGAACTTTCAATGGCAATTATGATTTTTGATGACAGTTTATAAGGAAAAAAAAGGTTTTTCAGTTTCGCTGAGGATTGTGCAAAAAATTTAGTGGTCTTATTGTTCATTTAAAGCACCAAAATACTCTTTCTTATCTAGATGATGCGAGATGTATTATCAAGGAAGATATTATTGATTCCCTATGTGTAATTGTGGTGCTTCCTTCCCTTCCAAGCCGAGTGTCTGTAAAAAGTTAGTTTTCTAAGTTTTTCTTGCAAACCGTGACAGTTTCCATGAAAATACCTTCGTACAAAAATAATCAACATTGAATTTAAGAGAAAAGGAATTTCTTTGTAATTTTTCGATTAACACAATATGAATTGAGCAAAGTGACGTGTGTGCATGTAGTAGAACTTGAGCAGCCGGTTCATTTTTTTTTGGTATCAGAAGAATCAAAAATTACAATAGTACTCCCTTCTCGCAAATTTCATGTAGATTAATTTGACGTTGACGTATCCTCGTCGTATGGCGTGTTCGCTCCATTTGTATCGTGTACTAATTAAAAAGTCACAAGAATAATTTTTTCTTGTAAATTTGATTTAGATTATTTTTGTAGTCAGGTATTTCCATCTTGGGTAGCGTGGTTTGCGAGGAAAACCAAAAAAACTAATTTTTGTCGAACGTTCGACCCCTTGGAGCGGAAAGTCCTCATGTACAGGTGGGGAATATTCGAAAATTCATACAAAGAGACTTTATTCCAAAAAATTCGCAAAAAAGAATCTTCGCTGAAGATATTCTTCAGGTTTGCTCTATGTACGGGTCTGGCTGAACTATCTAGGAAAATCTGGGTATAAATCTTCCTGTCAAGATTCTACCCTTCAACCTAGACTCTGGAAATTAAGTTTTGTCGAATGAAGAAAGAAAAGTCAATCTCATGAAAACGTATATGTAAGCTTTTAAGGTTAAAACTCGAACGATATTGGGATATTCGTAATGCCTTGTAGTTCTTCAAAGCAGCGCAAATCTTCAAAATTTTTTGTTAAAACATCCCTCTATACTGTTATGGAAAAGTTGGAAATTAAATTAGGAATTTTTTTCATAATTTCTCATATAATCTGAAGATGTTGAAATGCTATTATACCTGTCAAGAAAGTGCAAGCTTTTTACATAATACCAAAATTGAAGGATAATTTGAATTATTGAATATCATTATCATTAGATTTGTGTACATTAATGAGAAGTCATTATTTGGTATTATTGAAAACGAATAATTAATGATTAGACGGAAAATTTGTAATAATAATATTGCAATTTTAATCGATAAATGGACTGTGAATAATGCAGTACTTTAACTAGTAATCCTATCTTGACGTTCTGCACATTTAATGAAAAGTTCTTTTTTTGGCTATCCACTTGATTGAACTTTGGCTCAGAAGTTCACCTACCTTTCATTGTTTCATGGCCTCCCCCTCCCATCCTTCTTGATGTTTGCAGTTGTCATTCTTGAGGAAATATTTCTGTGAAAGAGAAACTATATGTTTTGAGTATGGAAACCATCCAAAAGACTGTTAGCCGATTTTCTTCGTACCTCAAACAGCTCATCATTCTTTGCTGAGGTCGCGTAAGAAGTCAATACGGCCCTGAGATCGAGACAAAAACAAGTTGGGAGATCGAAGTGAACGACAAAAAGTTCTAGTTTGCGTTTTGTTCGAAGTTCCGATAAATATTTGTGAAGAAGGTAGCGAAACAGATTTATGTAATTGTTTATTGATGGGTGGCGCTTCACACACAATTTGTCTTCTTCTGAGAGTAGCCTCTTCTAATTTAGTACGACCAAGATAACGTGAGAGCAGCCATTTAGGAAACGGTGGTGGACCAGAAAGAGAAATTCAAGAAATAAACCGATTTCCCGATCGGTATTGTATCTTTTTATTGAGGTAACTGACTAGATCCCGGAGCCGGATGCAATATTCATTTCTTGCGCGCGCACGCGCGATTACCTGATGGTCAATAAACCTGTTACCTGCTCCGGTCGAGACTTTTTTTTCTCTCTCTTATTTCTTATCAGCTGTGTACGAGTGTTAGAGTGTGCGGAATCCTAAGGTAGACCCCGCTACCGCATTTCCGATCGACTGTTTCGTGTAATTTAGCATTAAATTTTTTTTCTCCCGTTTCCTCCTCCCACCAACGAAAAGTGTGTAACTATCGAACCATAAACACGGGACCCGGGTGGTATCAGCGTGAATGGTGGCCGTATACTGTGCTATCGTGTATTCATGTTCAGTCTTGTTGGTTCGTACAAGAGAGGAACATCTCGTGACTGTCCGCACTGATGCGCCCGCGTTCGTTTGTGTGTGCGACTCGTTTTTCTCGATAAACGCCATCGTCTCCGTCGTCAACTTGAACCCGGATGTGCGCATTTTTCGCGTTCACAGATCGCAGATTCCGTCGCCGTTCTCCGAAATTGTATTCGGTGCGGTGCCCTCATCTGCTCGTTCGAATTTAAGATCGCTTCTTTTTCCTCATTGTAAACCGCATCCAAGTAACTGTACTCGCGCTGGCTCTGGTGCAGGCATTTAGTATGACATATGTGTGCCTAAACACGGTGAGTTTTCCTTTGCTGTTGTAGAGGGTTGTTGAAAGGACCAAAGAGTTCCGAGATTCTTCGATGGATTACCTAGATATACCTTTCATCGCTGAGGCTGTCTTTTATAACTGTAGAACATTATTGTCATTAAATTTTTATGAGATGAGTATACACATCTAGGTATGCTCGCCTAGCGGGACTCTCTGTTGTCTGCTCGCAACGGTCGTCCGTTAGGTCGATTGCATCGATAATTAAATTGAACTGTGAATTGTTCTTATAAAACTGTTAATGTTTCAAATGATGTGATTACGTTGTTCTATTGAGTTGCAATCGAGCTCTTTTCTGTTGTTGATGACTCATATGAACACCTCTGTCATTTTATTTAATCTAATGTATCTGTCCTTCTCTAACATGATATGAAAGACAATACCGTACCGCCCTATATTATGAAAATATGGCAAGTCTGTTGTTCTTCTCCGCGTTTGTGATTGTGGTGTAACCTTTCGTTTCGATTGTTATTTGCGTAACATTCATTGCGAGAGAGACTTCTTGTTTTTCTGAACTGTGCAGAAAAGAAAATGGAAATTTAGATGTTTGCTCGACGTATACTCTAGCTGGAAACATGGTCCAAATCTCGCTCGTAGGTACTTCTTCGCAAAATCTACTGAGAAAAGAAAATGGAAATTTAGATGTTTGCTCGACGTATACTCTAGCTGGAAACATGGTCCAAATCTCGCTCGTAGGTACTTCTTCGCAAAATCTACTGAGAATATACTTATCAAGAACTATAAAAATATTGCAGAGATTTGAATCTGTTACCTGTATTTCTATTATGAGAATTTTATTCTCGGGATTCTAAATTGATTACAAATGGCATAAAACGATACATTTTATTGGAGCCTCTATGTATGTGAGATGAATTAATTGACCTCAAGGGGGGTGTTGATTTTGGCGAACGACCGGCTTGTGCTCGAGAGGTACCAGGTTCAAATTCTACAAGAAAGGAGCAGAAACGTATGCATTTTTCATTTGTTTCATTGGCCCCCCGCCCACCCTTCTTGATGTTTACAATTATCATTCGTACTTACTTCAACGAAAGTCGATTAGTGTCCAATACAATTCGAATTGTGAACGACTTACAGTCTTTTATATCTTGAGAATCGAAAATAAACTAAGGACGTTTTTTATTTCCTGAACTTGTGGTTAATTTGCGAAATAAGCGATGCTGAGTCTCGTTAAGGAAGTCGGTAGGACCACCGCGAGTGATTGAGTGTCGATAAGAGCGATTGAAGAAATTCGTGGTTTAATATCCTATAGAGAGTTGAAGTCTTATAGCTACGGGGTACGAGTAATAATTATGATAGAGTGTAGTCATTTACATGGAATTCGCCCAATCTCGAGATAGTGGAACACTTTGTACATATCATAATGTTTACAAAATTTATCGCTTACACGACATTCGAGAGTCAAACAAAACAGAAAACAGAGATGTTACAAATATTATGAAAAATTTATGATCGACTAAACAGATTAAGCGTGTTTTGTACTTTTATTCTCAGTGGATGCTTTTCTATTAGCAATTTTCGCTCGGTCGCATCGCAGACGGCTGGTCTGAGGGTAAAATATGTGCCAGTGGAAGGATACGCAATGCTAGTCATTGAACTGATAACATTGAGAGGTCTAGAGGGAATAAATAATTATAATTTATGCTATAACCAATTTGTGGTTTTTTTTTTTGAAGAGCAAGCGAGCGAAAAGAGGGAAAAAAACGCCAGACTAGAAATGGGTTGTATAGCAGCGGAACTGGTATAAGCGTTATGTAATCTAATTATGAATATTTATAAGTTTTTCTTCGTATGTGGTATCGATAAGAACATGGAGAAGGGAGTGAAGATATATACTGCGAAAAAGAATTTGAATTTCGTTTCTTTAAGCGAATGATCAGGGTTTATGATGTTGGTTTCCGGTTCGCACATCTTAATCTACGTATATAACGAGTGTATCCGAAATTCTGTTAAAATTTTTCATGGTGCATCGACTGCGGATACTGGGAGGTAGAGTTTCGTACCATTGATTACAAATTTTGAAGAGAAAGATTTATTTTGATTGAAAAGTTTCAATGTGCAGCAACTTTCTTCAAATTAAAAGAAGTAAAGATTATGGAACAACTAAGAAAAAGCTTCTTTGCTCTTTTTACTGGATCTAAAGCCTTTAGTTTTCAAAAGGAATTGAAAATTACGCCTTGCTTGAGGGAGGTCACAAATTCTAGCCCTCGTAGAGGATAGCAATTCTGTTTATTGCTCAGTGGAAATGAAAGGCAAAAGTGTGATTGGAAAAAAGTTTTAGTGCAATATTTTGTGATCATTTTCTTGTAACGAACTATGGAGCTCTGCACTACACATGCACGCGTATTTTGCGAACCAATAAATTGTAGGTGAAGTTTAGGGAAACGTGAAGCGATCTACTTTTCCAATAAAAAAGAATCAAAACTGCCTGTCTAATCTTCCGTTTCAATTACATACTCGAAATCCTAATTTGCTCATTGTTACTGAGAGCGAATTTGAACCCGTCACATATTTTGGATGGAAACATAAGGGAGGTGTTTTTAATTGACGTCAATATTATTCGGTAGAAAATTTCTACTTCTCGAGGTTCTCAATTCGAATTCATCGCTCTACCGTATTTTAAATTTCTTTCTATCTGCTTGATATTCAAGAAATCTACTAAAATTATCTTTTTTTTTTACTGGTAGTGCGCCCACCGATCAAGTATGTATGTATATATTTTTTTTTGACTGTAGGATTTCGATGACTTCTAAATTGCTACAGAATACACTGAAATATACGATTTAGGAGTTTTGGAAATACCAAATTTATTATCAAGGTTTCTTTGCTTCTGCGTTTCACCAAGATGGATGTCATTGGTGGTTATGACCTCGAAAATATTCTTGTCGTGAACTTCATGACGTGAAGCTTATGTTCACTGTAATCAGTTGGTATAGCTGTTGACTTTGGGGTTCGTGTCGATTCGGTCCCAACCTTTTTATCGTCTCAATATTCCTTGTGCTCCAAAAATTTAGGCTGGATGACTATCAATCGACCATAAATTAATGTCGAAATCCTCAATTGCCATTTACGGCGACGTTTATGTTGAATTTCGATTCATTTTTAACGTTGATCACACTCAACCCTCTGAGTTAGTTTAGTGACCTTGACACTCGAAGGACATGAAGCGTAGTCATGAAGGGTACGTAGTCTCTTAGGTCCGAAATTCAGAAAGAAATCAGGAGGGAGGAGGCAGTACAGAGAATTATTTGTGGACCCGCGTTCGCCTGATGGTAGATTTTTCCTTGGGGCCTGTCTAGCTATTGTAGGCCACGTTTAAGAGAATCACAATTATGCTCGACCACGGAGATGGCGATGCGCACAATTTTCAAAACTGAAGTAAGATTAATTGCCGTGACCAAAATTCACTTTATTTCAATCCTGTATCTGAATCTTTCTTAGATTGTCCATTCGAAGTTCGTGTAAAATAGGTTTGGAATCAATACCAATAAATTTAATGTGCCAATAGTCGATACAGTTTTGCTATAGACGACAGAACAAAATGAGTCGAATTTCGATCGTTTTTGGTCGGTTTGCAATCGAAATTGGCGGAACTCCTTTGACAAAAAACCTATATAGATTTTGAGTTTATTTTTGGTTAAAATGAAGGGTCGATTTGATGTTAGTCGACCTAGACTCGATACGCTTCAACAGCTAACGCTATTCCAATTCACGAAGTTCTTGAGACCCAAAAGTGGATGTTTCACTAGAACATTTGGAAATTATTCTCTTTGGAACCGAAACAGGGAGATATTTTTCAAAAATTTACTGTCAATATCTAAAAGTCGTCTAATTGAACAAATATCCCAACTGACCAACGGTCTCAAGTTCATTAATTTCGTAGATAAACTATTTTAGAAGGTCTACTGCTACTTGAAGAACCTGTAAATGAAACCTGCTTCAAATTTAGAGCGTATCGGTAATTAGGTAAAATAGATTGATCGTGTGCTAATGAAGGGTGGCTTACGAAAGTAGAAATACAACTTGCAACTTCTTTCAAAATATTGTAGGATATGATAATACTGACGATTCTTCTTGGAGTCATGAGTACCCTACACTTCTTCATCTAACAGAAAACAAGAAATGAACCAAGCTCTCGTCGGGAAGTCAGGAAAACGCATTACTCGTGCCTGCAAAGGGAGGTTGTCAAGTCCAAAGACAGTTATTCAAAATTAATCTAATGATATATTTTTGAAAAAGATTAAATAAATATTATCTGTAGTTATCTGAAGAGTTTCAACATTTCGAGGAAATGAGAATCACGGCTATTCAATTGCGTTCCCTAAAAAATAAACAGAAATTCGCGAGAAAGTGAGCTAAATTATGCTATTGGTCGAGATCCGCTGTTGGTTATAACAGTGTTGCCTTGGAATGGTACTCGTATCATAACAACGCGAACACAATCACTTTTCTCATAAATTACAAAAGCAAGGTTCTCCATTGGCATGCAAATTTGAATCTTGGTGCCCAAGGACCTGGCAAATGATTCTAGATATTGCTACTTGAAATAAGACTGAGTAGTCGAGAGCCCCGGTGTCAGGGTCTCATTGGGCCTTTTGTTTCCGGATAGTAAGTTAACGGAAATTCATCTTTGAAGATACCGTCCCTTTTCTCCTGTCAAGATCCGGAACTCCAAAGATTTGGAGTAGTTTTCTTCTGATAAGATGTAGAGCCCGAGAGATCCACATTTTTTTCACGTCGGGATCGGGAGGCTCGGAGATCTGTATTTTTTGTTCTTTTCAATCTGGAATCTGATGATTCTCTTGTCAAGATCCAGAATTCGAAAGGATACCCACAAATAATCATCTGAAATTTTCTAGCCCTGCGCTGCGTCAAAGAGACCTAGACATAACGAAAATTATTATCAACAATCATAACAATAACACTACTGAACAGCTATCCTGTTACACAGATTCTATTACGTGATTCTTAGATATTTTCAACGCTGAACACGAATCCGTTGTCCGTTTTTTCCTAGCACGTCACAATTTTCAGTAATCACGATAAATATTCACTTAATCATAACAAATATTCTCGTCTACTTGCCGCACGCTATCGCGGAACGCAACGAACGTTTTCGATAGCAACGCTGCTGTCGTCGATGTGTTTCGCGACGACGCGCGGCAAGTAAACGAGAACTTTAATCGTGACTACTAAAAATTGTGACGTGCTACCAAAAAACGGACAACGGATTCGTGTTCAGCGTTGAAAAGTATCTAAGAATCACGTAATAGAATCTTTGTAACGGGATAGCTGTTCAGTAGTGTAATAAGAATTATGCAGTCTATTATCATTGTTGTGGTACCGAAAAAGCTGTCTTGGTCACTTCGAAAGACCACAAAAACTTTGAAAATTCCAATGAAATGTTGGGTGACCCAGTATCACGTTCTTTCGGTTGTGCTGAGGCAAGAGCCTCAAAAAATCTGTCATATTTCTGGACTTGAGTGGACTCAGTAGAAACTTTCGCGAGGGGAAATTCATTATTTTTCTGTACCATAAAAGGAGAACTTGACCATCACTTTTTCCCTCAAATTTTATCTCCTCTTGAGTGCAGGTCCTTCCCCCTTCCCTCCTCGTTCTTGATTACTTATAATGGACATCTTATCAACTTTGATGTTCCAGAGACGGATTTTCATGAATGTATAGAAGGCAACGAGAGAGGTCTGTATCGGCTGAGGAATTGATTTGTACAGAGATGAAAGGTACTGAAGTGGGCCGCAATTTTGACTATACATAGAAGTGGGAGGTAATCCAATTAATTTCGACCGCAATTCATTAACCCTGAACATTTTATCAGCTCAGTGTACGAGTTATAGTTTGAGAATGGAAAAACTCGAAGCACTTCTCACCTATTATAAGGTGATTCACGCAAGGACTAGACATACTGCTAGAGCATCTATAGATCATGAAGGTTATGAAGAAGTATAAATTTACGACTCAGAATTATGGATCTTTAATGCAATATCATCGAGATGTATTTTTTCATCGTACTAAGTTTATTCTTATAATCTTTTCTGTATCCCTTCGTTATGAATGCAGTTCAAGACAGTATAAAAACTAAAGGGGAAAAAAAAACGGGCGCATAGACTAAAGGTAAATCAAACTTGTATTTTGTAAATAATTTTTGTCATTTTCTGAAACAAAAAATTCAGAATTTCAATTCCTCCTAGAGAACCTTCCTCTTACTTAATTTTCTTTTGTTACAAGTCTCCAAAATTTCGGAACCATATTAGACGTGGTTTTTTTGTTTATTTACTGAAAGATGCAACTTTTTGAAAGGTGGATTTATTTAAATGATACTATTTAATTACATTATTGCTTTCGTTGAAACGGAAATTCCGTTTTCACTGTGGTGTGCAGATGTGAGTGAGTGTGTGACTTTGGCTATTCAGAAACTGCATCGTGAATCACAATATGTATACTATTCAAAGAGAATATACTTTATAGATAGGTTCCGTGTCCAAATCCGTATCCTATCGCATTGGCCTCATTTCGAAAGGGAATAACCTGGAACCTCGACGTTGCGGCTTTCAAAATTCATCTTGTAACTTGCACTTTCGGTTTTAATCTAACTATACATTGTCGACGCTCTCTCAAATCGAGTTTTTTAAATTGGAAAAAAAGAATCGTAATCATGTTCGGAAGTTGCGTAATATTTCAAGCAGTCAGGGTCCTCGAATATCGTACACGCATCCGCACACACTCATCCAGAATTGTAAAAGAGAAAAGAATCGAAGAGAGGTTGTCTGCCCGTGCGCGTACTTTCGTATTTAAATCTGGATTTTCATTCAGAAATCTAGAAGTTTGTACTAATTAGCGAATGATTGTGACGTTTTCCCTTTCGTTCAAAGGCTGCGATGGTAATGGCATTGTCAAATGCAAAATATTGTGGCAAATTCTATCTCAAAAACGAAATAGATGAAGAAGATTGTGTGTGTGTGTGTGTGTGTGTGTGAGAGAGAGAGAGAGAGAAAAGAAAAAACAATAATGAAGATAACGAAGATCCGTTATCAGAACGACATTACATCAGTGCCGGTGTCGATATTACTTTTTTTTTTTAAATACTCTTTCACTTTCAGTTTCTCTACGATATCGTATGTATAAGTGAGTAGAGATCGTATGGTGGTTAACGCCTGAGCAAACGGTGGCGTTACACGGATGGTTTGGTCTCGCGTCGACGACGACGTCTTCGTGGACGGAGACCGGTGAAAGCCGCGCGTCAAGATCCTGTATTCGCTCGATAAACGAAACGACGCATCCCGAACCGTTTTCGGAACATGTGAACTTCGGGCCGCTTTCAAAACGGATCTGTGAGGATTTCTCTCGGTGATGCTGGCGCGATGGCGGTATCGAATACGAAAGGCGGTAGCGACTCGAAAGTCATTATTACTTTTCGAAATGCACTCTATATGCGTAATAAGCGTGGCTTACGATTCGAGTCCTTTGTTCGGGCAGACAACAAACGTGTCCGTTTTCGTAATAAATGGTTGTGGCCGAATTTTTATGGTAGATCCTGGTTATCGGGTCCGGATATTGTCTACGTATACCGTCGTTCGGTTCTGTCATTTGAGCGTCTTCAATTAAAGTGGACATTTTACTGCTCGAATGTCTGAGTAGATTCTATATAATCCACATCTTATTCGGGAAATCGGGAGAAAAAGTCGCAGACCTCGCGAGAACAGTGTAGAACTTTTTGAAAATGATGAACCGGTTGCTTAATATTTTGAACGTGAAGCCATCGATGCTGACGGAGGAGGAGGGCTAACTAAAATTTGGAATATTGAAATGGTGTTTGACTTCGCGTAGGGTGGCCTTTGGGTCATTTTTGTAATTCTCGAGTCATATTAGTTCTCAATTGGTCATTCTTTCAAGAATTCGTTCATTAAGTCCGCTTTTGTATTTACGTCCACTATTCCTTGCCGATTGATGGCTAGCAGAGCTGAGGAGGAGGAAGGATGCTCTTCCTCCGGGCCCAGAATTTTAACAGATCTGAATTTCCGAAGTTGTAAAGAACAACTCAGGGCCGCTGTTAGCAGATTTTCCCTGAGCCTGGTTGGCACTCAATACAAGTACACAAGTTTTCAACTGTTTCAGAATCTGTATTTTTTTCTGCTTTTTAATTTCGAATACACAATTGTGTATGGTCATTAGGTACAGGAAACTTGCTCCATTTTTTTATTAAGGCTACCATTGACCTTGAATTTTGGAAAAACTCGCAGCTCTTTCATTGAAGCCAAATTCATGCTGTAGGGAATTTTTCGATTTCAATAATCGTTTAGAATCGATTACTTGATTGAAATTTTTCCAGGTGTTCCCCTTTTATAGCACGTATCTCAGAAGTTGAATTTCCTATTAATCCTCTTCTTTCATATGTAAAGCTGATTAGTTGAAATTCCTCGACCATACCCCTTCCCCTCATGCACAAAAATGTTATAAATTCCCTTCCCCGATACTTAGAACTGAAAGATTAGAATTTTTCAAAGTTTCCAAAGTGAGTTAGAGTTCTAGCTCAGAAACGAAATTACTTTCAAGTCCCCTTCTGTTACGGCGTGTAAAGTTTGAAGGTTGACATTCTTTAGTTCCTTCGTCCGATGTAAGTAGTCTTTTTGAGATTCCTCCTCATATATAGCTCGATGATCGAAATTTTTAGGGGTCCTCCTTCTGGCATAAATATAGTTCAAAGATCAACATATTTTCAAGGTTCTCTCTCCCATCCTCAGTTCCCAATTAAAACTTTGAAGATACAAAGTAAGGAGTTAACCGGGAAAACTGTCGATCCCAAAGTCATAGATATGAAAGGTGGAATTTCAAGCTGTAGAACAGGATGAAGAGGAAGAAAAACTCCAAATTTTTGTTATTTGTGTGAGGGAAAGTACTTGAAAACATTTACGATATTTGAGTTCTAGATGGAAAGGATAGTCCCCCCCCCCCTCTCTAAACAACTTACGTAAGTTTATACTTTGAGAACGTAAAATTCTGTCTTTTTTACAGAGAAGGCCAGTGAAATGACAGCCAAAAGTCGAATTCAGCTTTTATCGGGGGAGGGGGGCGTCGGAAAAAATATCCGTCGTCCAGTGACCTTAAAGTCCTATCGTATATAACTTGGAGATCCAGATTTTTCCAAGTCCCCATCCTATCATATACAGCTCGGAGGTCGTATCAAAATAATGAAAATACGACTGGTACGTCAACATTTTTCGGATCTTACGTGCCCTATAAAATAGGTTCCCTACCACCCCTCGTTTAACTCCGTTAAAGAACTCGTGAGTTTTTTTCAGCTTTCCTGATTCTCGCAAAATAAGGAAAGACATTGCTTGAGTGTTCAAATTTCAAGTTCAACTGCTCCACTCTTTAGGCCAGACTGACTTGAAGATAAGTTCCGGTTCAGTTCAACAGTTGAGCTGTTCAGCACAGAAGCCTATGGTGCAGTCACCCAACGGAGATGAATACAAACTGGAAAATAGGTATCTTCCACGGTCCGGTTCAGTTCAGCCGTTCAGCACAGAAGCCTGTAGTGCAGTCATCAAATGGAGATGAACACGAATTGGAAAATAGGTATCTTCCACAAGTATGACGAAGCCCCAATCTGTCTGAGCTACATTGATCAGCCGAAAACCAGCTGAATTGAACCGAAAGCCAAATTTTTCAAGGTCGAGAGCCGAAGCTGAAATTTTTGACTGCAATACTCTGCTTTTGTAGTATTTTTTTTCTAGCAGAGAACCCGCTATCCCTTTTGTTGGGGGCACTTCCAGGAAATTTTCGCCCACAAGCGCGAGCGAGGTTGATGACGTCACGGAGAGGGGAGGGGGACTTAGAGAAATGTCGAACCTCTAGTCATATATGATAGGAGGGGGACTTGGAAAAGTTTCGACCCTCTAGCCATATAGGAAGGGGACTTGGAAAAATTCCTACCTCCGAGCTATGTATGATAGAAGGGGATTTGGAAAGACGACGGCTTCCTTGAAATTGCAGCGCGTTCAATTTGTCACGACATTATTTTCAGGACTTGGAAAAACTTCAGGCTCTAGGGGACTCGGGACAGTGGGTTTCCTGCATTGCAGTCCTGCAATGGCATCTAATTTTTTTTTTTTTCTTTCTTCGCTTTTTCGATCTTTGAAAGCAAATTTCAAGTAGTTGCTTCGCGAAAAAATCCAATATCTTTTTCAACTTCCCTGATCCATTCAGTTGTGCGGAATCGAGAAGAGTCACTGTAGGTCAGTGAGTACACCTACACATGGGTCCAAGGAAGTATAAAGAGCGCGGCCTATAATGATGCAAATGAGAGAAAGATTTTTGTATGTACCTACAGTTTTTGCTTTTTCGAAGGAAAATCAAATTTCCTGAAGCATATCCGTTCGATAGCAACCGACTTCAATCTCGTGTCCTAATGTAAGCCCAGTTCAATGTTGTTATAACTTCATATCACAATATCATTGGACTTCATCTCGTTCCAGTCTTCCCGTAATTTCTCTCTTGTGACGTCAAACTTCTAATATATAAATTCAACTCAACTAGATCTAGCCTTGAACCTAGATAAAATTTAAATTATAAATTAATTTTTTATAAAACTGAGATTTTGCAAACAGCATAAGTGCATTATCTGGCAATAGCGCATACGTCATTTTGAATACTTTACTTTTTGAAACTACTTTCAAGTTTATTAACGTTTTTGTGGTACCTAATTGTCTAATCAATTCTCTCAAAAGGTTACGGTCTCTGTCTTCGGGTGAATTTTAGAGCGTATCGTATGGTTCCAAAACTGACAGATGAGAAGCTGTCTTGATCATACCTTACGCAAAATATTGGGGAAGTATGAAAAAATTAGATCGAAAACAATACTGAAGAGTTGTGATCACTTGAAAAGAGATCCGAAAAGAAAGATTTGACGTCCACGCTATTTGATTACTTGTGGCCAGGTTAAAGGAAGGTGGAGTCCTCATTTTTACTGATTAATTTTTAAAGAGAATTAGAGTTGTTTTAATTTTTATAAACGAGAGAAATTTAGAAGCGTGTTAGCGATTACTTCTACTATTTGATTCCCCTCAATACCGTCACCGAAAATTTGCAAAGAAAGGCTTGGATATTCCCATACAAAACTGACTCTCAATTACAGATAGAAATTCCATGCTTAAATTAAATTCGCGACATTTTATGAAAGAAAATTCCTAGACGATTATCATTTCACATGGAAGTGGTGTATTTTAGAGTCATGTATAAACGATATGTACTTTCAGGTTATATATTACCTAAACGAAAAGTTGGAGGTGGTAAGTTCGTATGTGAACGTATACGTATGTTAATGGGTAAAAAGAAAAATCTTGAAAAGAAGGTGCGAATATCGATTCATATCTCTATATATAAAAAAATATCGAGAAGCGGTCGCAATTACCATAGTTGACGGTCGTGATCTTTGCGTTTTGAAGTAGATGACCTTTGAAGTGACAGGATTCACGATGAGAGCAGTGACGTATTTAAGCTACTGAACTGCGACGACCGTTAAAGATTTAGTAAACGTCCTGCCACTCAGGAATGGGAAAATTTTGTTCAAGTAATTATTATAATCCTCCCCTGGTCTCGATTCATCGACCGCACTATCTTTGAAAAATAAATGTTTTTCTCGTGCTCGTGCTGCAATTGATGGAGAAAAGCTGAAGAAAATTTATGATGTCTAACAATGATGTCTCAACTCCAAAATATCTTGAGCAAAATCTTTGGATGTGAGATTTCGTAAACTTTCCAGTGGACGATGGGCCCCCGAAAAGAAAAAAGAGCAATCGCCAGGGATGAAACTTCTGATACGCCCAAAAGAAGTTCGTCATGAAAAAATTATCTTCGCCGAAAGCGATTCTCCATTGCGTAAATGACGATCTGAGTTCAGTTTCTTTTTTTAACCTTTTCATAATAATTTTCATTTTCTATGAATGATAAATTATGGAAACGGTAATAGAAGTATCATCTTTGATGTCAAATTATTGATCTGTTTTCTCGCGTCAATGTAAATTTGATGCGGCTACTGAATCGAAAATTGTAAAATTCTGATGTAGTTTTCAAAAAACCTACCGCTGGCATCGTCTTCTGTTTTCTTTCATGTTATACTCTTTCACATCTAATATTTAAATTTACGTAATAAACGATGAACGAAAATTTTCGCGCTGCATAAAATGAGTTCGAAAGATTTTAATTTTCGGCTTGGCACAAACTCAAAAGTAAAATAAAATGCATATAGACGTTCTTTTACTTCGTGATGTAGAAAAGAGGATCCGAGAAGAAAACCGGTTCGCGAAAATTAAAAAAAAAAAGAAGAAATTTTTTTAATATTTTTATACTGAGATTCGCTCGTTGATATAGTTATTTTATTTATTTATTTATTTACTTTCCGAAATTTATCTAATTGAATTTATTCTTGTAACGCTGTGTCGCAGTGTGTAATTCCGTAAAAATGTAATTTTTTTTATTTTTTTGGCGTCACGTGCCTTGAAAACTGGTACCTATCGACAAGATAATTTATCGCCGGATAAATCTCCATCGTCTTACCATTACCCATGCCAAAGTTATTGCGTCGGCGTCGGAAAATATTCGTTCGTTGATACATTTTCGCTATAGAGATCACACTGACAGGCTCTTCAAAGACATTATCATTTTTTTTTCGTTCATTCTCCTGAATCTTACTTCCTAGGGGAAGAATAAGAGCGAAGGGCCTTCGCCTTCTTTTACTATATAATATGTAATGCATTCAAAACGCGTATGAGGCATCATAACAGAAAGACGTGTAATCCAAAAAAAAAAAAAAAAATTCAAAATGTGTTATCTATTGCCCCTGGGTCTGAAAATTCCAGCGTCGACCAATTTACTCACGTTGGGTCGAATTTCGCTTGGAAAATAGTATCAGAAATTATTTCTCGACAGAAAAACCCACTGTCATTAACTACGTTATTCAACGAAAGCAGGGAACCTGTTCTTTAGGAATTATGAAGATTCTCGCAATGAATAAGTATTTTGGCCTAGAGGACGAGTTTTTCAGATTCCCCTTCAGAAGGATTCACACCTCGACATTTCCCAAGTTTCACTCCTCATGTATACGTCCAGGTATAACAGAATTTGTTCAAGTCTCACCTTCATCTAGAAGTTCATACCAAATTTTCCCTGGATGAAATTCTTTCAAGTCCTCTTCCTCATATCTATGGCTTAGAGTTCAAAATTCTCAGGTCCTTCAAAGCTTGACATTTTCAGTACGTCCCAAAAGGGCCGTGGAGAGCCAAACTAAGGCTAGGGAGGGAATCTGCAATCAGCGGACCTCCATTGGTATTGTTTCAAGTTTTTCCTTCGCCCTTTTGATTCCTCACTCGTTGGTTCTGTATTACGAAGGTTAAATTTACAGTTTCGAAAAAAAAAGTCTATCAAAAGTTTTTTGCTGAAGTTACGTATGTGTAGGAAGACTATCACCCTCTTGTCAGAACCTTTCCAAGAAGGTCAAATGTGACATTTTTTGATTTTTTTTTTCTTGTTTGTTTTTTCCCACAAATTATGGAGTTTAGATGGAAAATACCCCTAGATAGAAAAGTATTCCACATTAAATTTACAAGATATAAAGTACGATAGTATTCTGTTGATTTTTCGATTATCGCGATACGAATGGAGTTGACGCGCCGGCAAGATGATGGAGCAGGCGAAATGTAAAATACACGGCTATTCGATTTCTCTAAAGAACCGCGCATCTTTTAAATAAAAAACCTCTGTACTTAAATTTACAATGAGACTACAATTAAAGAGAAGGACGGGGAATGTCCAAAAGAAACGAGTTAAAAAACAGTTCCTTCTGAGGGGTGCAAAAGATCCAAATGTCTAGTTCATTTTTTTGGTACAATCCCTCCTTTTCCTTTGTTCCCTTCAATTGTAATTTTTTAATTTACGCGATGCAAATCCGTGAACGCGTCTCCATTGTAGCGTTTTTCTACGTTTTGTAGAATTTTTGTATTACATAAACACGTATTGCGCATGCGTCACCTTGACGGCGCGTTTATTCCATCCGTATTGCGTTAATCGAAAAATCACAAGAATACTTTTGTCTCGTAAATTTGATTTAGATCATTTTTGTATTTAGGTATCTCATCTCTAAATTCCATAATTTTTGAGAAAAATTGAAAAAACGGGTAAAAATGCCATAATCGACTTTCTCCGGGGAGGTTCCGAGATGGGTGGAGATGATGGATTTTTTCATATGCTAAGGATACCGAGGCCAACACTTTTCAGCATCAAAACAACCGTGACAAGATACAGAAACTAACGTGTCTCCTTCAGAGACTCGTAGCGTAGAATTGTAAACATTTTATATTCTAGCTTTCTACTTTTGAACGAAATAATATTGATCATATTGAATCGATACTACGTGTCATATAGACTTTCGATTCATATTTTTCGGTCATGTTGATGTCATAGTAATGTCTTTCACCACCATCTAGTTTTTCTGTATTCTGTCTGTTAGGGCATTAACTGACGTGCTCACACCCTCCCACCGTCAGCCTGAACAGCCTACTAAAGGCCTAGTATAAGCCTATCACATCATATTCCCACCCCGCCTCCTTTTTCACCAACCCCAATTTACTATATATCAGGATTACGTTGGGCTAAGTAGCTGAGCTTAGTTTAGCCTAATATATTATAGGCTAATATGGACTAATATCGCGTCGTCGGAAAACGGCATGACATGAAGGAGATACGTTTTGGCAATTCACGAATAAAGGCAAAGGAGGCGCCCTCTGGATTTACCATAGTGGCATTTTAAAGAAGCTTGCAAAAAAAAAGTGATGAAGTGGAAAAAGTTATCCAAAAAATCTGAAATTATATTCATCTGAAAGAAAATTGAAAGGGCAACGAGTTTTGTTCCCTGCATTTTTCATGAAAAATATTTTGAAGCAGTTAAATTAATGATTTTATTAGTATGCTGTGTTATGGTAGAAAACACCATGATCACTTTTTTCGCAGAACAAGTAGCGCTCCTAGCGGGACCTTTATCCGCAGTTGCAACCTAAATGCTACCAGATGACTAGAACCTTTTCCCCTTTTCCTCACCGGTTATCGAGTATTCTTTTTTGTGTGATATTTGCAACGGGTTACAGGTGACTGACTGCGACCACAATGTAATCAAAGTACCTATTGTAGCTCCTTCATCTGATGGACAACAATTCTACACTGCTCTTACAGAGTGCTGTCAATCCATACTTAGGAATAATTATACCTATTTTAACAGAAAACCTGTTCTATGGTTTTTTTTTTTTTTTTTTAGAAATTTGCCGTTTGCCGTTTGTCGTCCGGCAAAAAACATTGAAAAATGTTGACTCCTATTATATATAGCTCGAAAGTCAAAATTTACCCCATCATCAGTTGTGTCGCAACTGGAGAACAAGGCCTTAACCATGAGTTTTTATAGTATAACACTGTGATCTTATTGGCTATAACAATGCTGTGTTGTGATTGGTTCACTTCTTAGAAACTTATTCTTACAATAATGTGACATTGTGTTCTTATTGCCTAAAACATGCTGCTTCGTGGTTCAATCTATTGTTCTAAATGCTGCGTTTCTATTGGCTACCTGGATTCCTACCGTCTCATTGGTTGGTCCGTTCTTCTTCTCTCGTCCAATCACCAGGCCGAATAATTTTTCGCTGTCAAATGTGATTACATTGTTCAAGAGGCAGACTTTCTTCCTCTTGGCTTTTGCAATCTCCATTTGTTCCCAGAGTTTTCTTCTCTTTGTGCGATTCTCTACGTGTATGACTTCAAATATTCCCTCTCCATCGTGGTTTTCCTCGTTACAGTGTTTCCCAAACAGTGACTCGCCATCTTCTTTCTCCCTCGACGTTTTGTGCTCCTTTCTCCTGATCTCAAACTTTCTCCCAGTCTCACCGATATAGATCCTCTCGCACTGTTCACAACTGAGCTTGTACACTCCGCTTAAGCTTTCCTTGTCCTTTTGTTCCGTCTGGTCATTGCTGATTCTATTCACCATGGGTTGGTTATTCTGGATACCCACATTCACATCGTAGCCATTGAACGCCTTCATCACCTTGTTTGTGTACTTTCCTATATATGGTATCGATCCGGAGTACTTTCTCACTATGCTATCATGGGTTCCTTTCTTTGTTTCCATTTTCCCAAAGACTCCCTCCACCACACATCTGCGGTAGCCATTGGTATCTCGATCTCTTTCCTCTTCTCTTCGTTGTTCTTGAGGATAGAAATTGCCCGATAGCAGTAGTTCTGGATTGTCGCTAACTTGTGCTTGGGGTGGTGGTAGGAGTCATTTGGAATGATGGTGTCAGTATGCGTCGGCTTCCTGTAGATTTTGTATTCTATCCTATTGTTCTCCATTGTGAGTGTAAGGTCCAAATAGTTGATGGTCTCATTGCCTTTTTCTGCTGTGAATTTGATGCTCTCATTCATCGCGTTCATTTCTGAAAGGAATAGATCCACCTGTCTATCAGTGCCTGACCACACAATTAGGATATCATCTACATATCTGGCCCAGTGTTTGATCGAGTTTCTGAACTTGCTGCCCTTCAATATCTTGTTTTCCATATCATTCATGAATATCTCCGCCAGTATTGGTGACAGCGGTGATCCCATCGCAAGTCCCCTTTCCTGACTGTAGAACCTGTTATTGAAGTGGCAGTAATTCTGGCTCAAGATCTCCTCCACTATGTTGGCGTACTTCGACCCATCGGGGTTCCCATGGTATCTGTTGCCTTTGAGCAGGGTGAGAAGTTCCTGCTTCGGTATGGTACCAAACATATTAGTCACATCAAAGGATATCAGCTTGTCGTTACTCCTGATTTCCAACTTGTCCAATTGCTCAATCAGCTCTCCGTTGTTTCTGATACTTCGTCTGGGTGCAAACTGGTAGTTTTCTTTCAGGGATGTGGCTACGATCTTTGCTATCTTGTAGCATGGTGATTGAATGCTGTTGACCAGGGGTCTCATCGGACGGTTCGCTTTGTGGAGTTTTACAAGCCCCTTGAGTCTTGGTGCAACCGGGTTCATCTCAAGCGTCCTTCCATTGCCGGGTACATTGTTCCGTTTCAACACAGCTTGCAGGTCATCTTGGTATTTCCGCGTTGGGTCCCTTGCCAGCTTTTGGTATCCATTAACTGCGATGTAAGGCTCCACTTTTTGGGTGTAGTCCTCCTTCTCCATTACCACTACCGTGCTGCCCTTGTCCGCCTTTGTCAAAATCAGGTTGTTCTGTCGGATCTTCTTTTGTAGATTTGTGACCTTCCTCTGCATTACTTGCGGTCTGTCATAGGTTCGGCACATATCCTCTTTGATGTCCAACAGCACTTTCCCAATTTTAGTCCGGGCTTCTGGCCTTACGTCGTGTTCCATAGTTTGGATTATTTGTTCGCAGCTAATGGCCATGCTTTCAAGCCTACACTGGTTCAGCCTCTCTGGCTGCACGTACTTGATGCCTTTGTCCAGCAGTCTTCTTTCTTCTTCTGTGAAGGTGACGCTTGATAGGTTCTCGGTTCTGGGAGCAAATTTGTGCTCAACTCTCGCTGTCTCTTCCTTTCTTTCTTCTTTCTTCCGGGTCAGTTCGGCAAGCTTCTTCTTGATCTGTTTTGTTTGGGCTTCCACTCGTTTTTCCACATAGTCTTCTCCTTTCTTCCCCTTTCCTCCTTTTTCGAGCATCATTTCTTTGACTTCTTGCGGGTGGAGGAACCTGGACAGATGGAAATATTGATCATACAGTAGACCATTCAGCCTGGTGACTCTCTTGTAGAGTTCACCAATTTCGTTCTTCACTCTCAATCTTTCGGCTTGCATCTTGGTGCGTTTCACTGCTGCGCTGTTTCCTGGTAGCCTGATAGTCGCATACTTGGGAATAATGCCTCGTCTCAAGCATTCGTTATCGAACCAAATCTTCACATGTGTCACTCTTAGTTTGACCTTGGTCTTCAGAAACTTAAAAACCTCGTTAACCATGTCTGCTGTGCTATTATCGGAACTCATGTAAGTAGAGCACTAATATTGAAAAAGTTACCCTTTCCATCATAATATAGCTCGAGAGTCAAGAAAAATTTAGACTCTCGAACTATATTATAGTAGGCTTATAGTAAATCTAGGCCTTCTTTTATACTAGCTTTATACCAGGGCTAGGCGTCCTTGAATTTTCATTACCAAAACCAATTTGACTCATAAAATAGGTTCCCTGCTTTCCTCGTTTAACTTTGTGAAGGAAGGCGTCGTTTTTTGTCAAAGGGCAGAAGTCGAATTTTTCCAAATCCGAAAAGTTGTTAGCTCTAGTTTAGAGGCTAGTATGGAGAAAACCTAGTATAGGAAGCAGGATGCTAACAAGCTCCTAGTATTATCTCATGCTTAGTATACCCTGGTGTTTTGTATACTAAGCCTAATAATATAATGAAGGGAAAGGATACAGGTCTCAAAGTAGCAAAGGCCAAAATATCTTCAAGTCCCTAAAGTAGGTCAAGGTCACTGATGATGTCATCCAGCGTGACAAAACCTGTGACGGTTTTTCCAGGAGTAGTCCCAGTCACAACCTAGTGTACTGTATATGTTAGACTATGAGAAGTTTAGTGAACTATTATAGCCACAAGATCAGAAGTAGTAGAAGAGCCTGTCTAGTACTTTTCCCAGCTGTCCATTATGAATTTCTTTCGGCCAAAATCAACCAAAAAACACCCAAAGAGTGCTCTTTCGGGATCGATTTTGTTCGTTTTTGGTTGAAACAGACAGCAGGGAGAAGTACCAAACGGGCTCCCTTACTACTATCAGAAACCTAGTACAGGCCTAAAATAGGCTGGTATACTGTTTTTCCATTCAAGTCCAACATAGAGTTGTATAGTGAATGTTCTGCTTGTTCGCATCCTACTGAGCATTCCTTACCTTAGTATAAGCTTATTATGGTATTTGATGGGCAGGCTTTCAGTCTAATATTGTGAAGCAATGGTATACTGTGAAAGGTGATAATGTATATTAGACGTAGTGTCCTCAGGCGTCTGCCATTGTTATAAAATTTCGTGACAATTCTACAAAAATAAACCGATCGATCACTGAAGATAGAGTTTTTCCAGGTTCGAAAGTTACGTTACGGATTTTCATGACAGTTTTCCAAGACGAATCTCAATCTTAAAAGTATTCAAATCCACTGATTCACTGTAATTCTACTGGGCTACTTCTTTTATAGAAGTGCATACTCTTAGTTCGAAATTCCTTCGAATCCCACATCTTTTTAGGTCCCATACTCAAAACCTTTACAAGTCATTGAATTAGATCAAGATTGTGTCAAGTTTGTGCAGGCGGAAATTTTCATCAAAAACGTTACTATAAATTCCGTATTGAAATATTTCTTACCAATGTGCTCTCTCTTCAGAGGTATATTGGCTCTCTTTTCCTACGAAGATCTCGTAAAAGGGACGAAAGCTTTTGTATGATTTTCCTGGTTTATCTTTTAATAAATCAATAATATGAATCTCTTTTTCTTATTTTCATAACAGAATTTTGATTGGAGCGGGGAATTTCTCTCATTTGAAAGAATAAAAATGTACAATTCTTATATGATTTACCAAGTATAAAATGGCGTTTATGTCGCTACTGGTGAAGAAGTTATTTACTCCTCGCTTACATAATGTCAGTTGTATCGTAAAGTACGAATATTATTTGAAATAGGCGGAGCAAGCTTACATATACGAGTACATGGTCTATAGATGCCAGAAGTTGGTAAACCAAAGTAGACTGTAAACAGAATATGTTTGGTAATTCTTAGGTTGTTAATCATTTTGGAATACACTTGAAAGTATCGTGAGAATGGTATCGGTATGGAATATACTTTTATAAAAGATGAATTTTTACATATTTCGTACTTTTTATACGTCGACACATCATATTGATCAACCATGCTGTCTCCCTAATTAATATTTAATGTCATTGTATGCGAGTACGAGATTATCGGAGAAGTTGTGAGACTTCGTCTTTTAATTTCATTCTTATTTCAGTTTTTAAGAGTAAAATGAGTGAACTTGGGTGCAGTTTGATAGTCCAAGAATATTGCACTCTGCATTATTTATTGATGTTAATTCATGCTCATATGGGTTAGGTCTAATGATATTACTCGTGTACACTTCAAAGACACGAAGAAGAATAAACAAGACATATTTTAATAGCCCATGTTTCTGTGACGTCAAACAGTGAATAACTGCTATAGCACGACTACCCAACGTTGCTCCAATGTGACATGTTGACTCCCATAAGAATAATAGACTGGTAAATGTTTTAGAAAAACGCCTTGCTAGAAGCATTTTGTGTAACAATTGAGTAAACGATGGTTCTTGAATGTTTCGGACCCGCTGAATACGAAAATCGTTGTTACTTTTTGAATTTACCCCCGGAAGGACCTGAAAAGGGGGGGAAAGGGGTAAAAAATTCAGTTTTTCTCAGTTTATGCGGAAAGTATGCGTCTGAGGGGAAAAATACCTCAGTAAAAAAATATTCCACACAAAATTTCGTATCGGATAAGATTCTTACATTTTAGGCTAGCGCGTCAGTGTTGCCAGAGAGGAGAGCGCAAATATAATATGAACATGAAAATACTTACTTTATCATTATTTTAGCGGAACACATACGCGGTTCTGAGAGGATATACACTGTACTGCACACATTTGGTATAGAAATTACGAATTATACTAAAATTATCGCAATTATGACCTTTTTCACTCTCAACCAGTGCTCCCAGTTATAAAGAATAATAATTCAAGCTTAATACAATGCTTGCAATTTCCATAAAATAACTATTTTTCATTAAAATGCGTTTCAATCATAAAAAATTGCCAAGAAACTCCGTAATCTATTTTTCTGAACATTATACTTTATTACAAACAAAATTCAGGACAAAGGTTTTTCTGCTGAAATTTGTTCCTTGTGGTAGTCTGTATATACTGTAAACGTTCACCACCCCTAAACCCCTCGCCCCGTAAGGAACAAATTTCAGCAGAAAAGCCTTTGTCTTGAATTTTGTTTGTGTGAGCTTCTATGTTTTTCTAGACTGTAACGCCACCTTGTAAATAAACAACTACCTCATAACGTCGTTACTGTAATGGGATATCAAGAAGAAAATTTTTTCAAATATCTATATTTATAAGTACCCAAAATTGGATTTTTTTTTTTTTTTTTTCTCTTGAACCTGTATGTCAAAATAACATCCGCAATATTTTCCGAGTCTCCATCTGCATTGGTCTTATGACGGGATAATTTAACATAAATTATCGGACATTAGACTTAAGATAGTTCTGTTCTAGGGTAATGAGGCAAACAAGTATGAAGAGCCCTGTAGTCATTATAAATAACACTGTAAGAAATATTGCACCCTACAGAGAAAGTTGTATTCATAAAAAAACAAGTGGGACTATATAATTACAAATTGTACCCGAGATTTTGCTCTCACACACAGACGCACATGCAACCTACCTTAAAACTTTGATTGTAAAATTCTAATTACAGTCAAGTAACAAAAATTTTTTATAGTAGATTACAGAACAGGAGAGGTAAGTAAGCAATAAGCGAGTAAGCAGTTAGCAAAAGTGACGCGCAGGAGGTTTGCTTACTTACCAATTCTGTTTTGTAAGTTATTTCAACAGAAAGGTACTGCAATGTGACTATAACCTCACTAAGTGAGCAGTAATTTTTCATAACCGCACTCATCAATTCACTAATGATATAATTGAGTCTTTACATTGTCGAAATCAATTGATGCAAAGGTACTTTACGAGTATCTTTCCGTTAAAAATATTTATTAGACTTCAACGGCTCTGCCGTCCACAGATTAAAAACAAGAAAGAGAGAAGGCCTAACGTTTTGTAGGCTATATCACCAGAGGAATAAAACCTATGAACTACATTTTTGGGGCTCTTGCCTGTGGCAAGGCTAGAGCCCCTATGCATCAATCGCGAAAAAAAAGAGAACCGAGAGAAAAAAAAAACAAGACTGAGTCGCCATGCGCCTTAGAATCCGGGTCTCTTGGTTTTTTTTTCTAATTGACTGTTACGTGACGGAAATTTATTTTTTAATTTTTTTCAAAAGATCTGGAGCTTTTTTTCGTACCAAGATGTAGAGCTCAAGAGATTTTGATTTTTTCTATGTCAAGATAAGGAAACCAAGAGATCTGCATCTTTGTTCCACTCTGATCTGGAATATCATAGACTTGATATTAGTACATACGGTAGGTATTACTATTAAGGAAGTATCGAGAGGAAGAAACTTCCTTAAAGACTGTACAGAAATTTGAAAAATGCTATGCAAAAATAAAATCATGGGTGACACAGAACATGTAATACGTGCAGTATTAATCAAACGATATACATTGTAATCAATATTGATGTTCCAAGACTATCTTGGTCATCTTGGTCACTCTTGACGAAGACCGTCCGAGAAATAAAATTTGCCAGGCAAAAATAAAATCTCAAAAGACAGAGAATGTATATCTTGAGTGACCTGAAATTTGGAAATTGCTATCCAAAAATAAAATCTCGAGCAACAGAGAATGTATGTATTACTTGAGTGACGTCACAACACATTTTTCCGGTAAGAACTTTTTTTTTCTTTTTTTTTTTGCAATTGCATAGGGGCTGCTCGCCTCCGGAGGCAAGAGCAGTACACTGTATATCACCTCAGAACCGCGTATGTGTTCCGCTAAAATAATGATAAAGTAAGTATTTTCATGTTCATATTATATTTGCGCTCTCCTCTCTGGCAACACTGACGCGCTAGCCTGAAATGTATGAATCTTATCCGATAGGAAATTTTGTGTGGAATATTTTTTTACTGAGGTATTTTTCCCCTCAGACGCATACTTTCCGCAGAAACTGAGAAAAACTGAATTTTTTACCCCTTTCCCCTCTTTTCAGGTCCTTCCGGGGGTCAATTCAAAAAGTAACAACGATTTTTGTATTCAGCGGGTCCAAAACATTCTAAAACCATCATTTACTCAATTGTTACACAAAATGCTTCTAGCAAGGCATTTTTCTAAAAAATGTACCAGACTATAACACAAGGATTCAAGATCATTGTATTTTTGTTCAATCATAACGAATTTCTTAATACATATTTAGAGATTGATGAACAAACGCTGAGAAGTTTGAAGACTCTAAATATATATGTCTGATCTTTTAATTAAGTCCCATTCCAAATTATTTATGTTATGATCTTCGCTCCCCATGATATTCTTAGGGGAGTCACCGTATCAGTTGCCACTTGGATCAACAAGATGGGTAGTCTTGCTCATAGTTATTCAATGATTAGAGTCACAGAAACCTGGGCTATTGCTTATTATAAATTCGAGTGGTATTTTTGTATCGAAATCGCTATAAAATCAGAAACTTGAAGAAAAATTTGTTTATCGGATAAACTTGTCTAAACCCATTATTATAATCCTACTTGTACGAAATAGGTGGGAGAAATGGATGTTGCCAAATTTTTTCACTGTACAACATGGTCTCCACGTACACATTATATCTATGAAGACTTTATGGATGTTGATTGAATGAACCAGGTCGTCGAACGAACGAAGATGGTTCTCTGGTCATTGAGAGGAAATTTTACTGATGCAACGTAAAGAGAACAGTGGGAAAGTATTCTTGTGAGGGAAGTGCCTCCCTTCTCACCTGGAAGGTACAGAAGTTAACAAATGAAAACAAAATTTTCCAGCTGGCGATGTGCAGATTATTTATCAGTTAGTTGCGGAGTAGATAGGCGCGTGTCCATGGTATAGGACTACCTGAATTCCTAATCAAGTGTCGAGCGCTTCCGCACGGTCAGTAAAGTAGACCTTCATTGACGGATATTGCACAGCGTGTGGACCTCAAGGAGAAAAGCGAGCTAGGCTACTCTCAACCCGAACCTTCTAAACTAGCGACGCAACATCGAAGAGAGAAAATACCGATGCCCAAAGGTGCGGTCTGTCGGGGACCACTTTAGGCGTACCCGCACTTTCATACGCCGCCGTTTCAAATGCGATCAGTGTCCATAAGTCATTAGTTAGTAAATCTTAGGGTATAAATACGATTTTCCAATGGGGAGGATTTTCTTCCAAGTATGATTATTTTTTCACCCCAGCAGAAAAAGTGGGCGAGAAAGTCGGTAGAGATCAGGAAAGAAATCGTGTTGGGGTATTCGTATCCAAAATCTCCGCCACCTTATCTACCCCAAAATTTTATCAGTTGACCAATCTGAATCGTATTGAAGCTAAAAAACACTTCTGTCGTCAACTTTCATGTCTTCTTTCTACTACAATGTAGCTTTCGCGACGGCCTCTGGTTCTGAACAAGGCAAAGTAGATTTTAACACCAATCCATTAATAATAAATTTTCGTGGATGTTCAAATCATAGGTAATGGTCCTTGCAGTTATTTTTTCGGATTATGAAATTTGAATATTTTGTAACTTTTCCCTCAATATAGCTCCTTTTTTTTTTCCTCGCTCTTCTTTCCTTAATGGCTAAATTAAACCATTTTACACCATTGCTGCCTACGAGTACAATAAAATAATCAAAATGTCTAATTGATTGAATATTATTTCTTTCTTGTGGTGTCTTTCGAATATTGACGTATTTTTCCTTTTCTTTTTTTTCAGAATTACGTTAATACAATATGCGACGAACTGGATGACGACAAACTACGAGGTTACGATGATAGCACGAACGGGGGTCTCGGTTGTGCCTCTATCACGGGCGAAGATTCAAGTTACGACTCCGATTACGACGGCAGCGAAGAGCAGACACACAGTCACGATGATGTTAGTCGAACAGTGTCCGACACTTTGGGACAAGAATTTTCCGAATATGTTTCGATAGGTCAATTTCCGAAGCAACCGCAGTTAGAATACTCAACTCCATCAGGATCATCGCAGGTGCAGCCGGATTCCGCGTACCAGTCGAGACTAGAGTTCGCTTTGAAATTGGGCTACACGGAGAAATTGGTGCAGGCTGCACTACAAAAATTGGGACCAAATCCCGAACAAAATGAATTATTAGCGGTAAGTCGATTTCTTTCTTCTCATTAATTCGATGAAATGGTAATGATGATGACGCGCTTGACCTCCACACCCCTTATGACGGCACCGATGGGCCCTCTCTTGTAGCCAAAACTCGGATAATTACCATCGTTGCCAAAATATTGGTGTACTCGATATCTCCTGTAAAGAAATTATTAAGGAGAAGTCCCTCCCGACTTCTGTTTAGAATTGTTCTTCAATATCCTCCTACTCATCACTGCGTTGGGTGAGAAGAAATGAGTGGAGATACCACAAATCGGAAATTTTGAGCTCTCAAAGAATTCGAGCAGAAGATAGTCCGCGGGAACGTTCATTTTTCTCCCTTTTTCATATTATTATTCACGTCGTTATGAGTAAATTTCTTCTTCACGTCACCGAATTTTATGACAAGTCGATGAACGTCGTAAAAATTCGCTCAGTTCCAGGAAAGTTTCTAATATTATAAAAGTGGAACGCTATTCGACAATACTGCCAACGTACTCGCGTCGTCCACCTTTATCTAGACGTTTCCCTGGAAAGAGTTAGGGCAGGTAACTGTGACGTCAATCCGAAGGAGACTGAGTTTACCACCGATGTTCATGAATGACGTCAACGCCATTAACTAGTTTTCCTCTTTACATGAATCGTCGTGGACAAAATTCATTATCCACATATTCGTTGGGAAGATGTAGCTGTTATCTCGTTTATTCGCCCTGTTTATTGCCTCGAATTATTAAACGAACAGAACCATGTGGCATCGATCTTTTAACGGAAGAAATCGAGCAAACAAGTTACACTAAATAGAATCAGGAGAAACGCGATGACGTTTATGATTTATAGAAAATGCGGGTGAGATGTAAATTTCACTCGGTGTTTTTTTTTTTCACAATTTCACGTTTTACTAGTGCAAAGTTGATGCGTGCGGGGTCACATCAGTTCAGTGAAAGAGATAGACAAACGAAATAATTCTTGCAACTGACCTCCTCTTTTCCATATTCGAGAATTAGGTTTGATAACTACTTGAGAATCTATGTCTAAATTGCGGGTTTGAAAGAATTTTCGTCGAATGGAAACGCGTGGAAAGTCGTCACGAGGAATTTTTTTTCGTTCAGCTTCAAGGATAAACTGATTTGTGTGATGAAAAGATAAAAACCTCGTAGCTCATTTCGTTCGCTACCTCGAGGACGTTCACTCAGGTCTTATGGAGGAGTAGCCCTAGCCTAATCTGTGTACGTACACCTTTGAAACCCCAGTCTTATCTGCGTAGCTTGACGGTCAACATTTTTTTGACATGTTCCATGTCTTTTCTCTCTCCAGACCCCGATTTTGAAACTCGCGAGTACACCCCCCCTCCCCCCCCCCGTCAAGAGAAATCTCTACCCCGTGGGTGATTCAGAAATTCGCGAGTACACCCCGCGTAATAATAATAATTAATAATAAATAAATAAATAAATAAATAAATAAATAAATAAATATTTAAATAATTAATATAATTGAATAATTAAATAATTAAATAAATAAATAAATAAATAAATAAATAAATAATTAATTAATTAATATAATTAATAATTAGAAAATCTCTACCCCTTGGATGATTCAGAAATTCGCGAGTACACCCCGCGTAATAATAATATAATTAATTAATCAATTAATAATTAAATAATTAAATGAATAAATAATTAAATAATTAATATAATTAAATAATCAAATAAATAAATAAATAATTGAATAATTAAATAATTAAATAATTAAATAAATAAATAATTAAATAATTAATATAATTGATAATTAGAAAATTTTCCAAGTCCCTCTTCCTATCATATATGGCTGGATAGTCGAAATTTTTCCAAGTCCCCTAGACTTGAACTGTCTCATACCATTCCAATACAACAGCGAGATCGCTCGTTCGCCCCACGAAAGTTGATACCTCAAAATATAGAACACCCACAATTACCTCAAAATATTTCTCATACAAGACTTATACGACGCCAAGATAGGTAAAGGGGTACTTGACCTAGTACAAGAATTAATAATAAATGAATAAATAAATAAATAAATAAATAAATAAATAATATTAAATAATTAAATAATTAAATATTTAAATAATTGAATAATTAAACAATTAAATAAATAAAGGCTGGATAGTCGAAATTTTTCCATGTCCCCTAGACTTGAATTGTCACATACCATTCCAATACAACAGCGAGACAGGGGGCGAACGAGCGGAGCGAGTTCGCGCTACCTCATATTTCTCAAAAAAGACTTGAATTTTCTCATACCATTCCAATACAACAGCGAGATCGCTCGTTCGCCCCACCGAAAGTTGATACCTCAAAATATAGAACACCCACAATTACCTCAAAATATTTCTCATACAAGACTTACACGACGCCAAGATAGGTAAAGGGGTAAACGAATAATATCTCACGAACACTTGACCTAGTAGAAGCCTAGACTGAAATATTTCATGATGACTGATAAAATATAAAAGACATGGAACATGATTTTCATTTATTTGGCTATGCCAGAAAATTTAATAATACTACAATATGACCAAGTTACAAATTTCTTAGTTTTCTGCTAGGTCGTCTGTAATTACTCCGGCTCTGAATTGGATCCTTGATGTATGTCGCACATCTCGTTCCGCAGCACCACATCGCTTTTTTTTTTTTTTTTTTTTTTTTTTGGTATTGTGCAGTAAGTTGTTTTAAGTACCTAGTTTATCCCTGTAAACCGTCCTCCTCCATAAATGGCTACAAGCTGTCGAGGGGGACGTAAAATAACTGAAATGAATAAATAAATAAATAAATAAATGAACAGATAAGGTGCCAATTTTAGGGACAGAGTGTGTATGGTGAATATATATCCCTCAAACCTCTGAAAAAAGATCAAATTATGTAGCTCGACCATATTTTTCTAAAGACGCTTGAATTCGCACCGCGCGCATAATTTCGCAGACTTTAGGAGATCCATTGCTAGACCAAATTTAGTCTTTTTAGTTTTATGAATGATTTGTTGAAAGTTTCACCATGTTCAATAATCCTTGTGTAGAACTTGTGTTGTAGTCCTACATTACATGTTGAAAGACTAGACAATTTTTCCTTTAGAAATGTACCTCGAGATTTTCACTTTTAACAGGAGCCTGTTTTATGGTGGGGTAATTGGGGAGCCAGGAGATTTGGTGGAACCAAGTCCAAAGAGAATTTTTTTGACATGTTCCATGTCTTTTCTCTCGCCGGACCCCGATTTTGAAACTCGCGAGTACACCCCCCCCCCCCCCCCCCCCCCCCCCGTCAAGAGAAATCTTCACCCCGTGGGTGATTCAGAAATTCGCGAGTACACCCCGCGTAATGATAATAAATAATTATAATAATTAATTAATTAATTAATTAATTAATAATTAAATAATTAAACAATTAAATAAATAAATAATTGAATAATTAATATAATTAATAATTAGAAAATTTTCCAAGTCCCTCTTCCTATCATATATGGCTGGATAGTCGAAATTTTTCCAAGTCCCCTAGACTTGAATTGTCTCATACCATTCCAATACAACAGCGAGACAGGGGGTGAACGAGCGGAGCGAGTTCGCGCTACCTCGTATTTCTCATAGAAGACTTATACGACGCCAAGATAGGTAAAGGGGTAAACGAATAATATCTCACGAACACTTGACCTAGTACGTAGAAGCCTAGACTGAAATATTTCAAGATGACTGATAAAATATAAAAGACATGGAACATGATTTTCATTTATTTGGCTATGCCAGAAAATTTTTTTTTGGGTTAGCAGGGTGTCTACAAGTCATGAAAGTCATGAATTTTTGTTTATGGTCGTGAGATTCTTGCAAAATTATTTATCATTCATTAAATAATGCAAAAAAATTACAGCGAATAAAAGTTTTTCAACAAATTAAGGAAAAAGATCATGAAAATTGCTATGAAAACGTCATTAGAAAGTCATGAATTTTTGAATTGTAGATTTAGTAGACACCCTGGTTAGTGGTATTCTCGTATTTTAGATCACACCATTTTTGATGTCGGTATTTTTTTTGTACCTTACTGTCGTTCATGATGTTGGTATTGTTGTATCTTATTGGTCGTCTTAGTATTAGTATTATTTTATACCATGTATAATACAACATTGGTGTTCTCGTATTGTATCTCTCATCATAGCGTTGGTATTTTTTTAATCCTAATACGAGTATCGATCATTTTTTTTTCAATATTGAGTTAAAATTTGATCTGGTGGAAATTTTGTTAAGCAGGTTATTTTTGAACATAGAAAAGGATGCTCTGTTCAAAAAGTGGCAGAAAGACCTTTTTGCAGCCTGGACAGGCAGCTTCCCTACTGCAACACCCTCTCTCCTCTACACATTTGTTGAGAGGCGTTGGCCCCTATTCCTCTTGTCAAATAACCTACAAAATTTGCAACTTGATCTGATGAGACAAAAAGTTTTTTTCTCGAAAAAAAAAAAAAAAAAAACTAAGGCTAGTAGGGAAGCCAGGGGATTTAGTGGAACTAAGTCCAAAGAGAATGTTTTTTGGGGCTTTGGAATTTTTCCGAGTCCAAAAATAGGAAGGTCTGAAGAAAATTCTGACAACGGCATTGTATTTCTCTTCAAATTTTAGTATAACCTACAAATTTGCTGCTCAATCCTTCACTACAGTGATGGTATTTTTGTACTTTACTGTCAAGTATACTTTGGTATTTTTGTATCTTACGGGTCATCATTAATGGTATTGTGGTATCTTACTGTACACTACAGTGATGGTATTTTTGTACTTTACTTACAAATATATGTAAGATTCCGTAAAGCCGCAATCTCAGTAACTGCACTACTCGCAGGGAGGTTTGGCAGGAGTAGTTATATTAGGTATAGTAGGATGGTTGATGTCATCATCTTCCGAGCTACGACATGTCGTTAGCACACAATCGAAACTGTGAACTTTTTGTTGATTCAGTGTTTATCACTGCAATCTCAGAAGTATTGTTGTATTTTGTGAGCTGTACCACGCTACAGTCTTACAAATCAACTAAAAGCAGTTTTCAAAATATGACGGAACATCGAGCACGGATCAATTCCCTGCTGGTTGGTTATAAGAGGCAAATTGACCCGCCAGTGATAAGCGGCGCCCGCCGGTTTTAAGGGAAAACTTTTTACCCACCGGTTTTCAGGGGATCCAGCCAGATCTTCCAATTTTAGTAGTCGATGACTCCCTTCCTAAAATGGGAGGATGTAAGATTCCTTCACGCCACAATCTCGGTAACTGCGCTACTCGCAGAGAGGTTTGGCAGGCGTAGTTATATTAGGTAGTAGGATGGTTGATGTCATCATCTTCCGAGCTACGACATGTCGTTAGCACACAATCGAAACTGTGAACTTTTTGTTGATTCGGTGTTTATCACTGCAATCTCAGAAGTATTGTTGTATTCCGTGAGCTGTACCACGCTACAGTCTTACATATAATTTGGTATTCTTGTATCTTACTAGTCATCATAGTGATTGTATTCTTGTATCTTATGAGACATTGTAGTAATAGTCGTATTGTATCTCATCATGCACCACACTGGTGGTATTTTTGTACTTTACTGTCGGATATATTTTTGGTATTCTTGTATCTTACGCGTCAATGTAGTAATGGTATTGTTGTATCTTACTGTACACTACAGTGATGGTATTTTCGAATATACTTTTGGTTTTCTTGTATCTTACGGGTCCTTGTTCGAATGGTATTGTTGTATCTTACGATCCATCATGATATTGAAATTTTTGTACTTTACACGCCGTATAAAAATAGGAAGGTCCAACGAAAATTTTGACAACGGCATTGTATTTCTCGTCAAATTTTAGTATAACTTACAGATTTGAAGCTTGATCTGAGACAAGAAGTTTTTTTCTCCTGAAAAGAACTAAGGCCTTTTGGTTTTTTTTTCAATATTGAGTTGAAATTTTGTTAATCAGGTTATTTTTGACCATGGAAAAATATGCTCTGTTCAAAAAGTGGCAGAAAGACCTCTTCGCAGCCTGGACAGGCGGCTTCATGTCAACATCCATATCTTCTTCTTTACATGTTCCATGTCTTGACTGACCCCTGCCCCCTCCTCTCCGTTTCATACAGTTCGTTTACTCCCTCTATACTAGCTCTATACTAGGCTTGGCCTATCTAGGCTAGTACTAGGTGTCTAAGCCCTAGCTAGTTCTATTTACTAGGCAAAGTAGGAGTTAGTTTGCCGGTCGAGAACATTTGCCCAAAGGACTAATGCTTCAGAACATTTACCCAATTTTTATTCCCCATGTGCCCAAAAATTTTACCTGATGAAATTGTCAGTCTTTTGGCCTTCACTTTATATTCTATGGTAGACGAACTGGCCGGGATGGAAGAAGCAGAAGGTCACTTTTATATCTAGGAATACAGCCTGTCTCGAAGTTCGACATGATACAGTTCAGCAGACATGTTATATTCCACGACCTCCTAGACTTCTGTATGCTGGATTTCAGTTTTCCGCGAAAGCAGCGCTTATTATGACCAAAGGTTGGTCTAATATTGAAAGTCCTGCTTTTACATAATAACTCTATAACTATCTTGTTAATCTTCTTCCTTATCCGTCGCGTCGATCCTCTCGCCTAGGGGTGTGTGTCTGAATCGTTGTCGTGTACAGTTCCCATTCCGTGGATTCGGAGGAAGGTTCTTACGGCGCGGCGTTCTCGTCTCAAAGCTTAGTAGGCTTCGTGTTCTAGCATTTAGCAAAGTACTCCGACACTGAATTTTTGCTAGTTCGTTTCTTTGAACTTGGAGAGGCGGTTGATCAGGGTGAGCGACCGCTTTCCCATGTCCGGACCTCAAATTATTTGTTGTCACCTTAGCTGCGCTCTTCTGCTTCCGAACTAAACAACAATCCCAGTGGATTCTGCCGTTTGAAGTCTACGACGACGAAACTGTAAATACCGTGGCAATCATAAGACACGCGAGTACTCGTAATTTTCCGCTTCAGCTTCAGACAAGGAACAATTTGCGATTTTTTTTTTTTTTTTTTGACATTCCTCCATCCATTCAGGAAAAACGTTCTGGTGACTGTCTTCCGGGTAAATGTTCTTCAGGGAAAAGGCTACACCGTATATTGGCTAAGGATGAGGCGAATGAGCCCGTGAGCCAGTTATTCTACCCCCCTTCACCCCTTCCCAGATCATTAATGGTAAATATCCAGATGTGGGACTTCGAAAATTTGAACCATTGAGCATTGCGCCTAGTATGTACAATACTAGAAGGGTAGCTTGGTGCAAGTTCAATGCAAATTATACTGTGTATATTAGGCTAAGCTTGCAGCCTAATTTGGCATAAATTATGGTATACATATATCAGCTAGTTAGCCCAGTACAAACCTAATGGGAAATATATAAGTGCACGCCTCATAAGATTATATTGACCGCCAGTTCCCTTCCCGCCATGGAAAAAAACTGACACGACGTTGAAACTATGACGAACGCCATGAATGCACGCCAGGACTGGCACACGACCCGCATTTCAAAAGAAGATGATTTTGCTGCATTTATTGTGAGGAACTCCAGTCAGGATGGGCTTGACAGTAGAGACTGCCTCCCCATAATAAACCTCAAACTCCTTATGAGTGAGGTATGACTGTTGATGGAGGTGTTTTCCCAGTTGTTCCACCCCGGAGGAGTCCGTCGAGTCAGTTGGTTAATGCATTGGATTTCGAGCATTGTCGTGAGATCTTCACTGGTTGGTCAAATACTGAGGTTCGTCGTCAAAATAATATGATTCGGCAGAAGTATGATGCTAAGGGGATGCGCGGTAGTTATATGGATCAGAGCAAAAGCCGCGGGCGTTTCATTATTGACTTGTATTCAAGAGTTCGCCGTTTTGACAATATTCGCACTTCTAATCATTCCCGTGATTTGCCAATTCCACTCTTCCTTTTCGCAGGCCCTTTTTGGCAATCAAGGATCTTGATGGAGTCTAATCTTCAGGCCCATTTGAAGCTTCCTTTCGATCTTCAGGAAACTTTTCACGCTGCACATGTCAAGTGGTAGGCGGATGTTAATTTCGACTCTTCTCGGCGTTCGTTATTATGAAGGCAGGTACCATGTAATCTTGAACTCAGATTTATTCAAGAAAGGGTTGGGCTTAGCCGTTGTAAATTATTTGAAAACTTGAATTTGTTAATTGCATTAATATGTATAAATATTGTAGTGTCTTTATGAAATAATTATGATGGTAAAAAAAAAAAAAAACTCCACTTGGAATGCTGCCTTGAGGCTTGTGCTGACTTGTCAATAACCAAAGTATTCCATTATCTTCTTTCCTATTTCTTCTTCCTGTATCAGGTTTACTTACTTGATAGTTGAATGAATTAAATGTGGATCGCATACTGTTCTGCATGTTCTCAAGTGTGCACTATATGGAAATGTGTGCACTACTTACATGGTAGTGTTTTTGTCCTCTTCAATGGATTTTGAGTGTTTTGATTTTGTGTGCACAACTTGTATCAAGATGTGTGCACTACTTACTTTGTGTATTTGTCCGTTTCATAGGATTTCCAGTGTTTTGGATCTTGAGGGCACAACTTATATGAGGATGTGTGCACCACTTACTTCGTTTTTATCCGTGTAATACATTTCTTAGGCGTGTCAATTTTGTTTCCTAGGCGTATTATCGATAGGCGGTCAATTTCTTTTTTTGAGGCGTGCGATTAAATGTATGCCAAACCTAATATAACCCTAGTATGCCACTGTCCGTCCTTCCTCATAGTGTACGTTGTTCATACTAAACTAGGCTAATAGCGTAGCCTGGGTCTATCAGCTAGTTAGTATACTATTACCACTCCTCTTCTTAGTGTAGGTACATGAAACAAGATCCTTATTTCTTTGGTTCTACCCCGAAATTTTCCCCCTTTTTAAACGTTTCAGCTATTCTGTATCAGTATATTCGCTTGTAGAACTTCTCGTATCTTTTCTAGCAAAGGACTAAGCTAGCGTCTTTTTTTTTTCTTCTTTTTTTAATAATAACCTCTTTTTTTATTCACAGGAACTGATTAAGTTGGGTGCTCATCAACAATCATGCGCTAAACTGAAAAACGACTTAGATGGCTGTGATGATGAAGACGAATTCGTCGAACAGATTTCGATTATAAGCAACGGTGATAGAAATAAATTAAGGCCAATTGTCATTGATGGTAGTAATGTTGCAATGAGGTGGGTAATTATGTGTACCTATTGCAATAATTCTTTCATGGCTCGACTGTTATACGAATGATATTTGTTGGGTGTATCGAGTGGAAGAAAATTTAGGTTAAATAATACTAATTATTACGATAGAGGAACTGTCTAATGTTTCACAAATGTATGTACATAATATCGCGTGTCCACTCAAAAACTGATGTGCAGTTCACCCATCAAAAAGAAAAACTAGTTTGGTCGAATTTTTTGAATGAAACAGTATAACTATACATTACGTAAGCATCATAAAAAATGATTTACGTCGCAGTTTCGATTTGAGAAGTTTGTACCAAAATTTTCGCCATGATATTTTTACAGTTCCCAGTCATTATAATTGTCACAAAAAGTTCATTCTATACACGCATGGTTGTATTTTTCCTTTGCAGTCATGGGAATAAAGAAGTTTTTTCATGTCGAGGAATCAAACTCTGTGTCGAATGGTTTCGATCTCGAGGTCATTCTGAAATCACTGTTTTCGTACCAAAGTGGAGAAAAGAGGCCCCACGACCTGATAATCCTGTCATAGGTAAGTACCTGTACTAATCACCGAATCTGAAAAGAAGTACCGTATTAGGATTTAAAAATAACCGGTTACTGATTCATTTCCTTAGATCAAGATATTCTACACGAATTAGAACGAGAAAGATTGTTGGTGTTCACACCATCGCGTGAAGTTGGCGGTAAAAGGATGGTGTGCTACGACGACCGATACATTTTGAAATTGGCTGCCGATAACGAAGGTATCGTTGTGTCCAACGATAACTATCGAGATCTGATTCAAGAATGCCCGGAATTTCGGAAAGTAGTCGAAGAACGTATCTTGATGTACTCATTTGTAAACGATAGGTAAGCAACTAAATAATGTTTTTTATCTTTTGGTTTGAAATTTCCTTAATCGAAAATTATCATCAATTCGCTTTCCCACAGATTCATGCCGCCTGACGATCCGCTAGGCAGATCGGGACCGACATTAGAAAATTTCCTAAAGATGCCCGCTTTCCGAAAAGGAGGTGAAACTTGTCCGTACGGCAAAAAGTGTACGTACGGTAACAAGTGCAAATACAATCATCCGGAACGAGGTCTTGGACCGCAAAAATCCGTTACCGAAAGACTGGTAGAAAATGCTCAGAAACAATTATTGGCGAGAAATCTAGATCCTTCTCTTGGTGAATATCAAATAGCTCTTGGATAAAATCTACTTTATTTTTCTGTATCAAGTTTCTTATTTTTTCCCCCTTTCTCTTCCTAGGTAAAAAAGTACGCGGTAAATCGCTCAGTCTGCCTTTACAGTCGTCAACCAACGACGACAGCCTGTTTGCCATTAATCAGCAGCAACAGCAATCATTCGGTTGTCGCAAACAACCGCTTTCTCGGACTAAATCAACGACAGTCGGCTGTAACAAAGCGGATGCATTAGATGTACCAAAGAATAATTTCGGCCCTATCACCGGCCACTTATCAGCTTCCTCGCCGCAATCTCCTTCTTCCTCGTACTACCGTATGCGTTACCAAATGAATAATATGACGATGCCGTCCTCGCAAAGCGACCTGCCAGCCGCGTATCAAGGAGCAGTTGATTCGGGCACAAATCTTCATCGTAAATTACAGCGGCAACTTTCCATAAATCCGACGTGTGATCCTCGCATCTATCAAACACAGCGACGATTCGCCTCGCCAACAGAGACGGGTCCTGCTCCCCCACATCATATCCCGGTGGCCAGACATTTTAGTTACCAAGGAGATCCGAATTATCTGAACGCACCACACTCGAACGTGACACGAATATCTTCCGCGCCACCCGCTAATCCAGCTTACACAGTTTCGAACGAATGTGCGCATGCTAGTTCCTCGGAGCCGCAACTCAATCTCTCCATTCAATCGCAACGTAGGCCGACGAATCTCAGTCCATTATCGTCATCGCCTTGGTCATTACACTCACACTCACCGGGCAATTTCGTCGTCTTACCGCAAAACTCTGAGGAAACTAGACGCAAATTACATTACCATTTGGCTTCCATTTTTCCGGAAGAGCAAGTGGACGCTGCTATGCGATACTACCCGAACGAAACAAATCCGCAGAAAATTTGTGCTGCCATACTGTCCATGTTTTCATCTAAGCCTTAGGTATAAGACAGTTCAAGACCTAGTTAGGGATTTCAACTTTTACGTCTAAATTGTTACCCATTCTTGTGTATTTTTCCAATATGCGTTGAGAGTTCAATAACTATTTTGAAGCAGAGCTCATTGATTCATGTTACCAGCTTTCATTTTGTGTTTGTTTGCGATTAAATGTACAAATACCCTAATTCACCATTATTCGTCAATTGATTTAAGTTTAGGTATTGTTCATCGTTAATTCCTGTTTTTTTTCTCCTTTCTTTTTTCTTCCGAACAATTTTTTATGTTGGGAAAATTTTTGTATTTCAGAGCGACGATGTGATCAATGAAATAAAAGTACCGGATACAACCTTTAATGTTTTCCTTTTCATTCTCCTCCTCTTTCCTATAAATTATGTTTTTTTATTTTATTCTATTTTCTAAACTTGTGATAGCATTTATTTTGTTATTTGTTCATGAAGTGAGCCAAGAACGGCGAAACTATTTGTAAGGACTTTGATTTCGAAATTACCCGATGGTAGGATACGTTTACATCTTGTGGTATCAAATCATATGTCTCGTAAAGGGTTTTGAAAAAAGTCGTGTTCATCTTTCTTAACGAACGCATGCTTAACAACAGAAGATGCGACATTTACTATGAAAGATTTTTCCTCTTATTGCATTGCTGACAATGCGTTATTTTCTTAACTATTTCAATTAATCGCATTATAAAGATAATGCATTCGAATTTATTATTGTATGTTATACATATTAAATGTACACACGCATATTTATACGATTGTATCGTTTTTCTTTTTTTCTCTCTTCATTTCGAATGTAAATTTTTCTTCTATGTTGATGTATGTGTTCATAACACAATTCCGCGAGGAAAAAAAAATATAATTTATCATGACCGGTGATTTTCTTCCCTCTTTACTTTATTTAATTATCGCAATTTGTTTTAATTGGGAGGTAAAGTTGAATTTGCCAAACTATCTATTACACGTTTGATGTAGATCTGATACAATGGCCAATTCGAAAGGGAAAGGGGGTGTCAAGAGATGCATAGCCTCAGTAGATAAGAGATATTCCTTCTGGCACACTTACTCATTTCTCTTGCGCAGAGCACAATTTCCTCATTTTTCAACCTCACAAAAAGTCATCAAATTTCCTCAATTTTTTGGCAGTTTTTGAATCGAATATGAATTATTTCACACTGTTCTACTCTATCCTTGCTAGTTCGGAAATTTCAGAGTTTTCGTATCAATTTTCTATCTTTTTACTATAAATAAATCTCTCTTGTGTGAGCTTCTTTCCAGTACTCATAGAAATACAAGAAATTCCAATTTTTTGTTCTAGCATACATACTGACGTAGAGTACAATTTTCTCACTTTTCAACCTCAAAAAGTCATCAAATTACTTAAATTTTTCAACCGTAATGTGAACCGATAAATATAAGACTACAATCGTGCTTACTAAAAGTAAGAACGTTTAATTATTAATAAAATTAAGTCAAGTTCCTTTTTAACATCTATTTAACGAATCTGACACGTCCCTTTTACTATGGTAAAAAGACAGAAAATTTATATAGAAATGATACAAAAACTCTCAAAATTTCCAGGATAAGTGAGTGTGATAGAACGCCTCTCACAAGAGAGATGTATTTATAGTAAAAAGACAGAGAAATTTTCGAACAAGCTTGGAAATAGGGTGAAATGACTCATATTTGAGTAGTACTCAGGGTACCTTGAGGACACTTTCCAGGACACTACAAAAATTGACCAAAATCGATAGTTTTTTAAACAAAATTATACTCCTAAATTTTCACCTAAAATATTATCCAAAATTTACTGTCGGGAATACGCTAAATAAGGTAAATTTTTTACCTATGATTTTTTCAAGGTTCACGATCGTTCGGGCTAATTTTTTTATCAATTTTTCGGTTATTACAACCTTTATTTGACTGAAATCACAGTCACCACGGATATTTCATTCATGCCAAGGTAGGTACACAGTAAAATTTTTATTTTTAAGAAATCAACGAGTCTTTCAGCCAAAAAGACTCATTTTTTAAAAACTCAGGATACCTTGAGGACACTTTCCAAGACAGACCAAATATAGGTAAAATTCATATCATTTTTTATAGAAATTACACTCCTATTTTTTGACATAATTATAATATTACCCTTTAATTTTTATTACAAAATACACCAATTTAAAATAACTCGGATTTTTTAGGAACACGTATGTTCAGGCTATAATAAATGTGAATATTTAGCTTTATTTAAGCTTTATCTGACAGAAATCACTGTCAATAAGGATATATCATTTTTACCAAGGTAATATACAGTAAAACTTCAATGTCACTATATACTCTGAAAAGATTAAGAAAATCAGTCGTCATATGAGAAACTTTTACAATATTTGAAAAACGCACGGTACCTTGAGGACACTTTACAAGACAGACCAAATACAGGTAAAATTCATATCATTTTCAACAAAATTATAATCCTAAAATTTTACCTAAAATATTATTCCAAAAAAATACGATAAATAAGGTAAATTCTTGACTTTTGATTTTTTTAGACTTCAGCTGACAGAAATCAATGTACGGATATCTACAGTACTGGATGGATGGTCTTAACCAATTGAGGTAGAGTCGCGGGTTTACTGTGCCCGCGTGTAAACATTCGAACATCTGAACAAGTGTTAAGCTTTGTCACAACACTGCAAAACGCGACGGTTGCGATGAGAAACTTGAAAAATTTATATCTCAGGATGTAATTGTTCTACTTATCAACTTTGGTTAAAAAACTATCGATTTTGGTCAATTTTGGTAGTGTCCTGGAAAGTGTTCTCAAGGTACCCTGAGTACTACTTATTTGGTTCAAAAACAGCCAAATATACGGTTGAAAAATTTACGAAATTTGATGACTTTTTGAGAGGTTGAAAAGTGAGAAAATTGTACTCTACGTCAGTATGTATGCTAGAACAAAAAATAGGAATTTCTTGTATTTTTACGAGTACTGGAAAGAAGCTCTTACTAGAGAGATTCATTTATAGTAAAAAGATGGAAAATTGATATACATAAATTGATACAAAAACTCTGAAATTTCCGAACTAGCAATTGTAATAAAAGTGTGAAATGATTCATTTTCGGTTCAAAACAGGCAAAAATTCGGTATAAAAATTGAAGAAATTTGATACTTTTTGTGAGGTTGAAAAATGAGGAAATTGTGCACTGCGCAAGAAAATGAGTAAGTGCGCCAGAAGGAATATCTCTTATCTACTAGCCTCCCTCCTCAATTTGAAGGAGAAAAAGCTTCGAAGATATATTGTTTGGCATTATATTTAAGAGATGATCAGATGTCGAAGTTCTGTAGTAAATTTTTAAGCGAGTTTTTCTTGACCAGAGTTTTTCAATTCCCCAAACTAATTGATGCTCTACGTCCTCGAATAAATTTATATTGCACGCGGTATGAAATGATCGTTCAAATAGATTTCTCCAGAACAGCGCATCTTACTAGTTGAGTTAATCACTCTACAAGGTTGCGACTGTCAACAGGTTAGGTTACTTTCTTTATTCATTTTCTAGCTATTTAATTGTTCAAAAAGCGAATAATTTTTGTCTTTCATCGAGCTGCCAATAGATGTAAATCTTCAAGTCTGTCTCGAGCGTACAGAGATTAATTCGGACCAGAATTTCTCTTCAAATTTGGACACTCGCTCTGAAAAACGATATATTAAGAGATAGAATTTTATTCATTTAATTGTAATGTTGACTCTAGATTGGAATTTTACCTGTAGATTATTTCACAAAGATTAGAATTGATTCACAAATTTCATCTTTACCAGGTCAGGTAACAATTCCTTCTTTACGAAGTTCTTCTTCATTATACAAGTTCAAATAACACAGGCACACGGCTGCAGCACCTTGTTCGGCAGATTTTTTATTCTTTTCCCTAAAAAAAGTATTGTGTGGATGCATTAAAAACAATCGTTTCGTCGCGTAAGAATTCAAACTTTAATTTAACTAACCAGTATGTGGAAGTATACTTCTTGCCTATGAAAACGACAGTAGATCTAAAAAGTTTATCTCTATTCCAAGTATCGTACTTCGGCGGCGAAACTTTACATTTTTGGGAATACTTTTGAAGCACACTCTTCGGTAGATCAGCGTCATTGACGAAATTGGCTCGTACAAATTCGTACCTCAAAGACTGACAGTCGCTAGGATCAATTCGAAGTTTCTTCCTTTCATTTTCAAGGAACACATCACATTGGACTTGAAGACCTTCGGCTCGATATTCATCCATTTTTTGTCGACAATGTTCGACCATATCCCAAATATTGCTGAAGTAGAAATTTATACTCACATTATTCAAAAGATTTTTTTGCATCGATTCTATTGATATTATAAACCCAAGGATTTGATTATACAAATTTACAGCAAAAATCAAATAGTCGGACTAACCTACCAGATTTGCTCAAGGTTCTGCGTTTCTAGAAATCGCCTTCCTCGGGGGGTATCTTGTAGAGCTCCAAGCATACTTTGTATACAATATTTAGTATTCGGAAAACAATTATCGTAGTGTATTGCGTACTTTAAATACGCTTTGATAACGTCGTCTAATGGTAACTTCCCCTCTTTGCGGAAAACTGACACATTAGATTGAGCGGCTCGTGCAATCATTACGCTTGTGCAGCAAGATTTTTCTTTGAATGCTAAGATATCTTCATATGTGTTAATATTGCTTGAATCGCCGCTAATAGGTACAATAACAACAATTTTTCAATATTTTGGAATCAAAAATGTACTAGAGCATTCACTTATCACAAATACCTACTTCGCAATGACAGGAATAGAAAGAGAAGAAGATACACTTTTGATAACAGCCACTTGATTCGGGTGCTGCGGTCTCTGCTTCGATGTTCTCCCGTGAATTGCTATTGATGTCACCCCACTTTCGACCATCAGTTTACTAAATGAAATCGTGTCTTCAACATTCTCGTGAATTCTAATTTTACAGGTGACAGGTACATCAACTGCCTTTCGTACGGCTTCAATGATTTCTCGTGCTTTAGAAGGATTGGAAAGCAGAGCCGCTCCCATGCCACCTGAGAGTGAAAAATGTTTCGGACAGCCCATATTAATATCAATGCCAGCCACATCTTTAGCCCTGTTAGAAGATAGTCACATATCGAGTAACTTCACCTTTCTTTTCTGTATTATTTTGCTCATACATATAAAATATTAAATGAAGAAATCTTACACAAGTGCTGCAGCTTTCGCAGCTCTTTCTGGGTCACTACTTCCAATCTGAAATATGATTTTGGGCCTTTCTCGAGAGCATGTTCGAAATATTAAAGAGCCATCAGTGTTATCAACGTAATCGACAGTATTGAGAATTTCTGAAAATATTATTAAGGAAGAGATAGAGTAAGTGTCGATGATAGTCAAGAATATACAATTCAAGAATACGGGAATTTATTCACCATTATAGTGACGTTTACTTCGCAATAATTTATGATCAATGATCTCTTCACTATAAACGATATCTGCTCCATAATCCAATGCCAATAAGCGAAATGGAAGGGTGTTCATCCGAACCATGGGCGCTAGTATGAGTTTTTCAGAATAAAATTCGAATTCTTTTCGGTTTACATCCATCTCGCTGGATACACATTCAGAGAGACACAAAAACTCACTCCATCAGAGGCGAATTCCCATTTTCACGCTGATAACGAATTTCAAGAAGCATGATAATTCAGTGTTACCAGATATAATGATTACAAGTCAGTTAGGGAAGTGGAAATTTAAAAATTTTTCTGACAATAAAGACGTCAAGAAGAAGTCATTACACACCACGGCGGTGCACATACTCTCGTTCCGCAAATCGCATAATTATTACTTTTCAATGCTTAAGGGGAGGTTTCAAATCCCATTGACTGACAAAGAGCCGTACGGCTACTTAGGGGACTTCTACAATGAACAAAAGTTGGTAATCTGGTATCTGAGCAACATAAACTGTTTCCCTTGTCGTAATCGAGCCGTGTGGTGGTCAGCCTCATCAAGTTGCTGAAATTTCACAGTCATTATCAAGACATTTTCAAATCACACTGATAAAAAGTGGCAATCTGATCATTGAATTGTCCGTTACTTGTTGCTCATTGCCACCTCACGTTCTTGGTAGGAGACTTCTTAAGAGAGCTGCAAAATATCAAATAAGACAAACTGATTCAAAAAAGACAATGATGAACGATTCCACATTATTTTTCCCTCTCAATTCTTGATGCAGTAATTTTTACAGATTAAAAACAAATTACGTCACGCGAGGGTAAAGATGAACCTTATCCAACTAATACCAAAAACGAGAAAACTTGGAAAAATTTTTACAATAAAATTAAAATAATATATTGTAGAAATCACATTGCTTCAAAAATTCTATGCTGGTTCCTCGTCGCTAAAGTGTTCAAGTTCTTCAGCGCTCGTTACTTCCTTCGCAAAATCTTTTTCTTCACTCTCAAAATCACTAAGGTCACATTCGCTGAATGTTATTGGTAGCCTATCACCGGCTTTAATGGTCCTACCAAGCGTGTAGAACGTTCTAGAGCAAAAAATATAATAATAAACACCTCAACTCTTCCAAGGAAGATATTTTTAATTATTTCTAAGTGATATCTTACGTTCCGTCTCTCAGTTTCCTGAACATATAAGAACACAGTTTACCGTCTTTAGTACATAAATGGCAGGTAACTCGACGTTTCTTTTTATTTGGTGGTCTTAGAACTCTAGGCCACTGAGTATCGTCTTTTGGACGCTCACCTAATTGAAACAAATCAGTAAGACAGGTGACTCTTCCGGATGAAGAATGTAAGCTTTTAATATTTTTACAATCATCGATTACAAACCTCGACGAATCACAACGTACGAATAAAATTCATTCAATGTTAAGCGCGTTCTACCTATGGGTAGACGCTCGTAAGGTGTTTTAAAACGGCAAGTTTTAGACCACGTTTTTAGCAAAGGACAATCTGAATCATGAGGACACTGCGAAATATAATCGAAGTTGAGATAAATTTACTACAGCACTTCATAAAGTAAAACTTGTGTCAACTTACTGGAGAAAATATATGGCCACCTCTACCAGATGTCGATTCTTTTTCAGTTTCTAAGATAAAATCACGAGCTTCCAAAATCAACTGAAATCCCGTTGCATTTCCTTGTTCAACTAGAATCATGAAATCTTCCGTTCTGGACCACAACTTCCATAAAGACTGCAAGCGCGTCTCAGCCGTGGGAAATTCTAGTAACGAGTACGAGCAGACGGTAATACTGTATTTCCTCTGATTAATGAAATTTGACAAAATTGATGATTTTGACAACTTCCAAGCATGAATTATGAACGAAGATATAACTTACATCCACTTGAGACGGTAAAAATTGCCTATATAAGACGTTCATTGGTACTGGTTCGGTAGGATTACCTTTGGTTAGGATTAATTTAGCCAGATCATTCATTTCACCAGAGGAATCGACATTATAATACTCCCGGATCGAGTCTTCCCAATATTTTCTCGCGGCACTAAAAATTAATGCAGAAAATGGTTCAATGGTGAGAAATTTGTTAATGAAGACTGAATTTAAACAACTCACAGACTAACAGTTCCCACTCCGGATGCTAAATCGAATAAGGAATGCGGTCGAAAGTCGGGACATCGTGTAGCGATTTCATAGAATATTTTATTTAGAACTGCATACTCGGGTACCATTCTTTCCACCAAATATTGTTTACCCACATACTCAGTATAATCAATCGGTTCCCACGCAAAAGTTCTGCTCGCGAGAAGCGCATCTGCCTTTCGCTTCAATTTTTCCTCTTGGACTTTGTATTCGTCTTGTGTTAAAGAATCAAAATCTACCTTAGCTATTGAACAAACAGTGTTTACATAAATAAAATGCAAAATAATTTGATTCAAACACTTGAGGAATAATCTGACAAAATCTACATTTATTATATAGTTCCCAGTAACAGACAGCACTTTTATTGATTTGGTCCTGTTTCCTTGCTGGCGGTTGTCGCTTATAGATGTAGTTCAAATATTTTTGCGCATCTTTCAACAGAATTTTGATCGTTGAATCTTTAAAACAAAAACATCAATTGAATTTCTGTTGGACTGAACCTAAGGTTACTCGGTGTGATTTACAATACCTTTCAAAATTTTTCTAATAACCTCAATCATTTCGTCATCCATTGAAGCCGCGATACCCGGTCGATTCTTACCAGGATGCTTTCTGGGACCCATGGTACCTTGTTCGATACCATCAATAACAGTTTTATCAAGATGCGGTATGAGTATACTTGAAGGATGATTGTTTGCCTAAAAAATTATCATGACTGGAGATATTCCATAACAAACGATAGGAAAGAAGATATATGTTGGTATTACTTGTCTCCGATTACATTGTTCTCGGCGAAGAGCTCGCCGTAATACATTCCTGCAGCAGAACATTGGGTCGGCAAATTAGCCGGCTGATCATAGATGATAGGTTCAAATGACAATGGAAATGAACAAGCTGATTTTACTTTTGTTTTGACCGGCTAGAAATTGAGCAAGAATATTTTGTGTTCGTATTAGGTATCAGTCTGTTTTGATGATTATCACAGTTTTATGTAAGAGTAGGTAGTAGGTAAGAGTTGGTAGTCCTGCTAGAGTCATACTGAGATGGTATAATATTTTTTGGGAAAGTCATCTCGCATTTGTGAACCTATTGAAGAGGGAAATTCGTGATTTCCAACACGAAATCTACATTATTATTATTAATTATTATTATTTTCAATTCCAACATGACATTGTCGAAACCAAGGTCGAAACGTTTCCCCGAGAAATTTACGGCGCAACGCAGCCCAACACTGTACCGTACATCCAATACATGTCCAAATGACAAATGAGCGACTATCAGAAAAGTGTCATTTTTCATGAGAAATTCCATACAAAAAGCATATTTTCCCAGATTGATATTTTGGAAATTCTTCGCGATATCAAAGCCAAAACTGCAAAAAGCTCAAAAATCCTTCGGTTTCTTATCAATATTTGTTAATGTTAATGTTCAAATTCAAAGCAAATTTGGTTTGGATTCTCAAGAGATATTATGTACTTTTTCAACTTTTCAAGTATTGGATATACCCATTGAAAGTATGAACGTAATTATGGATGATCTTTTCTGACACCTCAACAAAATGGCTCTATATTCTCAAGTCACACGAACTCTTAGACGTTCTGGTAACAATATTCAGTTCGTAAATTCTATTCGTGCAGCCTCTAAGTCTGAATCGTCTGAATATAATGAAGTGGAAGGTTGAGTATTTTTTTTCTAAATAAAGATCTTTACTGTTATTCAAAACTGATATATCATCCTTTCTTCAAACTTGTAGAATTTCGAGTCTTCGATGTTCGGAGTGGGAAAACAAAGCAAGAAAAGATTTTTTCTAAACATGTGAAACCGCCGGCTTTACCTCCCAGGTAAACACTTCATTCCCTCATTTTAAATTTCGAATCTAAATAAGGTAGCTACAATTTCAACATTATGCGCAGAGAGAAATCAATGCCTGTGGATCAAGATTGGCCGAGCGTTTGGCCCGGACCACGTTCATTTCACCCAGCTACCGTACCGCTTCCGTTGCGTCAAGGGTTCGATAAAAGTGGAAAAAGGATTCCACCAGGAAAATACGCCAATACAGAATTAATGAAATTACCGAATTTCCTCCATTTAACACCACCAGCCATAAAGAGACATTGTGAAGCACTAAAGAAATTCTGCACTCCTTGGCCTCAAGGATTGGAAACGGACGCTGACGTGAAGAAACATTTTCCAGTAGAAGTTATTACTAATGATTATTGTTTTTCATCACCAAAAATCCGAGACCCTAAAGCTCGAGTCGTTTCATTTAAGGTACGAATAATTTCATGATCAGAGAGCACCGAGATAAAGTTATTGTGGTTTTATGATTCAAAACGATTATTTTTCAGTATCCGCTTTCAAGATTATGTTTAGATAAACATTCGAAAGATAAAATATTGCGTTTGTTGGGCGAGCGTTACGATCCAGTGACTGATACCGTTACTTTAGTCAGTGATCGATGTCCATCCAAAAAACAAAATTACGATTACAATAAGTATCTTATGTTAGCTACATTTTTCGAAGCGTGGGTTCGTATTAATTTTATTTTTCTTTCGTTGAAATGTATTTCACATCTTTTTCAATAGCGTATATTTTGCAGAATGTTGAACCATGGGAAGTCGAAAAAAGCGAGGAAGATATGGAGTATTATAATTGGGAGAGGAATAAATCAAAACAAGCGTATCTAACTTTGAAACACTGGCCCAAAAAATTGGAACCTAGTGAAATAGAGAAGATCTCTCTAGATGACGACAGTGAAGCGAAAGAATATAAAGAAGCAGTTACCTCTATATTTAACGACGGTGAGGAAAATTATATTGAGAACGGCTCGGAAAAGCTTGTGCTCTAGTTAACAAGAAAACTTGACTGATTCATTTGAATGCTCTCAATTTGATTCTACTTCTCGTTTTTCAGGCGAAAACATTGAAAATTTGTGCAGGTATAAAGAAGCGGTACTTAAGATCGTGCTTTAGTAAATAACAAAGTTCAAGAACGCTGTGTATTGGACAATGTAGAGTAAACCAGTCATGAATTGATGAAATTCTGTGGCCAAAATACATTTTTTATTTTCAAATATGAATTTTTCTATCTCAGTCATGGAATGAGACTTCTCTGTATCCATACTATGGACCATATTATCCGTGCCGGCACGTTTGAATTTGCCCAATTTCAAACAAATGTACCCGTACGAAATTTGTGATATTTTACCTTATTCGTTCAAACGTACTATCAATTCCTATGAGAAATACACAGGAACGTTTCGATCGTAAATGATTATTTGAATGTACGGAAGAAATAAGAAATTTAAAGTTTATATTTAGAATTTGGAAATTCTTAGGTATTCGCAAATGTTCCTCTCGTTTCTTATTTATTTATGGTTTTCAAATAATAACGAGTGATCGCGACGTCTCTATGTATTTCTTATAGAGTAAAATGTTTGTTTCGAAAACAAACAGATGAGGAACTGACTACAAAAACTAAAATTACTGTTGTTCGTGCTGAGTAAGAATATTTGCACCCGAAGTAACATTCTCAAACGTAGTAAAGAGTAACAAATATGGTTAGAAGGCACTGAAGATTCCGAATTGGCTGTTGTAGTGAACTAATGAAGTTCTGAATCAGTTTGTATACTCCGTCAAAATTTATTTTCGATTGAACCAACATTCAAGTGATTCTTTTGATTGAGTTAATAAAAACTCCGGAGGTAGAAATCGTTCTTTGTAATTTATTACAATAACTGCAATTTGGTAACAAAATTTGATATAATAATAAAAAACATTATTTCACAAATATACAAAAAAAAATGAAAGAAACATTATGTACAAAACGTCAATTATAATAGGTTTTTGCTCTTAGAAACGTAGTTCTTAGGAAGAATAGTAATATTTTAAGGAAAGAAAGAAAAAAAATTATTAAAGTAACATCAATTTAAAAAAAAGTTGTGTTGATACGCGTCGTCGCAGAATCAAAAACGCGTAACTAGTATGGCAATGTATGAAAGTTTGACAAAAATGTTGCCAACCATTTTTTTTTTTCTTTTTCATTCTGTACACAAAGATTACATTAAAGTCCTTAAATTATCAGTCTTATTTAAATAAACAAAACAATTTATTGCGAAGTAGGAAGCTGAACTCCTTGACCGCCGTTTTGAGACCTATTTGAGCTCACCACGCTACTGCTGTCTACCTGTACCTGAGTTTGTTTATCGTTTGAACGCGTCACTCGATCAGTGCGGTCCCACCCGCCGTGGTGCTCGTGGTGATCGTGGTGCTCTTCGTGATGGTGATGTTCTGGTTGAATGGGGAACCATTCAGAGATCCATACTGGCCTCCAGATTTTCTTCCACGCTGGTACCCAAATAGTCTTCCAGTCTGGCACCCATATTTGTTTCCAGTCTTCTTTCCATTCTAATTTCTTGTCTGGTATCCAGATTTCTTTCTTCTCAGTCCTCCATATTTGCTTCCATGCTTCTTTCCATTCTAGTTTCTTATCTTCTACCCAAATTTGTTTCTTTTCTGTTTTCCATTCTTGTTTCCAAGCTTCCTTCCACGCTAATTTCTTGTCCTTGACCCAAATTTGTTTCTTTTCAGTCCTCCAAGTTTGTTTCCATTCTTCTTTCCAGGCTAGTTTCTTTTCCGGAACCCAAATTTGCTTTTTAACTGTTTTCCAGATTTTCTTGTAATGAGGCTTCCATACGACTTTTTTCTTCCACAGATCATGAGCGACGTATTCCCAACCGTGATCATCAGTACCTAATGGTTTCTTGCCAGGTACGGCCACCTTCACCAGTTCTGGTACCCAGATTTTCTTCCAGTCGGGTACCTGGTATTCTTTCCATGCGGGTACTTCAATGTGTTCCCAAACTGGTTTGTAAACTTTTTTCCAGTCAGGAACTTGTACCTCCTTCCACGCGGGTACGGAAATCGGTACCCAAATCGGTTTGTATATTTTCTTCCAAACCGGAACTTGAATTTCTTTCCAGGCGGGTACTTTTATTGGTACCCAAATAGGCTTGTAAGTTTTCTTCCAGTCTGGCACTTGAATTTCTTTCCAACCTTGTTTTTTGGTCTCCACCCAAATGGGCTTCCAAACCTTCTTCCATGATGGCTTCCATATTTGTTTCTTCGCCTCTTTCCATTCTTTTACCCAGCCAGGTTTCCAGATGAGCTTCTTTTTCCAATAGCCCTTTAAAGGCTCATGATGGTGATAATGTTCGTCATGGTGTTCATCGTGTCCGTAGTCGGCTACTCGCTTTTGAAGTTGGGAAGTTTGTCTGAAACAGAATAAAAGAACGGGAAACGATTAATCAGTGAAGCGTTGAATTTCGAAGTTGAATGTTTCATGCTGTATGGTTGTTCTAATTAGCCCCGAATTCGTGCACAGAATTGAATTTATTACTTCAATTTCTTTTATTCCTCGTGAGATTATGTAGATGGGCATAGATACACGTACCCACATGTACGTATCTATGTGTTGGAAAAGGCATGACGAAGGATTGATCGGATAAAAATAGAGCCTAATTTTGTAATAAGACAGCAGTACTTCATAACGCATTAAACTATCTCAGATCTATACCTCTGCGACAACTTGTCGTCAACGACCACAACTAATTAAATTGATTATCTATAAGTACTTTAATACGAGCAACAAAGGAACAGTATGGGTCGTTTCCTGATCGTCATCGTCGACAGTTATTCGGGCTGATCGAAAATAGTTGGCGGTTATGCTGCTCGTATACATCAGTCTCATCGAATAAAAGGATTATTATGCAAGTATCATCTAAGGCTGAATCTCTCGCGCTGTCATGAAGGAACCTCGAAAAAAGCTTACCTAGGTACTCAATAAGTACAGCGTCTACCTAATACATTCAGACAGTATCTTTTGAACATGCATGATGGCCAATTGAATATTGAAGCGATTTCACCGGAAAATGGTAGCAGCGAGCCTCTATTGAAGGTAAATTACCGTACGGAGAGTAAATTACCGACACCGGTACAGCTCGCTATCCCAGTGGTAGTTGCTGCATACGTACGTGATTAGTACAGTAGTCTGACCCGCGGTGGTAAGTTGATATAGTAAAATAATTAAATACTGTCCATCGTTACGTGTACCTAGTAGGTATCGAAATGCTAGACACTACTGTAGGTACATTAATATCACGTGAACACAACGAAAATATGTAATCGTACAATAAGATTCTAAGCCAGATAATTGATCATTATTTGAAAATTTGAATGTTCATCGCGAATACTCGCACTCTTTTTCTGTACTTATTTTGCGAAAGTTAGTTAAAAACCCCATAACAATTTCGGAGAGTTCAATTCATCGGATACAATTCAGGGGCGACGCGAGGACGTGGCAGCGTGACTCGAGCCACACTGATCCAAGATGTATAGGCGCAAGAAAAAATTTAATGCGTAAAGTAGGTAACAAAATTTTGACGAGCCACAGGCGCTTGAAAGTCACACGCCGCCGCTGATACGGTTAAAGTTTACTCTTTGAAAAGGTTTGTAAAAAAACTGAAAAAACTTGTAGGACTAAGTAGGTGAGCATGTGACCTCACTTCATATCAAATTTGTCTGTAACAGCTAGAGAACCATAACCAAGACTGCCTGTTATCACACGGGGCACAAGGGCAAGTTTTGCGCAATTGCTTACGATCAGTAACGATCGATAAAATATAAAAGAAGAGAAAACTGTACATCTGCAAATTTTGTATTAAACTATACATCAATAGCAAGTAGCTTTTGAAAAAGAATTATGAAAATATTTTACCTAATTTTACAGAATTATTGTAATGGTATTGCCTCGAGGTGTGCGCTGCTCACATGTAGAGGTAAGGAGCTTCAGAGCAGGTAAAATGGACACTCATTTTGTTTTTCAAGTGAACCTTACACTTCTTACACCCCTTTGGTTAACATTTGGTTTATTAGAAAACAAGATGGATGTCTCATAGTACCCTCGCATGAAGTTCACTTAAAAAACAAGATGGATGCTCTCGAGCTGCTTAGTATTAGTAGAGAAAGTGTCAAAAGAAAATTTCGATGATGAGGCTCTAAGAATCACAAACGACTAGAACCAAGAAGGCGCTAGAGGATGTAGGGAAGAGATAATGGACCGCCATTTTGATTGCAAGAAAAGTAAAATTTGCCGACTCGCATCTGATTTGCACAACGAGCGACGAACGAAAACGTTTGGAGAATTGTTTACATTTTTTGCAATCAAAATGGCGGTCATTATACAGCGTCTGAGTATGAAGAGGGGTAGAATTCTGAGTAAAACATTGACAAGAAATTATATGGGTGGGAGGAGGACCTTGGACGTGGCAAAAACCTTTCGTGAAACAGGTTTTTGTTAACATTGACGAACGTTTCTACAGATTCCAATTCGATCAAAAAGACTTGTCAAGGATTATCATCGCGGTGAGATAGGGTCCCGTATTAGCCTTCTTACAACTCGGCAGATTCAACTTCGGACATGACGATCGGTAGATCCTGAACAGAAAAAACTTACGACAGAGGGCGTTATCTCATTTGGCTTGCACTTCAAGATCCTTTGAATGTCAAAGATCGCCAATCATTGTGTTTCAATGTGATACAAAACATGTCGAAAAATACGTTTCCAGAATACCGTAGCCTATGTAATGCGGATTGAAGACCAGTATCACCTGTTGTACAAAATACCGGCACAGCTGCGGAATAGGTGTGTCGGGAGCCGTTAGTGCCGGTAATTTGTGACTTAAAAGTGCCGCTGATTAGCCAATCACGCTGAAGCAAATATGCGGTGAAGTAATTTTCCAAGTGAAGGACTACATTGGTGGGAAATAGGCGAAACTTACGGGTGAATTGAAGGCAAGCCTAATATTGTGCATAATTTTTGCTCTGTGGATCACATATTTGGTCTGGTTCGGCTTGGCCCCGGTAAGACTTCAAATTCTTCTGGCTGAGTCAGGGCTGAATCTCAGGCCCGATGTAGCATAATATGCTGCATGGCTCGACTACAGCACAGCCGCGTGGAAAGAGTAGCAGTTGTGACGGATGGATTCTACAAAGGTGATGTGACGATATGATGCTTAAGTGACGCCATGTGACTTACGTGGTCTGAAAAATTGTTTATCAAAAAGAACAAATGTGACGGATGTGTTCCGCAAGTGAGTTCGTGACATTTCTTCTTGTACAAATGATGTCTGCGAGTAGTGTGTAATTTCTTCATAACTGACACACCAGCGTCACAGTTGAAAAACTCCGTGCTAGCAGCATATCATCTCCACTCCTAGGCAACATTAAATTTGGCGTGACCTATTGGACCGTCTTAGGTGTTCCACTGATATTGCCCAAAAGTAACCAAAGTGTGAAGTACTTGTGCCGCTGTACCGCAAGTGTGAACTGGCACAACAAAAAGTCTTCCACAACGGGACAATAGACAATAAAAAATGCAGCAATTACACAATTATCGCCACACTTTTACGTGGGCGCACAGTTCCCTCTAAAAGCAGATTGGACAAACAATCCTGAGAGGAATGACTGAGACAATTATAGGTAGAGGAGATCAGAATAGTACAGTCTCATTTTTGAAGAATCTCTTAACTGTACCCTTGCTAGGTTATTAATATCGTCTCAGTCTGTAAAGAAATTTAATAATTTTTCTCCTCACGTTTGAATGCCAGCTCTACTTGCTGTAGTTTAGAATGCATTCTAGTTTTCCGACGCTCAAATTAACGAATATACACGCGTCATTTCGATTATCCTCCTTCACTAATTCATTAATAAAGATAAACGTACCCCATTTGCAGCAAACTCGCACACATATATTCGAAGATATGCGATCATCAACGTTTGGAAACACACCTCTCCTCCTTCCATTAACGAATTTATATTTTTGAAGATATACCTACTTAGTATTATCGTGTAATAACTTTTAATTGCACTTTTACCGTTCTTTCATTATTTTTGGCCGAGAGACGAGAAACAAAAAAAAAGAGCAGATACGAAGTGAAAGCGTTTTGATGCTGATCGGGAATTTGAATGAAATTCCTACTAGGTCTCATTAGGCCGACGCGCGTTTTCGTGATCATCGAACGACTCCACATCCCAGAAAAGAAATGGATTTCAGTACAACTCGTTTATCGTCAATGTCGCGACCTTTTCGCTGATGTGGGCCATTTAGTCACCGTATGACTGTCGAAACTTTGACTAATAATTTACAATCTTCTACTTACTTACTTTCGAGTAGTTAACGAGTTAATCTTCGCATATTCGCTCGGACTGAGGAGTGCTAATAAGAAAAAAACTAGGTACCGCATACTAATACGCGAACTATTAAATATTCCTGTTTTGTACCGTATGATCTCTATAGATATCAGTAAAACGTCTCGATTATAAATTATGATTGTACATTCTTTTTTTCAACAGTTTTTTTCTTCTGAGGCTCAACCATTTGATACACTCTTAACATTTGATTTATGATTCTGACAAGTATCCCTAGCGTATTACGTATACATCAGGATATCTCTGAAGAAAAAAAAAACGAGTGTAGATCCACTAATGCCGGCAACGTCTAGAAAATATGAGATGAATGTTAGAAATGAAAAGTTCGGGACGTAAGCCGATTCCAATTTTGATAATGTCTCTGCAATTTCTCCTTACGTATTATGCAGTTCGCCAATCTTACCCATTATTTATGTATCGTGTAATGCTTTCTAAATCATTCTCACCTTCCGACAACACGTGTGATTTATCTAATCTGAGAATGTTCGCGATCATAGGCGCGTGGCGCTTACTAGCTTAACAGAAAGAAATAGATATTCCGGGTACCAATGAATTTCAAAGCACCTAACTTGTACGAAATGCTTGCAACATCTTTTCGTACGTGGACACGTAGCCTTCTTCTTCAACCCTCATTTTTTTATCCTCTTTGTGTGGATGTGGCTTAACTTCTCATTACTCCAACTCCTCTATCTAAGCCTAACTTGTGTGTAAACCTATATCCCAGGATGGAGAGTTACGAAGGAGTGTGGAAGTTTTGCAGGGGTAAAAATCGTATAAACGTCGAAATGGACCGCAAATACTGAAAGGTTTGGCAGACGGCGCGATCGAGACGACGTTTGGGGGAGAAAATCTAAAAAATTCTTAGTACAAACAGTAATACGATCTTCTAAATTACAACTACTCATAAGGAAAATGGAGAATTTAGTTTTTACTCGTTATACCCCCTTTACAAAATTACGGATCGTCACATCACGTGCAGTGACAGCGGACAGTGGCGTATCTATAAAATTTTTCAGAGGTGGGGTTGAAGCCGATAATTTTCCTGTAGGAAATTTTTAGACGAAAAGATTCTTCTGGAGGGGGTTTTGAACAAGATTTCATCATGACTTATAGTAATTTTTTCAGCTCTCCTTTCGCGGCAAATACGCACTTACAGCGTAGAACCCACGACGTCTATAGTCTTCAAGTCTAACGACTCAGCTAACTCTTTCCTCTATTCTTCAGTTGGAATTATTCCAAGTTTTCTCAAATTCTTTCCATCTTTTTCGAAAAGAACGGTCAACTCCCTACCCCTGTTCTTATGTCGAAGTTTTTTGGATCTCTTTCCTCTACAGTCTACATGATTTGGAACTAGAAATCTTCTCGAGTCCTTCAAATGGCTCAATTATCTCCTCCTCTTCTCTTCAGCAAATTTTTCTAAAATTTTTCTTATTGACGTTCTTCCCTTGCTCTTTAGTCAAATTTTGACTTTATATCTCTTTTACATAGACAATAAGGACAGAAGTTTTGCTGACAGAGAAGTTCTGAGAATGTGCGCCTGACGAAAAAGTAATGTTAAGTCACTTGTAAGAAAAAAAGTTCAAAAATGTGCTAATAAGAGATCCCCTTCCTTCAGGAAAAATGAATAAGAATTTCAAATACGAGAGCGAGAAAGATGGTGTAGTTTCACTTTTTTGCAACCTCTTTCCTATTTAGAAAAAATTGAAAAGGTGCACGTGCGAAAAGATGCAACAGTGTAAATGGCTTTCACACCTCCGTCCAAGGGAGGCTTAAAAACTTGTCCCAACCAGGTATGCCAGATCTAGATGCGATATTGAGACTGGTGACATTAAATGTGATTTGTCCACTTGATGGTATCAACTTTAATTTTAAGCTATGGACCGGTAATGCTGGGAACTACATTTTAGAAGCTTTCAAGAATCAGTCCCAAAAGTTGAACTTGAAAAATCATTAAAATTAAGCCGAGAAAAAAACTTACTAACTCCTTACTCACAACCTGTATACAATAACCGAGAAATTTAATAACTTAGTTCAATGCAGTAAAATGCTTTCTAATCTCAAAAGCATGGTATCGAAAGAAATGATCAGCCTGATATTTCACTATTGACATATTTGAGAAGTCGGAGCAGTTTATCTGCGTGCTATTACTCTTTGCAACTTCGTTCACCTCAACCTGTGCAAACTTTCGGAGAGGAAGTTTAAAAAAGCCACAAGAGAAATTTTTCTACCGCATTTCCCAGATCTTTTTCCACTCTAACCGTAAAACTATACATTTCGTACATAATAAATACGGGTCGAAATAAGGCAAGAATTGACGCGAGTCACGAGTCAAAATATCAACAAGTGAGTATAATTTGAAGTCACGAGTTGGGCCTACGAAGTATGAGAAAATCGTATCTCAGTAACTAATTGTGCACTAATAACCATACATGTACAAAGTAAATACGGCGAAAGTACTCGCGATAAAAGACACGCGTGAACTCGTTAGCATGAACTTCTAAATGTTAATGCTCGAGTTCAATGAAAAAAGATCTGAGTCACGAGTTATAATCGCTCGATTCCGGTCAACTCTAGTTTCAGAAAAAAAGAAATCTTTTTTCTGTTATATAAAGGCCAAAAAAAAAAAAATTCGTACAGCCAGATTGAGCTAATATCCTAACGAAATTTTATACTGCTCAAAGTACTTATCTGAAATTATTTTTAAAAATCGCTGCGCTTAAAAATCTCGCAACGTCATTCCAACGAATTTTACGGGCGGCTGAAAAACTGGACTAGTATTTATAGAACTTTTTTCACATACCAGAGGATATAGTGTAGACATGAATTCTAACAATAATTCGCAACGAGCGTTTGAGATTTGTCTCCAGGATTTTACGCAATCCCTCCATAGATTTTTCTTAACATTTTAAAAACAGTATGGTATGCACCTTTTTTGCTAGATGCAGAGGAAAAGAAATGCTTGGCTTGCTAACGTGTGACTTGAAATACTCCTTCCATCTTAATAGTCTTCTCAAAAAAGAGAGAAATTTGTTTCCCGAAAAATTAAAAAAAAACAGCATTGATTGATATAGGAGACTCAACGATGAATATCCGACAACCCCATTCTTGCAAAGGCGTCGATATAAGCTTATAGCGGATACACCCCCGCAATTGTGCAATGTTTCTTCTGGGAGAAGAGCTGTTTGAACAAGGAGAGACTAAAAAATAAATCTTGCGTTATTCTGCGCCACATATTTCTCCCCCTTTCAATGATTAATTCTACTATAAAGTCTTTGTATTTTTCAAAGCAACTCATTTCACTTTCTTCCTCTTCTCAACTGTTGACTTTTGTTATGATCCAGATACGAAACTTGAGCACCGACTCCACGAAGGCTATTAGAATACTCCAATTATTTATTATTATTATGATTCCTCACACTGGGAAGTTCAGCCTTTCATTTTAACATCCGAAGAAAATTCTGCACAGTCCACAGGATAATCTAGTACCGTTAATTCAAAGAAAAGACTGATTTGAGTGGAGGTATAAACGGTCATCAAAGTCCACAAGAAGATACGTACTGGTTTTGTTGAAAGTTTGAGATCTGTTGCTGCTGTTGCTGCTGAACATGCCGCGACTGTCTAATTTGTACTTGTGTTTGTTTTTGTGACTCATCATTTGCGTCAGTTGACTTTAAATGCTTTGGTATTTCAGCTGTACGTGCGAGTACAAAGCAAACGCTTAGTACAAGTCCTATGGAAATCTGTGGACATAGAAAGGAAGAGAAGTTTAGTCTAGCGCTCATGGTACAACATATAAAATAAATATTTTCAAAGCCTGGGACAAATTGATGCTGTTTGCTCGAGTTCTAAAGCTGAATCAGCTGAAAGAATTTCAAGCAAAAAAAATCCATCACGAAGAATTTAATCAGTGCCATATGGCTGAAACTTGACAAATTCTTGACAAAACAATTTACCACGCGCACTTTTTGAAATTTGACCAATAAAATAACGATATTGTGCAATTTGTTGCAGAAATGGCATTAAAATGGCAATACCATTTTATTGACACAGAACTTTTCCCAGCGAGATCTTCAATCGCAAAAAGACTCTAGTGTTTGACTAAAAAACGTTCATGTTTGACAGACGCGATTCTCTTCGAGAGAGTCTGAATTCGGTATAGTTTTATGTTCCTCGGAGGGCGGGTATGTTCATAGGAATACTACGGAGAGGATTATGGAAGAACAGAAAGCGCACAATCATTGGCTTCTTTCCGGTGCCAGAATCTAAATTTAGGACCTCTTTCATTCTAGGCGGTCGCCAAAAGCATTCCACCCACTGGACGTTATTCTTCTTTCATAATCCTTCCCTGTCTTTATACGGTATTACTGTGTCACGCCCGCTCTCATGAATGATGTGTTGCTATAGTGGCGCTTTCAGGACTCATCTATAGGCTTTAATGTGCTTCCGCAAGAACTCTATGTAAGTCTGGCAACAAACGCACACCTCATTGACCGCCTTCTATACGAGGGGTCCTAAGTTCAAGCTCTGCTCAAATAGAGCAAAAGTTTGTTTATTGTTCTTTTATAATATCCCCTCTCTTTATCTAATACCTAAGTGTTTTGTTGTCTCGTAAATTCTTTGAAAAATTTGTTTTGACTTCAGAGTTCCATTTTCACTTTAAAGATCGATAGAGCGTTATCGAATTTTTCTTTCTCTATACTTGTTTGTCTTCTTATCTTTACCCTCTCTCTCCCGCGCGCACGCACGTGCGTGAGTTCTTTCGTTCGTCCGTCTTTCAAATGAGGGCTCCTGCGAGTAACACCTACTTACTGTCGACCTAATGAACCACAGTACCTACTCACATTTTTTCCACACAACGAGTTGATAAAAGATGAAATCACAAGTGAATTTTACGATCTTGCGTATTTTTTAAATGCTGACTATAGGAATATGGTGCATACGAATACATAAAAACTTATGACATCATGAAGATGTGCGTATGCAAAATCCGCGAGTAAAATCGACGTTACTTTACTTCCTCATTCCGTTGATTATTAGTATGCGAAATGTGGTGTATTGAGATGTCGGCCAGTTGAGCCCTCATGATGTGTGAGGCAACTGTATATGAAAAGTGACTACCAAATTATAGTGATAGGCCTGTTGCTCGGAAATAATCATGTGCTCTACTTTGACTTTAGTCGACTTTACGTAACCTATAAGTGAATTATATGGTTCGCATACCAAGCATAATGAATTAATGACATATACTTTTGAGTACCTCAAAGTATGTATGTATTGCACGAATAAGATGACCTAAGAAATACCTATGGATTCGCATCGATTAACTATAATATTTTTATTTTGCGCAATAGGCCTACTTAAACGCCTTCTTTTTTGAGTGCTATTCTCAAATCAAAAACGTTTCCGCAATGATAAGTAGGTGCTGGTTGCTCGAACTTTGTACACGCTGTATTATGTACGTGTGATATTGTATCATTCTATTCTAGAGTAGCCTATGAACGTAAGGACGTCGTGTGAGATTTTACTCATCATTGTTCGCAAAATGCGGAAGATTTCTAACGAGTTGTGATTGCCTGCTCGGCAAAATACTTGTATACATATTATACACTGTTGAGTGTGCGTTTTATTTTTTTTCTATTTTTTTTTTTTCTCTTTGTTTCGATTGGTGCGTATATATAAGTTCTCGTATTATACGAGAGCATTCTGTATTTATTATACGTGCGAATAAACTCTAACCACTTTCACCCGAATCACGCGATGGATAATGATGATCACGGAGATACCGATGATAAAACAAAAAGATGGATCCAAATAATGTAAATCAAAAATTGGAATGCGCGAAAATATGTTTGCATAGGTAGGAAATCCACCTACTACAATGCAAAACGATTTTTCAACACGGACAATGAGAAGACTCTTAGACGATCACGAAAAATTGATATCACGAAGAAGACTGCTCATTTTCCATGGGCGTGAGGCACATGCCGCGCCGCCCTCCACATAAGCGCCTATGTAGATATAAATCATTGCTGAAAAACCGTTGACCGAAATATCACGTCATCAGCAGTTTCAAATTTACCTTCCGGATCACATTCGTGGTCGACGTGGACGTGTGGGAGTATGAGTGAGAAAAATGTTTCCGCATTGGCGTAAATAAGAGCGTGCAATATATTTCAGGACAACGTTATGATAATGTTTTAAAGAAATTCGTGTAAAACAGCACGAAAGCGAAAAAAAACAAAAAACGTGAATTATGTTCAAAAGGCGGATTATTAGATAACATACGTATGGAAATTTTCTTGGCTTCCAATCTGGGTTATCTATATCGATACGAGTGCGTGAATCGCCGAAAAATATCTCATATTTAATCGTCGAACAAGACAAAACATTAGAAAGGTGCTTGTCAGGATAACTGTGTCAGCATTCTTGACGGAGGGTGAGTCAAAATTGAATATCTTGAACCTTGGACACCGCTGTACAATCAATGTTAACCGAATTCAAGCGCTAAACTGCCCAATTTCAGCCAGTCAGATTTCTCGATCTCAATGGTCCCGTGACGTCACGTTTTTCGATTGTACAACTGGTCCAAGGAGCGCTTTGTCTCGTAGAGTAGCAAATTATTTTGACTCTCTGAAAACGAGAAAACTTGTAGCTGGTGGAAATAGAGTAGTCATTGACTACTGCGTTCTGCCTTACTATCTCAATTGGACCCCATTTAGCCAAACCCAACCAAGCGACATGATAACAATCTAGAGAAATGTTCCTTTACTATGAGCGGAGATTCTCCTTTTAGCCGGATCGTTATCATGTCGCTTCGTTGGGTTTGGCAAAAAAGGGTTCAATTTCCCTCCTCTTCTCTTCATTGTTCTTCAAGACAGAAATTGCTCTCGGTAGCAGTAGTTTTGAGTCGCCACTAACTCATGTCGTTTGGGATGATAGTGTCGAAGTGCGTTGGCTTCCGGTAGATTTTCTATTCTATCCTGTCGTTCTTCAGTATGAGACTTGGGTCCAAGTAGTTGATGGTCTTATTACCTTTTTCCACTGTGAATTAGGTGCTCTTATTTATCGCAATTGTTTCCCGACGAAATTGGTCGACTTTTTTACTAGTGGCTGATTACACAATCAAGATCTCATCTACGCATATCTAGTCCAGTGTTTGATCGAGTTTCTGAACTTGTTGCCTCTCAATATCTCGAGAGGAAGGAAATTAAGGTGGTCAAGCAGATCGCAGCAGCCAACGCGTGGTTGTGAGGGTTCTTCGAGAAATGGAACCCATCACAGCACAGTGATGAAATACTCCGGATCAGTACCATACACGAGGAAGCACACAAACAAGGTGATGAAGGCGTTCAGTGGTTATGATGTGAACACGTGGGCATTTAGAACAAACCACCTACAGTAAGGACCAGATGGAGAACGCTTGAGCGGAGGGAACAAGTTCAGTTGCGACCAGTGCAAAGGCATCTACATTGATAGGACTGGACTGGGAGGACGTTTTGACATCAGGAGTGAGGAGCACAAAAAATTAAGTATGAAAGAAGATGTTTGGCAAACAAGGCACTGCTGGTAAGAGGGTAAAAGGATATTTGAAGTCATACCATCTAGAAAATCGCATGAAAAGAAGAAAATTGTGAGAACAGATGGATATTGCGAAGGCAAAGAGGAGAAAAGCCAGCCTCTTGAACAATGTAAACACGTTTGACATCAAAGTATTATTCAGCTTGGTGAATAACAAAACTGACCAATAGGGTTTTTCCATATCGGCGCATTGCATACGTATTCTCCTACGTGTTATCGAAATGGTAGTATTTCTAACATTGCTCTTATGGCAAACTACTCCACAATGAAAATGAGTATGCAATCCAGAGCAATGTTAGAAATACTACCATTTCGATAACACGTAGGAGAGAACGTATGCAATGCGCCGACATGGAAAAGCCCTATAGGATGACAGATAACCTGAAACCCAATAGAAACATAGAATATAGGCAAAAAAAAATTAGATCGCTGTCCCGAGCCTTCCTCCTATCATATGAATCTTAGAGCCTGAAGTGTTTCTAAGTCCTAAAAATGATGACGTGACAACTTGAACGCGCTGCAATTTCAAGCAAGTCCCCCTCCTGTCATATATAGCTCAATAGTGGAAATTTTTTCAAATCCCCCTCTTATCATAAGAAAAATTTTGACTCCTATCATACATAGCTCGAGGCGAGTCAACATTTTTATAAGTCCCCCTCCTATCATATATAGCTCGGAGGTCAAAATTTCCTCAAGTCCCCTGCCCCCATCTCAATGACGTCATCAACCTCGGGCCGCTCGCGCATTATATAATATCTAATGCCTTGTTCTTTGGGAGTGATTTAACTGGTGATAGGGTAATACCCGAAAAACTCTTCTAAGCTAACCAATAAAGCAAAATAGCACCTTTGAGATCTTCACAATCTTGTGCTCTATTTACACCTCATCTTAGTCAATATGAATTCCGGTGATGAAAAAACTCACGAATTCTTTAACGAAGTTAAACGAGGGATGGCAGGAAATCTGTTTTATGGGTTACGTGGGATCTAAAAAATGTTGACACACGTACACCAGATCTTTGACGTCATCAAATTGTGACGTCACAGGCCCGGACTTTGGAGCTATATATAATAGGAGAAAAACTTGGGAAAATTCCGACTTCCAAGCTAAATATGATAAGAGGGGGACTTGGGATACCTTAGAAGGACGTTCTGAGTCTTATGGTTTTGAAGCGTTGCATATCTGGCTCATTGAAGGGGCTAAGTCAATTGGTATATGATGTATTGCATATCTTTTTTCTTGAAGGGGCTGAATAGGAATTTCTGACTTATTTTACAACGGGGACTTGGAAAAAACTCATGGGTTCTCTAAAGTAATTAAACGAGGGGTGCAGCGGATCTGTGGGGAACATGGTTATGGGGACTTTAAAAAATTTCGACTCCCAAGCCATACTTGTACTTACAAAAATTTCCACTTCTGAGCTATATATGACTGGTTTTCATATCTTCGACCTCTTCCCAACTCCCTCTCAATCATCCATCAGAAACTTTTTTCTGGATACTAAAAGTGTTGTTCGTGTACCACATCTATGCAGTCCACAGTGATTTCCAACAATTCGACAAATCAAATCTCGATTCAATAATTTCTCTTTAGTTGAACGTTCCAATGATGATGGCTTCTAACAAAAGTTGGTTGAGGAGCCAAAGGTGAATTCCACAAAGTAATTTCAAAAATTCAAAATAATTCTCTTCCTTGTAACCGTATAGTTCGACGCTATAATTTGAGCCTTTATCTCAACTCAACGCGTGATTTAGTCGTCATTTCTCACGCTCGTAACCGCTTTTTACAATCCAATATAGGTTTCCCGTGAATTTTGATGGACTACAATCTCATTTTTCTGTACGCACTTTATGAGAGGCGTGGAATATGAAACCGAGAATCGAGAACTTTCTGCATAACCGGCTCTGTATCATCATTGGGACAATTTTAGTTGATGTTAAAATGACATTAAAAGTGAAAAGGAAAACAATCTTGCGAGTCGCTTCGACGCAACAATCCAGCGAAAAACAATATTACTCGAGAATCGTGAAAGTTACGATAAAAATACAGTAACATTATGAAGACTTCACTCGTACCGATGTCTTTATACTGCGCTATATGTAGGCCCATTTGGTTTCATACAATCCACACCTCACTCAAAACCACCTTTTCCCCTGAACGATGCCCGCTACCAACCAATCAATTTTTTCCAAGCGAAGAAGCAATGAAATTGAATTTTCTACTCGTATGTTCAGTGGGTCATGAGAGACATACTAAATGGTTGACAGGTGGATAATAGGATAAAATGAGTGAACATCACATTTTTTATAAAACTTACTAGAACTGTACGTTTGCTCTTGTTTATTTTCCATCAACTGCACTAGCGCATACACCCATTTAATAAACCATCAAACATGCATATAGTTCTTGCAAATACGAGCTGATTCGAAGAAAGTAAAAGTGTTGCTTGCTGAAATTGATGAGTTTTCCGCTGACTAAAAACGTGCATCAGAAATATGCGCATTGATTTTCTTTGTACGTGCATATGCACAACACAATTTATGCCTTCTAAGTACATGAAACAATAATTTCATTTGCAAAACTCGACTGCTGTAGTCGGTTTTTTTCGAAACAATACCTATAAACAGAATGAAAAAAAGTTCCTCTCGACATTTGCCGATTTCGCATATTTTATAGCCCCTCGTACGCGGAAAAGCAAAATACTTTTTTTTAGCGTGTGCATGGATGCGAAAATAGTGTCGAGCGCCGCATTTGAGTTCGTAAGCAATCATAAAGAATCTCACTTCATCGTACAAAGAAAGAGAAAATAGCAAGTTTTTATGAAACGAGACTACCTACTCACGTCTGGAAGAAAGAATTTTCGAGACATTAGAGTGATTGAAGATTTCGACATCGATATAAGATCTAGTCAAATTCGACAGATTACAACAAATCCTTTGTTAATCGACGCAATAGAGCGAATGATTTTCAACATGGAGTCGACATAATTTGACCCCATGCGTCGGCCTAAGGAGAGGGTTTGATGCAAAAAAATTTTTGGAGTTAGGGAGACGTTCTGGTAGAAAGTTTTTACACCGTGAACTTGACTTCACCCTTCTTTTTAAACCCGTCAGTGATGGCCTTTCGTAATATCATCAACTTTTTCCTCCTTTTCTCTTAAGAAAGAGAGAAAAAAGAAATGAAAATAAATTCGCACTTATGATTCAGCCCCGAGATTTTTGCGTACTATTTCAAAATTCTTGTTCATAGACCACCGTCAGTACTCCGCAGTCTACGCAATCGGTTTCGAATAAAGTAAACGAAAATGAAGATGGGATTAAATTAAAATTATAACGACATCGTTAGCAGTACGTGCTTGAAAGATGAGGAAAATAACGTAAAAATAATAACGCACGCAAAAACGAAGAGAAAAAAAATAAGAGACGCTGTATATCAAATGTGAAAGTGTACAATTTCATTATACAATAAAATAATCACAATACTATACATTTTTGATGGTCACATACCGACCTGAATCATGCAAAAAAGAAAAAAGAAAAAAACTAAGTGTAAATTATTCCTGTTACGTCACTGCTGCAAGATGACAACCCTCTCTTTTAATTTCTTAATACTAATAATGGAGGATCCAATCTGCGTATTTAGTTTTACCTGATTGAATAATAATTAGTACGAGATTTTATGTGACCGAAAGCCCAATAGGTACCTATACCTATATACTGGCCGAGCAGTTTCTTCGGTATCGAGTTCTTTTATCACAACACCCACTGTTTTCAACACTCCTTTCTGAATGATATAACGCCATCTCGCTAATATTGTGATGAAATCATCAATTTTTATGACGATTTCCGGCGCTCTCTCCAGTTTCGCGCGATGATCTTTCATCTCTCGCAGCGTGATAATGGCAATATTACTTGACGTTAATCGACGAAGAAAATCTCCCGTCTGACAGACAGAAGAGAATTATAACCAACTTACGTACGACTAGCGTAAAAGACGACCTGTCTGTACTTTACCGTACATTGTCTGCGGGGAATACTCACTACATTAATCGCTTCCACTTCTGTCTGCCGTCTTCCACGCTTGACTACACGTGCTACAGCTCACTGAGTCAGTCGGCGTCGTCTTGAGCACGCGGGTGCACCTGATGACCGTGATCACTTCTACTGGATACGAGAAGTGTATTCGTTGTGACCCAGTAAGTTACCTTTGTCTTCGCTAACGTTCGAAGTTCGAATACCGGAATATTTTCGATATTTCCTCAATAGCAAATGGAAAATGTACAAAAAAGTCGCCGGTTAGAGCCTCACTAAAAAAGAGCGAAGATATGTTTCCCTAATCATAAGTGAGAAAGGGGTAGGTAAGAGTGGCGCTAGATTTGTTGAAAAAATGTAGTTGCCAATTTCCAGGTGATCCAGTACTGTGCATATTTACACATGGTATCAAATTCCACAACCACAATGAATGCAATTCTCGTTTTTTTAAAAATTTTGTTACAGAGCTGATTTTCAAATACTACAACATGTTGAGCGATTTCCATCCACCATTGATTAATCTAGCCAAAGGTGAAATTCATTCATCAGTCTTCCGCCCATGAATATGTTTTGTTCTATTCTGCTTTATAAGATCAAACGTAGGTAGTGAACCTGTTCTTCGAGATGTTTCTTTCCACCATTCGTTGACCGGCATTTTCCACTAGCTTTTTCCAAAAACCAACTTCTTTTTAGACGTTGAAAAGCTTATTAGCTTAGCTTTTAGACGTCCAGAAATTATTTACTTATTGAACGTCTAGCAATTCTCACTAGCTCTTGGACATCCAGAAACTTACTAGTTTTCAGGAGCGAATTTACGAGGGGAAACGTCCCCCTCCCCCCTCCAAAAAAAAAAAAAAAAAAATTAGAAGCAATTCCTTAACTCGACCTCTCAGGTGGTGTGGAACTGAGTTGATAATCTTGTCATATAATTCAAATCGAAATTATCATTCTACATTCCCTCCTATCATATATAGCTCGGAAGTCACAATTCTTCCAAGTCCCCCTTCTATCATATATAGCTCGAAAGTCACGATTCTTCCAAGTCCCCCTCCTATCATATATATCTCAAGACTTAAAATTCTTCTATGTCCCCCTCCTATCATATATAGCTCGAGTCTCAAAATTTTTCCAAGTTTTTGGTTGGACGGCGGACGGTAGTTCGAAAGTCAAAATTCTTCCAAGTCCCCCCCCCCCCTATTATATATATAGCTCGAGACTTGAAATTTTTCCAAGTCCCCCTCCTATCATATATAACTCGAGACTCGAAATTCTTCTAAGTCCCCCTCCTTTCATATATAGCTCGAGACTTGAAATTCTTCCAAGTCCCCCTCCTATCATATATAGCTCGAGTCTCAAAATTTTTCTAAGTTTTTGGTTGGACGGCGGTCGGCGGACGGTAGTTCGAAAGTCAAAATTCTTCCAAGTTCCCCCCCCCCCTATTATATATAGCTCGAGACTTGAAATTCTTCCAAGTCCCCCTCCTATCATATATAGCTCGAGTCTCAAAATTTTTCTAAGTTTTTGGTTGGACGGCGGTCGGCGGACGGTAGTTCGAAAGTCAAAATTCTTCCAAGTCCCCCCCCCCCTATTATATATAGCTCGAGACTTGAAATTCTTCCAAGTCCCCCTCCTATCATATATAACTCGAGCCTCGAAATTCTTCTAAGTCCCCCTCGTATCATATATAGCTCGAGACTCGACTTTCTTCTAAGTCCCCCTCCTATCATATATAGCTCGAGACTCGAAATTCTTCCAAGTCCCGTAACCTAACCTAACCTGCGGACGCGGACGTTTTCTGAGGACGCGGACGTTTTCTGAGGATGTAATTTCCTAACAAAATGGATAGCGGGTTCCCCGCTAAAAAAACTCGAAAAAGATTGAAATTGTCTAATTTGACTGTATTTTCCGAGCGACGCGAGGAAAAAAATTTTTGAATAATGGAATATCCCCCCAAAAAATTTACCCATAAATCCGCCCCTGAGTTTTTTGAACTCCAAGAAACTAAATACGGTAGCTTTTGGAGGTCCAGAACCTTACTACCTTTTGGACATTCAGAAACTTACTACTTTTTGAGAGTCTAGCTTTCGGATATCTAAAACCTTGATAGCTTTTGGATATCCAAAAACTTACTAGGTTTTGAACGTCCATAAAAACGTACTAATTTTTGACAGCCCAGATTTACGCGCACGCAAGGTACGCTAGAGCGTACAGCGCCAAATTTTCGAGTTTTCAATGTTGAGAAGGTAGATTACGAGCAAAGGACCCTTTTTTGAATCCGCCTCTGCTAGTGGGGCAAGTTTGGTAAATCCGGCGCTGGTTTTTGAACGTGCAGAAACTTATTAGCTTTTGAATTTGTAGATACTGAGAGAATTCACGTGACTAGTGTGCAAACCTGAAAAAATATCGACTTCTGGTCTGTAAATAAGACAAAGGAGACTTGACAAACTTTTCACTTCCGACTATGTATAAAAAATGGGAGTATTGTGAAAAATTTTGTATTACAAAACAGTTGAACAAAAAGGGATAAAGACTTGGAAAATTTTGAGTTCTGAAAGAATCGACTATTGATTTCTTCCAATATCAAAATCAAGAAATCCACCTATAGATTTCCTGCACTTTTTGATTAACTTCGTTAGAAAAAAAAAATGATTTTTTCTCCTCATACTACATCACTTAGATACTGCAATTTTCTTCTTTAAATGTCTCTCAACAAAATTAGACATTCTTCCGCATTTCGCAGAATTATTTCCGGGTTTGAAGTAAGTTATTTTCAGTTGTCTGTGATAAACGTTTATCTCTAACACGTGTTCTTTTCTTTCCATGTTTAAATCTATGATCTTACTTCTGCGACCATATAAAAACATAACAAGGGTCTCCTATGGGTCCCCGCAGGGGTAGAATTATAGGTGAGTCCAGCTTTTTCGACGCGACGAGGTATTTTTTGGAATTTTTAGTGTGAAATAAATGCTGGTAATTTGGAAAAGCTGCTAAGCTGTTCTCTGTTTAAAGGCGTCCAATCTCTGGACACAAATGACTGCAACTTTCTACCAGAAATATGCGACTGCGATTTCAAAATGGCGACTATCAAAAAAATTCTCCACAGAAAGAATACAGAGAGAATACCAGAACTATTGATTTACGTACCAGGATGATATTTGCGCTGGGTTTTCTCCCAGTACTTACTTGACATTACAGTTGTTGGTTTTAAGGAGCTATGAATCCTTGCGACCTGTGTTGGATTCCCTAGAGGCTAATGTGTCGGACATCGGGAGACGAGGACCTACGTTTCGAGCAGAGTGGAGGAATGTCTAAGAGAGGGCTGTAAATGGTGGTGTGAGAACAAACAACACAGTGGAGGGGAGCCAACACCGATTTCATACCAAATTGGGATGGATCCTTTACAACGAAGTAGGAGGGGGTGAATAACCCCTCAATAAGCGGTAAAACATCGTAGAGAATATGTTGCTTACAATTATGAAGACTATTGAGTCGACTCCTTCGTGGTATCTTCTGGCAATGCCAATTGACCCATAAAATTTTTGTACCTTCGCGTCGAATCGTCATCCGCGCTTGAAACGGTCGCCATGAAATGCACATGAACCGTTGGAACGATGACTTGAGTAAAGTTCCCCTCCCCTAGAAGGTATATTTTCCCTCCAGGAAAACAATTCAAATTCCCTCTTCGTATGAATGAAGTTTTGATAGAGTTATTGATTTCCAGCATCAGTAATCTTGAATCTTACATGAAAAAATGAGACCAACTGTTTCTTCTTCATTTAAAACCTGCCCTAAGTCATTAAAGATTTTTATGGGAGGGGATCTTTAATCACAGACTTTGAAAGTTTTACGCTCAAAATATTTCACTTAATCCTTCTTGTTAAGCTATCCGTTCGCAGGATAACAAGCCCCCCCCCCTGACCCTGTTGAATGATGTTGACATGGTTGTTTAATTCAAATACTTTTTAAAATGAAAGCGGAGAGAATTAGGCCTACATAAAAAGTTAGAACATGATCAAAATTAACTTTTTCCCACGAAAGGGTTTTACGTTCTCACGATAATTTTGTCCGAACAATAAAGTAGTGTACATTCAGTTGTAATAGTGTGTCTCCACTCTACAAGGAATCTTGTCTCTATTTCAATGCACAACGTAATGGAATTACAATCAAGCGATGATCAAGCAAAAATTGTGAAAAAATTCTTCATACTATGTATTTCTTACTTACGCGTGTAGTTACGTACGAAAGAGAATTCCTTGTTCAATTTGCATGACCTAGAGTTTCCTTCACCTTTATTACAGCTTCCTCCTTTCAACGTGTCGATGAACGGCAACGCTTTCATCTATATTACTAGTTTACGAGTGTCTGCTGTTTACATAGTTCATTATTTCCTCCGGTCTATGTCACTATCGCGTGCCAACCTTCACACACTATTCACTTTATGACGGCTACCTACCTGATGATCGTAACGGTAGGCCTACTACCTATCATTATCATTCAAAGTAAGCCGCTAAAACGAGTGGTTTTAAGACTGATTTTAATTTTGGAGCAAGAGAGGGTTAAGACTTAAGAAAAGTAAATGCCCGTCCTTTTACAAGATATATTTTGTAATGTACGACACGAGATGTCTCATATTAGGAGAAGCTTTCTGAAGTAACTCCTTTATTTTCTTCGTCCGGTCTGTATTATTCCAGAACTTTTCATTGATGGGGTCCGACTTTCCTCTCACATATTTTCGCTAGTTTTCCTGATATTCTTTCATCCTCTTCGCGGTTTACTCTCTGCCTAATTGGTTCACTACCTTTCCGTATAAATCCGCTAGTCACTCTCACCAACACCATCTCTATCGCTGTTATCCGGCTATTTCTTGTGATATTCTACAATAATCACACGAATTTTAAACCTTCCAAAAATTTAGGCCCCGAAAAAATGTCTCCTCCTCCTCTCGGTGGGACTGATTCTAGGTACCTTAATGACCTGCGTCAAAATATGGGCAATTCATCTCATCTCAAAGCAAAGTCTGAAATCCTTTTCTCTTCACATCCGAAAACATCTTAATTCACTTTTATCATCCTTCTTCATCAACTGTGGAATAAATAATTATATTTGTGCGCTCAAAAGTATTTTTTGCAAGCATACGAGTAAATGTATCTGATGTAGTTACGGATCGATACCGATCATTGTAGACAGCAGGTGAACGTGTGTAATGCAGTAGTTAAAATTTCATTCTCATCGCTAGAAAAAACCTTCTATTTGTTCTAGAAGTATCCACTAAATGAAGAGATTATCTAATTTCTTCCTCAATTCTTCTTGAACTATTACAAATTATAACGTTGTATAGCCAGGCAGTCGATTGTGAGCGTATTTATGACGCCGACATTCTTTTGGCGATTCTCTTTACTTTCTTTACTGAATCAAAAATGCTCACTCTCGCTACCATCTCACGGGTACCTAATCAATGTATAGATCTCGATGTTGGTGTACGTTTGCTCTCTCGGTGAAAAGGAACAAATGAACAACATAGGTAAGTTATTTGCGACTATATTCATCTTATGATCGTGTTGTTGGCTACTTCTTATTCTTCCCCTTTATTCTTTTCATTTTCTCTGTTTGTAGTCCACCTTTAGAGATAGAGATGTCTGCAGCGTCAAAAAATGTCTTTTACTTTCTGTGCATCATGACAAGGCTGAATATCGTGAATACCTAGGAGTACCTATGAATAGAGGAACAGAGTGTACTGTTATCCAGCAGTATGCTTTTCATTTTTAAATTTGCGTTAATATTGATAATACGACGACTCTATTTAGATGATCTCACGATTACAAGCGAGCATCCCGTTTTTCTTTTTCTTCTTCTGCCGGAGACATGGCTCCCTTGGGCCATTACTAGCTGCACTATCGTACGCTCTTTGGGAAGTGGAATTTCCATAAAAATATTCATTCACTAATAAACCGTGGTCGATTTTTTACATATGTTAATATAAACATATTTTCCGATGGAATGCACTATTGCGTAATATTAAAATCACATCCGTACTTTTATAACGCGTGTTATTGAAGATGAGACTATCATCGTATCGGGAGATGAATGAGATGCCAAAATAGGGAATTTAATCTTTATCTCAAACTTTACGATTGCTCGCTTTCTTAGAGTGGACATTCAAATATTTTACGTAGTATTTCAACTTATTTTGAAACCGGTTGCGTTCAAATACGCGTTACAGTTATGAGCTCGGGTCGCATCTTTTCAATGCATTACCCACGGGTCGGTTCAGGTTAATCAATATCAAGTCTAATCATAACGTGAAATTTTTACTTGACCGTATTTAATAGCGCGTAAAATTTTTGTGGTTTTCTGGATTTATTACTTCTTCCTGTTTCACTTTCTTGCTGTTATTTGCGCCATAGAGTCCATCTTCGAATTCTTCCAAGGCAAAAGCGCAGAGGTGTACAGAATAGTGTTTTCGTAATTTTGATGGTATTACAAGCTAAATTAGATCAAGAAGGGGGGTTTGGCTTCGTCACCAAAGTGTCTCTTTCTTTCAAAAGTTCGTCGGTCAAAATTATTTAAACGTCTTCGCTTTTGAAGCTAAAATCTCGGGGTTGTTTGCAAGTTTACACTCCTGATCGATGGCCACCTGAAAGGGAAGCCGGGAAGTGCACAGAACGGCAACGCTGTGCACAGAGGTCGACTTTTTTGAAAGTTTCATGAGAATACATAGAGGGACATTTTGGAGGATCATAAAATTTGGGACTCCTCAGTTTTTAGTTATTATCACTGTGCGTCTCCCACGATTATTTAAATTTCTTGTTCAATAGGCACTTATATCCCTTATTAATTTTCTAAATTTCCTTTTCTCGTGAGAGTGGACGTTAGGTACCAAACTACTGATAACAGCCTTTTTCATCATTTCCAAGTCGTCATGCTCTGGCCTTCCTTTAAGGCGGCCGTGTCTGATCACTCCTTGCGATTTTCAGAATCTGTCCGCTATATATGTATAGTTTGGAGGCCTGAAATACTCAAAATCTTCAAGTTTCTGTCTCCTTAAAAAATTTCAGATATATGACTCCGTTCTTCTCGTTTGATAATGGCAGTTGTGCCGAATTAAAACTATAGTTCGCGGGGCAATTTTGTATTTTTGCGGTTCTCATTTGATAATAAATAATACAGTCGATGCCGACTATAACGAGATTCAAGGGCCTGATACTTTTTCTCGCTTTACCCGGAAGCTCGCAGTAGACATACCCCGGTTATAACGAGATTCTCGTTATGTCCGGATATACCGAGAAGCTCGCTACATACGAAAATAGAGAAAAACTTACACAAATGCAGTAGAGAAAAACGAACGAGGGAGTTTGTACATATTTATTTCATAGGTAGAATTTATTTCGACAGCGTTGTCTCTAGGCCTCTCCTCATGTAAAACGTGAACATTCTCAGGTCGGAAAATGAATGTCCGGTTGCAAGAAGATGGACTGCAAATTATAATTATAAGGTTGAATGAATAGAAAGAACTCTTGTAGCTACGTTCATCTGTTCACAAGTGAAAAGCTGGAAAAACTTGTCAAAATAAAATGGCCCACCCATGAAATTCCCCGTTGCTATTGTAGCTCAAATGTCACAAGTCGACTGTTGATACTTGATGGTGCATCCGAAGCTTTCGAACTGTCTCCTTCCAGACAAGTTTTTGATAGAGGTGGAGGAGGAATGCTGATGGATGCGAGAAGATGTTTGAAAGAAGGAGAGGGGAAAAAAATCGAATCTTGGAGAAGGAGAAAAGTTTTCTCCGCGAGGCCAAAACAGACTAACCGGTGTTTCCAACATTCCATTCAAGGGTAACCAATCTTTGTATGATAAGAGATGTAATATTTTTGCGAGGATATACGCCCTAATTGATAAGGAAAAGCTCGTTAAGACCGGCATCACTCCTCGTAGTAACCGGTGTAATTTACATAGCCTGTATGGGTGAATTGCAAGGGACCACAGATTCTGCTCGCAATACCCGAAATCTCGTTTCAACCGGCCTCGTTATAGTCGGCATCGACTGTATTTCAATTATGGCAGGCTACCTTGTACAGGATTAAGTCTATGTGTTAGCGTGTAGCAGCCAGCAGAAAGCCGTAAGCCAAAAGCCAAATTCGACTAAGTTCTTACTGATGAGACAGACACTGAGAGCCAGCTCCATTCAAACCTTTATAAGCCAAAAAGCCAAAATAAGCCAAATTTTTTAAATATTTTTTTAGCTTTCCTGATTCTTACAAGATAGGAAAAAGCACTGCTTGAGTGTTCAAATTTCAAGTTCAATTTTTCCACTCTTTAGGCCAGACTGGCTTTGCCAAAGAATTGAGAAAAGATAGAAAAGATTGGTTCTGGTTCAGTTTAGCTGCTCAGCCGTTCAGCATAGGTGCCTGTAGATGAGTCATTCAATGAAGATGAATACAAACTGGAGAATAGGTATCTTTCACAATTATGACGAAGCCCCAATTCTCGTAATCGTTTCATCTGGACTCTTATTTGTTCATAACATTTGTCAGCCAAAAATTAGCTGAATTAAGCGAGCTGAATTGAACCAAGAGCCAGCCGAAGCTGAAATTTTTGGCTGCAATACACTGCTATATATGCTGATGACTGTCTTTTTTGAGTTCTAGTGATGTTACAGTACATTGATGACGTCACTGGGCGTCAAAAATTCAGAGTTGAAATGTAGGGATGTGTGTAAGACTTTCACACTTGGCGTTTGTTTACATTTTCCTTATCATACACGTAGTCATATTATCAAAATGAGAAAATTCAGATTGAAAAATTGACAAAATTCTTGGAAGTTTCGGGCAAATTTTCATTTTTGCTTCTTTACGGGATGGTAAAATGTAAATATAATCCACAAAATTACAAAAATTATTTGAAAATAAAAACTTGAATTTTTGTTCGACTACGAGTTTGATAACAAATCAGGCAAACACTATCCGCATTAAAAAACCGAAGTATGAAAGGCTTATAGCTAAGTCAAAGTTTTCAGCCATCGCCGTCAGCCGAGAAATTGTTGTTAGTTAGCTTTTAGGCAAGCTTTAATTAGTCAACAAAATTAACGCTGCTGTTAGCTAAATTTTTCTATTCAATTCTTTTCCTTACTCCTTATCCAATTTATTACGCTATGATGTTCTTAAATACAAAAAAATAATCTGGAAAATGAGTTTTTCTATTTCTTTAAATTGCTTCACAATTTGTTGTTTGATGACTGAATGCTGCTTGCTAGTGCTGCTGCTGCTGCAGAACTACAGGAGAAGTTACTGAACAAAGAACTCAGCTTACCAACTGTTACTGTCTACTGAGTACTGAGCGCACTGACAAATATAGCTCTTTGATTAAAAATACTTCTCTTCGAGGTGACAAGTCCAGTTTTTTTCATTTTTATTTGATCAATGATTGTACAATATTCACTTCAATGCCAGTAACTAAATTGAGTGTCCAAAAATATCTTTCAGATTTTATCATGCAGTATTACATTTACATCAAGCATCTCACATTTAATTCTCTTGACTAGACATTTTACCCAAGTTGGATATGATATCCGACACAGTTGGTCAATGACCTGTAAAATGATACCCATTAGTGACCCTTCACGAGAGAACATACGTCCGCGCCATCAAAGCAATCACGGAAATAGAGTTCGAGTATGCGCAGGGCTGCCCGTTCGTGAGCGCCAAACTGTGTTATCTTATCCATGACGTTCGAATTTTCTAAGTTTAGATTATTATTATCGCTTATCGCAGTCACATTTCACACTTTGGCGCGTTTTAGGCAGGCAACCCTGCGCATGCTCACACTATTTCCGTGATTGCTTTGATGGCACGGACGTATGTTCTCTCGTGAAAGGTCACTAATTGTTGTTTTTGCACTTTATCTGTTAGCTGATAGCCGAAGCCAATAAAATCAGAACGTTATAGTTCTTAGCCAAATTCTTAGCGGCTGAGCATCCTTGCTTGAATGCAGTATCCCTCAGCTACAGACTTGATATTCTATACCAGATCAATGCCTACATCCGAGGGCTCGGCATACTATTATCTTTCCACCTTGGCCAATGTCGCAATATATAGACGAAGCTTAGCCCATATACGCCAGTAAACGTATTATATTGGATGGGGCAAAATTAAGTTTCCTCGTTAGATGGTATTTTGCGGGAAATCTGTTTTAGGGCACTAACGCGAAATTAAGTGTACTTTTGGAATAAGCAAAAGTTGTATCTACAATCTGAGCCTGGACCGAACTTTCTAGGACTTTAACGACCGAAATATGCCAAAAATTGACCAATTTGCCGACATTCTCAGAGTAAGTGTTCAAGCAGTTCCTTATTTTGGAACTTTGTAGGGCCATTCAAATCTGCTGAATCAGCGGAATCGAGCAAAGTTTAAAAGCTCAGGCAATTTTTCATCTTTGAGAACTTCGGCATATTCGGCACATTCTGATCCATGGTTTGGCCCAGCGGTCTATGCTCAATTTGTATAGATAAAATTGAGGTACCACTTTTGCTTTCGCATCTTGGCGCTAGAACAGATCAAGCGCAAAATCCCATTACACAGTTAGCACATGATTTTTGCCCCACGCAATATTGTTGAAGGATCTCTGTCACAAAAAGTCGAGCTATTCACATTTTCTCATCGTTGTTTATTCATCTTCTTAAGTATCAGATGAAAATTGAATCTCTGCCCTATGATTGCTAGTGCATTCTCGAAAGATAAAATCCCTCTAAAATGTGTTGTAGATGCTCTGAGTTGAACGACATCCAATGCAAAACATTATAGTCGTATGTATCGAACCTGTTTTAGTTCAAATGTCGCATACCATTCCAAGGTCTTCTCCATCGGGGGCATCTACGATTTATAAATGTAGGCCTACGTATTACAAGATCGAGAAGTCCGTCATTCCATAATCCACCGTGATCCGCTATCGCTCTGTTATGAGTCAGCAGGGTAGCAATCTCGTCATTAATTAAAATTTTGAATGCGTGTCTTCCATTCCTCTATCTTGTACGCGTAAATTAATTCTATCATAGGTAAACCAGAACGCCTACGAGATTCCGACCGCAAGAGTGAAGCGTCAGAAACGATGAGAGATGAGCACGCTCGAGTTATCTCATGTCCACAAAGTGCACAGTAATAGACTCCTTTTAAATACAGGTAATAGTCCAAAGATGCGGTACTTTCACTATCGTAAGCGTTACATAGTTTGACCTACGTTGTGCGTTACAGTGCACTGTGAACCACGTGCATAAAATATTATTAACATTTGTCATTTAGGTTGGTGGTAATAATAAATATACCGGAGCGCTGCATAAATTTTATATAAAAGTGAAATAAATGCGGCAATTACGGGCGTATGGTACGTGGAAGCGATCTCATTATGCGGAAGTGTCGACCTACATTTACTTCGTTTTCACCTAATTTTTCCAAACATGTACGTTGTGTAAAACAACAAGATAGCTTCTTCTTTAACACACTAATAAAGTCGATGCATTCAAAAAGTCGATGAAAGGAAAGGGAATGTTTTGTGACCAGAGACAGACAAAACTTCCGAAAAAGTTTCAATTCTTCGATCTGGGAGGTGATGTTAGTGCAAAAACTCGGGTTGTTTTGACCGACGGCGGGCATTAACATTATTTAGATAATGTATTTTCGTTTCTCTAGGAAGCGCTGACTGAGCATCGAATGCAAATTACGAAATTGCTTTCCAAAAAGGCTGAATAGGCAATAAACTTTCATCACATATCTATTTGTATCGTATGCCATTCTAAGCATTGTAAATAAATAGTAGGTATTGAAGTTTCCATATTAAGTCTCCTACGCTAATTTCATATTACGATCTTACGTGTTTACTCATGGTGCTGAAGGTAAACTTACTCCTCTAATCTCTCAAAATTACTTCACTGCAAACATAACGCAATAACAGCAAAATGGTTCCTTTCAATTTTATTTTCACCCTGTTATAGCTACCCAATAATATATGAAATTTTTTCGACGCTTTCACCAAGTTTGGACGTCAGAGTTATCTTTGCCAAGAATAGAATCAATTCACAATCGATTGACAGTTGTTTACGTACAGATTGACAGTCTAGAACTTCCTCCCTTTATTGTTTTCTTAATTTGACGCTCGAGAACTCTCCCAGCCTCAAACTTATCATATCATCCAAAGTGATTCCAAAAATAAGCCTTCATAATTTCACAGACCAGAAAATACAATTGAAGCCTTCATAAAGAAAGGAGTCTAAGTCCATCCACAAAATTATTGCGTAGGAATGTATTTTCCATTACTATGAGAATTTTATCCGTGGATGCCATAAAAATAGAAAAAGAAAATAAGTTGGCTCTCACATCCACTTTATTTTTCAAAACAAAACACGACGTTCATCTTCAGGTGAATTGAATCGTAACTGAATGTAAGAGGCAACTTGTTTTCTTTTTCTTTATTTATATTTTCCATTATTTTGGGACATCAAATTTTTTGCGGATAGTATCTCTTTCATGATCGTCAATGTGACGACATTAAAGTAAAAAAAAAATTCTCATTTGTAGGGACCGTGGTAGGGACTAAAATGGAAAATACATTCCTACGCAATAATTTTGCGGATGGCACTTAAGACTCCTTTCTTTGTCAAGGCTTCTATTTTTCTAAAATTCTGAGTAATTTATCTCTGGAGTACTTTCCTAAGATTTGCTTTTTAAAGGCATTTCTATATAAATCGTCGACGATAAATACTTTTTCATCGATCCCCCGCTTCTTCTCAAGCTTGAATTCGTCAAGAAATTTTCACACTTCTTTTTTTGTGAATGTACGTATCCGCAACTGAATTACGCCCAGGTGTAAAGGCAGTAATTACGGATATCTTATTTTTCTACTGGTTTATAAATTTTTATAAACTCTTAACTAATCATTCAAACAACTAAAGAATGAAAGCTTCTCATAGCTTCGCCTATATGTTCAGTATACTTGGGTCAGTTCCTTAAGTGAAGTGAAAATACAAAAAATTTTTGAAATTAAAATTTTTTCCTCTCAATCTGAAATTCCTTAAAAACAGCATCGTAGCTTTAATTTTTATTCGTCACAATTCTGGAATCTGAACAATGTACGTAATATTTACGCAATACAGGTAGATTACGTAACTTTCTGAGCGGAATATATTTATTGTGAGAAATAATATATAGAGTACCAAGCATTGTTTATGGATAGAAGTGAAGAACAGGCGTGAACGAGAGACAGACAGAGGGGAAAGAAAGTAAGAAAGAGTGGACTTGGCGTCGGAAGAGAAGAGAATCGACTTTATTCTTTGTATCGAATCTTGTAAAGCTGTTGCACTCTTGATAAAGTACTGGACTCTTAGCGTAGCTGAATTAATTGATTCAAGACCCATCACTTACTTCAGTGCAATTTAAAATAAGGCCCATAGGTAACTGTTGAAAACTTTACATTTTCGTTTCGTTGGAAGATTTTTCGAATTACGTGTATAGTGATTGAAATTCGACAAGACATCTCATTGGGGCTATGAGTAGCAACTTCTCACTTCGTGTTTCTAATTTGAACAAAACTTCACACCCCTGTGCAATGGCGCCGACATTTAAAAATATTGGTAGAGAGGAAAAATTGTTTAAAAAGATAAAATAATACAAAGAATTTACTTTAACCGGCCACGTTTTCCGCTTAATTTGAGAGCGATTTTTTTATTCAACATTTTTCATAGCTTCTGCATTTGACCAAATTAATAGGGCAAAAATTGTCATCTCTCGTTCCTCGAAGTCGGGGCTTGAACGTGCGTGTAGTAAAATTTCATTAAACCGCTCGATACCAATGCACATTTCAGTATAGAACTTTAAGAAACCCACATTTAAATTTACGAGTGCGGGAAGTGTGTTTGCGACTCCATGATGTGCAAAGAAATCGCCTCAAAAATCACTTTACTCGTTTCCACGATTTCGTACAATGTAATGCTCTCACAAATACGACTCATAACTGTGAAAAAACTGCTTTTTACCAGAATGAAGCCGGAAGCAAACTGAATCATTTCTCACTTTAAATTCTTATACTGTCCCTTTATAAGACTGGAGAATACACCTAATGAAACTCTAGGGTAATGTACGAATACTGTTTCTATACGTAAAAGAAAGAATGTGCCTGTGCCTTACAGTCCTCTTCTCAATTTTGTATCTAGGGTGAATCACATGTAGGACTTGCTAAGTACAAATATTTGCAATACTGTCCATTTTTTCACCTTACAAAAATCGGGGGTGCCGTGAAGCCACTTTTTTGAAGACAATTCTTCGTAGGAAATTTGGGGGGGGGGGCGGTTTTTTTCTTTGTTCTCGTAACATTATAGGGGGGGTTTCGTCTTTTTTTTTTTTTTTTTTTAGCGGGGAACCCGCTATCCATTTTGTTAGGAGATTACATCCTCAGAAAACGTCCGCGTCCGCGAAGTTAGTAACCTAAGGTTAGGTTAGGTTACGGGGCGAGTCTCGAGCTATATATGATAGGAGGGGGACTTAGAAGAATTTCGAGTCTCGAGCTTTATATGAAAGGAGGGGGACTTAGAAGAATTTCAAGTCTCGAGCTATATATAATAGGGGGGGGGGACTTGGAAGAATTTTGACTTTCGAGCTACCGTCCGCCGTCCAACCAAAAACTTAAAAAAATTTTGAGACTCGAGCTATATATGATAGGAGGGAGACTTAGAAGAATTTCGAGTCTTGAGCTATATATGATAGAAGGTTCGTAGGAAATTTGGGGGGGCGGTTTTTTCCTTTGTTCTCGTAACATTATAGGGGGTGGGGGGGTTCTTCTTCTTTTTTTTTTTTTTTTTTTTGCATCTCAAAATTTTTTTTTTGGGGGGGCGAAATCTTCGTAAGCTTAGGGGGATCACGGCACCCCTGAAAATCGTACGTCCACCGAGCCCTAATTTTGAAAATTGACAGTACAAGTTGACGAGTACTACAGATCATTCCTACCGCACTCCGTGAAGAATATTTTCAAGAACTCTCACCAGCTTTTGGAGATGATCGAGAAAAGTTCATATCAGAAACCAATCTGTACCTAATAAATAACGAATAGTAATCGTATTTAGATATTAGATGCAATATTTATACTTGTATCTCTATTAATATACGATTTAGTTGTCCCACAAGAAAACCTGCCTTTAACTCGTTTGAACGAATTATATTCCAAAATATCATTGAATACCGGTCGTACAATGAGATGAGCTGCTTGTTGGAGAGAAATTTGCTGGCAACGGAAAAACCCTATTGATTATCTTCCACTTTTGAGATTTTGCACTTCTAAGTATCGATTGTCCTCGAAAAATTACTTTGTAATAAAGGTATATGAAAATCGCATTCTTGGAGTACAATAATTTAAGGCGCGTAAACTTTCATTTTCCATCCTCTTCCTCACTCGTTGCGAAATAAAGATGCTACACTATCGGAATGCCCATCCGAAGCAATGAATTTGTACTGTTAAGCGAGAGTGGCTGAGAGGAGACGGTGCGTACTTGAAATGTCGTTATTCTCCTTGGACGACGAAATTTTTTCTCGATTTCATTTCATCATTGTATATATACAACTTATAAGCGGAAAGATTATCTTACCGTTAAACGGGGCATTTTCCATACGTTCTTTGGCCGGCGTCTGGCAACGTATCGGCAACTATAGAATATATTCACTAAAAACTTATTTTTTAAAAAATAAGTTATAATAAACCAATATTATTTTATCGATAAAACACGAAATTCCAAAAATCGTCAGTTATTACGATGTCAAAATTGAAGGGAAGAGGCACAAAAACGCGTCGCGATGCGCCACCGCGAAATGAACAACGCACTTGGTCGAATTCAACCGATCGGCTTGCCCGTATCCATGTTCGATGATGGAATCGACGCAAGTTATACGACGACGAAAAAAAAAGATACTCTTCTTATTTTTTTCTCCTCCACGCAGCGGGCAGAGAAAGAGAATATCAAAAAAGAAAACAAAACCGCATGGAAAGTGAGTTTACGATACGAACTTACGTACACGAGCGTCGGAACTTCGTTATATAGTTTTCGATTATTTACCACCACTCTTTCAAGGCCGCACGTACAGCCGACGCTCCGGTCGCTTCTCCGGCGAAGGCGCTCCAGACAGGGGTATAGTCGATCTCTTCCTCGCAACGTCGTTGCGGTAATCGTCGCTTTCTTTGCCGGGGCCAGCTCTGTACCGGACACCCGCAGTTCCCGTTACCACCACGCCGCTCCTTTACGTCTATTTCGCGTGCCGATACCGGCAAAAACGTGTTACAGGTATTATTAAACTCGCTTCTCGCACGTTGTTTCCCAGTCACCTTGTGCGGAACCAAATCGGATATCTTCGACAGTCACAACCTCTGCTTTTGGTTCGAGCCGCCGAAACGGGAAGGTGGATTGCGAGTTTTGAAAAATAGTATTTACCTTATAATCGATGAATAATGTCATCAGTTGTCTACACAATAAATCCAGGAGTATATGAACCAGTTATAATGCAAGTTGAATCGTTCAGGTATTAGCTGGTGGCGATTTTAGTTACGAGAGGTAAAATAATGCTGTCGCTATGAGCGTAATACCATCATCCAGTACGTTTATGTAAAAATAATCACGTAACTGTACGCGCGGAGGGAAGTAAATGTCCAACTCGTAGAGGAGAATACTTGGACCATTCTTTGACCCACGTTGCAACGCAGAAGCAGGATATGTTTCGCGACGTCAGATCTCTGAGATGGTCGTTTCGTCGTTTCGCGCGCATCAAAAACTTTTAATTGAATGTACATCAAGTAGTAAACACTAAATTTCTTTTCTTTTGATTTTATTACACCTCTAGAGATACCTACAGCAAGACGTGAAGAAGAGAGTTGTCGCCTTTGTCTTCACTCATATAGACTCAGTATGCGGTTACCAAACGTTCTCTACATCGATAATGTATGGATCAACAAATTGGTAAAGAGACTGGAGCAGTCGGCGATGGCCTGCGTGATCGATGACGAACGTTGTTTTTATCATTCTCGGTTTCTCGACGTTACCTACGCTACAAAGTATCAAAAGTCGAGTACCTATGTGATCCAAAGATTGACACCGATTTACCATGTGTGGCTGGCTCTAATTGTAACGTCGATTGAGAAGAAAATTCTCACCAAAGATCAAGAGTGAAAATTCAGAAAACAATCAGTCCGACGAATGATTCATGAAAACCATACGATTGACAACTTTCTAGATACCTTTTCAAAATACCACGTTTCAATCAACAGAAGAAACTCTCTTCATTTAAATACATCCTACAGTTACGTATTCACTATATATTTATCACATGAGAGCGTTTTTGCAAAATTCCGAAAGTGAGCTAAAAATCCGTGATAGGGAGGATATTCCGATACCAATCCGGTGACTCCCCGTGATGATAAATCTGGAGCTGGGATATGAGCTGTGTGGAGCGCCATCAAAAATTGGTACTCGAAGGTGACACAGTTCCATACAAGATGAGCCGCCCCTCCTCACCTCAATCGTCTATTTTCCAGTCACTCAAAATATTCATCATTCATGTCCGAACAGGTGCCCACTGCTTCTCTTCAAACTACATTCAGATAGCCGAAACCTCGTCACGATACCATGAGTTTCATCTACCCACAACTGACCTTTCCAAAAACAAAGAACTGCAAAATTTTTCACATGATCTATGTCTCAAAATCATTTTCACCTAAATAAGGCCTGTACCCAAGGGTGGGGCGTTACTGATATCATAAAATTCTTCCCTTAGCCAAAAATTCAATTTAAAAAAATTATCACTTCGCTGAATGTTATCCTCCACAAATCGGTAGTAGGCAATTTTCTGTCGATAGCTTCTAAGATTAGAACGTCAATCTGAATACGTGAGTAAGCTAGAGTGCAAGATTCAATTTCTTATTGACCACAACCGAACTTTGAATTGTCATGGATGCTAGCATGAAAACCAATAGAGGATATTCGTTGAACGATGACCTTTCAACAGGACCAGTAGTTCAGCCTCACTTAATCTCTACACTAATGCGCTATCGTATGAAAAGACACGTCATGAACGAAGACATTAGTAGCATATACGGTTCATCCCGATGACACTCGATATCAGAGAATCCTCAGGGGAGAAATAAATACTCACGAATTGTTGAGATTTACTGTCGGTCTCATGTTTCCACTGGACGAGGGAAAAATTGTTTCTAGGGTACCTAGTGAAATAAATAGAGATCATATTTCCTGTCTGTCCAAACTGAACTCTGCCCCCTTCCTAATCCTGAAATGCCTTCAGTATCCTGAAGCCATGCAGTCAACTAGGCTCAAGGCTTTTTTGGCAGGCTCATTGGCTCTGCTTGCTCACCTTTTCCTGTGTTGCGTATCACGCCTAGTAGTATGTCAAGCCTAGTAGTATGTCAAGTCTAGTGTAGAGGAAGAAGGTGTCGCCATTCTCATGTACAAGATGTCGAGCCTAGTATATCCTAGAATAGTTGAGTTGAGAACAAATACAATACGTAGCTGTTACATGTTGTATTTCTCTTCAACTTAATCAAATGGCTCGTACTTACAAAGAGAACACTCGAAAAAATAACCTAGTATATTGTATGCCAAACCTAGTAAAGAGGAAGGAGGTGTTACCATCCTCATTGGGAGGAGGGCCTCGCAAAATCAAAAATTTTTCCAAAATCTGAGAGGTGCAGATTCAAATTTTGTCCTGGGATTTTGAATTAGGTTAGGGAAGGAACATGTCAACAATTAGGAGGCTAAGCTCTTTATAATCTGCTTCATCTCTTTTTCGTTTTCCTCCTTGGAAACGCATGTTCAGCCAACAAAAATATTCTAAGAGGACCTAGACAACGTAACCTAACTCAACTTAGGCTGTTGACGTCACCAGTTGATGACGTCATCAAAGTCGGACGAGGACGTCTCCTGAGGAGGCCCCCTTTTTATGTAGCTTAACCTAACCTAACTTAAGTTGATGACGTCACAAGTCCGACGCGAACGTTTTCTAAGGATGTACCCTCCCCAAACAAAACAGATAGCGGGTTCCCCGCAAAAAAAAAAGGTTTGAAGAATTCTGTCCTCCAAACTCTCATGAGTCTCCTACTACAAATTGACTCTGGCTACCTTGAACTACACATAAAATCCCACCACCTCTTCTGGCTACTTTGCACCAAAATGGTAGAAGTAGAATGCATTTACAAACATTTCTTAAGATCTGCATGTCCTAACAAAAGACAGACTGTAAATGGGATAATTATACTCCTTCATATCTACATCGGTCTCTAATCCAACTTGTATTGGACCCCGGCTCATCTTGTTATGGAACTGTGTCACCTTCGAGTACCAATAATTTTTGATAGCGCTCCACATAGCCCATATCCCAACTCTAAGTTCATTCACGTGGAGTCACCGGGTTGATACCAGAATATCCTCCCTATCACGGATTTTTAGCTCATTTTCGAAATAATGCAAAAACGCTCTATTTTCGGAGTCTTTCCGCGCTCATATTTTGAACTGTAATTTGTCAATACGATTAAATTTTGATTTGAGACTGGAATTTTGGAAGTTATAATTCTATTTATATTCTTCGTATATAAGTAAATTATAAACGTCCTCAGTTTTAGATTATTAATTTACAAGCTGAAGAAAAAAACAACATTAATACGCCCGCACTCACACGTTGCTCTTTTCCGAAACCAGCTCTGTGACATTGCCCTTTTCTTACTCATGTACAGGCCACACACAAACAAAGTGTACTTGCTTAGTCGTTTTGAATATCGGTAAGCAGCATTGTAACGGAAATATAGGTCAACAATACAAATAACTATTCCTGTATTTCAATTAACATTTTGGTTTCTTGTATATTATCTTGGTTTGAAAATATCAATTCGATATTGAGACCAGTGAGGAAGGCACACCACGACATCTCTGGATCCAAAGTCAAGGTCGTAGGGAACTTTCATCGGATTATTCACTTTAGCAACAAATTTTCACAAAAACTAGCGTTTAGACCGAATGAGCGACAGTTCTTAAAGGTTATCGACATCAAGCTGATGCAGGTAGTTGATTTATAGGAATTTGTGGAGCCGTACGCGGCTGTGCGGGAGGAAACATTTTTCTACAAAACTGGAGGTGAGTATCCATTAAATGGCACAGATTTAATAGTGTGAGAGCTGTAATTTGCGTAACTTGAGAACTTCCTTATTGTTTAAGTATTTGTAAATTACGTAAAAATGAAACGTTACAGATTTCTTCCATTTAGACAGTATTGTAAGTGCTTACATACCTATACATTTTTACGATTTCAATTCGAAATGAAATTTCCATCCAGGCGTCAAATGATGGTCGCTAATCTACTTATTTGCAATCACCGCACATGAAATATTTACGATTTTATAAATACTAATGGCAACTAATGATTACTGTTAGATTAAAAAAAAAGAACATAATTTTGAGTGTACATGAAATTGTTAAATACCTAATTATAGTGATGAGGAGAGTATCATTCATTTTCGTATTTCATTGTCGTAGGTTAAGCCTTACAATATTATTTGAATGAGACAAAAAAAACTTCTCAAAAGTATAATTCGAGGACATTATGTCTAAATCAATTAAAAAGTCTGACGCCAATATAGCATTTTTACGAAAAAATGTTAGGTACTTTATGTAGAAAACTTTTAGCCGTGAAGACCAAAATCGATGGAGAAAATAAATACGATTCCTCAATAAAACTGGAGATTGGAAAATTCTTGCATTTTCTGCACTCTACACCATTCATACCTGAGAGTCAATTACGTCCATTCCACAGCCTTTTCCGCCATCCACCGTATGGTAAAATCTATGGTTGAAAAATGGCCAAGTCTCCTTTTACCATATAAAGACTGAAAGTCAAAATTTTTCCAAGTTCCTTCCTGTAATATGTAGCTCGATATTCGAAATTTCCCCAAATCCAACTTCTTTTATGGTTTAAATGTTCGGGACACCAATTTTTGACAATATCGAAACCAGGTTCTCTGAATCCCACGCTTCTATGAAGCTAGCGCCTATCAAGAGACCTAGCGGGAGGGGCTTAGGTTCCGAGAAGATAGCCATTTTAATGTCTTTGGGCTGGAGGTCAGTCCAAATTTTGAGAGACGCCTACGTCGTCATCAATGACCTTCACCTAATTAAGGAATTGGAAAATTTTACCCGGGCAGAGTATGATGTCATCAGAAATCTTGACCTACTTTGGAGGCATAAAAAAATGCTAATCTTCGCTCCTTTATGTTAACCTGTAACATACTAGACTCAACTAGGCTAAAAGCGTTAAGGAGCGAACAAGTGGATCGAGAGCCCGTCAGCTACTTTGGCCATCATACTCGTAATATGCAGTAAGCTGAGCTAAAAGCATAGCCTAACGTACAGCACAGGCTTATACTAGGCTAAGAAAAACCGGAGGAAAAGTGGAGGAGCAGAAAGAGTGCCCCCGCCAACTAGATACACAGCTATTACGCATTAATTATACAAGAATTAAACCAGCCAGGCACAGCATAGCCCTGGAAACGCCCCGAAGACAAATACATGTATGATTTACACATAATGCCGGTGTATATAGCCTGAAAGATAGCCCCTTTGAGTAACTAGATACGCAATGCGTCTTACACCAATTTACTCAGCCCCTTCGATGAGCCAGATATGCAATGCTTCAAACACCATAAGACTCGAAACATCCTTCTAAGGTATTCTAGGTTCTCCTCCGATCATTTATAGCTCGGAGGTCGAATCATATTTAGCTTGGACGTCGGAATTTTTTCAAGTCCTCCTCCTATTACTTTTAGCTCCAAAGTCCGGGTCTGTGACGTCACAATTTGATGACGTCATAGATTTGGGATCCCATGTGCTCCATAAAACAGGTTCCCTACCACCCCACGTTCAATTCTGTTGAAGAACCCATGAGTTTTTCTATGTCCCCTTCCTATCGTATATAGCTCGAAGGTCGACATTTTTAACAAGGAACCTGTTCCTGTGGGGGTCTTTTTGAGAAATTCACCGCGCGCCGTTTACCGTGCGTCATGCGCCGTCCGGCGAAAAACTTATGAAATTTCCACTCTCGAAAATTTCGACTCTCGAGCTGTATATTTCGAAGTCCCTAAAATAGGTCAAGGTCACTGATGACGTCCTATTTTATACTAGGCTTATAATAAGTTTGGGCCTCCTTTAATTCTCAATATCAAAATCAATTTGACTGATCATATATAGCTCCAAGAACCAATTCTGTGACATCACAATTTGATGACGTCATAGGTCAGGCTTGTGAAGTCCCAATCTGATGACATCATATATTTCTTCTATATAAAATATGTAAGTCTTACGTCACAAGATCAAAAAAGTGTACAGTTTTCAGTGAGGATGCTTAGTTGAGACGAATCTTCTAGCCATTAGCCGTTAGCCGACGGATTTTGGTCAAAATTAGCGAGCTGTTGGCTAGCCAATGAAATGAAGTTAGCTTTTAGCCAAGCTTTAACCGCTGAAATTGGCCCTGCAGATGGCTAATTTTTTTCCGTCAATTTTTTTTCTTTATTCCTCATCCAGTTACGCCTTAATAGTCTCAAATAAACCAAAGAACCACTTCATATTCGAGCGACAAAGAAATAATCTGTGAAAGAGTTTTTCTTTTATGGTAAAACTGTAAAAGGAGACTATTAATTTCTTTAGATTACTTCAAAACTGACTGCTTGATGGCTGAATGGCTGTCAGCTAGTGCTACTGCTGGAGGAATTGTTAAACAAATATTTCACTAGTGAGTATACTGAGCACTGATAACAGTTCTTTGAAAAAGAATCTTCTGTTCAAGATGTCAAGTCAATTTTTTCTTTTCATTCTTGTTTGATCAATGATTATTATCCAATATTCATTCCATTGTCAATGACTAATTCTGAGTAAGTCAAATATATCTTTCAGATTTTATTACTTAGTATTTACTTTTACCGCAAACATCTCACAATTTATTCTCTTGACTAGACATTTTACCTCAATTGGACATAATATCTGATACAGTTGATTAAAAACCTGTAAAATAATACCCAATATTGTTGTTTTTGCTCTTTGTCTGATATAGTTAGCCGTTAGTTGATGGCCAAATCCAATCAGTTTGAAAGGTTAGTTTTCAGCTTATGCGATTGGGCAAGCATCAATGTCACGGAGTGATAACGTCATCAAGTTTCTGAAACAAAAAATGTAACGCTCAGCCCGATATTTGGCATACTACAGATAATGTTGGAAAAGGGGCTACACTAGGCTGGGTCACAGTATGCAGTATGTCTGTATAAAAATGATGTTAGAGGGAAGCTAAACAAGGCTAAGAGGTGAGAGCTGGACAGGCTAAAAACGGGAAACTAAGCTGGTCTACATTATATCAGCATGGAAATACTATTGAAGGTGTGGATACTAGAGGTGTGGGTTATGTATTAGGTCAAACTAGGTTATGCTTTTTCTCCTGTTTCAGCGCGTAGGTCCATGTCACCAGCCCCCCCTCTTCTGATTTTGGGGTCCAAACCTATATGAGTCGTTTGTACTGCGTTAGTACTGGATTGTATTGATTTCAAATCGTTTGTACTGCCCCCACCCCCATAGATCGTCTGGGGGGCTGGGTACATGCATCCCCCCCCCATTCTGAATTTTGGACTGAAATTATGCTGCATCGTTTGTACTACGTTAGTAGGGGATAGTATTGACAGAAATTCGTTTGTACTGCCCCCACCCCCAAAGATATAACGTAGAAGTCGATTAGGGGTCCTTGAACCACCCCCTTGCTATTATGAAGTTGAGTATGTATTCAATCGTTTGTACTACGTTAGTACTACATGAAAATTACATAAGTTCCTTTGTATCTTCCTCAGATCACTTCCACCGCCTCATCATTGAGATATTGCCTTATGGGAGGAGGCTGTGTACATGAATACGCCCCGATTGAGTTACGGGATGAAAACTAGGATGTATTGTTTATATTACGTTAATCAAGCGAATTTTACTGACCAGAATTTTTTTCTCCTGCCCCCTCATCCCCCAGGTATGGGATGAAACATGGGGGGGAGGAGGTGGAGATCACTCTGGAAAAAGGACTCAACAGTATAAAAAAAGTCATTGCTTGTACCTAGCTGTAAATCGAACGTAGTCCAAGAACAGAGTAGCATAATTACATTACATTATTGTCGAAGTCGAACATTCCAATCCTTTGAAAACGGAACCTGAAGACCGACAACGATCGTGTCTCCTTCCTTCTTCTTTGCTTCTAAACGAAGTCTTTTCGTTAACAATAATTTTGTACAGTATTGAATAAATAATATACTTTTATTGCCGTTTTGTGCGTTCCTTACAACATAATATTTTATTGTCAAAAGAAGGGATACAAAAGTGAGGGAATACAAATTAGATCACGACACCGCGCACTAGTTTACACAGCTAATAGCTTTTGTATTATACTATACGCATCTTTTCACTCATTAATTATGACGTATCCAGAGAGGAAAACTAAATTCACATACGAAAGAAAGTAATTCCTGTACGCCTGATTAGTGTTCATCCCAAGACTTGGTTTCAAGTCTTCCTATCATAGACTGTCGAAGTGAAGCAAAGATATTTAGGAAGAAAAAAAAATTAGTGATGGCACGACAAGGTGTCCGTTGAGACTCTTTTACTATCATGTCTTTTCGCACATCGATACAAAAGATAGCACCAAAAAATTTTCCTTGTTGAACAGAATCGACTCTCGTCTAAAATTGCGTTAGATAGAACAAGAGAATTGAGCAAGATTTGAGCAATTTTCTTCATTTTGGAGCTTTGTAATGTCATTTTGGTATTTTTTCGGACTCTGCGCTAAAGTTCACTGAGGAATTGAGAAAAATTTTGAACATTAGGAAAGGTTTCAATTTAAGTGACTTTGACCTTCTTCAGGCCAATTCACACCCTGTAGTGGGGAGGGTCTGAGACCAACACTCGATAGTACTGACAGAGTCAAATAATTGAGCCATCGTTGAACCACTTATCACCGAAGGAGATGATTTGGCTATTCCAGAGTGATCTCCACCTCCTCCCCCCATGTTTCATCCCATACCTGGGGGATGAGGGGGCAGGAGAAAAACATTCTGGTCAGTAAAATTCGCTTGATTAACGTAATATAAACAATACATCCTAGTTTTCATCCCGTAACTCAATCTGGGCGTATTCATGTACACAGCCTCCTCCCATAAGGCAATATCTCAATGCTGAGGCGGTGGAAGTGATCTGAGGAAGACACAAAGGAACTTATGTAATTTTCATGTAGTACTAACGTAGTACAAACGATTGAATACATACTCAACTTCATAATAGCAAGGGGGTGGTTCAAGGACCCCTAATCGACTTCTACGTTATATCTTTGGGGGTGGGGGCAGTACAAACGAATTTCTGTCAATACTATCCCCTACTAACGTAGTACAAACGATGCAGCATAATTTCAGTCCAAAATTCAGAATGGGGGGGGGGATGCATGTACCCAGCCCTCCCATAAGGCAATATCTCAATGCTGAGGCGGTGGAAGTGATCTGAGGAAGATACAAAGTAATTTATATGATTTTCATGTAGTACTAACGTAGTACAAACGATTGAATACATTCTCAACTTCATAATAGCAAGGGGGTGGTTCAAGGACCCCTAATTGACTTCTTCATCATATCTTTGGGGCGGGGGCAGTACAAACGAATTTTTGTCAATACTATCCCCTACTAACGTAGTACAAACGGTGCAGCATAATTTCAGTCCAAAATTCAGAATGGGGGGGGGATGCATGTACCCAGCCCCCCAGAAGATCTATGGGGGCGGGGGCAGTACAAACGATTTGAAATCAATACAATCCAGTACTAACGCAGTACAAACGACTCATATAGGTTTGGACCCCAAAATCAGAAGGGGGGCTGGTGACATGGACCTTCAGCGCGTTCAGTGTATCATTGCTCGAGCGTTGCGTTTATGCGGATAATTCAAGTGAACCAATCACAGAATTTCTCTGATGGTATCTGAAAACCAATCGAAAACAATTTTCCGCTTGTATCTGTATAATATAGATAGAGCTCGAGGTTCAGAATTTCTCCATATTTTACTATTCATACAATCATACATCGTGTATATAGGTCGGAAGTGATAATTTTTCCAGGTCCCTAAATTAGGTTGAGGCCCCTCCCCCTCAGATAATTACGATTAACTTCAAGTAGTCCGAAATATGAGTCATGTAGAAGAAGACTACATTCTACTTATTTTAAAGTTGGAATAAAAAAAAACTCAAAAAGATTTTTTACATAGGAAAAAAACTTGAAGAGTTCTCCTTCTACTTTTCTTGTAGTCTCGGCCGCGTGCGGAGGAGAGTGCGAAAAGTGATCTACATTCTTCTTTCTTTTCGCACGCTGAATCTCTTGATAAAATCAGTTCTGGTTGGTTCCATTACATTGGCAATGGCATTAAGTTACTCTGTATCGTACAAAGCTATACGTACGGAGTATTACGTTTTGTTCACTCGATTACGTCTACGATTAAACTTTTCTCCTATATCCATGAACGCTTTATTACAATACGAAAAAATTCCGAGGTTATGGTTTACTATGCGTATATACCCGTATCCACAATATTATGAAAACATACACGCAATTAGACGACTTTCATGCTTACGTTTAGATCATCGTCTATAAACTAAACTGGTCATTCGAAATTTCTGGAAGATAGTATACACCCTTGTCTTGTCTCGTTATGTCATCGACAGCGCAGACGGAGATGGCTATATAGTTGGACCAACCGATAAGTGAGCGAAAGAGTGAGAGAGAGCAGCGCCAAACAAGTACTATACATACAATAGAAAGTCCGGCAAAATGCAGAATTACAACCGATGACCATAGAGTCGAATGGGTATTTTTTTTCAAACTGATAATCACACGACCTGTGGGCAGTGAATCAACGAGTACCTGCTTAATGTTACGTAAATTTAATAATAATGCAGTCCGAGGTCATGTTGAAACTATCCGCCTTTTCTCTCTCTCTCTTTCTCTTATATACTCTCGCTTCTCGTTCATTTTTATGGGAAGTCGGAAGAGAACCAGAAGCGGGATGCGTTCCGTAGGATGCAGGAAGACTGGATTTAGAACCAGCGAGAATAAGCTGCCGACGAGTTGACCAAGATTATCGTGACTTGAACATTGGCTGTGAAAGTAGCGTGTAAATACATATGTGCGTAAACATGAAGCCGACGATACGTTGCCTACGCGCCAATAGACAGGCGTCAGAATTCGTTTGAGATATTTGTCATCGCTATCATTAGCATAAAAGCTAGGGACGATGATTTGCATGCAGAAGAGATATACAATGCCTGAAATTTGATTCGGCTCAAAGACGAAGTGTTCTAACTTTTAATGTAAACTTATACAATCATAATGTTTTATAGTGCGGGTCATTATTTTTCTTTACAATGATTAGATACCACGGCTGGAAGGAATATAATGACAAGGTACTATGGTGGTACCTGCCACTACTCAAAATCATAAAATTATTTGTTTGTCGAATCAGTGACCGCGTGGAGGAAACGAAAAATGTTGTGTCTTTCAAGTAACATATGCGAACAATTGTAAGAGCCATACTTTGGAGAGGCATCATCAGCGTCCGAATAGTTTACCGTCTTCTAAAAGGACGCTAGCGGCGTATCACGTAATCATTAATATAACGCGCGCGAATTGGACGTACCTCGTGTGCTTGTTGCACGAATGCAACCTGTAACCGGAAGAAAGGATACTACGCGTACCTTACCTCAGTCGTATTTTCCTTTTTTTTTTTTTCTTTCTCTCTTAAACGAAATACAAGATTGATAATTGTGTCTAGCGCCACCCCTTAGTCGATTATATAAACTAACGTTCACGAGATATGGACTCACACCTGAAACAAGTATTAGGACTTTATAAATTGAGCCTTCTGACTACTATCGGAAGTTATTTTCGGTATAAGTAACATACGACGATTGAATCTATTGCGTAATTTTTCTAGGTACTTCAAGAACCTTCTCCTGCTGACCACGTGATCAATGGTACATTCTCCCACTCTCTCGAAAGAAGCATTTTGATCACTAATTAGTGTCATATTCCTCTCTTCTGCGTCCTAGCAAAAAAAAAACACTGGGCCTAATTACCTATAATTGAAGACCAAAAGCATGAACATATTATACTTCCATTATTCAATTTCTCGCGCCCACTCTTAATAGCAACGATTCTCAAACTCGAGGATAGTTTTGAAAATGAGATTGGATCCGGCTTCTCCATATATCAGTAGACTACCAAATCCACCGTAGTTCGTGAAGATAATCCCATCACCCAAACTGTCATCGAGGACTCTGCATTACAAACACTCATCAAAATGTACCGTGAGCAATACGAACACTAAAACTCATTAAATTATTTGATAACAATAATATCATTCCGAACTTTATTTCTAGTTTTAACAAACATAACGTGGTTAAAACTGACTAGCAGGCATTTTAGGTGACGAACCACCTACAGTATCTCCCTTTTAACTCCACGAAAACCGAAAAAATATTGTAGAGTGTATGCGAAAATTCGAAATATTTCTCTTTAAAGCAAACTAATATTTTTTGTGTCAAGATGTGAGCAAATTAAGACACCTGTTCACGCACAAGTGATAAACATATAGCTAAGAGTTTTCGCGGACTTATGCAGTAGAAATATTTTCAATCCTCGGTGTCTCTCAATTCTAGAATTTAAGTTGTAATTACAACCTTAATCATCCTCACCTATTCTAAATGTTTTTACTCATCATTTAATTTACTCTATATTATGTCACTGAGAAGATGTCTTCTGAAACTTTTCTTTCAATACTGCTAGTTTTCTTAATGGTTTTGGTCAATCGGATCGAGGGGCCAAGTTCCACAAACAAAAAGTATGTGAATATTTCGTTCATGAAGAAATCAAATTTAACAGTGATTTTTCATTTTATCAATCTTTATTTCTTTCTGAAGAAGCATCTAGGTACAGCAGATAAATAGGATAGTTGACGGTGAGAAGAGCGATGCTCAGAAAGAAGGTACTATCATCATGAAAAAGAAAAATTACAAAATTCATGACTTCCCCAACATAATAAGAAAAACGATGGAAAAAAATTAGATGACAATTGGCGAAAGTTACATATCTTAGCCTATCTTATCTTCCCACTAGGTATTAGAGGACTGGTTTGTCTCACTAAAAATGATTACCAGGTCACAGTCCTGTGGTCGTGCGCTAATATCTTTAACAATTTTCTTCTATTTTCCAGGAATCCTTGTGCAGATGATAAAGACGAGAATGTCTCAGATAATTCAAGCAACCGTCAAAATTTGTTTTCACGTCAAAGTAGGTCTTATTGTTCTGTCGAGGTCGTAGCAAATCAGTGCTTCACATCCTTTTCTTTTCAAAACAAATACTTTCAAGTCCTTATGTAACTTGACAACGCAAATGTCCAAGACAGCTACATGATTAAGCGTGTAAGCACAGTTTTTAGAAGCAATAAGTGACTTTTGCGTCACCCTGTATTACTAGGTACGTAATATGGACTGCCAGTACTCTGCAAGAGCAGAGCTTATTTTTCGTCCAATACATGAAGGAGCTACAGCAGGCTACTTCCACTATAATGAGGTCGCAGTTGCCCAGAACGGCCAGAACGCCTTGCAAACATCACACAAAGAAGAATGCTTGATAACTGGTGGGAAAAGGCAGTAGTCTAGCGTCTTAAGTAGTCATTAGATAGCATTAGGTTGCCACCAAGAAGTATGTCTAATTGCCTGAATATAGTTCCTTCATGTCATGTCTTTTCCAACGATGCGCTGCTAGTCCATATTGTTTATAGTCAAAGCCTATATCCCAGGCTTTTATGACGTTACACACGATTCAATACGATAAAGAAAAAGTATCTCATGATCACCAAGATTAAGAGATTAGTATCTCTTGAAGGATGTTTTTTGAGCTGATAAGTATTTACTTTAATTATCTATTGAAGAATACACTAAACGATCAATACCGGAAACTCGGCTGGGTGTACTAAAATCTGAAGTCATTGTGAGAGAATGGTGAAGGAAAATATATAGCTAAAATTTGGTTTACTTTTAAAGATGATAGAAGAATTCCTAATTTTTTATTATTTTTCAAAGTGACCCTATTTTTACACGCATTATTATGGAACAGTGGAAAAAGATGTAGCTTCGGGCCTTCCTTTAGGTGGCCATGATTAAAGACTTACGCGGGTCAGGGCTAAGAACTAAAGCACGATAATCGATGGACGGCGCGAGTGGTGGGAGGACGCTTTTCTCAAATTGATCAAAATCAATTTTTACGAGAAAGTAACTTACAGGAAATTTTACGCTCTATTATAAGATAGTTCACTCAATTTTTCCGTTAAGTGAGGTAATTCAATTAAATTGTAATCGGAAAGTCCTTCACCGTCTTCATTTTTGTCGATGGTAGCGCTCTTAGCGGATGACCAGCCCTACCTTCCCGACTAATCAACGTTAGTCATCATAAAGAGAAAAAGGATTTAAACTTTTGACTCCTTCCCTTCTATGGAAAAATCCTATTTATGCTATGTATTGACATTCATTAATCCAAAGAATTCATTCTATCATTAATCTGTTCAAATTTGATAAAGCTGCAAAAGTACAACGAAATCCTCCCCCGAGCTCTGCTCACCCATACGAACAATGGGATCAGTCAACTTTTACTACGTAGCATATTTTTCATTGATTATTCGCTTTTTCTGTCGAAGGATCCTCAGATGAAAGACTGAGAAGATGGACGTTTGACTTGTTTAAGAGAGGAAAATTCAAAGACGTTCTACCCTGTTTCGATAAAATGATTGTAAACAATAATTCTATATTTCAAAGTTCTTTACCTTTACTTCTCACTACGGACCATACAAAATTAACTGTACTTTTTATCATTAGAAAAAATTTCCCGAAGAATCAGAACTATACAGAGATCGGGGTGTATGTCAGTGGAATTTAGGCGAAGTGGATTTGGCTATAACAGATTACAAATTATCAATACAAATAAAACCAGAGACTGCGAAAAGTCATTTTTTATTGGCGGAGGCTCTCTTCTTTACAGAAAGGTTGTATGACGCTCTCGATAATCTTGAAATAGGTAAGAGTAGAATTGATGATGCATGATGACATATCGGCGTGTTTTACTTTTGTGAGTTTTTTCAATCTACAGCTTACAAAAACGAACCATCGCCTAATATTAACGAAAGAATTGCGATTCTTTCGTTGAAAGAGACCGTTGTTCTTAAAATTGATGAAAAATTGAAGATAGGATGGCCGCAAGAAGAAAAACAATATGTGAGAACGATAAGTGTTTGTCAAATTGTCACAAATTCCAAAAAATTATTTAATAAAGATGGTTTTTCGAATAATCCTATAGATGCCGAAAGAGGACAGAAACGATGAAAGCAACAGAAGGTATCGTATTAAGGTATATCGTCAGTGTAGTTATCTCAAACTTATTTTTACATGCGGTTAGACTTTTCCGACATCCATGCTCGGAATTGTCGACTGGAGAAAATACAATCTTGAACCTAACTTAAATAACTTGGTGCAAAATGGAAGAAGGTTAAAGAATTTAATCCTCGCAGGGATGGTGCTTGGAAAAACGCCTAACCACTATTGCTGGACTTACTGATGAGGTTTAATTTTCCGATTCAAAAATTTATTTAAATCATTTCATTTATATTTTTCTGCAATTTTTATTTTCTCAGTGATCCTTGTACTGAAGATATTGCTGAAGAAACAACGTCTCCAAGTAAATTTTCTTTCTTTTGCTCTCAAAAATTTCAACGTTTCCTCTGCGAGAATAAAAATTTCTGTAAATATAGGGTATTTTCTGCGTCCGAATTTTGTGACGTCATCAATGACCTCAACCTACGTTCATGTGAACTTGAAAAAATTTCGACCTTTGCTACTTTGGGACCTTTATCTTTATCCTACTTCATACCAAGCCTAACATACAGTGCACTGGTCTATATTCTAGGTCTAAACTACAGTATATTAGGGCTTCCTGATATAGCCTCTATTATTCTTGGCCTAACATGTTAATATCATGAGAGACTTTGACCTACTATAGGGAATTTTACGCATGTGACGTCATCAGGAACCTTCACCTAATTCAGGGATATGAACATAGGCTACACATATGAGTACGAGCAGAAGAGTGCGAAGTCATGGGGGGATAGTTTTTGGTTCAAATTGTTAGAGCGTAATGTGAGGAAACTTACGTGTTACGTAGAGGAAGGTAACACGTTCATGAGAACAGCGGTTGAGATTACGGGTTCTCCCTTGCCATTGCAGAAGATGTGTTTTTTTTTTCTACGTTTCGGCAAACTCTCTCTTCACTCTCTTTATTATTGCTCTTTTCTCTTCTTGGTACATTATGACGCTGAAAATATTTGTTTTTCATTTGTTTAAAGAGCCTTCCGATGAAGAACTAAATGCTCGAGGTAATCAATTATTCCTAGGAGAAAAATACAATGAGGCCATGCGTTGTTACAATAAAGCAATTGTAATAAGATGAAATATCTATAATTTGAAAGACGCATACAAATATAAAATAAAAATGTATTCATTTACAGGAGAATAATCCCAAGGAACCAAAATATCTTAGAAATCGTGGTTCATGTCAACTAAAGCTGGAAAGAGAAGATCCAGCGATAGTAGATATCAGAAAATCTTTGGATATAGAGCCGCATAACGCGAGAGGACTGTTTTTATTGAGTCAGGCATTATTTTCTAAGGGAAAGTTTTTCGAGGTGGAAGAACATTTAGAACAAGGTGAGAAATTTACAAATTACACCAATCAACGATGTGGATACCGAAATAATTACCTTATTCTATGATGTCTGTAGCCTTGAAAGAGGTTCATCTTTCGAATGATCAGAAAATTTTACTCATTTCTTTGAAACGGTCCAATGAGAAGAAAAAGAAAGGAAAAGAGGAAGAAAACAGAATTCGTAAAGGAAAGCAACCTGTGAGTAGGTACCAATTTTTTAAGACGTTATGATCCTCGAATTTAGGAGCCCTATTTTTCCTCTCTTATTCCCCACAAATGAACCACATTCTGGAATACAAAATTAGAATAATCAATCAAAAAATTAGGCAATAAAAAGGAAAAAAGAAAACAAAAATAATTAATTACCAAAAACGTTCATTTCTACCTTGTATTTGAATTCAGAGATACAAATTACTTCTTTAAAATGGTTTTCCAGCTGCTGACATAAACCTTCACCTGATATCCACCAAAGACGATTACAAAGGAAGAAAATGAAAACAAAAATGCAGTACATAAAGTGATGTGGAAAATGAAGAGAGTTTACGAACAAGAATAAAAAGTACGAAAAATAGCCTCCTCCTCGTCCCTACAACAATCGTTTACGTTTAGAAACAAAATAACTCAAAACCTGTAAAAAGTAAAATATTTCTATTAATCAAAAAGAAATATGGAGCGATACAAAAGCAATACAAAAGTCAATGATTGACACCCTAAGTCAGTGGTTTTCAAACTTTCTGAGATTGCGGACCCCTCCAATGATTTTTTTTTCTTCCGCGGACCCCCCAGAAAAAAATTGTTTAAAATGCCGTAATATTAATTTAATACATTTCAGTGATTATTATCAAATTCGTCAAAGTATACCTAGTGCCCATTCCTAATGCGATGGGTGGGCTTGATGGCTAGTGACCATGATTTCCCATTGCGGTACAATGGGAGAAACTGCAACACGCATATCTGCTGCTGCGTTCAAACGACTCCTCTTCTTAGTCTTAATTGTTGACAATGTGGAAAACCCAACTTCTCAAATATATGTCGTGGGAAAAGGAAGCAGATACCGAGGAGCGAGTGAACCAAATTGCTTGTACGTTAAACTCACAGTATGCGTCATAATTCCACCCCGATCGCTATTATCTTCATTTACCTTGTAGCTTTCTCCACATTTTCATTTGCTCGGACCACTTTTTTTTTTACTTTTTCCACCTTTCGCGGACCCCCAGTTTGAAAACCACTGCCCTAAGTGACCATCAAAAGTTATTAAACGGGAGGGTGTGACGAGAGTGTGTTTGATAAGACGCGTGTCTGTTCCTGCTGGAAATCAAGATAGTTACAAAAGCAGGTGACACAAAAATGAGCCCTTCGAAAAAAATGTCAAGCTCTACCTGAAGCTCATCAAATCCTGTATAGGTTTTAACTCCTTAAAGGGATTTGGAAGATTATCATTGGTGAGGCTACGAGTATCCTCATTTTGATAAAGAAGAAAGCACTCGAGTAACGTTGCTCGATGAGGTCAACCGATGATTGCTTCGAAAGGTTTCCATACTTAATGATGCGAATGAGGAACAATTGTAAATAGAATATGAAATTTGAAATACGTAGGTATTATGTTCAATCAACGAGAGCACATTCAGATAAATTCTTTAGTCTTGTATAACTTATTGCCACTTATTGCAGTCTACGGAGGATTACGACATGAAAGAAGTGTTGGAATTAGGGCTACCTAATTACAATGTACAGATCATCGAATATCTGCTCCTATTACAGAAATTATATTTTTTCGTACATTTTTATTTCAAAACATTTTAATGTTTCTCAGATGACTTCTACTAAAGATGTGAGTTTGGATAACAAGCGCGGAAGATACGTAGACGCGTGAAATGCCATTACGGAATATAAATTCCATTCATATATTATACAATTAAATTTTCACGCATATGAGTAATTAAAATAAACTTTAAGAAATTTGACTGCGGTTATAAATTTTTAATAGACAAATTTTAATTATGCAGAAAATCGTTAAGCCAATATACTCACATACATACAATAAGTCTCTTTTCTTGTCCATACGTCTACAAATTTTCTAGACGTTGAGAAGCGAGTGATGTGTTGATTGCAGATGAGGTTTACATGAAAGGATTTGAGATAATTTTGACGTTCAGGCTATTCGCATCGGGGGGACATTTGGGGACTTGGAATTTTGAATGCCTTCTTGTCATCTATGGGAGTGCTGTGACAATTGACAATGCTATTCTGAAAAACGATTCTCAGTAAAAATATTTGGGCCCAATTATAATACGAAACCTGTTTTACGGTGATCTTGTTTTGAAGAATTTGACATCCACCAACCATCAAAGGAGTTAAACTAGGAAAAATTTTGAATATCAAGCTATGTATGACAGGAGAGGAGTTTGAATTTCAGACATTAGAGGAATTGGACTTGGAAACATTTCAAATATTGAGCTATACATGAAGAAAACTTGAAGAAATTTTGACTCTCGTGCTATACATGATCATATGATAGGATATGGGATAGAAGTCAGACTTTACAAAATTTTGAATATTGAAATACTTGTATTACAGGAAAAAGTCTCAGAAGATTTAGGCTTTTTGGGATTCCAATTTTGAATTCAATTCTCAATAATATGGACACCAAATTTATCTCAAAAAACAGACCGGTTCTCTGAATCTCTTGTTCAACTTTGTTTAGGACGCCTTCGTTTCTGAGTCCCTCTCCTATATCATATTGTAAAGCTTGAAAGTCAAAATTTTTCCCGAGCTCTCCACCTTTATGTAGCTTAATGGTCGGAATTTCTGAAAGTCTCACTTCAAATACTTACCAAAAAAGGAAGGTGAATATGCCTAATTAGATTAGAGTAGGTCAGTTTTTTAAAAGTCTATTACTGCTCGTTTGGTTTCTTTTTTTTGTTTGTTTTCGGAGGATTTTGTTAATAAGTCAAGTGGGTCACAGCAAAATTTCTCTCGAGAAGGGCGATATTTTTCTATTTTCCCTGCGTGTTTGGTTGTTTTTTGGCGTAGCAAAGGGGGCCGACCCGTGAAATATCAAATTTTATTCTAAATGATTTTTCCAAAAATCGTTTAAAACATTTCTTCTCTCCTACTTTTTCTTCAACCACCGCCAGAGAAATTTTCTGGCTACCCTTCAACAATTCTTATCGGTTTGCGGAACAATGCATGATATTGTCTCTGTCATTCTTTCTCATACAAAACATAGTCTATCATGCAAACTAAGATGTAACCGGGAAAAAAGTATCTGTCTCGATGAAAATCATATATCATATCAACCTTTTTTCCTGAATCATCTTTGACGCTTGTAAAAGCTCTATAGGGGGTCTTCTTCAATAACTCAGCTGATTCACAACACCCCTGTGATGCATACATGTGAGAGCACTCGCGTACTCGGCAGCGTCGCACACAAACTCACAGATAATATTTTGAGTTGCAAATACCAGAAGCCGGCGAGTCGTAGCGCCAGTGTTTGTCGATTTAGCCGTTTAAACAAATGACTATTTGGAGCATACAGCGCTAGCGTCGACTACTCATATCAGCGAGTAAAGGGTGAACATTTTGACACATGGAGCATAATTTTGGAATTCAAGTACAAAGATAGTTGAAATCGATAGGAAACTTCATTTCCTACAAGTTTTATTCTCCTCAGTTTCTTTAAAAATTACTTATTTTTTGAGATATTCATTTTTAAGTGACCTGTAGCGTGATAGAAGCGCGCTCGACGGATGTACGGAAGCTTACCTTTGAGTTACTATTCAAGCCGGACAGCGCTAGCGTCGCACTGTTCATTTACTGAGCGAGGAGAGATTAAAAACTGGAATTGAACTATGCTGGTACATGGGAGAAAAATGAAAAAATTGAAATAAATCTTGAATGAAGCAGACTTGGCTCTTTTGCATCCAATGAAAGATGTTCACAAAAGCAAATTCTACAAAATTAGATAAGATAACAAAACTTCCATACAACGCCATAGTTCAGTTCCCCTTTTCAAATTCGGCAAAAATGCCATTATTGTTGAACAAACTGTGCACGTAGTGAGCGATCTTAGCGATGACCGTCTTCAATACGGCGGTTTAAATTTAAGTTCATTTGTTGAACCTCTGAGCCTCACATTTACCTATTCAGTTTGGAAGTCGAAATCTTTACAAGCCCCTAAAGTACGCTACGGCATAGAGTTCCTGTACAAATTTCCGAAGGACACTTCCCTAGAAAAATTTGTACAGACGGTGGACGATGAAAATTGTCTCATCGAGCTATATGTATGAGACTGAAATTCGCGGGCTAAAAACGACATCGAAAAATGTAACGCCTTGACCTGCTTTAGAGTCCTGGTATAAATTTTGATATCATTTATATTATGCGGACAGGACTTCACTGACTTGGAATTGGAGGTGGTATTCATTTGGGGGGGTATTTTTTCGCACAAAATGAAAAGTCCGAAATCACGAAAAAAAGAGTCTTTAAGCGGTTAAGAATTATTTCACGAAAAAAATAATAAAAGATGAACATAAAAAAAGTACATTAAACAAAAAAACAAAAAAATCATGAAAAATTAAAACTCTTGACCGAAAAATTAGTATAAACAAAAGAAAGCATACTCTTCAATTATAAAATAAGTTGAAAACTACAAAACCATTCTATGATTAAAAATGTATTGCACCACGAGAGCAGGTTTGGCTTTACTCGGCCTGCCACCTTTTTTTTTTTTGGCCAAAATGTTTTCACCTCAGGTGGCACTGGTAGTAGCTTCAACCGAATGCACATCCCATCGTATGCTTACACTGCAAACTTTTCAAAAAGGCGGGGGGGGGAACATATGCATTTCGATCCCGCAAATTTCCTCTGTTGGTGACTATGGTCCAGACACTGAATTTGCAGGCTTTGAAGTCGTCGAACATTTGCCATCTGTCATCACCTCTCAGAAATTTGGACAGCTCTTTTTCTCCAATACAATTCTTACTGTTTCCTGCTGTCACAAAGTACTCCGTACAACTTTCTTCCTCGTGAGGGCGTTACAGAATTGCTTCATCAGCTGCAGCCCACTGATAAGCGGCAGTCCATAGCGGCAAAGAAATATCTGGTACGTCGGTCGACAAATGGAGTGCTATTTTTCGAATGTGGATTTCGTTCTTCTGACCACTGCCTAAGTCTAAAACTTTATTTAAAAATTGGCCGACGGGCAAGTGTTCATTCCTTCTTATTTTTTTATTTCATTTTATTTTTCGTGAAAACACTCCAAAAATTTCTTGTATTTTTTTTTTTTTTTTGTGAGCATACTCGAAAATTTCGTGTGCTGTACTTTTTGTCCCCACCACTTGTTATTTCGTTATTTTGGATGACTTTTTCGTGCTGCTGTTTTTAGTTCAAACGCCTTTTTCTTTTCGTGCTGTTTAATATTCCCCATTTATTTTATATCATGAACTCAGACCATGAGTGCAAAGGAACTAGACTAACTGGAGACTTAGCCTGAGCTACGCTGACTTAGGAAAGCCTCAGCTCCTCCTCCTCCTCCTCCTCCTCCTTGAGCACATCTTTCATATTTTCCCTTCACATTTCATTCACAATTCTTTCATTGTTGTTATATATGAGTAGGGTTCTGGCTGAAAGGTATCCGTCCCATAAGAGATACACTGAGCGGACACCCTTTTGCCAGATACGTCCTCATATAGAGATGAGTTTAAGCTCTTTAACAAGAACCTCATTTTTTTCAATTTCGATCTCGATTTGGCTATCGATTATTTGGTGACGTCGAAATTTGTTCAAGCGCCCAGACACATATCCACAATTCAATATTTTTTGATAATGTGATTTTTTTTTTAGATTCAAAAAATATCTTCCTTTATTTCGAGTCGCGATTTTATTCTTAATTACAGTCACTTATGTAAGTGATTGGGATGAAGAATTGATAAAGATTTTGATTGAGGATAAGTAAAGTTGACTTTCCTGAGATACGTTGAAGAAGAGTCAACAATTACTGGCATCTTATCAATTTTCAGTGGCCAGGGAATCCCACCATTATTATTCTCTTCCCCACAGGGATCTTGAACTGAGTTGGATTTTACATTCTCTTAAAATCTCACCAATTTTTACTTCTGATAATTTTTTTTTTTTTTTTTGCGTTAGGACAGTCAAGGAAGGGATGGATGGATGTACGCTGGACGAATACTTTAATCGAACTTATTTACAAAAGAATGATGTTGTGACTGGATTTCGTTCGTTTTACGACGAATCTGTTGCTCGTAGACCGCAAGTACTAACCACAGAAAATTTCATTTGATCGTATTACCGTCGTTTTCATCGTTAAACCCGATCCGTGAGTCTAACGATGAAGAAAATCACTCTACGATGATGTGATCGGATTCAGGCAAACGCTCTGTCCGGATATGCGCTTACATCATCTGCATTGGCCATTGACCCGTTCTTCAATGCATGTGATGGCCAGTAGGCATAAACTCTTCAACTCTATAAATTCAAAAAAGAAAAAAAAAAAACAACTTTTACTTTTTCTGGAATCATTGACAGTTGAGAAAAAACTCATCTAAGAAGAAAAAATACGCCTTATACTGTTTTGAATGAGTTTTACTTGAACGAGTACAAATTTATATGTAAATTTGTGTATTTCTATTAATGTGTGTTTTGTAACCTGTGTTCGCGCGCAAATACGACGCCTCAGTGAAGTACGTAGGAATATGTCCGATCCAAAAACTGCAATTGATAATTTTACATGCACTTCGAACACTACTATGCGGTTTCACGCTCCATTTAATGATCGCTATTGTAATGGTCTCAAGACATCGGATGTATTGTCAATACACCAGACGACATAATATAACTATTGCGACATCGCCGACTTTTACTTTTTTTGTGGCTCCTAAGACTACCTTCCTGCTGTTTACAAGTGGCGATTCTCACACTCGTATACAAAAAAAAAAAAAAGATTATCAACTAGCGGCATCATTTACCGGTAACACTTTATTACCTTGCTGCTCTCGAATCAATCCATAAAAATTCGACAGGAAGACCAACAGCGACTATAAAAGGTGTTAAGATGATAATATTATCGGTGAATAAGCGCAGCATTTCCTCAAATTCAGAGATAATCTTTTTAGAATCGTAATTCGGATATTATTTTTCTCTCTCTCTCTTACCGGTAAGAGAAATTGAAATTGTCGCGTCGTCGGTGGTTTTGGGGTTCGCTGGTGCCTTCAAGCGCCAAGATTTTCCGGAATATCGTGGCTGTCTTTTGTCGTGGCCTTTCACCTTGATCATGTAATAGTTGCATCGGCTTCGCATGATTGGCTGCGTGATTATTTCGGATCAGTGAGAAGCAACGATGACCTTTGGAGGTGACACTATTTCAAGTGGCACGTGTGATGAGTTAATATTTATACTGACCTCGCTGATGGAGTCCATTTCATCGACTTGGTAGCGAACGTTCAGCTGATACATTTCTATAAACTCGTAGGTATGCCTCAATTAATTAAGTTTTCTTTCTTGGTTCGCGTCTTCCCAGTATAACAGAGGGCACACGAAAGTCCAACTGCGTGTGCACAGACTATTGCGGAAATGTTTAACTACTTTCGCCGAATACGCCAAGTTATTGCGATTGCTTCGAATACAAATTACTGATCATATCGAATGTAATGTGCTCTGTGCGAAGTAAATTCTGGACTTTAGATGGAAGATACGGGTGAGAAGTCACGAGTCCAGCACAATATAATATGTTGCCGTTTAAACTACTACCTGTATGTAACTGGCGCAGAGTTGAAACTGTTGCTAAGTTAAACACAGGTTTAGAAGTTATGCTGTACAAAAAAGCACGATAGTTGATACACAAGCTGGAAACGAAAAATAATAGGTATAGTTATGAATTATGAATATTACATACAGAGGAAACAGTTTGTATATCATGTTTTTCCACAAAACAGGAAAAATGACGATATTTTCTCAAAAAACTTGGTCTACTTATCGTCGAACGGAAATACGCTCTCATAAGTTTATCCTAGTATACACACTTTGAGTTGCCGATTTTTTTCAATATCAGATCGAGAGATCCACAAATTTCAGATATAGTTCCTTATTATTATCGCATGTTTCTTACATCTCTAAGTCTTAGTCTACGCGTATTCCTCCGCATTCTGCTCTTTACATTCCCCTAGTGTTAGTGGTCGTGGTGCTGCAAATTTCACTGTGCTTCCATTTCTCCTCCTTTGACGTTCTGCCTCCATTTCCTCGGCCCACAGTGTCTTTAGTGTGCTCTTCATATACTGCAGGTTCTCTATCTTTCCTATATATATATTTCTACCGGTCTCCCCTCTGCAAACAGCTGGCATTTAGTCATAACACGTTTTGCATTCTCTGCATCATTCCCGCAATCGCAGTTCTCATTTCTCTCTTTTGCCATCCGATGTAGGTTATCTCGGAAGATTCCGAGTCCTGTGACAACCTATGCCAACCGCATTTCATGCGCTCCTACATTTGGGATCAGCTCTTCGCTACATGATCCGCGCCCGCACTCGTCCCATTCCTTCTACTATACTTTCTAGGCTGCTCTCTGTACTTGGATTTTCCTCTTCTTTGTATTTCCATATTTCTTGGGCTTCTCCAGCAGTAACTTCCCTTTTGGATTCATTTTCCTTGTGTTTGCTGTCACTCAGTATCCGGTCGCTGGTGTAGGTACGATATAGTTCTGTACATGCGCCCCTGGCATAGCACTTCCCGGTCTCTAATTTTCAGCTTATGAGCAAATGTTACCAATGCGTATTGTAATGACGCACTTGCTTTGCCCTCTATCATTATTATCCTGGCTCCGTTACTGAACCTAGATGTATTTCTAAACAAAAGTACCAGTCAACGTTGATGACGACATCTTAAGAGAATGATATCATCCATCGGTCCGGGAACAACGCCTGTTCTTTCATACAGTCCCGAGAACCTTTTGGTACCTAAATCGGAGTAGGTACTTTATGGACCGCAAAAATTTGTGGGACTTCTAGTCTACCCTGTGATTCCTATAGTTCCCAAAAGTTGATGGTCAGGAACTTTCAGTACGTTTTTCCATAGTCTAAGATTGCAATTTCAGTCACTAGGACACTGTTGAAGTACAATTGTTGACAGAACCGTAGAACCTCATATCCTCTGTTATAATTATGAACTATCGAAATCATTTAACTGAATGTCACAGGAATGAAGTCAGCTCGATGACCACGAATTTTATCTAAAATAAGATTTCCAAATGTCACAACATGCGATCCAAACACTCGTAAATCTTGGTTTTTCTCCAAAGTAAGTTCTATCGATCGAATTCAAGTTCAGTATCATTGTCACCATCTACCTACGTATACGTACTGTAGATCAAAAATGCGCGTTGAACAACTAACATTTAGAGTGTAACGAACAAACAGTTCTTGCGTAAGGTTTCGCATAGCTTTGGTGGTAAAATATAGCTCAAATATTCTTGACCGATGAGATTCATGATCAGCTATATACGCAGTCTTAAGCACGCTGCGCTGTGTAATCATCGCCGATGCGTTACAAGTACTCTTGCAATTGCGCTTTACGCCCGATTAAGTCCAAATTAAACGCTGCATCAAAGTACGAGTAAATTGATGACGACAATGACGACGCATAAAACGATTAAATTATTACGTTCACCTTCACACACGTCTTAGCGCGTCTTTAATGTCGTCTAGTAATTTTTCCTTTTATTTTCTTCCTTCGTCCGAATTATTAAATAGTGTTGCGATAATGTGACGAAAACCGGTTCATTAAACTGTTGATTTACTTTCATGTACAAAGGTAAAAAAACACAATCAGCGGCTATAATAACGTTGACCAATGTCAATGTTAACGTTGAGATTTTCATGGCTGGCCCATCACTCAAAACTCCATGAACTATTTGAAGAAAAATAAGATTTTTATGTCGGTGATTTAATGAAAGAGAGAAGCTTAAGGTACGAGTAACTTGTACCGTCCGCCATATAGTTTTCGAAAAAAAGGGCGTCTGAAAAATGATGAAGTCCGGCCAAAATTTTTAGCACTTTCATACAAGCACTATAATATTGTACAACATTCCTGATGAATAAATACCTAAACACGCTCTTTAGTCTAAAACAACAGTACTTACAGTAATCGGAAAATTCTTCTTGTAGCGCTGCACCTCTTCATAAAACAATTTTCCTCACTCATTCTTTCAAATCATCACTTCATTTTAAAACAAGGTATACTACGGAGAAATGACCTAATCTTATGAAACAATTACCTATTTCGACTAATTAGCGGAGGCTTCATTGGGGTATGACGTCATCCGAAAGACTTAAAAACCAAGGAGGGGAAATTAGCTGACCCATTTTGTGACTTGAAAAAATTTCAAGCCACAAATTATGTGAAGGAAAAGAACTTGAAAAAATCTCGACCTAGGAACAGAGAAAAACGACGGCTTCCTTAACGAAGTTAAACGAGGAACGCAGGGAACCTGTTTCATAAGTCAAATGGGATTTGGAAGCCTAGACCTAAATAAAGCAAGTATAAAGAAGGCCTCTGGACCTACTATAAGCCTAGTATAATGTAGCTCGAGAGTCGAAATTTTTCGAAGTCCCTCTCCCAATGGTTCGTAGGAGGCTCATTAGGAAATTCTTCGACTCTACGACCTCCCTCCTTCGGGATTTGTACCACGATGGTAGGAAACGGTGGATTAAGGGCAAGTTTTCATCGCAATTGGGCCGTATTCTCCGCCCTTTCGGTTTTCGGTCAGTCTTTTATAATCACACTACTGTTACAAGTCTTTTCGTGAAATTAAAGGACCTTATTCCAGTAGCCGAGAGGGGAGGGTCATATAAGGTGGCTTGTAGAGATTGCCCTTGCGTCTACATAGGGATGACCAGTCGTCAATTTCAAATTAGAGTTGACGAGCTCAAAAAAGCTTGGATGAAAGGGAAAGTGGGGGGGGAGTCAGCATTTGCTGATCATTTGATCGAAAGTGGTCACAATTTCAAAGAGAGCTCCGAAGTCCTCCTTCATAGGGAAAATTCGTATTTTGAACGTCTGGCCCTTGAGGAAATAGAAATGGGTTACCGTTTTGAACAGGTACATTTATCCTGAAGAAGGATTGATCATACTAGTTTAAGGGGAATGATTCACATTTCGATGACTCATAGGTTCGACCACGACTCCGTTTGATGTCACCTGTTTTTGTTGGTGTTAGGTTCAGTTGCTTTCTATACTTCGAGAATGGCTGTCTAGCCGAAAGCGCTCAGTGCAGTGTTTTCAATTTCGTGCGATCCTTTTGCAGTTTCTTTTTGTTTTAGTTCTTTGAGTATTCTCTTAATGAGGCGCGGATTTACAGGTACATTTGGGGGGGGGGGATATTCCATTGTTCAAAAAATTTTTTCCTCGCGAGACAGTGTCAGTCTTTTTTGGAGTTTTTAGCGGGGAACCCGCTATCCATTTTGTTAGGAGATTACATCCTCAGAAAACGTCCGCGTCCGCGAAGTTAGTAACCTTAGGTTAGGTTACGGGACTTGGAAGAATTTCGAGTCTCGAGCTGTATATGATAGGAGGGGGACTTAGAAGAATTTCGAGTCTCGAGCTATATATGAAAGGAGGAGGACTTGGAAGAATTTCGAGTCTCGAGCTGTATATGATAGGAGGGGGACTTAGAAGAATTTCGAGTCTCGAGCTATATATGAAAGGAGGAGGACTTGGAAGAATTTCGAGTCTCGAACTATATATGATAGGGGGGGGGGGCTCGAGCTACCGTCCGCCGTCCAACCAAAAATTTTGAAAAATTTTGAGACTCGAGCTATATATGATAGGAGGGGGACTTAGAAGAATTTCAAGTCTTGAGATATATATGATGGGCGGGGGACTTGGAAGAATCGTGACTTTCGAGCTATATATGATAGGAGGGGGACTTGGTAGAATTGTGACTTCCGAGCTATATATGATAGAAGGGGGACTTAGAAGAATTACGACTCTCGAGCTATATATGATAGGAGGGAATGTAGAATGATAATTTCGATTTGAATTATATGACCAGTTTATCAACTCAGTTCCACACCACCTGAGAGGTCGAGTTAAGGAATTGTGGGTTCCCCGCTGCCATTGCAACGTCTGCAATGGCTTCTAATTTTTGGGGGGAGACGTTCCCCTTGCCCCCCTCTCTCGTAAATCCGGCGCTGCTTAATTATGGATGACCGTAATTTTTTACAAAAACGCATCGATTCTGATCTTAATTCATTTGGTTCCGCCAAAACATTCTTTCTTAGTGGTATTTTTTTCTTCAAAAAGTTTGAATATCCCTCCTCCCCCATGGCTTGAAGTAAATTTCTGAAGACACCCTTTTATTCGTAGTCATTCTAAAAGCCATTTCAAAAATACAAAGTTATATAGTACAGTCGTTTATGAATATCCTTACATGCAAAACTTAAGGATGGTTAATAGTATTAATATTTTGAATTACGATTCCAAAAATTTGGACAATTATTATAAAATCAATAAACCGAGCACTGCTCATGAATGTAATACTGAGAAATTTACTCAGTACAAGCTTTCTGTTACCTCATCAACTTGTCAGAAAAAATATATTCAATTCCTCGCGTCACTGTATTTGATACATCTTCAATAGGATTGAGAATAAAAGTAGCGCCAAACGAGTCTAGTGAAGTACTCTAGGTACTTCACCATATTAGTGCAATCGAATCTCTGGGAAGGGATTACATAATGTAAGTACTTAATAAGCCAGAAAAAGAAAGAAAGCGAAAAATGTGGCTAAAAAATGAGCGCGAGCGAGTGCACCGCGCGCCGTCTACATACACGAAAAATGCAACTTGAAAATAGGAAATGACCGACCAATATACGTCGTTAACCCGGTATCGCCGCGCCAGTATGCAAGAAAGGAAGTTCGAAAAGCCGATATTGCAGAACCAGTTTTCGATACGATATAAAAATATTTATTAGTTGCGTATCGTGTAGTTGAATAATATTGTGCTGCGAAAACTATTTATTTACTCTCCATTTCCTCCTCTACGAAATCTTTCCTTCACCACCCTGATGACTTCACAATCACGAATTCTTCGCTCTTTCCGAAAGTGATTTATGAACATTTTCTTCGTCACAATTTATTAATTATATTTATATGTAACCTTTTTTTTTTCTCCTCTTCCATCAATTTTATAAATAGCTAAAAGTTTCTTGTTGACAACATCGTAATATTTGATCGTATGTCGATACCTACGTGATTTACGTGGTCGATCCGTCCGGAAGTAGTCTTTCGTCCATATTGATTCAGTATTCAGGTTCATCCACACGCCTCATAAGACAATAAATATGTCACAATTACTTACTTTCATTTTCCAATTCGAAATATTAAAAAGTGGTTGCGTAACTACTTCGAAGTCTAAAATCGTACGTCGGTCTTACATATTAACCCTTCGAGTAATTTGTACACTCTACTTATCTAACTGGGTAGCCCAGACAAGAATGAGAATTTTCAACCTATTCTCGAATGATCTTGAGGCGCTCACTCATAGACAATTAGGATCATAACTGGTCACAAGAATTCGTTTCCTATTTTGTACAATGCTCCCTCATGTTTTCTTGTCTCATAAGAACCTTTGCTCGCAGACCCAATTTTCGTCTTCAAGACACATAATTATGCCCTAAGCCATTTTTACGATTCAGGTTAATAATTGGAACAGAAACGGAGCAGTACGAAAGAATGCTTTTATTCGTACTTCACACCGCAAAAGACTATCGCAACTGCAGAATAGACCACAAGTAGCACGACGCGTTGGCCAAAAATCTCGAATATCGGTCAATGATGAAAAGGAAACAAAATAAATAAATAAGGAATTTTATGGAAAAGAAAAAAACTCACGGCTTCTTCGACGGAGTTGAACGAGGGGTGCGGGGAACCTGTTTTATTAGAAACAGAGGATCCAGAAAAATTTGTCTGTCGAACTACATACTTGAATTTGGAAAAATGTCAACTTCCGAGCCATATCATAATTATGATAGGAAGGGGACTACAAATTTCGACTCTCTAGCTGTATCATCGGAACTCACATTGAGTGTGATGAGGTGTAAGTAGAACACTAAAAACTTAAAAATTCTTGAGCGTACAATTCTACTTTATTGTTTTCTCGAGATTACTGGCGCACAAAGTTGAATTGACGTACATCCAAGCCGACGATTAAGAAAACTGTATCCTTCGGACTAGCCTCTGGCACGTGTGTGTGAGATTTATGATAACGAGCAACGAGAGTACTACAGCCAACCAAAAGCCAAAGCCAAATTCAGCTGAATTTCTACTGATAAGAGAAGCTAAAAGCTAGCTTCATTTAAACCTTTGTAAGCAAGAGCCGAAAAAAAAAAAAATTTTCACCTTTTCTGATTCCCGCAAAATAGAAAAATCTACTGCTTGAGTGTTCAAAGTTTAAGTTTAGTCCAAGGGTGTTGGAGGCTGGAGGTACCTTGTCCCCACCTCCGCCTCACTGGAGGTGAAGGCGGAGATTAGCTGATATTTTGAAAGCTCACTGGAGGCTCGGAGGCGCCTCCAAGGACCCTTTTGGAGGCATCTGGAGCTACCTCCAAAGTACCTCCGAAGTGCTATAGTGAGGATTTAAGTCACGGTGTTGGAGGCTGGAGTATTTTGCCTCCGGAGGTACTTTGCTTCCACCTAGAGGCTTGGAGGTTCTTCCAAAGACCCTTTAGGAGCAATTTTTTTCAACAGTATTCTATTCTTTTAAACCTCATTCAGCCACTTTAATGCTAGCGCTGCTCGGTTCGAATGAAAACCAAAGTTTTAAATACACCTTTTGAGTATTATCTGTCATCCGGCAACACTGATAGGCCAGTATGGTACATCTGGTCACACTGATCAACGTGACAAGTGCCTCCGGAGGCATTTTCTCCAATTTCAGCATTTGCGCTGGAAGCACTTGGAGGTACCTCCAGAGACATACTTTGGAGATCAGGAGGCAACCGGAGTCAGAGGGTCATTTTCTGTATTCGTTCCGAAGGCGGAGGCCTCCAAAAAAATTATGCTTCCAACACCCTTCGTTGCTCTTGCTCCACTCTTTAGGCTAGACTGACTTTGCCAAAAAATTAACAAAGATAAGATAGATTGGTTCCGGTTCAGTTCAGCTTTTCAGCCGTTCAGCATAGAAGCCTATAGTGCGGTCATCCAATGGACATGAACACAAACTGGAGAATAGGTATCTTCCTAATAATAAAACTCTAATTCTCCTGATCGTTTCACCTGGACTCACATTCCTTCAAAACATTGATCAGCTGAAAATCAGCGGAATCAAACTACAAGCCGCAACTAAATTTTTTCAAAAGTCAAAAGCCGAAAGCGAGATTTTTCAAGGTCGTAAGTTTGAGCCGAAAGCAGAAGCTGAAAATTTCGGCTGCAATACTCTGCGAACAAGTACTGTCGAGTTGACGTATGCACTAGACGGGTTTCCCTTTTGTACTTTGGCTATTAATCATCCACTCAGTTGCCCCAATTGATCTAACAGTGATCTCAGGGCAGCTGGGAGGAGAAAAGTAGATTGGGTGGTAAAATACAGGAGGGGGGACTCCTCTACATATCCCTAAATAAGTGGGGTAGAGGGGACCTGATAATAATTAAAAGATATTAAGTGTTATGTAAATAGTACAATTGTAAAATTATGTGTTGGTTATAATCTTACTTCTATACCTGTAATAGTAGTAAGTAAAGATCCGCAGGGCATGTCCAGTGCTCCACTTTTGGTCGATGGTTACAGGGAAATAACCGCCTTCCCCAGTAGCAGGACAGCCGATTGCGGTGTGATGGTGGTTGTGAGACATGTACATTTGCATAGGTGGATTAGTTAAGATCTTACTCTAAGCTGAAATAGTAGAAGTAAATGTTGATCCACGCCGGATTGCCCAGTACTCCACTTTTGGTCGATGGTTACAGGGAGATAACCGCCTTCCCCAGTAGTTGGGCATCCAGATGCGGTATGAGAGTGGTCATGAGAACACGTATACATTTATGGTATGAATTGTTTAACAACTTATTCTTATCCTGAAATAGATGAGAACAGCAGGGTGTGGTGTTGTGAGTACAAGCTATTGCTAGGTACTTATCTAAGGTCCGTGATCCTTGGGTTGGTTGGATAATCAGCTGCGGCCCGATGGCATCTTGAAGTTTTGGTGAAAGCCCTGCCTAGTTGTGTGAATGAATGGGTTATTCACCAACTAGGAGCGATTGTCCGAGAACGGTTAGCCCGCCAACTTACTGTGGTCTTACATCTGTCTCAGGGTTGATGATGCGGAAGTGTGGGTTCTCTGTCTTCCACAGCTTCAGCATCACTTCCTGGAGGTAGGGTATGTGGTACTCCTCGAGTCTGTTCCAGTCCATTGGTCGACCGACTGTGAAGCGCATGCACTCTGTCAGCACGTGCTCGGCCGTCTCAGGCTAGCCGAGTCCACATGCTGGACAGAGTTCATATCCGTCTGGCGCGTTGGGCTTCACACGCTTCAGATATGATTTAAGGCAGCCATGATCTGAGAGAGCCTGTGAAGCCCAGAAGTTTGGTGGAGTTTTGATCCGCAGTCGGTCGTGAACAGTGGGGAACATTTTCTGGGGCCACTTCTTTGGCGTTATGTTTACCCATTCACTGTTCCATACGTTCAAGGTGGCTGCTCTGAAGGCCTTGGCTACCTCAGCGAGAGAGACTGGTTCGTCTTGGAGCACTAGGCCGCCTTCGTCGCCGGTCTCCACCTGGGGAAGGTGTCCCCAGTGTCTGACCGGCATATATTTCGAGAGCAGCCACTTGACTAATCTTTCTGCGATTTGTAGGTGCAGTGGAGGGCTCGCCGCAAGGACCCTAGCGACTTCTTTGCTAATGTCCTTGTAGCTCCTGCTGCTGATCACATCGCACCGAAGTTGGACCTTATCGATTGAGCTGCGATAAGTCTTCGGCTGGAGCCTGTGGTACCAGACAGAGGAGCAGTACTTTGCGAGCGAAAAGATCAGTCCCTGGAACATTGCTTTCCGTGCTTTGAAACTGTATCCGTACAGGTTGCGGGCAAGTTTCTGAAGGAGGGGGATGCGTTTCATCATCTTCTCCTCCATGTACTCGAGGTGTGCCTTGAATTTCAGCTCATTATCTATCATCACGCCAAGGTATTTAATGACCTTGACTCTTTGATAGTGTGACCAAGCACTGTGAAGGTGATATCTTGACCATTTCCTCTACTGTACAGTGGGAGTTGGTACTTTAGAAGGATTTCCGTCTTCCCAATGTTGAGGAGCAGGCCGGAGGTGTTGAGGGATTCAAAGACCTCGATGATGCAGTCACTTACTCCCTTCTCCAGTTCCTCCCTAGTGTTTGCGGATATGATAATGATGATGGTGTCATCCGCATACACAAAGATACTAGGGTGGCCCTGCTCCACTTTGCTGATTAGAACGTCGTACAGTACAATCCATAGTGTGGGGGCCTGTACTGAACCTTGGGGGCAGCCCCGTTCCAGAGTCGTACTCTGGCCCTCACAGTGTACTGTACGGTCGCACAGGTAGGAAGAAATAGTCCTCACCAGGTATTGTGGCACATTGGCCGTCGCTAGCTGCTCTAGGATACCGTTCCATTCGATGTGGTCGAAGGCTCCTTTGATATCCAAGGAGATGGCTGCTAGTCAACGTAACCTAACCACCCGAAATCGAGCAGTAAGGGGTTCAGTTAACCGGAGGTTAATAATGAACTCGCGCTGATAAAACTGGCTCTTAAAGAAGATGAAATAATTTCTTCCTGAGCATTGATTTGGATATACGTCAATTCAATTTTGTACGGCAGACTAGTCCCAGTCAAACAGTTGTGACGATTTTTCGTCATTATTTTTTCGTATCAGTTTTTCCTAGAGTAGTTCCTGTTTTATACGCCCATAAAATGTGGGCTAGTACGTCTAGCTTTTTATGAAATTAGCTTTGAATCGCTATAATCAATAATTAAAACGATTTAAACTTAGAAAAATTTTGAAAATATACAGCTTATATTTCTTATAAAGTAGGTATGCTTGTATCTCGAATTCATTAGAATAATTGAACTTATTTTAGTGTTATAAGCACGTTTATGAAAGAAATTAATATAATACATGTAACTGAGTGTGTTCCATAGGGGAGCCATCTGCACATCAAGAAGGTATTGGTATAATTATTTACAAGCATTAGAACTTCTTGAACGTAAGCGTCTGAAGATCTGCTCGTTGTCCACTGGTTATTTTAATGCCAATACATTTGTACGAGGAAATATGCATATAACAGTTGTATCGTTTTAAATACTATGCCGGCCGAGATCTGAATAGATCTACAATACCAACTACTAACATCAATCTCTCGACCATTTGTTACCAATTGTACATCTCATCAGTCTTGTATATAATCTTATCCATTATGACTGGAGAAATCACATCCAGTTCTCTGCTGCATGAATGGACAAAACATCGTTCGCAACAGAGAAAAATATTCGAATTCTAATTCGTATGAAATCGAAATTGTCTCTATTGAAAATAGTTTTACTTCGTCAAATGACAAGACCTGCACAGGTTGACGTATGCGGCTAAGTTTGATTGTAGCCTCTGGAGAAGTACATCGTGTACCGCGTCTCAGTAGTCCACCGCACCAGAGAGCCGCGTCGATTAATGAAACCCACAAATATATCCGTGTCAATTAAAAACCAAAATTATGTAATTTCTGCTAGTTAAATAAAAATAAGCATTGTTTAATTGAAATGTATTACATCATGATATGTGTAGCAGATTAGGAAGAGAGGGAGATAAACCACGCGCGTACAACTCATTCATTATGACTCTTGACAACAACACTGAAATTGACTTCCTTCTTACATCATACGGCTTCCGTTTTCCATTAATGGATTTACGTACGCAATATAAGGTCTAGTACCTCGTATCTCGGTGCGTACATCTTGTATTTACGCAGGTATCGCGTTGACCCCAGCAAAACAGACGGCACTTCATCGCCTTAATGATGGCGGAGCGTTCTCTGTAAAAGCGCACAAATAAACAGGTTATGGCCTCTTGTATGGTATTCGGGATTAGTTTGTAGTGCGTAACCTAACTTGAAAGCGCTGTTTTGATTCTTTCGTGCAGATTACAGCTGCAATCATCTTCTCCGAAACGAAAATTACCCAACCCTAAATTTGACTTCTATGGATTTGAGCTCAGGGACCTAAGCTTCTTGCTCTTTCCCCTATAAAGATGGCGTTGGGAAAGTATACGTAACTCTTTGACCTGACAGGCCTATTTTGTCGTATTTTTATGTAAAAAGTCATCAGTTCAAGAAAGAAAAGGTAGCGATGACACAACTTTTTACGTACTCAACCGGGTGGTCTCTCGTGTGCGAGTGTGTGTGACGACTTGGGAGTTGTTCGAGTGTGTAGCGTAATTGCTGATCCGTTTGTCGCAGGTGAATTTTTATCCCTCTCTCTCTCTCTCTCTCTCTCTCTCTCTCTCTCTCTCTCTCTCTCTCTCTCTCTCTCTCTCTCTCTCTCTCTCTCTCTCTCTCTCTCTCTCTCTCTCTCTCTCTGATTTTCCTATTTCTGTGATGTCTGTTCCTATTCTTCATTTCTCAATTTTTCCAACGTTGAAGTGCGGAGTCATTTCGGTAGCAGCCTCGTGTATTAGCGGTTGGCGAAAAGTTCGTGGATACCATCGAGCTGATCACGACAGTGGTACTTTCGAGAGCAGTTTCTCGAAGTGCCTATTACCAGACTGAAGGTTGACAACGTGGTGGCTCAAGATAGAACAGAAATCCTCAAGCCTTCCTCTCGTATCTGTGTAGTGCAAATCGGTAGTCCGCTTTTGTAAGCCGAAGACCTTGTTCATACTGTCAAAAGTCAGTTAGTCACACCTCCAGTTCGAAGAAGTAGGAATTATACGAGTAGCATGAACTACTCGGCGGTCTTCATGGAATCGTCGATCCTATCTAGAAGTGTCTGCTCCCCGCTTCTCAATTCGAAGGTGTTGGAGAGACTTTTGTCCGTAAGGCGGAACAAATAGTGTGAGACAAGTTCATCATGTACAGTAATCGCGACCATGAGTCAAGCCCAGTGACGGTAGTTACATCACATGGTATATTTTTAATGAGTACGAAAAGTAAGTTTCTACTGCGAAATAATAATTTCGGCAATGTTTCATTTTGAGCTCTTGGCCAATCTACATGGATCTTGATTCAGGCCAGACGCTAGGGACAAGAAAAAGAGTCATGTTCAAGAGGCGACTACTTCACGATCCAAAAATATTATCAAAATTATTGGGCTCATTGTCCATGGGTAAAGGCGGCAAAAATTTGGTTATGCTTGAAGCGCCAAAAAACCTCGCGCCGAGGCTGCTTAATCAAAAGCTCGAAGAGTAGTTCAACAACGGATTTTTCTTGGATCTGCTTCCCTAAAATAGGAGAACGTTCTAATGAGATTTATATCGATAGTGGAGCGAAACCTAGGGAAGAAAACTTAAAATACTTGGAATAGCTGTTTTTTAAACCACTTCAATGTTTATATTCGGTTGAACTAGCACAATATTGTTAGCTCCCTCAGAACTTACCTGCAAGTAGTGCACAGAACAAGCCGTAAAGATTTCTCATGCTCATGAATGATAGATTAATATAAAAATAGAGAAAAATTTTAATTGATTATGAGATATAATTATAGTAACGGACGTGTATTCATTTCAAGTGCAAACTGAGATACCGTCGCGGAAATTGAAAAGTACCTGTCCAGCCATCAAATTGCCGCGCAACTCAAATAATAATCGAGGCACACTTTAGATGTGTGTAATTGCAAATACGCAGACACTTTTAGGTCCGCCTTTAGGTAACTATTTGTACATTGTTACAGATATTACCCTTTATACTTTCTCTCTGGATGAGGAAAAGCATTGCGGTGAATTCTGAAGGCGCACACATGTCACCGAACGCAGCAACGCGTAGTCTTTTTCCCGACATTAAGAGAAAATCTCGAATGTATGTTTTAGTCATGCTAACTTTGTGCATTCTTAAACACACAAAAAGAAAGAAAGAAAAAAAAAAACGTTTAGTATCGAGATAGTTATCGTCCACGTAGTTCTAAAGAAATCAAGATCAATACAGAGGAAAAACGAAATAGATAAATAACCAAGCGAACGTCCTTTTTTCTTAAATATTGAATTACCAGCACTCGGATCCCTCACGATAATCATCCAATTAGAGGCGTCGTAGGCACACTTGAACGCACTTTGCTCTTCTCCCTCACACAACTAAAAAATCAATTTTTCCACGACGAAACTTTTTCAAATTTCTCATCACTTAGGCTATAAAACACTTAATACAAATATTACTTCTTTAGGGGTGCGGTGAGGGGGGTTTCTTGAAGGTGAATCTTCAAAACTTTTTTGGGGGGAGGACCTCTTTTTCTCATTTTTTTCATTTTTTTGGGATTGTGATTTGTTTTTTTTTTAGGGGGGGGGGCGGGAATCTGATTCCCTCCGAGACTAAAGAGGGTCACCGCACCACTGTACTCCTAGTAATTTTTTGTTAGGATAAGACTTACTTTTTATCAGTTTCTCATCTTGTAAAATAGGTAAGATTGAAAAATAGGATATTAAAAGAAGTGAACCTATTGTCCTTACTACGCTAGAGACCCTGCGCTTCTTTTTGTGATTTTTGAAATTGAATGAAATTGAGAAAAAATGATTCCTGCACTCCTTTTTTGGATTTTTTCGAATGAACAATGAGAGAAATTCGCCCCTGCGCTTCACTAAGCTTCTTTTTGGTTTTTCAAAAATTAAATGAAAAATTGAAAGAAATTAATCCCTGCGCTTTTTTTAGCACTTTTATAATTGGATGAAAAATGACAGAAATTAGTTTTGTCTATTACATGCCCTGAGAAAAAAAAAATTGTTCAAATGACTGCTGAGTATAGTCCCGGCGCTCCGCTCTGCAAAAAATTATATAATTTACTGAAAAAAATTTTTGAACTTCATAATATAAAAAAATGTAAATATTGATAAAATTTAGGGATATTTACTATTTTTCATAGTATAAAATTTACCGTTTTTTGCGAGCGGAGCGTCGAAACTATATTTAAAGTCATTTAATCTGTAGAGAATTTTTTCAGTGTACTTTTATTTCAGCTCAATTGAGTTTATTTTGACATGTTTCATGTCTTTTTTCAACGCCTAATTTGAAATCCCATAATAAAATTCGAAATTTTGTGAGTTTCTCAACCTGGGTTAAGAATAGCGACACTTCAGCTGAAAAACTTGCTGTGTAGTTCCTCAATATACTATGCTAAATTAGGGTCAAGTTACATATTTTCGCAAACCACGGATCGAACCTGAAATTTTGCGAAGTTTCAAACTTTGGTTAAGGATGGTGACACTTTCGTCTAGTGTACTATACACGTATGTGTATGTAGTTTATATATCAGCCTTCAATATACTATGCTAAATTAGGCCTAAGATACAATGCTAAGGAGGTGACGAACTAGCGGAGTTGGGCTCATCATTTCAAGACATGAAACATGATCTTTATTTCTTTGACTCCATCAGAAAATTTTTTCAGTTAATAACACGGTCCAAAAAATTTGTTGACAAGGATTTGTTCTTGGGCTCGGCGTCAATCGAAAAATTTCGAGACGCACGACGTCATCGATAATTTTGACCTAATTAAAAAACTTCGAAAAAAAATTTCCTGGGGCGTACCATGACGTTGTCAGTAATCTTGAACTACTTTATAAGGAGAGTTTTATAGGCTTCTCATTTATTAGGTCAAGTTAGGTTGAAAGTGTTGCTCAACGTTCTTGCAAGTTGGCCTGCATATTATACCAGGCTAAACAAAGCTAAAATCGTAGCTTAACATACAGTACACAAGCCTCATACTAAGCTAAAAAATATCGGTGGTATGGCGGACAAGTAGTGCGAATTCCTGGTACGTAGTAATCGTACTAGAAACTAGATTAGGGAATGTAGTCTATCTGGTGACGTCATAAAGTGAGCATCTTTTAGAACCCGACCCTTGGCCGGTTCAGACATAGTCCCCGAAAAACCTTTTTGTCATGACACTTTTCGATACGATGCGTTATTGTCGCAACAAAACTAAAAACGACGGCTTCCTTGACGAAGTGAAACGAGGAACGCAGGGAACCAGTTTTATCAGTCATATCATATGGGATTGAGTATTGAAAATTCAAAGAAGCCTAGACGTAGATAAAGCTAGTATAAAGAAGGCCTAGACCTACTATAAGCCTATTATGATAAAGTTCGGGAGTAAAAATTTTCTCGACTCTTGAACTATATTATTATGATAGGAGGGAGATTTAGAAAAATTTCAACTCTCGAGCTGTATATGATAGAGGGAGGACTTAGAACAATGTTGACTCTCGAGTTATATTATGATAGAAGGGGGACTTGAAAAAATTTCATTCTCCAAGCTATATACGATAGGAGTCGAAATTCTTCCAAGTTTTTCGCCGGACGGCGCACGGCAAATTTTTCAAAAAAAAAAATCATAAAACAGGTTCCGTGTTAGAAAAAAAAACGACGGCTTCCTTAACGAAGTTAAACGAGGAACGCAGGGTACCTGTTTTATGAGTCAAATGGGATTTGGTATTGAAAATTCAAGGAAGCCTAGACCTACTAAGCCTAGTATAATATAGTTTGAGAGTCTAAATTTTTCTCGAATCTCCAGCTATATATGATAGCTCGAGAGTTGAAATTATTCCAAGTCCCCCTCCTATCATATATAGCTCGAGAGTCGACATTATTCCAAGTCCCCCTCCTATCATATATAGCTTGAGAGTCGAAATTATTCCAAGTCCCTCTCCTATGAGAGTCGAAATTTTTTTCAAGTCCTCCTCCTATCTGACATAGCTCATGAGTCGAAATTTTTTCGAAGTCCCCCTCCTATCATACATAGCTCGAGAGTCAAAATTTTTAACAGGGAACCTGTTTTATGGGGGGCTTTTTGAGAAATTTGCCGTGCGCCGTCTGCCGTCCAGCGAAAAACTTGGAAAAATTTCGACTCTCGAGCCATATATGATAGGAGAGGGACTTGGAAAAAACGACGGCTTCCTTAACGAAGTTAAACGAGGAACGCAGGGAATCTGTTTTATGAGTCAAATAGGATTTGGTATTGAAAATTCAAGGAAGCCTAGACCTGATAAAGCTAGTATAAAGAAGGCCTAGACGGAAAATAAGCCTAGTATAATGTAGTTTGAAAGTCCAAATTTTTCTCAAATCTCGAGCTATTTATGATAGGAGGGAGACTTGGGAAAATTTGTCCCCTATCATAAATAGCTCGAGAGTCAAAAGTTTTCCAAGTCCCTCTTCTATCATATATAGCTTCAGATTCGAAATTTTTTCCAAGTCCCTCTCCTATCATATATGGCGCGAGAGTCGAATTTTTTCCAAGTCCCCCTCCTATCATATATAGCTCGAGAATCGAAATTTTTCCAAGTCCCCCTCCTATCATATATGGCGCGAGAGTCGAATTTTTTCCAAGTCCACCCTCCTATCATCTATAGCTCGAGAGTCGAAATATTTTCCAAGTCCCCCTAAGTCCCCCTCCTATCATATATAGCTCGAGAGTCGAAATTTTTTCCAAGTCCCCCTCCTATCATATATAGCTTGAGAGTCGAAATTTTTCCAAGTCCCCCTCCTATCATATATAGCTCGAGAGTCGAAATTTTTCCAAGTCCGTCTCCTATCATATATGACTCGAGAGTCGAAATTTTTTCCAAGTCCCCCTCCTATCATATATAGCTCGAGAGTCGAAATTTTTCCAAGTCCCCCTCCTATCATATATAGCTCGAGAGTCGAAATTTTTTTAAGTCCCTCTCCTATCATATATTCTCGAGAGTCGAAATTTTAACAGGGAACCTGTTTTATGGGGGGCTATTTGAGAAATCTGGCGTGCGCCGTCCGCCGTGCGCCGTCCAGCGAAAAACTTAGAAAAATTTCGACCCTCGAGCCATATATGATAGGAGAGGGACTTAGAAAAATGTCGACTCTCGAGCTATATATGAAGGAGAGGGACTTAGAAAAAATTTCGAATCTGAAGCTATATATGATAGAAGAGGGACTTGGAAAACTTTTGACTCTCGAGCTATATATGATAGGGGACAAATTTTCCCAAGTCTCCCTCCTATCATAAATAGCTCGAGATTTGAGAAAAACTTGGACTTTCAAACTACATTATACTAGGCTTATTTTACGTCTAGGCCTTCTTTATACTTGCTTTATCTAGGTCTAGGCTTCCTTGAATTTTCAATACCAAATCCTATTTGACTCATAAAACAGGTTCCCTGCGTTCCTCGTTTAACTTCGTTAAGGAAGTCGTCGTTTTCTTCCAAGTTTTTCGCTGGAAGGCGCACGGCGCACGGCGCACTTCAGATTTCTCAAATAGCCCCCCATAAAACAGGTTCCCTGTTAAAACAATTTTTCGAGCCTTACCTTCCATTTAGAAGGGGGTTGCTGACGAGGAGTGGGTTTTGCGTCCGCCAACAAGGGGACTCCTACCAACAATTTCTAGCAATAAAATCTTTGGTGTTAATTTTATCCGCATGATTCCCAGAGTATTGGTATGAAATATACTATTCATGCAGTATTCAGAACGTTTTGACATGTTTCATGTCTTTTTTGTACCTCATATCCCATTTAAAACCTCATGAGAAAATTCGAATTCTTCCCCTAACGGATGACAACACTTCGGGGAAAATTCTCGATTTTTACGAGGTCCCTTCCCCCTCCCGTGAGGAGGATGGCAACATCTTTTCCTCTTTACTTGACTCAAAACACAGTAAACTAAGCTATACTGAGCCTATAAGGTATAGTACAATGTACTAGGCTATACTACACTTGACATCCAGTAGAATGGGGCGCGTTAGGATGGCCACATACCCTCTCCCAGGTTGAAGACTTCTGTCATATGCCTTAACAATATTCGTCTTGACCGTGGAATTTGTACGAGGGGGCGGTGATGAGTTTCATCAAGGGAGGGTTTTTCAATGCTTCAGAGAGGTTGCAACAGTTTTGACAGAACGTCGATGGTTATGCTCATGTGTACCAAATCTCATACTGAAGCTGGGTACTCCTTTGAAAATATCAAAAAATACAAAATGTAGGGCACACGAGAGGGTAGTTGTGTCTACCACCTTTGGCTAAGAATGAAAAATTGTGGCTCGTGAGAGGTTACTCCATATTGCTGATAATTTTATTCTATCATCGCACCGCATCTTATTTGTCTCATTAGTTTTTCCATTAAAATTTTTCATTCGCAGCACAAATTAGCTGTGGATTGGACGACCACGGAAAACTAGTTTTTAAGTTTAGACAAAGGTCGGGAAACATCACATCAGATCATTCGTATCTTTGAACAACTACATATTATGCGTATAGAACAATTACCCATTTTATATCACAGACCAGACTTTTTTGAAAAACGACGGTGCGAGGCGCTTGTTCATCGTAGTCTAAAATTCAATATTCCCTTTTTCCAAAAAAAAATTTTAGAATACGAGTAGGTACTAAGTTTATTTTTTTATTCATTCAGATGGGTTGCATGTACAGCCTGTCGTAATTAGAATTCGACTTTCATTCTTCCTGATTATTCTCAGACGCAAGATGAGCGGAAGTTAATTTTGAATTCTAAACACAGAATCCAAAATTAATAGGCTTACAATATTGAAAGTGATTAACATCATTCACACCTATAAATGATGAAAGAAAGAAAAAGAAGAATTTTAAGAACGGGTTTGTAACAGTAATATCTCAACTTGAAACTTCGATTCATAATATTGATGGAAAAGTCATGTACACTTCAAAGATACTAAGTTTCGGATAGCCTCAGACTCTACATTGAAAGTGGACTTTGGATAACTTTTATTAAAATTATTCCACTAGTTGTGCTATAGATAGGCTACTAAACGTAACAGCAGCTGTTATATTTCCTCAAGATCGTCACGAGCCATTAGACTGTAATTTATATATTATATAGATTAAAATATTCTTATAGGAAAATGAAAGTTACGCATGAATAGAGTATAGGATGTCTATATACTAAATTTGCACGTGTACCAATGCATACCTAGTCATGATTCCGTACAACTTTCTTCGCCTTGAAAGCATTCAATTCGAAGCAGTGCTTTTTCACGCTTTTTCAACTTAACTTAGGCTATTTCAAGTCAATCCCCCGCAGTATAATTACAGCTTTCCATCGCCACGGTACGCGTAAGTTCCGCATTCGACGAACTCGTGTATTTCTAATCAGAAGTCTGGCGACTAAACGATCGAGAGTATTATTATCACCTCCACCCATTCGTACTTCGTCTTACTCTTTGGGAATTGAACGTTGCGAGTTGGGAGGTTAATTATTTAAAAAATCGCACTTTCCATCGCAATCAAACCGTCTTAGAAATGTAATATAGAAGCAAAATTTATCGGACGAAAGTTTTGAATAACCGGTAATCACAGCAGTGCGAGATGCAATCGATGACCAACCTACTATTAGCGTGTCTATTAAGTTCAACTATTTCAATTGCACATATGTAATCGTAACCATCGTAGAGTTGACATCTTTGTCGGTTCCGTAAGCTGTGGCGCGAGTTCTCGAGATCAAGTCCGTCTGTCTCGAGTATTGTCGATGATCGTTGCATTCAAAATAGATATCAATTTATCACGTTAACGTTGTGGGTACTCGACACACCATCGTCTCTACATACCTACCAGCGTTTGCCTTAATTTTACGTTATAAGAAATCATTTTTCATAACCGGCGCGTCGATCTATTGTTATAAGAAGTGTGCCCGATGATCTGTCGTGACATCTGCGTCATATCGAATGAAGTAAAAGATGAAAAATGAATGAATTATTGAATATGTTCACCTCGAGTGTGTAAGTGTGGGTCACAAACCTTCGGATCTTGGCGACTCCCAGTATTATCTAACCTTCTTCGGTATTTGAAAGTCTATAATACTTCGTATGTGTTACATAGGTATGTGTATAAAAATTTCACGTCTTTTATTTTCGTTGAATTATTTGGTTTTCCCGATAACTTAGTCTAATAATTACGTATGGTCCACCTTCGTATAAATTTTTTCTAGTCCTTAAAGTAGGTCACAGTAGGTCACAACCACTCCACCACAATTTGCTGTTCATATGAACCTACGTGATTTTTTTCTCGCACTTAGCGGATAAGTTCGCAGCGCTAAACTCGGGCTTGTGTCTTGCACTCCTGTTTTGAAAAGGTCGCCTCCTTGAGTCACCTGACCCCTCCTCGAGGAAATAGTTATTTACGCTATAAGGGTTAGAAACAAGCTGTTTCTTGATAAGTTTGACGTTAGCGACCCGAGTGAAGCGGGGGTTGATGAGACGAATCAAGAAATAACCGTTTCTAACCGGGTTGCGTATGAGATTTTTCTTCATTTACGAAATTAAGATCGAAAAGTAGAAGACAAGTACGATCACAAGATAGATGTCAATATTCCCTAGGTGCGAAATGAAAACGAAAAAAACTCCCTTGTAGCAAAAGGAACATACTTTAACGCTTAGTCCTATCACTTCATGAGTTACGTTTGATATGACTTGTTTTTTACCACTAATAAGAGGGCGCTGTGAGGCACTTTTTGATCGTAAATGATGAAAACCCTATTTCCCTACCTGAAACTTGGAAATTTTGGAGAGAAAATACCCTCCGTAGAAGGACCTACAAAAACGACAGCTTCCTTACCGAAGTTAAACAAGGAATTCAGGGAACCTGTTCTGTGGTTGAATTCGAAATTGGAGTCGTGAGAAGTCGATATTTTTTTGAGAACCGCTCCCAGTGTCACATTGATATAGCTCAATATTCAAATTTTTTCAAGTCCAACCTCCTTAATAGTATTTCGCCGAGTCGTGGCCAGATACACTGAACAAAAAGTAATTTACAATGACCACAGAAATATAAGCTTTCGGTTAAACAACCATTGTCAACGGAGGCATGAAAGCAACTAAACCAACTACGGCTGGAAACAAGAACAACCGAGGACATCAGGACTGAACTAGCGAGTCATCACAATGTGAATCCTACTCATAAACTAGTTCAATCAACCCCTCATCAGGTATGTACCTGTTGAGTACCTTCAAGTTGTCGCTGTTCAAATGACGGATCATTTCAATATGTCCCAATGCGATATGTTTGAAATACCAGTTTTCTCTATGGAGGAAGCCCTCGAAGCCCTCTCTTATACTATGGCCACCAGCAATTAGATGGTCCGCAAACGTTGATTCACCTAAATTTTTCTTTTTCCACGCCTTCCTATGTTCAGCAATTCTAATTTGAAGCTGACGGCCAGTCTTGCCGATGTAAACTCCCGTACAATTCTTAGACTCCACCTTGTAAACACCACTCCTCTCGACCAATTGAATGGCGTCTTTCAACTTGACGAATAAACTTTTAACGGTATAGAGGTTGTAATACACAGGCCGAAAACCAAATGGCCGGATGACACGACTCAACTGAGAAGACAATGTCCCCAAGAACGGGAGCCTTATCCAGCGCATTCTACTGTCTAAGGTCGGATTGCGAGGGAGGAAGGTGGTAGGATCTAGGCATTTCCGAGTAACTTTCCTTTGAGTCATACGGTAATATCTAGGTTGACCTCATTCACTCTGGCCAAATGCTTTATAGTCAACAGATAGAAGGCGAACTGACCCAACGGAATACTGGTCAGCCGATGAATTAAGCTGTTAAATGCAGCAAATTTGTGGGCGACAGGGCAAAAAGATTTGCCGTGGACAGTAATATCGGCCGAAGTATCTTTCCTGTGAGTGGCGAATTCATGAACGCCGCCTATGTCAGAGATCGTCAATGGATGAACCGCCAACTTCCAAGGTAAATTTTATGGCAGGGCACTGATTGTTTAGGTACTTTAGGAACTCCAAAAGGAAATCCCGGGGACCAGCCCACGTACACATCACATCGTCGACGTACCTGTGCCAATAAAATATGTGACTCAAGAACACCTGGCCAAAGGAGAAGAGATCGAACTCAAATTTAGATATATAAAGATCTCCGAGATAAGGGAACCCAAAGGGGAACCGATGGAGATGCCAACCTCCTCAGAAAACTCGAAAAATCTCCCATCGAATTTACAAAAGTTGGGAGACCAACAAGTATTAAGCAAATTGAAAAATTCTGCCAATTCTTCATGACAATTACTAGATTGAACTAAAAGGTCTCCCATGTGTTGGATGGCAGTTGCTTTAGGGATATTGGGAAATAGGCGGGCCACATTGAATGAACTAAGGGGCGTACCTGGCGGAAGAATGACATCTTTAAGCCTACTGCCAAGGAAACCAAATTTTTCATAGAGCACGGTGACTCAAAATCTACTCTAGATTTGAACCAACGGTCCAAGAATTTCGCTAGGGAGTACGTGGGAGAAGAGACAAAACGACAGGACACATCGGAGTATTTTTCTTATGGACCTTAGGCAGGCCATACATACAGGGGAGGCACAGGGTTAGGTTCAAGGAGCAACCTTTTCAGCGAGGGGGTTTTGATAAGAAACTCTCAGCTGTTAATCACACGCCTAATTTCCTTCACGTGGAATCAATACGTTTTTGTATGAAATTACGGTCATCCATAATGACGAGGATACTCGAATGAGTAACACAGAATAAAGATGCAAAAGACCGCACGATAATCGATCCACACTTCAAGAATGGCTGATTAGCCGAAAGCGCTTGTGTTTTCAATTATCGTGCGGTCGTTTGCATCTTTCTTCTGTGTTACTCTTTCGAGTATCCTCGTCATTCCTTCACGTGTTTAAGAAAATTGAAACTGTCATTTTCCTTGGCACCACACCGGCCGATAACGTCATAGACCTTCGAGTCGTAAGAGGACTTCTCCATCACGACAATCAGCCTTCGTAATGATTAAGCCCTCCTCCTGACCCTCCTCGTTATCCCTTTGATCACCTCAATGGCAACATTGTTCATGCAAGGGAGGGTTATTGCGGACAAGGGCGGCACAATTTTTTTGCGTACTAACTCCAGGTCCAATTTTCATCGCTAGGTCAGCAACCACATTAGCCAAAGCATCAGAATTATTGAGAGAGAGAGAGAGTAAGCCAAACTTTGAAGCTTTCTCCAAGAGGTTCATCTCATCGCTATTAAACTCAACCTGACTGCAATTTATAATACGCTGTTGGAACTTTTGGACGACACTGACGTCAGTTCTCACTTCCTGGACAGCGGAGGTATTCAAATTTTAGGGGGAAGAAATTTTCTTATTTTTCTTACGTTTTAATTTAGCCTCAAAAGTACAACATTTGACATTACCGGCCTGAATAAATAGATCCAATTCACCCGGATTATAAATTACTCTTCGTTGTAATTCATTTAGTATGCTTCCTTTCAGTCTAACTCCCTTATTAGTGGGCCAGTTTTTGACGAACGGTGGGACGTCAGAATTGTCAAAAATATACTGCTCCCATAGATCGGGTCCCCCATTAAAAGCGCAACTGGACTCACTTCCTGTTCTTTGCAGGGAAATTGAGTTTCCAATTAAGGGAATTTATGTCCAGTTTCTGGAGCATGTACGCTGTAACTGGACACGGCATCCGAAGGTCACAGACGGCATCGACAACGAGACTCGAGGACATACACTTCTGGAATCCAGACCGTCGAATCTTGGACAGGCTTACAACATATCCACTACATGGACAGGACAGTCCTGCGGCTGTTTAGGAAAATCATGAACGGGACTAAGTTAGAAGACAAGACGGCTACAAAAACGCACTCAAAGCTTGCAAACCCCACCCTTTCTGAACCAAGAAACAGTCGACTGAATTCCTCGTAATGATTCTTTTCTTTTGCAGGAAAGAGTCTCATAAATCAACCACTGACTGACGTAAGGATGTTTGACTCATAACCTAAGCTTTCCCTCTTGTTTCTTCAAAACTTTCAATTATCCAATAACTCCTTCCTTCAAAAATGAATGAAATTATGTACATGGGTGTTAGCGACTCATTCGATGAGCACAAGCTACTAAGCCGACTTTTCTGCTTCGGTCAGGAAACTGAGTGCCTAAAAAAAAAAGATATCGCTACTTATATAGGTATAAAATATGTTTTTGGAAAGACGTGCACAATAATTCCTTCCGGGGAAACGAACGTCGTCTTTTACCTTCCGCATCATTAGAAAATAATATCGAGATTTTCAAGTGTAATTAGAATTCTGTAGCGATTACATAAACGAAATCAAGTTCAAGAAGCTAAATTTACTGGTTGAAAAGAATAAAAACATATGCGTGAATAAGGACAGAACACTCGTATTTCAATAGTTATTCAAATTCACTCCTAAGGCGTTGAATGTTTTTACAATATATTATATTTCGCTCATTTTATCTACTTCACTTTCTCGTACGATGGACACTTTTTAATAGACGTGCAGCTTTGCCGGGTGTATTAAAAAAACCAGACAAAATTAAATTAATTCGTATATATCACAAATCACCGTTTATAAGCCTAATCTAATCCTATTACAGGGGATCTCTGGCGTGGCGCACGAAGCTTTGTACACAATAATACGAAAGTGTAAGATTTGAATATATACGAAAAATTCACCATCAGGAAATTAATCACCAAAAATACGTGCGTGTATCTGCAGGTATAAACGTCTCCTTTTCAGATTCGGTTCGAACTTACTGCTGGTTCATTTGAATAAAATGTTTAAAATGCGTGTATGCATTAATTGAATTACGGTTTCTATATCATTAGTGATAATTTTTTCAAAGCGGTCCAGTTGTAATTTGAGCAACAGGTATCATTCTACTCATGATCGCGAATAGCGTTGAAGACGCCACCGAAGGCGACGTTCAAAAAACCAGTTCAAAAAGAATCGTTCGTGTATACCTATATATAATACCTCCTACTTTGTTCTTCAATTTCATTTCCGAAGTTTAAAAAATTTCGAACGAATTTTTCTATTTTTGCGAGTTTGATTATGTAACATGATTTTGTTTCTCGTTTTTGTCATCGACAATTGTGAGAGGAGGGTCACTCCATCGGACGCCAATTTAATTCTTCATTTACGCAATATTAGTTCCGGTCGGCGTAGACAAATTTTCAAATCGTCTGCTTTTCTGTAACTTTCTCTCGGTTAACCCTCAAGGAATACGTATCCACATACAGCGCATAGTTTATTGTAACGATTAAAGAAGAGCGACTTCTTTTCAATTGACCGGTTGTTCACATCTCAAGGTCGTTCACTGTTGATGGTTATACACTTCAGATGTACCGCAGCATCTCTTATTCGCGCACTGACACAATTCCACGAACAATATTCGAATTTTTGTGATCCAATCAAGGGTGTAATTTCGACTTTCCGACCAGGTTCTTCGAGAACATGTAATCAATCCTTCTTCTCTTCGGCTCGTCAGTACCTCGAATTGGACATAGATTGAAAGAATTGCATAATACCACCAAAAGCCCCGACACTCTAAACTCCGAACTAATAATTAAAAAATATTCCGCATCCCGAGAATGATCTTCGATTACGTGAGCTTGTTTGAGGCGAAAAATAATCAGCGGAAGGAACGCTTAGATCTCGTCGAATCGTAAATCGTGCCTTGTTTTGAATTGATAAAATGAACACTGCAGCGGTTGGAGCCCCCGGTACTTTTCACGAAAATAATCCGTCGAGGTACCGTATTTTACTACTGATTAAGACATAACTTGTAGGTTTCCAACGGTCATTGAACTTTTCTCGCTTGAATTTTAATAGTTATGGCGCACTTGACCAATCGGACAGAAATATCTTCCGTCTATCATATTAAAATAGTTTTTCTGAAATACTCCCCTTCTCTATTGGAACAGAAAGATCTAGGAACACGTTCACTTCATTGATTCTGATCGACGATTAGTTTTGAAATTATGAACATCTCACCAACGAGGACAAAATTAACGATTCATGAAACCCTTTTCTTTTTCAATTGATTGAGGCACTTGATAACCAGAGGACACTTCCCACCTTACCTCGAAATTATGAGGACACTAGGGAACATGGTGAAATTATTTTTTGAAAATCGCCTTCTGCCTGTTTGGACTTTCCCCTCTTTTTTCCAAAACCGTATAAAACAAAGAATAGCAAAAACGTCAACTTTTGTGTCCATTAGATGAAAAAGAGCGTGAAAACATCCTAATGTCGAACCCCTGACCACGTTCGGAGGATAAATTTTGAACTCTGGCTCCGGGACTGGATGAAATTTCGAGTTTTTGAGTACACCTCAGGAAACCGTATGCGTTCAGGTTTACTATTTTCTCACTTAGGCTTTCCTATTCACCATGGCCTGTTTACAGGGAAGGGGGTGGGGATTTCAGGACAACACCTTAGAACTGAAGAGTTTGATGTGAAATACTGCAGAATTTTGTTCAAAATTCCCTCCAGAAGAATTCTCTTGCCCTACCCTCTTCCCTCCAGGCAAATATTCGTGTTCAAAATCCCTCTGTTGAAGATTTTCAAATACGCCTTCGCTATTCGCAGGCCTCGAAGAGAAGACTTGAAAACTTGGAGGATTTTCAACCATCAGGCTATTACAAACATAGCAAGGTTTCAAAAAAATCTCAAAAATTGTTGCAATGTTCCAGAAAAATCACTCTCCAAGTGTGAAATAAATGCAAAATCCTCGACTCAAAACCAACCCTGCATTCGAACCAACGATTTGAGAATTTAGCGAGTAAGTAAGTGGGAGAAGACACGAAAGAATTAAACAACAACACGCATTGGAGTGTCTCTTTTATGGATTTTGGGTAACTCGTATAAGGGATGGGGGGGGGGGGGTTACAAGCCTGTTTTATAGAAGCTCCTTGCACCGATTTTTGATTTTAAGAGGGAACTTGTTCTATAAGTCTTTTTGAGATTTTTGGCGTCTCGCCATTTACCGTGCGCCATCCGCCAAAAACTGACCTACCATAATACAGAAGTTGGACGTAAAAAAATGGCAGGAGAGAATCCGCTGTCACCTGATTAATCAGCTGTTGGAACTTGCGTTTTGTACATCTGAATTCATTTTGAAGCGAAACATTCCTATGTACGTCCTTTTCCTACCATGTATAGGTCGGAAGTCAAAATTCTTTCAAGTCCCTTTCTTATCACATACAGCTTAAGAGTGGAAATTTTCATTTTTGAAGTGTCCCTCCTATCATATACAGCTCGAGAGTCAAAATTATTTCAAGTCCTCTTTCCTATTATCTACAGCTCCAGAGACGAAATTTTTGTAACTCTTCCCTCCTGTCATATGTAGCTCGAGAGAGAACATTTTTGTAAGTCCCCCTCCTGTCTTATATAGCTCGAGAGTAGAAATTTTTGACGTGTTTCATGTCTTTTGTCTCACCGTACCCCGATTTGAAAATTCGCAAGTACACCCGCCCCCTCCCACCGTCAAGAGAGACCGTGCGCGTGCAATTCTCTACCTGGTAAGTGATTCAGAAATTTACAAGTACACCCCGCATGCGCGTGGGCGTGCAAATGTATACCTGTGGATAGCTCAAAATATTTCTCATACTAGATTCATACAACACCAACCGCGAGTGAGCCCCACAAAAGGCAATACCTCAAAATATTTCTCATACCAGATTTTACGATGCCAAGAAAGGCAAGGGGGCAAACGAGTAATACCTCACAAACACAATTGTCATGACCTAGGAGAAGCCTGGACTAAAATATTTCAAGATGACAGATGAAATATAAGAGACATGAAACATGATCTTCATTTATTTGGCCATAAAAAATCTCTGGAGATTTTTTGTTTGATTTTCCAAGTCCCCCTCTTATTGTATAAAGTTTGGAGGCTGAAATTCATCCAAGTCCCCCCCCCCTATCATATATAACTCAGAAGCTGAAACTTTTCTATACTCCTATCATATATAGGTGAAGACTCGAAATTCTTCTAAGTCCACCTTCTATCATAGTATATAGCTCTTGAGAGGACCCCCTTAACAGAGGAGATACTTTCTAAACTCCTGTCATATGTAGCTAAAGAGTCAAAATTATTCCAAGTCCCCCTCCTATAATATATAGCTCGAGAGCTGAAATTTTTCCAAGTCCCGAAAATAATGACGTCACAATCTGAATGCGCTCGCGCTCGTTTTCTGTAAATACCCCCTCAATAAAAGGGAAAGCGGGTTCCTCGCTAAAAAATGTCGACTTTCGAGCTAAGATATATAATAGGAGGGGGACTTGGAAAAACTGCAGCATCCTTATGGAACGCAGGGGACTTGTTCTATGGGTCGTATTTATTGAGAATTTAATTCAAAAAATCACGGGTTCTTCAACGGAGTTGAACGAGGAATGGCAGGGAACCTACGTGGGACCTCAAAAGTATAGATTGTGACGTCTCAAAGCTCAACTATTTCGACCTCCGAGGTATTTATGATAGGAGGATGACTTGGAAAATTTTCGAACTCCAAGCTTTGCCGGCCGGCTGAACGGCGGAGGGCGGACGTTCTTTCTGACCTCCCCCTCCCCGATAAAACAGGTTCCCTGTTGAAATTGAATGGTGTCCCAAAGATTCTAAATTTTTATGTGCCCCCCCCCCCCCTATCACATACATAACTCGGAAGTCGAAAATTTTTCCAATGTAGAAAAAATGTCCGGCGTTCACCGTTGGCTAACTTGATTGAAGGACAAAACTTAACTATACAAAGGGAACTTGGAAATATCTGGAGAGTTGAAATTTTCCAAGTCCACCTTCGAGCTATCGAAATTGTATCAAGTCCTACTATTGACCTCCCCCCCCCAAAAAAAAAAAAAAAAAAAAATTAGAAGCCATTGCAGACGTTGCAATGGCAGCGGGGAACCCGCAATTTCTTAACTCGACCTCTCAGGTGGTGTGGAAATGAGTTGATAATCTTGTCATAATAATTCAAATCGAAATTATCATTCTACATTCCCTCCTATCATATATTGCTCGAGAGTCGAAATTCTTCTAAGTCCCCCTTCTATCATATATAGCTCGGAAGTCACAATTCTTCCAAGTCCCCCTCCTATCATATATAGTTCGAGGCTCAAAATTCTTCCAAGTCCCCCTCCTACCATATATAGCTTGAGACTCGAAATTCTTCTAAATCTTCTAAGTCCCCCTCCTATCATATATAGCTCGAAAGTCACGATTCTTCCAAGTCCCCCTCCTATCATATATATCTCAAGACTTGAAATTCTTCTAAGTCCCCCTTCTATCATATATAGCTCAAGACTCGAAATTCTTCTAAGTCCCCCTCCTATCATATATAGCTCGAGTCTCAAAATTTTTCCAAGTTTTTGGTTGGACGGCGGACGGTAGCTCGAAAGTCAAAATTCTTCCAAGTCCCCCCCCCCCTTATTATATATAGCTCGAGACTCGAAATTCTTCTAAGTCCCCCTCCTTTCATATATAGCTCGAGACTCGAAATTCTTCTAAGTTCCCCTCCTATCATATATAGCTCGAGACTCGAAATTCTTCTAAGTCCCGTAACCTAACTTAACCTTAGGTTACTAACTTCGCGGACGCGGACGTTTTCTGAGGATGTAATCTCCTAACAAAATGGATACCGGGTTCCCCGCTAAAAAAACGAGAAGAAGGGAAAAAGGGAAAACCCACGGTTTCCTTGACGAAGCTAAACGAGGAATGCCGGAAAGCTGTTCTGTGGATCAAATTGGTTTTGATATTGAGAATCGAATTCAAAACTGCAGTCCCATAAAGACGAAATTTTTCCGAGTCCGCCTCCGATCATATACTATGCCCCAAAAGTCAAAATCAAGTCCAATTCCTTTCATAGGGCAGATCAGTTTTTGTCGTACGGCTTACGGTGGGGCGCCAAAATTGTCAAACCCCCATAGAACGTACCAGGTTTCCCTCTGGACCTACTTAGATTAAGATAGGTCAGTTTTTGAACTCCCACTTCCCGCAAAAAAAAAGAAAAAAGAAAAAAAAACTTAGAATAAGTTCTCCGTTGAAATTCCAATTCTCGAGATATGCATGAGGAGTGAAGACTTGGAAAAATGTTGACATCCACTCGATACCTACATGAGAGGAGAGGGAAAAATCTCGCAACGTCAGTCAATATGGTGGAATAGAGGTTTTTTACAGTGTTCTTCCCGAAACCTCACCGTGAGGTGAAGGGAAACTTGAATGACGTTTTTTAGGTAATGCTACGAAAAATATGCCTTAGAGTTCGCCTCACGACCCTCCAATAGTGGAGTCAAGTTAATAAATGGACTTTCTGAAATCAAAGTAAGTCAACACTCTAAATCTTCCAATTTCCCTTTTTTGTATTTTTCCGAATTACAGCTTCCCTTGGTGCATTCGACTGAATCTTTCCATAAATTTTCTTCAGAAAATTGTCTTCCACCAAATTTGCGCATTCGTAACGAGGAGAGAAGAAATTTCGAGAGCGCAAATTAAGTAACCCCTGCTCCTTCATTAGAGGATTTGTCACCATTCTCCTCAAAATTCCTACCTTGTAATGCGTATTATACGTATTTTTCATCATAGAGATTACCGAATATCTGCAACTCAATTTGAGACTTTGATTCATCAACAACGTTCTCCTTTTCTTATGTAAGATTATTTAATATTGTTGCCCACTACACGTGAGAAGAGTCCGCGAGAGACGAGAAGCTTTTCCGTCGATCATAAATATTCGAAACGATAAGTGATAATTACATCACATCACTGCTGCATTCATCGATAAGTTACAAGTATATATAACCCGATAGACACGATATGGCTAAAAATCGCTGTATTTCTTTACCGGCTAATTATATTCACGCCACAAAAAACGTACGCAGAATTCCAATTATTTATTATCTTTTTTTTTATTTTGGCTTATTTTTTACATAACAATGGTAGCTATACAACGCAAGACAGAAGTCAAAAAACTTCCGATCACGATATCATCGCGATTTCCCATTCGACTGGTGTTCACTTGCGTGTAGAATGAGCAAACACGCTTATAGGCGATGCTTGATGTTCTAACTTTGATTTCGGAAAATATTCGCGTCATACTCGATCAATCAGTATACAGACTACCGCTAATAACAATTTTACCCAGGCACCTACATGGTCTTCACTGTATCAAAAGAAAAAAAAAAAAATATATATATATATATGTAGTCCATATCTTGCGTAATCCATTTACACCATCCCAGTGTATCCCGGTGAATAGAGTATGAAACTACATAATAGGTAATAGGTATACATCAAGAAAAGATCTGAAACAGACGATTGATTTTGTGTTTCAATGGTCTCTTTTAGAGATGGATAGCGGACATAACCTTCTTTATAGGTACCTAAGCAGCATCTAGACTAGCTATTAACCAAGAATTAGATTTATTACCGGATCGCAAGTTATCGATTATACCAATAATAAGTAATTGCTTTTACTTATTGCAACGATAACAAAACAAACAACATTCGAGATTACCGAAGGGTACACTATTTAATAAATGTCGAATATATATTAGGTTCAGGTCGTTTGATGCGGATGCTCTAGGCTGACAACCACGTTACGAGAGTACCCGTGGGCGTATTCTGGCATTTGTGGTAAAAGTGAAAATTTGTTTTGTCAGCTTCTGCAGACGGTGCAGCAACAGGTCACGATTCCAGAAGTTAGGTAGGTACCGACGACAATATTGGAAATTGAGATTTTAAATTTGTAGATACCAGTCCAATTTCCTTAAGTACCTATTGGTCATAAGAAAGGTAAGTTATTTTACTTGCAATTGATTCGCGTATTGCTCGTTGAGATCAACCTATGGAGGTACAAACTAGACAGAATAGACATCACGTCCCATTCAGTAGCTCGAATCGTCCATGTTACCCGGACGTGATAATTCACTCTTTCTAATAATTGTGTACATGACGTGTAGAAATTAGAAACGCCTGTCCAGTGTCCTGTCCATATTTTTTTTTAATTTTATATTTTACGTAAATATCTTCGTCTGATAAAATAAAATAAGTACGTGTATATTATACGTTTCACTTTTTCCTAGGTCGCGACTATTGGTTTACAGCGAGTGGATTTTATCCTGACGTAATGAAAGGAGCGCATAAATTAGGCTAATAGAATGACATTCATATACAATACACGACTTGGGTAGTCGACTAATTGTCGAAAATGATTTAATAATTTAACGGTACGATGGAACCAAAATATCTACACGAAGGTACGGTGATGCGGAAGCGACGCCACTTGTGGATGACCTGGGGCAAAAATCACATTTGCTATTCACGTAACACTAGTGCAGCCTCCGAATACCGCATTGACTTCATTAATATTGCACTCCATACAAAAATATTATGTACAGTACGCATTTGAATGGGTATTTCGACGATATGACCTTTTGGCGTTCTCTTTCAGTCTTGGGATTTTACTGCGTACAAGATTTGAGGTCCTCAATGTTACATCCAACATTTAGCAGATGAATTCATCTATCATTGTGATGTCTGTTTCGTAAATATTTACCATCAGTTCAATTTTCGGAGAAACCCCTCTCTCGAACTATTGTAAACTACTGTAGTTCTTCATCCTCAAATACGAATTTTTGAGACAGTCAGTGGACCAGCTACGGATAGATGGTTCGCAACTTACCGCATTGTCACTCCATCCAGTGGATTCAAGTGGCCCGCTGGCCCCCGTCCCCTTCCTCCACGCCATCCGGCAGTGAATTCGAATTTAGTAAGCTGCGAGAAAACTCACTCTCTTTGCTTTATAACAAAAGTTTCCGCAGACTGTTCTTCCTGGTATGACCTGGAGTGGTTTCACTGCGAAGATGAATTCCCTTCATTAACAATAATATACAATCACATTTTGAGCGCCTAAGATGTAGGATGAAGTCCAGAACGTACCTCCGTCGAAAAACGTAAATTTTTTTGAAGAAACGTGCACTACCGACGTTATGATAAAAGTGGAAGTCATGTCATAGAGCACGACGCGTATATCCTATTACTAATTAAATACCTCGTAACTAGAGTTCCCATACACGTTTCCATAAATACTATGCTATAATTTGCGGACTAGGTATCTAATTAAACAATGTACGAAAGAAACAAAAAATCGTGTATATTATGATCCTGTTACGCGTTCATACTTCGTTACATTTTAGTGTGTGTTTTTTTAGTGAACACAATCGAGTGACTGCCGTACAATCCTCTTATCTCGCACGCTGCGAACTTAATTTCCACAAAATTAAAAACAATACATTCGCTGATTACAAATTACTTCCTACTTTTTGGGAGCTTCGAAAGAGACCGCATATTCTTCTACGAGTGTAAGACAGATAAGAATTTTTCGATTCAATTTAGTTTAGCGCATTCCCTTGCCTTTTTTACGAACTGATTTCATTAATAATTTGTTAGAAAAGTACTTGCCATCTATTTTGGGAAAAAAATTACCGACGTAGGATAACTGCTCGGTATGAAGGCCGGTCATTCATCAAATAATATGATCGTCTTTGAGAAACGCGGGTGTATGAGCGTGCACGCACGCCCAAACTGGTTCCCTAAAAACCGCATCTCCGGCACCGGTATCCACCCTTTAGGGCATTGCGTCGTTAGTCCAGAGGGCTCGAATTGAGAGTGGCCTAGCTTCATTTCTCTTTGGGTTCCGCGTGCTGTGCAATGCCCGGCAATAAGGACACTACAGGGGTCTACCCTACTGATCGAGGGAGCGTTCAGCACCCAACCTGGAATTCAGGTAGTCCTTCACTGTGGACAAACTTGTATCTACTCCTCCATCATAGTTTTCAGTCACCATTCGAAGCTCACTAGGAGTTCACCAGCAGTGCTTCGCGACTCCGGCTTCTCAGGTGAGGGTTCTTCCTCTTCTTCTTCTTCTATTACTGGCTTTTATCATATGCTTGCCCTCTTTTTCTTCTGTTAGCGCTCTCTCCTGAGCGCCATGATAGGTGAATGGGTGTTCGTGTGTGAGTGAGCCCGTCCGTTTTGAAATAAAGAAAATAGGTGCTTCACGTTTTTTTAAAAATAATTTTAGGGCTTCATTTGGAATTTAGAAGGGCTTAATTCTTCAAGTTTTCCCCTTCTCGCTGAGGAAAGTACTCTAGTGTACTTCCATCTTCTTTATATCTTATATCAATACTTATAGGCCTAATCATAGCGAGGATTTCTTTTTCTATCTTCTGCGGGAATTCATTGATTAATTAATCGGAATGAGAAACGGAAACGTAAAAGTAAGTAGTCATAGAGAGTTCAAGTTGATTGAACGGAAAACACAAAGCTTACGAAACGGACTCATCCAATACGTATAAAAATTGAAAAGAAAAATCAATGAAACATTTTTTTTATCTCACTTAATTAATTTTTTATTCCTGTACAAACATCGTCTTGACACTGAGGATGGTTGCACAATCTAAAATTGGAGTTTCGGATTTTCGAAAGATAGGAACGAAAATTAGGTATAATAGTATATTTTTAATTAAGATACACAACCGTTTCCAATATCATAATAACTCTCTTGTAGAAGGACCGCTGCAGAGGCTACGGTTATTCGAAATGAAGATATTACATTGAGAAACGAAAAAAATAATAATAATATTTTTATAGCAAGATAATGTTTGTTACAATCCTGATGGAAAGGTACCTAAAACGAAAAGTAAAATACTAGGTAATTGACTATTGCAGAAAAATTCTATTTTTGTGAAGTATTTTATTTATATTTATTTATATCTACAGACTAGAATTCTCGGTATTTGGTACTTATTTTCCTGAAAAGCGAAATCGATGAGAACAAAAATGATAATCGAATCATAATAAATGAGAGGTAGAAAAAAATCTATTTTGCCGAAAAATGCCGAAATTGGAATAAATGCTGAAAAATGCGAAAATCACCAAAAATCTTAGTTCCCTAATAAAACTGAGAAATTTTATAATTTATAAATCTTGAAGATTTTTTTTTTTGAAATACTAGATTTTGCCTGAAATCGGATAGATTTTTGTGGAAAATACTGAATTTTGGTTCTTAAAATTAGGCTATAATTTTTGTCACAGCATTTATTTTGGGTTCACAACGAGGTAATTTTAGTTGGAAAAAATCAGTGAAATTTGACCAACTTATAATGAGTTGGTTTTGATTGAAAATCTATAAATTTTGACCTCCAAAGGCTTAATCAAAAATCAGATAACTTAATTTTCATTTAAATAAAGAAAAAATTTCAGCGAAAACGCCTCACAGTAATTTTCAATTTCAAATACAACGAAGTATATTTGAGATATACTTTTTGGTACGACCGGGTACCATCTTCAGCGAGAAGCGATATAAACTAAAAAAGGATCGTACAAAAGTTCACCACAACAAAACTCTAATCAGAAGAACGAAGACAATGAGTAGGCCTAATTTCTAATCATCTTCTTATAGACAGTACATAGATTTTCAGCGTCAGTTTTATAATTTACAGTGTTATTACGTGTAATATTAATCAGGAAACAGAATAATTTTTATTGCGAACGAGTGAATTCACTGAAGAGCGCGTTTTTCCCCGTTTATTTAAATTTAAAAAGCCGAATATTGCCGGATTTTCAAATTTTAGTGCCGAAAATAATTTGTTTTCTTTTGTACATATCCGGTCCCTATTAATATATCACTTGTACCTACACAATATTAAGAGGAGTAACGTACAATGCAGGTCATAAAAAATATATTCTTCATAGATCAGATCAAGAAATTTTTTCGTCATAATTCCTCTTCTATCCTCATCTGTATGATTCTTGTGAACGTCCGCATTTACCATCTTGCTTCCTACATTCTTTACCACAAATTATCTAATTCTTTTAAAAAATTTTTATTGTTTGTTGTTGTTTTTTTGTTTTTTGTTTTTTGACAAATTATGAAGACTAAAGCCAAAAAGTTTTGTAAAAAAATAATGAAAATGATGAACTTCTGATCTTCTTGAGAAGTTTGAAAGCATGAGATAGGTATATCTACATGAAAAAAAAAAAAAAAAAAAAAAAAAAAAAAAAAAAAAAAAACTCACGAACTAGCCGCTATGAAATTAGTAGCCAGTTAAATTATCCAGATTTTCGTATCAATTCGTCGAGAGAAATTGTCCTTACTTACTGCAAAAGTATTTTCTCATCTCAAAACCATCAAAAAAAAAATCTTCATGTTTGTAAAACTTGAATCAGTCTAACAAAAAATTTATTGTTCATTTCATTGCTTGTACTCAAGTAAAGTTAAATTTTCAAAAGAATATAAAACTTGCGAGTTTTTTTAATGAAAGATAGAAAGAAGAAAATATTTTCGAGTGCACATAACAGATTAAACTCCAGTCATGAAGTACCTACTTACCTACATACATGAGTCATAAAAGGTAGATGGAATGATCAGAAAATACTTCAAGTACCTATAATGATAAGAGATGCACGATTGTATTGCAACCTTGATTTTATCCGATCAAAACATTAATGTCCTAGATCGAAGGAAGTTACAGACGAAAACTTTTGTCCTCATATAAGTAAATGATTTTTGTATGCTGCAAACCCACCGAGTCCTGGGCAACTGGTCTCTTTTTTTTGTACCAAAAGAGTAAAGCTTTCGCAATCGTTTTCATGATTTCAAAATTTATAGACTGAAGACACAATAATCTTATATTGATTTCATTGCACGGACGATGCGTGATGATTTTGAGTTGTTACATTACGATCTAGGACCAAAATGTTTATATTTTACGTTAAAATTATAAATTTGTGATAAGTATCTGAAATCTATATTTTCAAGATTAATTCGATTGATCCAGGAAGTATTAGTGATTTTTGTCTAGGTAGGTGAGTATAGTTGAAGTCTCAGATCATTGCATGGATATATGATAAATTCGTAACAGTTGTTCCTAATACAACAATATTTTGGTAGATTTTCTGAATTGTAAGAGTCGATATTCCTGTTCATAGCGTCCCAGTTTTTCGTCGTGGACTCAAGCACAGGACTACAGGTATACTTTTACACACTGAACACTCGGTTTGCAATACTCTTTTTATATAGCGAGACAAAATCATTCACTGGTCAACTTGATATTATCAATAGAAACAAAATGCGCGGTCGACAATACATAACCTAGGTAAGTACCAATGAGAATTCTCCTAAGCAATAAGACAACACTTTCTTGCGCCATGGATAGAAACAGTAAAATTTGAGTGATTGACCGAAGACATTAGATCGAAATTTTGCAGTTATTTGGTCATGAATCATACACCGTAATCATACTTATGTTGGCTCTGGGTATTGAAATAAAAGGTCGAACGCGGGATTACTGTATAATGATTATAGATATAGACGCATTTGTACGTTATTGAAACGAACGGAGGCTCTAAACGGTCTAGGGTGACCAGATGCTGTTTTCAAGAGTATTTTACTCTTTTGAAGATCTCAAAAAGAGTACGGTATTTCCCATTTTGTTCAAAATCATTCATAAATAAGTACTCTTTTTTTGAAAAGTTCATATTACTCTTTATACTTTTTCTCAAGTGTTTTCAAGTGTTCCATACTCTTTCATTGTCTCCTTTTCTTGAAGCTAAAAAGCGGCCAAAATCTGTGGCCTTTTTTTTTCTTCCGCTTACCAAATAATTTTTCGATCGAATACTCTTTCGTTGTTGAAAAAATCTGGTCACCCTGTACGGTACCTAGATAGGAAACGATTAGGGAAATTAAATTTACCTAGTCCTGGCTATTTCTGAACATTTCTGTCCTCATGATAGTCATGAGTCATGACTCGTGATCCTTGGCACATCCTTGGTAATGCGACCCATGAGTCGTGATTCGTGAATTTACTGCACAACATGAGCACCCTTCACCAACCACCAACCAGATTCACCTTCTTATTTGACCCTGATTGAAATTGAATCAAAATCCGTTCTTATCCACGGTGAGCGCTACTGGTACTGCCTAATTATGTGTTTGTACCACATTGTCCAAGGCCTGGAGAGGGTGGTCTGTGAGTGTGATCATGTGATACGCACGATGACGAGACGACAAATCTTTTGCAGTGAATCAAATTTCAGAAACCGGTGTCGCTGATACTTCTACTCTTTTAGCGGTGTGTTCAAATAGGTAACAATTATTTTCAAGTTGAGCATGAGAAGAATTTTTCGAAGATTACTTAACGATGTTCGAGTGTAAGTCATTTTCAACATGTATTTAATTCGAATTTCTACTTCTCTTCTTCTGTAGAATTATCGAATCTAAAGAAATTGTATCGCTATAGAATAACCAAAAAGTAGCGTAGGAACTCGAATTTTTTTTGCAAACGAAGAATATTTTTTTGCCTTATGGTGGCCAACTGAATTAGCCTCTGTAAATTAATTTAACGTAGCTTCATTATCAATTTACGAATTTAGATGCTAGATTTTTGAAGTTCATAATACGGAAGGTGATGTCCCGCAGCTTTAGGATTGAAAATGAGAATTATAGCGATCTTATCACCATCTTTCTGAATCTTCTTTAAATATTTCACGAGTAACCTTTTTAATTAGAAAGTATTCAGTAAATCTTATGCGATGCACTTTCTATCAATAATGAATGCTCTCGTTAGTATTCGATCGAATGTTTCTAATTAATCTCTTCTTCCCTTCCTCTCACAGGGATAACTAACAGGTGATTTGATACAAATCAAAAGAACATGTAGCTAAAGCAGCTAAAACTTCCCGTTTATTTGAGACGATAATCGAACGTGATGGATCCGACAGTTATCGCCGATCGACAAAAACTGCGCTCTTTAGGTTGTATTTTATTATGAGAGTGGTGTCATGAAACCACGATTTGATTGTGTTATAATTTTTTTCATTTTTTCTTTCTTTTTTAAGAATTGAAAGCGTATCGATGCGTCGTCGATGCATTACGAGCACAAGGAGCTTTGACGAGAGACAAGAAAGAAATATTAAAAGATTTAGCTGCTGCTCTCCATGTTGGCGAGAAACGTTATCGTAGTGAAATCCGAAGAGCTGTGAATGATGAGACGTTGACATCAATCGCTCGAACGTAAGAACGAGATTTCGTTTGCTGAGTATCTGAATCGGATGGAAAAAAGTAAACTCACTGTACTCTCAACTTTTTTAAACAGAGTTACGGGGTGGGAAACCGAGTATGCATGGCGAACGGAATCGATGCGAAAAGTTCCGTTGATTCCTCTGGTTGCTCCCGAAACTATGTACACTTCTTTGGCGGATACGGTTTCGGATATTGTATCTCGTTGTAATCAGCAGTTGAGCAACACTCTTACCCCACCTCCGAGTAGTGAGTATATTAAAATTATCTATCTTGATATTACCGACCTCATTTACTTACCATAGATTCTGACTAGTTTATAAATTTTGTACAGGGGAAAAAATACAGAAAGCTTATATTCAAGCAAACATGGAAAGGTTGGCCGAAGAGAAACTACTACATCCTATTATTAAAGAAATAAAATTCGAGGAAGCGGCTTTATTGGATGAATTAGATAAGATGAAATATTGTAATACATTTTCACATCCTGATGAATACTTGAGTATGATAGATGATTCACAAAAGTTCGATGATATTGTTGGAGAGTCACTGTTGCCGCGAGAGCCAATAGTTGTATCTTTGCCCAGTTCAAAAGCATTTTCCGTTTCAACTGAAAGTACAAAAATCGAACGGAAAGAAGTTGTGCCTGTCGTACCTGAAACAAAGTCTGCTGATTCTTTGAATCTAGAAATAACGAACGTCAAAAATACAACTAGTGCGCTTCCAAAATCAGTACCGACGGTACCATTAAGATCTAAGAAAAGAGAAGTAAAGTCACTGCCGCGTATCGAAAATCAAGAAGACCTGCAGGAAAGTACTCGCATGGTGCGTAAGGCAAAACTTAACGCGAAACGATGGAACCCAAAAACACAGACTTTAGAATCACCTCCCAAGATGGAAGTTAATAATGTTTCGAATGATCTCGTAGAACGTAATATCGAACGTAATATCGTGAATGTCAAACGATCTCCAACCCGGAAGAGAGTGGAAAAAGTTGGTATTCGCCAGTTGGCCACTAATGCAGATGGTGATGCTGTAGAGAGAACCGTATGTTCGACGCAGCGTGGTCGACAAACCGCACGTTGGCTGTGGGGACGTCAGAATCGTATTGAAAAAAAAGTACAAAGAACAAAAAAATCACAAATTTTCGAATCTGGGACGAGAGCTCGAGAAGATGATGACAGTTTGCAGGGATTGTCTGAGGATTTACGGAGAATAACTGATAAATTTTTAACTAACGCGAAAAAAGTAGATAAACCTACCTCGGCGATAATTGTGAAGAAGAAAAGGAAAAGAACTTCTAATACCGATATGAGAGAGAGTTCGAATAACCCAAGAAATACTATTCCTAATTCATCATCTGAGAAGTTTCGGAGAATGCCCGAGGAGATTTTTACTAATTCCGAAAAAGCAGATGAACAAACCGCATTGATGAATCCAAAAAAGAAGTTGAAAAGACCACTTAAAGCTAATATTAATGCGAGTTCGAATAGTGTAGTAGATGCTGTTCTTATCCGTGGCAATTTGAATACATCCTCAAAGAAATCGAATCCGCTGTCTGAAGAAGAATGGTTAAGCAGTTTTAATTCAATTCCAACATCGAGACCTATCAACATATTGAGAAAACGAGTGTGTTCCGGAGGAACCAAAGTCAATAGTTCCGGTAAAAAGATATGCAGTTCATCGCTGAGTGGAGAGGTGAATTTCTTTTTGTTGATTCGATATTTTCTCATCTTTTATGATTTGTACTTATTCTGTTTTTTTTCCTGTGATAGACAACGAAAGAAGAATTAGTACACAGTTTTCAACCAGATGCTTTCACAGAAAAGCCGAACACTAGCTCTTCATCGAAGTTAGAGGATTTGGCTTCAACTCTTGCGGGGAATGGTCTGAAAAAAGATTTAGATATAAATTCCGCAACATTTTTGGAATTATCGGAGAAAGATTCTCTAGAACCGGTGAAAAGATTGGAAAAAAGAACAACTTGGATTATAGAAGAATTGCATGGAAATTCTTTTGAAGTTACTTCGAAAGCTGAAACATACGTTTCTCCAGATAAATCGAGCCAATCGATATTATCTTTTTCTGCACCAGAAGAAGGAACAACTTTAGATTCTACGCCTAAGACAGTTGCATCGCAGATGGAAATAAAACAACCAGCGGCGGAATTGAACCAGTGTATCGAGAAATCATCGACCGAATTTTCGAAAGAAAAAATAATTGATGATTCTCTCAAATCGAACCGACCCATCGGGAATTCGGTATTAGAGTTTTTAGAAGAAAACATTAATTACAATCTCGCGAATGAGTCTTCGAATTCGACCGTATGTTCTGAAGCGACCATCTCGAATGAAGAAACAGCGAAATCGAATGGACCAGTTTGTAGATCTACTTCGTGTCACTGGGATTTTACGATCAAATCGAAAGAATTTCTTTCCAATTCTTCAATGAATACTCGGGAAGAAGAAATAACGCCGGTGAAAAGTCTACATGAAGGATATGAAAGTAAGAATAAGATATTTTATTTAAATTTTTTCAATGAATGTTTTTCTAAAATTCCATGAAGTAAGAGTACCTACTTAGGTGAAGTGTTTATCATCAAGTGGGTTGGCAAACTATAATTGATGGTTTGAAGAATGTTTGATATCATACCTTTCGTTCTTTTCTCAATTCTTTTTATAGATGAATGCGTTTAATGTGAATCCAATCAAAACAGGGTCGGATTTGTGCTTCTATTCAACTAATTTTCTATTTCTTCTACTCAGGTAATTTACCGAATTCCGCCAAACGACTGACTTACGAAGATGGTACGAAAACACACGGTGGAGTTAAAATATTACGTCCCGGTTGTAGCAAAGACATTTCTGAGTTATTGGGTAGCAGCGTGCGAGTACGTACCGTTCGAGTCCGGGGTAAGGGAATTCGCAAAATTCCTCCCCGGAACTTCAGGAACCCGGCCGCAAGCACTTTGATGAATCTGAACGAGCCTCTTACTGAAAAGAACCTTGCGAAAACCGTAAATTCAATCGAACATTTATCAGAAGTAACCAGTGCAAATCCTCTTAATATTTTGATGTCGGAGGAAGTACTAAGCGGTAGCGACGATGATGTACCCTATGTTCGTGATTCTCAAATAAACGACGACTGTATGATCGTATCAGAAGATCGAGAACAAGAAAAGGATCTTGTTAACGACAGCCATGAAAAATCGACGAGATTATGTGACTTGACAAATGATTGTGACGAGTCGCAATCGCCTACAATCGAAAAATCAGTCCAGGTGAATAATCAATATGACTCTAATTTTCAAAATTCCTCGTAAATCAAATAATTTATCAACTTTTTTTTTTTTCCAGGAAATGATAGTAGATACAATATCTGAAATAAATGAAGATTCGGGAGAAACGGATTGTATTCTCATTAATGCATTTAGGGATGAAAAGTCGAATCATCATCCAGAAAACCTAGAAGTTGGTCGCATTCAATATTTTTAAAATTCCCTTTAGTTTTTCGGTATTAATTGTTTTTCGTTTCTTTCACAGGAGAACAATGTAGAGAGCGTAACAATACAACCATGTCTTGAACCAACGTCCGTCCTGCCGAATCCAAAAGTCATTAGTTCGCTTTCCGATGATGAAATAGTCACTACTTTAGTGCCGAAGGGCGAATTGATTGATTCGCTTTCCAATGATGAAATGGTCTCTACCTTAGTTTCGAGGGGCAAATTGATTGATTTGAAGTAAGAAGTAAATAATCGCCAAGCGCTTAGCCCTCCATAAACAGAAAAGTTGGTACAAAGCGCATATAAATTTGCCCGTTGGTGCGAGAATTTTTTTAGACTCTCCTTTCCTCAATCATCCAAAAAGATTTTTTGTCTCACAGACCCTTTTTCTCAGCTAAAGTAATTGAATTTTTCCTGCGAAATTGAGAGGTAGAAGGATAATAATACTAACAAAATCATGAACTATTCAAAATGTTCAGAAAACTATCAAAATTGATGTATTTTTGCTCGCGAGACAAAATCAAATATACGTTTTGCTATAACACGTGAAATATATCTCTACTTTTTTTTTTCAGCTAAAGCTTTGTCATCCTACAGCCGGCCAAGGGATGAAATTCCCCTTTTTTGCTTCTTCCGATCCCACCGTGTGTTTTCGAATGTGATTGGACATCTGTCTTGGGTATCAAAAATCATCGAAGCTGTCACACACTTAAAACAACGTATTCAAATTAGAATCTCAAAGAAAGTAGATGATCATTCACCGTCTGTGATTGAATTTCTGTAATCAGACCAAGGAAGATCACGCGTTTCCGCTTCGAATCAGTTGAAAGTCGGGGTTATCGAAAAGCATCCGCTGATTCAAACGTCGGAATGTTCAAAAAACAGAGAACAGCAAATGGGAGTAAAAAGAATGGTACATTCATCTAAACTTATTTACTTGTGGGCTTACTATATGATTAGAATCCTTTAAAAACTTTGATTTTATTACAAAAATAATGATAATTCGTTTTCAAGTCACCCGAAGAATAATACCTGCCATGAAATGCTATCAGAAGTATCTTATTATAAGCTCTTTTCGACATTTTATTCATTGTGTAAAAATTCGTTTCTCGAAGGTCGTAAGAATATCTTTATAATAATTAATATTGTCTCTTTTTGGAAATTTTCCTACCTTCGAGTTTAGATTGATGGCTGTGAGTACCTTTTTTTCTATTTCCCGATACTTACCTAGGGTGGGTAATTTGTACAGAATATTTGTGTTCTATGTTTTTAATTGAAATAAACGGTTTTCTATTATGCTTTGTTTCTATGAACGAATGATACTGACGAGAAAAGTATTTGTGTTATAAGATGATTTTTATATTATCAACCAGTTGAACGTGTCATTCGGAATGATAATTCTCATTTTTACACCGACTTTTCCCGCTCATTTTGTAGTCGTCTTCATAACATTCTGAGTGAGAATACTTATATTGAGCCTCAATGCTTACATTTGATTAAATAATCGAGTGACCTCACTTATTTTAGTCGGGTACCTTCGTTAGGTATGATATCGCACGTGAATTTTTTTGTTAGGCATCTTCCCTAAACACGATTTTGTTTTGCTTCGTAGCCTCTTTGGAACATCCACTCATTCCTTTCGATACAACCACTAAATCAATGATGAATTATAATTTCAAAGAGCGAGTCACTCATTTGTCTGAAACACTTCCTTCATAATGTCCATATTGGTGTCGGCCTCGTTTTTATGCAGTGTATTTTTAAGATTGAAAATTACAATGTATTATAGGTACTTAATTGAAAAATTAACAATTCAAGTATTATTTTGTTCGAGGAAAAACCCGCAGTGCTCAACATTTTTCGAGTAATATTAACCATTTCTACAAATCGCAGTGCTGGTACATCATCGGAACGTCAAAATGAAACATTATTATTATTCATAAAATCACCGTGGAGAAAATACCAAACTGATTCATCCGATTTATTACCTATCTACGTGTTTTCACTCAATGGTAATTATTTCCATCAAAATAAATTTCATATTTAGAATTGACAAATGTTTTGTCTTCACTAGTCAAAAAGCATGAGAAACATATTCTCCTCATCAAGTTTATTTGTGTAGAGGAAGATACGTATTCTACTGTAGCGTACAGAAATGCTGTCAAATGTTTGACGAGAGGAATCTAATGAAGTGTACTGTGTCACAGCCGTGGGATTTGCTCAGTATCTGAATGAGATATTCTTTTCATCAATACCAAACAAAATATATAATTATATATATGAGTTTATTCGAGTAAATCGTATAAGCTGTAAACATCACTGGAAGGTGAACAATTTCCGATACCTACCAATCTTAATTCTGTTTTATCGAGGATGTTGTATCCACCTCTTACATTGACGGATCTCCTGATAGTAATTTCCCTCGTTTTCGTTGAACGATTCATACAGTCTTCTCTGTCATTTTAAATTGTTATGGTTACACATTCTTCTTCTAATAAATTATCTCATCAGGATAAAAATTAATTCTTGAAAGGCAACTCGAGAACCAATTATTGATAAGCTTCATGACGATAATGTACAAGGTGACAACAATTTGAAAAGCAATTCGGGAAACCGTCGAGTTTAGATGAAGTACTTCGAGTCGCAATTCACACATTACGAATTATGAAAGATGAAACTTTACAGAGATTTATAAAAGATGGTATGGTACCTATGTGAAGTTTCATCTTCTGTTAGACCGACAGTGAGTTCGCGAGTAGATCTCATCACACAACGGTCATTGTAAAAAATACACACCAACACCAATCAAAATGTGTAATGTAGCCTACATGTATAGGGAATATTATCATCGCGGATTGCAACATTGACGACAGACTGGTAGAGTGGTAGGTGACTGCGACGCGGTGGACTTCCTCTTTTCGTTACTCGTACTTGTGTGCCGGTACAAGAATTGGGCTTCGAGTTCTACCTGTATGTCATCTTCCGGAAAAACCCTAAAAGCTGATGTAGGTACTTTTTCCAAAATTATGAGTAATCAAGGCACATAATATTTATCGCTTTTCTACCAGTGACTAATATAATCGTTTTCCGTCCCATAAATGATCATTCTGTTCTGGCAATATATACCTGATAACTTTCCCTCTATAAGTCTATAAAAGAACTACATATGAAATCTCGTGTCTACTTGAAATAAATAGGCCTACCTAGGCATGAATTTTTCTGAGGATAATCGAAAAATGTATACCTACATCTCATTTATCTGAAGCAAACTTTAAAGAAGATTAATTTGTTCTTTTTTAGCAAAGTTGAAGACGCGATTAAGATTTTGCATTGCTTAAGAACGCAATGAGTCTTTGTGAGCTCAATAATGTGACTATGTACATATCTTTCGTAGTAGGCTTAGTATTCTAATTTTTTGCATAAGCTGGTGTGGTGAGGGCGCTACTAGTACTGCATAATTATGAGACGTAATTATTTTTTACCATTATTGTTGTTAGTCATTCTTGGAAAAACTCCATACTGTTTTCATCGCGATTATCTGCAGAGACAGCTCCGCGGCAATCTTTTCTCACATTCTCGAAGTTTCATGAAATTGCTTCATGCAAATTCGAAGATGAATAATAAAAGGATACACCTACTCTTGTTTCTGCTGATGACTTTCTCCCATAGAATACCTGGACGTACTCTGCCATACAAAATAGAATGGACGTATCTGCATATTGACGATCAGCAAAAAAGGGTATTGTTCCAAGTGTTGAAGCCTTGAAGGATCTCTTTTCTGCAGATTGTGAGTATGCAGATACGTCCATTCTACTTTGTACGGCAGTACTGGACTGAGTTTTTCGTGATAACAAAATATCGATTACAGTGTGATTACAGTAGCAAAAGTACCCAAAATATATCATTTCCAATCGCAAATTTGCTCCCCATAAGAAAACATAGGAAGCAAACCGATCATATGGTATTAATTAAAATTGAGGAAGAAATGAGTGGTTAAAACTAAGTTCAATTTTGGAAGCTAATTACCTCACACATTATAAAAATAAACTTTTTTGCCCTCAATCCTTTTTAATTTTTGTTTAATTTCATACTGATCTTTGCTCCCCGTGTATTTCTTATGGGAGTAAAATTGCGCTTGGAAATATCGAAGGTATTTATCGAAATATCGAAGGTATTTATCGAAATATCGAAGGTATTTATCGAAATATCGAAGCTATTTATCGATATTTTGTTATCACAAAAAACTCAGTCCACTGGGGTACTACATTCCAAAAAGGCTTCAGTCCATTTTTTTGCAACGTTGAGTAGCGCGATCTAGTAGTAAAAACTGTCTGTAAAACTATTTTTTTTCAATTACTCAAAATGTTTGAAGTTTTTTTGGTATGTGGTACTTCAACTGAGATACCTGGGTTGATAATTTTCTAGAGATTTTCCTTTCTGAGAAAAACACTTCTTGGAAAAACACAAATTACAGCATGGATATAATATTTCCTTCTTTTCCTCAATACAATTATACTGATCCACTTACAAGAAAAGAGTCCTCCTTCTCTTCTGCCAATACGAGGAAGGAGTTTGAAAACAACAAAGAAGCAACTTCAAGGAAACTTAGCCCACGTAAGTACAAGAGAAAATTTTTCCAAAATCTTAAAGTAGGTCAATTAAGGTCACTCCACTCGTAACCTTATTTTCGTCTCGCGAATAAAAAATACACGTGTCGTTCATGTACTCAGATGGCTGAAAGGAGGTAAAGGAGAGACTGGAAAAAGTACAAGTACGAGGGCATAACATCAGCTAGACACCACTTGAAATCCCCGAAGACGAGGAAAGTACAAGCAGGAAGGGGACGATTTTCAGTCCCATTCCTTGTAGAGACTTACAAAGATTAGCGCGTGACGATGTCAAGAAAAATTATGAAAGTTACACGTGCAGAGGGAATTGAGGTACTTTCAGGACTTTCCAAAATTAATTACCAACATAGAGAGAAAGGAGAACTAATTCATGACAAATGATTGAGAACAAGAATAGCGGATTTTGTGGGTTCCTCGCTGCCATTCGGACCTAGCAAGGCGAGACTCTTATTAACATTCGGACAATTTTGAATGTTGCTATTGGTTGTTTTTATCAACGTTAGGATAAAAATAAAATATTTTCTACTGCTATTGGTTGCGACGCCAGCGCCCCATCGCCCTGCTAGGTCCGAATTACAGATGGTGCAAGGGCCTCAAATTTGAAAAGTCGTCTGTCATCCGACGTTTTTTTGACCTCGAACTACTTTGTATAATTGGGGACTTGTAAATTCATTTTTAAATTCTTTCGATTTGTCGAGCCAGGGATTTGTTTTACCAGTTATTTTTGTAGCATGGAACTCTTAATTAGAATTTCATAAAACTAAAATATGCTCGTTGATAAGTATTGTTTTTCATCTAACAACATTTTGTTCGAAAAATCTATTGTAGTAACCTTTTTTTTTTTGAATGAGATTTTTCTCAGCGGAAATGTTCTCAGCCGTATATCCAAGGAGAATTTTCTTAGCTGGAATTTTTTACCATACACGAGATCAAAATAATATTATGCAGACTGTCATCGAACACCGATGACTTAAGACTAGCGTTGCAGTATACGCTACCTTATGATTTCGAATGCAATATTCTAAAACTAACCGCAAGTGAAAGTTGATGAATCAAAAAGTGAAATTCTTTTCCGTGTGCGTCTACTATAAGCTTATAATATCATTAAGTATAATTTTTTATAATATTGTACCTATTTTTTTCGTACCAATTTTTCACGATTGGTTTCTTCAATATTTCTTTCATCTTTTTCCCCCAACAATCTGGAAAATGTAAAATTATCATTGTTTTTCAATTTTTATTGTTATCATCATAATTACCAATTTTCATTGATTTATTTATATTATATCTCGTATACCTCTTAATTCGCGAGGAAAATTTATTTGACCGATATTAAATGTTTTCATTATCGTATTGTATCCATACACTTTTATTTTTTTTACCATTAACGAGCCACTTATATTTGGTTATTCACTTTTAACCGACTACCCCAACAAGAACGAGCAAGATTACCGGGTTCTTTCAGGGTCATCGAAGCAGTCTGCAATACAGAAGTTAAACACAAACTTGTTATAACATTTTTATTCTTGTGCATTTATTTTACACGTTAATCATTATTTCAGTTGGTTTTACGTTCGCTCCGCGTGCATGCGTAGTCGCCGTCGTCTTGGTCATCGTCGTCGTAAACTTTATTGTGATTAAGTTACAACTTTTAATTCTTAGGTGACGGACAAAATAATCAAGAAACTTATCGTATGCGTATCAGATCTATCTTAATGAGTTACAAATGTGGCGAATGGTGCGACAGTTTTGTCTTGTGTTAAGTTTATTGCAAGGCGATTTTTTGGTACGTACACTCCCCAACAATCATTGTGTTTTATCTTACGTACCTATTTGAAAGTGTGCTTCGTAATCATATGTCAGAGCAATCAATCCACTTTGTAATCATACTTATTATATTTTTTTCTCTTCCTTCTCTTGTTTCTTAGTTCGGTGGGTAATACCCTCTTTACCTGATTCAGAAAAAACTAATTAAATATTAAAACATAAGTTGATATACATGAAAATAAGTCCGTCATAAAAAATAGAAAATGGTTCGGTCCTATTAATTTTCGAGGCGCCAATATTTCTATCAGCACAGCTTGGTATTAAGCTATACTCGTAAATTGCATTTCAAATTCGAAATTCTGGTAGTTTGAAACTAGGTAAAGGCCTAAAATAATCACTAAATTTGTGAAAGGGAAAATGATAAAGTTGTAGGTACATGTATCCTGCCAAATTCTATTCTTTTCGGTAGTTCTGCAACAAAATAATTGGAAAGCATATAGGATAAAAAATAAATAATCGAATTTTGCCGAATGTTCATCATCAGTGGGCTTAGTTGAATTGAGATCTGTCGCTACCTACGAAACATACCATACATAGTGAGAATGACAATTGAAAACATGTATGTTTCAATTTCAATGGAGACGATATCATAGAGTGTTTTAATTAGTCGTCCTTCTCATACCTAGCCACTCTCTTGAACCACTGACTTGTATGCAGCAATAAAATATTTGCTAATCGACAACTGATTACCGAATAAGATGGATTTTCAATAAATCGTATCATCTGTACACTTCGTATCCGAGTACCTATAGGCTACTTCTCGTAAGCTGTGCAAGTCTATGTCATCGACTCAGCCCGCAAATTCGTCATTCTGAAAATACTCACGAAATCATTTTTTCATGATAGGAAAGCTCATTTCATGGATCATATTTTCCCTGCTCTTCAAATGTCTTTCATTTTCGAATGAAATTTTGGCGATCAAAATCTCATTCTTCGCTTGGTTCGACTGATGACTCATCCATCAGTTCTGTGGACAATCCAATTCATCTAAGTCTTTGTTAATTTTTTCCCAGAACAATGAATCGAAATTGAAAATTGATTTAGTATTCTTACATAAGTACAATAGTCCTATACTCCTAAATAATACTCATCAATAATAATAAGATTCTTGAGCGTCAGAGTAAGATAAGTACGACTACTCTTTTATTCTTTCTTATTGCGACATTCTCCTCATACCGGTATACCTATACGTTACCAATTGACTATCCTAATCTGAAATTTTAACATACATATGAATCAAAACAATGTGTCTGCTGTTATTAAGTGGGCATTTTACGTAATAACGAGATTGTAATAGACCAGCATATATTCGTGTGTTGAGATAAAACTGTTTTCACTGTTTTTAATTTTAATTACGTCTGAGGGGCGTTATTTCGATAATAATTTCACAATAATTTTCCACATTCATAGAATTTTATGTAACAAGTAGGTACTTGTGCTGTGTCCCTGTACCTACAGTTATCGATGATTTTTTGCTTGATAGGGGCTGCACGTAGGTTTGCCGATTCTAACTTGATTGTTGTTATAATAATTTCAAGTCCAGTCACGATAGAGGTTTATAAAGCTGACTTTGGGAAAAACATCCATTAAGAATAGAAAGATATGACGTCGTATTCGTAAAGTGAGTTTAGTTGCACAGCGTTGTCATTGGCCATTGCGTCAATCAGTTTAAAAGACTATGTAGTACAACGAAGACGTCGAATTTTTCTTTGTTGACAGATATTTTTCTCCGCGAAAAATTTATTTCATTCTTTGAAGTCAGGCAAAAATATGCGAAAATACAAAATCGGTCGTCGAAGAAGGTATAAAGATTTAGCGTCTCTGAAGGGTTGGCCATAAAGAAAAAAAATGACCGAAATTATTAACCGATTCCCATTCTCACGACGGCCGCGCCTGTAAGTCTACTTCACTGATGAGAAGGAGTTTAGCAGTACGGAAGGCTGGCAAAAGCATTGCCACAAAGGAGGAAACCCATTTTTTTTTTTTTTTTTTTTTTCAAAGAAGACTGAGCAATTGGCTTTTCTTCTTCAAAATTTGATGCTCAGCATCTGTTCTCCTAGAGCGTCGGGTCTTGTATTTAAAAAAACTTGCACCTTTGTAATAAGAAATATGGATACCTACTGAAGTTGGGTTTTAATATCTTGAAAAATCTTCGATTATGTACACAAAAAATGAAGACACTGAAGGTGCGGTTGGAAGTAAAAATATAACTCTTGAATGTTCCCTATCTCTTGTATTTCATTTCACCATCAATATCAGGAACGATAGTTTTCTCTTCACTGCTCTTTTAAAATTTCACCTAAAGGTACCCGTCGGGAAAAGTTCTGTCAAGGAAATGGCATTGCCATTCCAATGCCATTTATAAAACAAATAGCACAGTATAGCAATAATTCGAGCGTTTTCATTGGTCGAATTTTAAAAAGTGGGCGTGGTCAATTGTTCTGCCAAGTGCCAAGACTTTGGCTGAACGGCATTGATTTTTCCCAATAGGTATTATATAGGAAAAAAATAAAAAATTGATACAAGAGACTCGGAAACACATAAAATCCAAAATAAAAGGTCTTGAAAGGCCATCTTCGCCCAAATTTTCAAGAACTTGTTTACTTGTACTCTGATATTAGATGCTTTCATGTTTTCCAGATTAGTTACGCTTTGTCACAAAACCAATTTCCTAATGATAATCTCCGAAAGATCACGAATACAGCCGAGAACCCTGTTATTTCTAATGTGAAATTAAAACTGAGCTTAAGTAATGTATCAAGTACCGGAAAGCCTGCCATTCTTACCCTATCGACTTATTCTACGTTTTCAAATTGGTAAGTAAAACAAATCTCTTCTCCGATGCCGCGCTGTCCTCAAAGACTTTCTCCAGTGAGACTATAATATTCTCTGCAAGGAAAAATCACTCGTCTCGAGTCAGAGTCGCGCTCACGAGTTACGCTTACGATGAAAAAATTCTGAAAACTTTTCAACACAGCTATGAGTAGATAAGATATATTCCTTCTGGCGCACTTCTTCATTTCTCTAAAACAGAGCACAATTTACTCATTTTTTCAACCTCTCCAAAAATCCTAGAAATATTTCAATTTTTCATCGTGAATATTTAGTTGTTTTTATATCATATAGGTATGAATCAATTCGCCCTATTTTTCTTCCAAGCTAGTTCAAAAATTTCAGAGTTTTTGTATCAATTCTGTATCAATTTTCTATATTTTTACTATAAATATATCTCTCATGAGAGCTACATTCCATCTCTCCTAAAATACGAGAAATGTAAGAATTTTCCTTCTGGCACAGTCAAGCGCAGAGATTAATTTCTGTCATTTTTCATTGAATTTTAAAAATCCTAAGAAGAAGCGTAGAGGGCTAACTTTCAACATTTTGAGACTATTTTTTTCGCATTTTTCATATAATTTTAAAAATCCTAAACAGAAACGCAAGGACCTGTTTCCCTCATTTTGAGGCAAATATTAATCATTTCTCACTATTTTCTCTTATACTCACTCGTTCTAAAATTTTCAAATTTTTGTTTCATTTTTGTATCAATTTTATTATTTTTAGTTCAAATATTGAATGCTCTTTTAAAAAATTCAAATTGTTGGGTATCATTTTCCTACCTTTTTAATACAAACCCAGATTCATCCTGACGCACTCAGAGGTTCAAAAATTTTCATACATTTTGTATCAATTTGAAAAGAAACTCAGAGGATCAATTTGTATCAATTTTCATACAATTAATATCAATTTGAAAAGAAACTCAAAGGATCAAAAGTTTTCTTACATTTTGTATCAATTTGTATCAATTTTCATCCAATTTGTATCAATTCAAAAAGAAACTCAGATGTTCAAAAATTCTCATACATTGTATATCAACTTTTATACAATTTGTATCAATTCTGAAAGAAATTCTAGGCTTTAAAAATTCAGAGGTTCAAAAAAATTTTCATACATTTTGTATCAATTTGTATACAATTTGTATCATTTCTACAAGAAATTAAGAGGATAAAAAATTTTCATACATTTTGTATCAATTTGTATACAATTTGTATCAATTCTAAAAGAAATTAAGAGGGTTAGAAATTTTCATATTTGTATACAATTTCATAGAAAATGAGAGAGACTAAAAATTTTCAAACATTTGTACGGTATACGATTTAATAGGAATTCAAAGATTCTCACTTTTGTATCAATTTCATCTCATTTTTCTATGCAAAGGTCACTTTTTTCAACACATCAAAAATAACACAATTTTCCTGAACACTCATCTAATTTTCAACTCTTAATATTTTGATGATTTTAAAACAAATTTACTCATTTCTCATTATTTTTTTCTTACTCACTACTCAAATCTTTTGTATCAATTTCATCTCTTTTCATCTAGGTGTTCTAATATTACCACACTCACTCATCATAACGTTTTTCTCATACATCAGACTAATTTTTCACAATTGTACAAGTATTAAAACTCAGTGGCGGAAGTATTTTCAGAGATGGATGAATATTTCCATACTTTTGTATCCAACTTGTGTAGGTGATATAAAATTTGATAAGTATGGAAATATAATTCTAACAGGTGAAGATATTAATAAAGAAAAAAGAGAATAAAGGATTAAATAAAAGAGATAAACCTAGAGGTGTTAATAATGATGATATTGTAAAAATAGCAAACAAAGTTCATCATTAATCCACTTCAAGAAAAAATAGTGTAAGAAGTTTTTCTTTGAAATATAAAATTACTGGCACTCCATGTGATGGAATGTAGCTCTCATGAGAGATATATATTTATGGTAAAAATATAGAAAATTGATACAGAATTGATACAAAAACTCTGAAATTTTTGAACTAGCTTGGAAGAAAAATAGGGTGAATTGATTCATATATGATATAAAAACAAATAAATATTCACGATGAAAAATTGAAATATTTCTTGGATTTTTGGAGAGGTTAAAAAAATGAGTAAATTGTGCTCTGTTTTAGAGAAATGAAGAAGTGCGCCAGAAGGAATATATCTTATCTACTGCTATATGGCATATAAATTATTTGAACAATTTTTAATGAGTCTGTTCATAGAACTGAAGCTCTATCCGTATTTGTGTGATGGTATCGTTTCAACTCCCTAGAGTCAATAAAGCTCAGAATTTTTTCCTTTCTCTTTTTTTCCAAATTAAATTTTTTTTCTTTCTCCTTTTTTCCGAGATAAATTAAGACGCCCGTCGGCCACGCTAGTGCTATACTAGTGCTCGGCTTGTTGATGGGAAACTAGTTGTGACCTGCTATGTCAAAAGAAAAAAGCCTCAGGCGTCAATGAACTAATCAGTGGAATGAGTGTACTCGTAAGAGTGTGGATCAGTCTATTCCGTTGATTGGTTCTCTAATGCCTAAAATTTTTCCCCGCAACAAGCCACACTTGTGATTACCTAGGTATGCAATAATGAAACACCATATAGCACACGGCTCATCTGATTGCTGAGTTGACGATAATAATTTTTCTCCCCTTTAGTCTAAGCATATTATATTTTTGCAATAATATTTATAATTTTTCAGGGATAATAGTCGCACTACCATATTACACACAAGTAATCTGAGTCCCGGAGCAAATGATATTCTAAAAGGTGAACCAAAAACTTTTGCACATATCTACTAATTGTTATTTTGTGATACAGACTTATTATCAATTGCACTGATATCGTAAAGGGTAACCTTCTCTTTTTTCAGAAGCGTATAATAAACCTGTGATTTTTTCGAACGGTCCATCAAAAATTCATAATTCGACAAGAAAAACTGGCGTCAGTGTACGCCATCCTCTTTTGAATTTGAATTCCAGAATTCCATTTGAAGTGAAACCCTGCCAACGAATCTTTGCTGGGACCCTTTGCGATGACGAAGTCGATTATCCCGCGTAAGTCAATAATCTTATGACGATAATCAATTCTGTAGATTAAACTTGTACATACTCGCACTTCCTTTTCTTGATAGAGAAGCGGCCAGAATGCTCTTCAGGGATGATAAATTTAAATCGCAGTACGGTCCGTACTTCGGCTCCGAATCCAAAGTATGATTGCTACTGTACTGACTATTGAAATCTTCGGAAGTACGCCCAATTTTTTCTTATTTGTGCTCAATTTCTTACTCATTGCTCACAGATTCCACCATCAAAGGATGTAGTGAATACTCGGTTTGATTCAAATCCTAATGAAGGATCCCCACTTTGTCCGACAAGAGTGAGCCCATTTTTGAAATTATTCGTTAATCGATATTATCAATGATGTAAAACGACACTATAAAAAGACTGTGCTTCCCTAACAGGACAACTTGAAAGTTTTCCGACCAACGAAACTGATCGATAGACATGATAAATGGAAGTACATTTTACAACACGGAGGAGACAATTTTACTCAAGTGATTCAAGTTGAAATATGCGCGTGAGAAATAATTCTTGGTAGATACCCATATGTCCTTATGTTATGAGAGATCAAAACTTATGAATAGGTATTATTAATTTTCTTAGGAACGCTGATGGTCCATGTGATTTACTTGGTTCATTTACAACGGGATATCGAACTAAGTGCGTTCAAAAATATTCATTCCGGAAACTCGTATGGGTTTTGGACGATAAGGAGCATGGTGTTGATGAGTTCAAAGTACCTTCTTGCTGTTCCTGCAGGTAGAAAACGGAGTTAATTATTGGAGAGTATAAGAAACCTGTTTTATGGGGTTTATGTTCAATTTTCTTTTTCTTTCAAGTAGGTGGATGTTTATGTGAGATAAGAAGACTTATATTCACATCTATAATTCCAGTGTCAACATTTTTCGAATGCTTCTCCTTCTCGACCTTGTCCTCAAAGCTCAAAAATTAAAAACTTGCTAAGTCCCTCTTCTCTTATCCGTCTACATTTCGACGGTGGAATTTTAACAAAGAAAAAACTCCCATAGAAACTGAATGTACCTACAAAGAAGTTCCATTCTCAATTTCATTATTACCATTACCTAATGCATATCTAAGTACTTCATTTCCTGTTACAGGTACTTCATAGATGACGAATTTGCATTGAAAATGTTGAATAGTAAGCGTAAGGGTAGCGGATAGAGATTCTTGACCTGTCATATTACTGAAAATTGAGATAGGTAACTGAATCTCAGTGAAGGAGTTTTTTTTGAACTGGTGACGATGTTGGCTGTATAAACGTCTTGACCGAAGGACTTAATATTCGTTTCTGTAACTATATTAAAGAGACTAGCTGTGTATTATTTTCTATTTGACGTACACATTATTTACTGTAATAATTGAGAATTATTATTATTATTATTACTTTTTTTTTTGAAAAGAATGCATTTATTAAAAAAAAGTTTCATTTTTTGTATCCTCTTGTAATAAGTTTTAAGTATTCAGTTTTCAGCCCGCACAGTTTTTATCAATCACTCTTGATCTTCATATTATTTTAATTTGTAGAATGTTTTTTTCATAAAATTGGAGGAATTTTTTTCCTCTTCAAAATTAATGATTACTGTAAAAACTTGATTGTAACTTGACATAGTCGAATTTTCTCACCTCTACTTTTTTCAATGTATGTCTCATAATTGTTATAATTTTGATTAAGCTTTTCATAGGATTATTTATTTTTAAGAAATTGACCATTCTTTCTGTGATATATTTAATTTAGGTGATTCAGTATTTTATTTTTTTATTGTAGTAAACAATGTACCTAATAAATTTATGTATGAAGTGAACTAATTTTCTAATCAGCATCTGTACCTAGGTATTTTAAACCCGCATGATGTTCATAATATATTTAGTATGATTGAAGACATCATTATTTCTTCAGGACTAACGAAATTTTGACATCTCATTGGAAAAATTATGATCACAAAGTTGACAGAAAGTCTGAAGAGGGTTTTGTTTTGTGGATTTTAAACCGTGAAAAGTTTAATAAAAATCTAAGAATGGACTCCAAAAAAAAGAAAGTATTAGGTAACCAGAATGAGGATAAAATGGATTGAAAATTGCGTGGAATTTTGTGCCATCATGCATATCAGGCAAGGTACTTTGATAAAAGGAAGGATTACCTGTGAAGTAAGTCCTAATAACTAGAACAAAAGTGCATCTGAAAACAAACTAAGTAACTTATTGAGATCTATTATGAAGTAACGAGTAGATAGGCCTAGCCTTATAAGTACGTACGGTACGTACCTACCTGTTTGCTTCTGCTTCTATTAACATAAGTCGTTCAAAAATTTAGAAGTATGGCGCGAATCAGTGTCGGTGTACATAAACTACTGTTTTCCGAATTCAGTAATCCTCTTACCAATATATAAAATGAAACAATATCAAAAATTTCAATAGGTATTATTTTCGAATTTTTCTCAGAGGGAAAAAAAAAAATAATAGCCTAATCTCTATGTAATTAAGTTTCCAGCGCTCTCTATGGTTGCTTTGAATGAAAAGAAAGACCCCCTTGCCCCCAGTCCCCCAGGCAAGTCTGAGACCCTGGTCTGAAGGAAGCAACACTAGCGTTCCGGTCCTGTCACGGAAAAACAGACTGAATCATGACCGCCTTGAACAAAGGCCTCTTGAAGGACTTGAGGACCGGTGAAGACGTTGGCAGACCGATTCACATTATTTAATCTGGAAAATTTCAAAATAAATTTCGAATCTGTATTAATTGTTTTCTTATAATATTTTTCTCCGTAATTTGAATTTTCAGTCTCGTAGAACGACAATATACGTCTTTTTCTTGATTTTCTGTCAAGAATGGACGACACTAAGGCCAAACGTGAAGCTAGACGACGAAAGATACTCAATAATTCGGAAAAGCGGCTGGAAAGAATTACACGAATAAAATACGACGATGATAACGAAGAGACCGAAAGGGATGGTCAGAGTGAGTATTTTATTGCAAAGTTTAGTCTACTTCTTTATACATTTTTGAACCCTTATGTATCAGAACTATTTCCACCGTGTTCAGCTACCAGTCGAATTCTTAACTTCGATCGTTCTGAGGAATACAGGGCTAGAATCCGTGAAGAGACGCTTCCTGTTGATACCGAGAATGATCGCCTGTTGGATACATTATATGAATCTGCTCCCCCTTCCAAGACTATCGGGAAAACTCTCAACGAAAGTACCAAAATCTGGAAGAGATTAGGATTCAAGCTAGTCATCTTAGCTGTCATCGTTCGAATAGTTCACATATTCAAATTAGGATATCTATTTGGAGAGGTACAGCTTTAATATCGATTGTTTTTCGATAACGTTAGGTGATTTCACTTATTTTGCTGTTCTAATTTCAGACGATCGTAGTACCGTTCTCATTATTTATGCTGACTCAGCTAGGATCATGTCAATTTGATCAAAATACTGCCGGAATAACGGGACCGATTTTATTTTTTTTTGGTATGTCACCGACTCGTATAAAGAATCTTTTAATCTGCTATAATGTGGTCTCATCTATTCTAGTGTATTTCGGTATTTACGTTTTTACATTCATTTTTACACATCTTACATTTATTAAAGTGTTGGGTTTGTAAACTATATCTAATATTATTCTAATTTAGTTTCGCTGTCCGGTTATATAAGATTTTACCACGAAGGGTTGTGTGAATTTATGTTTTATTTCTTGAATGTTAATTTGCAAACACATTAACTAGTCAAGGAGCCTCCGGTAGGGTTGAAAATATGTTCGAAAATATTTATTGTACCAGAGCGTGGATATCTTCAACCTACCGGAATATCCTTAACTTTTATTATATTTCCACAAGCGTGAGATGCGTTACCGTTTATAATATTTCTCGACGTTCTCGATCGTCTTTCACTCGATTTGTAAATGTTATTAGAGATGCTGATCAAGTTCAGAATGAAAGACGAGAATGTGACCCATTGCATCACTTCTTTTTTCCTCATCAGTTCTGACGATACAATCACGGTGGAGATTCATTTTTACATGATAAAATATGCTAAGAATTTGTGTGAAAGATGTCATCTGATGAAAAAAAACAAAAAAACGAAAATCAGTTTAGTTAGAATTCTGAATGTTCTATCATAATTTATTTCTTGTGTACCCTTAATTAGAGCTGTTTCAAACCAGCCTATTTCTCATATATTCCGCCAGTGTCTTGTCATGAAAACGTTCAGAAATTCCAAAAACGAAATTATATCTTACATACTTGCACCTCTTGTACTCTAATATGAACAGGTCTATGTTACATCGTAAACATAATGCAGGGATCGTGCCCTTAAGATTGAATGCTTGACCTCCGAAGACGAAATGATTCTCTAATGAGGAACGTGCAAAATGAATTATTAATTACTAATTGCTTTAACAATGCTTTAAGCTTTCTGCTCGTCATTTTTCAAATTCTATCTTCAGTATTATTGATCGCAGTTTGTTCATTCCACCTTGCTTCTTACTATCGACATTCTTCAAAAGTAGAGTCAGTTTAAATCTGATTTTTGTAAGGTATATACGTACGTATTCGAGTAGATGAAATAATTTTAAATTTTTCAAAACCTAATTACTTCGTACTGCCAAAATCGATTATGATAATTTTCTTTTTTTCCATCTATCTTTTTGTCATTCCGTATTCTATACAAATAGCTCCTTTATACCAGTTGTACTTTTGTAAATGATTGTGACTCAATAAACATCAGTATTCTAGTCGAACTAGGCATTCATTTTCTAGTGAATCTGCTCGCGGCCGTGATCTGCTCCAACAGAAATTTCATTTTTCGGTGTCAATTGAATAACAAAAAACTCCCTCATCTTTCCAATTGAATGATTGCTTTTTTTGAGCATTCCTCATAACTAGGAACCCAGATTTCTGGCACTAAAAAAATTTGCTTTCGCCATCAAAAATAAAGATTTCGGCAAAATACGGCATTAAAAAAAAAAAAGTGAAAAATTGCTCTATTTTCAATTTCACAAAAATTTTCTGTTGTGAATTACAATAAGATGATGTTCTACAGTTTCCGTTTTCAGACTTTGCCTTTTGTCGCTCATTATATTTTTTAATTCAGAAAAAGTGCACATCAATAATGTAGCAACGACGAATGTATATACTCGTATAACCATTCCGTATCGTTGAATTTATGATGTTGCGGACAGGAAAAACAGTAATTTCAAATTTTTACTAAAAAACGACGATTCCGGCACAATCCCGGCATTTTCGTCAATTTCGGCATTTATCCTTATTTCGGCAATTTTCAGCAAAATAAACATTTCTTCCCTGGTCCCCCTTGCTGTGAATCACGCTTATATTTGATTAAAACGTTTCCGCCCATTAAGGAAAAAAAGTGACAAATGCCGGCAAATCCGGGCTCTACTCATAACGCTTGACAACAAAAACAAGAAAAATTCTTTTGGTACAGAAATTAATGACTTGAAATACCGAATTTTTGCATTGAACCAGAGAATTTTTCATCTTTAAAAATTGGAATTTGAGAACCATTTTTCAAAACAAAGTGACACCTTTGCAAAGACAAAGATTTTCTGAAGAACTAGAACGAATTTTTTATACTTCATTTACTTATTATTTCCAAAATTTGTAACAAAGGATAAAAATCTATACCGTCATTTACGCCGAATATTAACGTTATATAAACAAGCGTACAAAAATATTTTAAAATTAAAAACATAGATATTTTATCACAACAATGGTACAAATATTTTGAGAAAATAAAATTGACGGGCAATTTCTCATTAATTCCAATCCGTCAACTAATAATTGTAAAAAAGTCAGACATAATTCTTCTTAACGAAGAACGTACTTAGATATACGATTAGATGCGACATGAAGATTGATCGCGTGAAAAATGCTTAAAAATTACGAAAAACAAGAAAAAAACGAAAAGTACGAAATTTAAGTAAACGTTCATGGAAATTTCTAATACTGAAAAGAAATAGTAACAATTTTTGTTCAAGCTGAAATACAGCTAAAGTATTCCAATTTCACTGAAGATTATTGGAATGACACAATAAGGACGTAAATGATGAATCCGAAGAGGAAATAACAGCCATGTACAAAATGCACGAACAGTGCATTCGTATATTACCTACTAATAATACTCGTAATAACGTTACCAATCATACAACGACATACGTCACATACTTTTTGATATTTTCATCAACACCATGACTTTTCGCAACAGCCATGCCCACAGTAAAAAGTTTCAACGAGATCACAGCAATAAAAATTATGAAAAATGAAATAAGATATGTTAAAATTTACATTCTGTACCACTAATTAAGTACTTACACACCAGAGTTAGTTTGACATAATACGCGTATACTCTCATGGAAGTAGACCGACTATATTCATGACTAAAGTTTGGAGTTTTCTGCAGCATCAATTCATACAACAATGAATTGACTGAACAAATAATTACACGTGAACTTCTCGATTTTCGTCCGGATTTCGAATAACGATATAATGAACCTTACTTGCTGGGGTAACAGCGTGTCGGCAGTACACTAATGAATATTTTATACTGAGATAAATCAAAGATATTACAAGAATGGAAGACGTCGTTAGGAAGAAGTAATGTACAAATTTATGTTCGAACGTATCGCTAGGTATGATGGCAGGTGAACCAAGTCTACTCATGCAATCAGGTACATGATAATCGTTCAAAAATATAGAATGGTTAGCATTACGTAAAAAATGACATCGTATAGTATTGTTATTCCGGACCGCTACTCTAGTTTTCCTTAACCAAGAATACAAGTCACTTGCGACACAATCACATACAAAAGGATTCTTATGAATATCAATGTTCAAAGTACGATTATTTCTAGAGAAAGAATCAAAAGCGTTGAAATCTTTCTTGGTAAACATTTCAATTTCGTTAGCTTGTAAATCAATATACCGTAAATTCGGCAAACATTCAATATCAAAATTCAGTTCTTTCAATTTGTTGTCGCCGATGTATAGATCAGTGAGATTTTTAAGATCACAAAACACTTTTCTGTCAGCAAAACTTTGAATTTCATTCTGCTCAAGATGTAATTTCTCCAATTGGTTAAGATTACTATTAGTAAAAATAGTGTGAAGTTGTTCGGCCAGGTCAGCGGACGTATTATCTAAGAAAGCATCGGTCAAATGGAGCTCTCGTAAACTATCGAAATTGGAAAATACTCTGCAAAATCACAGAATAACCAACAAATTGTATAATCGGTCAATTATCAAGGTGAAGAGTGTTTCCGGTCCATATTCTTCAGGGTATGAATCAGTTGAAATGTAGTAGAGTGAGTACTTTTAATTACCTTGGGTGAGGTCTAGATGATAAATTCAAGGAATTATGATCGAGTATGAGCCTCTCAACTACAGGTACATGATGAAAAGTTTTTCCTTTTATTTCTTCAATCTTGTTGTCGGTCATATCAATAACTTTCAAGTGTGTCAAATTCTTCTCACTGCCGAATATATTGACGGGTAATTCAGAAACATGGTTATCCTTGAATATGAGGACCTGAGATAAAACATTCAAATTAGAAACACCCATCATTAGAATGAAAGTGGTCAAGTCAGAATCGGGCGATTGGTAGAATATACAAAATTACGAAAACCTACTTCGGTTTGAACAGGCAATTCTTCTAACAAGCTGACATTTTCAACTGTAATACCGACGGAAGTGCAGTTGACCACATACATAGGTTCTCCATAATAACGCACCTCTCCACACTTACATTTCTTACATAAATTATTATGGATCGCATCTCCAGTCACCGATGACCAGAACACGAATACGCTCGTCAGAAAAAATATCATGGCGAGAAATTCACACGAAATGTGGATCTACCACCTTGTCAATCATCTAAACTTTTCGAAGGGTGATATTTCACGAGTAAAATATTACTCGACACTTAACGAAGAAAGCTACAAAAATTCTAAGATTTTGACTTCGAAATCGGAACCTAGGAATTATATAATAAAAATAAATTATTTATAAACTAGGATTATAGAAAGTTTCTCAACACAACTGTGGCGCATGGAAATTTCAATACAAAAATAAAGCACAATCTGTGAATCTGAACTGAATCACGCGTGTCACCCAAAACGAGGCCATGAGTCCACCAACACACATAAACCATTCACTGACTGGAACTACAAATACAGCAACACAACACACCGACAACCCCTCACTCAAGAGGAAAACTATGAATGAAGTGGGGGAAAGTTTGTAGTAATGACGTCACAAATGAAACTACCCCACTCACCCCTCTTGTTCACTGATAACAATGCCAACCGATGAACCTGAATGAAGTGACGCCGCGTTCTTGGCATTGCCTCAAATAAAATGAAAAGAGATTCTCAGGAGAATACCAAAATACGTAACTATATCTACTGATTTTCAGATTCATCTTTGTTCTATGTAAACAGCAATGAATCGTGTCTCCTGTCTCTCGAATTTTTCTCACGCACTACGAACTTACGAATGAAATTATGGAGTAAACTTCGTTGCTTTCTATGATAGTAGAGTTTGTAAGGGTGTTCTTTAATGCCGTACTTTCCGTGTTGAATGATAAACAAGAACGCATCGGAGGAAAAAATTTCCCTTCAATTTAGTCACCCATGTTATAATTCGTACTTCACTCGTTCTTCTGGATACAAGATGTGAGTGATATCTTATGATTACATTTTTTGAGAATCTATCTTATATCTACCTGACTTAGAATATTGTTCTTTCAATTTCCTTGAAGTACTTCAAGCCTAAATTTGATTTTTCAAATCCTATTTCGACCTCTTTATCCTTGCTATTGATGCGTATCTTATCTTGATTGTTAAAATTGCCAATTCTTACTCTTTTCTCATCAATCTCTCTGAAAACGCCAATTGATATACTTTGAAGTATTCCTCAACATTTCATCTTCATTGGAGGCCTCTTGACGTATTTCAATTCCTGTTTGAATTGATGATCTTATTTTTTGACTGGAGGAAATGTTCACAACCGTAACGTATGTACTGTTTTAGTGACTAACCGTTATTGTAGCGTTTTCAACCTCCGAAATGATTATTTATCGTTCGAAGTCATCAATGAGAAGTCGCAATATCACGGAAAATGTTCACTTGGCTACAATATTACTCTGAAATAAATGATGCATCCCATACAAAATGGTTGATTCTGTCGTAAGTAACAATAGATATATCGTCCAAGTATTCGTCGGTGCTCTATCACCATGCTATGAAGCGCTATCCGTCGAAGCGAGTAAGCAAACTACCTCAGAGGAGATCATCGCTTGTATCATTGAACGACTCGGCTTGTCTGGTCCAAGTGGATACGAACTTGCCGAAGTGGTTGGCGATGGCATGGGCCGCGAATGTAAAGAACGTAGACTGGGGCCCTATGAGTCTCCAGTTGCTGTCATGTTACTCTGGCCTCAAATGACAGATCCTCATGAAGAATTTTACAGGTGAGTTTATGATACGATACATGTCATATAATGACGATGAAAGTTGAGTCTTGGTCGTATTTTATTTCAACAACACCGATTGTGAACCTAGTATTTAGCTCTATATTGTGGTTACAGGTTTTACCTTCGAGAAAAGTTATCGGATAGTCTGTGGGCTGATGGTTTTACCATGGATCCTCAGCTTATCAAAGATTACTTTTATCGTTTTCTTTATCAACCTCAGGATCGAGAATATCCTGATCTATGTCAACTTCCTGATTTAAACGAACAAACTCTCCTCGATAATTTGAGGGCGAGATTCAATGCTGGTCATATCTACACATACGTGGGCTCAATCCTTATCGCTGTTAATCCTTTTAAGGTTCGTCAACTCAATACTTCCTTCGTCACCAATTGTAACTTCATGTTCATTATCGCTTATTTTTTCACGATTACAGTTTCATCCTATTTATAATCCAAAGTATGTCAAGTTGTATCAAAATCGGAGATTAGGACCAGAGTTGCCTCCCCATATTTTTGCAATTGCCGACTCAGCCTATCATTGTATGCTGAAGGAAAAACGAAATCAATGCATCGTAATTAGCGGAGAAAGTGGTTCTGGTAAAACGGAATCAACGAATTTCCTCCTTCATCATCTTACCGCGTTAAGTCAGAAAGGCAGTCACGGCAGTGGCGTCGAACAAACTATATTAAGCGCGGGCCCCGTCTTAGAAGTAAGTTGTTCGATACTAGTTTACGCTTATATTCGCGTAAAATTAGGGTAAACATTTGTTTTGGCGAAATGAAAACACGGTCTTATCTGTCACCAACGCGACCGAGTAGTGGCGTTGACAAGATCGTAATTTTGGCTTGTTGTCAAAATTTTATGCAATTAATATTGTCATCGATGATTGTGACGAGCCATGCGGTGAACGAACTGTTGATTTTTAAAATCGAGAAAATTTGACGTGTTGCAGGCGTTCGGTAACGCAAAAACAGCGCACAATAATAATTCTAGCAGGTTTGGCAAGTTTATCCAGGTGAATTATAAAGAAAATGGAATGGTTCACGGGTAAGTTGCTTGACTTGAAAAACTATTTTCGTGTGATAGAAAATTAATTACGTGGGTGGATATTTTTTCTTCATCTTTCAGAGCTGTCGTACAAAAATACTTGCTGGAAAAGAGCCGAATATGTTCTCAAGGCAATAACGAAAGAAATTATCACGTTTTCTATTATCTGTTGGCTGGCACTACCGATGTAGAAAGAGAGCAGCTTCACTTACTGAACGTAGAAAATTATAATTATTTAAATCGGGTATTTATTTCTGTCCTATTTGTAACATCTCGAAGAGATAAAACAGGTTGAGATATTTATTTTCTCTTCTATTCGTTTTCTATTTCTAGACTGGTTGCTCAGCATTAGATAATGTGGATGAAAAATATGAGTTCTCCAGGCTGAAACAGTCCATGGAAATGGTCGGATTTACGCCTGAAAAACAACGTAGACTTTTTGCCGTCCTTTCTGCTGTGCTTTTACTAGGTACATTGTGGGGAAACTTTTGATTTTTTTTATTACACATACCTCAAGAGAGAAGCATCTCTCTGTGGAGTCTCGTTATTGTAATCCGAAGCCATCCTAAATTTTAAGCGGAATATTATTTTCATTTTAGGGAATGTGGAATTTCAACCCAGGAAACTAGCCTACCATCATGATGAAGCGGTATCGGTAAAAAATCCGGATGTGGTGCAATTAATTTCTGAATTATTGCGAGTGAAACAAGAAACTTTGATGGCTGCGTTGACAGCTAAGAGGGCACGTGCTTCAGGAGAAACTCTAGTTATCAGCTACAAATTCCCAGAGGTAAGTATTGACATACTGTCATCACTAAATGTCATTGACTTAAATGTGATTGGGTTGTTCATGTTTTCTTGTTAGGCAATAGCTGCCCGCGACGCTATCGCAAAATGCTTGTATGGTGCTTTGTTTGACTGGATCGTACTACAAGTTAACCACGCACTGCTCTCTAAGAAGGATACGCTGAAAATTCATCAAGGAAATTCAATAGGCGTATTAGATATATTCGGATTCGAAGATTTTGGATTATCTAATAGGTACTGCTCGTCATCCCTTTTCCTTCCTGGCATGGTTTGAGTATCGAGTTGTGACATTATTGAATTTTTTTTTTTTTTTCAACGCGTAGTTTTGAACAATTTTGCATTAATTTCGCCAACGAACATTTACAATACTACTTTAATCAACATGTGTTCAAATATGAGCAAGAAGAGTACAGAAAAGAAGGGATTAGATGGAGTGATATAGATTTTCTGGATAATACCGGATGTTTGCATTTGATTGAAGGGAAACCAAACGGATTATTGTGCGTTTTAGATGATCATTGCAAGTAAGTTTTTGCACTTGTTCAACGAAAGAAATATAAATCGTTATCGTGGTATCGTAATCGTTGAATTTCTCGATTTTCAGCTTTCCAGGAGCTACGAGTGAAACTTTGCTTCAGAAATTCAATTCGGTCCATAAAGATTGTCCGTTTTATGAAATCCCACAGAAAAAAGAGAATGCATTTATCGTTCGCCATTATGCTGGCAAAGTAAAATATCAGGTACTTTGAAAAATATTTATTATTTTTCCGAAGGATTATTTTTAAAACAAAAAATTCCATTAAACTTTTTACCTCCCCCATGGAAAAATGACAAATTGTAGATAATGATTGACTCGCCCTAGCCGTACTAGCATGATCCTCTCCTCGTTTAATAACATACGAGTATCGTTTCTAGCGCAAAAGTTTCGACTGACCCCATCCCAAAGACGTGTACGCATCGAAATCCTGACTTAAAATGGGTGATATGGATCAATTTCTTATCAACTTCCTACATGCACGTTTTTTATTTTTGAGTGGTTGGAAATATCGTCGCCATAGCCTAGTCTAGAAGTAAAGATGCTAAGAAGTAATTTCACTCAATTTCAGGTGAGCGAAATGCGAGAAAAAAATTTAGACCTGATGCGACAAGATATTGTTAGCGTGCTAAAGAACAGCAGCATGGCATTCGTTAGAGAATTGGTTGGGGCTGATCCGGTAGCTGTATTCCGTTGGGCCATATTACGAGCCTTTTTCCGAGCGTATTTTGCTTTCAATGAAGCTGGGATGAAGCATAGACAGTGTAAAGGTAAGCTTGTGGGTATATTCTTCTTTTTTTTTTTTTTTTTTTTTCCGTGAGTAGTTAGACTTGTATTGTAGTTTACTGTGTTTTCCAATCGTCTACGTTTAAACACAAAAATGAACACTCGCACCTTACATCCGTATTTGTGACAAGAATTTTTTCTTGCGATGAAATTCATCCAAAATTTATTATTACTATTATTGTACATCCTATTTTGTGTAGATGGCACCAAATCCACTAACCTACCGGCTCGTTACCGCAATCATAGTCCAAACGATAATTTAATCAAGTACGTATTTTGTAAAAGCTTAGCTTCGTGTACGTGTTTATTTTCTCAGTACTTAAAAATATTATAGATGGCAGCGACCACTAAAATTTGACGCTGCGCTAATATCCAGCTTCGAGGATAGAAATTAGTCCTAAATTGCCCTTTAAAAATCCTGGAATTCTCCTGTCTAGACTCCGCTATTCCAAATATTTTTTTTTTTCTAATCCACCCAAATTCACGACTACTTGTGCGTAATACAGTATTTTGTCTTTTTTTCCTGTCGTGTAGTCGTATGATTAGAATGTCGTCGTTGAACTTAACTGTTACTTGGATTGCGTAAGTTTATGAAATAACTTTGTGTGTTTTGTCGTGTTTTGGCTTTCTATGTCAGTTGCATGTATTGTATTGATTTACTCGTAAATCCCTATCTTGTGTGAAATTCGTAACCTACCTCTCTTTTCGGCTTCAATTTTGCCTTCTTCTTTCATCAGCAGATAGAGAGTAGATTTTTGAATGATTGCTTTTCAATTATTGAAGGATATTTTCTATCGGTAGATAGTACTTTTCTCTCTGACTAGTGACTATAACAAAAAAAAAAATGAACGACACAACCTCTCGAAAGAAGATACACAATCTTCTCTTTTCCTCAAAAAGTCACGGGTATTCCTTTAGAACTTTCGTTGGGTTCTACAAAACATTGTTCAAATCATCTGTCAGTATTCCATACAGTAATCCTTGTTCTTTTTATTTTTTTTTTTTCTCTGCAAATCCTTCATGGAATACGTTTTTCAGATTCTGTCCGAGGTACAGTTTGAGTCACGAACTCGCGACTCACGAACACCAGTCGTCGTATCCATATAATATTCAAAAGGTTATTGCCGCTGCCAATTATACGATGATAGCCCCAGCCGTTCAAGACAAGAGTATTAAACCATCGTTTAACTGGCGTAAAACACATAACAGCCGACAGCATAATACGTTACGCAGAACTTCATTAGGTTACGGTAACGAAGATGCGGCTAACGACTTAAAAAATTCTAAACAGTGCGACAACGTCGTAAATCATCTTGGAAAACTGCACCATGAAGCTGACGTTTTTGTAAGGGCCACTCAAATCGTGATGTAGGTGGACAACATTTATTCGCTTTTATTTCTCTAACCGAATAACTTTGTACAAATGAAAATGAAGGAGCAAAGACAGATGAGAAATACTGTACCGAATTTCAGTACAGACGCACTCCAAATTTGTAAAAACAATATTTTCGAAATTTCCATATTTTTTTCGTCCACATATTTTCGCTCATTTTCAGAGTGATGTGAAAATAACAGATAAATTGCGTTGAGCGCGCAAAATTCCATCTTTTTTTTCCCCGAAGAATCGTTCGTAATCGTGTCACTTGTCACTGAAAGAGTGAAATAAGTTATTTTCGATCAAGAGGAAATTTTTGTGCCAAATATTTTTAAAAGTAAAAATATAAATAAAGATTCGTCGTGCGTATTCTGAAGGGTTACAAGAGGTTGCTGCTACATACGCCGGCTCCGTGTCCTATCATTTCTATGAATCCAACTTCTTCAAATTAGGGAAATTAAATGGACCCATCCAAAAAGCGAGTGCTTTATTCCATCTCGTCTTTTTCACTTACACATTCTTGTTCTTTCTATTTGGAGGTGGTGTCAATCTTCTTTTTACGAATCTTCTTTAGGGAAAGCAATCTTAGTTTTTCTTGAATTACTTACCTTCCGCTTTTCACTCTGGTTTCTAAAAATCAATTGTGTATTGATGCTATACTTTATTAATTGGTGCTGGAATTTTAATATTATATCGGCATACGTATGATTTATGCTTAAAATGTGATCTAATGAAGAAAGTTTCTTAATTCTCATCAAATAGACCTGTTTTGAAAGTAATGCGTAAACCTCTGGTCGATTTGACTTGAATTTGATTGGAAATTCTTCCTTAGTGACACGAGCCTTTTAAAATTTTGTTTCCGCTCGCTTATGTTAGTTTTATTGTACTTTTATAATTATTATTTCTATCATCGTTATTGTTATTTCGTCGTATGTACAGATACCAACCTTTTTTTCTTAGCAAAAGCAATGTTTCAGTGTATGTTGATCTGGCAAACATTTCTGGATCACTCGGTCCATCTCTTATTTCCATATCTACTCGTAAATCAAGCCAGATCCCTAAATTGTTGAGCTACTATATTTTTATAATAATAATGTAAAAATTTGCCAATTTTTTTTTTCTTCTTTATATCTGCCTATGGCGTGCCCGTTTGTGATTAAAACTCTCCTCATAAGAAATGTACTAAAGGGTCTCTTCAACATACCAAAGATGATAATTTGGAAGATGACCATCTTAGTTTCTTAGTAGTTTATAATTTACTTCGTTACATTAGTCATTCGTACGTTATTTTTACTTGTTATGACCATCGCATGTCTCCCGTTCACTCATTCGTTGTATTAATTCCCTATAATTTGAAACGTACCCATTTGTGAGTCCGTGATATCTTTAAATGAATGTAAGCAAGTGTATTGTCCTTCGTTTCTCGCCAATTCCTTAACAGTTCACTCACCGTTTGACTCTGTGTGAGGGGGATCTTGCTACCAAACATCTTTATTCTACGAAAAATAGCTATACTTATGTGAGAAAATTTTTCTAATTGATCTGAAAACTACAATTTATTAAAGTTCTCACTGGTAATGCTTTCCTTCGTTATCATTCAGAGAGCATCATCTTGAAGGTTTGCAAGGAAATTTTCTTTTACTTGTGTTTGAGTCCAGTATTGTTAGGTTAATAGTTTTCTAGTCTCATTGTCCTGTGCCATTTCTTTTTTCCTGGTTTTTTAGCATCACGTCGACATGAAGCCTTGAACGGCAAATTCGTTTGAAAGTGCTGAAATCTTCTTAAAAGTAGTGCCCATTTCGATGTTTTTGAAAATAGAATCTGGTAACACTATGTACACAGCGATAGTCAAATTCATTTTAAGGGTTGGCCGAGTCGAAGCTGATACTTAATATCCTCAAAAGTATTGATTTATTCTTTTATCCGTCGAAAAAATCTGAATGATGAAAATCACACAACGCAACTATTGACATTTTTTTGAACATCATTGATATGAAATACCACGTCGTTTTTAAGAGTATTTTATAAAAGATCGCGTTCTTGCAATTTTTGCCCCGAAATAACTGAGTAAATAAAGCATGAAATATCTTGAAACTTTGTATTTATGTAGACAAAACTTAGGAAAATACGGCTAATTGGTTCACACGAACTAATTTTGTTCATTAATTGGAATTCAACGATTCAAAGATGGCCCCTTCAGACGTAAATTCAAACGTTTCCTGAAGATCATTCAGAATATTTCGCGATCTGTCAACTAATTAGCCGTATTTTCCTCAACTTCAAGAATAAATTACACCACGTTCCTAATCATTTTGTGCATTATTCGATATGTTATCTGTGGGCAAAAATCACTGCCCGCAGGGCCGCAACACACCATTTTGTGTAATGTGCGGGTAGTGATTATTGCCCATCGAATAATGTACAAAATGATTCGGAACGTGGTGTAATTTATTCTTGAAGTTGAGGAAAATACGGCTAATTAGTTGACAGATCGCGAAATATTCTCAATGATCTCCAGGAAACGTTTAAACTTACGTCTGAAGGGGCCATCTTCGAATCGTTGAATTCCAATTAATGAACAAAATTAGTTCGTGTGAACCAATTAGCCGTATTTTCTCAAGTTTTGTCTACGTAAATACGAAGTTTCAAGATATTTCATGCTTTATTTAATCAGTTATCTCGGGGCAAAAATCGCAACATGTGATACATATTTTGTGTGTGTCTACATGTGAGTGACTAGGTAGAGCATACCCTTAATCGTAGCTCGAGAACGAACATCAACATAACGCGACAATATTATTATACTCTGTTCACGTTGAGAAAGGATAGAAAATAGTACCTCGAGAACGGAACGGTAGATTGAAATTACCTGGAGCGTTCCGTTCTCAAGGTACTACTTTCTATCCTTTCTTAATGTGAACGGAGTATAGGATTCCTTATCTCGCTGAACGTTATAAACAAAACTTCATTAATAATTCAATATTTCACATCTTAATTGATTGCATCGAGAAATATTGTGATATTCTCTTCACTCCGGTGTTCAAATAATTTGTAAACCAATGAAATGAGAGTGATTATACCAAAATTCAGAAACCAATAGATAGTTTTGTTTATTACGTTCGGCGAGATAAGGAATCAGGCAAACGCTATACTATTCGCAATACATATTGTGAAAGCCTTATATGCGGCAACTATACAAGATCATAAGAAGAAATCGCGATCTTCTATAGTTCTATCGAAAAACGGAAACAGTACTGAATTCAGCGCAAAAAGTACCTGTGATGACCACCTATCTCATTTCATTAATTATGAAAACGAAATTAAGTTATTTGAAGCCGACAATCTAACGGATTCTTGTAACAATGAATAACGACCGGATCCGCGCAACTGTCTTCATTCTATTGATTTTCAACAAAATTTTATTCGTTGTGTTGGGTAATGAACGTACATCCAAATTACAACTATGATTACAGACTATAAATTTCAATTCTTTCGATTTTTCTGATATTATATTCATAAAGATATTGAAGTTTTGAATGAAAAAATGAGAACGCCGTCATGGAATTGGGTATTTTCTTCCAAGTCCTGCGTGAAAACGATCTTGAAACTGAACCATTTTTTTCCATAAGCAACTTACATAAAATCTCATTTTCACTCGTACCAAGTTGTTCAACTTTTACCAACCCCCTTATCGAGTAGGTATCTGGATAAAAAAACATTCGTACTACAAGAAATACATCGAACTAACGCCCTTTTTCCAGGTAGATCCTCAATTGTTTGTCTATCAGTTAGTCGATTACTTTCCAAAAAGATTTTCAAAAAGGAAGCTGGTGAATCGCGCCGCATATTTATCCAATTCCATGCGATTAAGTTTTCTATTCTGCTACATTCTATCAGTTTAACCCTCCTTTTGTGCGGTACTTCGATCTATCTGTTATTATCATATCTTGCGCTGATGTACAGAATTTAACCATGAGATTCTCAACCAGATACCTGCAGGGATGTACAAAAACCGCTTCTGTTCTGATGCAACTCGAGATTATTTATAATTCAAATTCAGGGATATCAGAAGGTTTGTCTTTTTGTAGGGACTCATTTAATTTCTTCTGATACCGTAGTGATTTTGTTGTATATGGCTGTTCTATAACGTGGCATGTATTTAGTGACGGATTTTAATTGTAGTCATTCGTATTTGGTTTATTGTTTCATCTCCTTCTGGGAAGCCTTAGACTAATAAGCCGTTGTTTGTATTTCTCAGGAAAAATAAATCATTCAGACCTCGAGACAAAGGCAAAAAAGGATTGAAAAACTTGGAGAGTGTGAAAACATTGGCTGGTCGAACGAAAAGTTACACGAATACGCTTAGTGGGAAAGCGCGAAAACAACCGCTAACAGTATCTGCACAATTTCAGTTATCCTTGCACAGTCTCATGGAGACTCTCAATCAAGCGAACCCGTTCTTTATCAGGTGTATCAAGAGTAATGGCGAGAAGGTAGTAGTTTTATCCAATCGCCTATTGCATTCATATTATTAGCACCTATGTTATACCAACCTTGTTCTTATAGATTTCCAATTTGTTCGATGAGGAAACCGTTCAAAGACAATTAAGGTACACTGGTATGTTGGAAACTGTTCGAATTCGTCAAGCGGGCTACAATGTACGACTATCGTACGAGGAGTTCATCCACCTGTACAGGATTTTATTGCCGAAAGGGTTGCTCAGGTATGATGAATTTACGCTGCGACCTCGTCCGAATCGAAAGGAATTAACGCGAAAATTATGTATTTAGTTCGCAGAGCGATGTTCGAGATTTCCTGTTAACATTGAATTTGAATCGTGATAACTATCAGCTCGGAAGTTCGAAAATTTTCATGCGTGAGTGCGAAAAGCTCAAGCTCGACTACCGACTACATCAACAGATTATGGCTAGCATCGTTGTACTGCAGAGATGGTTCAGGGTGTTGATTGAGAGACGACGATTCCTGAGATTACGTGAAGCAGTCACCACATTACAGGTAGATTAACTGTTTTTTTCTTTGAGTTGACACAGTTTACGATGGTCGATTCTCGTGAACTATCATGTTTGAAGTTTTAAGGGATCAGAAACCTCATACTCTTTTCTTAACGAGGGGAATACGTGCTAAACTCTTTAAGTTTTATAACAAGACAAATCGAAGTAAAGTGCGATGAGCGGGAAGTTGAGTGAGGTGTTAATTTGGAGGAAGGATAGGCTTTACGTGGAAAAAACTTGCGTAAGTATTCGAAAATATAGGTTCCGCGGAGACTAATTACTGTCCAAAGAATAAACCAATTGTTTTGAAATTTTCCGGAGTATTAGATAAGTATTTGATGCGAGTACGAAATTGCTTTAAAACTTGTAATATCATTTAGAAATGTCGTTATCAACGATCAAAAGTCGATCGTTGATAACGAAAATTCTGAATTACTTTACAAATTCTGGAACGATTTTGAACCTGTAGGTATCAAACACTCGTCAAACACTTCGAAAAAATCTCATGATGACTGGTTCTGTAATGGCGCAGTAATTAGTTACCTATATTTATGCATATTTACGCGTGTCTTCTTTGATCCTCAGTCCCAATGTCTTTAAATTCTTTCGTTTTCAAAGCGCTCTAAATTGCCTAGCATTTTCCTCAGATTTTTAGATTTCTTGTCCAGTGAACCTTGATTTTTTTTTTTTTTTTCTCAGTCCTGGTGGCGTATGGTGAGAGCACAAAGGTTGACGAATAAGATCAGAAATTGTAATGCAGCCGCGGCGTGTATTCAATCCATGTGGAAGACGCATAAAACAAGTACGTGGTATCGTAAATTACGAACGGGCGTTGTAAATTTTCAAGCGTATGCAAGAGGTTATCTGACGAGACGTCGATTAAAATACGAAGAAGCCGTAAGTATCAAAGTTCATTTGTACAAAATACCGAACTATCGCATTAAAAAAATAACTATTCTTTAGCTACACAAGAGAAAGAGCGAGCCAACTATCGTAACCAGAGAATCGTTTTATACTACGAAAGAACTGACGGGTTTCAGCCAAGAAGATATTATCACCGAGTAAGTAGCGTGAGGTACAAATCCTTTAATTTTATCCTGAAAATTGTCTACGAAATTAATGTTCTCGTTGTAATCGTCGCAGCACCGAATCTCAAGCCGAAAGCGAATCCGAGTCATTGAATTTGTGTGATGTTCCCGAGGATGTTGAATCGTATGCGTGAGTGTAATTTTGTTGTGCGATTTTCGTATTTGAATGAAAAAAAAAAAGAACTAACATCTTTCCCTTTTTGTAGGATTAGAGGTCCAAATGAAGGATTTAAGAATCACGAAATTAAAATGTCCGTCGTAAGCGCTGAAAATAAGACTGAAAAATATTATTGTGATGAATTAGTAAATGAACGTAGTGAGTGTTTTTTTGAATGTTGTAAGGCTCGAATAATCATGGACGAAATACTTATTTGAATTTTTTTTTCTTTTTTTAGGAAAGTCAGATAGAGTAATTAGCAGTAGTAATATTTCGCCGTTACAAAAGAACGGAGACTCCATTACCGCAGTTCCTCTCAAAGACTCTTCAGTCAAGTTGAAAAAGCAAATACAAACGCCAGTCTGTACGTTCATTCTTCATCAATCAGCAGATTCTGTATAAGAGGTCGAGAAACTTAAATAGCATTTTCATGAATACCTCATTTATGTTTCCTAGGTGTTACCAAGAAATTAGAAAGTGGTAGTGCGCATAGTGATAGCGAAGTCGACGATTATAGTACGACATCGTGGAAGCAATCAGAATTCCAAGTACCTCGTAAACCGCTACCATTGAGGTCTGCTCACCTATCCACCGAACCAACGGCGCCTGCCCGGTACTCCCGAAGAAGAGAAATGGCGTATAAAAATGTTACCGACCAATCGGAAACAAAAGTTACTAGTTCTGAAATCAGACAGTCGAAAAATTCAATATCCTCTGTCAAAGAGAATATTGCGGTTGCTTCAAATGCGATAAAAGCGCCGAAGTAAGATTCTATTTTATTTGGCTGTGCAAATAATTTAATAATTACTCAGTTTCACGTTGAATAATTATTTGTATCGTAGTCGGAAATTGCTTGAATTAAGTTTAAAGAGACGAAACAGCGATCCAGCCACGCAAGTTGTTGATGTCAGAGAGACATTGACAACATCTAATGAAGCTATATCGAGTCAACGTAGTAAGCCTCCTGTAGTACATTCGCCATCATTCGAATTATTAACGTGGAAAGGAACGACAATATTTTCAATAGCCGGGCACAGATTTCGAAAAATTAGCAGATTCTCGAAAGAAGATCGTTGCTGTTACTGTAATGAACCGATGGATGCGTTCGTGACTCAAGGACATAAATGTTCAGGTTGGTGAAAATTGTGCTTAATGATATCCCGTCTTGCTTATGCTTTATTCATAAATTTGGTCTACAATTTTTACAGATTGTAAAAGATTATTCCATACGAAGTGTATTCAAAATGGAGGCTTACGCGATTTGCCATGTCGCGAGGCAGCGTACACGGGCAATACGAACACTCGCCGTAAACATAGGAAACATAATCGACTTCCTTACGATAAATCGAGCGCACCGAGTGGCACTTCGCCTACATTACGCAGCCAAAGTCCGAGTAGGACGCTACCGCAGCCAGGAAAGTTTAGTCTAACGGGAACGTCCGAATTTACGGATAGTACCGATAAAATTATTTCGGATGCCCGAGAATTACAACTTATGCAAGATTTCATCAATAAAAAGGTAAGCAGTAGGGAAAAAAAAACGTTAAGAAACTCGTTTAATATTGCGACGTAAGGAGATCATAGTGCTGAAAGAACTTCAATAATATAAGTTTTACAAGTGAAGGAATTTAGTTACGGTCAACACACACATAATTGAATTGATTGTGAGGCCGCCAAAGAACATGAAAGCGCGTGCTGGTTGTCGAACGATGATCATGGTATAAACGACGGTGTGTAAGATTCGAAAAACTGTGTACAGTCTGATCAGCATGGTAGCGAGAATTTCGTTCGGATTTGAAAGTACGAACAGTAGTCCGGTGATGAGAAATATCGGTATGTTTTCCAGGTCGTTCAAATGAGCTCTGTAAAGTTTAAGAGGAACGAATTAGATTTCATTGCTCTCGTGTTGTTGCCTACAGAATACTACAATTGTTGAGCTCGTAGTACACAGGATCACAGAGGATGCGAGAAAAGTATGAAAGACTGTAATTGAGGCCTTAAGCCTAAAGAGGCATCGTCAGAGACAAAATAGAACTGCAAATAAATGTTTTACGGATTACGTATTCTGAATCTTATTTTGAGTTTATTGACACGAGTAGAAGAAATGCAACCGCGCAAGCGTCCTCTAACTTCATTATTCTGACTGAATCATTTTTTGGGACAAAGTTTTCGTTCATATTGGAATTAATTAATTAAAAAGATGAATTTTAAAAATTGACATTTGTAATGGCAAATAGAGAGAAAAGAGTCTAAAACGGTTAGACTCGTCTTCCTGTTCTACCATCACCGTCTGTTTCGTAAGATTTTCCGGCAGTAGCTAGAAATTATTTCAGTCGATTTCAATGCCAAATTGAAATTTTCACGTTTACAAATTCTTTTAAATTGAGCCTTGAAAGTAGGTACCGATGAAAAATTGATCGACTTTGAGACCTTCTAAATAAATACTACGATAACATTCGCGCGACAAAATGACGTCACGTAACTTACAAACCGATCGGTGCGTTTGAAGGAAAAACATTTTAAATTTCGAGATGAATGACTATCGATATCGATTTACTGATTAGGAGAGAAATTTAAGTGCGATCGTAACTGAGAAAGATGCTAAGTTACATTCAGTTTCGATTAAAATATCATTTTCTCGACTTGAAATCAATTTCAGATAGAGATATTGTTTGTGAAGGAGGGAACAAGTAGTGCATCTTCATGTTGCATTCTGAAGGTTGTATCAATAAAATATTCTTTATATCGTCAAATACCTTCGAATTCGTTCGACATCTTGATCGTCATACTTGACCGCTCCATCTTGAGTGATGTTCAAGTCCTCAGGCGATATGAAAACCTAAGGAAGAAAGCGAGCGTAATTTTTCTTCATTTTCGTAATTATCGAGCTATTAATTAAAGCATCGAACGTGACTATTGCTGCTACTGCAGATTTAATGTCATCTTACCTTAGCCAAACTTTTTATACAATCATTTTTAGCATTTATTTTAGACACTCGATCACGAATAGTAGATTTTGTTTTTCCTATTTGATTTTGTATTGTATGTACTACTGTATCGCCGTTAGTTAAAGGAAGTGGAAAAGAAGTTTGGGTCTAGAATAGAAAAAATAGAAAGTATTTTGAGGGACACGGGATACGGCGAACTAAAAATGTGAAAATTATTTTTGTAAATTGGGTCGTCTGGTTCATGCATACTTTCTTTTTTTTTTTGAAGTTCTTACCTTCTTTCGAAAACGCTGAAGACCGGTCAGTAAAGACATCATCATCATTTTGAAAATAAGTACGATTGAGTAGAAAACATACGTTTTAAATACTACGTTTTCGGAGGATAACAAATTAATAGAAGATGTCATAGTTTTTTCAACTGACAAGAAAACTACATACCGAACGAAAAACGAACGAAGATAATACTAATACCTGTTAGTTTGTAAGTAAACACTTGGCGTGCTATTCGATTCAAAAAGATTTGAATAATTAATAACACAAAATCGAAAAGGCTCTAGCAATGTGTTTTTAAAGAAACACTTTTCTTATTGCATTAACCGTTACTTGCTCCACTCTCTATAGAAAGTTTGAACTACACCTGTTCGCGTGCGATTCCTTATCTTGGATTACCTGTACTCGCAGACCATTTCAATAATTCACAGTCCTCGAAAGAATATAATTTTTCTGTGCTCTAGTTGTCAAGCTTTTCTAGTATTGAACTTTTAGCGCGCCGGGTAGCGTACTCATATTGGGGTTATGAAAAATTTGTTGAGAAATTTCTTAAAGTGAACCGATCGAGGTCACAGTTTAAGATTGTTCCCGGTTTTAGTTTTATCAAACTTTGCTTGTCATACGACCAACAAATCCGAATTTCTAGACTTCCAAGGTTTACCAAAAGAAACAAGGAACGTTTTGCTTGTTGCAAGTTTAATAAGGGGTATAAATTTTTGAACGTTTCCTAATAGCGCACAAATTTTTATCAGTTTTACTTGTTTTCTCAACCTTCAGAGTGTTACATTTTGTTCTGGTGCACTAGTTGTGAGCAGGGACTGGTCTAGTGTAAAGACTATAAGGCAATGTCGGAAACGCAAGGTCACTTCACTGGGTGGCGCAGCGTTCTTATTGGTGTGTATTTGCGCAACATTACATTACAATTTAAAGATTTATTTTTCTAACAACTTATCAAATAGAGTGTCTTGGACCGGCCTGTAGGTCAAATTGAAAATCTCCTGTAGTGCAACATCTTGCATGTACAGTCCGCAATGATGCAATAACGCAGATTGCCAGTGAGGGTTTGTAACTTTGCCTCATGGCTGGGTTGTAACAATGGAGTTATGTAGGTTGAATTCAAGGTCTACATTGTCTACATTAATGCAATTGCGTATCCTGCATTGGTGTAACCTGTTGCAATAATCAATTACACGGTATAGGCTATAATATTGGGAACTCTTATCAAATGTTGTGATTATAAGCAACTAAGAGCGTGTGGTAACACCACTTTGAATGTGCATTGTAAACTAGCCGCTGTGGCGCGCCGCATTCTAATGAAATTTTTCTATTTTGTTTTTTGTTAATTCCACTCCATCCCAAATTTTACAATTAACAAAAAATCAAAGCTGGATGAGATCAGGAATTGTACAGTTATTATCCGGAACTTCAACTTTGTTTTGTAAAATAAATCTCATCACTGTACATTTTTACTTTAGAATTCAAATTGGAAGAGGAATAGAGGATGGAACATCTTGATTGAAAATTTGGGTAGTCTTCAGACATTTTTTATGATTCATTGGTCGGCTAAATGGACTGAAAATATGGATACCGACAATAGGACAAAAAACATAACGAAAAAACCCTCAGAAGAACAACAGACAACTCCAAACTGTACTCTTAAACATGCAATGCTAAGCATACGTTTAACAAAATGACAGAAATGACATTGCATTTGCTTCAGATGATTCTCTATCCTATCATTCTTTACTATTTGCTTTCCTTTACATTAAGTGATGTGTGCAAGGACTTAATTTTTAATCCTATAATTTATATTTATGAAATAACGGAAATGAATTCTAAAAGTTTAAAAGCAATCAGGTTGGGTTAACATTTTCATATTATGTACAATTTTGTTAGGCCTCTTAACATTTTTGCATATACAATTTTTTTAGGCCCCATAACATTTTTGTACATACAATTTTGTTAAGCCTCTTAAAATTTTTGTAAACACAATTTTGTTAGGCGTCTTAACATTTTTGTATTCACAATTTTGTTAGGCGTCTTAACACTTTTGTATATACAAATTTTTTAGGTTTCTTAACATTTTTGTATATACAATTTTGTTAAGCGTCCCAACATTTTTGTACAGACAATTTTGTTATAGGCCTCTTAACATTTTTGTATATACAAATTTGTTAGGCCTCTCAACATTTTTGTACAATTTTTTTAGGCCTCTTGACATTTTTGTATGTTCAATTTTGTTAGGCCTCTCAACATTTTTGTATGTACAATTTTGTTAAGCCTCTTAAAATTTTGTAAACACAATTTTGTAAACACAATTTTGTTAGGCGTCTTAACATTTTTGTATTCACAATTTTGTTAGGCGTCTTAACACTTTTGTATATATAAATTTTTTAGGTTTCTTAACATTTTTGTATATACAATTTTGTTGGGTCTCAACATTTTTGAATGTACAATTTTTTAGGCCCCTCAACATTTTTGTACATACAATTTTGTTATAGGCCTCTTAGCATTTTTGTACAATTTTTTTATGCCTCTTGACATTTTTGTATGTTCAATTTTGTTAGGCCTCTTAACATTTTTGTATGTACAATTTTGTTAGGCCCCTTAACATTTTTGTGCACTCAATTTTGTTGAGCCTCTTAACATTTTTGTATACACAATTTTGTTAGACCCGTCAACATTTTTAAATTTGCAATTTTGTTAGGCCTCTCAACATTTTTGTATATACAATTTTATTAGGCATCCTAACATTTTTGTATTTACCTACAATTTTGTTAGGCCCCTCAACATTTTTGTACATACAATTTTGTTTGGCCTCTTGACATTTTTGTATGTATTGTACAAGTTTTTTAGGCCTCTCATCATTTTTGTATGTATTGTACAATTTTTGTAGATCTCTTAACATTTTTGTATGTTCAATTTCGTTAGGCCTGTCAACATTTTTGTATATACAATTTTTGTAGGCCTCTTAACATTTTTGCATATACAATTTTTTTAGGCCCCATAACATTTTTGTACATACAATTTTGTTAAGCCTCTTAAAATTTTTGTAAACACAATTTTGTTAGGCGTCTTAACATTTTTGTATTCACAATTTTGTTAGGCGTCTTAACACTTTTGTATATACAAATTTTTTAGGTTTCTTAACATTTTTGTATATACAATTTTGTTGGGTCTCTTAACATTTTTGAATGTACAATTTTGTTAGGCCTCTTAACATTTTTGTATATACTATTTTGTTAGGCGTCCCAACATTTTTGTACAGACAATTTTGTTATAGGCCTCTTAACATTATTGTATATACAAATTTGTTAGGCCTCTCAACATTTTTGTACAATTTTTTTGGGCCTCTTGACATTTTTGTACATACAATTTTGTTTGGCCTCTTGACATTTTTGTATGTATTGTACAAGTTTTTTAGGCCTCTTGACATTTTTGTACATACAATTTTGTTAAGCCTCTTAACATTTTTGTATACACAATTTTGTTAGACCTGTTAACATTTTTGAATTTGCAATTTTGTTAGGCCTCTCAACATTTTTGTATGTATTGTACAATTTTTGTAGATCTCTTAACATTTTTGTATGTTCAATTTTGTTACGCCTGTTAACATTTTTGTATATACAATTTTTGAAGGCCCCTTAACATTTTTGTACATACAATTTGGTTAAGCCTCTTCACATTTTTGTATACACAATTTTGTTAGACCTGTTAACATTTTTGAATTTGCAATTTTGTTAGGGTTAAATAAGATTGAATCCTCAAAGGTACGAGCCATTATATAATTGAGGGTTGGATGACACATAGGCACGTAACAAAAACAAGGATAGTCTCGAAATCACTATATATTGAAACTCATAAAATACAATCCTCTCCTCCCCCCCCCTCTTTTTTCGATAGTAAATTTGATTGTTTTAATATTTTTAACCGTGACTCCAATATACTTTTCAATTGAAATCTTTCATTTTAACTTTTTATAACTTTTTCTTTCTAAACATTTTGATTCCTTTATTTTGTTTATTTTGTTGTTTACCTCGACCGTTTTTTGACCAAAATTTCTCGTTATTTTTCAGTGTTTCGTTTTTGGATTTTAATAATAATTTTTTAATAATATTTCTTTTCGTGTATTTTATGAGTTTCAATATAGTGATTTCGAGACTATCCTTGTTTTTGTTACGTGCCTATGTGCCATCCAACCCTCAATTTTGTTAGGCTTCTCAACATTTTTGTATATACAATTTTTGTAGGCTCCGTAACATTTTTGTACCTACAATTTTGTTAGGCCTCTCAACATTTTTGTATGTGCAATTTTGTTAGACCTTTTAAATAAATTTTATCTTTGTTTCAAACTCTTTTGAAATCCTCTCATTCCTCTTTTCAGGAGAAAACTTCCTTACTTTTTTAGCAACTTTTTAACTTACTTATCTTCTCATACTATGCTGAAATATTCTCTGCTGAGGATAATTTTAGAAATTGTTTTCAATCTGAAAAGTCCAATTTCCACTTGGATTCTACATAATTTTTTTAATCCCTAACTGTTGATGCATAGTTCAGGGTTGAAATTCTAGCCCCCACCCCCGGGAGCAACAAACACAATAAATTACAAGCTCATGTTTTTTTTTTTTTCTGAAAGTTCATGAATTATTTGTACTTTTTTCTCTGTAGAAATTATATGGTCACTTTACAAGACTTTGTATGAAAAGTGTATGATTTCAACTTCTTTTGCTCCTTATGGAAATTGAGTAATTAAGATGAAATATAAATTAGGTGCCTTATAAAATTCTTCCTCCATAATATTTATTGGGTTTACTGCAGTCTTTTTTCTATTTTACTTTTTCTTTTCAATTGAAAATTTTTCATTTTTGCTGCTTCATAATGTGTTTTTTGTTCACAAAAATTTTCATTATGCAAAGGCAAGATTTGTAGATTCTCATTGAAATATCAAAGTGGTTGTTCGGCGGTACACTGCAAAATTAACAAAGTGAGCTTGCAAACAGCATGTTGTACAAGAAATTCAGTGCCCAGAAGTCAGTCAGGCGTACCTTGAATAACCGCAAGAAGTCACAAATACGACTCCTCTTCCAAATGATAAAAAAGTCAGATAAAAACGGTCTTCAAATATAAATTTTCAAATGAAAAAAACACCTGTTTGGCCATATGACCAATGAAAATTTGTATAATTATGCTGTACAATATGTTTCTAAAGATTATTCTCAATATTAAAGAGCAATCTCGAATGGATGAATGAAATTTGATCGGGAGATCAATACTCGATTAAAAGCTAGCTATACTATCGTAATAATTAGCCTACCTTGGAAACTAAAAATACTTTATTGTTTTGGCTTTGTCTGCTTACAGATTTATAAAATAGAAAGCGAAGAAGGAACTAAACCGTCGCAGGTGGATCGTATATTTAAGCAAGCTCTTCGAGAATTCAAAGATAATCTAGTCGCTACGTACAGTGTGGTAAACAAGCAGGATGGCGTAAAAGTTTTCAACATTAAGTACAAAGATTTGATAGCCAATTTTTTACATGTAAGTATAGTCTTTGTTCATTAGAATTTGCCGTTCGTTCCAAACGGGGAGGAGCTCTGTGCTACTTTCAGAAATCAGAAAAACTTCGATGTAGTTGTATATCAAAGGAGGGGCTAACAATTTTTGATTCTGAGCAATATAGTAGATTTCCTCATGAAAATGGTTTCCTGCTTTCCTAAACTAATATACTGGAAAATCATCTAACGGCAGTAACAAAACCTTCATTTTTGGAGACAAAAATCTTATACGCTAATTCTGGCTTAAAATATTAATCTTTTTTCTCTCATTTTAGGTCATAGAAACTGTCTGCTTTCACGAAGATACGTGTAAAGATTTTCCGGTAACATTATGCGTGAACGCGTTTCGTGGTTTTATGAACGAATTTATGAATATGACTCGTCTAGAGTCAGAAAAACCAAGTAAACGAAAACGCCAGAAAAAGAAGAAACATAAAGCTGAGGATTATGTGTCTCACATTGGACATATGTTTCAATTGAATATAATCAATATTCCGACAGCGTGCGAAGTTTGTTCGTCTTTCTTTTTATGGCCCATCGAAAGGAGTCTGGTGTGCAGAAGTAAGTGGAAGTTTTAACGTAACAAACATAAATTAATGTTTCAGAAATAATTTTGTACCATTTTTTTTTATAGATTGCAAGTTGACGTGTCATAAAAAATGTTACCCTAAAGTTACCATTGAATGTGGTAAAGAAGTTTCTAACGAAGGAAATGCGTCGATGGCGGGTAATAATAATGTATTCGGTGTTCCTCTTCACTTATTAGGGACTGGGAACGGAAAAGTACCGTTGGTGGTCGAACGTCTGATAACAACCATAGAAATGTACGGGTTATATACGGAAGGAATCTATCGAAAATCAGGGGTAAGACAACACTGATCGAACTATTTCGTGTTCTTATGAATTTTGATTATTAATTAAATGGAAATGTTTTCGTAGTTGACTTCGAAAGTACGCGAGTTGAAAACTTTAATCGAGTCGACGAACATAGAAAACGTTCGATTTGATGAATATCAAGTAAGTAGATGAAATCCTGACGATTGTCCGAAGCATAAGTTGTCTTCTAAATACGAGTGAAGTTGACGCAATTTGCTATTTTTGTAATGGGACGATAAAATACTCGAACATTGGGCCCTAAAATGGGCTAGTATGGAATCTTTCTGCGAAAAATTTTAATTAATCTTCTCTTAACTTTTCAGGTACACGTCCTATCCAGTGTATTGAAAACCTTTTTACGAGACATGCCCGAACCGTTACTCACGTACGAATGTTACGACGATTTTATACGCGCGGCATCGTTAACGGACGATCGTATGAATACACTATTTACTATCCTCAAAAAACTTCCAAAGCATAATTATGATCTCATGGAAAGGCTGATATTTCACTTAGCGAGGTACCTACTCTTCAACTTGTTTTAAACTTACCCTTTTATACTGTACTGAATCATTTTTTATCTTTACGGTAACAGAGTTGCGCTTCACGAAGATATTAATCGAATGAATGCTGCGTCTTTGGCTATTATATTTGCGCCTTGTATACTAAGAACTAATAAAATTGTGCCAGCGCAAAATTCGTTGAACGACATCGAACATCAAACTTTGTGCATCAAATTGATAATTACTGAACAGATGTCCAAAGTGAGAGCCACCCTGGCGGATATCGATACATTGGATAATGCTTGTCATACAGTTTCGCATCGTTTATCATCGTTACGCGTTTCGAAGGTACTTCGTTGTTTCGTTAGGAGGTCTTTACGATAAATGAATTTCAATTATAAATTCGTTTTTATTTTCGTCTGCAGGTGTTCCCGCCCGAGAAAGTTGACGAAGAAGCGGAAATGCTTAAAGGTCAGATACAGGAGATCAAAAAAGAGAAAGAAATACTAACGTCAAATCTGCCGAGTCTGAGAAGAACAACCTCCGATGATGATTTGCTCTCCACCGATGACGGTAGTCTTGATGATATGGATCCAAACTGTAAGTACGAGAAGTTTTTGAAGAGAGAAAATAGAGAACATGAATATTAATGCTGAATTTCGTTGCAGCCCAACCTAGTTCCAGTATTGGTATGATTGTATCGCATAAACGTAAACACAAAAGTAAGAAAAATATTATAAGCGCGGCCGATAGTGACGAAGATCCTATTATGGTTTAATAGTTCCTTCAAAAGATGCGGCGATTATTTATTCGAGTAAGTGAACATATTATTATAACTCGATCAGCTGAGAGTATCTCAAAACTAACATAAACTTTCCCTACGAACTTGTTCGTCTTTGATCCTGGAGGGTAAGGATAATGAGTTATGAATAGTCCTATCGTATCGGAAATTGATGACTGGATACATCTGAAAAGTCCATATCACGTGCTTTGAGTAGACCCTCTTCATTCGCCTCCGATGTCCTTTGCTCTGCCTCTTGACCATTTTGCAATGAAGAGAACAAGACCAAATTTCTGTTTTTCTTCTTATTTTGTAATTTGAGTTTGCCAAAAATTTGAATTGTACTTGTTTTTGGCTACTTTTCACCTTCTTGACATGTTACCCCTCTTCTTTATTTCCTGATTTGCGTCCGCACGTACTTCCCTCACCTAGAGACCAGGGCTGCTTAGCTAAGCCGAAGCCATTAGCCGTTAGCCGAGCAATTTTCACTCAAAATTAGCTAGCCGTTAGTTAGCTAATGAAATCACGTTAGTCATTAGCGTAGCCGCTAGCCATTCAAATTAGTATTGCTAACGGCTAATATTTTCTCTCCCTACACCGAGTAACCCCCTCCCTTACTTTCAGTCGTTGGCTTTTAGCTCTTAGCCGTCAGCCATTCTATTTTGACCCAAAATTATTTGCTAGCTCTTAGCTAACCAATGAGACTGGGTTAGCCGGTAGCAGATAGCCGAAGCCAATCAATTTGAAGGGTTGGCTCTTAGCTAAGTTTTTAGCCAATACGCCTTAATTCTAGATTTGTATCCGCATGTCTCTGCCACCCTAATAATATTGTATATTTCACCAATTATTATAAGTCTGCCTAATTTTGAGACGAAAACCTTTAAGATATGTAGCCCCAATCCATAAATTTGCGTCGTTGCTTGATTTTCGAACTGGAGATATTTTTTCGCTCTTTTGCCCGCCGTCAATAAACTGAATGACCATGATCTACATTACAGACTTGAGAAAGTCTACCTCGCGAGCAGCGAAGTGAACTGTGAGCTCGCTATATGATCTTGTTACTTTGACCTTCTGCAAGAATTAAGAAAAAGTATGAGGTCTATTACGAAAAAGATCTTTTGGAAAGTTTCCATGCTCCAAAACATCTTCAGTAGCGCTGCGTGTCTAATTTCTGTCCTGCTTGCTGTCAACTCCTTCTTCTGTAATTCTTGCTTCCAATGACCAATTTTTTTACTATTCTACTTTGGATATCGGTTTTTGATCTCCTCACTTTAATTCGAAATCATTGATTATTTCTTAAAGTTTCGATCTCGTTTTACAGAATATAATGTGATAATGCATGCGTAAATGACCGTAGTCCAAGTTTGCCGAATAAACGAATTTTAAAAACAAAGTATGGCGTCGCAGTAAAATGATCGTAGTCATTATAACTCATTGATAAAAATAATGTTCGATACAACGTTAAATACAACGAAGACTCATTTAATTCTTTTTATTTGTTATATCGATTGCTTGTAAAGTAGTTTTTCATTATAAATACTTGTTTATTCTCCAGTGTTATATCTTGTAATTTATTTACCTATCTACTGTAATAATATCGTCCTAATTTTAATCATTTTCTCTTTTTAATTAGAACAAATTCTTGGTCTACTTAATAAACAAATGTGATATTTGATTATAGAAATACGTAAGTTTTGGTTAAGGTATTATGGGATGTGTATAAGTGATGCGTATGATCGAACAAAAAAAATTATACTGTAATGTTGATAAGCATACTCCGAAGAGTAAGTTAACTTGATTTAGTCAGAACCCAGTTCTTGTGTACGTAAATTTTTTGATTTTACTGTTTAAATGAAAATGACAATCTTATTCGCTATCATTTTTTTCTCTCTCTCTTTCATTACATTTTTACGTAGTTTTAGTATTAGTCAGAATAATCGATGATATTCGCGTAAAAACGTCAAAATGAATCTACTCGATTTTTATTCGAATATTTTATTTTATTGTACTTAACCAACAACCACGTTATTAGTCTGTCTGAACCTACAACTATTCTTCACGTATACTGTTGTCCATTTTTGATTTAATTTCATTCATATTGTCAATTACGAAGAAGTAATTTAGTCAAAGACATCAAATTATAATAAAAATGGATGGAAAAATATTCGAACTCGATGCTAAATTTTGTATTTAAGTGACAGTCGTATTTGTCCTCATGTAATTGTTCTTTTGTTTTGGTTTTTTTAGCTCTAGCTCGTGGTTATAATTGTATAGAAAATTGTTATCGTTATGATGAAGGTGGTGATGATATTTTCCTGTTACTGCTACTGTTGTTATTTTTATTATTTGTTGGGGTTGTGTTTGTGAATTTATTTGTCCCCTAATTATTGGAAATTTTATATTGTGATAATGAGGAACGACGTATGAAGGACGGCATCGTTTTTCTTCTTTCTTGATTGATGAATCAATGGCAGAAGTTATTTTATGTAATACTTTAATTTTAGATGGAGTTAGCGTTGCATATTATTGTGTACATCTCATTCATGTTCTTCTCCGTAGAAAGAGAAGAGATCTAAGGTACAGGAAGAGAGTACCCAAATTACAAGATTCATATCTATTACCGGGATTATAATTTACTCTCCTTTTTTTAAGAAATTATATTAATATATTATTTTATATTATTTGGTAATGTACTCTTTCAACTGCGTGTGCAGTTATTTTTTTCTTTTTTGAATTCGTATTATACATGAACTCCTACTCGTATATTTTTGTGTTTTTTGCGAACTATAATATAATGCTCAACAGCATTGATCGATTTACTTGCGTTTTCATCTTCATTCATTATTTTCCTGTATGTACTTATGATTTTTCCTTGTTATAAGACTTTTCCCTTTCTTTTTTATTTTCTTTTCAAAAAAAAATTCTCGTTTGTCTCAATGTGATCCTGAAACGTTTAAGTTAAAAACATTGCATTTCTTATTTTTATTTGTCTATTAATTTCGGTGAATGAAAAATGAGAAAAAGCTTTCAACTATCATTATTCTCATTACTATCATGAAGAATCATCTTCTCTTAATAATCAACTTCTCGACGATTGAACTTTCGTTTTTCCAATCAGTCGAGAGATAGAGATAGAAACATCTTTTGATTGTAGTTTGTTTTCTCCATGAATTTTCTTTGTATTCAATATTGTCGTTGTTAGTACTCTTATTATGTAAATTATTTGGAACTTTCTAATCTTATCTCATTCATTATTTTTTTCTTTCTTTTGTTTTTTCAATCGCATCCTAACTGCCTGTGTCTAAGTTCGAAATCGTATTTTTATTGTAAACATTATGCGTCTTCCTCTCTCATTATTGTACCATTTACGCTGCATGTTTTCTTTTTTTCTTCTTTTTCGTAATTTCTGTGAGTAAATATTTTGTATATAAATAAATAAAGTATATGAAATATTCTTATAACTGTTAAATTTTCGTTGCGGAATGTTTTCTAACAAAATTAGAACTGAAAAGAATGTAAGAAAGGGGAATGTACAATACTACCACATGATTTTCAACATTTCTCACGGAGTGATTCTGTTCCAGGAAGTCAAGCAGCACGGGGTCGTTGTGTTTCTCTTGAAACCATTGTAGTTTTTTGAGCCAGTAGGATTTAATATTCTCTATCTTACGCTATAGATGACCATCAATTTTCTTCAGAGATTGATACAAAGATAAATTACCATACAAATAAATTCTCATCTTATGAGTTCACAAATGATAAGACGTAATATCTATTTTTGTAAAAAATTCATCTTTACACATGTCACATCTTTGTATCATCAGAAATAGAAAACACAGCTGTTATGAGAATGGATATCCTTTTCGATAATTCATCGGTGTCAGTACTGTGCTCGAATTCGACTTCAATTACAGAAACGTCAATTTGCTCTCATCCTCTTTGGAGATTATGACTGTCATGATGACACACTACTTCTCGACTGTTGACAAAATTTATCTAGTGATGACAGCAATTGTTGCCACATGCGACAAACGTAAAATTGTTTGAACGCAATACCTGCATTTGAGAAAGAAAAACAAAGGGTTTAGAGAGAATACACAAATTTTAATTCCTCGAAGTTGATAGATTGTGAGACGAGTGAATATCTCAGTCGAGAACATCTTTCCTGAATTAATATCACTAACGATTCAGTTACTCACTTTTCACTCCAGGCTTCCTGCGACCGTTGGTTGGCGATAGCACTCGAATTTGTGTTGAGTTTGATCGATGATTTCCTTCGTGACGACCAAGCCGACATCATACCTTGGCCTTATGAAAGGACGTTCCCATCGTACCTGAATGAATAGAACTTTTATTTAGGAAAAATATAACAAATCAACACACTCAATTTGTACGCTACCAACTTGTGAACCTTGTTATCATTATCGAATTATTCAATACCTGCGTGTATCAGATAGGAGCGAAAGACTATAATTTAAATGTAATAATCATAATAATAGTCATTTGAACTATAATATCATCATGGGTCGCAGGCAGATGTTCATACTTCTTCTCGCAAAAAAACTGTTTGCCATACAACTGAAGAGAATAATATTCAAGTTTTTGTACATAAGTAATATTCATCAGATAGGAGCGAAAGACATACAATAAGTATAATCACGAGTTCATTTGAACTATGAGATCATCATCGCTCATTCAATACGTGCGTGTGTCAGATAGGAGCGAAAGACTATAATGCAAACGCAATAATCATAATAAGTCATTTGAACTATAATATCATCATGGATTACACGCAGTTGTTCTAACTTCCTCTCTCAATAGAAGTGTTTGCCACGCAACTGAAGAGAATATTCAAGTTCTCGTACATAACTAACAACGTTGCCGGATTCATCAGATAGGAGCGAAAGACATACAAAGAATATAATCACGAGTTCATTTGAACTATGAGATCATCATGAACAGGCAACGCAAATTAATATTCTAATATATAGGTGAAATCCAAAATTCAAGTATCAGATAGAGCTAATATACATGCAAATCATGAACGTTTCAGCAAAAAAAATGTATCATCATATCTTGTGGAAATCACAGCATAGAAAAGTTATGATCGAGGCACTTACTTCCGTACAGTAGCTTGCATTCATTTTTTGAATTTAGCTTGAACAAATGTTCGCGGAGAGTCGATTCCTTCTTTTTTGTTAATCGTGCGTCTATTCACGTAAGTTATATCGATTTCTTCAAAATTGTTGCGAGTGAATAATTCTTTCACTAATTCGATCGAGAAGAAATACGACCTAGAACAAAACGCAGAATGAGTACTATTGGTCAAAGATAAACTGACTAACCTGAATGAATCAAACGTGTCAAATAACCTCGTGCCGTCTTGACGCATGTAGAAGTTGTCGAATATCTTATGACCCGGCTTGAACCGCAATTGAGTCATATCATACAGCCCGTAGTCGCGAAACAGAATCACCGCTCCTGGTTTCAATACTCTGTATAAATTACTCAATACTGTATCAAAATGGTCGGGATGTATAGCTGACAAAACGAAGATGAGAGTCACAATGTCAATACTCGCATCCGGAATTTCTTGTAAAGCGTTTGCCTTAGCGATATCATCCACGAAAGCTTTTACATGTTCTTCATTGAATAATTCGTGTGATTTCACCAAATCGATGGCTCTCGGGGCAAAATCGCAAGCGTACACGAAAAATGCTGATTGATTTTCCGACAGTAGAGGGAATAAGAAATTTCCCGCACCGCAACCAACCTCCAATAACGTTCTCTTCTCCAACGAAGGCGGAATCAGTTCTTTGAACTCACGCGTGGTCCAATGTCTGTCTTTGAAGAATCGGTTGCCATTTCTTTTGTAGAAAATATCCCAAAACTTCTTGCTATTCTTCTCGAGTTGATCGGCTTTGAAGTCGGAAACGATGCGCGAGTCTTGGCATTTCAGTAAAGTGACTTCCGTATCCGAGAGTGGAGTAATTTGATTCGTTTTTTGTTCTATTGTACTGCCATCCATTCTTAACAAATGATACACAACAGAAGTAACATAAACGCACGAAAATTTACGGAATGCACTTCAATTATACACAATTACACCTCGTCCTCGTGTGAAGCTGGTGTTTCAGCTCTAGGCTCTCCACGTGTTACGCATAAATCGGCCATTATGGCGCTGTTGATAATCGTCCGTACTCACGGCTAGAGGTCTATACTCACGGCTCATGGAGTCATGGCTGTGCCCGCATACTAAAGTTGTTGCAGATACACAGACTGCAGGCTGTGATTGCTGCTTTCTGTTTTCGTCTTATCAGTGGGAGATCATAAAACCCACAAAACCAAAACAGGCTACATCAGGGCTACATGAAGACTTGAACAGGCAAGAGAAATGAAGAAAAACTGAGACTACTCACTAGAGTACCCAATCTTTCAAATTTGAGTTATTCAATTGTTTCAATAATCTAAAAGTTGAATAGTTTTCATTCTTCATAATACGAACCATTGATCTCATAAAAACTTGAAATGACGTCGATAATTGATCAGTACGAAAATGAGAAAACTACCTATCAGACGTCACAAAAAGGAAAACCCGGTTCAGTTGCAGATCTGGTGAGCTAGTTTTATTTTTCCTTTTTCTATACCTCTTGATGGTTCTCTTTTGAACGGAATGCCTTGCTGTACCTGTAGCTGTTTAAATTATGAGGAGAAGAAATAAGTGTGTTCTTATCGAAATAAAATTGATCTTTTTACCCATTGCTTTTCAGACATCGCAGTATAGCCTCTTGAATTTGGAATTCGATACCGATAAAGAAGATGTACCGATGTTCAGTATGTCCAAACTCAAATCAGTGCTCCCTGTTCCTAGCAGACTACAACGTTTCGCTGTCGGTGGCGAGTACATTGTCTTCGCTGCAGCGAATAATACGTTAGTTCATCTTAATTGGAATAGTCTGAGCAAACCGAGGGGTATGTACCTTCATACTTATTTTTACGATATTTAATTTTCGGATTTTAGAAAAAAAATTAACCAATTTACTCCGTTTTAGAAATTGATTTGAACAGAACCTTAGGTTTCACTTTCAAAGTGAATAATATTTTTATGGATCCAGTTGGAGGGCATCACATTTTACTTTCGATCTCAGTGATCTCGAATATTAATTCTTCGCCAGCATTAAGTACTTCTGCTGATTTACTGTTTTATTGCAATACTTCGTCAACGAATCTCAAATTCAAACAGGTAATATTTTTTCAGTCTCCAGACTGATGGTCTCTCATTTACATCTTCAAACTCTCTTCACATTATGAAATCCGGTTCAAGGTGGAAAGGATGAAAAATCATATTGTTACTGCCGTTGGGTGGAATCGAATGAATGTTACATCACAGTGTACTGGCCCAATTTTATTGGGTACATCAAAAGGTCTTATATTTGAAATTAAATTAAATGCAGAATCGGATAAACTGTTCCAATACGGTATCGAGTCTTATTGCAAAGATGTAAGTTGAAAATCGAGTAATTTAGATGAGTGTGTACATTTTGAATTTCAGTATTTCTAACTTTTAGGTATTCGATATTGGTCGAGGACTTTCAACGCCATCTATAAACAATATAGAATTTTTTAAGTTCTCAAATTATCCTGACAAATATTTTGTTATCGTTACCACTGTAGATCGACTTTACCAGTTTATCGGTTCTATCAATAATGTAGATGACCGCCCATCTCTCGCACAAATATTTGATGACTACTTGAAAATTCCAGGTTTGTATTAAGAGATAATTTCTCAAAATTTCAATATTTTGTATCGATTGATTTTGCTTTTCGATTTAGAGGGTTTTTTGGAGGTTCCTCACTCGAACAATACTTCTTGCTCTCGGATTCATTTTGTTAAAACTGTTGAGGAGAGTGGAAAGGTTTCAATCATACCCAAATCTTTTGGATGGCATGTTGGTGAAGTTGGAATCATTCATAGACAAGTACAAACCTTCAATCTAAACCATCTAGATGAAATTCAAAAAATTAATTATTTTGTTCGAATGCATGCAGTTACAACTAGAATGGAGGAAAGGATTAAGTGAAGTCTGCATACAAAATAGTGTTCTCCAATATTCTGATTCCGAAACAGCTCCTATCACATTTGTGTTGACCGATTTTCACGTCTTGCTCCTGTATCCTGATCGCGTTGAAGCTCTATCTGTTCTTAATGAAGAAACAGTCTTTAAAGACTTCTACGACGAGGTACAATCAAAACAGATTATGCCAGTCATTTGGAAATCAAATCGTAAGTGACATGAATTATTATGACTTTTAGAGTTACGGAAAATTTCTTGATATGACCAAGGATGTCGACGATAACATTTGGATTCTTGCTGAACGGGCAATTTACAAAAGTAAATTTATCAAAGAAGATCGTTTTGTCTGGAAGGTACGTGTTCCCTAATTTGTTGTGTTCTTCTTTTGTCAAATTGTTAAACAAAGTTTGTCGTTTCTACAGATTTACTTGGATTTGAAGAAATTCTCCCTGGCCAAAGAATATTGTAAAACCAATTTAAATCGACTTTATAAAGTTATGAAGAAAGAAGCTGAATATTATTTTGAAAAAGGAATGTAAGTTTCACCAGGTTTTATTGAAATATCTCCGTATTAACGAAGCGAATAACTTTTATTTTACCCATAAAAGGTATGAAGAGAGTGCTTCCTTATACAGCCAAATAGATGGGATCTCATTTGAAGAAATAGCTTTGAAATTTTTACAAGCGTGGCAAGTCGAGGCATTGAAATTGTATCTTATGAAAGTTGGTGAATAATAATAATATTCTGCGTCCTAAAACATATTTTGGCAGTTAACCTGGCTATTCATTTTCTAAATTATAGATGTTGATGAAATTAAAGACTCATGAAAGTGCTCATATAACTATGATAACATTTTGGTTGTTCGAAATTTACGAAAAACAGTTAGCGGATGCTAGATGTGGAAATGTATCATCGAGTGAGCAAAAACGATTGCAAGAAGATTTTGAAAAACTTCTCACTCTATCTCACGTACATGTTAGTATAAGTAGTTAAGCTTTAACTTTCTCATCAAGAATCTAAATAAACCTATTAACTTTTTTTTTTACCATGTTCACTTTTAGAATTGTTTGAAAACAAACAAGGAGGTTGCGTATAAACTTCTAAATAGTCATGGTGATACCGAAAATTTGATTCGTGTTGCCAAGAAACTGAAGGATTATGAAAAAGTAATGCGCCAATATTTAGAGGAAGGAAAAGTTACCGACGGTAAATTGTAATTTTCATTACATAAGTAGAATACTTTTTGTAAAATCTGATGAAATTTTTTTGTTGTGTCAGCTTTGGATGTATTGAAGAACGAATCTGTCTGTCTGGTTCAAAAAAATCTCCTTAGTTTCTTCATGCCAAAACTCATTTCACTGGCACCCAAAGATACGGTAGATGTTTTGATAAAATTGGGTCGTAGTTTGGAGCCGTGCACAATTCTCCCCAGTTTGATATTTCCTTATGACAATGACATTCAAGTAATTTCAACTATATTATTTCCTGAAGTTCGTGTTCTGGTCTTTATCACATCATAATCTTCATGTACAGGCTTTGGAAGTGATCCGATTTTTAGAATATTGTATTCACTCACTACATTCGCATGATGAAGCTATTCATAATTATTTAATCACATTATACGCTAAATATAAACCAGATAAAGTGATGCGGTACCTGGCGAGTCAAGGTAGAATAATGGATTTGAAGTACAATTTTTAATTTTTTTACTCTACCTCAATACTTATTGTTATGAATTCTACAGGACACGATGAATCTGAAATTTATTACGACATACGTTATGCATTGAAACTTTGTCAAGAATATGGTTTGACTACAGCATGCGTTCAGTTGTCCGCTTTATTGGGTTTATGGGAAAGCGCTGTTGATTTAGCACTTTCTATCGATATAGAGCTCGCCAAACAAACCGTGCCTCAAGCCACGAGCGAGAATATTGAATTGTGCAAAAAATTGTGGTTGAAAATAGGTACTGCTGTTTCATCGAATGTAAATGATTAAAAAAAAACCCGTAGTTTTCTAATTTTTTTCTAATCTTCTATGTTCTTCTGATGAATAGCGCAAGATGTCGTCAAAAAATCTAGTGATTTAGAAGAACCTATGAAATTCTTGAAACAATGTGATATGGTGAAAATAGAAGATATTCTGCCCTTTTTCGATGATTTTGTCTCTATCGATCATTTCCGAGATGTTATTTGTTCATCACTGCAGGTAAAATGATGCTGCGGATTAATGTGTTCTAGTCTGAAGCTCTAATATAATCTTAATTTATAGGAATATAATCAGAATATTGAAGTATTACAAGATGAGATGAATGACGCAACAAAATCAGCTGATGAAATTAGAAATGATTTGCTAGCCTTTAAATTCAAGTAAAAATTTTGCTCAATTGTTTGCGATTTTAATAAATTCTTATTTCACAATTATTCATCCCATCTAGACATAGTGTCATCCAATCTTCGGACCTCTGTTGTTCCTGCCACATTCAACTGATGATTAGACCTTTTTATATATTTCCGTGTTCACATTATTTCCACATCGATTGTTTGGTTATGGAGTTGAAATCGCATTTAAGTGACAAGAATGTTGAGAAAGTCGACCAATTACAGGTAAGAAAAGACATAGAATTACTCGTGTGATGTGAGAAGAGTTTATGCTGGAAACTCAGGCTTCGAGAAGTAAAAATTTATTGTCGTCTAAGGAAAGGACAATGAGTTGAAATTTTTCCGTAAATATATAATTCGGTATGATAGAACGTAATATAATGTAAATATTTTTGTCATTTAGCGAAGAATGTTACTTATGTCGTCTTCACCTTCGCTGTTCACATCCTAATCTTAATCTGACGGATAAAAAATTTCTCATTTAGTTGGAAGGTCTTGTTTAATCTCCACTCCGTCGAGCGAATTCATGTTCCAATTGAAACAACAATAAATGTACCAGTCAGAATTAATTATCTTATTCACCAGTCAATTTTGTTTCTTTGCAGCGTCAATTAGCGGAGATGTCCTTAAATACCAATACCGAGGATGTTGCTTCCATAAGTTCGCAATCCCAAAATTCAAGAGAGAAACTGAAAAACGAACTTGATTCCATTCTCGCTTCAGAGTGTTTTTTCTGTGGAAGCATTCCTATCGAGTTGGTAGATTTTGCGTTATTGTCGAACACTTGTTGCTCCAGTAATGACTTTATTATCTTTGTGTGATCAACAGGGAGATCGACAGACCATTCATAGAAGACGACGAATTTGAAAAAATAAGATTGGATTGGGAATGAGTGTACTCTGATCATTTTCGCCTTTCAATATTATTATGTTCTTGATATATTATCGATGTTCTACCATTAATTGAGAAATGATATTCTCGTACTCAAAATACAATTAATTTTATCGTATATCAATTTATATCTTACATTTTTATTTACAACACAAACATTAATATAATGCGCAAAAAAAAAAAAAAAAAAAAAGGAATTTCAGTGACAATTAAAACAGCTACATCAGAAACTATAATTAACGTCTTCTATTATTTCCTGATGCCAAAATGGTGACTATTCTAATGAAGATATTGATCGTGTCTAAATATATCGAAATAGACCTAGGACAAGAGAAATTTCAAAATATGAAATTCATAATAGAGTATTCACAGACTCGTCAGTAGATATTTCTACTTACGCATTGATAGGATCGTAAGGTACAGGAGTGTAAACAGGGTATGTTTCAGCCATTCTAATAATTCTCTGAGTGTCGTAAAGCAAGAATCCGGAGAACAGAAGTAAGCCTCCGTACAGAGAAACAGACATCAAACCAGCTCCAAGAGCCGTCGTTGGCGGTAAGAACATGGAACCTGTAAATTTCTCTCATTATATACGTGTTTTTGCGATACGGAACTTACAGGTGGAATGTTTTGTCCGTTTCTACCAACCTAAAGATGACACAAGTACAACACCCAGACCAATGGCCAAAGGACCACCCATGTACAAGAATTTATCACTCGGCGCACATACAGCTACAGTCGAAAGTCCACCAACGACACCCAACGTATACCTAAAATTACGGATAAATGGATGAACAAGAAGAGATTAGAGCATTTATAAGATGAATCTCAATTCTCACAAAGCCGCTCTCGTAATGATGGGTCCGCCCACCAAACAAACTGGAGCAAGAACTCCACCAACCACTGCCGTATGCAAGAGCCATGAGAGTTGTTTCGGGCCAAAACCAGGTTTATACTCCAAACTTTGCGTCAATATTCCAGTTCCTATCATTGCAAGCATTGACGCTCCGATGGCCTAAAAATTATCAATTCAGAAAAATGAATCATTTAGTGGTGGCACGAAAAATCTAGGACTCAAGTACGTTCTTTACAAACCATCCAAGAATTTTTCATGGCAATCTTCATTAGTGTTGGAGATCGGTAAATATAGGCTGCAGAAGCTGCAGTCACAAGAACGGAAGATCCAAAATACGTGTAGGTATCTTTGATTCGGTCTCTCACGTGTTGTGGCCATAATCTAGATACAGTCGAGTGAAGATGAGTTAAAATTATGAAAGAACTTTACTAATAATACGAATATGGCACCATGATGCAAGACGAATATGCTATATACTGTATCGTCAAGATGACGTCTATCAGAAAAACGTCATGGAGCTGATAAACTTCAACTCACTCTTTCGTTTGAATTATCTGAGATACTAACCTGGAAGTTTCAATTGTCCCCACTTCATTTGAAAGGCCCAAACCATAATAACACAATGCTCCTATGCCAAATATAGCTCCTCCAGCGACAGCTCCTTTACCGATATCAAACGCTGAAAAGATGAAATCGTTATCGTAATCATTTATGAATTAAACTCGACTTACCCTTTCGAAACGTGAAATTTTTACCTGCTTCTCCTGCGGGTTGCTTCAATGTCTCAGCAAAAGTGCGACGTCGCCCTGTACGCGTTGTTCTCCATACGGTTTCTTTTCCACTTTGCGAGTAGAGTCGTGTTACAAATGCTTTGGTCGGTCCAGCCAGAGTACTAACTTTACCGTTGCAAAAACCGGAGCCCGCTCCGTAAACTATACGAAACGCCAACATAGCGATTGTGAAACACCTTTAATGCTACAGAGAGAAAAATAAAAACTACGAGGAATACAATTTGCTTAATAACAGCTAAACCAAAAACTCTTCACTGAGCTACACAACTTTTTTTCTGGCAAAGAACAGCTTACAAACTTACAAAGTTTACTGATGAAATAATTATGATCAATGAAGGAATATAAGGAAATTTCTAGCAAACAGACAAGGTGTCCACACACTCACACAGACAGTTTGTTTATTTCGAAGTGATAAGAGAAGTTTCGTGATGAAGATACCGACACTTTCGCTCTCTACCGGGATAAGTTAGCAGTTTAAAAAAATGACGATGGATGCGACCCAGTATCGGCTGATTTACTTATGATCTGTGATTCATACTTCGCGGCTTCGCCAGTGCCGAGCGTCCGAGCAAGAGCATAGCACGCAATATCATGATTATTTTGATTCTTTGGAGGGATTTCTAGCATTTTGAAAAGTTGAATTTTGAATAGTCAGGAATTTGCGTTCTCAACTTGTGGGAACAATACGAATAAGCAATCATGTAGTACTACCCTGCAGTCTAAACTTGTTTGGTTAGCCTATGATCTTGAATTTTATGTGCTGAACTTGTCTGAATGATCTAAGAGAAATAATAGAAAAAATATTGCCTTCTGTATCATCATGGAAATGTATCGCTATAATTAATACAATTCTATCGTTTGTGTTGAATTCCAACTGAATCTCTTGGTCATCGTGAGAAAATGGATTCGTTAGTGACATATTATTTGGGCAAACTTCACGAGGACGTGGATAACGAAAGCAACGCGCTATCAATCGTAAATCTTCTTAACGATGTTCTAAACACAGAGCTTGATAAAAAAGGTAACAATTCGATTTATGGTTCACCCGCTATCGAAAATATTGAACCTTTTTCCCTGTTTCAATTTAGATATTTTTACACTCTCTAGATTTGAATTTGGAGTTATTGTTCAAAGATTCAACAGGAATCATTCCATACCTAAAAAAGTTATCCCGGAAGAGAGATGTTGAAAAAGAATTGATAAAAGAATTATTCAATCTCTTAAAATTCGTAGCTACTGATCTTAAAGATTCTGCATCCAAATACATTCAATTACTTGTGGTCGGTGGTGAAATCGTATTCGAGTTTTTGATCGAGAATTATTCGAATTATTGCATCTTTTCTGTATCTTGTTTAGGAAAATTTTTGTGACCATGCAATTATGCACGCAGAATGTGCAGAGTTCAGAAATAGTACCTTCGATCTTCTGCTCGTGCTCATTAGAACGCCGGGGATTATTTATTTTCAGAGTAATAGAGAATGGTTGAGCAAATTCTATACAAAATTGATGCATGACAAGATCGAGAAATCCAGTTCTTCTACAGGTAGATCAAGAATAAATCGAAAATGAACGATATCTTACAGAAATTCTAATTAGGGTGACGTATAACAATCATCAATTACAGAAAAGAAGAAAGCATGTGAATTATTGGGAGAGATCTTGAATTGTGCTCCAGAACTCACAGATACGACGAAACGAAATCAGATTTTTCGCCAACTATGTAGAGAAATAAGTCACCAGTTGAAGTTTCAAAAAGCTGACGTAAGGATTTTACTATCGAAAATTTATTCTTTATTGTATTATTTCTATCTTAAAAACTTGATTAATTCCTACTTTTGGGTCATTTTTTAGAGTGCCAGTTTTCGAGTGATCGAACTAGAAGGTCTTTACAATTGTCTCGAATTATTCTTGAGAAAGTTTCACGAGGAAAAGTTGGTAAAAGAATCCGCAGATTTATACTCATTCGTTAAAGATGGATGTGGTATGGAAATACAACACCGTAAAACTGCAAATAGAGGTAAGCATCTATCAATTAATGTAAAAAAAGTTAATTCTTCATGTGTGATATTGATTTTCACGTTTTATCGATATTTTCTTTAGCTGCGTTCAAAATTCTGGAAAAACATATCGATTTATTTTCCGACAATGTGTTTAAAGATTTCACATGGTGGACAAAACTTTTGGATAAATATTTAATGTCATCTAATAAAGAAGACCAGCTTGCAGCTTTTCATGTTATGAATTCTTTCTACCGGGGAATTGCCAAAATACTGAAGAAAAAGTCAGGAGAACATGAAACGCTAAAAGTAACTTCCTAATAGTCACAGTATTTGCAACAACGAGAGAAGTATCTAAATTTATTTGTCTCTGTCTATCATAGTATTTTATGGAACTCTTGCGAAAAAAAATGACGAAAAACAGTAACTACGAAGTAGCATTAGCGGTTGAAAATTTCGGCCATTTCGCTAAAGTTTGTAGGCTCTACAATGAAGAGGAAGAATTGAGAAGAATGTTTGCGTTGACCTCCCAAATGGCCGAAAATTATTGCGCCGGGTATTTGAATTATTGTATCACTATTCTTATTTCTAAAATTTGTCGTTATTATTTTTTATTGCCTATTTTGCAGCCAAATCGAAAATATAGAATTGCATCATATGTCCGGTTTGTTAGTATCTATGGCTCGAATTGCAAAAAATATGTACGAAAAGAATTTAAACGAAAATGAATTCACTATAATTGAAAAGTTATCCGTATTCATCGTTGTGAGTTATCCGAAAGTTCCAAATCATTTTCGATACTTAGTGAAAAACAATTTGATAAAAACCATCATTACTGTGGGAAACATTAATGATGTTTTTATGAATTCTTACCTGGAAAAATTCAGTATGTAATAATTTCTATTTTAAATCGAACTCCTTTTCGTGCTTATAAATTGAATTATTATTTTTTCGCAGTTCTTCCGAGTCTTATAAAATGTTGTTCCTGCCCGTTAAAGAGGGATATTGAGTATTTGAATAGTTTGGGGAATATTGAAAACAGTGACTTAATCTCGTGCAATGATTATGTTGCTTTATGGAAAGCAATTTGTAACATAGAATGCGAATTGACTGAACATAAAATCGTATCAGGTCTGTAAACTTTTGCATGTACGGAAGTCATTTTCGTGTACCTACGTTATTACTTACTTCACATTTTTTCTACAATAGATAGAAAAAAAATTGATACGATAACTGTGAAAAATTTACCATCCAAAGTATTCAATGTCTTCGTTGAGAGTATTTTAGATATTTTCAAAAAACTTGATTTTTCTGTCATCGAAGATGATTTCAATAATAACGATGAGGTAATCATTTTATGTGCGCATAATCTTAAATTTCTTTGATAAACTCTGATTCAATCTCATTTTTTTTAGAGTGGTATCATCGACGACTGTGGATTTAAACCGAAAATTGAAAGTGATTTTTATATCTTCGTGAATCTTGTCGAACTGTTTTCAGTTGTCGTAGACAGTTGTACCGTGAATATTTTCGAAAAATGGATCCCTACACTCATCAAAGAAATCGTGAAGTTATCTGCTTCGTGTGCTATTAAGAGCGGATTTTTTCAACTTCTATCCATAATTTTTCAAAAAGAATGTTCGGAGGTAGTACATTGTAAATTATTTTGAACATTTCATATCGTATGTCTTACAGTTCTGGGATGTCCACAGGATTTTGATTTTTATGAACCGAGTTTTCTGGAATTGAAATCATTTTTGATCAGCACGTTGGTAAATCTTCAAAACTTGAAAGGTGTCAATTTGAACTCTTGTTTACGCATGGTTCTGAAAATTCCTCGTTGTTTTGTGAAAGTTATAACGCCTTACATTGTGCCTATATTTCAGGTAATTGAAATACGTTTAGAAAACTTGAAGGGGTTATTTAGGGGATTGATTCAAGATTGTAGGGATTGAGCTGAAATGCAGGAGACAGCTCAATTTGTAGGAGTAAATAGACTTCAAAATAATCGATTTTTCGATTCAATTTTGATTATACGATTTTCCATCGGGGAAATTCCTCTCCTCATATTTTTAGCCCATGAGGTCTCCTCATCCTGTGTATACGGGGTGAGGTAGAACGGTGTTACCGCTTTGCCGTAAGTTGAAAGTAATTAAATTCGAGTCATGACGTCACAACTGAGCATACATCGAACGGCTCACCTGATACCCTCCTCTGAAAGGAGAGATTCCTTCTTACAATAAAATATTATTTCCCTTTCTTCAAAATTTAAATATTCTGTTCGTAAATAGGTTATTCTCGCGCAAGGCCTAGAAGACTTATCGTTGGCTCGTACTGCATTAAAATCACTCGTTTCATGGAAAACCCGTGTAGAGCCTAATAAATATGAATTAATATTAAAAGAAGTTGTACCTCTGCTGAATCCATACTTGCAAAGCAAAAGTAAGTTGTGAACTATTTTGGTTTCTAGTTTTAGGCTAAGGATGGGTGAGTTGTTCATAAAACGAAAAAATGATTTACTTTAGTAGAAATTGTTCGATTTTTTGAATAAGAAAAGTTTCCGAAGTATTGATGATTGATTTCAAATTATTAGTGCAAGCTAAACTAAAGAGTTGATTATGATCCGCCGGTTAATTCACGGTTTGAAAAGGAACTCAAAATATTTACTTGTTTTCAGAAAGTACAATCATAATTTCCAAATTATTAATGGACGTTTTTATTGGTTTTTTAGAGTCTGTTGGAGACACGGAAACGTTGACGAAATACGAAGAGCGTCTTATCTTGCCAGTCATCACTCAACCAAAGAATAAAATCTATAAAAAGTTTCTCAAGCCGCAGAATAACTCTTCGAACGTTGAATTGCTCCAATTTCAAAAAGAAATTCTCACTTTTTTGGGTGACATTGATGTCAATCTGTGCAGACCTATTTATAATCCCGAAAAACAAAGCACGAATGAGTTTACCGAAGTGTTGAGATTTGAAGTTCCGTTTCGTGACGAGAAAGTCAAAATTTTCTTGGGTATGGAAAAAATAAATCGACTTCAATAATTTCACTTCTAGATATTTAATTTCAAATTTCCTTTCTTGCTCGCAGATAAATTTTTGCCCCGCATCGTGGAGCTCGCCACTCATGGTACTTTGAAAACTCGTATAGCTGCTTGTGAAGTGTTACATTCTATGACTTTAGTATTTTTAGGAAACAGTAAGTGCAACAACACTGTTTGAATGAATTTAAATTATATTTACGACAAAAATTTCCGTTCTCATTCCAGCAATTTTAGGCTACGGTTTTCAGCAAAATTTATCGAAACCAGTAGAAAATCTTTTCAAAGAGTTAATGCAATGCGTCTTCAAATTAGGCTGTGATAACAATGTTGTTATTAAAGTTATGTTCTCTCAATTGTCCCGTCAATTGGTTCGGTACTATTCACGTCAATATCAAAATAAAGTCACCACTTTGATATTGGAAATCTTATTCGTGAGTAACCTTAAACGCCAATTTTCGTTTTGTTTTTATGAATTTTATTGATTGATGTACTTTAACAGGATAGTGTATCCCATCCTCACGATGTTTCATTGAGACACTTCAGTGCCCCTTTGATTAGAGAATTTGTACGTGGATCGCTGCAAAATCATGAAAACGATAGTAGTTTTAGTAATATTCTAGTTGTTATTAAATACATCGGCTTGTACAGTCAGCAACCGTGTACCTTTAAGAGACAAGGTAATTTTTGTCATCGATCTGTTGAAATTATGATTTTTCATGGGCTGATCGAGTTGTTCATTTTTGAAATGTAGGTGCTGCTCTAGCCTTCAATGAAATCTATCGAGATCTACGAGAAAATAGGGATTTGGTAAATATCTATTGGATAGAACTGTTGGTTTGCTTTGTAAAGAGTTTGTCATTAGAATCTGAGAATGAATACGACAACTGCGGCATATCTGATGCCCTCGGCCACATCAAAAGAGTTATATTGGAAAAAGTAGATTTATTCATAAAGGTAATAGTTTGAAAATCGAATCACCAATGTAAAGCAAGTAAAAAAACGAAAAATGAAATTACCCTCCGTACTTTTCTAGAGTACCGCCAGCAGACGAGTTCCAAAATGTCTTCAAGACGGCACTATAAAATCTGTAATTGCTTGGATGCTGCGATATTGTATCGCAGACCAGAGGTCCTGTCGTGAGCAGAGTAGCTGTCTAATTGTCGATATATGTGCCAAAGTACCGGGTATATATTTGTGTTTCTCTCCTATTTTTTTAGGTATTTACATTCATTTCTATCCCTTAATTTTGTCCTATGTTCTTAGGAGTTGGTACTTTGAAAATCTTCTTCGATGGCTGTAAGAATGATGAACTGGCTTTATGCAAAGAAATTTTTTCTCACATCTCTGTCGATGAAGCCCTTCTAAACTACGAGGACATCTTATGGCACGATGGAGATGAATTTTACCACCTAGAATTTTCTAAAAAAATGGTAAAATGGCTGAAAAATATGCTATCGGGACTCAACTGCCTAAGTTGGCTTCTGAAAGAAGAAAATGCGGAATGTCGTTCGAGTTTGAGTGATGACCGGTGAAATTAATAATTATTCTTATTTTTTTCTTGTTTGTTATTTAACTCGACTGATAAAAGGTTCCATTTGTCTAGATTTTTGAAATCCATGAAATTCTTTTGTGGAGTTATTTTACCGAAGACTTTGGAAGTTTACATGACAGAAAAGTTGCCTCATGTAAAATACGAATTGATTCCTCTGCATTTAGGTTCGACATACGAATCGTTGAAATCCGAAATATTTAGCGAGTATTTAACGATTCTCGGTCTAACCGAAACTTCGTACTTTATTACATTTCTTGGAAACGAAGAATGGCAGAAAAATTTTTGGGAAACTTGTGTTAGGTTAGTTGTTCGTTCTATTATTCGAAATAGATAATTTTTGCATTTAAATCAGATTTTAAAACGCCTCATTTGCAGCTATTTATTTGCTCCATCAACATTCATCATGAATGCTTCCTCGCATAAACGTACCGCTACTGTTATTACTAAAGTCTTATCCAGACTGGGAGAAATGCCAATAAATTTGCAAGAAATTATTTACTCCAAAATCCGCAATAATGATGTTCATGATTTGTTTGACACTTTCATCGATGATCTCGAAAACCGTCAAATCATATCATCGATCGAGAGACGGTATATTAATGCATTGTACATGCTGCAGGAATCTGGAATAATTGCTCAAACATTACAAGTAGATCATAGAATCTTCGTCATATTTCTTCTGGTATCGTATTTTTGGTGTATTTTAACATATTTTCGTTGTTATTTAGAATGTTGCGGGGAAAAAAAGTAAAATAATTGATAATTTGTTCAACTATGTCGAAAGTAACGGTAAAGTGAAGTCTTCTAACCCTGCAATTACGATACAGCTAGAACCTCTGCTCGGATTTGCACTAATTGATTGCGATGTTAGTTATCGAAATAATTGAAATCATAAAGAACCATCTGAACTACCTAGGTATTGAATTAATTTAATTGATTAATGCATTTAGGTAACGTACGTTGTGGAATTATTGGCAAATTCAAGAATGTTATCAGTAGACAATTCTGTCGCATTGTCGATCTCACATGGCAGACATTTTTTCAACACGTTCAAAAAACCCCTTGTCCAATATCTATGTCATCATCAGAAAAGAGTTGTTGATGGCTTTCTTCTACCGAGCATGCTAACGAAGGAAAAGCTACTAATTGTTAAAGATTTTGTGAAATTTGGCGGGGAGTCATCTAAATCAGCGGACCTAAAGTAAGTAAAGTTTCAAATGATGGAAGAAATTTAGAATTCCGATAAACGTGTTCAATCCCTTTTCTTTTTCTTTTCTTAGGGAAACAGTAGAAGCGATATTTCAAAACTGGTCGTCCCTTGTTTGTTGGAATTTCGGCGACGATAGTTCACTGTTATTGTTTTCTTTAATCGATGCTGTTGTAACCCACCATGAAAGTTTGATGGAGCTTACCGAAGAGCTCAAGTACCCTGTATTTTTATGGTTGATCAATAATCTGTTGGATAAGAAAAATTTTTTAACGTGTCGAAAAGAATATTTCAAACTGCTAACGCCATTTATATCGAGTGCCAATGAGCTTAAGCGTTCTACCTTGAGGTGAGTGTGAAATAAGAAGTACAACTTGCACATTTCTTTAATGTTAAAATTACCACTCGTCTTGCCAAAAGTGCTTGGGATGAGAGAAAGGAAGAGGGAAGGGTATTTTAGTTTATTACAAAATTTTTACTTTTAATTTTTAATTAAATTAAATTTTGGAAATTTTATTAATTATGTATTATTTTTTTTAATTTAATTTCTTTAATATATTTTTATTTAATAATTTTAATTATAATTTCTTTTTTTTAATCTATTTAAATTGATTTTTTTCCCCATTAAATTGGAAAGCCTTGCAACTATACTTATGAATGGGCAAATGGGATCTAAATTTTGAAGGAATCATTTTTTTGATGTGTTGTTTATACATGAAGTTAGGTGTTTTGGGAACTCCACTAAGATTAAGACGGATGTCAGGAATTAAGATTTACCAAGGATAAGTAGATGAGAATTTAGGAAGCGCCTAAGTTTAAGGTGAGCATTTAGTATTACAGTCTTTGCGGAAGCCGTATTGAAATGAGGAAATAAAACCAGAATGGTCTGCCGTTCAGTATTTTTTGTCACAGTTTGCCAAGGACAGAAGTTAGAGCGATGAGTCTGAGAAGTGTATGGGGGGGGGGGGAATCTTGAGTAGATTTTAGTATTCGAAGGATGATAGCTAGTTTCCTGATGAAAGGGTGAAGGCCATGTGGAAAAAATTGAGAGAGGAAGTAATTAAGAGAGTTGAGGTGGAAATTTTCTGGGATGGAGGTGTGAATATTTAATTTTCTCACTTTTTTGTTTCTATGGTATTTTTGCTTTGAAAAAGAATTGGCAAATTGTTTCATTCATTTTTTGTTTCAAGGTTGTCTTTCATTTGTTTCAGGAATAAATTGGAAGAATTCCGAGGCAAATATTTCGACGTATCTTCGGCTGATAAGTTGACAGAGCCTGAATGCGTGACTGTATTCAAGGCTTTGCTGACTTTATTCCTGGAGTCTGAAAATATAATCGTTTACGAAATAATCGTCTCGATAGGTGCTTCTGACATCGGTGATGGGTCCGAGGTCAGCATTCAACAGACTTTAGAGGCCATCATGAAGAAGTAAGAAAATTCTCGATTTTTCATCGACATAATCTCCGTTAAATTTTCATTCACCAACCTCGCTTATTTTTTTAGACTTTCTGTAGAGAGCCAGTTGGAATTTCTGAATTCAACATTCCACTTGTTTAAGGATCAAAGGAAAACTGCGAAATTTCGTTTGAATTGTGCAAAAAAATTTTTAGTTCCTCTCATATATACGAGTAAAGTAGAGTCATTAAAAATGTTTTTTTCCGTCGCAATGCAGTACGTCGTCGAAGTTCTCGAAAAGCCTATCACTAATATTCATTCGACGGGTTTGGTAAACCTCAAAGTTGTAAAATTCATCGAAAGTTTCATTTTAAACGATTAAAGATTACAAACCGCATTCTTTAAATTTCAGGATGAAAAAAATAACATCTTCTTGAAGACGGGAGCTGTATCCATCGCAGAAGTGTATTCCGACTTGGAATGTGAGGAAATTAAACAGTTCGTAACCACAAAAGGTTCAGAAGAAAAGAAAACAGCCAACAGCGCGATATGTCGACTGTACGGAGTATCTATTATTTTGAATTCTTGCACGTCTGAACATAATTTGGAAGAATTTCTATCGATTGCAGATTTTTTGACTCCGTTGGACGTCAAGAGACCTTGATAGACAACGACAATAGATCAGCTCTACGGGTATTGAAATGTTACTACTATAATACACTGATCAAAGTAACACAAAAAGTTCCAAAAGGCATCAATGTTTACGCTAGTTTATTTCGAGAAGATCCAAATAGACAGCGTCTCATTTGGGCATCTATTATAGATAGCAACGAAGAATTTAATTTGAAAATGTTCATCGATGATGTGAGTGTCTGAAAAATTGAGATATTTTTGAAAATTTTCATCGTTTTATCGGCATTATACTATTGCAATAGATACCAGCTCGTTGTAAAGCTCTAAAACAAAAAAGAAAGGAACTGAAATCACGAAGCGTGAGCGGAACTTCCATGCAGTCTATACCAACGCAGTATTTGTCCACCAGTTCGTTGGTATCCAACGTGAAGTACGATATGAGCGAATGGAACATATCGAACGAAGGCTATATTGTACAAGTCAGTGAAAATGGGATGCAAGTAATTCTTTTTAGAAGTAAACCTTATAAAAATTCACAACATTTTACCTAGGCGGAAAATAAATCGTACAACGTAGATTTGGAGGAAGATAAATTGAACAATCACGAGTGTATGAATACCATTTGCGAACTCATTATGTCTATTGTTGAGAATAATATTTCACCGTTACCTGATCTCGAATTGAATGTAAGTAGATTGTGTAATAGTATTGGAGTTGAAGAAAAACTTGTAAATGTTCTACACCGAGTCCTCAGAAATTTTCTTGCGATGGATGAGGTTTCGAAAATTTACAAAATTAGCGGGAATCCGCTATCTCTTTCGTTGGGGGGGGGGGGGGGGATCTTCAAGAAATTTCCGCGAGCGCGTCCAACTTCGATGACGGCATCATTTTTAGAAAATATTCAGAGATTTGAAATATTTTCGACCATCGAGCTGTATATACGAGGAGATTGAGAACAGGATTTAGAAAATGACGTTATCAACCCAAGTTGGAAGAATTTGTCTAGGCTACATGAAGTTCAAAGAGAGCTTTCAAGAGATATCTACTGTTCCGTATTGTACAACGTGACAGATATTTCAGAGTAATAAAACAAATGTATTTGTAATAGGGGTCTGTTTCATCGGGGGGGGGGGGGGGGGGGGGGTCGAAAAAACGTCCGTCGTCCGGCCAGCCAGCAAAGCTCAGAGGTCAACATTTTTCCAAGTCCCCCTCCTATCATATAAAGCTTAGGGCGGGGCCTGTAACGGCACAGTTTGATGACGTCATAGATCAGCCTCATGACGTCACAGTTCAGTTTTTTCCCAAATCTCCTCCCCCTATCATATACAGCTTGATGGCAAGGCCTCTGACGTCACAATTTGATGTTTATATGTACAACTTTTTGGAGCTCTTGCCTCTGGCGAGGCGGGAGCCGCTACGCAATCGCGAAAAAGAAAAAGTTCTCACCAGAAAAATGTGTTGTGACGTCACACTCGAGATGTACCTTGAGATTTTATTTGTGGAGTTTTATTTTTGTCAAGTATTTGATAAAAGGTCAAGTAAACAAGTAAAAGTCAAGTATTTTCATTAACGGTCAAACAAAAATGATGGAAATGACAAAAATTTCTTTAAAAAAAAAACATAGTATTTTTACCAAATTTGATTTTTTTTTTTTTTGCTTGTGAACTTGACTCGCTTACTTGGAAAAAAGGTCAAGTATAAGTCAAGCAAGAGTCAAGTATTTTCAAAATTTCCTTTCAGTAGACACCCTGATTCTTTAAAAGACTGTGGCCGGGTTTCAATGGGGCGTTGGCCACCAGGCCAAATATCATATTCATGCATTAGAAAATGTTTGTTGATATTAAAAACAATTTTTAAAAAGAATTTCAGATTTTTATCCCTATATTATATCCTCGAATATGGCCAAATAATGTTATTTTCTTTAAAAATTCATATCTCAGGCAGTTTCTATCCATTTTTTTTTGAACTTTGGTAAAATGGAAAGTATTTTTTGAGGCAAATTTTCCAATCAATATTTCTTGCTGAATTGACCATTTTAGTCTTTTTTAACGCTCATTTGACAGGTTCTTTTCAGACAGCAATTCTGAAAAAAATTGAATTAGGTATAAGTGATATATTTTTTTTAAAAATACCCATATTTTTTCAAGTGGCGCATTATGACAAAAATTGACAATAACTAATTTTTTTCTGATTTTTACTATCAAAAATACAACTTTATCTGTTGAAAGAATTTTTTAGTATTCCTATAATCCCTCTAAAATATTTCCAAAGGTATTTAAGATGCATTTTATCCCGTCGCTCTTTATAAATGGCTTAATCACTGCCTTTATCCAAGATATACTTGTCAAAATTGATACATATTCAAATCGTTCTTAAATAAGGAGAATTTGGAAACGTAAATATATTGTTCTACACGAGTATTTTAGATCTCAACAGAGATTTGATTTTTCAATAATATGTGTATCAAACCACAAAAGTTACTCTTTTCAATTTCAACTCTCTCTAGAGCATATTTAAAGCTGTAGGAATTTTTTGAGAATTTGTACTCATCTATAAGAAGAAAGTAAGTGAATGCGAAAGTATTTTCAAACTTAATAAATATTGAAGAAGAACCCAAAGGCGTTTTCAAGCTCGATTAATACTATCCAAGAGGAGGCAAACTGTTGGTACATGTACTACATCACCACATCCAATTTAAGGTATTATCTAAAGCAATATTGTGTACGGCAAACCATTCTCATTCAATTTTTTTTTCTATTCTACAAAAGTAAGGCACTGTAGTGCCTGAACAAAAGGATTAAATTATAAGAACGTATTGCGCATGCGCGTATTTGGAGAGCACGATTGGATAGTCAATGTTACAAAACAAGTTATAACCTGCATGCACACGTGAGAAACTTTTGTTTTTACGTTTTATGCTGTAAGTGCGGATTTTTATGATTGTAATACAGTATTTGTGATTATTATAGCGCATTTACACTGAGTGTTTAAACATTTTTCAACACAACACAACACAACATTCTCCATAAAACCGAATGGAATCGGATCCGGCGCAACACAACAAAACATTTGGTGTAAATGCGCCATTATTACTTAATTATTGCAAGTAAATGTAGCATTTGCTTATCGGCTTTATCCCGAAAGAAGGATTGAATATGTTTCTTGACGCCTGAAAAATATGGATGTATTTGTGAGAAAGTTATTAAAAGATCGAGGTGTAGTGATGTTGACTATGAATTGATTTCATCATTTTCTGATAGTATTAACTTATCCTTGTACGCCTACCATAAATCCTTTCTTTTTACTTCGGTAAGTGAAAAAAACATAAGTGAATTACGAGTAAAAAATAAATTCGAAAATTCAAGTTTGAGTTCAAATGACGCGAGGAAAAAGTGAGCACGGCCGTCGTCATCGTCTTCGGATAGTTTGGGGTATTTGAAATACAAAAAATCAAGTAATTTCGACAGTTAAAAGTGCGTTCTATGTCAAGATGACAGCAATGAGGCGGTCCATGAAGTACAAACAAGTGCCATGGGAAAAAAATGGCCCCCACCATATCTCTGATAAAGACGTTGAAAGTTCGACTAAGTGATATTATAGCGTTTGAGGATGATCTTGCCGCAGTGAACTTGGGGAAATGTTGACTCACTAGCTATATTTAATGATGAGTGGCTGACTTGAAAATTTCAACTCTCAAGCTATATATGATGATGGGAAGGAGACTTGGAAATTTTTGATAATAGGAGGGAAACTCGGCAAAATTTTGTCCCTCAAGCTATGGAGAAATGTTGACTCACGAGCTATATTTGATGATGAGTGGCTGGCTTGGAAAATTTCAACTCCCAAATTAGCGGACGTCACGCGCTGTAGCGGTGTAAGAGTGCATTTATCGCGGCTCTAAATTTTTTTCTCATTAATTTTCTTGCACTCGTTCTATCTGTAACTGATGTTTGGTTCCTTTTTTTTCTTTTTTAGCCCGTACCAGAACCCCCTCTATGGATGGAAAATTTGCGGAGTTCATTGAAATATGCCTTACGATACAGACACCGGAATATTGTGTTGTACTTCTTGAAAATGATACATAATTGTGAAAAAGTATTTTGTCCTTATGCCAAAAGTTGGATCGACCTCATCATCGAGTGTGTTCTGATGCTGGACGACATAAATTATCTCACTGCTGATAATGTAAGCATTTCTTTCCCTTACTGAAAAACTTAATATCTGTCCCTTTTCGAGACGTGTATTTTCATCGTTTCATTATAGATTACTATGATACTATCTTGGCGCGATGTTTACATTCCAATAAATAAGAGCAAAAATAACTCCCTTGTGGCGTTGATATTGAGAAATATTTCTTCAGAGGTGACCAACGTGCGAAAGTATCGAATACAGCTTTTGATGTTAGTAAATCTACCATCATCTTAATTTGTATCGTCCAGCGAGTAATAAACATTCACTTCTTTTCTTCTTTCTGTAGCACTGTTATCAAATTGTGGTACGAACATATCGATGTTCCCGACATTTCACCGATCTATAGTAAAGAAATATCACCAAATATGTTGGAAGTTAATTTAGAAATGACTAAAGCTTTTTTGAGTAAAAAGATTCTACCTTTTAACGCAGACGATGCAGTTGTGTAAGTATTTTTCGAAATCATGATATTATTTTAGTGTAAACTATAATATGTAGTTTGTAAATCTAGGCTGAAAGGTTCAGACTGGAATTACAATTCCACTGTATCATTTTCGGTCGAAAAAAGAGCGGGAGCTAACGTGTCTCCTTCAGAGACACGTAGTGCAGCATTTTATATGCTTCCGTGCTCCTTTTTGATAACATATAACACATAGAAATCTAGTTAGGCTAACGAGCTTTCAGACTGTATTTTGAGGTAATTAGCTGAAGTTTTTGGCTAATCAGCTGATAATGAAGGGTAGTATGCAGTAAAGGATGTCCAGCTAAAGCCAGCCAAACATAAGCCGACAGCTTAAGCCAATGTTGTGACCGTTTTTGCGGAAGCCAATCATCGATAAGCTATTGGCTATGGCACGGCCGACTTCAATTACAGGCCGGAGTGGTGATTTACTTGACAACAGCGCAGTACCTAGGTGAAACATAACACAGGCGTACAAAATATTGAAAATATCTAGAAAAATATAGATTTTCATGAAAAATTCAAGAGAATGAAAGTTGTTGCCGTTAAAATTTTATAGCTAAAAGGGTTGACTTGAATTTTTCGCGAGAGAGGCATTTTACATGTAAAATTTTCACCTACTGCGCAGTTGCCGGTTTTACTATTCCGGCCTGTAATTAAAGTCGGCCGTGGCGTTGGCAATGTTGCCCATTTAGCATAATTATTGATAAAAAGAAATTAGATATTGGCTCCAGAACGATATAAACCAGCTCCGGAACGATAAATGAATAAGCTATTAGCTAATGGTAAGTCAGCCAGTTGAATCAACGATCATTGGCTTTCAGTTGAAGCCAATGCAAGGAAAGAGCTGAAAGCCATAAGCCAAGTTTGAGTCAATGATGATTGGCTGGACACTCCTGTGCTGTGTAATGAAGTCGACCCCTGAGAGTATCTTCTAGTATACACTATTTTAAGCTACTAGCTTTTGGCCGCCGCCTTTCTTAATCTGGTATAAGCCTAGTATACTGTATACTAGGCCTGTATATAATGAAGTCTAAACATACCATAGCAGCCTAGTTTAGGCCTAGTGTAATGAAGGCTAAAGGTCGAAATTTTTCCAAGTTCCTAAAGTAGGCCAAAGTCATTGATGATGTCATAAAGCGCGACGTCTCGTTCAGCAGATTTATGACTGCCCTCCAGTCCAAAGTCATATACATGTCAAAAAAACGTCTGCCTACAGGTTTCCAGGTGTATGCTAGGCCTAGTTTAAAGCAGTATAGCCTAATTAGGCCTAATTTAAAGGTTTTTTTTTTATTTATTATTCATTCCCTTTTTGTCCATTACCAAGTTAACAATGGTAGCGCTCAGTGATGGATGGAGAGATATTTATCGACCAAACCAAAGGCTTAAGGTTTATCAATGAGGATGCTGAGAACTCTTATGCTGAAGGCTGAGTGTGACTATGGCTATTATCTGGGTGAAAAGTTGACCTATATAACTAAGTATTAAATGGCCTAGTTTAAAACTAGTATAGCCTTATCAGGCATAATTTAAAGCCTAGTTTAGCTTTCTATTAGTATAGCGTAGCATAGATATGTGCTAGGCCTAGTTGAAAGCTATCATTAGGACCAGAAAACTCAATTTCCAACTAGCTTGCAAATTTCTAAATCAGGTCGAGGGTTCGAGAATTTCAAGTTCCATTAACGGGGGAGGGAGGGGGCCACTCGGACTCGCGGTTCTCCGATAGAAGGGTGGTGTGCCGGTACAGACATGAAAAATGTCAGAAAAAAAGAGTTAATCCTAGAAAAATTTCAACTTTCGAGGTTCAATCTAATTTCCAGCCCTTAACAGAAGAAGTAAAATTTAAAATTGTATGGATGAAGGTTCGAGTTCTCCACAAAATAGGTTTCCTACTTGTTTTGATTGACGCTGTTGATAAAACCAACTAATGAGCTGCTAAGAAACGCTGTATTTGAATAGGATAAAAATTAGATTATCACAATAACATTTAATATTATTTTTTTAATTTGTTCTTATGTTTCAGAAATAAATACTCCAACGTATTACTTCTCCATACCGACAGGAATTTCGCACGTGGTATAAAATTATTGATCTTCGAAGTACTAGCGTTGCTTCTCAAGTAAGAGGACTAACTTTTTTGTATGATACACTTTCTCGTTATCATGAGCATTGTGATTAAAAAATGAAGGGATTGGAATGAAGATAAAAAAAAGTGTAATTCACAAAGGATTGCTGTATTTTTGTGTTGTATGCCTTAATGTGGACCAAGTTTTCACTGTTGAACATCAATCGATACATCAGCAATATATTTAATGGCTCCCATAAGAAACACATGCGAAGCAAAGATCATTATGTTACTAATTGAGAACAAGAAATAATTAACAAATGAAAATTTGATTTTAAAGTAAGTACTTATGATTATAAAAATTTGAATATTATCGTTTCCTTCTTTAAATATTCAATATTTTTCATTAGTGATATGAGCTTTGCTCCATAATATGTGTTTCTTATGGGAGCCAGGAAATATTTTGGATAATTTTACAAACGGCAAATCAGATGTATCGATCGATATTCAACATCGAAAATTTGGTCCATTGTGCTGTACTACAGCATTTTGACATCCGTTTCTCCAAAAATATCGACAAATTTTTCCAAATTTGGTGGACAAAAAATAAGAGAAAAGTTGAAAAGGAGTCAAAAATTTGCTTCTAAATTGCAATGCTTGATGTTCTAAAGCTTATTTTTTTTTTTCAACGCATTCATTTGTTTTTATATTTTCTGCAGAGTCATTAAAACGACCAATATTTCGGAGAAGTGCTGCAACGATTTAAGAAAGAGTTTGGTTGTTAAACTAAATTTGTTGGTAGTGGACAATACAAAAACAAAAACCGATCTCTTCCTCTCTTGTTTGGAACATACGTTGACCTATTATCCCGCTATATTGCATTCGTAAGAAAATGTTACAAATTTTCAAATATTCTGTCCTGTTTCGGACAGATTTCTTAGAGATCAAAAATGAAAATTTTTCTGTTTCATTATTCTTCTTACTTTCAGTTTCTTGGCGTATTTAGTCGGCCATTTTGCGAAATTCCAAGGCAGTATCAAGGTTAAATGTTTGCGTATGATAAATGTTGATACTGAAGAACTTCCCAAGGAAACGTTTTCTGAGCTTATGTCGATGCAGTTTGCTAATTGTCTGCGTGAAAGGTAATTCAAGTTTATGCAGTCTATTTATAGGAGATCGTATGAGAACTTGGACAGTGTGGGACTTTTGTAAATTTTGTCAAAGAGGCTAGGAGTTTTATTAATGATAGTAAAGTCATCATTAAGAGCTCTTCAACAAAGAAAGCTGTTTTACAACCTGATCCTATTCCTTCCCTCCTTTACGGGTTGCCTAAAGTGCATAAAGAAAATATCCGCATGTGGCCGCTCGTCTCGTTTGTTTCTTCTCCGACCTACGCCCTCGCCAAAATTCTAATCACGTGTGGAGTTCGAGTCTCTCTATTCAGTTAAGATCTCGGACTCACTAACTGACAAATTGAAGGATCCTCCGGGATCAATTTTATGCTCGTTCGAAGTTGTTGGGCTCGTATTTCCGAACATACCCAAGGCTCCCACCATCCAGCAGATCACACTGGTCCAGATTAGGAAAATTGCGGTCAAAATCCTGAAGAAAAAGTTATCGAGAAGTGCCCATATTTTTATATAGAATTGTTCTTGAGAATATAGGTAAACAAAATATTATAGTACTTCCACCAGAGTAACTTTTGTTCTTACAGTTATTCCTTATTTTTTCAAAAGAATTGGTATAAACTATGAGAAAAGTGCTCAATATAGGGATACACTTGAATTCTATATTCTGTGGCTTCAAAACTGATTTTGTCATCGAATTTTTTTTTTTTTTTTTTTTTTTTTCATCCTTGAAACTTCTATTTTTGAATGTAATCATTTCTGAGAATGAAATTTCAATAGTTAGGCCTATCCCGAAAAACACAATTTTCAAATGATAAACCCAACTAATTGGGTATAAAGAAGGAACTTTATGGACTAGAACTAATAGATTGCGATATATTGGGTCAATCGAGAATCAGAGCTTGATTTGGTGAAGCATTAGCTCTTAGATAATGGAAACTTTAGCTGCCAATATGCGCCAATAGTCGAGTCATAATTCATAATTAAATAACGCGAGTTTGTAACGAAATTTGTAATATCAACTCCAAATTTGGATTTAGCAGTCCAAAAAAAAAAAAAAAAAAAATCTTTTCAAGTTTTTATTTGAAAAATTTATTTCTGGACTAGTGATCGAGATGTTACAAAATATAGAATGACTCTCATTTTCATGAAAAAATGTTTTCTTCTTGGAAAAATTGTTTGTCTTGAAAGAAAACATTTCATTTTTTTGTAAAAAATATGTTTGTCGAAATTATACAATAAAATTACTGTCAAATTAGATTCTATGGTCCACAAAAATAAAAAATGATTGTTCCACAGAATTTTACAACAAAACATGTTTTTTAATTAAAAAACATTTGAAAAACATGTTCGTTTCGTGGCGAAGATTTTGCCAAATTAGGATTCAGTGATCCAATACATAAGTGAAACATCTACTTTTTCACAAAAAAAAAAAAAAACATGTTTTTTTTGTGAAAAACATGTCTGTTACAGTTTGATAGCAAAATTTCTACGTAATTTCGAATCAGTGATCCAAAACATGACTAACATAATGAGAGGTTGAACTTGGAAGCTAAAGTTTTAAGCCAAAAGCCGGAGAACTTTGACTCTAAAAAGCCGAAAGTCAAAAGTTGAAAATATTTTTTTGATGCGAAGCAAAAAGGAAAAGTTTTATTATCTATTTAGCTCTTTCTTTCACTTTTCCTTTTCTGCTCTTTTTCCCCATTCTCTTTTCATGTTCAATGTATCATTCATTTTTTTTTCTTTTTTTTTTCTTTTTTTTGGAAAAGTTGAAAGCTAAAAGTTTTAAGCCGAAAGCCGGAGAATTTTGACGGGAAAAAACCGAAAGTCAGAAGTCGAAAAATATTTTTTATTGGGAAGCGAAAAGCCAAAAGTTTTTCAGGTTAAAATTGAAAGCTAAAGTCAAAAGCTAAAGTTTTATCTTACGGCTTCTAACCTCTGAAAATAATATTTTCACGAACAAAATTTAAAAAACATGTTCGTTGAAGTCGCATAATAAAACTGCTACCATGTTTGGATTCTGCGACTCAAAAAACGGGTATACTCGAAGTCCTGAAGTTTTGGCCGCAAAAAATTATTTCTGGACCAATAGGAGACTTTGTTTGTTAAACGTGGTGCCCCTCATGAGGAATTAGGTGAATTTTTTGACCTTTCAACGTCTTTTGATCCCCTAACTTCTTTAAATTTGATGGGAAATTCTTCGAGTTCCCCGAAGAGGTGGGGGTCCATTTCGGATCCAATGTTAAAAGTCTTCATGTCCAAATTTGAGCTTGACCTATTCTCTTCGGCCTGGGTGTTTTTGAATCGAATCTATTATTGGTACAGGTACGTTGACGACATTCCGTGTGCGTGGACCAGTCCTACAGAACTCCTTAGTGAGTTTCACACTTACTCAAACAGCCTACACCCTTCCATAAAATCTACACTAAAAGTTTGTGGCTCCTCTACAAACTTTTTGAACTTGACTATCTCCATCACTGAGTATTCGACCGATATTGCTATCCACGGGTCGTCCTTCGTTCCTGTTGCCCACATCGCTACACTCACATCCCTCTGAGCCAGGCTGTTTTTCATAAAGAACTAGTGACGATGAAGCACCTTGCTAGAGTGAATCAGGTCAAAGTGGACATTGACCTTATGGTTAGTTGGAGGCTTACAAGGAAATGTCTCGATTTTACGACCCTGGGATTCGCACCCTGATAGTAGGAAGCGGTGGATTAGACCGCCGTTTCTGGGTAAGTTTTCTTCAGAGTTGGGATTAGTTGAATTAGTCTATGAAAATTGTTCACAGTTTGATGACTCGCTGGTTCAGTCATGACCTCGTTCGGGGTTACTTGTTTTTGTTGGTGTTGGGTTCAGTCGCGTTCTACACCTGGAGGAAGCGCTCGAAGTGTTATAATTTATCGCGGTCTTTGCATTTGCCTCTTTTATTCCTTTGAGTACCTTTCTTAACTATGTATAACCGTAGATTACAATAAACGAATTCATTCTTGGGTCAGATCTAATTAGAAACTTGAAAAAATTTTCGACTTCTGAGCTATTTAAGTATGTGAAAAGCAGATTGCAGTCAGAAAGTTCTGACCTAGTTCAAGGGTGGAGGGGTTACTCCACCGTATTTTGGGACTGTTGCTGACGCAGTCGTCCTTATGGCAAATTGCGGTTTGGAGAAAAATGGAAGCGTACCTAGTTCGAAGATTCTGTTTTTTAAAAATGACCGTAAGTGTTTGACAGGGGACTCCGATCTACTCGAAAATCATAAGGGAAAAAATCTACTTTCGTTAAATCCCCTGCTCTCCTCAGTCAACGTATCCAAGTTTTTTTGCTTCAACCGCTCTGATCGGTTCTTACCATTTCTGATTTCAGCAATAATGACATCGTTAAATATGCTTTAATGACGTTGAAAAAATGTATTCAGACCGTTACTGCCGAAGAAATGGAAACGATGTTACCCGATATAGTCAGACTGTCTTCTCACGCAACATCTGAATGTCGCCAATTGGTTTACGAAATTGCCGATTCTTTTTATACAATTTGTTTGTAAGTCGTGATTTCTTCAGACTTTAAATTATCGTAAGTTACGATTATCTGTAATTCTTTATTTTTCCTCATTACAGAAATAATCCTAATGCAAACTTCGAACGCATCCAAGCTCAGTGCAGAGTTATTTTGTTGAATGGTCTATTGGATAAAGACAAAACATTGCAAGAGAAAATTTTCACGTGAATATACGCTCCGAGATAACTTCAAAATACTCTCAAAAAACCACTCGACTTAAATGAAGATATTTTCAGGTCGTGGAAAGTTCGCTGTAACTTATCGGACGTGGTTGTGGACCGTTTTATTAGCATTATAGAAAATATGTATTCGCCGCAGAATGAGTCACGTTTTGTAAATTACGCTACCGATTTCCTGCTAGACGCCTGCTTTTCGACACCTGACTTCAAATCGAAAATCTTCGATAACCCGTTGAGCAACTGCGAATTTAGAGTGAGTTTTATTCCTACGCTCGCATCGTCCGCAAGTAAAATATGTGCCCAAGATTTTTCTGCCTATTTTTACTTCAGGAGCAAGATTTTCGGCCGCTCACAATGTTGAAGAACAAACATTCGATTGCCCCTATGTTCATGAACTCGCTGTCTAATCAACTGGTAGAACTATCGTTATCTAATTCAAAAACGTGCACGCTTGTATTACCTGGATCGCAAAGAAAATTGTATTTTCAGCCTTCTCAGGATGCTCGTAAGTATCGTCAATGAACAAAAAAAAAATTCTTGAGAATAAGAAATTCATTCATTCGCTTTGAATTTACTGTAAATTAAGAGTAAATGGCGGTACAAGAGTAGGATTTCCTATTTTGAGTTTTTCAGGTACTTATGAGAAATTTGACCCGAAGTTCTTAGAATTTTGACACCCTACAAAATGTCTTATATGTGTTTGTAATCATTTTAGACTGAAATATTTCTTCTATAACTGTGATCATACTTAATATAATTGTAAAAAACAAAATTAACCGGGGGTCAAATTTCTCTCATCCATAAAATTTTACGCTTGCACTATCAGGTTGTTATCGCTTAAACTAATTTCTTTTGAATAAATATTTCTTCTTCGAAACGTGTTGCAGAAGTCTCTGAATATTCCCAGACATCCGACTTCCGGCAGTGGACAACCAGCGTCAAGTCAACTTTAAAAGATTACAGTTTACGAGGTGAGCATCAGATTTGAAGATTATCTGGTTACGTTGTTTTCAACTCTTGACGAATCCTTGTCTTGTTTAGACTAAATTATTTAGTTTGAATCCCATGACTTATTCTCGTCTAGATGATCCTGATATTCGTAAACTAAAAAAGCGTCTGCAATCGAGTTCGACGGAGGCGTCCAGATTTTACGCTCAAAAAAATATCGAAAAACGCGAGAAACGTCTCGAAATACTAGAACGGAAATCAGAACGTGCGGAAAAGGACATACAGTTTTCGAGAACGTATAGAGATGGAGATATTCCAGATATCGAGATTCCACGATCCGCTGTTATAAATCCGTTGAAAATATTAGCGAAGGTTTGAAATTCCCTTTCCTAAATCATCTTATTTGAATACTATACCATCGATTTCATTTTTCATTTTCCGTGTAGAAAGATGCGGTGATAGCAAGACTCGTATTCATTAGCATCTTCGATGGAATGTGTCTCGACCATCCAAATAAAAAGAGGAACTTGGAAGCTATTAGTCGCGGTTTCAACAAAATTTTGAACTCATCTATTCAATTCGATAGTCTTTTGATAGAAACGATATTTGAAACCGTATTCTTCCATCCAAGCGAATTTCAGTTGGATTCGCAGAAAGTTGTGGTTGGTAAGTTTGAAAGAAAAAAAAAAATATATATTATATTAGTCTGATTATTGATATGGATGGACAATAATTACTTATTTGATTATTGGTTATCTCTAGCATCGTACTCTGGTGATTTGCTTTCGTTGGGATCTTTGATTCTGGAGAATTCGCTACTCTCCGAAGATCTATCGACGAACACTTCTTACGCCGCCAAGAGATTGAAAGTCGATGATTTATCGTATCGTGATAAATGGGTTCAACTCGCTGAGTACGTTTAGTTGAGCGAAATAGGCTAACTAATCTTACGATTGCTCTGTGTACTTATTCAAAGTTGAATATATATAGATTGTATAAGGCTCTGGATAAAAACGATATTGTCAATGGCATTCTGAAAGAAAAAATCGAAGGTCGTGCTGCTGAAACATTGAAAACAGGTCTGGAATTTGAGAAAAAACTCGACTGGGAAAATGCTGGTCGCGTATATGAAGAAAAAATTAACCAGTATTTGCAGGGGAATACAAAATCTTTCGAAGAAAATTTCATTTTTGACACTTATCTCAAGGTAAATACATAATATTCTGAATTCGTGTTTAATAGGTTTAATATCCTCTCCCCTCCCTCCTTATTTTGTGTAGTCATTCTAATTTTTTTTTTTTTCATTTTCTTTTGTAGTGTGCAGCTAATCTATCCAAGTGGGAAAATATAAGTACGATGATAAAAAGAAAATTTGGTGATTTGAATAACTTGTGGCAAGATAGCTGGTAAAAATGTATTATTTTTTTTTAATATTGTGAAGAAGAAGAAAATCTTAGCGCCCATTACAACACCTTCTGCTATGGCAGCAAGGAACCCTCGATTTCTGCATTCCTTAAGAAGCTGTTACGAATCTTTCCTTTCTACAAAGTTGAAATTGTTGAAAGCCATGAGTGTCCTCTTCCTCTATAAAACTACCACGATTCTTCTTGACATTATATTCTGATTTTCGACATAACCACCCAGCTGTTTGAAACGCCGTAGTTTGCAAAAATTAATTAACGCTCGTGTGAAATAATAAATTTCAAATTGATGAGGAACCGAACAACAAATTTTTTGGAATTTCCTCTTGCACCCCGTTCTCCTAAGGAAAGTTTACCCCGCTACCCATGGACCAACTAATCGGCAATGTACGCTGAAATTTCTCATATAACACAATTAGTCTTTAACATAGAATCAGCGAAGCTAGGGTTGGTAATCTCATTGTTATTGATACTATTCAGCTTATATTTCACTGAATCTCTTTGTTCATTACAGGGATGTCGAACATACATTGCCTTGGTTTTTCACAGCTGAAGCTATTATTTGCGCCAAAGAAAATAGACCGTCGAATGAATTAAAAATTGTGAAGAAGTGGATGCAAGACGAAGAAAAGAAGCTCCAATTGAATGTAACGAATTCATTATTGCAACAAATTCTGTATCGATTGATTGACTCTAGAGATTTAACCCTTGAGCATTTTTTTTCGTAGAATTTGATCGCTGAGCCAATCTCCATTTTGTTGTTCTTGAGCTGCGAAAATTTCGAAGCCAAAGACAAAGTGAATAGATCTATCGAATCGATGTTACAGAATTGGAGTTATTCCACGTCTTCCTTGAATAGTTTTTACAAATTACTCACCCTCTCCGAAATAAATGTAAGTCTTCTTAGCAATAGATGGATTTTAAAAAAGGCGAACATTCTGAATCGATCCTGTTTATCGTGTTGACTTCCCATACTTTGGCCATGGTCCCCTCCACCCAGTGCATGTTAGACTAACTAACGGGCTCACTCTTTCCACTTACCCCCATTCTTAACCTAGTTTAAGTTTAGTACGCTGTATGTGAGCCCAATCGGCTCAGTCACTCCACTCGTTGACCTGAACAGCCTATAATCCTATGACGTCTTACTACTTCGCCTTCTCTCTCTTTGGCCGCAGTTCATTTCAGATTAGGAGTATGTTAGGGTAAGTAGCTGAGCCTTATATAATGTATATTAGGCCTAGTTAGTTTAAAGCTGGTTAGTATAGGCCTAGTATAGTATATTAGGCCCATTATAATGAAGGCTGGAGTTTGAAATTGTTTAGGCTACATGTTGTAGGCCTAATATGGTACTTTCACCTCTATGCTACGTATGATAGGAATTTTTAGGACTTATTATAGACTTAGTATTGTACATTAGGCTCAGTCTAGTTGGTATAATGTTCGAAATTGTTTTGCTATTCATTGTAGGCCTAATATACTGTACTAGGCGTGGTATATTAGGCCTATTATCATGAAGGCTAACGTTCGAAATAATTTAGGTTTTTTGACATGTTCCATGTCTTTTCTAGCGCCGGACCCCGATTTTGAAACTCGCGAGTACCCCCCCCCCCCCCCCGTCAAAAGAAATCTCTACCCCGTGGATGATTCAGAAATTCGCAAGTACACCCCGCGTAATGATAGTAAATAATTATATTAATTAATTAATTAATAATTAAATCATTAAATAAATAAATAATTAAATAACTAATATAATTAATAATTAGAAAATCTCTACTCCGTGGGTGATTCAGAAATTCGCGAGCACACCCCGCGTAATAATAATGAATAATTAATTAATTAATTAATTAATTAATAATTAAATAAATAAATAAATAAATAAATAAATAAATAATTAAATAATTAATATAATTAATAATTGGAAAATCTCTACTCCGTGGGTGATTCAGAAATTCGCGAGCACACCCCGCGTAATAATAATAAATAATTAATTAATTAATTAATAATTAAATAATTGAATAATTTAATATAGAATAAATAATTTATAATCAAAATTGTTATAATAAAAATTATTCTTGAAATTTGAATTAATAAAAATATTATTATTAAAATAAAAAATCATCAAATTAATTAATATAAAGAAGAAAAAAAATTGCAGTAAATTATTTAATGTATTATATTGAGATTTAAAAAAATAATTACGAGGGAATAAATTTGATTCTTTGTGTGTATAATAATTTTATTATAGGCCTAAGCCTAATTAGAGGCCTAATAGAGGCTCAGTACTCCGTATATTAGGCTTATTATAGTGGTGCTAGTCATTATAAGCTTAGTAAAGTAGGGAGACCTCGAAAAATTTCATCCTGTATATGAAATAGAAGAGTACTTGGAGAAATTGTGGAAGCAAGAGTGGATTGGGCGTACTGGGGGAACACGGCCTAAGCTTTGTGAAATGGGAAGACTCCGATAAAACAGGTTCCCTACTTGCCTCAATTAACAGAGTTAAGGAAGGCTATCCCGAGTGGGTCACATTGTGAGCTGATAGTTGTTTTTCTCAAATTCCAATATTTAAAACACTGTTTAAAACAATTTCGTTTGAAACATCGCAACCCTGGTGGCGAAGGTCGACGATCACGCCATCAAGTGTCCCAGTGAAAACCTAGTATACTGCATATATTGGGCCTAGTGTAAAGAAAGCCTAGTATACGGGGCAAGATTAGCTGGTCAGCCTAGCTAAATATGAAATCCCTAGTACATATGAAGGTCACTGATGACGTACCAAAGGTCGCAATTACAGCCTAGTTTAAGCCTAGTATGCTGTAGGTTAGGCCTAATATAATGAGAGAAACCAAGGACCAAGGTCGATATTAAAGCCTAGTACACTAATGTAGGAATTTTTTCAAGTTCCTAAAGTAGGTCAAGTTCACTGATGACGTCATCAAGCATGAAGAAAAGTCTTATAGACATTTATTATGTTTTTAGGCTGGGGATCATCCAAGAATCTGTGTCACGTGACTTGACGCTTCATGACGTCATCAATGGCCTTGACCTATTTCAAGGACTCGGAAAATTCTGACTTTTAGCCTTCAATATACTAGTCCTAACTTACAGGATATAATATTAGGCTTATACAAGGCTGCTATAGTGGGGTTATCGCTCAATATAATACGCTGAGCGAGTGGAGTGGGGTTGACTGTAAAAAAATAAATAAATAAAATACATAAATGGATAAGTTGAATAAGAAATAATCAAAAATAAAATAAGATAAAACAGGAGCAAAAAATAAAAAATGAAATTGAACAGTAAGTACATAAATAAATGAATGAATAAATAAATAAATAAAATGATAATAATAAATAAAAGGAAAAAAATGATAGTGATAACAATTAAAAAAAATAAATAAATAAGTAAATGTGACCCTGACAACGATAAGGGACCTAAAGTCGGAAAAAATTCTTGCAATAGGGGTCTCCAAATGCTCGGTAGGTTGTCCCCAATAATATGTAAAAAACCAGAAACATTTTTTTTCCGACTTTAGGTCCCTTATCTTGTCAGGGTCACAAATAAATAAGATAAAAAAAGACAAAAATTTAAAAAAAAATAAAGATACCTATAATATATATTATTTAAATAAAATAAAAATAAACCTTCGTGGAAGATGGAAAAAAAAATAAAAATAATTAAGGAATGTTAATGAATGTTTATAATAAGTCATTTTGGTTGATGACAGTCTCCCCACCCTTAGAGGTCATTACATTTCTGATTTCGCGATTGGGGAGTTGTTTAGTACCAAAAACTGCTTCAATGGTTTTAAGAAGGATGGATACCCTAGGTTCTCAAGCAGGTATTCAGGTAACGTTGTAGTATAGAAAGGGGCCTGGTAATTGCTCTTTTATTTATCCATTTTTGGAGAGGGGAAATTTCAGAGCATAACGGGTATTGTAGTTATGTGCGGCTGTTTTATGAAGTTGATTTTTCAATGCTTTACGATAGAACTCTTTTGTACAGTCCTTCTAAGGACAGTAAATTTAGCTTTGTAAAAATGGGTTCAGTGTGTTGTATTCAATGCTTTCGTGGTACCGCTATAACCGCATATTTCTGTAATTCGACCGGAATTTTATCTTCTTTGACAGCCTTCCTATCACGCTTTCCAGCTCACAGGTCAAAATTTTTTCAAATCCCTAAAATGGGTCAAGGTTATTGATGACAGTATAAAGGAATGAGCACGACGGGAACTATAAATTTTTCAGTGCCGCATAATTAAAAAAAAAAAAAAAAAAAAAAAAAAAAAAAGTTATTGATAACGTTATGAAGCGTGAGCCACTACCTATTATAACAGCCTAGTTAGTAAAAGCCTGGTATACTGCATGTTAGGCATAAATGCACATTTCGATTTGTTCCAGGGTGTGAAACATTTCAAAAGAATAAAGAAATATAAAAAAACTAAAATAAGAAAGTCGCAAATTTGATGAACATTAATTGCTAAGAAACGTTTTCGACCGACGATCATTATTAAATAAATATACTACCGAAATATAGTGAACTAGACTAAGAATGGTAGCAAGCAAGCGGCAGCAACCTAGTATACCATCGATATGTCGATACAATCGAGATAGACATTGATAAAACGCCCAAAGACATATGTATGATTCAATATCTTTCCATGAAGTAGAGAAATTAACTCTTTCATTTTTTTTTTTTTTTTTTTTTTCAATAGAATATGCTACACCCGTACCTAGTTTCGGACAGCACTCTATCAGCTAAAGCGTGTCAAAGTGTGTACAATTCGTGGTCATCGAGTAAACCTCGTAATGACGATTTATACTGGTGGGATAAACGAATTAGTTATCGGTAAGAAATTGAAAATTTTATATTCATCTCATGTCTATGCCGTGGGCACTCCTATCAAATTCTTGTTTATTCCTAGGCAACGATTTTCATATAAATATATGGAGCAGTTAGATGCAGCCGAAGAAGGAGATCTCTGCAAAGATCTGCAAAAATACATTGTAGATTCTAATCTCCAAATGGTCAATGTAGCGTTGCAGCTACAGAACGAAACTTTGGCGAAGAACTACTGTATCCAAGCTTATGTAGGGACAAAACACCGCACCCTTGTTTTTTTTTCTTTCTTTGAAGAAATATTTTATTTAACAAAGATTTTTTTGTTTCGATTTATTTTAGATGTATAAGGATAAGTATCCAACTGCAGAATTGGTCTTGACTCACAGCAAAGTGTTATTATTAATAGCACAAAAATTAAATTCTACCGAGCATTATGTGCACTGTTTGGAGAAATTGAGTAAGATATTCAGTATAAGACTTTCTACGAGTAAAAACTAAAAATCATGTTTCCTCTCACCTTCCATAGAGGCCCCTTTTTTAACAAAATGTTTGCAAGTTTGAAAATCATTAGGTCGACTGGGGCTCTCGAGCTACGGTATAATCCCCCGATGCCTCAAGTTTGAAGCTAGAATTTTTTCGAAGCAAGGACATGATATCAAGATCAGAGAGTCAAAGTCACTAGAGGTTGAAGCCACTCTTCGATTCTCTCTTTCTTTTATATGTGAAGTTCCGAGATAAAAACTTTTGAAGATTTTTCTATAGAGAGGGCTAGAGCCTACCACGATAGTATCTGTATTTGAAAGATCGAAATTTTTCGAAGTCCAAAAATAAAGGACGTAGGACCTGGTCAAAATGAATTTCTTCTATTCTCTATGTGATGCTTGTGCGGACGCACCTTCATTATTCAAATTAGATTGTTTTTGTTTTATGAAAGAGGGGATAAAAAATTGTTCATAACAAATGCTCTCAAATATAACGGAAATTTATTTTTGTTACGCAGAAGAACATTCTGAGAGTACAACTCCCACTTACCCGTATCATATGCATTTGGCGGACTCATTACGTGTTCTTCAGGATAAATGGAGTTCGTTTGATAATACTAACAAAAATCAAATGTTAGATTATCTTGGACACTTGCTCGAAAAGTGAGTATTCTAGTATCATCGCATTTCGTAGAAAACGTTCGCGCTCCAAAATCCGAAATATTGCAGACCTGGAATCGATAATGATGTTGTTCGAATCGAAATGCAAGAAGGTGTAATAAAACATTTTCAAGAAGCGGCGAAAGCGGCTGAAAATTCTAAATCTCATCTTCCTTGCGAAATTGCCGCGTCCTACTTATCGTTGGCCAAGTATTGCAGAGAATTATGGGATGGATGTCACGCTGGTGAGTGACGCCCAATGTTTTCTGTGGCTATCGTAGTATGTAATAAAATATCTTATGTTGATGTACCATTTTTAGATGAACAATTGAGGTATAAAGAAAATTACGTTCGTTCAATTTTGAGAGCGTTGAAATTCGATTCGAAGGAAGCACAGCTATTGTTTCCCACCCTGCTGACGTTGGAACAAATAACCGACGAAACTTTGAAAACGGTTTTCATAGCCGAGGTAAAATCTTGAATCATAAATTTATCTTCGTATAGTTTTTTGACATAAAAATCGTGCATCTTAAGCTACATGTATGAGGAGGAATTTTGTCCTTCCAGCTATTTGAGCCGTTACGGTGAAAAGTTCATTGTTTGTTGACATTTCTCTTGAACGAATTTAAAGAGCCAATTACATATTATGTGAGGTCATGAAGGAGGTAGCTAAAGGAAGGCGTGACATAAAGATTGTCGTCACTGAAACACACTCTATCTGTGAGGCTTCCAAACGCTTCAAGCTTCATAGAGTTTGGAGAAATCTTGACTATCGGATGATTTATATGCGGGAGAGAGGGAGGGAAATTGGTGAAATCTTGTTCTTTAAGCTACACACATGAGGCTATAGAGAAGGACGTGACGTCACCAAAAGCTCAAAAATCCAAAAAGGATTTGGAGAAGTTTCAACTTTCGGGCGATTTCTATTAGGAGACTAAACGAACATATAAAAAGAAATGATAAATTGTGTGAAGAACTTCAGTCATTGAAAAATGATGATAATTTGAAGAAATTTCTCGAAAAATATATAGAGTTTAAACATGATGAAAATCAGTTAATTAGAAAAATTAATGATTTTAGAGAAGAGTTAGAGAAATTAGGATTGAAAGTACCTCCTAAATTAGTATTATAATTACATATAAATAAAACAATTTTTAATGTTCTGAATTTCTCCTAGAATGTATGAAAATTTTTAATTCTCTAAATTTCTTTTAGAACTGATGCAAAATGTATATAAAATGTATGAAAATTCTTTACTCCTCAAATTTCTCTTAAATTTTCTACAAATTAATACAAAATGTACGAAAATTTGTAATCCTCTGAATTGATACAAAAAAGATATAAACATTCCTGAGAAATATCACTGAATAGGGTGAGTGGTGTGGAGACCATTGGAGAGTAAAATTTCTTAATTTTTTTTTTTTAATTGACTAAAAAAATATGCACGCGTGCACGATTTATAAGGCTCTAAATATTAGCATTTCTTGAGAGTTTTTGATGGGATTTGGTCAGAATAATAACGTGTGCTCGAAAACATTTTTGAACCATTGGAGAAGGAAAATAGGGTAAAATACTTGTAAAAATCTATAAAATCCTGGCTGAAGAATTTTACCTACATATACGCGATTTCCCTAGAAAATATTTGAAATATGAGTAAAATAATCATATTATTTTTGTCTGCACGTTTCCTGAACAATTACAAGCTCTACGCTAGAAAAAATTGAGGATTTTCAGAATTTTTGGGGTTAGGCAGAAATGTTGAAAAATTCTCTTGCAGTAGCGAAATTTGTGCAATGCGATCATGTGTGGTATAACTGCGCTAAAAATTTTGAGTGTTGGGAATTGTAGAAAAATTGAATTTTTTCTTCAATTCTTGAGATTATTAGGAAATGATGAAGAAGTAGATTGTGCTATAGATTCAGCTATAATAGAAAGAATTTTGAACATAATTACGTAAAAAATAGTGGATTTTTTTTATTTTAGAAGTATTGAAAAAATGTTGAAAAAGTAGGTTGCGCGACAGAGAAAAGTCAAGTACGTCAGAACAGAAGAAATTTGTGCAATGATTTGAAAGCTGGCGCAGAAGTAGTTGTATGACTTCATAAGACTTTGATGATTTCTTTAGGGTTAAAAAAGAGAAAAATGATAGAAATTTGATATAAAAGTTCGAAAATTTTCGAGCTAGTCGAGGAGAAAAAAGAGTAAAGTGGCTCACATTTGCTCTAAAAATAGCTAAATATTCAGTCTAGAAAACAAGACGATTTTTAGAATTTTTTGAGTTGGTTCGATTTGTTGAAAAAGTAGGTTGCGCGAAAGAGAAAAGTCAAGTGCGCCAGAACATACATGATATATCTACTTCTCACAAGGTAGGGGAAGGATTAGAAAACTTCTTATCTCTGAACTATAAACATTGAGGATGTGACGTCACCAAATTTGTATCGTAGAAAGAAAATTTGGAAAAATTTCGACTTTTAAGCGATTTATATGAGAAAAGGTGGAATTGAGAAATTTATTTTTGAGTTGTAGACATGAAGCTATAGAGGAGGACGTGACGTCATCGAGTGGGACATCGACGTTTTTATGATATTTCGAGGGAATGCGGGGGGGGGGGGATTGGAGAAATGTTTATCTTTGAACTAATAGACATGAGAATCTGACGTTATCAAATCCATAAATTATAGAAGGAGAATTCGGAAGAATTTCACTTCTCTTGGGATTTATATGAGGGGGGGGAGTGGGAGAAATTTTGATTGTTGAGTTGGAGACGTGACGTTGTAGAGCAGAACGTGATGTCACCAGACGCTTCGAGCTCCGAACAGGACTTGGAGAAGTTTCAACTTCCGAACGATTTATATGAGATTGGATAAATTTTAATCTCGGAGCTAGAATCATGAGGTTGTAGAGATCGAGTGGGATGTCCCAGATGGAAAGTTTTATGAATGGATGAACGAAATCTTATGAAATTGTCGTGACAAGAGAGTGGCTCCCTCAATCGTTATATACCTATCTGCCCTATCTCGAAATCTTATCGTATGAGTTTCGTTTCAGAGTGCTGCGATCGAAGAATGGAAGTTTTTAGCCTGGATACAGCAACTACTGGCCCACATTGACACGGACATACTTCCTCTTATCGAGGAACTATTGCAGAAAATCATAGAAAAATATCCGAATGCGATTCAATTTTCGTTCTTCTCGTCAGATTTAGTACAGCACAACTATAAAAACTCTGCCGCGGAGCGTCTGTCTAAAAGGTATTTTTTTTTACCCCAACCTCCTGAGAAAATTTAGCCTGACGCTTGTACAATAATTTATTATTCTTCAGGTTGAAACAAATATTGAATCGTAATTCAAAAATAACCGATTTCGTCAATGCCATAGCGTGCGTCCGTGTGCCTGACGATTATTTCTATTATTATCTAAAGAAATTGTTGAAACTATTGAGGCAGGATGATTCCTCGCAGAAAATATCCGACATCAAAGAGGAAATGGAAAATGTTCAAAACAAAGGAAAATTATTTACGGAGAATGTGTGGTGGGAAAAATTAAAAACACTATTATGTAAGTCGAAAAGTAGACTTACTCTTAAAACGTCATTGTATGTGCAGATCGTACTTCATTAAGTAATTCATGTTCGTCTGTCTTTTTTGATGCTCTCATCTATTTAGCATGCTTCGAAAATAAATCGAAAACGACTAAATCTCTTGATACGGACATCCAAGATTATATAAACAAATACAAAGCTACGAGACAGAGCAAAAATTTTGAAAGTTCAGAGTATAAGTTTCTCAGGAATTATAATTCTTGGTTCAGCAATTTTAGCGAGATAGTCGACGCCAATATTGAAATACCAGGACAATATGATGGGTTTCGAATTCCAGATCCCGACCGTCACGTCAAAATATTCGAATTCAATGATAGAAACGTGAGTTTTTTCGTTTTTTTTTTTTTTTTTCGTGTTTCCCGTTGTACACTTCAAATACTGTCTTATTAAATATTTTCTTTTCAGGTACAAGTACAAATATCTGTGCAAGCGCCGATTAAAATAGAGTTAATGGGAGACGATGCGAAAAAATATTCTTATTTGATCAAGTTTGGCGAAGATACTCGTCAGGATCAGAGAATACAGCAAATTTTTTCCATCATGAATCGTTGTAGTGCTACGGAAGCGGAGAAAAATGGGGACGACGATATCCTATCTGTGACTACTTACGGCGTATGTTCAGCATTTTTCATTCTTATATTCGCTCCCCGCGAAACGAATTTGAAAGAATGATTAAAAATTTTAGGTATTCCCTTTAACGCCTTATTTTGGCGTTATTGAATGGTTAGATAGAACTACTTCCCTGCGAGATTTCATGGATTACAAATTGCCGGAAAATAAAAAAAAGGAGAGGTTGGTATTGGAGTTTGTGATGCGAAATTCATTCTTTAAATTAATAGAAATACTCAGTTCGGCTGAAAATCGATATCGAACTTTCTCTTTTAGTAAACAATATAGAGACAAAATACTTAATGAATATTCCTCGGCAATTGCTTATTATTGTCCTGGCCGTCGTGAAACTGCGTATGAAGAGGCCGTGAAAAATTTCTCTATCAGTCGTATTTTGACGACTTTTGAGAATCTCAGTAATAAAATTTCGCTCGACGTTTTCAAGTACGTACAGATCTGTTTGTATTGAAGCGTGTTCGAACATTCTAATGTATTATGAAATTTATGATCCAGAAAATCGATTTTGGCATTGTGTAATTCACCTGCTATGTATTGGAATTTACGCAATCAGTTCATGATCAGTTACTCTACTTTATGTATGTACGGATGGATACTAGGAATTGGAGATCGTCACTTGAGTAATTTTCTCGTATGTTTGAAAACTGGACGATGCGTAGGTAAGACGAAGAAGATTCAAGTCGTTGTTCGATATTTTTACCTCGTACGAATAACAAAATTACTTGGTATTTACAGGTATAGATTTCGGTCATGCTTTCGGTACAGGAACTACGTATTTACAAATTCCGGAATTAATTCCTTTCCGAATGACTCCGCATATTGTCTCCATTATGGCACCATTTTCTCTGACAGGTATTTAAAAGTACTGAGACTGCTTGGTCTGATCATCTAGTCTTCTTCTTTTTTTTTTCACCTTCATATCTTACTAAATTTCTTATGTTCAGGATTGATTCGAGAAACCATGACCAATACTCTTAAAATTATTCTTCAGAATGAATACGTATTATTCGCGACCATGCAAATATTCATTTTAGATCCATCTTTTAACTGGTTGAAAAGTATCAAGAAACAAAATCTAGAATTATTTGGAATGGAAGAAACAGATTATGGTAATATTCTTGACGTACTGTACGACTAAATTGGAGAAGATAGCCGACATCTTTTCAATTTACAGATATGCAATGGTATCCTATTCATAAAATGAAGAGAATTAAACGTAAATTACAAGGGATTAATCCCGTGAAAATCCTTCAAGAAGAGGTGCAAGATAACAATTTTATCACCATGAGTTATAAAAATGCTTGCGTGAAATTATTGAATCGAGAGAATAGTTTCAGGAGTACCTTGCCTGTAGACAATATATCTCTTACTGAACAGGTAATATCCTCAATCTACTTCTATAATCTGTTTACTATGTACTAAATTCTGAAAAATACGTATTAAGTAATTTTGGTATTCTAGATCGATTGTCTTTTGGACATAGCCACGGACAAATGTATTCTGGGAACAAGTTGGGCTGGTCTCGAATGCTACATTTAATTGTTCATTCGTTCTTAGTGTCGAGTCCTCCACGTTTATGTTTTATTACAATTTTGTTATTGTTAATCTTCGGCGTTATAAATTAAGTTGTTTACCAATTTTTTAAACGAGAAATTATTGAAAGAAACGTATTTTGGAGTTTATAATTTGTAATAAAATTCGAAAAACAATATTGCACTGAATACTCACTGTCAACAGACTGAGGAATGGTTTCGGGTAACTTAAGATACGAAAAAATCGTGAATAGAGGGTACAAGAGAGTGACTAACTACAATACTTTGACGAAATTTATAAATACTAAATGTAAAAGACAAAATTACATAACAGTACGTCGAATATTCAACATTGATAACTATCTGCGGACAAGTTATCATCTTTAAAAAGCATCTTTTATGTTCTGCAATTGGTGTATAGCCACATCAACGGGCAGATTGAAATGATAATGGTGTAATTTCTCTAAACTTTTCAAAGTATCTTCAAAACCAGTTTTCACAGCATAACTCCAGGATTCGTAATACATCTCAATGAGTGGTTTCGATCGATAAATTAACTGTAACCAATTGACTAACATTTTCGCATTTAGTCCAGCGCAAACGAAAGCTTTAAATTGGGAGTTATAGCTACGTTTATACATCGAATGCGTGGAAATTATATTGCCGATAGTAATTAATAATTTCTGCGTGCTTGACGTCATACAGTGATTGCCCACGTCGAGATTATAACTTTGCGAAAGTTTTAAGGCCGGCGATGCATTGAATTGATCTCCGTTTTTCATTTTATAATACTTTACAACCAATTCCCATGCGTGCGCTGTAGTATTGTATTGACTAGAATTGTGAATGTGAGGAACACAGCCTATCATGAATGAGAGACTATTTCGAACGCTAATACTTCTATTTTCCGTCATCAAACCGTGTTGCATTAAATTTTGGATAGCTGGAGCCAATTTTTTGCGGACGACACCAGCTAATCTTTGGTTGTTTATATAAAATGAGCCTTCTTCAGAGTCAGACATGTAATCACTATCGATAGGTGGCTCGGGCTCAAGAGCTAGATCTATAACTTCAGCGACCGCTAACTCCAATTGGGCCCTGATGTCTCCGTAATGATTATGTTTGATCTTCTTCTTTAAATAGTCTCTTCTAATGTTATCTTTCTCCTCTTTAGCGTGATGATTCATCATGTGGAGAATAGAAGATAGCCTTCTCATTAAATTAACGTATTGAAAATGATATTTGATTCCGTAATGAACTTCCGGGTTTTCCTTCGAATTATTGTGCAACCGAGTGACATTTGATGTTTCCGCACTACTTGGGATAATTTCGACACCCACGTTTCCATTCTTTCGCAAATTCTTAATGGACTCTTCCAGATGTTTAATTTGCTTTTTGAGATCTGCTATCGTTCGATCCTTGGATTCATCACAAAGAAATGTTCCTTCTGTGGTGAGATTTTTGACCTCAGGAATGCCTTTGAAGGTGAAAGCTTCTAAGTCCTTTAGTAATGTCTCTTTTTCATTCAGAGGCGCATCAATTACTTGTCGTAGTCTGAATTGTACGTGAGCGAAGTGCTTGGTCACTGCGTTGAGGGAGTCAATTAGCTGTAATTCTTTGAGATGTTTTTCCAATTCTTCGTTGTTGTCACAATCCTCTGAATCTACGGACGAATGCACATCTCGATGTGATTTCGTTGACTCACGTGGGGTTTCTTCCTCCATATGGAATAGGAGATCGCGAATCAATGACAAACACTCGACGAATTAACTCGTGAGAAAATGAAAAGAAGGGAAAGATTGGTAGAGAACATTGTCACCTTTTTTGAAAGTATGAAAGACAAAAATTCATTGGAGATTCGTAAATTACCAAAACGAGGAAAAAACAGAAAAGTTTTTGTGTCCTCACCTATGTAATCATAATTATCATATCACACTCTTCTCATGATTTTACGAAACAAACGAATGACGTCAAGAATACGGATTTCCAAAAGAGCAATACAAATGTGACGTCATTGCTGAATTTCAAACAACTTCGATTTGGGATCATCAGGTCGGTACCTGATTCTTTTCCTTCTTGCAATAATCAATATTAACAATTTTACAATTATGCCCTTCTTTTTTTCACCAAAACGAGCTCCCTTGCGATACAAAAGTCTCCTACAAAGTCATCGTGGAATGTTCTTTGCTCATTTCATTTTCATTGTTTCCGAATGGTTCTGCAGGCTCTCCTGGGGGGTCTCCTCCAGGCCTCCTCTCTTGTTTCTCTCCTCATTCTTCTCGTTCCTTATCAGTCAAAGTTATCAGTGCTTGTGGGACGAAATCCTGCACGAAATCCTCTCATTTTTGTCAACTAGTAACTAGACGCAGCTAGAAAATGGACTCGGTTAAACTATGAATCGTTATTGAATGAGTGCAATTTTCTCATCCTCATTTTGTTCTTTGATTCAGGAGTCTAAAATTGATACCTAATTTTCTTCAATATGGTGCAGAAAGAAATGGATCATACAGCTTGTAGAACCTACAGTCTATCCTGGTCGGATTTCAGTGTATCGTTATCTACTACAGTTCAAACTTTTCGAAATAAAGAGGACTTGACGGACGTAACTTTATGTGCTGGTGCGAAGATATTTCCTGCTCATAAGCTGGTTTTGAGTGCAGCCAGTCCTCTTCTCATGGAGTTGCTTAGAGTAAGTGAAGTTGGAGAAAAAAAGTAAAAATTGAACCTGTAGCGCTACGAGAACTCTTTAATGTGGGGTAGTAAGGAATTTCAAAATGCCACATTCTCTGTGGAAAAGGTTTTCAACCGAATGGTACGAAAGAAACAAATATGGGAGGTACGTGCGTATAGGGGATGAGGAATTACAGCTCATGATCTAAATAATTACCAGAATTTATAATGAGGGACTCTTACAAGATCTTGTTCGGGGGTACGTGACTATTTTCAGCACTCAAATGTGGTACGCAGACTGAAAAAGGTAGAAAACCACTGTTTTCGGTGACAAAGCTTGCCAATAGTGCCGAATCCATATTTGCTTCTCGAATGACTGAGAACTACCTCCCCCAACTCTCTTTTCGGAACGCCCCTGTATTGAGCTTTTCATTCTTGAATTGTACAAAATTTCATATTTTCTCATCCATTCTCTTGACTCTTATAAATGTGTGACGTGATCAATAAGCTGTATTTCACATCTCTTTGATTTCATTCTTTCAGAATTCGAAATGTCAACATCCGATTCTGATGTTAGCTGGGATAGCTGCCAATGACTTGGAAATAATTCTGGATTTTGTTTACAAAGGTGAAATTAATATCACGTCTGATAGGTTACCATCTCTATTACAAGCAGCACAATTCTTGGATATAAGGGCTCTATCTCCTACTGCGCTAAACTTGAATTCTTCGGAAACCGCTGTCCCATTAATATCATCAATCATTACCGATAAAGTACTAGAAATTTGTAATACAAGCCTTAGTTACGCCGACGTGAATATTTTCTATGAAATTTGTAAATATGTTCAGAATGCTGAATCAACTATCGATAAAAATCTATCTTCCGAGAGCAAGAACGATGATGAAAGTGACTCATTTGTCTGTAAGATAAATGAAGGTTCTCAAGTGAATGCCACCAATTCTTCCTCTATTCAAAATAAAATTGACCATTTAGAGAAAGCTGACAGAGAGACGCCTTCAGTCATTCCAGAGCCTGTTACCGAGTCTAATCCCTCCAAAATTACCACCAACGATGTAGGAGGTTGGTTTTTAAAATTTTTAAGCTTCCTTAATTATCTAAATAGCACAGTATACATATATTCGTAGTTCTGTAGATTCGTTTTAGTAGTTCACTTTGAGATTGTACCTTGATTTTCGCGATTGCAATTAGTGCAATCACAAATGAATTTGTACGATGACATTGGGTCCATGAGTGCTCTATATGTTCACGTGTATTTTTATTTTTCCTTGCAGATTTGGCACCGTTTTTCATATTATGGTTACACCAAGTATTTACGCACACACCTAGTTATTCGTTTCCTTCGTTAATAATGTGTAGTTTGCTTCTGGTAATTGTTATTTTTTAGTATTGCTACATCTCATTTTTGCACGGTGAATATTCCGTTTTGTTATCAACAATGGTTCAACTGTTGATTTTGTAGCAATCGAGTTTTCATAAGATAAAATTAACTTTGTTCCCCTTGTACAGCAATGATGACGAACGAATTTGAAGAGAAGAAAATTATTTCCGATCTTCCTGTGAACTGTAAATTGTGTGGAGTTACCATACGACAGTCAAGAAATTTACGAAGGCATATTGATCAAATGCATTCGAAGTGGAAGAATCAACCACAAAATGGAATTAAAAGGAAGAAAAAGTCAGTATCGAAGAATTGTAACATTCCAACAAGCTGTTCACCCGCGGGCCGAAGTGCTAGGGGAACTAAATCTTCCCTGACGGATGGTTTCTCTCAAGATAGCTTCTCTCAGCTGACCGAAGAAATTTTGAATTATTCAGCGGGCTCAGAGTCCGAAGAGAATTCATTTCCCAATACAGTTACCATTTCACCTACGAGCAATTACTCGGTGGGAAGTGTAATTGCTTCATCTGCTTGCTCAACTTCTAGTTCATCCATCGACAAAACACAAAACATGCCCACACTTCTTCAGGAGGGTATATGTTTTCAATTATCAACGAAGAATGATTCTCGTACTAACATAACTTCCATTCCTGCTGCAGTATCTTCGGTCGAGCGATACAGTTCAAATTTAGGAGAGGCTTGCCATGTTGGCGATATGACTTTGAAAGATCTAGAGAATCAATTATTCTCCGCTTGTTTTTGTTCAAGTGAAAATATTTGAAAAAAATATCTCAGTTCTTCAAGGTACTTTTTTTTTGTAAACCAAAAAACATACAGAGTATCTATAATGCGTTCATTGTAATAGATTATTTACTAAATACATTCCCATAAACATAGTATCATTCATTCCAATTTTAATCATAGTAGAATACATGACAGAAACTGAAAAGCCGTTGGTTGATATACTGCCAACATCTGCGAGAATAACTAAATACGAATACATGCGATACTCTAATGATACTTCGCGTGAACATGAGGAGCTGTAAACCAAAAGCAAAGTGTATTAGCGCATTCAGAAACACTATTTTTCATGACATAGGAACTTGATACAAAGATATAACACTCACCTTCTTTGAAATGATTCGTGACGAAATAAAACACTTGGAACCAGGTACATACCATCAAGATATGCACACCAGTGTAACGTTTAGACTGGTGATACTTGTGACTGACTCTCCACATCACTGAAAACGATCATTTCATTTGAAGGTTTAAGAAGAGGCAATCAAAGATACTATTCGCTTGATACTGTAATACAATGATATTGTGCTTACATCTGAAATAACTTTTAAGCATCGCATCAGGTTTCAAATTTCTCCTTTTTATCCAGGCGGGCAAGTCTACAAGTTTAACTTGCGAAAATGGTGTATCGGCTGCAAACAATGATACCAAAACTCGAGAAAATATGTAGAATTTTAAAGACCGAACAGTGGTAATTAAAATAACTTACGTTTCCCATAGTATCGGCCAGGATCATAAGGACCATGAATTTCTGCTTTGTATTCAGGTGGATAGTCTCCGACCACAAATTTAAAGAATCCCATTTCTAACACTTCTGAAATCCGTGTTTCATTCACTTCCAGGTCTACACGATTTCCAATATTGACTTGACTAATTTAGAAAAAAATAATCTCAAGGAACGTCTATCACGAAGGAGGTCACCTTCGCACTTTGCGTTTACTGAGTTTCAGTTTCGCGAGTTTCATAACAATGAAATTTATGAAACCTTGTGGAAACGTTTCTGGCACAGTGCAGCCATGGTCGACATTTATTTAGATTTTATAATATTTTATAAGATTTATTTTCATAAGGCATTAGGTCAGTGTGTGGTTCAACCACACGGTATGAAACATTGAAACAGTTGAAACTGAAACATCGGTCATCTCGAAATAGGTACGGAAAGGAATTTATGCAGTTCCGTACGCACTCGAAACTATCGAAACTAGTCCAGCAACTTATACGAGTGTACGATAGTCTGTCCGCAAATAGAATGGGTCACGTAAGCAAACCCGCGACCCGCTTTCATGCAAAAAAAATTGATTACGATGCGAGGAAGCGGTTCGCGGGTTTGTTTACGTTACCCATTCTATTTGCGGACAGACTATACTCTGTTCACATTAAGGAAGGATAGAAATATGACCTCGAGAACGGAACGCTCCGGGTAATTTTAATCTACCGTTCCGTTCTCAAGGTCATATTTCTATCCTTCCTTAATGTGAACAGAGTATAGTAATGATTTGGAGCAAACAGTATACAAACAGTATACGAATGAATTTTTGACAGAAATTCTCAAGAAATTTTTCGCTGGTCAGTTAACAGCCCTGCTCGGAACGCGTCATGTTACTCATCATGTTAGGGGCGTGCTCTACCCAGTGAACTCAATTTGTGTAGAAAAGCTGATATATTCGACAGAAAGAAATACACGATAGACGAGAGAATGCGTATATTTTATTTAGAGCAGAGAGCGTCAGTGGAGAATTATTTTACTGCGTAATACCTAAAAATGTCCAGATGTCATTTTATTACTTTTCTACAGACATCGGTATACGGTGAAACCGTAATAATATTATTCCTAAACTCTCAGCCTAAAGCGTCGAAGCAAACAAGGTAGTATTCGTCTCTTCCTTCACAGGTCAGACCGCTAGAAGCAGCACTAGATCTTCTGTAGACTTGACATAGCCGAAGAGGCGTATTTCAACACTTCCCCGCAAGTCAAGGAAGATTAATAGTAAGTAATTTTTTATCAAAAGTTAGCAAAAGGTAAGAGTTAAGTAAACTCCAGAAAATCAAAAGATTAATTTTAAATCATTTAGAATAAAACTCGATAGAAATTGAAGGAATGTAAACAAAGTTAGTGAAGTTCGTTAATTTAGTTCGTTTACTTTCGATACTACCTGTGTCTGCATACGACAACATAATTCGTCAAATAGAGGAAAACGTAAAGAACGAAAAACCCCTAATAATTAACTCAAGAGGAAAAGTATATATCAAAAACCTCTTCTAATAATAAAGTTCGTCGCTGTTCTATCAAAAATTGTGAACGAGTCTACCGAAAAACGATCCAATTAGAACAATTTCGTCAGTATTTTAGCATTGGACGAACACGCAAGTGGCTGAATGTAATATTCTTAATAATTTCAAAAAAAAATGCCACTTGTAAGACTTTTAACTTAATTTTTCAGCCTCTACCTCTCATACCTTAGCCAAATTCATTTTTTTGTACAGTAAGTATATTAATATTTGGTTGGCTTTGATATCTCATCAGATAAATGTGATAGTCTCAAGAAGAGAGTCTACATTGGTATACGGAGGTAGTCGGCAGTTTAGTAAAATTAGGACTTATTTAACACGTAGAACAAAAATACAATAACGGACACAACATGAGAAATAGGAAGAACAATGGGTACCTTACATTCTACATCTTATAGTAATATCTTATAGTAATAATAACAACCAAAAGGAACCAAAATTCAGTCTCAAAAATTTCGAATAGGCACATAAGAGTAACATGATAATACTAATAAGAAATAATAAAACAAAACAAATCGTGAGAAATCATTTAAAATAAGTAAATATAAAGAATTAAAAATTTTGACTGTTGGTTCAAACCCATTATTACTATTTCTTGGAAAGTAGGTAAGTATAATCAATGTTGTCCAGAAACTGAAAATATAAAACAAATACAACTTAAACACTATTAATACAATTTTTTTATTTTTTTATTTTCCAACTTTACTTTCTAAGGTTTAGCTGGTCTCTGAGGGTAAGAAATCGGGGACCAGGTAACGATTTAGTAAATATATCGGCAATATTTTCATTTGTGGAAATTTGTTCGACAGCTATTGAACGATTAATTTCATCTCTAACGAAATAAAATTTCGTCATTAATTGCCGAGTACCTTTATGGTTGGCCGGATTTTTAGCTATTTCAATGCAAGCTGCATTATCCTCAAAGACCAGGGTTGGAGACCGTAATTCTAAGCCTAATGTTTCAACGTGTTGCCTGAGCCAAATAATATCGCGTGTAATCTCGCATAAAGCATAGAATTCCGCGATCATTGTGCTCAGTGCAACTACGGTTTGTCGTCGCGAGGTCCACATTGCGATGTTTCCAAAAATTTTTACAATCATCCCACTTGTAGAGTGAGCTTTAGCGTCGTTAGTGGCAAAACTCGCATCGACATAACCGTACATTGGTTGAATCTTCAAGTCGATCAATTTCCTTATTAGACGACGGCGACCAAAAGTCGTTTCTTTCGAATACACAATAATTGGTTCAACAGTTGCATGTTTAGAAAACGTTAATTTTAATTCCAATGTGCCTTTAACATAGCGTAAGACTCGTTTCAGTAATTGCCATAACTTTTTGCTAGGTTTAGCCTGAAATCGGCTTAACAAGCAAACAGCATAGCAGAGATCGGGGCGAGTACACAACATGGCGTACATGAGGCTCCCAATCACACTTCGGCACGGATATTTATCATTTTCAACAATATTTTTATTTTCAATTTCACTTTCAGTTTCAATATTGGTTAGTTCGTCAACTGCAATTTTTATCTCTAAAGGCGTGCTTATAGGATTGCAACCGTCCATACTTGTTTTACATAATAAATCCTCCAAGTACGCCTTCTGAGAAAGATAAATATTATCATCATCGCGATCAACACGTATCCCTAAAAAATAGGATAACGGTTCTGCACTCGTAATTTCAAAGGTTGCCTTCAATTTTTCTTTTAATATAGTTAACCGATTTGTGTCGCGAGTAATTAATAATATATCGTCGACGAAGACCAATACATAAAAATTCGTTTGTATATTCTTTGAGTGTATAAAATAAACACAATAGTCTGTTTTACATTGTCGGAAACCTTGGGAAATAAGGAAGTCGTGCAACTTTCTGTTCCAAGCTCTGGGTGACTGTTTTAGTCCATAAAGACTTTTCAAAAGTAAGCAAACCTTATCACCTGAATATTGTATCCCTTCGGGAACTTTCATAAAAATTTGTTCTTTCAGATCACTCTGAAGGAAGGCTGAGATAACATCAAGTTGCTCGACGACCAAATCAAATCGCGCAGCTAGAGCCATGAAAATTCGAAAGCTAAGCATTTTGGCTACAGGCGCAAAGGTTTCAGTAAAATCTGAACCGAACCTTTGGCTAAAGCCCTGCGCGACTAAGCGAGCTTTGTACCGAAGTACTTCCCCGGTTTTCGAGCGCTTTATTCGGTAAATAAATTTACATCCGACAATGTTTTTATTCGATGGTCTATCGACGAGTTTCCAAGTTTTGTTACGCCTCAAAGCCTGGAGCTCGTCCTCGACCGCCTTGTACCACTTTTCAGGATTTGGCTTATTTGTAATATCAGAATAATTAAGTGGTACATCCTCATCTCCGACCGTCATATTAACAGTTGGCTCACCCAGCAGATGACTCTGAACCATCCTATCAAGTTCGTCGAGTTTCTGAAGATCGTCAGTTTGCACTGAGTCTTCCTTTTCGTCATTATTTATATTATAATCAATTTTAATTCGTTTAGGACCTCGAGACTTGGGTAGTGGCTTGTATTCTTGCCGAGTATATGGATGTTCAGAGTGAGATCGCTTGGTAGCCAGAGGAGGAGGAGTAGGCATTAATTGACCGTCATAATCATTATTATCATTTATTTCAGCATTTAAATTCATATTCTCCAATTGCTCCGATAAGCTGTTACCCTTTGGAGCTAACACTTGAGTCTGTGACCTCGATGAAGAAGGAGAAGAAGCCATCGTCTCATGTGTTATAATTGGAGGCGTAAAGTACGAGCGAGTAATCGACAATCTTCGGATGTCTTGTCCAAAGGCGGTCAACACTTTTTGTTTTTCATTATCAGGTAAATCTTTAAACAATTGAAAGTCGTCGAAGACAACATCTCGTACATGCTGTAATCGTAGATTTCCTAAATTTAAAATTCTAAAACCATTTGGTATATAACCAAGAAAAATACATTTTTCAGATCTCGGATCTAATTTAGTTTCTTCTAATGTTTTTGAATACGCAACACAACCAAATACATGTAAATTTTTATATGATGGTTTTCTATTTGTGAAAGCTTCAATAGGACTTTTACCTAATAAGGCACGTGTTGGACTACGATTTATTAAATATACGGCAGTTAAAACACCATAATTCCAGAAGGATTTTGGCAGTCCTGCATTTTGAAGCAGTGCGCGAGTTCGATCCATTATCGTTCTGTTCATTCTCTCCGCAATAGGGTTTAATGCGCTAGTTTTTCGAATAGTTTTGTGCATGACTGTTCCGTTAGAAATTACAAAATCCTCAAAGTCCTTACCTACATATTCGCCTCCGTTATCACAGTATAAATTAGCGATTCCAGGGCGATTAGTGAGCATTTTCATTCGATTCAGATAATGTTTGAAATAGTAAAGAACTTGTGATTTTGCTTTTAGAATATAAACATTTGTTAAATGAGTAGACTCTTCAATAAATGTGACAAAACAAGTATCATTTTCAATACTTAAAACTGGTTGAATATCAATATCAGTATGAACATTTTCTAACAGAATAGATGATCGAACTCGCGCTTTTTCTTTATTTAACTTTGTTCGAGGCTGTTTTGCTTGTAAACAGACCTGACAAATTTTATTTTCGATGGGCAATGTCGGGAATAATAATTTAAGATTAGCATATGACAAATGACCGAATTTCTGATGAAGTAATTCAATCTTTTGTTCTAGTGACAGTATGGTCAGCGCACAAGACGGTTTTGGCGGCTGAACGTAGAATTTTACACAGAATAAATTATCACCAGTAGAGAAACCGGTCGCAATTATTTTTCTCAGATTATTGTGAGTTGAAACATACAAATACGCTTTAAACTTTTCCACCATCAAATAAATACCTGCATACTGCAGTAGTGAAATAGATAGTATATTACATCTGCCATCGGGGGTAAAATACACGTTTGTTAATAAAATTTTAATTCCCTTTTCCGTAATGACAGTTACATTGCCCATCTTTGTAGCATGAATTGTGCTACCTTGTTTATTTACATTTATTAATATTGGTGGATTTAAGGTTTTAACGCTAGTGAGTAACCGCTCATCAATTACACAAAAGCGATTCGCACCAGAGTCTATGTAAAAATAATGAATAGTTTGGTTTTCTTGTAGTGCGAAATTATTATTTACTGTCAACATACCTATGAACCCAAATTCATCATGCGCCTGTTGTTGTTGACCTTGCTGCACACATACGAGATTCGCTTGAGGGTTGGATTGTTGAGTTGGTTGACCTGCACCACCTTGGTAAGATTGAGGTTGCCATTGGTAGTTAGATCCACGCTGTGCTTGATATCGCGGTTTAAATGTACCATTTTGTTTATCTCTTTTGATGACGGGGCAAAATCTAAAATCGTGTCCAGAGGCTCGGCAATACGTGCAATAAGGCTGCTGTCCACCAAATCCACCAAATTTCCTTATGCGGCCACCACGTCCACGTCCTCGAAAGCCACCACGAAAACTTCGACCTCCTCTTTTTATACCCGAATAATTATCGAATGAATTATTTCCATTTTGCGACTTCTTCATTTTATTTTTCTTGTTTTTAGGTTTGGGACCTCCAGTCATCATTGTCGTTGGTTGAGATGAGTTTGATGTCTGGTTCGAGGGGCCTGCAGAGGCTGCAATCACTTCTTTGTTGATTTTATGGTTGATCAGCTTAATCTTGACACCTTCTAATTTCAAATCTTCTTTTGCCATCATTGTGATAGCTGTCACAGCTGCGCTGTAAGAAACTGGCAGCGATAGAAGGAGAATAATGGAGAGAAGTTGCTGGTCCTCCATTCCAGCCACTCCCGCTGCTCGCAAATCTGCTATGAGAGCTTCCATAGCGGAAAGATGACTCTCCAACTTGTCCTCTTCTTTCATCTTTGTCGTAAGGAGACGGATCAACAAATTGGCCTGATTCGAGGCTGATTGATTTTGGTAGGCTTCACGAAGTGCCTCCCACATATTGTAGGCACTGGCTTTATGAGGGCGTATGATATTTAGGGCATACGGACCTAAGAATCGTATGATGTATCCGCGAGCCTTGCGATCCATTGTATCGTATTCTTTTTGGGCAGCCTGTAAGTCCTCTGATGGGACACCTGCAACTGGCACGGGCCGCTTATGAAGCGTCACATCGAGACATTCTTTCGAGTCGAGATAAATTTCCAAACGGAGTGCCCATTCAGCGTAGTAGTCAGCTTGGGTGTCCAGGAGTTGAATTTCAACCTTCTTTGAGCTGGATTCGATAGCCATTTTGCACAAAAGATATGTACACGAAAATACGAAATAGAATGGCGGACGATAATTCGAGCGGAACAGGAAGGAAAAACTCTTTCAACTATGATACGTTTTATTCTAATGTTATTTAATTTAAATGAAAACTTCGAACATTAAGGAAGCATGCCAGTATTATGTAAAATCAGGTTTGAGCGAAATCTGGGCCCATAACCTGTAGAAAAGCTGATATATTCGACAGAAAGAAATACACGATAGACGAGAGAATGCGTATATTTTATTTAGAGCAGAGAGCGTCAGTGGAGAATTATTTTACTGCGTAATACCTAAAAATGTCCAGATGTCATTTTATTACTTTTCTACAGACATCGGTATACGGTGAAACCGTAATAATATTATTTCTAAACTCTCAGCCTAAAGCGTCGAAGCAAACAAGGTAGTATTCGTCTCTTCCTTCACAGGTCAGACCGCTAGAAGCAGCACTAGATCTTCTGTAGACTTGACATAGCCGAAGAGGCGTATTTCAACAATTTGTAGTATGAGACTAGCTGGAACGCGCGCTGAACGAAAAAAAGAGAGAGAAAGAAGATATTCCGTTCAAGCGGGCTCGGTCGTTTCATGCACGCTTAACGAAAAAAGAGAGAGAAAAGAGATATTCTGTTATTTCGTTTCACGTTATCTGTTCAGCGCGCATTCCAGCTAGTCTCATAGTACGAATTGAGTTCACTGGCTCTACCTCGTTACTAACACAAGAACACACAGAACCGTGGGAACACAAACACGTTACCCAGGATATTTTCCCATGGTGTACTGCAGCATTGACTAGTAATATACTGTATATGACTTTGGACTATATAGTACTTCTGCAGGTTGCATAGTTCCAAGTATTTACAGTGTATTTTGCATGTGTTAGTAACAAGGTAGAGCCTGCCCTTAAGGAACTGCAGGTATTTTTCGTAACACGCTCTGTATAGAATGTTTTCAAATCGTAAACGTCGCGATCACCAACATACCGATTTACGTAGACGAGTAGCCCTACAGAAAATTAATCACGTCAAAATAATGAATTTCGATGCCGAACAAGTTTTGTCTTCCATGGAGGAACATCTGAAAAACAGCATTCTACCTATAGAAAAAAAGGACGCCATTTGCAGACGTCTAACTGACCAGTAGGTATTTTAAATCATATCCGAACTTGATAACATTCTGTTACAATAATTGATATTCATTCAATGTTACAATTCAGATGCAAGTTAGCACGCCGTATGTTCATGCAGTTCGACGACTCGGTCCTGCCAAGTTCCTGCTGGAATCCTGAAAGTGGAACAATTAGCTCTACCGCATCAACTACCGCCTCGAGCGACGGGCAACATGAAGCAGAACTTGTAAACGCCGAGCCGAACATAGCGCCAAACAACGAGCAGGATCCAACTATATCGGCTTCGCTGAATAATGATCGCTTCATTGAAAAAATTATCCTATCGATGGGAATCATTTTAGATCCGAATAATGTTGAAAATCAGACGTTTGAAGATTATTGGCTACAATTTCGCTGTAGCGTGATCTCCGATATTGGGATTGCGGCCGGGATTGCGGGACCAATTTTGGACGAATGGTACATTTTATTGTTTCTTTATTTTTGTGATTACTATTCTATTATTGATTTTTTTTCTGTATGTTTCAGGATTCACCAGGCTGCGATCCAATAACATAGCGGTTAAGCTGCTATTTCGTAAAATTTCAATCGAGGTGATCCGGCTTTCATGATGAATTTGACTGGAGTCACCGATGTATAGTGACGTCATTAGAATCATTCTGAGCCCATACTGTATGATTATCGTTTCGTTCTACTCTTGCGAGAATTCCTCGATTAATTTATTCACCTCAACTTGAGTACCTTCGATGGTGGGATTATAAGAAAATTGGTCATGAGTTTATCCAAATTTTATTCACATAAAACCCCCAAATTTTATTCACATAAAACCCAAGTAGAAACATTATTGAAAAGTCATCCAATATTAGCTAATGAATGGAAAATTGATCTGAATTCTACAAATCCTTTCCTATCTGATCTTTAGAGAACTTGATTAAAAAGTTTTGAATTTTATAAATTTTTTTGAGCAAGTTAGAATCCTTGTGAGTTGATACCTATACTAGTTATGGGGAAACAGGATAACTTGTTCTACTCTATTTATATCATTCATTCATTTTTAAAAGGTAAAACTCAGCCTTTTAATGTGAGCATTGGTAGGTCTCAACTCCTACATGAGAAACACAGAGAGAAAGGTTGAATATCAATCATTTTGATTGAAACGAGTAAAATAATGTCTGAATGTTTTTGGAACAGTCTGGAAAATTATCATTTTAAAAAGTCAATTTTCTTATACCAGATCGGTGATTTTTCTCTGAAAAAAGTCTGAAATACAACTCAGAACGAATATGCAGTCTAATTTAAAAAAGTCTATTTTCTTATACCAGATTGGTGATTTTCTCTGGAGAAACGAGTAAAATTGTCTGAATGTTTTTCGGAACGTTTGTGTGGTAAGAGTGTATTTTCTGTTAATTTAATGAATTTTTATCATAGGGAAAGTGTACTAAAGACTCATCTTCTGGTTTCTTAAAGAAAGGTTAAAATGATGCTGAAAATATGAGTATTTCTCTGAAAAAGTCTGAAATACGAGTAAAATAATGTCTGAATGTTTTCGGAACAGTCTAGAAAATTATATTTTAAAAAAGTCTATTTTCTTATACCAGATCGGTGATTTTCTCTGAAAAAAGTCTAAAACACAAGTCAGAACCAATATGCAGTCTAGAAACTTACAATTTTAAAAAGTCCATTTTCTTATACCAGATTGGTGATTTTCTCTGAAAAAGTATGAGAAACGAGTAAAATGATGTCTGAATGTTTTTCGGAACGTTTGTGCGGTAATTTTTTTTTTGGAGTGTATTTTCTGTTAATTTAATGAATTTTTATCATAGGGAAAGTGGGGTAAAGACCCGCCTATACTACTCACACCTCTCTATTTTATACGCCTTGGGTTGAAGGTAGCCTGTTCTTTCAAAATTTGCGTGTTATTAGTTTTTAAAATTTCTTTGGTACAGAATAATGTAAATAGAAGTTGTTAATAACTATACTTTCACTCGGTTGCCATATTAAGTTGCAGTGGAGATGTAAAGGTCGATTTTAATTCTGGCAGAAGGGCCTCCGTCCTCTAAAGAAATACATTGTGCGGAGGCCCTTTTGCCAGATACGTCCTCAATTCTGTATCTGTACTGACCGATAACCATTAACCATTTCAAATTATTTTGGTCGCAATCCCTACTCATGGATGAAAAACCATTGATAACCCCATCTACTGAAACTTGTAAGTTGAATAAAGAACTGTTCTGTTATCTTGACCTTAAACAGTTGACGTGCATTGACAGAATGGAGAAAACAAGACTCTCCAAGAGAATCCTGGATTATTTGCCGGTTACGGTGACTGAGCACACTACCTTCAAATTCCTTATATAGATTATAATGTAAACAATTCTACTGGTACAGGAAGAAAAAACCAAAGTTGACCTACTCTGAAACAATGGTTGGATGGCATACAAGCTGATATGGAACAGGCCATAGAGGTCAAACACTGTGCTTGTACAATGATGACAATAAAGAAATTCTTCAACCTAGATTCCAGCAATAATGATCAAGTTGGTGAATATTGATGATGTTTGTGACCCCTATAAATGTTCAACCATAATTAATCAAGAAAATTTGTCTTCATTATTGTGCAATCTTCTTCAATCTGGCTAAATTATAAATCTGTGAATAGGTTTGACAATAATTGAGGAACAAGATTTTTCCTAGCTCCATCATAATAGGAAGAAGGGAAAATTATGGGTGAACAATTAGAATGTTCATCCATAATCAACCAAAAAAATTTGTCTCCATTGCGCAAACTTCTTCAATCAGGGTAAATTATGAGTCGGTGGATAGTATTTGACTATAATTGAGGAGCAAAATTTTAACTTAGTGCAATCATGACAAGAGGGAAAAGAAAATTATGGGTGAAAAATATATGTTCAACCATAATTAAAATTCATCTTGTTCTAATAACTTGCTTCAATTTAGGTAAAATATTATGGCCTCACAAAATAGTGTGTGTGTGTGTGTGATCATAATCATCACAAATACAACTTATTCAAAACCATCTACAATCCCATGAAAATAGAAATTATGGGTCTACAAAGAGTGTTCAACCATAATTAATCAAGAAAATTTTTTCCCATTGTGTAAACTTCTTGAATTTGGTTACATTATGAGTTGATGAATAGTATTCAACTATAATTGAGGAGCAAAATTTCACCTTAGCGCAATCATGACATAAGGGAAAGGAAAATTATGGGTGAACAATTAGAATGTTCAACCATAATCAACCAAAAATATTTGTCTCCATTGTGCAAACTTCTTCAATCAGGGTATGAGTCAGTGAATAGTAAGTTATTTGACTATAACTGAGGAGCAAAATTTTACCTTGGTGCAATCATGACATGAGGGAAAGGAAAATTATGGGTCAACAATACATGTTCAACCATAATTAATCAAGAAAATTCATCTTGTTCTAATAACTTGCTTCAATTTAGGTAAAATATTATGGCCTCACAATTAGTGTGTTTGACCATAATTTACAGACACAACTTTTTTGAGACCATTTATACAATCCCGGGACTATTGAAATTATGGATGAACAGAGAGTGTTCAAACATAATCAACCAAGGAAATTTGTCCCTAGGTATTCTGCTAACTTCTTCTTCTTCAATCAGGGTAAATTCAATTGAACCCTTTTTAGCCAAACCCAACCAAACGACATGATAACAATCTGGGGAAAAGGAGAATCCTCGCTTATAGTGAAAGAATATTTCTTTAGATTGTTATCATGTCGCTTGTTTGGGTTTGGCTAAATAGGGTCCAATTATGAGTTGGTGAATACCTAGTTTTTGACTATAATTGAGAAGCAAAATTTACCTTAACCTCATCATGAAAAGAAAGAAGGGAAGATCATGGGTGAACAACGAGTGTTTAACCAGCCAAGGAAATTTTTCCCCATTGTGTAAACTTCTTGAATTTGGGTACATTATAAGTTGGTGAATAGTACTTGACTGTAATTGAGGAGCCAAATTTTACCTTAGCACCATCATGACACAATAGAAGGGGAAATTATGGTTAAACAATAAATGTTCAACCATAATTAAGGGTATGCTCTACCTAGTCACTCACACACAGAAAATACACGTGTATTACACAAAATGGTGTCTTGCGGGTAGTGATTTTTGCCCACATATAACATATCGAATAATGTACAAAATGATTCGGAACGTGGTGTAATTTATTCTTGAATTTGAGGAAAATACGGCTAATTAGTTGACAGATCGCGAAATATTCTGAATGATCTCCAGGAAACGTTTAAACTTACGTCTGAAGGGGCCATCTTCGAATCGTTGAATTCCAATTAATGAACAAAATTAGTTCGTGTGAACCAATTAGCCGTATTTTCCTAAGTTTTGTCTACGCAAATACGAAGTTTCAAGATATTTCATGCTTTATTTAATCAGTTATCTCGGGGCAAAAATCGCAACTTGTGATACATATTTTGTGTGTGTCTACGTGTGAGTGACTAGGTAGAGCATACCCTTAATCAAGAAAATTTGTCCTCATTGTGCAATCTTTTTCAAACTGGCTAAATTATAAATCTATGAATAGTATTTGACAATAATAGAGGAACAAAATTTTCCTAGCCTTATCATAATAGGAAGAAGGGAAAATTATGGGTGAATGAAGAGTGTTCAACTATAATTAACCATGAAAATTTGTCCCTATCAGGTTCTATTATTCTGGGTAAATTATTATGAGTTATGAATAATAGTATTTAACTATTATTGAGAAGTAAAATCTTACCTCAGCGTCACCACAACACGAAAGAAGGGAAAATCAGATATGGGTGAACAATGAATGTTCAACTATAAATTAATCAAGGAAATTCATCTTGCCCTTATATGACATGCTTCAACTTGGGTGAATTTTGGCTGGACAAATATTGTGAAAAAACGTCAATTATCGAGTTATTATATATAATTGGGGAGAAACTTGGAGGAATTTCAACATTTAACCTATATGTGATGGGAGAAAGATAAAGATGGAGAGGGATTTAAAAAAATTTGGAATATTGAGCTGTCCGTATGATATAGGGAGGAACTTGGTGCCAGTGCCGCAACCCCATGGCCGAACGTAGTCGATACTAGCGCTTTACGGCTCGCCATTGATATAAGGAAAAGTGTTATCTAAATACCCTGTATTACCCGTATACCTTACATGAGTGTAGATGCCCTGAAAGTCCGCATCAGGGTGATAATAGAATAGAATTTTAGTTTTGTTAAGCCTTTAGGATTAGGATTCTTAATAAATTTCTTACGTTTCGACTTTTGAAAAAACAAAAAAGCGTCCGATAACTAATTCTCTTTTTAAAAATTTCGAATTTCTCATCCCAATACCAGATATGTGTTCATTCCAGTAACAACAGAAGCCCATCTACGTAAGTAGGCTTGATTCTTGAATTTTCAATAATTTTCCCAATTTTCTCATTCTATATAAAATAAAATTTTTCATTGATCATTACGGATTTAGATTATAGACGCATAATTCTTATATGTATCTCCTGTGACTTTATTTTACTGATTGTCTATGCGTTGACTGAACTTTTTATTCGTCAACTTCTGATTTTATAGGTCTAAGCCGTGTGCTCCTTTGATTAAGTAAATCAGATCAATTTCAGAAGAAAAGAGAATTGAACAGAAATTAAATCGTTTGGTTGCTCTTGAAATTCAAACTGTCCGCTAAGATTTCATTTCTACAAGGAGGGTCACTCCAATAGAAAGCAAGTATTCTAAGAACGTATGATATTCTCTCTTTAGAAACACTCTATGTATGTAATTTGTTTAAATTATGGCTACTGTTTTCTTAGGAAGATTGAGGATGGTATGAATTGGTGGAAAATCGTGTTTTCTATGCTGCAAATCCAGTCCAATGTTAAAAACTAGCTTGAACTGTATAATTGCGAGAAAATTCAATGGGAAAATATTTATCATGTTTCAAGTCTCAATCTGTTTCTGGTATATGTCTAAACGAATCCTCTTTGCCTAGAAAAACGAAAAGTAATAAACGCAGTAAGTATATGTGGACGATTATTTTACAAATATTTGATATCTTTGTCGGTTGAAGTGATTCCTCGTTCTTACGAAGCAAAAATATTGAACTATGACTTCAGCACTGAAAGTTTTGCTTGTGAAATTCTTCATCCACAGAGTTTAAATCATGATACTATGATACTATTTTTATTAGTCATAATCTGTTGAAACGTTCTTATACGAATATTCTTCTAATCCTATGATTATATTTAGGTGATTCCACAATATTGAATCAAAATCAAACGAGATCATCAGCTCCTAACGTGATGAGCAAACTGTTCAGGTGCGTCAGTAGTAACCGTCCTAATTCGCAATCTGAAATGGATGACCCGTATTCATCAAGTATCCAAACACTTTCTTCTACAACGAAGAATAAATCTTTCACGCCATTTTTTCATGGTAAAGTTGTGAACAACGAAGATAAAAGCAGACGTTCTGTACTGCTTGATTCCAAATTGAATACTCTTTTTGATAAATATAAAAATGCCGAAGATGAAGATATGATCTTGATGGACGGTGTTGAACGTCTATGTTCGGATTTAGGTTTGCTGCCAGACGACTTCAAAATTTTGTTATTAGCTTGGCAATTCAATGCTGAACAAATGTGTCAGTTTTCAAGACAAGAAATGGTTAATGGTTGTAAAACACTAAATGTTGAAAATCTCTCTCAAATTCGTAATAAACTCAACGAACTAGTAGTCCAAATCAGAAATGACCCTCAACTTTTTAAAAATCTTTATCGTTTCACGTTTAAATTTGGTTTGGATCGAGCCTCTGGTCAACGTATCTTACCTATAGACATAGCGCTTTGTCTTTGGAAACTTGTTTTCACGTTACACAAACCGCCGATCTTAGATCGATGGTTGTCATTTTTACAAAATGACCCAGCGCAGGTACGTGGTATTCCCCGTGATACGTGGAATATGTTCCTTAATTTCTCTGAAACTGTTGGTGACGATTTGTCGTTGTACGATGACGCAGAAGCGTGGCCCAGTATATTTGACGATTTTGTAGAATACGAAAACGATCGAGTTAATGAGAATATAATTGCATCTTCTGATATGCTCGACTTATCTAAGAAAGATGGAGTCGCGTTGACTTGAAAATATCTATCAGTTTCTTCGTTTGTAATTGTAATAATAATTACTTTCTCTCTATTTTTACACAATTTTCCTTGTATTAAAACGTGTTTGTGAATGTTGTAATATTTTGTATATGTAATTATCTCCTCTCTTTCTTCTTCTTTCCTTTTTTTTTTTTTTTTTCTTGTATTTTTGTACCGAATTCGATATCCGAGATATGATGAGTTGAAACGGTTTTAAATTCTGCAAATGGTACTTATAAATGAAATTTTCAAAGTCATCATTATTTTTAAAACAAATTTTTGTTATTTCTTTTTTTTCTTTCGTTAACTAATCCTGTGTCTTTCATTATTGTTTTTGTACCGACGAATTTTGTGGAAACTTAGTTCGTCCGCTTTTGTAAATTACATGTCTGTTTTTATTTTTTTATTTCTATTTTGTTTTTTTTTTTTCCTTCTGTAAAAGACTGACATTCTTTCTCGAATTATAGTGAAATGTGTGAATGTGATTGTTTTTTCACCGTGTACTTGCAAGACACATTTTCTCATCTGGGAAGGCGTTTCTTTTATTTTTCATGAGTAGATAAGTTCTGCTGTATACATTCTTATCAACTTTGCGCTCCTTGACTGCAAATTTAACATGCAATAATCGTATTCGTATCTAGATTTATGTTTTGTTCTTTTTCTCTTCGTTTCAAACAGCAATAAGTATGTGAAGTTCGTATCAAAGAAGGGAAAAAAGTTTCTCCAGAATTCTCATGTTCAAATTTGGCGAGAAAAGGAGACCGTGATTGATACGACTATAAGAAATACGAGTACGCTAAAAAAATTGTTGACAAAAACTGATCTAAAATTTCCAACGTTTTACTGTTATTCATTCAAATAACTCAATTTCGGTAGTCGATTATTTTTTAACAATAAGTTGTTCCCAATCTTATTTCTCGGATACATCGATCATCACCAAAATTTACTCGTGTCCCCAGGTTATGGCTCTTCCAGAAGCGTATTTTACATAGTTCTTGGTAACTAGTTAGAAGGCTGATTTTTCCTGAGTGGATAGGTATAGACTAAATATACGAACTAAGAGTCGAGGGCTGATGAGGGGGGAAGAATAGGAATTTTGGGAGGAGGGTAACCCGGATTAGTGTATGAATTTCATTCACCATTATTGGAAATCAGACGACATGCAAAAGATATAAGGAAATCTGTAAACTACGGTACAAGTAATAATTAAAGTTGTTACTGTTGAGAAAGATCCAATCGAAATTTAGATAAATATCCAGAAGAGTGTGTGAATGGATTAAAGAGGAGGTCAATTGAATGATGTGTCTCGGGCTAGGGGATTGTCGATGGAGGTGAGAAAATTATTGCAAAACCAAAGAGACGATGATTAGGTGAAAAATGAGTGGCTCTGAGTGAGAACTGTTCTGAGGATGCTGTAAGTATTTTTGTCTCCGGAAGAGTAGGGATGAAGGGTTAGCAACTTCAACGATATTTGTACTTAATCAGAGATCACTCTCTTCCATCCGCATCCTCTCTGGTCTTCAACTTGTGCATGCATTTCATCATTCATTTCTGCGAGCGATCCATTCAATACCAATGATAATAGTTCTGGCTACAAGAATCAAATCATTGACGATCGAGACAAATTTTACTAGCAATCAGAAAAGTATCAAAATAAATTCGCAGATGTTACCTACCTACGTAAGTTATAGGCTAGTAGAAATAGGTGTACAAAGAAAAACTGAAAAATCATTTTTGTCATGAACAATGTCTAGGTCCTTGATCGTTCGTTATTTGTACAATATTTACATAAATTGGGTTTAATAGCGAGAAATAAATCCAGCCGCAAATGTAAGTTAAATCGTAAGAACCTACCTACGTTTTCACTTGGAATTACTCAAATAAATTTGTTTCTCTTTTTCGGATCGACCAAAATTGATCCGGAAGAAGTACAAAGTAGATTCAGAAACCTTTCACTTTAACCGAAGTGATAGGGATTGACACTTCATTAAGAAATGCGTATGCTGCCAATATAGATTTCTGAAGAGTTCGGAAATGTCCAGACAGCACGCGAAAAATTGTTCCGTATATTCCATTCAGGTTTGGTAATTTTATGGTAAGAATCCCTTTAAACCACTATCAGATTTCCAAAATGCTGTAAAATAGTTTTCGAAACCGTGAATTAGTTCTGGTCGTACATTTTTCTATAATTTATTGTTGATGTTTGAGATGAAGCAGCTGTAAGTCAAACGAAAAAGTGGCTACGTCCACCTTCTTTTTTAAAAATATATACTGATTTTAATTATAATTTATAATTCTAGTCTTCTTTGTTCCCCATTAATATCTTTTCTAACTTGCTTCCTGATCATTTTCTGATTTCAAAGTCAACTGACTATTTTATCGGCAAGCCCCCCGCCCCTCTGCGCCCGAGTCAGTTTTACCATGCAGTGCATTTTGTTGCTTTTCAAATAATCGAACATCTGCTCGCGTCATCTCCTCCAGTCTTCTTTGTACAATCTCCTCTCAGTCTCTATCCCGCCACTGTCTCTACAACTAATCCACCTAACTTTTCTTCTACAGCTAACAAAATTAAATAGTAGGTACCTAGATACTTACAAATAGATGAGTAATTTATTTGCCTCATTTATCTGTGTTACTCTGCCTTACCAATAAGCGTTTGGCACTTCAAATGCTTTTTTTTCTGGAAAAGGGTCGATTCGTCCTTGTGTCCGGATGACTGATGGGTTCTTGTAGCAGTCTTGATATCGAAGGATGAGAAGAGTTTGCAGACTGTTGCTCTTCTTCAGCATTCTCAATGCTACCGGTACCCGTCAATCTGAACGGTGTACGAGATGAGTTTTTTTTTCCTCTTTTTTTTCTAACACTCAGATTTCTATATATTTGCACCCGTCGGAGTTCTGTCATTTGCGAAGTGACCGCACTTGATGCAGGTCTATGTGAAGTACTAGGATACTCTCCTGATCTTAGTGGTGAAGTTTTAAGGATTGCGAGTTGTTGTTGAATGCACCTTTGGTGTATCGACCTTCGAGTCGGGGTTTCCGGATCGATGTCTAATTCTGGTGTTTCATCTATTGCCCATAACTGTTGCTCAGCAGGTGGGTCACTATCAATTTTAAGTTGGGCAAACATTTCATTAATTGATGTTAATTCATCGATTCCCGGATATTGCCGCCCACTGCTGGAACTTTCGCCAAGTTTGTACGATAAATCGCCGCTGCTGCTCGAACTAGACCTACGTCTGGAACAACAAAGGATGAACACGATCAAACATATGGCCAAAAAGCTGTAAACAAATATACCCACAATAACAGGATAAGCTTCCTTTACTACATCCCAAAAATCAACTGCTTGTTGTTTCAACCACGAGAAGACGGAGGAGGAAGAATTCATTTTTTTTTTTTGGCAAATTGAGTAATTTACGAAAACCCAAAAAGCACTTGATACACACCCGGAATCAAAAACTTGTATCTATGATCACTGTTAAAACTATTCCGGACTAGGCCTACCCTCTGATAACGGTTGAGATGAATGTAGAACGAACGTGGTTTGCAACAAATAAACCTGTTGACATTCTTCCCAGAGAAATATTGGGTTCATGGCTTGCAAGTATTATCTGGTTGTAATTGTGAAAGAAAAAAAATGTTAATCGTCCTCCTGTCTAGTCATGTTACAACTTGAATTAAAATACATTTCATTCACTCAGTACCTATTAACGATCACATGACTGTTTTGTAGCACGTCAAAGCATTTGTCAAATCTTGTGGAAATGTATGACAAATTAAAAAGGAATTACAAGAAATTTTTCAAGCTAAAAGTTTTGGAACGTAGACGAAGCAATGAATTATTAGAAGAAAAATGTACCGTACTTGGATTCAAAATGAGAAGAATATCATTGAAGTCTCGATTAAAATTCCGAGAGAAACTGGTGTATACCTACCTACTGAAAACCCTCTACTTTTGTGACATCTTACTCATAAGAACGAGTAGGTAGGCTCACTCCTACTCAAACATTACTCGCCCAGCTAGTCCATATCCTCATGAGTTATCAAAGTCCATTATACCTTAATCATCCTTTTCCGATTAACCAATTTGGACGAACCCCGCCGGGAAAAGTCCTGTCAAGAAAATGGCATCGCTATTCTAATGTCATTTCTGCAACAAATGGCACAAGACTGCGATAGTTTGACCGTTTTTATGGGTCGAATTTCAAAAAGTGGGCGCGGTCAGTTGTTCTGTCAGGAAATTGGCTAAATGTTACCCATATGGCACCGATTTTTCCCGGCGGGACCCTTTCCTCTCCCAACATCTTCAGAACTTCTAAATTTATCGCCAAAGCTCGACCAAATTTCTGGGACTTCCTTTCGATCAAAAGTTGATCTTTACATTCCAAATTACTCAACACTAGCACTGATTGTCTGGATTTTAAGCCCCATTGAATTTGAATTCCTGAAGCATATTATATATCCCGTTGAATATTTGGTATCCCCATGGCAAAAAAAAAAAAAAAAAACATGTTATGTCCCCATTATATAGGCTATGTACAATTTCCCAAAATATCCATTATATTATTTACTACTAGGCTCCTTCATACCCTTTGTGCAGTATTATATACTAGCTCCCTCGCTATTGGTGCTACTTCAAGCAGTATATCATACTAGGTATATAGTAGGTACTGTAGGTACTATAGGCTAATGCTAAGTCCAAGCCTCCTGGACTTGATTTGAAATTTTGCAAGTCATACTCCTCTTTGCAGTATTACATTAGCTCTATTCTCCCCTATTTGGCCCCCAAAAGCTCGTAGCTTAAAATAATATTGTAAACTAGAATACTAGACCAAGAAGGGAGGCGAACAGGCGGTGTGCAGAGACAATAAGAGGGTGGTATTCCCAGATCAAGCAAAGCAAGTATAACAAAGACGACCATGCTACCTTCTGAAAGGTACATAAAGATGAAACATGGTCTTTATATTATTTTTATTTCAAAGCTATGGCAGAAAATTTTTTTATATGGCTTTGCCAGAAGATTTTTTCAAATTTCGCTACAGTCCTAGCAAGTTTTATTTTTGCATAGCATTTTTCAAGAAACTAAAACAAAGACATAGGTACCTACTCACTACTCAGGAAGCATTAAAAATCAGTGAAATGAACCTCTCCCTATCTTTTGTATATCTGACTTTTAAAATTTACATAATTAACGAGAACAAAGCTCCTGAAAATCATCGCCCGTGTTATTCAAATGGAGCGATGTTTTTAATAATTATGGTGTTTTCATCCATGTCCTTAGTAGCGCTTCTGGCGGAGCTCAGTACTCACACTGAAATCGAAATGGCGGACAAGCGTATCCCCTGTATAGATTCCTTGAAGAATGACGTCAAATTAATAATTCAGATAAGAGGTATGACGTCATCAGGAAACTTGATTTTCTCCAGCTGTCTGTCTGTCTGCAGCTGTCCATCTCAATTAATTAACTCGTTCAAAAAAGGGGAGGGGGATGATATCGGTTAATGATATGGAATACAGTTGCCTCTTTCCTGTGCATCTGCATGTATTATTCTCGAAAATAATATGACTTGAAGAACACTTTTGTATTTTGTGTTTGTGATAATAATTGTTTGAAATCCTCGGTATTATTTTTCGCCCGGAATCATGAATCTCTCAGAATATCTCAATGTTTGAGGAAAAGCTAGTCGCATGCAGCGACTTTGGGGTAAATGAAATTTTTGTTTGATTTTTCGGTATTAGCCTACCAACACCAAACTAATTCAACGGATGCCATCCATCGTGTCTAGCCAGAGCTCCACTCCGGCACTAATAATCACTTAGAATCGTTCTCGTTGGATGGAGGAATCAAGATTGGTTGCTTCAAAATCTAATAACTGACACATGAATACTAGTTTACATAGTTTTGAAATACTGAATTTATTTAATAGATTTCTAACTTCTCTCGTGCCTAAATAATGTAGATGGCTGATGGTGACAGTAGAAATGTTGAAGAGACGTCTCCAAAGACGGCATTATCAACATCATTCACAATAAGTTTTGAAGATGAAAATCAGTCTTCACTCAAACAAAAGAAAGTAACGAAAACAACAAACATGTTTGTCCGAAGGCATGTTCGAACATTATCACTTCCGATCGAAAATGCCTGTGCATTAAAAGAGGTTAGTAAAAAAATTCTGTTCAAACCCCAACATAAGAATTTGAGTGTACAATATAAATGAATCTCATTACAGAGAGAGACTAAGAATCAGTCTGATACCAAGGAAGCAAAGTTAAATCTAAATGGGAAAACTGATGGAGGAAGAGGTGACTACGATGAGTTACATATTGAAGAAACCGATACAGTGCTTTATTTTCAGAATTCGTACATTTTGCTTTGCAGACACCAAACGTGATAAGAAGACAGCAAATGGTTCTAATCAAAATAGGAAGTGGGAAAATGAACCAGTAAGTGATACCGAAAGTGAGGGTGGAACGTATACGCTTGATAAGGGTAACAAAGAAGTACTCGCTGCTAGAAAGTCAATAGACCAAGTTTTTGGTATATCGACCTCAACGGAGACATCTAACTCTACTATTCCGAAAACAGTGGTGAGACTACAAAAATTTAGAATATCCTAGTGATTTTTTAATTACTTCCTAAATTCATTATTCGTCTCTGTGCTCAGGATGATGGGAAGGAACGTAGCAGTCGTATGGTTGACGACTGGATGGAACGGAACGCTTCATCTATGAAACCTATCCGTGATTCTTTGAGCGTAATGTCTCTTAAACCTAAAACGTGTCACGAAAATAAAGGTATAACTCCTCGAACCGTTCTTAGTAGGCCTTGGTACTTTGGTCATAACCATGTACATTGCAACACGCGATAAGGTGTCAAAAAATGGGTATGAAGAACGTACTCAAGAGTTACCAAGAAATGTTTACCTATTTAATGTCAGTTAAGCTTTAAAAAATTTTTACATGGCACTGATAACATTCTTATGTTTTTCAAAATATAAGATATGCGCCACAACATTCACGTAGATTAATGTACAAAACATTGCACATTATGTTTATCCTTACCATCACTTTTCAGTTATTTTCAATCGATCGAATAATTAAAGCTTAAGATGAAAAAAGTCTTGTTCAATAAAAAGGTGCGAGTACAGGGAAACTATGAAGCAAATTTTTCGAAACAAGAAAAAAATAATGAGAATTTTCCTGAGGCCTTTCCCTATTAAATACATCTTTGATTCGATTGCATCGCACCCAAAATTAATTATGATTATATCTCTTTTAATTTTTGGTGGTAGAACATAAATGATCTACCTAAAATTGCCTCTCTGGCAAATCTAAAGAAAATCTCCGATCTAGATATATTTGATCCTTATCGACAACTTCTTAGAAGATAGATTTAGAGATGAAAATATCGATTCTCTTATTTTTTGATAGCAACCACTGTTTCAAAAATACCTTCACCCGTTTTCGGCCGTCGTGAGTTCAATGTTAAAGGAAGTGATAACAATCGTAATTCGCATGATTTCGTTATGCGAACATTCACCACTAGAAAAAATGGACGGATTGACGATAGAGAAATTGAGGTGAGTATTTCTTTTTCATTTTTTGAACACCTATTAAAAGCGTTTGGTCATGAAAAAGAGACTCTAGAATTATTCTTCTCCTCTCAAACCTTCTTTCTGTGGATTGATGGGATATTATTGTTGATAGATTGTTTCTAATCATGTATGATTTTTAGGCGCTTGAACAACCCGTGAATTCTCCGACGAACGGTGATATCGATACTGTAAGTTATCTCAAAGAGACAGAAACCATTGTAGCAGCACTCCATAATCGTTTACAAAGTGATTTGAAGCAATGTGATGAACCACAACAGGAGAAGTCCCATGACAAATATTCGAATACCAGATTTAATCGAGCATTTAGGTTGGACGATAGTATTCTGCAATCGCTCGATGTTCTATTATATTTGTTAATTTTCATTCTTGTTCTAGTTTAAGAAGAGATAGATTAAAGAAACCAGTAGGAGCTGTAAGTAGTAGCGCGAACATTCCAACTCGTACCACCATTCCAGTTCGTAAAACTGCAGTAGGAAATTGTACACCCGTGAACTCTCGTTTACACAATCCTAATAGGTATAACCCACCCTCTGCAGATAAGAAAACTAGAACCGTAAGGCTCGATAAGCCATCCAGTGCTCCCGTTTGTCGAGTTAGTTTTTTTTTTTTTTTTTTGAACCTGTCTTGAAGACAAATTTCGTTTTTATAATCTTGGTGTCTTGTACATTCCGAATATAGTCCAGAGAGCAATTTAAATCAAATGACTTGAAAAATAAATTGTCCCAACGATCAAAAGGAAACGGAGGTATTCGAAGTAACTCGTCTCTATCAGCTCAGGAAATCGAATTTCAGAATTGGAAACGTCGAAAAAGTTATGATCCTCTTAAAGCAGCAGCCGAAGATAAAAAGAAGAAATCTACCGCCCAATCTGGTTTAGGTGGCTCTGTTTCAGTTTCTTTTGCTACTCTGGAGAAGAAGCAAAAGCCTATCAATCACAACAAAAATGAGTTCGTGAAACTTTTTATATTCGGATTTAATACATTTCTTTTGATTATATTTATACTGACGATACGATTACACCTTATTTCAGGGAAATATGCGACAAAGGAATTACGCGATCAGCGTCATTTCATGGTCTGCGGAATAAGAATGGTTCCGAACGATGCTCGATTTCTGGAGTGAATACCATTAGTCGTAGCGCAAGTAGTCGTTTCGTCGTTAATGAAGATTCCACCTCTTCCGAGGCTTTTAGTAATGTCGATGATGATGAATGGATGATACCAAAACCACCATCCGTACGTTACTTTCAAAATGAAAAAATTAAAATGAGAAACTGTGATTAAAATTTATTTTCATCATTTCGTACCCCTAGACGTCACTTCAGAACACTCCTCCGGAAAGTGTTTGTAGCAGGTTGTCTTTATTGAGTCACGCCATGTCTAGTTCTTCGGTCATCCTGAGTTCCTCCTCGAATACTGTAAGTTGAATAAATACAATTTCCTATGATACTTTGCTCTAGGATGATATTAATATTCTATTTTTCATTTTCATTCAACACCTAGAAAGTAAATTTCATGACTCTTCTGAATGTTACTGAACTCACTCGTGAAATAAGATCGATCGTATCATCTGTGGCGAATTCTATGAAGTAATAAATTCGTATAATAATGATAATAATCATAAAAATGAGAGTTTTAATCCTTGTACAAATTCAATTTTTCACGAGTATTATGTATTATTAATTTCAGCGCTGATAACTCAGACGAAAGGCCTACGTCTCAAAAACAAAACGGCTATTCGTCAGAATCAAAAACTGAATGTAGTGATAATATTGAATTTGATGTCGATGAAAACACATTCCATCCAGACAATGATTCTGATCTGGACGAAGACTGCGCTCCTGATACTGGCGATGATGATAGCAAATCTAATGACCTATCTGGCGATTATCAGCTGAATATTGCTTTGAATAATTTGAAGCAAATTCAAGATGCCGTCCAAAGTAATTACAACTGAAGCATATTTTCAACTTTTATAAAAAATCTCTTATCCTCGAATTTCAATTACACCAATTTATTTTGTTTCAGAACTACAGTTATTCTGCGCGAATAAATAACTGAACGAATCGCTTTTACCAAAATAATGTATTACCAATTTGGCATTTTTCGCGTGTTAATTATTTTAATGTTAAGTTATTATTACTATTATGATTATTTTTTTGATTATTGCTCTATTTTATTTAATACGTTCACGGATTTATATTTTTACCTATTTCATGCCAATGATTATTATTTGTTTCAAATTGTATCTTTACCCAATTATTTGTTTTTATTACGAAAAATGTAACTTAATTTCAAGGGAAAAGAATAATGATCGTGAATATTTTTTCTTCTTCCGATATCATGTGGTGTAGAATTATTATTTTGTAAACCTGAAAGCATTAGATACGAATATTTACGCGTTTTCTTGATTATCAACATTTTGAGTTCATTTTATTGTGATTAGCGTATTCTTTTCGCCGTAAGTTTTCGTTAATAATTAGTTATTTTTCTACGGTTCTTTAATTCAGGTCTTAAAAAGTTTTAGCTTTGGAAGCGCTATGATACAATCTGAATTTGATTTTAAACTCTCGTTATTTTGTTTTTATGAATTTCTACACGATGTTTTAAGTAAAGAACTTTCTATTTTTGTGATCAAATTGTATTATTTACTTAAAGCTCTATCCCCAGGCATCACTGGCGAAGTAACAACTACAGGCAACAGACGAGAGCTATTTTCTTTCGAAGCTCCGACTCTCGTTATATGATTATTATTCCGGATCATTACTTTTCAATTGAAAAACATAATTGAGAGAGGAAGATGTTCACTTTTTATTCGAGTCATTAGTTGGATGTCATCCATGATACCAGAAGACATATTATTAAGACAATTAAATTACTTCTCTGTTTTTTGGATGATGAAACTCAATAATTATTAATTTGATTATCCACTTTAATCCTCCAAATATTTTTTGTTTCCAAATGTTGTAACCCAATCTCTACGGCCCACTATTTTGGTGATTACCAATAGACCCAATGATACGGACAAAATGACAATAAGGTGAGAACAGTCTTATTTTGAACGAAAAAAACAGTCTTTCTACAAGAGGACAAGCTAGAGATTAACGGTCTAAACCTCTTCGTCTTCCGAATAATCCGTACTGCGCTTTCCAGTAGTTTCAAAAAATATTTTACACGGATCAATATACGTATATATTATAAGCACCGCCACGTTGAATTAAATAACTTATACATTATACCATTTCTTTTCTCTTTTTTGTCAGTTTTTTCAAAAAATATTATTCAGGGATATCTGTAGGCTGCGTCTTAATCACGTAGCACGAAAGAGGCATTCCGTCATCATCAGAAAGGTGCCGTCAGGGTACAGATACTTTACCGAAAATTAAAAACCAACAACACACGATTTTACACCACAACTCGGAAATAAAAGAGCCATAGGGTTCGAATGAAAGAGAAATAATTGTGTGTTTCTCAGCCTACGCTTTTATGAATTGCACGGTAAACTGAATATCTTCAATATTCAATTTTGAATTATTGGACGGTTTTCTCTCGTTTCCATGTCGACGTAGTGTCACATCTTCTTTCACGTAATGTCTCCTCAGATTTTGGAAACCGTGCTCCCTAATATCATGGATGAATGAAAAATTCTTACAAACAATTAAATCTGAAAAAAAAAAAAAAAAAAAAGATAATTCCTCAGAACATAATCATCATATGAATGATGAAAAAGAATAATTATTGTTATGATAGGAATTGCGTACCAGAAAAAAAAAAAATATTGGATCCTATTTTGCCTCTGATGAACTACTTCTTCTCCTCTCTTTGTTTTTTGATCGTAAATTTCAGACAATTTTGCGATTCGTACCAGCGATTGCGAAAACCCAAGTATTGTGCAATCTTGCTCATTTTTCGTAAGTTCCCGAAAATAATTCCTAAATAATAATTATTGTACTTTCAACTGTGGTATTCATTACCGTTTTCGAACGTAACTTTCGAGCAATTCGCTACGAACTCACCAATGGTCCAAGGCAACTTGTTTTGGAACCTTTTTGTTATATTATTCTGAAAGGCAACATGTTACTGTGGTGTCTTCTCCGTACAGTTCACCATCGTCTTTAGTTTCTGCATTGCTGGGGTCTTGATTCCGAATGCGACAAGTCTGCTGCAGGTACGAATCGATCTGATCTGGAACCTGAGGAGGAAAATTCTAATAATCAGCCGGGTGCCATTCAACGTCTTCAAATTCTTTTAATTCTCGAGAGGTACCATTTCCTGCGATTTTTTGACGAATTACAATATTTGTCAATCACTCTCTTTAATGCAGAAAAAGAAAAAAAACGTCATTACCACTCACGTCTTCATCGTCACCAGGATCATCGCATGGTTGTTATTTGAAATATTCGTTCTCCTCTGCGCTACATTCTTCAATCTACAATCGTAACAGGAATTCATAGTGATTTTAATGGAGTTTTTGGTCCCAATGAAGAGTGCCAGTGACATAGAGAATTAATGTATTACACGCACCTCCGAGTTCTATAGGTGGTAATATCAGAGCTTCAGCTTCTGACGGAACCGAATCATCATCAAAATTGTCTAGAAGTCCGTCAGCTTCTGACTCCATGTTCACGATAAAAATAATAACGTGCAGCAAGAAAAAAACTAGAAACCGTCAACAAAACACGACTCTTTCTTCTTATCTTTGAAATTGTTGTGCACCACTACGCTTAGTATGCGACATGTGGAAAGTGAGACTAGTCACGTGTTGGTCTTACAGAGAGACATCTGTTGGCACTGGTCATTGCCCTGTGCGCAAGTCGATCTCCTTCCTGCGTTTGCGTGCCTTTCAATGTAATTCATTCGTTAAAACGCTTATCAGCGACGACATGTCTTTGATGAATCCCTGAAATAACTTTGAATAACATTTCCAAGTTTTTCGCCAGATCCCCTGCAAGATTTGTTATGAATATTTCCGGTCTTTTCATTCTCAGATCGCAGCCCTATCTCTGCTCGGCAAATCATGCTGTTAGCGGGGTATAAAAATTAGATATTGACAAATTAAAAAGGAGTCTCATGCAAACTTCAGCTGATGTTATCACTCTCTAGTAATGAAAAATCTGATGCCCTTTGATGGATTTTGGAATTTATCTCGTTTAGCAAGAATTGCTACCGGTATTTCGATCTAATGTCAACGAGTGAACACAAAGATGGTTTTACGATCGATACTGATCCGTCCTTATTCGCAAGATTTCCTGGACTTTCAACCGTGGACGCGATCTCTCGTTTATCGGCGGATATATCAACGTTTAAAGAAGAAATTTGCACGAGGTAAAGGGAAAATATCTGTACATTTGCTCTAACAATACATTTATACGATTTTTTTTTATTTTTACAGAGAAAAGAATAAAGATTTCCGAGGCAAGATTCTGAAGAGCTCCTTCCATCATTCTAGTTACTGTACAACATTCTCGTGGATTCCGTTCTGTGTTGCAATTTTTATTGTATTGGGTGTTTTCCTATTCACATCTTCGCAGTGCGTAATCATAAACATAGGGCGATTATAATTAAAACTGTCCATTATACTCATAACATCTTTCATTTTCCTGTTTTTAGACTCGTAGCTATTGTCATCACCCTGTTGATCATCATAAACGTGACCATTGTTCATTGGGACAATCATTCACGATTCAATGAGTTCAGGACACGAATCGATTATGTTCTAAAAATATTAAAAAGTTAGTTTTTACTTTACTTTATTTTTAATCTGTTCGAATGTCCCAACCGTGCCTTCTTTTCCCATGACAGAGGTGCAACAAAAAATGAACTGGCAGACTGAACAGTTTCCAAATTTGTACACTCCCCATTCGCCGTCAGTTTCATTGCAGTGGACCATTAGGGATGGACATTTGATCAATTTACCCAGTGTGTTATTGGCAAGAGGAGATATTATCATCATGAGGCCGGGTCATATCGCTCCGGCTGACGTGCGAACTGTTCTACCACCTCCGTCTAAGGTTTGTATCCTTGTGCTCCTGAAAACCTTTCGAAACATTTGACGATCATTTTTAATCTTATTTCAGGATAATAAATATAGTTTTATGGTAACGGATCAACTTCTGGCCTGTGATGCGAAAGTTCAGACCGTGGAAATAATGCAGTCAGAAACTTTACGTTCTGTGGAACGACCTCCTATCGAAGACAGGCTGTATGAGGTTGTCAACGCACCCTATGTAGCTCAACTGAAGGCAATAACGAATAAGTATTTAGAGAAACCAACATCTTTGTATGATCGCGCTCGATATTTGTTGTTTGGGAAATGTTTACATCATGTGATTCTACCAACCTGCTTTGTGAGAGGAATAGAAATGGTTTACGTTTTTTGTTGCCTATTATAGCAAATTCGTGATAGCAATTCTATTTTCAGATTCTGTGCGAGATTTTAGCTGTCGTCCGATGGTATCTACTGCCTTCATTATATTGTCAAGATTACACTCCATTTGAACGATGGATTTATTTTTGTGTGATCGAAACTACTTCCGTGTTGACGCCTATAATTTCATTTGTATTTCCTATGTTCTGGTTTGTCAGTAATGCGATCGGTAATGCGTTGTTGTTGTCTCGATTTGTCGTGATGGTGAGCTAATAAGTACTTGGATTTTTTACTGAATTCTTGATAATTAGATGAAGACTGCACTACGATGATTTTTCGCGTTCCAGGACGAGGAAGCGGAAAAACAAGGTAAAGCTAAAAAAGAAACTGTCAAGAAGGCTAAAATTTCCCATCTTGATGATTTGGAAGCTAGCTTTAAAACTGTAGAAGACAGCGAGGCGGAGAAAACTCGAAAACGATATACGAGTAGTTTTGTAAAACTATTAACAAGTTATTTCTTCAATAATGGTACTATTTTGGCTCGTTCTACGAATTTCGCTCATACGATGGCTTCAGTCACTGTACAGTTATTTGACTATAATTCTCATTTTTCATTTCATTTTTATTGAAATTTTTGAAGAATCCATTCTTCATTGCAGGTGATATGTTGTGTTGATAAAAAAGGGATTTTGTCGTTTCCAAATCCCATAGCGGAAAAGATATTTTTTATGAAGAATTGTATGCCTGAACCTGGAAGGTAAATCATTTCTGATCGTTCTATCGTTTTTCGAATCATTGTGTTTGACGTACTTAATGATTCATTTTTCGTTCTAATTGGTTTTACAGTAACGGAATGAACACAAAGGTCAAACAAACAATTGATGAAGACTCTAGCGCAGTAATTGTGAATTCTCAGAACGAAAAGCTGCCTAGTAATTAATTTTTTCACTCGCTGACAATGATTTATCTTAGGCTTGTCGTTACTTATTTGGGAGCTGTACGAGTTGCAACATCCTTTAGAATTTTTTTTTTTAAATTACCAATTTACTAGGTCAACTATATAGACTTTACAAACCATGAATTCTTTAAATTCATTTTAATGTGATATTGTTTTCAGAGGTGATCGCACCTACAGTAGAGATTTTAGATTTAACTCCAAGAGACGAAAAAGGTTCAGCGTGGAAAATTGAATTCGATGATAGTCGTTGGCATCATCATTTGAACTCGTTAAAACCAATAGGCCTCGCTATTCTTTTGAACACCTGTAATCAAGAAACCCATAGATCCTACAATCATTTTTGTGCTCACATTACCAGTCACGCGATTCAAAATAAACATTTAGTACCAGTAGCTAATCGGAGGTTCGTTAATTGCGTCATGTTCAGTAGAACTCAGCGACTGCAATTTTAGAAAACTAACTAATTTTCAATTCTCAGGTGTTTATGTGAATTAGCTCGACAAATCGGCTTCCACGAGAGTGTGGGCTACCTTATTTACGATTTAGAGCTTCAATTATTCACTTACAAAAATTTGGTAAGCCTTAATATAAGTCAAGGTAGGGTAATACCTTTTGTTGAGATCTTATGCTAATAATTTTAATTCTAGGCGGGAAATAAATATGTTCAAGTTTTATTTAAAACGCGTAAACCCAAGTTTCCATTTCCGCACGCTATGTCTGTCATCGTGAGTAGTGCTGGACAAAATGACAGATCTAAATCGAACACTTTGCGTAAAGAAGAAGAACGTAAACGTAAACGAACAAATAGAGAACAAAACGATAAACAAATGTTCAGTCAGGGTACCGCTGACGTGATTTTGGATTATTGTATCGATTATTGGGACGGTTTCGATGTGCATCCCTTGACTCCCGCTATACGGTATGTATTACGGCTCAACAAAAAACGACGTATGTTGCATCTTCTTAAAAAATATGAAGATTGAATGAGTGAAGTCGACTTGAGTGATTTTCCAACTCTTTGCTCGGTTTTGTTAACATGAAAATTGATGGAGGTAGTTCGTAAATTCAAGTCTGTAGTCATCCAGTATATGCATCATGCTGTTTACAATCGACTTGATAATTTATTTGATCAAAACTTTGATTTGTTGTCAGAAGTTCACCATTGTAATCTGGTTACTGAATGTGTCAATTTTTTTGCTACAGATATTTAAACAAACAATATCAATGTTTTGATTGACAGGAAGAAAATTTTGGATTTCTACCAGCGTTCGAGCTTGACCGCTTATTGTACCGCGTTTTCATATCGCCCCATTTACAAAAGTTTAGACTCAATCACGAAAACCCATAATGCTGCCGTCTACATTGAACTTCTGAAGAATATTGACTCCAAGCAACGCCAGCGTCGTCGTGAACGACGAAAACGGCGTTTGGACGAGCAATTGAATGAAAATTCGCCTGTGATACGAACCAACACACCACCGTCAGTTAATGTGACTCCTGTGCGTGGTTCTCATTTCAGAGACAAACCATGTGAATATTTTTTCCGCTAGCAGAGTACCAAATAGGTATTATTTTATTTTGCCACGCTTTAATCTTTCTAGTGTCCGCTGTCTTGCAAGACGTTGTCGAATGTGACGAAGAGGCGGAGGAAAATATCGAAGATAATGTTCACGATTACGACGAGAATATAAACGAATGCATGGAAGAATACGACGAAGTCGAATACAGTGAAGAAAGTGACGAAGAAGAAGATGAATTCGATATGAATCTGGAAACGAATGAATTGCAAAAAACGGAAAAAATTGATAACTGCCAAGATTTTGAGAAAAGATCCAATGAACCCGATTTAAATGTGAACTATTTCCAAGTCCTGGGTAAACAGATTTTTCTCGGCATGGTCAGCATGCAATATCAGCCGCTGATAGATATGGTATTCATACATTTTTGAATTACTTTGGCAATAATATTTTAGAGCGTCTAAGTAGCACCCTTCTGAATAATACTTTCTTGACATATTCTCTCGTGGGATGGCAAATTTAGGGCTCATTATCATTTCACGTCAACTTTAATGGTGTTCGAAGTCATTAACAAACCTTACAATTTACAGGTTCAAATGATTGAAGAATTGGAAAAAGCGTGCATAAGATTTGTACACTTCAGTAAGGAAAACGAATTAAGATCGCGAGTCTTTTCGGAGAAAATGGGGTTGGAAAGTGGCTGGAACTGTCACATTTCGTTATTGCCGGAAGCCGACGTAAATCAGTAAGTTTAAAATTAATTCTAAATTTCCCATAGATTTTATTTTCCTATCCTTTTGAATCTCTATTCAGGCTACTACTCTAATTTTCATCGAATTAATTTGTCTTCTTAGATTGGCGGAAGGGTTTGGTGAAACTGAAGGATTTCCTGTCGGTGCCGATTTAGAGATAAGCAGTACATTCGAAACTGGCGCCAGTAGTGCTGATGATGACGAAAATGTTCCTTTCGCTTTTGATATGTCTAATAGAGTAAGTTTAAGAATTTTTATATCCGAAAATCTTATTGTGACTTTCATCGAACGTATTTGTAACCCGTTTTTAGGCTAAGTTACCCTGTGGTATTCATAATATAAAACCTCATTTGGAGCAAGTTGATAATGTGCCGTTATTAGTATCGTTATTCACTGATTGTACTTCGGAAACAACCGAACAAATGTTAGCAATAATGCAGGAATATGGGCAAGTTGTGTGCGTTCTCGGTTCATCGGCTAATATTAAAAACTTTCCTCTCTTCGCGCAAGCTGATGCTAGGTAATTGCTTTTCTGAAATCACTTCTTTTTCTCTTTTAAGAATATCAAGTGAATGAATATAATCGTTTTCCTTCATTTTGTTAGCATCAGTGTTGAACCTTTGTACGCTCAAGTTTGTCAGCAAATTCCCTCATCTGTAGTCAACGAGAAAACGGAGCGAAAGTGTTTATCTCCTATAGAATTATCGCAACAATTGAACTCACTATTATGCTCGCTAATTCTACGAAGAAATTACAACTACCAACGGATTTTGCCGATTTACCCTCTCATAGCTGACGTGAGTTTTTTTTTTTTTTTTTTTTTTCTGTTGACTGATTTGAAATTATACCAGCTATTCTGTTACCCTGGATCCCTGCTCTCCCTATTTCACTGCTTATATTTTAAAAATATTATATCAAGCATACATTGTAGGTCTTCTTTCGAATGATTGGTAGAAATTGTTCCTCTCATTATTATACGCTCTTTTTCATTTGTTTCAGTCTCGTAATTTATTGCGACTCATATGGAATTGTTGTCAATTCTGGCTTTGTTGTGTCGCTCTTATGCTCACCGTTCAAATGCTTGCACTCATGCTATTCTTACCTGGGATTTTTACTTTAGGTATCGAGCGTTTTGAAGCTTCTATCCCACCGTTAGTTCTGTTTTCAACTCAGATCAATTTTATTATCATCTGTCTTGCAGAACAAGCGCTTTGGATAAGTGTGGTGATAACTCCGTGCCTGTCTATTTCATTGGCTACAGCTCCGTACGACGATTCCATAATGAACAAAACAAAAGGGAAAGACTGGCTGTGTTCTATTAATTGGACTGTGAGTGATCTGGAACTATTCCAGCTCGTATTTTATTCGATGATTTTAATTTTTGGTGTTAAATTTTACCAGACTATCAAGTACGCACTCACGTGTTATGGAAGTAAATTATTGTGCGGAATGCTCACCATACTTACTTCGTATATCATGCAGCTCACGGCTATTTGCCACTGCTTGAGCGCTCGATATACCGAAGAGCGCCAGGAAAGTACCTCGAGCAAAAATTTTACTGAAAAACACTGCGTGTATGTTTATTTTCTTCGTGATTCAGACGACGAAACTTTGAAATTAGAATACATCAATACATTGGATATTGTTCGATGTCATATGGCGCTGATACTTAGCTTAAATTTAGGTAAATTCATTTTTTGACAAGCTTCTTAAGAGTTAATATTATCCACATCGAGTAAACGAGTCCGACCTTTTCATTATACCACGCGCCTAACCAATCACTGCAATCAAAAACGATATCTCAAAAACAATATTCTTCTGGTCTCGAGAATAGGTATCTATTTTATTTTTCAAAAAAAAGTACCTGTATTAACACTACTAGAACGTTGGCCGGTATTGGGAAGAATGAGTCATTGACATTGAATTCAGCGGAACTAATCATGAAGTGAACTCTTCGCCAATCGCCAATCCCCATCCGTGATCAAGCGTTGAATGCCTCTACTCTCCATACATTAGGTGAATGAGGTCATCAACATAATTGTTGTTAGTTATCCTTTCCTTTTATGGAGAAAACTCATGTGTCTGTCTTGTCCAATTCTTTGTAAGCTAAACAATGCATTTATTTATTTTATAAAAATTGACGGAGTAATTACACTTCAATTTAAAAACTGAAGGCCTATAAAAAAATTTTAATTTTGATTTTCTTAGTTGCGTTGTGTCTGAGTTTCTTGCATCGAGATTCTGTCTGTTGGAAGCGTATACCTCGTTTGAATATTATATGGTTGATTTTCGTATTTTTCCCGTAAGTATACCTTACTAAGATTAGACAATTTCGTTGTCATTGTGTAGGCGAGATTATTATTGAGATTTTGTTATTTTCGTGTTTTGGGTAGACTCTCGCTTCAAGTTAGTCATTTCGTTCTGCTAGTCAATTATTGGTCGACGGACTGTCTGTTAAGTAATATTTCTCTGTTGTCTATGAGAAGTTTAATTCTAACTCTGTTTTCTCCGTGTTTAACCTATGTGATTAGCGAAATTGTGAAAATTCACGAGATAAGGTAAGGAAAATTATTTTTCGAGTGATGTGTCATTTTTTAAAAAATGATCGTTCAATAAATTTTACAACGCGTTCGTTCTGTATAGGATTAACGAAAGGTATCAGCGAAAAGTGCGACTCGAATTTGGGACCAAACTTGGTATGAATTCGCCTTTCTAATTGTTGATAAGAAATAAGCGCCAATTATTGCACAATGTTGTGCCATCAGGTAATTTGAATTTCAATTTACGAATTAAACTTTCAAATAACTTACTAAGCCTTTTTGAAATCCTCAATCCCTTGATAAAATCAAGGAATCATAAAAATACATATTATTTTATAACGCTAGTTTCTATTTGTCCCTCGCTTTTTTTTTATGTACCTGCTTTTATTATTGTGATGTATTAATGTTCGTTCGAATAAAAGTATTAATCAAATCGTACTTTGCATTTTTAAAAATTGAGCTCTTACGAATATCGTTTTATGGAAAGAGAATATTAAATCACTTACATTAATAATATTATTGGTGGTTGGTATTGCTCAATCTAAGTGACAGTGAATCTCTGACTGCTTTTTACAGTGCTTTTATAAAATCATTCTGTAATGATTCTTAAAAATATTGGACGAACTTTTTTTTTAAGTGGTTCAGAATTGGATCACAGCATTTTCGACTTTTCGAAATGATCTTTGAACTTAAACTAGCAATTTCTTGAGTGGGGTTATGTAAGAGAACGGATGAACACAAATTTATTATCATCTATCTGAAGATAAACGCTTTCTTCTTGCTCAGTGATATTCAAGTACGAGCACTTGGAAATGCACGAGTAGCTATTTCTCATTTCACCCTCTTGATTGATAGGATATTAGTTGTAAGTACCTACTTAGCCCTATGCCTGAAAAGTCTGATGAAAGGATTGCAAAGGGTACTTTGGCTACGTGTTTGGTAAATTAATTGATACTATCATCCATTGTAGATTGCAATATAGCCTACCTGACAAAAGTAAAATTTTATTTAGGTATATATTACTTGTGATATTTCTCAAGATCTTTCCTCACAGAATCAGTTGATGAAGTAATATTAAAAGTTTATGAAGAAGTTTTTTTATTACCTACCCTTCGTAAATGAAAATTGTTCTTTTTCTCGTAATGAAATGAACTATCCACTTCCAAATTTTATTTTACTTAAAAAAATTTTGCGAACAAAATTCAATCAAAATCGGAGATATTTCTGAATAGCAGGTATTATAAATTCAGCGGATTAATTTCGTCTCTCATGTTTCATATAGGATAGTGGATCATAAATTCTTGATCATGTGTAGAATTAAACGTTGGGTAACCTCCTGAAGTTATCCTCTAAACGGCTTCCACAGTGAGAATCCTATGATCATTAAATTTGAAATTTGATTGAATTGCAAATCTTTTCTCAATGTAGACTATTATATACCCTAATATTGCCAATGTCATCAATAAATTGCGAATAATTTGCAGTGATTTTGAATATGATATACAGGCATAGAAGTTGAAATAACTTGAGGAATTCACATAGCAGGTAATCGCCAAGATGTATATTTTCGCATTGTTCGCGTGGTCATATATTGGTATAATCGACGTAATTTTCTACTACTCCTGCTGTTTTCACTCATGAGAACTGAGAACTATGGGGTAAAGAACAAATCAATATTTCTCACTCTTTTCAGTTCTTTCTACTCTGTAATAATACTTGGGCTTCGTGCTTGGATAAGGCGATTATAAATTGAAATTAGGGCTGCTATCGGTGAAGTCCAAGTACAAAGCCGAGTTCAAAATCAAGAAATCGTGAGATGCAATTATTTTCAATCCCAACTACGCCTACGCGGCTGTATTAGCAAACTTTGGCTTCCATTCAGAGATTCGCGTTCACGACCCCGTTCTGTTGAGTCACCCATTCATTCTTTCGCTTCTTTTTTCGTTCTAGTTTTTTCAAAGTGGACACACTGATTGAAACTCGTGCTATAATAAAAATAATGAATTGAGATTAGATTGGAGGACTGAGGGTTGCAGGCGAGCATACTTAATTTGTACAGATCGAGTATCGTCGTTATTAAGTGCTCATTACACGTATGAGTGGTACTGAAGTTCCTAATAATTTTCGCGAATTACATAGTTGTATTATTTTTCCGAAAATTTCATTCTACCATACTATTCAAGCGATAATCGTTCCTACGTACTACAGTTGAAATGTCTATGCGCGACAGACCGAGATTGAGTGATCGTTTCCGAGGCAAAAGTGGAAGTGATTTAATGAATGAATTCAAAAAAGAATTCGAAGATAACAAGAAAGCTTGGTTCACCGATAGACCATCGACTCATTTCTCCAATCTTAGACGGGTAAGAATCGTATTTAGCTGCTTATGGATGAATTTGCAACGTTGCTTTTTGTGTCCTACTGCGAAGTACTCAAAGTTTCGTTCCATTGAAACTATATACCTATCGATTGACAGAGAATGTATGAGTATCGCCGGAAAATTCGAGTGTACTTCGGTGTGATGTGTGTTTTCGGCTATCATCGACCTCAACGATAAAATTCCTATCCATATATTCTAGCGCCTTACTCATTTCGCCGAATTCTCTATTCATGCTTATGTGGATCACATAACGTATGATATAATGCTGAGAAATGGCTGAGAAGGTCATTCGTTTGTTCCTTAAGGAATGTGTAACGTATGTCAACACACTTCGTGCTGTCAAATGGAAGGGTGAGATTTGATGAGAAATTAAATGAGCTGTGAGTCGGTATGAATCAGTTGTCTTTCTAATTATTGACGCTGACTAATATGAGCCGCCGACTTAGATAGCTGAGCTTGCACTTTTCACTTGGTAACCTCGTACAATTTAGGTTAATGGTTGTAAATTTAGCTTGTCAGCGCGATTTCTTTTCTGCTTGCTGACCCTCACCGCTATTGACCGCCTGATCGATTTAATAACCGAGATTATTTAGCGTTTCTCACGCCACATTTTCCGCCCTCTGACTCGATGTTTATTTTAGTTTTTATTGATTCTTCAACGCTATCACACCCTGCATAGTCTCAAACAAATAAACAGATCAACGCGATGACGTTATAAAAAATTTTGCGAAGAAGCCCACGCTTTCGTGTTGTAAACCTCTAGTAAATATTTTTTCAAAATCGGTGAATCTGGTCACTTCATTCGAATTTTTATCGTCTTAAATAAATCTTATTATTATGCGGCGTACAATTAAGGAATGGAAAAAATTGAACCGACGCCTGCCGCTCATGAAGTAATAATCTTCGGGGGTTGAGTCGATGAAATAATCGTAGGACGTTTGTGGCTTAGAAAATTTACTAATTTCAGACACGTTTTGTTATTCTCTTCATAATGTATGTTTAAACATCCAGAAATTCTGTAGCGATTTATGGTGAAAATACAGTTCTTTGAAACGTCTTCGTACTCCTATATTCGAAAAAAATTATCAATTTTAGGAGTTATGTATCATTGTGGAATGATTCACCAAATTCTTTTCCGTTCTCAGTCAAGGTCGGCTTAATGCGTGTTTTCTATATTTATCAAACTTGGGTTGGGTATTAATTTCAATTGGGCATTATCGTAGGCTCAATTACTCGAAATCGCTTGTCTTGCCCTCGAAATCTTATTCCATGAGTGCACAATCTGGAAAAGTCATCGAATTATTTATTAAAAATTTATTTTCAACGTGTTTAACCATGCTGTTGTACGCGCTGACGTGCCAAGTCGGATCGACTCCTAGTCGTAATCAAAATACGAATTAGGAGAAATGGGCTATTTGTAGAGTAAATATATGGATGAAAGAGATATTTTTCTCCTAATCGTTCTTTTGAATACACGTCAATCTCACATCGCAGTGCACAGCAGTGTATTTTCTGCGTACCGTCAAAACATCGAAAGTTCAAGGACTTTTATGACTATATTCTTCACAGGAATTTTTCGTAGTTAAAAATTATCACGAAATTTGGCTCGTCGTTCTCGTTCGTCCCGTTTCTCCTAATCACGAACGCGCTCTCCATGTTTGTTTATGTATGATCGCGATCGTTCTCGAAGATTCTACCGCTTTCGCGAACATCTACATCATCCTACTCTTTGGTAATGAATTCAGATTCATTTCTGTAACTGACAGTGACTCTTGAAAAATTGCGTGGGAGTCTACGTTTGCGAAAAAAAATGATGAATGAATGCGAAACTTTTAATAATTCTAATTTTAATTCCTAGGTTCGTTGACTGTTCACTCGATCCGAAGCTGATGACAATGCTATCTGTGTAGATTCTCTTAAACTTCTCCCAAGCGATGACATTCATCGTTCATCCACGTTTAAAATTATTTGCTAACTTTACTGAACGAATTCTCTATCTGTGGGTTTTTCTTTCATAACCTACTGGTTAGTTATACTCTATACTCTCCACGACTGTTGAGTAGAATGAAAATAGACGATGCTTTGTATTATGCCGTACTATAATTTGTAATCCATTCATGGAATGTGTGTTGGTGTCGATTACTTGTTTATAGAATCCGTTCGTAACATTCGTTGTTGACTCTAACTCCACCTCTTGTAAGTTGTTGTCTCCATATTTTTCGTATCTTGCGAGATTTTTTCGTACTTACGATACATGATATCGTTAAGATAAACCTCGAACACATTAACTTTCAATTGTAATATCTTGTATCTGTTCAATCGTCGTGTGTCACTCCTATTATCAATTTTACCTCTTTACTCGCTCTGGTATGATATCTTACCTTCTCTCATTATCACCATGCTAAATTTACTAATATTCGATTAATTACCCGTGTAATCGATCTCATTATAATACCGCGCTTTCTTTCGGTTTGCAGGAAGGATTCCCTTTTGAAAATGACGACGTTTTTGCTAAGAAGTCGGATCCTGGCATAAAATCGCATTTGGAAGATCTAGCTAAGAAACATCCAGAATTCGCTAATGATCTCAGATGCCCTCCTTGGGGTGGTTCGCTGAATGATCATTGGGATAAAGCTTTTAACGTGCCGATATCTGTTGATAAGCATGCGAATGCGAGTTCCAGTCACGAAGAAGGTAAACCGAATCAACCTAATCATTCAGCATCGCAACAAGAATCAAATCATCCTGTGAAGGACGAAAATACTAGTGAACCAGCGTCGACCGAAGATGGTTTAAAACAGCATGGTCTGAGAAATACCGTTGACATAGTCGATTTGCAAAAAGAGCAGAAATTGAACGAGGAACAGAAACGTGCGAGTTCGGCGCCTCCCGATACTGCTCCAGTCGCTGATCACTCGAATATGAGCAAACCTGAACAGAAAAGATTCACATCGAAAATAGAAATTACGCCAGTCAATCCGTACGAACAAAATTCAACTGATACGCAGTCTGCGAGCGGTGACTCTGGTTCCTCGAATACGGCAAACGCTGGTAACAATAGTAACATGTCTTCTAATGTGAGGGAAATACCCATTCAGACTGTAAATTCCGATAATTCAGGATCTCCTCGTATGGGTCGATCTAGAACGTCCTCAGGAGCGCGCGAAATACCTATTCATGCGGATAGAATGCAAACACAGAGTTCTTATGGTTCACCCTCGACAAATCGTAAACAACCACAAGTCAGACAAATTCCAATATTCGTTGAAGGTCGCGATAATCCAGTGATTGCGAAAGACGTTGAAGAACCTATCGAACGTGGTAAACAGTTCCAGCAAGAGCAAGCTCCTTTGAAGAGAAAATTGGATTCAAACGGTAGCCGTGCTCCCACTCCTCAATCATCCAATGGTCAATCTCAGCATAAACAACAACCGCCTCAAGAAAGAGAGGTGCCCATCGAAGAGCCCTCACCAGCTCCGCAGCCTCCTCCACCCCCTCCGAAACCAAAAGAACCTATGGATCGCATTCAAGAAGTCAAAGAAGATGTCGAGAGCTTATCAAATCGCGTTCAACAATATAACGGTAAATCGCGGACCGAGAAAGAATATTTATATTTGGATGAAATGTTGACAAGAAACTTGATCAAGTTGGACACTATTGAGGTGGAAGGGAACGATAAATTGCGAAATGCGCGAAAGGAAGTAATCAGAAGTATCCAAAAGTCTATCGCCTTATTGGAGAGCAAAGTACCAACACCCGAAATGCAGGGTACTGATGAATCACCTAGTAAGTCTGTTGAAGGTAATCAAGATAAACCACCGATGGATGTTGATAATTCTCAGACCAAAGAAAACGCAAATGAAGAAAAGAAAGATGGTTAGGTTAGGGTGGTCTTGGAGATAGTTTCCTCGTCCCAACCAATTTGAGAAGAATCGTCTCCGCGATGTGATTTCCCCAGGTCACTGAATCCCTCTTTGTCACTGATGAGTTTCTTCCTTCAATTTTTTGTGTATCGTTTTTAACCTTATGTAAATTGTATTGTTTTCTTTTACTTTCTTCCTTTTATTCACTTGTAGTTTTTCATCGAAGTGATTTTTTGTTTTGTCTTTATTTGTAATACATATAAATTGTACTGTATTTCTTTGTATTTTCTATGAACATTCTTCGGAGAAGTCTTACAACCCTGGTGTAATATGATCATATTGTGTAGGCCGTTGTAGATAGAGATATCTCGAAGGAAAGTCGAATTTATTTTTGTCCTCTGCCTCTTTATTTTGTTCATTTTAATTACTCCCAGGATGAAGTTTTCTTTCGGTGAGACTGAAGGTGAACCAATTCCTCATCTCACAATTGAAGTCAACTGAGGGTACATTGAAAAGGAAAGAAGAAACAGAATGAAACAGATATAATTCTATTTTGCCGAATTGCAGGAAAAATAAAAAATATACAATACAAAAATCATACATGAACATGTGATTCTAATATTCATTTTTCGCCATACGAGAAGAAAAATTCACAACATTGGTTAACTACAGTATAAATGTTTGTGAAGCATTTGCTCCTTGTTGATCAAATGAGTAGTATTATTGACCAGTTTCATCAAAGAGGATAGATTCTCGGACCAGTCATTAAGAACTTGATTAGGATCCTTGCGTATACCGAAATTCACGATCCCAGCCGGCCTATCTGTTTTCGCAGTGACTATTTTATTCGTTACCATTTGACTGAGAAAGCTTTCAGCTTCCTGAAATTTTGGGGTAAAATTTAATTACAATTTTTGGATTATACTATTTTATGAGTAACTACTGATAATACATGACTAGAATTGTAACAAGGTGACCAGTTTTTATTTCTAAAAAATTCTTCAACTTTTGAAGGTTATTCCAAGCTTTTGAAATTATTCTCATTTGAGCACTTTATTTGTAATATCAAGAGCAAACGAACATTTAAACAATGTAATTAATGCGAGAAGCCTGAAAAAAATTCCTTCACTCGTATATGTGCACTCAAATTCTCTATTTTTTATCAGAAACTGGTCACTCTGCGGAATTGTAATGAAGAAATCAGAGCTAATTAAAAAAGTCCATTCGACATTTCCAGGACGAAATGGCGAGACCTACGATATGAATTTTTTAAAAATAGCGATTACTAAGATGACAAACCGAAGATCTTACCTGAGGTGGGAGATCTAGTAATGCCGACATTCTTTCAAGTGTAATTCGATTATAATATTTTGCCATGACACGAATATTCTACATCAAAACGCAACTCATAAACAATAATTCAAAACAATGAACGACGCAAAGTTGGAGAAATTCTACTTACATGTTCAACGACACGTTTCTTCAGATCGGCCCATCTTTTCTCCCCAAATTCAGTATCACTGGTGAAAACCTTAGTTGGAGAGGAGTTGGCTGCTCCGAATTTCAATTCTTTTTCAAATATATTACATAATCCCGCCCAACGAATGAGTTCTGGATGAACGAATAAATTCAGCAATTCTCTGAAAACCAAAATATTCAGCGTTACTATCATCCAATCTTCAGTTCGAATCATTATCATTTTGATGAACCTACTTGTAGAGGGGAACTTCTTGCAATAATTTATCTTCCAAAATACGATGGATTAAATCGGACTGTTCATTGTCAAATGGTGCTAATACTACGTACAAAGCGACATTACGCATCACCGTTTTACGTTCATTTTCGTCGTCTTGTACTTTTGGAGTTTTCAAGATAGCTCGATAATGCTTACACATCGAAAGGTAATTACCCTCTTGTTCATCTAATTCAATCATCAACCTACAACGTCAAAAATTATAGATAAATTGATGCAACCACCAATCTTTCATTCTTTATACAGCCATCAAAATATACCTGTAGTATTTCAGTTTCAGATCTTGAACATGATCGCTAGGATTTTCATCATCGAAAAATTTCACGTTTATCTTCTTCGATATGATTTGGGTTCGGATGTAGTCTTTTTTCGCCAAAATTAATCGCATTTGCTCTAATATTAATTCAACCTGAAACAATGAAGTAAAGAGATAACTGCTGAGAAAAATTCAATATTTAAAAATTCTATTCAGATTGTTGATTCTACTTTTTCTTGTTTCTCCATCGATCCGTAAGTTTCCACTTGCAATTCTTGCATAATATTAGCTGCTTCATTGATATCACCGTGTTTTTCTTTAATTAAAGCCAACTTGTGAGTTAAACGGGCTCTTTCCACTTCTACATAAATCTAAAAACATTCAAAATTAACTTTCGGACGAAATAATGGATGATTCTCAATCAATTACACTTTACAAGTACCTTTCCCTCAGTGACATTCCTCAATGTATCTATCAATTTGAGTTTTATTTCTTCGTCTGTCAACTCGTCTACATACTCGCAGCATTGACGAACCATCTTGACGACAGCACCTTTTAACTGACTTCGTCGTTTTGCGAGTAACGATATATGTTCGTTCAACACAGACCAGTTTTTTGCTTCGTAACATATCTGAACGATTGCTACGAGAACTTTGCCCGTAGACACCATATCGGAGCTCTAGAATATGATTAAGGTAAGATTAAATTCATTTATTTCTGAGAATATACGAAAATTCGAAAAATATGGTTCTTACTGTTCTGGTTTGCTTTTCCATAGAGAGAAGGCCGTCAATAGCCTCAATAAATTTACCATTGTCAGCCATCTCCTTGAACGCAGTTATCTTGTCGGTAATAACTTTTTCCTCTTCCCCAGACATCTTTTTTAAGATAGATTTTTACGGTGTACCGATTTTTACTAGGCGACAAACACGATTATTGTCGAGATGAATTTCAAATTTCTCTCTTTTCGAAGTAGAAATGACAATGCAAAATCGGAAACCGAAAAGTTGATGTTGCTGCCTCAATACGATAGTATGATCATTGGTCAACAAAACTTCCGACTTCTGCTGCAGCTCATACTTTCTTAAAAGCGCCCTCTGCCGGACGACGACTAAACGAGAAATTAATGTGCTTGTCGTCAGCTTTATCCCTTCTTCTTCTTCTTCACCAACTTCCCTTTCCTCTAGAGGGCTCTACTGTACAATCATAAAAGGAACTATATGTATGCGCAAGTGATGATAATCTGGTTGATAAAAATAATGAGGAGTTATCTGTCAAAAGGGCGTCCTTCGGTCAAAACATTGATTGAAAAAATCGTTTTGAAGTTTCAATGTGAAATAACTTTTGATGGAGTGATTTATTGTAAAAAAGTTATTCTTTGAAATCTGTTCAGTTTTTCTCTATGAATATAACGCTCAATTATCTTCTTTGTAAAATGAGTAATATTTATTTAAAAAGGTTAGAAAGTAGAGTACCTCGGACACCCTTTTAATCGAAATGAGGAAATTTAGAAAATTTTTGGTTTGGGCGGCCATCTTGTTTTTGTTATCAGTCTTTGAACGCGTTACGCTCTTTGAAGTTTGAACTTCGAACAGCTCCTTCATTATTGTCTAGTTTACTTCTTTTTGAGAATATTTTTAAAAAATACATATAATCCTGGGCGGCGATTTGACTAACAAAACTTCAACAAAGTACGCACGCATTTCCATAACTGAATAAGTACCTATACAAACGGCAGTTGAACAAAATTCGCGATCTTTGTTCCTACTTCATCAAAGTTTATCAGTGGAATATTGCCACCCGTCTCGTATTTAAATCTTCGTCTGCGTGTATAATTCTTGAGTATTTTTACCTAATACCTGACCCATCTCCTTCATTCTCACATCTTCCTCATTAATATTATAATGATGTAGATGTTGGATTAGCAAGTTCTAATATAATATATTGTTCTGAAGCTCTGGTTTGTTTATACCTATTTTTCAATATTCTTTGAGTTCCACTTCATGATGTACATTTATTTCCGTATTTTAGCAGATATGGGGGTTCAAATAAGATGTTTTGAAGTTGGAATATAATAGGTAGTTTGAATCATAAGGAATTCAAAAATTACAAATTTCCAAAAAAGGGCGTCCGCCCGACAGACGCCCTTTTGACAGATAACTCCTCAAATGTGAGAGGAGCAGTTATTCAGCGTCTGATTGGTCTCATTCCCGATTCCCAAATAGGGCTTTTCCATGTCGGCGCATTGCATATGTATTCTCCTACGTGTTATTGAAATGGTACAGTCTGTTCCACCGTCTTCCACAAGAGTTTGGTATTATAGAGGATAGGCAACCCACGTCACTCACGCTTATTTTACTTTACGGAATGCGAATGGAATGCGGGTTCCCCGTGATTTATAATACCAAACTCTCGTGGAACAAACTGTAGTATTTCTAACATTGCTCTTATGGCAAACTACTCCACAATGAAAATGATTATGTAATCCAGCAACACCCATAAGAGCAATATTAGAAATACTACCATTTCGATAACACGTAGGAGAATACATACGCAATGCACCGACAAGGAAAAGCCCTATAACTGCTCCTCCTGATATACTTTATCAACCGCAGCTGATTATTATCACTTGCGCATACCTATCTTATATAGTTCCTTACTGTACAGGATCTTGGGATGTTGTTTGTTTTTCTGGGCATATTGTAGTCAAGGTGGGCCAGCCCGCCAGCGTCGGCATGGATTCAAGAAAATATAAACCAATATTATTATCGTGATGATTATCCATTTCTAATGATTTCTCAAAAAAAAACATAATGCTTGCTATTTTGTTTTCAAAACAAATGTGAATTTTGTGATGCATTTGTGGTGGGCACGGTACAACAAAGAGGTATTGACATTTGCCTAAGTATATTCATTCACCATTACTAATGAATGATGTACGTGAGTGTTTTGCCACTATGTAGTGCCAATGATCAGTTCCCCGGTTATACTTATACATAGAGTCTTCATATGTAAATTCACTGATTTTAAAAAAATTGTAGAAGAGTCAGAAATCAACCAAAAAATCTGAAACTTAGTACAAATAGACTACTCATTATGCACTACATAATTATTTCAAAAAAAATTATTCTCATATGTAAATTTCTTGATTTTTTACAACCCTTGGAAATTTGTCAGTAACTAGGATACCTCTGGTGAGGTAACAATGCTGGTGGGGTGCGGAAGGCATTCACGGCGCACCAAACGCGGCGGAATTATGTATGAACTACATTATTTTGTGTGACAAGTAACTTTGTATAGTGTCAATACCTCTTTATTGTACCGCGGTGGTAGGTAATTAACTTTATTATTATGGCTCAAACGATAGCCCAAACAAAAAATGAGGAGTTATCTGTCAAAAGGGCACCCGTCAAAGAGGTGCCCTTTTTGCGGATATCAACATTTTTGAATTCTCTGAAGCATTTCCTATCAATATACAAAATTTTGAAAAAACAAAAAATTACATATACGCTTATGGTCACTCAACCTCATCTCCATAAAAAGGGCACCCAAGGTACACATCTTTATGGAATTGTCCCAGATTCATTTGTCGATCAATTTGAAAAATAATTAGTGATCTGTAAAGTAAAGATGAAAACACGCAAAATATTTTTTGTCATTATAGATTTTTTGATAAAATGAATGTGGAATGAGTAATCTGAACATGAAACTCCAAAGATGTGTTTTGAAAATCAACTATAGACCATTTTTGTATGACGTCATAATTTTCATCTCGTTTTTGAAAAAGGTATCTACATTAGATATGGCTGTAGATGAGGAGTTATCTGTCAAAAGGGCACCCGTGAGCAATAGTTGATTTTCAAAATACGTCTTTGGAATTTCATGTTCAGATTACTCATTCCACATTCATTTTATCAAAAAATCTATAATGACAAAAAATATTTTGCGTGTTTTCTTCTTTACAGATCACTAATTATTTTTCAAATTGATCGACAAATGAATCTGGGACAATTCCATAAAGATTTGTACCTCGGGTGCCCTTTTCTCATGGAGATGAGGTTGAGTGACCATAAGCGTACATGTAATTTTTCATTTTTTCAAAATTTTGTATATGGATAGGAAATGGTTCAGAGAATTCAAAAATGTGGATATCCGCAAAAAGGGCATCCCTTTGACGGGTGCCCTTTTGACAGATAACTCCTCAGATACTATTTGAATGAATTTGAGTATACGTGCACTGCTGTTCATTGAATCTCCAGATGTTTCATACAAAAAATGTTCATCATTAGTTCTACTTTTGTTAAAAATATCGCAAAAGCTTAACATTCAAAGGGTTCTTCTAATATTTATCAAAGTTTGCAAAATCCTATATAAACAAGCACTATGCGCGCCAGCAGAGTAGCAGCTTGCAAATGTAAATTTCCCATATATACGTCATCACAAAAATGGTCTATTGCTCACGGGTGCCCTTTTGACAGATAACTCCTCAAATGAAGTTTGTAATGCTCTATGTAATGTTTGTGACAGGTGATCGTCTGCAAGAAGGGGTGCAATAATTATGTTGCTACAACACATCCATCAATTGAGTAAGATTAGATGAGCACAGACAGCGATACATTTTGGTGCACAAGGATTGCAAATACCATGTTATATCAAACTAGATCTGAGCAGCCCAACGTATACCAAGGTATAGCTTTGTTTATGTAAATTCTCATATTTAGTTTTAAATTAAAAGAACCACATAGGTATACTAATTGCAGATTGATAGATTCCGAGGAAGTTATGATTCTTAAGCCACACAAAAAATTGATGCATTCAACCAAATCATCAATATAAATGGTACAATGAGATACCCACCTACAATACAATGATCTTGTAAGTAAGTACTCAATGTATTCCTGTGTTTTCAATCGTTTTCCACACCCCATAAAGGCTTTGAAATTATCAGATATACTGAACTAAGTTAATTGGCCAGACATACTTATTATTGATTCCTGCGTAATATCTTTTTTCTTATTCAAAGATATTTTCAGTGAGCTCTTCTGAAGAGTTGATTCCAACCTATTTTTCATCAGACTATTTTGATCACGGTGTAAGATGATTTTGATTGAATTTTGGGACATGTTGAGTAAGAATAGTTGTAAGTGTGTGAATTTTGACCATAACTATAATTTTTATTGTAATTGTATCGCTCATGACTTCAAAAGTTTCTTTCTATCCTGTTTACAAGCCCAAGCAAGCAGTGCGGTTATTTGTAAAATTCTCGTAGGCAGCAAAATTTCTACAAAACAAATTTCTTTTTAAAAACCCAAGATATGACCTTTATTTTTCTGAAGTCAGTGTTGTGTACAAGATTCTGTGTTTTACTTGCCACAACTTATTCTATATGGAGGAGACCCCTCAACTTCTGAAGGAGAGAGTCAATCAACACCAATACAAGAATGATGTGGAGAATTGAAATACTCGCATCACTGTAGCCTCTCATTCTGTTAATACTAGACATAAATTTGTTTTGATCAGATAAGTATAATTATGGTGGGTTGGGAAAATAACGATAAGATAAGAAACAAAAAACATCGGAGAGACTTTGTCAATTAATTGACATATGTGACGTGGTAAGTTTCAACCCGGACGTTTCTAATCTCGCGGAATACTTATAATTTGTCACTCGTTACAGAAGATAGGATCATATTTAGCTTGATTGATAAGTGATTGGTATTAATAGAAGAAAATTTGTGTACTACACACGCTACTGAGTGAGTGTTTTTTTCTCATATTTTTGAAGCTGCCTATTTGACAATTTCAAAGGTAGAGGCATCTCCTTATGGTAATTCACGTACAAAAAAGTTTGTTTATTTTCTAACTTCTAAAACATCGAGGAAAAATTCACCAGCCTACCTTTCTGATTAAAGGGGGGGGGGGGCGACCTTCGAGAATATTTCGTCACAATCAATCAATTTGTCGGGCGTTATGTTGTGGAGGATTTTGATGCCGTTGCGCATAGAAACTCACTAATCTTCAGTTAGGCCTTTAGACCTATATGTGAAAAAGGAGGCTTCTACTGTCATTTCGTCAAACACAAATTATTTGAACTTGAAACAAAATAAAATCGTATTTATAATATTCAATGAGATAACAATCTGACATTTATTTGCTTGTAACAACTTCGTTCTACAATGTGTACTTATAATATATTTAAATTGAGAACTTTTGTCACTCCTAGAATCAAAAGACATAGTTTTTTTAAAAGACCGCGTTCATCAATATCATCTATTGGTTTCAAACCGAGTTGATAAGCGTTCAGGCCTTAAAGATTCTGAGCTAGGCGTGTATAAAAGTTTGTAACTAAGATCGGGGAATTCATTATTTCCAATTGTATAATCTCTCTCTGTGAATGTTTTTGCGGAAATGATGCTTTTAGTTGTAGCATTGGAAATCAATATCGTGGGACCTGTAATATGGTGATGCTGAAAATTAGGTGTGTCTAAAATATTCTCAGGAATATGATTGGGAGTGGACATAGCAGGGTGAGTTGTAGTGCTCTTCCTTTCGTCGTACCAATCATTGGGAGTAGCGAGTGAAGAGAGGGAAATGTTCTTTGGGGTAACGTACGCGAGTTTTTCAGTGACATTTCGTGGACTTATTAACAAGATAGTAGTTCTATTGCGCATAATAAATAAACGACATGTTAAATTTCCTGCATAAGGCTTTGGGCTACGAATCGGACTGAACCATTGAAATCGTTTTGGCCGAGGCGGTTTTCGGGTACCATAAGATCCACGAGTGCCGCGTGAAATTCTAACTCGCGAACCATTAGCAATTGCTTCGCCACTCTTTGTATGCCATCGAAAATAAGGTGAACGTCGACTGCGAAACTCGTTGTTTACAAGGCGTGTACGACGACTTCCTGTAAACGTCTTAAATGTTTTGACAAAATATGTCCGACTGGTTCCATTCCACTTTGTAGGACCATGTCTTCGACTTCTGGTTTCGCCGAACAATGTAGGCTCATTGTCTGAAATCATCTTAGGCCTTCCAAATCCTGGCGGCACGCTGTGGTGAGTTCCGTTCTTAGACGAAGGCCAGCGACCAGTGACGAGGCGACGAGTTGTATTTATAGTCGGTCGCCCGCGCGATCTGCTGATGTACTGTTCTCTAGTGGCGAAACGACCAGTCATGCGTCGACCAGTTCGCTTTTTCAGTTTTGTACTACTTATTGTCCATTCCGGTGTAAGCCAATAGTGTTTCCGAAATAAACTTTTCGTCGATGATTCGTATTCTTCGGATTCAGAGCCAGATTCTGACGGTATATCAGTCAAAGTCCATGCACCATAAACGTCTCTAGTTGTGAGCTCGGCGTCGTCAGAATCCGAAGAAGAATTGGTTAGGGAGGAGGCTTCTATACTTGTAAGCATGCACATAACTGTTGCAAATAGGCCATTCATATCTGATAAAACAAACTAGTTTTGTAAATCTGCAAGAAATATGGGAAGAAATGACAACGCACATGGAACTAAGAACATTTTTATCAATTACTTACGTGAGCTACAAGAAAGATCAGGACGAGAAACAGATTGAAGGAAGTACTAATCTCCCTTTAAAAATTGATAGGTTTGCGTCCTACCGACACTCAAGAGCGACTTAATGTGTGTAACGTGTTGATCGGATAACGTTTATTCAGATACTGATAATATGCTTAATACAAATGTACAAGTAGATATGATAATAGCAGCAAATGAAAATTCACAATATTTTTCTCCTCGTCTACGGCCATAAAAGAAAATCAAACCAGAAAAAAAATTTTGCATGAGAGAATAAAATTCAAGTAACATAAGACATGTAGTTACTTATTTACATGCATTATAAAAATTCATGACAAGAGGAAGAGGAGAAAAACAAATTTTTTCATACATAATCATCAAGATATCACGGTTTACGAATATTTCGGGATGAGAAGTGTTTCGTCAAGTGATCGGCATGTACCTATCTTGGGTGACATAGGACAGTAGTCCTGTGTGTTTCTGCACAACTCTTTCTTTCCATTTTGGCGTATCTTGTCTCTCCTAAAATTTACTCGTTCGCCCTCACTGAACTCACGAGGCTTGGTGTTACGATCGTGAAGTAACTTTATTTTGAATTTATTTAACTCTAACACTGAATGTAAGTCAGCTTTCAGGTGATCAAACAACGTGAGTAAGCATAGGCCTAAAAAAAGTTCTGCAGCACGTCGAGAGGCGTGTTACAATGGTTGAAAAACATAATCTGCAAGCGTTTCTCGCTGTTAGGGAACTAATGCTTTGATTTATTATACCTGCATTTAAAAGTTAGTCTCGACGGTTCGACCGGTTGTTGCAAAGTGTGGATGGAATTTACGCGATTGACTGCACAAGACTGAAAACTGTAGAAACTCACTCGATGTGAACATGGTACCATTGTCGGAAACGGTTTGTTCACGCACACCGTGAGTGGACATTTCTAACCAACGCGAATAGGTGTCTCTATGTCAATAAACGATCATCAATTGGATTAGTAAAATCGACATGAATACGATCCCACGGGACAGAAGGACTATTCCACAAGATCGGTGGTGTTTCTGGCTCCGTTGGACTGTGTTCCTGACATGAATTACACGTTTTGACCACAGGTTCGATATCGGCATCCAATCGCGGTACGGAACAGCAATGCAGGTTATAATTGATTTTATTGCTTGTATGCCGGTACGTAGACTGTATGAAGTTTGTTGAGGAACGCAGAACGAAACCTCTCCGGAAATAGTAGGCGTTAATTTTGTAGCAATATTCCATCTTCTTATGAAAGTTCATCCCGCACTTCATAGTAAGCATGAATGTTGTCTGCGGTTTTCTTGTTGAGGGTTCATCCCCGCACAAGATAACTCTATCCCCGGTAGTAGCATTACGCAGTGTTTTCTGTGTAACTAAGAAATTTTCAACAAAGTGAAAAGTTATTGCCTTTATTTTATAGACGCTGGTAAGTCTTGGACACAGGTAAGCGAGACAATGCATCCACCGTCCCGTTTCTGTCCGGGTACCTGGAATATGCTCATTCTCGTCGTGATATAATGCTGAAAACAATGCCCAACCTTCAGGGCGGAAAACGGCACGTTTGGGAAGACTGTGTTTAGGAATTTTTGAAGAATTGACTGTCCCTGTGCTTCAATGGGTGCAGGGCCACACTAAGCAGATGTTCTGACCCGCCGCTAATTGATCTGTCGGATCGCGAAAAAATGTTGATTATCCGTGATCCATGACCCGGATTGCTTTCAATGCACGAGTTCTGACCCGCGATCCAATCCGCTGGGAGACCGATGATTTGAGATCCTCGATTTGAATCGGATTTTTGCGATCCGTACCCAACCCCGCTAATTTCACGTTCTATTTTGTGTCGTATTTTTACCCTCTTCCCTCCTCATGTAATTTGGCGGTTTGTCCATGCCGTCAGAACGAGTGTCTTTGAAAACTCGCAGATAGGAAATTGAATGTAATGCTTTTTGTAGCGAGTCACGGTTTTCCTAATTATCTCGAGAAATATGACTCCAAAAATGGAAAATTGAAAAAAACATTTTCTTCTCTCGTAAATTTCTATCCAGTAAGTCCAATTTCAGATTTTTTTGACGCAAAAATTTGAAATTGACTTTATAGGATGGGAAATTACAAATAGATCAATTTTGTGCTCTACAATTTTACTTTTGGAATGATATGTGTATTTCCCGAGATATTGAAGGAAACCGCGACGGGCTGCATAAGACATAACATTCAACTTCCCGCCAGTTGAAGTGTAAACCTATTTCCCAGAGTATTGTAAGCAGGTGAAAGCCAAAAGCCAAAATAAAAATTCAGCTGAATTTTTACTGATAAGAGAGAGGCTGAAAGTAAGCTTCATTTAAACCGTTGTAAGCCAGAAGCCAAAATAAGCCAAATTTTTCTCGTTTTTAACGGAGTAAAAGCCTCGCGCGATACGAACTTAACATATTTTTTCGGGTGTGAAAGTCAGCACGTAGTCGCAGTCCACATCCGGCAGTCCGCACAGGTTTCTACTACAGTAAAAGCCGCTTATTATCATGACGTTGGGCGGAGCAAATTTTATGATACAAAGCGGCGTATTCTAAAAAATGATGACAAGAAGAAAGAAAAAAATCTGAAAATCTGAAAATTTTACATTAAAAATTTGAAAAAGTGATTTGAGAACTTTTTTTCACTCTAATATATTACGTGTACATAAAAATAATCAGGAAACGGTAATAATTGGCGAAAATTGACTTGAAATGATGGATTTTAACCAAAACCAATAGAATGTTGGACAAAATTTGCCAGAATACTAAAAATAAGTCATTCAAAAGAATAAAAATAGCGAAAATTGATAACTTTTAACAAGAAATCGACAAATTCTTAATAAAAATTAGCATTTGTGATTGGACATTTATTACAATAAGCGACTTGCCAATTATAATAGCCGGCAAAATTCCAATGTATTTGTAGACGGCCGGACGGGACTTGCTTCTTTTTATGACATAAAGCGAATTATGCTACTATCAGACTTTATAATAAGCGGCTTTTACTGTAACGCGCATGCGCGATAACGCAACATTACTTTAACAACGACGAGCGGCGGAGTACAGCTGGCGTACGTTCTGTGTTTTGACTGGTTTTGGCACAGTATTACCTTTGTACTCCGATAAAAAAAAAATAATAATACACGCGGAAGGGTAAAGATCGGGTGAAGGTCAATCATCCGAAAAAAATTTTTGTCAAAGGCCAAGTGTACTTAGCATTGAGCAGAGTAAAATCTCTTGATGGCCTATGTGTGACGGACTTGCATGGGGATCATCTTTTGAAAAATCCGCATGACAAAATTTCCCTAGGCAAACTGCAAAGGTCAAGAAATATGTAAATACAGCTGAAAGTCAATGTACTTTGTAAGTATTTTTCTAACTCAGTGACATCAAATAAATTGAATTTCAATTTTTGTTTTTACTAGCCATTAAAAAAAGTGAAAAATAAAATTTTTAATTAAAAAAAATAAAAACAGAGAAAAGCCTCGATGATATTTTACTAGTTGAATATGAAAATTGCAATCAAAAGTTATAAACAAGTTAATTATGTAATCCTGCCCGATTTGTTCCCATAACTAATAAATGTTACAGGCTTTGCTCGGTGGTTCATTTACAGTACTATAGAAGAAAAGAACATATTTTAAAATTTTAGTAATTGTATTTATAATAAAAATTGATACCAATTTCTCGTAAGACCACCGAGCAAAACCTGAAATATTTATTAGTTATGGGAACAAATCAGTCAGGGTTACATAATTAACTTGTTTATAACTTTTGATTGCAATTTTCATATTTAACTATTAAAATATCGTCGAGGCTTTTCTCCGCTTTCATTTTTTTTAATTGAAATTTTTTTTAGCTTTCCTGATTCCCGAAAAATAGGAAAATACACTAATTAGGTGTTCAAATTCCAGGTTCAACTCGCTCTTCTCTCCAGGACAGACTGGCTGTGCGATTCAGTTCACTTCAGCCCTTCAGCATATAAGCCTGTGGTGCAGTCATCCAAGGGAGATGAACACAAACTGGAGAATAGCCAAGAATGACCAAAAAAAAAGAATTCATCACAGTTCACTTGTTTGTTAATGACAAAAATTATACAAAATATCCTTTAAAATTACAGTAAAACCTCGATATACTGCAATTCAATCTCTTCTTCTAATATATAAAGCAGAAAGTTTGTCCGTCTGTCTGTCGTCCTGTCCGTTTATAACTCGAGAACTACTGGGCCGATCGCTTTCAAACTTTCAGGATATATTGTCCTCATCCCAGAGCAGCACATAGACTCATAAAAATAAAAATTTGACGGGGAGGTGCTGAGTAATTTCAAAAAAGGGCGAAAACAATGACTTTTTTCAATATAAAAAAACGTGGTGGTGTAGCTTGCCATGTACGTTAGACCTACGCGCGTTGAGTGGCGCAGTTTCGAGAATTGAATTATTGTGATAACTCGAGTATAACTCATTTTTATGAAAAATTGAAGAGAACAAAAATTGTAGCCCCTGTAATTTCCTTTCGAATGAGCCCGGTTCCAGATTTTTAGGAGGAAATTTTGTGACTACAGTATTCGCTGTACTTCCATACTAAGCAAGTTATTTTATTCACAGTTTTAAAAACACCTACATAAAGGATTTTACATCCGGTATCTCATACAAGAACCAATGTCTAGACACGGTGCGCACTGCGTATGGGCTAGCGGAAATTACCCTTTTTTTTACCTGTTGTCCGTGTGTTTTCTTAGGGACTGGCAAAATGTCAATGGATTTGTCTGTATTCTGCTGCGATGAATACAGGCTTCACACGTTAAGTCAGCTCTCAAGTGAATTAGTGTGTAAAAAATTTAATTTGGTGATTTTATTTTTGTGCGACTCGGAACTTTGATATATTTTTATAAGTACAGTCGCAGTTTTTGGTGTCTATTTTCTTATTTTTGAACTGAATAGTTGTGAATTTTGCAAAACTCTTTCCACTGTTTCTTTTTTAAAAATTCATCTGAATTCCAAGATACCTACAAAACACACATACCTACAAGATACAGATACCTATAAAACACAGATATCTACTCAACACACAGCTAGCGGTCAGGCGCGCCGGAGGCGCGTCGCCAACCGCTAGTAGACTATAAGAAGCATTCATACTAAACTAAGGTTCTTGTCTCACTCAGTGCTGTCGATAGGGAAAAAATGATACAGAAATCACAAAGTTTAAACCAAAGTAGTTTAAACTTTGTCCAGTTCAAATATAAAATTCAAATGTTGAAAAAATTGAAAATGTAGAAACAGGAAAAAAATCTTTGAGTAAAAGTTGAAAATATTAATGATTAAAATTAGTGATGGGTCACCTCCGAAGGTACAACCGGTACTACCGGTTGTTTTCTACTTCCGGTTGTCAAACTACCGGTAGTTCTGCATTTTTATTAAAATCTGGAGAATTGGTACTTACGTCACTACATATCAATATCAAGGATCTGCAAAACAAGGTCTTTTATTGAAGAGATGAAAATGTTTTTCTCTTAATTGTGTGATTCAAGCATTAGATAATACATCCAGCTCTGCCACTCTTATCTATGAGAAATTGTAGTCTAAGAAGTAAAGAACTCTGCACTGGACTGCAGATTCATCTTTGTAAGATTTAGTTTAATGCAACAAAACAAAGAACACCATCTTTTTTCAACTTCTGCAGTTTAATTGGTCACCTCCGGAGGTACAACCGGTACTATCAATAGTTTTTTAAATTCCGCGCCAAAATTGCAAAAATTTCATCTACAACCGGTACTATCGGTACTACCGGTTGTTTTTGCTGGTAACCTCCGGTCTACCGGTAGTGAACCTTGAAGGACTACCGGTCTACCGGTTGTTTCAAACTGCCGGTTTTTACCCATCACTAATTAAAATACCCTCTAGTAATTTTTTATTCCTAACAGATCCCTGAATCCTTCCAGGCTCCCTTCCACATATCATCCTTAATTCAAAGGATTTTCCTTTCTCTCCATTCAGGACAATCAAGTGTTACATTTGCTTAGTAACTATGCAAATAAATTTTTCAAAATTTTTATATGGGCATTCTTCGCCATGATTTTTATTATTTCAACTTCTTCAGTAGACACTAACGTTTCTTTTGATTGTAAAAGTATATGTAAATCAGCATCTATTTCTTCAAATACAAGTTCGTTTATCTTGTCTATAGGGTGACCTAGTTTGTTTCTAGCCTTTCTGATTCGGTCTTCAACAGTCAGCCTGTGGGAAATGCGAAAGGGGGGGAATAGCTAGAATGACTTTGCTGCAGTGGAAGACGTGCTGAAAACTCAATCTGAAGAAAATATCGAGACGTACATGAGATAGAATAATATATTTATTTTAATGAAGAGTGAAAGAAGTACACAAAATTACGTTTGTTCGGCGCTCGGCGGTACAGCTCATTGGGAACCTAACGGACAGAGAATAAAACATCTATCCGTCAGTCTCGCGAACGAGAGTGTTAATCATTAGAAATAAAAGAAGATTAAGAGAGTCGTAGATCGTGCAAGTCCTTAACGGGTCGAACCAGAATAATAAGAAGAGTCGAATTTGTCTAAGAATAAGTACTTACCTCGAGGGGGACCATAATATACTGCTGCGGAGTCGTGTCCATTATAATCGTGCGAGTCTGAAGAAATATTTTCGAGTTACGCGAACTATAGTTTTAAAAGTTGTACGAGGGATTCTGGCGGGCTACATCGAAATGGGTCAATTTTCATTGCTATGGATTTTCTTAATAAGTTTGTCGGCCGCGTATTACTCTTCAACTTCGGAGAGGAGTTGAAGTCGAAAATGACAGATTTTCGACACAGCCTTTGCTTCTTAAAATTCCTGAATTCCTGGAACTTGTTTTTAATTTCCGTTGGCGAGCTTGATTTTCCGGTTGTCAGACCATACCTTCGACTGAAAGGATCTTCCGCATGTATTGATATCAAGTTTGCGTTAATTAATTTGATAGCTTCACGAACATGAAAAATCACTCGAGCTGTAAGAACTGGTCATGTCTCTATAAAACTAATACACGATTGAGGTGATTTAAAATGTACTACAGTATATGAAAATAGTTATTTATTATACAAGGTCCTAAAGCAAGTGACTTATCACGAGCTGGTGGACCGTGTATAATACAAATTTTTTTAATACGTTCAAATGACGTGCAATTTACGTGCAAATTTTGTACCCAGGGTATAACCCGTAACTTGAACCTGTGGCTAAACCAGCCAGTTTATCTACCGAAAATGGCTACCTGTGACTAAAACATCTAGTTTACCTACTGGTCCGCCCTGTGACTAAAATAGCTAGTTTACCTATCAAAAACAGTTTTACCAGCCAAAAAAAAAAACACACTTTAATCACGAAAGGATCTTAAATTAGACTACAACCTTATTGATAGTATTTATCAATTCATCGAAAGAGATTTTTTCATTTCTTCATAAGATCGTTTCAGTTCTTTGTAGGACTCTTTTATTTTGTTCAACGGATCTCCTAATTTCACAGTGACATATATAATTATACATTCCATCTGGAGAGAATGGACATAATACCTTTTCGTCTCCAGAATTGAACCAGGAGATTAGTACAGGTAGCTTAAGCTACAGTTTACTACACTTACACTAGATCAAGATTGGGGGCGAACGAGCGGAGCGAATGAGCCCCAGAACCGCGAGTGAGCCCCAGGTAGCTCAACGTACAGGCTCCTTCGCCCCGGGTACCTTAATGTACAGTATCCTAGACCTAACTCTGCAAATGAGCGGAGCAAATTCAAAAGTACGTAACTGCTAAAGATGGACAGGAATTATGATAGACATGAATTTAATCTTCATTTATTTGACTCTGCCAGGATATATTTTAATGTCCATGCAGTGATTGAGTTGAGGGTTTTTTAAAAACGACGGCTTCCTTATCGAAGTTAAGCGAGGAACGCAGGAAACCTGTTTTATGAGTCATATGGGATTTGGTCTTGAGAATTCAAGGAAGCCTAGATCTAGATAAAGCTAATATAAAGAAGGCCTACATCTACTATAAGCCTAGTATAATATAGTTTGAGAGTCTAAATTTTTCTCGAATCTCGAGCTATATATGATAGGAGGGAGACTTGGAAAAATTTTGATTCTCAAGCTATATATGATAGAAGGGGGACTTGGAAAAATTCCTATCATACATGGTTCGAAAGTCGAAATTTTTCTGTTTTTTGTTGGATGGCGCACGGGAAATTTCTCAAAAAGCCCCCCATAGAACCAATTCCCTGTTAATATAGCTTTCAACAGCCTGCAACAATAGAGTCTACTACTGAATGATATTATAAGTAAGTATGGGTTGCGTGAGTGAATCAAAAAAGGTAAAAATTGAATCTAAACATGATACCTGCAGAGAATTGTTAGTTCATACCCTTTTATTTTGTTGTGTGCTTGTGTGAGCGTGTCAGCAGCCTGTATGTGTAAAATATGCTTTTTAAAAGGTGAAAATGGACATAACACCTTTTTACCTCTGAAGATAAAAACGTAGTAATGAGTTGATTCAACTATTGAATTGGAGAAAAACGGTTTTATATCCATTTTCACCTCTAAACAGCATATTTTACACATACGAGCTGCTGACACACTCACACAAACACACAACAAAATAAAAGGGTATGAACTAACAATTCTCTGCAGGTATCATGTTTAGATTCAATTTTTGCCTTTCTTGATTCACTCACGCAACCCATACTTACTTATAATATCATTCAGTAGTGGACTCTATTGTTGCAGGCTGTTGAAAGTTATATTTTGTTGTGTACTTGTGTGAGTTTGTCAGCAGCCTGTATGTGTAAAATATGCTTTTTAAAAGGTGAAATTGGACATAATACCTTTTCAATTCTGGAGATAAAATGGTATCCATTTTCACCTTTAAACAGCATATTTTACCAATATCACTATAGGACTAGTATAATATAGTTTGAGAGTCTAAATTTTTCTCGAATCTCCAGCTATTATATGATAGCTCAAGAGTTAAAATTTCAACAGGGAACGCGTTTTATAAGGGGCTATTTGAGAAATCTGGCGTGCGCCGTGCGCCGTCCAGCGAAAAACTTAGAAAAATTTCGACTCTCGAGCTATATATGATAGGAGGGGGACTTAGAAAAAATTTCGAATCTGAAGCTATATATGATAGACGAGGGACTTGGAAAACTTTTGACTCTCGAGCTATATATGATAGGGGACAAATTTTTCCAAGTCCCCCTCCTATCATATATAGCTCGAGAGTCGAAATTTTTCTAAGTCCCTCTCCTATCACATATGGCGCGAGAGTCGAATTTTTTCCAAGTCCCCCCTTCCATCATCTATAGCTCGAGAGTCGAAATTTTTCTAAGTCCCTCTCCTATCATATATGGCTCGAGGGTCGAAATTTTTCTAAGTTTTTCGCTGGACGGCGGACGGCGCACGGCGCACGGCAGATTTCTCAAATAGCCCCCCATAAAACAGGTTCCCTGTTAAAACGACGGCTTCCTTAACGAAGTTGAACGAGGAACGCAGGGAACCTGTTATATGAGTCGAATGGGATTTGGTATTGAAGATTCAAGGAAGCCTAGACCTACGATAAGCCTAGTATAATATAGTTTGAGAGTCTAAATTGGGAGAGTCGAAATTTTTCCAAGTCCCCCCTTCCATCATCTATAGCTCGAGAGTCGAAATTTTTCTAAGTCCCTCTCCTATCATATATGGCTCGAGGGTCGAAATTTTTCTAAGTTTTTCGCTGGACGGCGGACGGCGCACGGCGCACGGCAGATTTCTCAAATAGCCCCCCATAAAACAGGTTCCCTGTTAAAACGACGGCTTCCTTAACGAAGTAGAACGAGGGCACCGCGTGAAGGTAGGGAACCGTCGCTGGCCTTTTCTCTTTCTTTCACGTTTCTGTATATGAGGAGGTTGAAATTTTTTTCTTCTTCTTCCGGAATAAAGTCAAAAAATAGGAGTAAATAAAAGAATATCATAATTATTAATCTTTTATTTTCAGCCTACATTAACCGTCCATAGGTATGTGATGGGGCGCATATTATTACTACTCTTTCCAAGACAATAAAATGTCATGTACTATATTTCGAGTGGCTACTGAATCGTTGTTCAAAATGTTCTCTTTCTTGGTCAGGAGGCAAATGTTATCCTTTCTTCGTGCCCTGCTTAGCGCCACATAGAGTTGACCGTGTGAAAATAAATGCTCCCTTAGATCGATGCCAACTACATCTAACGTTTGCCCCTGAGATTTATTTACCGTCATGGCATACGCGAGCCGCAATGGATACTGCCTACGAATTATTTCAAGCCCTCTTTTCCCAGTTGTGAATTTGAATATAACCCGAGGAATTACGAATGTTTTTGTTTCGTCCTCAGGTTTACTGACTTCTAATGAAAATTTGAATATCCTTCTAACTATTACTTTTGTTCCATTAACCAACCCTTCTTCAAAGTTCAGATTCCGAATGAGAGTACACATCGCACCAATTTTAACCTTGAGCTCATGATTAGGAATACCTGGTCGGCAATATTTGAATGTGCCTCCCATTAAAGAGCTGTGCCGGTTTGATGTCGTCCCATAATCCCATCAAGTACACATTGACTGGGCAGAAATTAGTATTTTTACGTACTATTTCAAAAAATGCGTTAATGAGATCCCCTGACAATTCATCATGTAGAATCTCATTCTCTACGCTACCGTCCGTCATACTGTTTGAAAGAAAAATATACAACTTCGAATGATACAAATGGAACAACTGTTGCGTGTATGAGTCTAATGTAAAATGATGCAACGCCGCGCCACGCGCTTCTATTTATATCAATCGTCGCTACTGCTGGATCATTTCGAGAGCATTCGAGAACTGTCAAAAAAACGGAAGGAAGAGAGCCTACTTCCAGAAACTACTCGAACGGTCAGCGAGAAACTACTCGAACGGTCAGGTTAACCGGTCGCGTCGTAGTTTGTAAGGTTGACCCGCCCTAACCACGCCCTAACGATGCGTAGGTAGCGCTTCAGATTTACCGAGTTTCCAATAGATAGCGGCACTTGAATTTTCGGCCACGCGAATTTTCGGCACGCGATTTTCTTGCGTCACTCGATTTTTTAGCGTCACGCGCGCGAGCTTACAGGTTTATATAATAGATAGGGGACAAATTTTCCCAAGTCTCCCTCCTATCATAAATAGCTCGAGATTTTTTTTTTTGTATTTGTTTTTCTTTGTTCAAGCCTAGCATAAAACTAGTACATGAGAAGAGGATGGACGCAGAATCAGGAATTATGTAGGGCTTTAGACGGATCTTTTTTTCATTTACTTCAGGTCTAGTAAATTGAGTAAGTATAGGTCTAACATAATGCTAATACTGCCTATAAGCCGAGATAAACAACACAAACTGTAAAATGAGTATCGTCTACATGAATGACAAAGCCCCAATTCTCCTGATTGTTTCAAGCTGAATTTTCTCAAGCCATAAGCTGAGATAAACACAAGCTGTAGAATAAGTACCCTCCAGAAGTACGACAAAGACCCAATTATCCTAATGGTTTCAAACTGAGTTTTTCCAGAAGCCAAAAGCAGAGATAAACACAAACTAGAGGGTAGGTATCTTCCACAAGTAAAACAAATCCTGAATTCTCCTGATCGTTTCCAGCTGAATTTTAACAGGGAACCTGTTTTATGGGGGGGCTTTTTAAGAAACTTGCCGTGCGCCGTCCAGCAAAAAACTTGGAAAAATTTCACCTCTCGAGCTATCATATTATATAGCTGGAGATTCGAGAAAAATTTAGACTCTCAAACTATATTATACTAGGCTTATAGTGGTATGGGTAAAATATGCTGTTTAAAGGTGAAAATAGATACCGTTCTATCTCCATAATTGAAAAGGTAATATGTTCATTTTCATCTTTAAAAAAAAATATTTTACACATACAGGCTGCTGACACACTCACACAAGTACACAACAAAATATTACTTTCAACAGCCTGCAACAATAGAGTCTACTACTGAATGATATTATAAGTAAGTATGGGTTGCATGAGTGAATCAAAAAGGGTAAAAATTGAATCTGAACATGATACCTGCAGAGAATTGTTAGTTCGTACCCTTTTAATCCTATATTTTATTGTGTGCTTGTGTGAGTGTGTCAGCAACCTGTCTGTGTAAAATATGCTATTTTCCAATTCAATAGTTGAATCAACTCATTGGTCATTACTACGTTTTATCCTCAGAATAAGGTATCATGTCCATTTTCACCTTTTAAAAAGCATATTTTACACATACAGGCTGCTGACACACTCATACAAGCACACAATAAAATATGGGATTAAAAGGGTATGAACTAACAATTCTCTGCAGGTATCAAGCTTAGATTCAATTTTTACCTTTTTTGATTCACTCACGCAACCCATACTTACTTATAATATCAATACAGTAGTAGACTCTATTGTTGCAGGTTGTTGAAAGTTATATTTTGTTGTGTACTTGTGTGAGTGTGTCAGCAACCTGTATGTGTAAAATATGCTTTTTAAAAGGTGAAAATGGACATGATACCTTATTCTGAGGATAAAACGTAGTAATGACCAATGAGTTGATTCAACTATTCAATTGGAAAATAGCATATTTTACACAGACAGGTTGCTGACACACTCACACAAACACACAATAAAATATAGGATTAAGAGGGTATGAACTAACAATTCTCTGCAGGTATCATGTTCAGATTCAATTTTTACCCTTTTTGATTCACTCACGCAACCCATACTTACTTATAATATCATTCAGTAGTAGACTCTATTGTTGCAGGCTGTTGAAAGCTATATTAACAGGGAACCTGTTCTATGGGGGGCTTTTTGAGAAATTTGCCGTGTGCCATCTAACAAAAACCAGAAAAATTTCGACTCTCGACCCATGTATGATAGGAATTTTTCCAAGTCCCCCTTCTATCATATATAGCTCAAAAATCAGAATTTTTTCAAGTCCCCCTCCTAAAATATATAGCTGGAGATTCGAGAAAAATTTAGACTCTCAAACCATATTATACTAGGCTTATAGTAGGTGTAGGCCCTCTTTATACTAGCTTCATCTAGGTCTAGGCTTCCTTGAATTCTCAATACCAAATCCCAAATGACTCATAAAACAGGTTCCCTGCGTTCCTCGCTTAACTTCGTTAAGGAAGCCGTCGTTTTTTCGACCTGGACGACCTTGAGTTTTAGTATTTTGTTCATTAATTAGGTCAATTTTGATGTAAACACGTCCGTCGAGTTTGAAAAAACTTGAGAGTCGAAATTTTTCCAAGTCCCCCTCTAATCATATATAGCTCGAGAGTCGAAATTTTTCCAAGTTTTTTGCAGGACGGCGCACGTCAGACGGCGCACGGCAAATTTCTCAAAAAGCCCCCCATAAAACAGGTTCTCTGTTAAAAGTTTGTTTGTCTCTGTTTTTTTTCTTAAGCTAGTGGCTTTTGGTGAGCACTCACCTTAGTCTGGTATAGATCCAGTTTAAAAATTTCAATATAATACCTTTTGAAAAGCTCACTCACTCCACTTGTTCGCTCCCCTCCTTGATCTAGTATGAGTCTACTATAGAAAATTTTAAGCTAATAGCTTTTTGTGAGAATTTAGGATTCAGTGGTGTTTATTTTTATTTTTTATTTACCTTAAAGATAGTATGGACTTATTTTCTTGAACAGAATTTGTATAAATATAAACCAGGTTCAATTTTATTATAATTGATACCACATTGTTCCTTGTGTGAGATCACTTGTACCATTTTCTGTTGTTCTATGCAAATTCATTTTGCTATGTATTTTATTACGTCTTCATTTCTATTATGTTTATGCGACCATAATATTATGTTTTATTTCAATTCAAATATTTGTTTTTTGTATTATTCTTCATTAAAGCTATGCAAGATATAAGTCTAACACTCAAATTTATTATCAGAATCTGAGATATCATCATAAGACTTGAATGATACCGTACTGAATTTAGAACAAAGAAAGATTTTGAGCAGCAGATTATGCACTCCTGCAAATCTTCATAATTATCTCAACATTATGGAAAAGAACTTCTAATGTGAAGTTTCCCTAGTAATGTACACTCTTGAGACTGTTTGAAGCGCCTCACCAAGTGAACAGACATATCAATAATAATTAATACCAACTAATTAAAGATTTAAACTCCATCTTCAATTTTACAATCTTCCTGATCAGCTGGAAACACATAAATGAATAAACATTTTCTCCTATTTCTTGCTGACAAATAATGCGTGTGGTTGTAGATGCTTGTAAGAGTGTGAGTAAAAAGTGGGCGGGGCTCAAATGAATACACTGAACATGAAACCAGCATATGACTCCTATTTTCCTAACGCTCCTAATGTTTTTCACCGTAAAAATTGAAAAATCTTCTTCCAGAAAATCAACTAACAAGTTGAACTATAAATTTTATCTACCAGGAGTATTAGGAGAGTAAAAGCTACATGCTGGTATCAAGTTCAATTATCCCGCCACCTGTATTTACTCACACAAGCACACCAATTTCAATAAATACACTAAACATGTTACCAGCATATAACTCCTATTTCTCTAATACTCCTAATACTTTTTCACTGTAGAAATTGAAAAATCTTCTGCCAAAAAATCAACTCAACAACATTTCAAGTTGAAAACTTCAGGTTTTACCTACCATTTGTATTAGGAGAGTAAGAGCAATATGCTGGTATCAAGTTCATTTTTTCCACAATCTGATTCACTCACACAAGTTCACTAATTCCTATAGATACATTTGACATGTTACCAGAATATGACTCCTATTTTCCTCAAGGAGCAAATTTATTACCCCTTCCAATTCACTCATGCAACTAAACTTGCTTGTAAGTCATTTAGTAGTAGACCCTATTATTCTAGGCTGTAGAAAGACATAATATAGAAATGGTTTTCTCTCGCGGATGCGTAACATCTATTTGATTTATAGAAATGAAAAATAGAAGAGCGAATTCAGATTGAAGAAATGATATATTTTACAATTTAGGTATTTGTTGCAACACACTTCAGCACGTGAACTACGATAACTAAATACATAAATTTAGGACAAAATTCGAACAAAGGTATTTTTACTCGAACATCGATACATTAGGACTATTCTCATTTCATAATAACTACGTTCAAGGTATAATATGCCGACTAGAAAAATGACAGATATATTCGCTGAGGCAAAAATTTTGAAAAGAATAATCATTAGATTAACATAATTGTAGAAAGTAAACAAACCGTTATAAAAGGAAATACAAGTTTATAAAAATAATCAAATGAGTAAGGTACTAAACACAAATATATTTACGCGGAAAAAGGGGGGGAGAATGCTTCCCTTTTTTTCCTTCTTCTATTTTCCAATCAATACCAAATTTAATGTTCTAATCACTCAAGTAACTAAACACACAGTTAGGAGAAAAAAAATTGAACATAAAAACTAACATTGCACATTACCATCTCACATAAAGTTCTTTCTTTTTCTTTTTTTTTTTTTTCATCTGCGAATTTAACATTAAACTAATAATAAATACATCGAGCCTTATAATTAATTTCTGTTTTAAGGAGAACGCACATTAAAGACAAAATCAAAAATTAATAAATCGAATTCTTTGGAATAGGCTACAAGTTATCTTACGTGGTCAGAAATCTGTATTTCACACTTTTCAAAAATTTAAAGAAGTTGCGCAATTACAGGCTGTAATAAACACATGTGCTCTGCCCCGCGAATTGGTAACTGATTACTGGAATAATGCTTTATCATTTCTGGAATAGAATTGAACGGCGAACTAAACTGGCCCAATATGAACTTATTGGTGTCACCCGATTTTTGGATTCTCATATGCATGAATCCTTTGGCACTCCTGAAATACAACATTTGTTTGATTAAAATGATTTTCGTTTTCTTCACGGGAGTCTACTTCTCTTAGAAAAGGTGACTTACTTTAACGATAACGAATAATCATTCTTCGCCGACTCGCTGTTACGTACCAAATAACTACCTTCTTCTCGATTTCGCAATTCATTTTCAGCCTCCATCCTGGTTATTGCTCCGTGATACCATCTATAGCAGAAATTTTTTCACCATCAATAAATTGAAAAGGGAGAAATCATTTTATTCTAATTCTCAAGTACTCTAAAATAAAAATAATAATGAAATGGTAATTTCACGAAATTATTCTTTGCCGACTATTCATCAGAAAATTGAAAAAACTCGTTCTAGTATGGCAGACAATTGGAGCCGAAAGAGGTCCTCCTTCACGTCACTACCTCCTACACGAAAATTTGCACGCGAAGTTTATACAATCGTACTCCAGGCAGGCATTAACGTGACTCATTCAAGTCGAAAGAGTATTTTTCATCAATTTTCGGCGAAAACACGCGCGATCTCATTTGAAAATTACTATTTCACACACGAACGACGACGCCGCTATTTTTAACCAATTGTGGACATTTTTCGTCGGGCTGAGTGCGTCCAGTAAAATACTGAAAAGCTTCGTTCAAAGAAGTGGCAAACAAATTTGGTACTATCATCATTATGGAAGATAATATTCCACTGCCTTCTTCGCATTTTACGTCGATCTAAACAAGCAGATAAACTACGAGTACATCTAGCTAAGAAACTGAAATTAGTCGGAAGAAAAATAGGTTTTTATGGGAAAATGCGCACTAAATTCTGTCATAATTTTAAAAACGCTAACTAAATTCATAATTTTTTAGTTTTTTTCAATTTATTGCTTGGTAAATCCGAATTGGTACAGACGACAAAGACATCGGACGCCGTATAAAATATTAGAAGAAAAATGCTTCAGGTTAGGCGTCTGACTTGTGGTAGCCTACGTTTCTGCCCACAAAGACAAATTAAATCATAACTTGATTTTGACCGAATAGGAAGCTAAAAAAAGGTACATTTTTATCGATCGACACACATGCAGTTTTTGGACATCGTTTTTAGACTCCAGATTCCTCTCCCAACCACAATGCTATGATGAGAATCAGCGTTTGTTGATAGCATAAGCATAACAGAACTCTACGTTAGAAGTTGATTTGATCATAATATTATACTTCTTGACAACATGAAATCGTACTGATTAGGATTTACATACCCCTGACGTTCCAAAGGTACGGCCGCGTCAATGTTGAATCCCGGTGGTAGGATCTCGCTGAGGTTTAAACTGAGACCCAGCGATCGTCTATTCTTGCCTAAATCTAGAACCGGAGGTTGTTCATTCGATTCTTCTGAAACATAAATAAAGAAATGGCTGTTAGTCCAAAGTTGAAAGGACAAGGAAATTGGAAATATTGAACATATTTCAATGTTTGCCGATAGAAACTAAAGAAATGCTAAGTAATGACTGACTTATCAATAGAGAAAATTTAGTATGTATTTTCGAGTTTTGTTTGAGCATTCGGAAGGGTCAAGAAACAACCTGTCAAACCCGAATGTGGATTCAATGCGCATAGGAATAATGGGAACATTTTGATCATTCATTCATACTCGATAAGACAATAAACTTGAAAGAGTTTCATGTACAGGGAAACTTGAAAATTGTAAGTACGAACTATGAATGTTATCAATTTATCATTATCAATAGGTATGTAAGGCGCTAGAGGTATTCTCAAGAATACCTCTAGCGCCTTACTGCCGTACAAAATAGAATGGACGTAACTGAAGATTAACGATCAGCAAAAATGGATAATTTTGCCACAGTTGAAACATTCCTTTTCCGCAGATCGTGGATATGCAGATACGTCCATTCTACTTTGTACGGCAGTTTAGGTATGACACGATATCACGGGAAAATCAGTCCAACGACTGGCCAAAACTCCAAAAGGTGATCATGGAGTTGAAATAGTTTTCTGATTGGCTTATTTACTTGTTCACTGTTCGAGAACGTCGTATTGATCGTTTCAAAATTGATAACACATTTTTGTTTACTTTCGTTTTGGTAGGAGATATTACATGTAAAACACCTCTATTTTGAAAAATTCAAGGTGGCCATTTCTAAAAGAACATTTCAACGGCTACAACTTTTGTTCTTGGCAATTTTTCATGAAACTCTTTCATTTTTGAGCAAAACTTGGAAACCACTTATTCCCCATATGCAAGTATAGAAAACTTCCTACCAAAACAAAAGTAAACAAAAATGTGTTATCAATTTTGAAACGATCAATATTGGTAAAGCACTATAACGGGTCTAGTGCTCTAGTATTGGGAGTATGCAAACAACAACAACAACGATATTTTTTAATTTTTCTGAAACTTCTCAAAAACGGGCTCATCCAAAAGATAATTTTACGCTCTTTCTACTTTGTTCTCTACTCTTTTTTCGAAAATTGACTATTTCTGGAGAAATTAAAGAAAAACAAATAATCGCCATCAGGGTGCAAAAAAACGGAAAACAAAAAATTTGTTTAAAACGTTTAAAACATTCTCATAAGAGCCAATGTAAATTTCTCGATTTTTGCTGTTTTAAACATGTTTTGAACACGTTTTAAACATCGTTTGTTTAAAACATCGCAACCCTGATCGCCATATACTTTCGTGTTATCACCTTTATAGTTTTGCATCACCTTTCCTTTATCAGCACTTTTCAATGTATTTTGTACCTAGACACTAGCGCTACTACAATTTGCACACCCCGAATTCCCATAATTATGTAGAGCTATTACAATGTTCACGTTTTTTATCAGTTTGTAGCACAATATAATATAATTTTCTCTCTCTCAGTCACACCTTGCAAACTCTCTTTCTTTCTTGTTCTCATACAATCATCCCACAAAGTACAAATTGACAAAAAACATCAACATTAAAAAAAACCCTATAAAGTGGCGATCCTACAGAGCGTAGAATATGCAAATTGAAAGATCAATCATCAATTTGCCCGTAAGGGCTCTGCTAGGAGCGCCACTTTCCACGTTACACTCAAAGGTGATGGTGTGTAATAGTCTGATAGTCCCAAACTAATGAGACAAGAATGATTTTTAAAAGTTCCTGCTTAATTGATCAATCAATTTTAAAAAATGAGACATACAAATATTGAAGCCGACAGGCGAGTCTACTCTAACAGTCTCAAATTTCTTTTAAGTGGTTTTCCATTTGAATTTTACGAGAAAAAAGAGTGAAAAGAAAATATTTTGTTTAGTCACTATCACTCATCATCACCTTTTAGTGCAAGCTTTGGAGAAATTCTGTATAGCAGCGTATACTCCGCTTTTATTGGCAAATTACATTCATTAGTATCATTTGGAGGATCGCTAGCAGTCAGATCTCAGATTGGCGGTATTTGTCATACCAATTTGAGTAGAGTGGCGCTGCAGCATGAAGTAGAATTGACATATCTACAAAATCAAGGGTCATAATGAAAGTACGTCACAATGGTATTTTTAAAAGAAATTCTTAACATGACAATATATACTAAAAAGATTGAAGTTTCAAAAACTCCAATTTGATATTGAAGTAAGTTTTGGTACAACAATTTTCATCTCTTAGAAAATTTTATATGAATACAAAATGGAGATACGTCGGACCTGCAAATCAGCTCTTGCAAATACAAAGTATGATTACCTCTGCTCATCAGTCATCACACACGTACACACTGATACTCTTACTTCAATCCAACCAAAGATCTCATTCTCCAGATTGTTGATATGCAGATACATGAATTCTATTTTGTACAACAGCATAGCAGAGTATTGCAGCTAGCTAAAAACCAGCTTCATTCAAACCTTTGTACGCAAAAGTCGGAATAAGCCAAATTTATTCAGTTTTTTTTATAGCTTCCTCGATTCCCGCAAGATAGGATAGTACACTGTTTGAGTGACTATTTCACTCTTTAGGCCACACTGGCTCTGCCAAAAAACCGGTTAATCAAAATACCGGTTTTTTCCCAACATTAAACGCAATTAACGCAAAACAAGGAGCACAAAATTTGTTAGGTGTAAAATTTCTCTTTAGCAAGTACTTCTTTCATCAAAATTTAAACAATATTTTGTTTTTCCCTTTAAAATGGCATTGCTCCCAGGAGCAAAAATCTACTTCCGAGTGATCTGATCGATTAGTAGAATAAAATACCCCTACTATACGATGGATTTTTTGTCAAATAGATTTACAGGAATTTCTGTCGCAAACTGAAACAATTGCCAAATGTTCACCAAAACGTTTCTAAAATTTATGCATACCTATTCTTCAAAATAATTCAAAAAGTACAGCAGTCGAAAAAATGAACTGCGCTTGTTTTTTTTAAAGGTACCCTCGAGATTGAAATACGAAGTTCCTCTCGCGGAAGAAGATACGTCTACGTTTTTCGGTAATATTGTACCGAAACTGAAGGGACAAGGTGTTTCTATTTTCTGCAGTTTTTTTCGACTATGTGTGTGCATCGTGTCATTGGATCGCGTGCGCGCAATATCATAAATTATTAACATCGGTGAAATATTCTTCAACACTCGAGTCTCACTTATTCGTTGACGACGACGCGAATATTTTTTTGAAACAACGAACGACTTATATATTCTACCGCAAAAATCCCTATTTCAACGAGCTTATCATTTATCATTCTCCTATAACTGAAGCGAAATTGTAAACGTTGAACAAACACAGAATGTGTAATGAGCGTAAAAAAGTACCTTAGGATTTACTCTAATACAGCATTTAATTTTGCGACAGTGCGAAGAAAGATAAGTTATGACTAACACTCAGCCTATAAAATGAGAAGAAATGGGTACACAAACTATCTTCGCGATGAACTTGCTACTGAAAATCGAAATAGATTACCATTTCAGGAATCCGGAGAAGGAAACTTGGCACTTTTTTCTTGGAAATTTAAGCGGCTCGGCAATCTCGCGTTTGTAAGAATGAATAATTTTGGAACCTTTAATTTTTCACTGGCCCATATAATTCGTTTTCGCATCCGACGTGTCAACGTTCGAACGATTATTCCGTTTCCGTAGAGAAGATAATTTCTCCCAAAAGTAGACCCGCAACAACTATAAGGTAACACGTTACTTCACACGCGCACTACTTTCACGCCTTACATATATAAATCGTAGATTATTGATCCTAGACGAAAATTTATTTCAGTTTATGAATCCTCTCGACTAACTATTCTTTCGGATCAAAGAAGTGACATTTCATTTTATAAGTGTCTATAAGGACTATGGGGAGATACCATGCCGTCTCCATTACTGCTACGAAAGGAGGGCTTGGGCTGGGCTTCAATGACCTACGGGCTCGGAAAATCCATAAGACCTTAGCTATACATGCAACTGTGACCTTGTTTTAACTCTCGACTCATCCCCTAATTTATAAATTCTTACGGTACCATATTCCCAGCTTGTAATTTCTTTAATCTGCCCCTCTGCCAGGTCTCAGATTTAGAATTCTTTTCGAGCTCTTTCTCTACATGGAATCAATTGGAAAGGTTTTTCCAGTCTTTTGATGACAACACGAGCGACCTGATCTGAAATTATCAGTTTGCGGCGATTTTTATCTCAGAGATATGGGGACAAATATTCCACGGTGCAGTTTTCTTTATTGGCCAGGAAGATTGTGACTGATGCTCTCGTTACTGCCTAGGACGAGGCATTTTACGTGATGACGCATCCCCCCCAGATAGTTCTAATCTGGCAAAGAAGAGATGTGAAGCAACTAAAACTGATTATCTACTCCTAGTATTAGAAACTAGTCGAGAAGAATTTAATTCTTTTATCGTATTTCACAAAGCAGGAACAAAGGGTGGTAAGCTCAAGTTTTATTTAATTTGTAAGCATTAAATAAACTAAAGCGAAACGAATTTTCATCCACTTAGTTTAAATAACTGGAAAGCGAAGCATATTTTGTTCAAACCTTCTGAAGAAAAATAGGAAAAAACATTTTTCCCAAAAACCCAACACGTTTTTCCCAGAACAAACATGTGTTTTCAAATAAAAACATGTTTGTCACTTATAAACCTCAATTTCAAATTTTATAAGTCTTGAATGAGCTTTAAGCGTAATTGAAAAAAAAAAAAGTCATTTTCAGTTTGAGCTTGAAGCCTAAGCTTTAACATCAAATGGCTTACCAAGGAAACTGAAGAGGGTAAAATGGACAACCATTTTGTTTGTAACTTACTGCGAGCTGACGGCTTCTCTACTGAGTGTATTTTCAGTAAACAAAAACACAATGGCGTGGCTCAAGGCGTATAAAATAGAGAGGTGTGATCACTTAGCGTAGTAGTCAGGCGCAGTTAACGTTTCAATGACGTCACGGGAATGTAGGTTATACACAGCGCTTATGGATCAATTTCGAAAAAAATAAAATACACAAAAACTGTCGACTTAATCAAAAAATTGAAGAGAGGTAAATTTGTTCCCCGTGTAATTTCCTATCAGGTGACACCTATGTTGGGAGTTTCTGTTAGAAAATCTAAAATCCATGTAATTAGATAGGGTATGCTGGTTGCGTTCTGTTTACTACCCAAGTGATCACACCTACTCATTTTATACACCTTGGGCGTGACTAGCGGCTCCGTATGTTTTCAATATCAAAATTGACACCGAGCCACTAGGCACGCCGTCGAGTGAAACTAAAGTCAGTAGAGAAGCCGTCAGCTTTCAGTAAGTTTTTAGCCAAAGTCATTGATGAAGGTCAAAAAGACTGGGATACCTGGATACCCCTTCTTATCCTGGCATATAAATCATCAGTGCATGGGTCTACAAGAGAGACTCCTGACAGGAGTATGTTTGGACGCGAGCTACAATTACCATGTGATTTGGAATTTGGAGTGCATCTACATAAAACACAGGATGTTTAAGGGGAGGCAGTGAAGACATCAAAAAGCGGAATCTAGTCCTAAACTTACAAATTTCTGATAGCGGATAAAGACACAGCAAATACATCAACCAGTATAAAGCCCCTTGAGACGTCATTGTCATCCGTCAAATCTGCTTGGGACGTTATTAGGCTTGTGTCATTACCATGCGCACATCACAAGCTTCAATTTGTCAGTGACGTTATCAAGCTTGTCACGTCATCAGGATCCATGACGTTATTAGTTTGTGACGTCATCATTATTCCTCTTTTTTGGCAGAAGCCAAATACAATCTAGTTTATTGTAGGACTTTAGGCTGAGCCAAGTATTTGGGCCGGACAACGCTAGCGTTGCGCTGCATTTTTACCGCGCAATTGAAAACGGGAGCTAAATTATGGTGGTATATGGGAAAAAAAAGATAAAATCAAAATAACACTCGAATGAAGCAGATTTGGCTTCCGGACATCCCATAAAAGATATTCACAAATAAAAATTTTACAAATTCGATGAGATGACAAAATCTTCAATTTTGCTTCATTCAAGAGTTATTCCAAGTTTTTCATTTTTCTGTCACATACGGCCATAGTTTAGCTCCCATTTTCAATTTTGGCAAAAATACCATTTTAGGTAAACGAATCACGCACGTAATTAGCGATCCTAGCCGATTAACCGCCAAAATTTAAAATTTTTCAACAATTTTGAATTTTAAATTGATAATTTGACAAATTTGAAGCACCAGGCGGAGGGAATACGAATTATCAATAAAGATATTTCTCAATCAATAACACATAAGCGATCTTGCTTCTCTATTTTTTCAATTTTTGCAATTTTGAGAGCAAAAAAGTGGAAGACCTTGGCGCTCCTAGCGGAATTTTTTGAGAACTAACAGCAATCCGCATAGGTGCCAGTTAACCGGTTAATCGGTTTATTCGGAGGTTTTCAACCGATTAACCGGTAACAATGATCTTTAATAAACCGTTTAACCGGTATATTGAAATAACCGATAACCGCCCATCACTAGCATGTGCTATACTCCGTTCACGTTAAGAAAGGATAGAAAGTAATACCTTGAGAACAGAACGCTCCAGGTAATTTCAATCTACCGTTCCGTTCTCGAGGTACTACTTTCTATCCTTTCTCAACGTGAACATAGTATAGGCCTTATGTAAAGCTAGCATTTACTGTGATTGCATAAATGGTGTTTGTGTACTTAAAGTGTATAGAAGTATTATCAATTTTTACAACAAGTAATGAAGTTCCGTTATTTGTAGGTAACTGTTCTTTATCATTTGATTCCAGTGACCGGTGGAACGTCAAAAATCGGGTCTGAGCTGCACCACTGCAATTTCGGAGCACACATTCCATATTCAATAAATTGGGACCGACGATGAGAAAAGGGACTCTAGTGGGCAAAATATCAATTTTCCTGTTTATGATAGTTCTTTATATAATTCTTCACGCTCTTTCACATGGTGTAATCAGGAAAAATCAATTTTTCTGTCCACTAGGGTCCTCGGTCACAAATAAAGAGTTCGTTATTGACAGTTTCAAGGGTTCTTCTCAGAAGGAAAGTTCCTTTATTTCGTCTCGTTCCTTCTCAATTTGTTTCTGTCTGACGAAATTACTGTATATCATGATCTTGGACGTATAAGAAGGCGTTATTGCACGATTTTTCAAAGCGGAACTCGAAAGTTTGTCTTCGGACCGACAACAGATGGTGACCTGTTCACCATTTCTTGATCGATTTGTCATTTTTTCGCGTCAGTCGTAGGTATCCTAATTAATCTTTCTCGAAAGTGCGTTCGACCTGGAAAATTTTACGAAGAATATTCTTTGTAGCCGGAAGTCCCGCAATATTTTTTCCGTCAGCTTGTTCAAAAATCAATTAGATTATCGACGTTTCTTCTACACAGCTTATGGCAACGCCTGAGTACTCGTATATACTCGTATAACTTGTAATATTTGTCAAGACGTCTACTCTATTCGTGCATAAAAATTTTTGACAGATGATGTCAGAATAGGAGCGAGCATCATGTCGTTTTTTATTAAATCACAGCGTACGGACGATTCGAGTCGTAGGAAAATGTAATAAATTTTACTTTGTCGCAATCAAAGCTAGATTGCTTTACAATCTAATAATGGTGCTCTTTTTCTGTGAAATTGTTATCGATCTTCGTTCTCGTCTTCGACTGCAGGCGAAGGTTAAAGAATCTTCCATTAAAATACGATTGAAAAAAATGCTTCCGCGCACGAACTTTTTTTCCCTCTCGTATTTGTTCGTGCTCATTTCTCTTTTGAAATTCTTCGTATTATTTTAAAATGATCAAAATAATTTCTTTTAGAGGGAGAAAAAAATGTATTATTTTCGTAGTCTTTTAAAAGAAATTCATTATAATTACCCAATTACACTTAATTCTTCTTTCCTTTTCTCCCTAATTTATTTGGTTGTCGTTTAATTTGATTCGTGAAATGCAAAGCCCGTTCTACGTAAAAGTATAGAAAAGCGAATTAAAAGGTTTCGAACAAAGCTTCGTATCGGTAAGTAAAGCATTCGTTCGAGGGGGAAGGAAAAAAATCTCGAAAATGAACAGGGTCGAAAAGGAGAAGTCAAAAACTTCGAGCAGCGATCATGAGTTTTGTTCTTACATATTTTGAAATATAATTTCAACAGTCTGTCATCAGAAAGATCAAATCTAATGAACAAAATTTCTACTTTGTATTTTCTTTTCTTTGTTTCACGAGATTTTTGAAGGCGGCAGAATCACCTCAGTACATGACACCTTTTTCTGTCCCCTGGTTCATAAGTATGCCGCTTATAACACTTGGATTCATCGACTAATCTCTTTCCTGATTCAATATTTACTCCTCCTGAATGGTATCGACCTTAACATTAAAGGTTGTGTACAAAAACTTTTCACAAGAGCCTAACTGACTACCAGCTCCCACCTCTCGGCCCGAGCGTGCTACAAAGAAGAGGTGGATTCATTTACCCTTTCTAGGAAAATTTTCAAGTGAATTAGCTCTCTTTTCGAGTTATTTCACTTTCGCCTCCCCCCGCATTGTACATCACTAAAATTTGGTTCCTAGGCATAAAAACCCCGTAACCAAAGAAAAAAAGTCGTGTCTTGACTGCCTTGCAACTTGTTTAAGTGAAACCGGCTGTTAGGTCCAAGGGCACTCCAATGCCTTACTTAAGGACCAACCCCAAAAGTCGATCTTTGCTTTTAACGTTTTTCAATTTGGCGATTCCTCCAATGATGAGAGTGGATAGATGATCATATACAAAAAAATTACCGTAAGCGGTAAGCTCTCGAAGCTATTAAAATTACCCGCCAAAATAACAGTGGTATGCGGGTAGTACTTGGTGGCTATTGACTTGGACTTACGACCTTGAAAAATTTGGCTCGCGGAAAAATTCAGCTGGCCTTTGGCTCAATTTAGCTGATTTTTGGCTGATCAATGTTATAAAAAAAAAATGTAAGTACAGATGAAACGATCAGTAGAATTAGGAATTCTTTGGCAAAGTCAGTTTGCCCTAAAGAATGGAGCAGTCGAATTTGAACATTGAACACTCAAGCATCAACAGTTTTGCTATTCCGCGAGAAACAGAAAAGCTACAAAAATTTGGCTTATTTTGACTTTCGGTTCACAAAGTTTGAATAGAGCTGGCTTTCAGCTTCTTTCTTATCAATGAAAATTCAGCAGAGTATTGCAGCCCCTTTCAGCTTGAGCTTGGGTCTTAGAAAAATTGACGTTTGGATTTTGGCTTTTAGCTTTTGGAAAAATCCAACTGGCTTAATTCAGCTGATTCAGGGTGTCTACTAAATATACAATTCAAAAATTCATGACTTTTTCATGACTTTCTAATGACGTTTTCATAGCAATTTTCATGATCTTTTTCCTTACTGTGTAGAACAACTTATATTCGCGGTAATTTTTTTGCATTATTTAATGAATGATAAATAATTTTGCAAGTATCTCATGACCATAAACAAAAATTCATAACTTTCATGACTTTCATGACCACTGGCTAAAATTCATGACTTTCATGACTTCTATGACTTGTAGGCACCCTGTGATTTTTTGGCTGATTACAGTGGGATCATGAAAAAATGTGAGTACCGATGAAAATCGAGGCTTTGTCATACTTGTGGAAAATACTCATTCTCCAATTTGTATTTATCTTCATTGGATGATTGCACCGCACGCTTCTAAGCTGAACGGCTGAACTACAGAACCGGAACCAATTTTTCTTATCTTCTTTTAAATTCTTTGGAAAAAGCCAGCCTGGCCTGAAGAGTAGAGCACTTGAACTTGAAATTTGAACACCCAAACAGTGGTTTTCCTATTTTACAGAAATCAGCAAGGCTAAAAAATACAACTGAGAAAATTTGGCTCATCTTGGTTTTCGGCTTATAAAGGATTAAGTAGACTGTTTCCCTATGACGTCATGAGTCATGCCATACAACAGCTGAATCAGCAGTCTGAATGGGTGATGCCGAATTGAGTCTCAAACTATCTTTTTTAGCCGAATTGAGTCCCGAGTTGTCGGGGAGGGGGTAGAATAATATCCGAATTGAGTCCCGTTAGTGCCGGGGATAAAAAAAAGGAATGTCTTCATGTGTCGGCGGTACACAACCGAATTGAATCCCGAGTTCGCGAATGATTCTTATTTCCCTTCTGCCTAAACGTTTCTTCAACTTACAAATGTCGATGATTTTGGCATGGGTGTCGCATTGGACCTCAAGAAGAGTATCTATGAGAATGAAAATATTGGGGTGTGCAGCGTAGAAGGAACCGAACAATATTTCATGTACAATATGTCGAAAGACTCTTTCATAGGCTTCAATCGTCTTATTTGTCAGAAGACAAAATAATAGAGGAACATAAGCGTTGTACTTAAATCCATGAACTGTAAAAAGCTGGGATTAAGTTGCCTACAGCAGAGGACGAAGGAAAATGAACAAATTCACCCATCTTCTCAGACTTAGTACCACCGACACTTCGGGACTCAATTCGGACTCTACCGTTTTCTACCCCCGACACTATGGGACTCAATTCGGATATTATTTTACCGTCCCCGCTCCCGGGACTCAATACGGTTACGACCGTCTGAATGAACAACAAAAAAGTAAACAACTTTTTCTCCACAGTGATGACATTTGGTACTTTTCTATGTGTTGTAACTTCTAAGAGGTAAACAAATAACAAAAGTGTTCTGGCTCAAAAGATCAATAAAAGCCTCTACATGATGAAGAAAATTATACCAACATCTTTAAAAATCTACAATTTTTCAACCATTGATAGTCTAAACCATCCTCTTATAGAAATTCTTATGTAAAATCCGTTGTTTACATTTTACTTTTTCACCCGGAATGGAGCCAGGAGAAGGGAGTCAGCAGTGTTACGTGACGTCACTGGGAAAACGGTCTATAAAGCTAGCTGGCTTCCAGATTCTCTCTTATCGATGAAAATTTAGCAGAGTATTGCAGCCAAAAATTTCAGCTTTGTCTCTCGGTTCGAACATACAACTTTTGAAAAACGACGGCTTCCTTAACGAAGTTAAACGAGGAACGCAGGGAACCTGTTTTATGAGTCAAATAGGATTTGGTATTGAAAATTCAAGGAAGCCTAGACCTAGATAAAGCTAGTATAAAGAAGGCCTAGACGTAAAATAAGCCTAGTATAATGTACTTTGAAAGTCCAAGTTTTTCTCAAATCTCGAGCTATTTATGATAGGAGGGAAACTTGGGAAAATTTGTCCCCTATCATATATAGCTCGAGAGTCAAAAGTTTTCCAAGTTCCCCTTCTATCATATATAGCTTCAGATTCTAAATTTTTTCAAAGTCCCTCTCCTATCATATATGGCGCGAGAGTCGAATTTTTTCTTTGTCCCCCCTCCTATCATCTATAGCTCGAGAGTCGAAATTTTTCTAAGTCCCTCTCCTATCATATATAGCTCGAGAATCGAAATTTTTCTAAGTCCCTCTCCTATCATATATGGCTCGAGGGTCGAAATTTTTTCTAAGTCCCCCTCCTATCATATATTCTCGAGAGTCGAAATTTTTCCAAGTTTTTTGCTGGACGGCACACGGCGCACGGCGGACAGCGCACGATGGACGGCGCACGGCGTACGTCAGATTTCTCAAATAGCCCCCCATAAAACAGGTTCCCTGTTAAAATCAGCTTCTGTATTTTGGCTTCTAGCTTTTGAAAATGTTCAGCTGGCCTAATTCAGCTGATCAGTATCAAAAGAAAAAATATGAGTCAAAATAAAATGATCAGCAGATTTAGGGCTTGGTTAAATTTGTTGAAGATACCTATTCTCTAGTTTGTGTTCATCTCCTTTCGATGAACACACTACAGGCTTCTACGCTGAACAGCTGAACTGACCCGGAATGCATTTTCTTAATTTGTAAAAAATTAGAAAAGCTAGAAAACGACGGCTTCCTCAACAAAGTTAAACAAGGAACGCGAGGCACCTATTCTATGGGTCAAATTGATTTTGGTATTAAGAAATCTTGAAGAATCTCAATTTTTCTGAGTCTCTCCTATCATGGAAAATTTTTCATAGTCCGACTCCAGTCATGTAATATTATGGCTTGAAAGTTGAAATTTTTCCATGTTCTTAGCCATAGCATTGTGATAGGAGGGTGACTTTGAACAAATTCACTGACCTATGACGTCATCAGATCTTGACGTCACCTTTGAGTATGAATAATAATGGAGGGACAGAAATCGCGAGATATTTTTTTGTAGTTTGCGAGGGGTCTTGATAGAGGTCGTTGCGTTCACGTCGCAGTTTTACTTTCAATATTAATTCTCATACATGTCATTTTGTACAACTGAGATTCAGTTTCAGTTGTACAAAACCACGGTATAAGATGAAGAGGTAATGACACGAACATATTCTCGCTGTAGTAAACGCTGTCCGCGATTTGGAAGTAGTTCCGAACATCCCAAGCGCAGCGCTGGTGTAGAAAGAGATGGGTAATGCACAGATTCTTATGGAAACGTCGCTACTTTCGAAAAATTATTGCACGAGTTGGAATCAACCGAGGCATTTGATACTTGGCATAAAAATACTACTTAATCTTGTCTATAAAATTCCAAAAGAATCATCTTTCTAGGTGAATTCTTGCATTTTTTATAATTTTTGGAAATTTCATGGATACTAGGGTACCAACAGTAACGTTGTGTCGAAGGTGGGGTGTGGAAGAAGATGAAATGCTTGCTGCAAACCTAGCGGAAGTACATATGCACTACTTCACAACGGCGGACGCTATTTTCGCGTTGTGTCATTACCTCTTCATCTTATACCGTGTACAAAACGTCGTTTTAACGCGCTCTATCAAAACCCCAGAGGAATTACGATTTCTGTCTCTCCATTACTATTCATACTCAATGGATGTCACGAAATTTTTTCAAGTCCCTTAACATAATATATGAAACGAGACTGAGGAAAAATTTCGACTTTCGACCCTCTGACGTCATGGTCTGAGAATGTCATAGATCTGTTTTCGCCAGACGAGATAGGGCGCCTGGCAAAGTTTGTGAAATAACCCGCCATTTCACGAGAGAATGTGCCAAGTACTAATCAAAAGTCTCCTCGTGCCTTATCAGTTCGTTTCGTTCGCCGTATGCCATACTCGCAGTAGGAGGCGAGTAAAAGTGATGCCGCGGGACTTTGAAATATTTTCGTACTTCTTGGACTTGTAAAATTTTTCATTTTCAATTCTTGGACTTGGAAATATTTCCAATTGTTGGACTTTGAAATATTTTCAACTGTTGGACTTGAAATTATTTTCCAATTGTTGGACTTGGAAATATTTTCAAGTCCAACAGTTGAAAATATTTCAAAGTCCCACAATTTGAAAATAATTCCAAGTCCAACAGTTGAAAATAATTTCAAGTCCAACAGTTGAAAATATTTCAAAGTCCAACAATTTGAAAATAATTCCAAGTCCAACAGTTGAAAATATTTCCAAGTCCAAGAATTGAAAATGAAAAATTTTACAAGTCCAAGAATTACGAAAATATTTCAAAGTCCGGCGGCATCACTCTTACTCGCCTCTTACTCCGAGTATGGCATACGACGAAACGAAACGAATTGATAAGGCACGAGGAGACTTTCGATTAATACTTCGCACATCCTCTCGCGCCATTTCAAAGAACAGGTTCAGAAGCTGAAATAATTTTGTTTATTTTCGCTTTCGGCGTTTAGCTATTTGCAACACTCTGAAATCAAAATTTAGCTGATCTCGGCTTTTAGCTTTCAGCTGGCTGCTTCAGTGTTGTTAAATTCGTGGACTTACGTAGCAGGTTTGCGTCTGGCACGCCGTAGTAGTGTGGCAATACATAATTATGAAACCCGAGCCTGCAAAAGCTTTTAAGTTTATTTATTATGAAAAAGCAGTCTTCATTTAGAGATTACCTTCCGAATTCTAGGTAATTATCCTTCTTAATAACTGATGGAATTGTAATTACGAACCAATAGTCTTGTCAGGTCCTTGATTCTACACGTTTGTTTTTCATGAACGCACATGCTTCGTCTTCTGATACTTTCAAACATCTACAGAACATGATTGTGTACTTGCATCTGTTAGTGAACTGCTTAAGGGGTGCCTATGTATTCAAAGCTCTACGAAACCTCTATTGAGAGGCTATGTATCTATCCATCCACATCGAGAAGAAATTGGTCGCTCATATATAAGGATAGGTGAGTTAATTAATCAGTATTTGAGGGTGAAGTAGGAAGATAAAAAATGTCTTGTTCCGAAAATTGAGAAAGATTATCATCTTTAAACTCGAAGAAGAAACCTAAGCGCCTCTTCCCCGAGAATTCAAGCAACTAAATCATTTTGTACGAATGAAATAAATTAAAGCCCTCTATTTTTCACTGGTACATAATTTGTTTCCGCATCCGACGTATATCGTTTGGACGATTATTTCGGCTTCACGGAGAAAATAATTATCACTCCTAAAAGTAGGACTACACATATACCGACCCGCTACAACTAATACGTAAACATTAATAATTTCACGCGCTCTACCTCCGTATCTTTCGCGCTCCACAGATCGCGATTAAAAAATTAAGAACGTTTTAAATTTCCACGCCAATTTCGCAACAAATTAATATTTCCCAATTTCCCTCCGACGCAATTTAATTCACTCAACTTGCGCCGAGTCGTAATCGACAAATAATTAATTTAGAATAGCAATTACTCACCCGCTGGCTCGTCGAGGGTCTCCTCCGACATATCGGGAATGTTCGCATCCAAAGGCAGCTCAGTACTCTCCTGCGTCGACGACGATCTCAGTTTACGACGTAATTTCGGCATGTCGAATGGTAAATCCTTCAAATCGATCGAAGTGGCGCTGCTCGACGTATCCTGTGTACTCTGAGTGAGCTGCATTTGCTGCAAGCGACGTCTCCTCAATTTCGGCATGTCGAACGGTAATTCGGCCAGGTCGTTGATCTGACTCATCTTCGTTGTGTCGCTTCTCGACTCCATTGATATGCCGCTATCTGAACACTGGTGAGCTTCGACGTCTTTGGTCGAGGCGAACGGAATGCGTAAGTTACCGACGTTCTTATTCGGCGGCGTACGTCTTCTCGGACGCGACTGCAGACCATCCGGACTGACGGTCTTGCTGTCTTCCGGCGACACAATTTGCGAGTTACTATTGCGGTTCACTTCAGAACTTTCCGAGCCGGCCTCTTGAAACGACTTATCGGAAATGGGCGACAAAACGTGCATTTTGTTGTGGTTTAGGAACCTATTACCTAACTGAAAATTCGTGGGAAAGTAACTTCCGTTTCCAACAGCCGAATCTGAACTATGCGAACTTAACGAGCTACTATGACGACTATCAGTGCTGGTGGTACTTCTGTTACCTTCGCTGGTACTACTCCTTATTGATTCTAAACTTCCGCCGCTGCTACTCGTCGCCATGCTTTCGGTGCTTGAAAAGCGGCGGTGGTGAGAGGTGCGTTCTTCGCGCGGCCTACTTTTGATTTCCAATATTTTCGCGTTTAATTGACAACTTTTAGGCCGCGAATCATTCGTACTGTCGGAGGCGCAACAATCCCCGTTACGGTAACAGAAACTAGATTTATGCTTTCGATGATCCTGGTATCGATAGTTATTCATATTTTTCATATTTTTCGTACACCTACTGCGATTGTTGGGGACATCGTTATTGTTGTTGTTATTGTTGACTATATTATTCGCGTAAATGGGAGAGTTAGTTTTGATAGCTTTTTGAATCTCGTGAATGAGACTTTCGGAATGTATTTTACTCCCGGGATGAGAGGACTCGGAAAAACTTTCGCAACTATCGTTAATATTGGAAGATACGGATTGCGGTAACGGAATAGTGGACGTGGACGCGGAAGAGTAACCGTGCAACAACGTACTCTGATTGTTGATATCGAGATCGGTCAAGTGTTGCGAAATATTATCGACCGACGACTCGTATTTGTGGGACAGATTCAATTTATTTTTAGCGTTTTTCAAACGTTTCAAACTGCACTTATTATTATCTTTCGATCCATTAGTGCAGAAGGCTGGATTGTATGGCAGTTGCGGAGAGTAACGCTCCATCACGTGGTTGGTGACCACATCCATATCGAGCGTTTCGTTAGACCTGCATATCTTCGAATCGAAAGCTGTCTCGTACATATGACGCTGTTTATTCGCCATATCCTCGTCCTCTTCGTCCTCCTCTTGAATATCGAACGAATTATTCACAGACGTATTCTCGTACTGATGGTCTTTGGCAGAATGGTTCTCATATCCGCTGCCGTTGCGAACCACGTCTAAACTTTGACTCTTGCGATAGGAATTCGATGTACCGCGGGTCGTCGGTTTATCTTCGCTTTGACAGCGTTTCAAAAGGTCTCCATAATAGTAGGGAGATTTGCGCACTTCGGTGTATGTATTACCTTTATGCGTTGACCGAGCAAGCGATGATAGTTTACGATGTTTCAGATTTTCGTATAATTCGGTTTCGTCGTCCTCTCGTTCACCATCGTCGCTAGATTCTGCGAACAAAAAGTGTGCAAATACTTTAGACTTGATGTTATGAAAAATCGTGAAAATTTTGATTATCAGCTTTTAATTTACGCGAAATAATATGAGCAGAATTTTTGGGCACAGCTTGGGTACGTACATGGGACTGCTGATAACAGCATGACCACTTCTAAGAGTAAAACAAAAATGTAACCAAAAACGGTTGGTCTCGAATCCCATAAGATGGAAGAAACCCCGAAAAATCCTCGAATATTTTAGGATCAATGGAAAAATGAGAAATTAGATGTTTATTTTCATAAACTCGAGGAACCTCTCTTTCTAAGGTATTTTCACCATTGAAATTTTTTGAAGACCTCTCAGCTTCATGTAGCAGATATCTTTCTACAAATCGTGTCCTAGTCCAACTTGTATGGTAAGGCCTCTCCGTACAAGCAAACACTTCCCTGATGACAAGTCCCTTCTCAGATACCTATATAAATTGCTGAATCCAGATTGTGGCCCAAAAGGCAAAAGACGTCCACTCAATTTGACGAGCGAGCCCCAATCTGCCAGCACCAACAAAAACCTTGAGAAATATTCCTCAGTCCCCAAACAAGGTTCTCCCTTTCTCTTGGAATACTTTAAGTCACCTTAAAATTTTCTAACGGTCCTAAACTAGGTTAGAGCCCATTCAAAAGCACAATTCACCGGGCGAACGGGAGACGGGGCCGTGAAAAACTCGAGGTTTCATTAACACAGTTGAAAACTTGTTTGACGGGATTTATGGTCGTATTAAATACTGCAAATACTACACAACTTGAAAGTTGAAATTTTCAAAATTTCCAGCTCTTGTAGAGCAAGGATTTGGAAACATTTCGAGTTCTGAACCATATAAATGAGGGAAAGTAGAGCTACTTTGAGTTCCGTACCACTATGGAGGAGGGACTAGGAAAATTTCAAGCTGTCAACCTGTCTAGGAGACGGATTTCAAAAGACATGAATTATAACTCTAACTAGCATCTGTTGCGTCGTCGCTACACGTCGACGACAGCCGCTAGCAAGGTGAGCACCAATTTTGAAATAAAAAAAGAATTTCTTTCGATGAGAAATTTATGAAAAAAAATGACTCAAACCGGCGCGGTAATTAACCACAAAAAAATGAGACTATGTTCCATTTACTGACAAAAGAGGAGAGAAAGGGCTTCTATGAACAGATTCAAGTATTTTGTTTTGTGGATTTTAAATTGCTTCTCTTCAAAAAAAAAAAAATTGCTCATAAAAACTTTCTTATTTTGATATACGCTGAACTCCTGCACATTCTTTTGTCCACATATAAGGGTACAAAAATATTGCTTACTTCAACCAAACCCTATTTTAAGAAAATACTACCTTAGTCACAATTTAAAAATAAAAAAAAAAGTCAGATTGCTGATCCTATTTTGAATGAGCATAAGTTTTACTTCAGTTGCATTTGAAACAAAACAAAAAATATATTGTTCACCTTAATCAAACCCTATTTTAAAGTAAGTTCCGTAGCATTTAGGAATTTAGTGAATTAAAAAAAAAAAAAAAAAAATGGGATTGATTATAGAAGAGTATTAAAAATAGAAAGCAAAATTCAATTCAGAGTAACTCCCTCAAACTCAATGGGCACACTCGGTGGCAATGGTTTTGAAATTGACTACCACACCTGTAATCATTTTGCAGCTTCACAATAGTGTGTTCATGGGTTAGGGTGATTCTAAGGGCTGTGCCATGCTAAGTTCATGGGTGTTACAAGGAGATCATAAAACATACAAATGTGCATTCGCGCGTATTGTATTTTACTGTTTTTACAATATTATAAAAATAACTTAGTACTTTGGTCGCACTTGAGGAAAAAAAAAAAAAAAAAACGTTGCTAGATCATAACTACAAAACCAAACTTTGTTTTAAAATAGTTTGTAATTCAGTCACATTTATAAATAGAAAAATATTTTGCCAAACTTTAACCAAACACTATTTTAAAATATTAAGTCGACTTGAGACGCATTAAAAAAAAAAAAAAAAAAACATATTGCTAGGCCTTAACCAAACCCTATTTTAAAATAAGTTGTACCCTAGTCACATTTTTAAAAAAACATATTGCTACACCTTAACCAAACCATATTTTAAAATAAGTTGTACTTCAGTCGCATTATCAAAAAAAAAAAGAAGAAAGAAGACATATTGCTAGACCTTAACCAAACCTTATCTTAAAATGAGTTGTGCTTCACTTGCATTAAGAAAAAAAAATAAAAAAATAATGCCAGACCTTAACCAAACTATTCTTAAAATAAGCTATATTAGCACTCTGAATTTTGGTGCATTGATGTTGAAAAAGAAAATTGGAATAAGTAGAAGAGTTCAAAAAGGTAAAAGAAAAATAAACTCCGCAAATGAGGTCTCAAAGTCGACACTTTTGAATCTGAACGCTTTGCCTATCACTATTCAATCATAATAGCTACAGTCTAAAATTCATTCCCATGGCGCTCCTGGGCGGCTGACTGGCCTGAATTATCAAGTAGAGTTAGAAAGCTAGCTGAAGGCTGAAAGTCTAAAGCCAAAGCCAGATGATGTTTGGAAAAGAAGCTGAAAAAATTGCCTTATTATTTCATTCATTGAAACTACATTATATCAGCAATCAGAAGGAAACATTCTTTTTTAGTCTTGAAAGATAAAGTTTTCCTGATTATCAATTTTGATATATGTCAATTCTACTTTGTACAGAAGAGCAGGGCACAAACCTCTTCCAGCCTGTCGCAGGCCGCTCTTTAAATTATCAGTATCCCTCGTTCCCCTCTGTTTTCATATTTGTATATTATAAATTGTGTACTAACCCACCATTACTTTGAATAGTATTCCAAGTCTGGAAATGTTTTTGGTTGCTAACTCTAATAAGAGAGAAAGAACATAGCTTCGCGGCGTGACGTCATCAGATAAATTGAAAAAACTTCCCAGTAAGATCAATAGAGAAAAAGACTGGTCTAGAAAAGAAGGAGACCTCATCAGACAATGATGTTATTACAATATTTTGACTGGAAAGCAGAAAAATGATCTGTAGAGCTCGAAGGTAAAAATTCTTCCAACTCCTCTTCCTGATTCACACCAATGACAAAATGATGCCAACGCAGCTGTGTAAGCAACACTTTTCACCTCTCCCAGATGTAAAATACTATAACGAGAGATATGATGAGACACCATCTTGTATAAGATCAATCTCTAGCTAATGGCTGCACTTGCATTAAAGTTCTGCGAGTACAATGATGTCGTCATACTACAGACAAATAAAATTATTCAAATGCGCCATCAGCTGCAGATTTGATTGCATACAAGATTTGTAATGCCATCATGAAACAGATAATTGAAATGATGCAAATGCAATCATGAGCTGCAGACTTGATTGTACACAAGATTTGTGATTTCATCATGGAACAGACAACTAACTGAAATCAGAACTGGGCACCGAACTGATTGCGGATCACGGATCGAAAATTGCCGATCCCAGATCCGTACTTGGATATTTTTTCGCGCGTTTTGATCCGAGATGATTAGCTTCTGATCTGTACATGAAAATAGAAAAAAAAAAAAAAAAGAAAAGGCAGATTACGGATTGCATTTTCTGATCCGCAATTCATACTATTTTTTTGCGATCCGTGCTCACCCCCGACTGAAATAATGCTAATGCAGCCATCAGCTGCAGACTTGGTCGCATACAAGATTTGAAATGGGCAGCGCTAGCGTTGTGCTGCAGTTGGGAGAAGTCGTAAGAGGTATCAGAACCCTGGCCGAATATGGGAGAATAATGACAAAATTTAATTGAATCAAAGAGGTTTTCCTATTTCACATTCGATAAAAGATGTTCACCAACCTTTGTTCTACAAATGAGATTGGATGACAAAATACCCAATTCCTCTTCATTCAAGAGTAGGCTCTAGTAATTCCAAATTTTTCATTTTTCCCCCATATACAGCCATAGTTTTGACAACTCTGACGATTTTGGTAGAAGCACTATTAAAACCACGTTGAAACTCAGACAAAGTAACAAAGATAAGAAAAATTGGTTCCGATTCACTTCAGCTGTTCAGACGTTCAACATAGAAGCCTGTAGTACAGTCATCCGATAGGAGATGTGCAGAAACTGGGGCATTGATATCTTCCACAAGTATCCAATTCTCCTGATCGCTTCATCTGGACTCAAATTCCTTCATACAATTGATCAGCTGAAAATCAACTGAATTAGGCCAAAAGCAAGCTGAATTTTCTCAAAAGCCAAAAACAAAATTTTCCAAGGTTGTAAGTCTAAGCCGAAAGCCAAGCCTGGAATTTTCGGCTGCAATACTCTGGTTCACTCTCTCAGAATAAATAGTAATGGAGGTATAGAAATCGCGAGAGTCAGGGTTGCGATGTTCCAAACAAACAATTTTTAAAACGCGATCAAAACTTTTTTAAAACACAAAAAAGTCAATATTGTGTTTTAAACGAAAAATATGTTTGAAACGTGTTTTTTTCCTCTCATATTTTCATTATTATGCTTCACTAAAAATGAATACTTAACAATTCTTCCAGGGTCGAAAAGGTAAAAAAAAAAAATTATGTCGTTTAAAACATTCGAAATGTATTTAAAATGATGGATGAAACCAGTGTTCGGACGTTCCTGGGAATTCAATTTTGGACTGGGAATTCCCGGCCATTTTGCGGGAATGGGAATCCCATCGGGAGTACCCAGTAGATTCGCATTCTACCTTCTTTTCTAATTATTTTGGGCCAACTGCCTCTCTTCTTTATTTGGTAGGAGTACGAGAAGAATGACGATATTTTCAACAAAATAGTTTTAAAAATTGTTTAGAACATAATTTAAAACAGTTGTTAAAAAAATCAGCAAAAATAAACATGATTTCCCTGGAAAAAACTTGTTTTTCACTCTCGGGAATTCGGGAATATTTTAGAGCCGGGAATCGGGAACGGAAATTCCCCGTCCAAACCTGGTTAAAACTCCAAAAATGTGTCTTAATCCGTAATCAAATGATTTAAACGGTTTTAAACAATGTTTGAAATATTAAAAACCCGTTGCAAACATTGAATTAAAAACCATTATTCAAAACATGTTTTTAAAGTTGTCTTTTTCTGCAATCCTCGAGATAATACTCGTAGTTTCTTGTAGTTTGCGTGGGGTTACTTTTGTACCCTCGAAACAGTAATCGCCCTTGAGGATTCACCTCACTTTAGAGGATTCAAATAATTTGTATACAAAAGGAAATTTGTAAAACTTTGTAGTTTTTTTCAACTAATTTTTTCCATGATAAGTAGGTAGTATCTCTCACAAAAACGACGGCTTCCTTAACGAATATCAAACAAGGAATACAACGAATCTGTTCTATGGGAGGAATATTGTTTTGATAATTAAATTGAAACTTGGAATTTTTTAACATCATAAGCTAGAAAGTTGAAATTCTTTTCAAGTTCAATCGTTTATCCAATATCATATTTCACCCTGTTGGACGGTACTTCAAAATTTGAAAGACATCTCCAACCTGTTCAAGGCAGACAAATTGTAACCCTCCTTTCTATTCTAGCATGAATTTCAAGAAACTAGGTACCTTTCAAGCGTTCCAAGTTGGCTATTTATGCAATCGTTTTTCATTCGAAATCTCTTTTGCAACATTGATCGAAGAAAATATCCTTTCAAAGATATGTATAAGTTGGTTTAGCAGTATAAATCGATATGTAAAGTTGAGTATTTTGTCGTCATATCCAGCGGAACAATTCCGACTGATTCTAGCGATCCGAACGAGATCTTATTATTCTAGGAAGGTTTTCTCTGTAAGCTCGCAAACTTCGGCCGAATTACATTGTAATCAATCCACAAGTATTCCTACTATACATACCAAATTCTCATGCTGTTCAAGGCGATGTTGCTCATGAGAGACCTCGACGAGGGTAAATAAAATCATAAAAGCGAAAGACACGGTTTTTGGGAGGGAGCGTCACGTTCGCGAAAAGGGTGCGAAAGCGGAGGGCAATATTTCGTTTTTCTGGGATCGTAAATCTAAGAAATTGCCGTAAAATGTTAATAGAATATCTTAGTTGGAAACATTAGCACAGTTGGTGGTATTAATACTATCAAGTAAATGTACAGCTCGAGACTGCTAAACCCTGTTCTCTAGTGGATTTTCTCAAGATATCCCTTCAAATAATTTTACATAAGTACTTCTTTCCTTTAGGAATTCACTTGTATGCATCGACGTTTATCGAGTGGCACTTCAGAGCTTGGTCTTATCCGCTGTCCTCCAACACATTTTTTCTCCCCTTCGATTCAATGGTTACGTAATTTTTCTACTTTCTAGTTCATTCTACAGATAAATTATTATGATAATCATTAAATTAATTTTTTCGAAAGTCTTAACGGCGAGGAATAATCATGAAAAGAAAATAATACTCATTAATTTCTCTTCAAGAAATTACTTTTATTTATTAGAGACTTTATTGGTTAAAGAAACTGTTTAAGTTTGTAGTCTGGGCAGGTTATCAGGAACTAGTCTGGAAGAATGGCGATGACCCGAGTCCAACTTCGGAAATATTGTCATATGGACGTCATACCAGTAAGGTACAATCGGCAAGAGTACCCGTTCTTGTGTTTACGAACTTCATGACTCGGGTGACTCTCATGACAAAAAAAAGGAACAAAGACTATTAAGAAAATGAAAAGGGAATTTGCTACAAATTAAACTTGATAAATGAAATATGCAATTTAAAGTTTTTTATATTACTCGTTCATAAACTTTTGGTTCATGAGAAATTACTTATTGACAATATTAGTAAGACAATGATCTTGACTCCTCGAGTTTTTCTCATGGGAGTCGAGAGGTTTTTAAGCCATCTCGGCAACACAGATTTACAATTGTGACGTAGGCAGGGAATTTGTCTATTCTACTCTATGGTTTATGTATGGAAAATATTTTTATGAATTTATGATGATCTCAGAAATAAATGAAGCATCAGGTCGTCTTTGGAAAATCGCTTTTTTTTACCCTTTTGATATTGTTCAATGACTCTTCATCCGCGGAGCTCTACCTAAATTACGAGGTGGATTGTTTTGGAACTTGGGCAGATTGCAGTTTTATATCCGAAACTGTAATTTTTTTGACGATCGGATGAGTAGTTCTTGAGACATACTTAATTTTTAAACAAATCTCTCACTATTGAACATTTAAACCAGAGTGTAAACTGCTTACGTCATGAGAAGAGGATTTTCTTATCCATTTGTCACCAGCACTTGCTATGTTAAAGAACCATATTTTTATTTTTATTTTTTAATATTATTAGTCTCACTCAATCGTGTTGCCGACATTGTTGCTGACAATCACGGTTCATAACAGAGGTATGGACACAAGCGTATCTTTGCTGTATAAACTGTTGTCCTTCAATATGTCATCAAGTCACCAGGTTGCGCTGTATGTATTGTCTTGAACATGGGCGATTTTTAAAAAATCATAGAAAAAGAACGAATCATTATAGAAAGCTGAAACGTGGCTAGAATAAACAATTTATTACAAGCTATACATTACAAAAACGACTATTCTTCTAAGTGAATTTTTCAATTTTTTATAATTTGAAAAAAAAAAACACTCATACTAGGGTACCCACGGTAATGTAACAGCGCTGGTGGAGAGCGGGGAACTTGGACTTAGATTACAACAAATGTTGCAGAATTTTGATGTGCTGCGACGTACTTGCGAGTCGCAGACTTTTTGGTGCTGTTAAGGTCAGAAATGAGAAGCGGTTTGTGAAACGCTTAAACTTCTGCTTAAGCTTAAAAGTTTTCCCAAAATTTCATCAGCTTAGCTTCAGCTTTTTTTGCTCATCATTAGCTTTTCAGCTTTCGGCTTTTGGCTTATTTTTTCGACATTATACTGAAAAAACTCAGCTTGAAACAATCAGGAGAACTGGGTCTTTGTAGTACCTTCGGAAGTACCTATTCCCCAGTTTGTGTTCATATTACCCTTGAGCTGGTGAATTTAGCTGGCAACACGAGAATTGGGGCTCTGTCGTGATGGTAGAAGATACCTATTTTCTCGGTTGTGTCTATCTTGGCTTTTGGTCTCCGAAGAAACTCAGTTTGAAACAATCAGGAGAAGTGGGTCTTTGTCATGCTCTCGGGAGTACCTATTCTCCAGTTTGTATCTCACTTTATGACTGGGTAAATTCAGCTTGAAATGGGGCTCTGTCGGAATGGTGGAAGATACCTACCCTCTAGTTTGTGTCTGTCTTGGCTTTTGGTCTCTGAAAAACTTGGTTTGAAACAATCAGGAGAATTGGAAGAGGATGCTAGCCTCCAATTTGAAATATTATTTACATTTTTTTTTTTTTTTTTTTTTGGAAAATGAATATCTTAATTGAGCGGATTTAGCGCTTTTTTTTTTACTGGCTTTGCGCTTAATGAACTGTGAATGACTGACGTTTTATCCGCTTAAAAGCTGTTCAAAACCAAGTTTAAACTTTGACTTAAGCTGTGACTGGCTTAAACTTCCCATCTCTGGTTAGGGTACTATAAACGATAGGTACGTCCGTCCGCCATTTTGTTTTTGAATGCTTAAAACCAGGGTTGCGATGTTTCAAACAAACAATGTTTAAAACACACGAAAAAATCAAAATTGTGTTTTAAACGGAAATAATGTTTAAAACGTGTTTTTTTTTTTGTTTTAAACCTGTTTTTTTCGATACATTGAAAATATTGTTCTTTTCCATATTTTCATTATTATTCTTCACTAAAAACGAATATTTGACAATTTTTTCCAGGGTTGAAAAAGAAAAAAACAAAATAGAACGTTGTTTCAAACAATTTTTAAAACATTCAAAATGTCGTTAAAACGATAGTTAAAACTCCAAAAATGTGTTCCAAACAATAATTGAATGATTTACAATGTTTAAAACATTTTAAAACATTTAAACCGTGTTTTAAACAAGGAATTGAAAACCTCATTTAAAACATGTTTTTAAAATTCGTTTTAAACTTAAAAAAACATATTTTTTGTTATCTTGAAAAAAAAACGTTTTTCTTGCAACCCTGCTTAAAACGTCCGTAAGAGCCTATATTAAATTTGTGTTTTTGAATGACGGATAACTCGAGATTGGCTCAATGGATTTTTTCGACATTACCTGCGTTGGAAAGGAAATTTTATGGAGAATAAAATAATTATCTTCTTTTCGATTTTTCGCTAGAAACATTATTCTTAGAGTAATCAATTGATAATTGAAATACGTTTTTTTGACCAAACGCCTATGTTCCGCGCAGGAATGGAAAGCTTAAGCCATTAATGGCTCAAATCAAGTTTTAAGTCAATGTTTTGCCGTTTTTTGTCAAGCCAAAAGTCAGTCAATCGTTTTTTTCGTCATTAGCTTCAAGCCAAATACCAGCCGATAGCCAATTTCATTGGCTCAAAATAATAGCGCTTAAGCCTGCGCACCAGGGATGTCCAGCTAAAGCCAGCCAAACGTAAGCCAAAAGCTTAAGCCAATGTCGTGACAGTTTTTGCGCAAGCTAAAAGTCAGCTAATGAAATGCGCCCTGTTTGGCTGTCAGCCCAGAGTCACACAATCATCAAAAAATTGGATATCGGCTTTGGAACGATATAAACCGGCTCCGGAACGTTATCAAGCGACTCCGGAACGATAAATGAATAAGCTATTAGCCAATGGTAAGTCAGCCAATGAAATCGAGAACCATTGGCTTTCAGCTTAAGCCAATGCGAGGAAAGAGCTGAAAGCCATAAGCTAAGTTTAAGTCAATGATGATTGGCTGGACATCCCTGCTGCGCACAACAATAAAAAAAGCTGAAAGCGGGAAGCCGTGAAGCAGCCGGCAACTCGTAGCTGGCCATCTTACTTTAATAAATTAATGTCGAACGCTTCACTTTCAAATCATAAATCACGGTGAACCCACATCAAATTTTGAAATGATAAGAAAAGGTGGCAAAGTTCTTCATTGGCTGAAGTTGAGCCAATTTATTGGCTTGGACCAATGGATTGGCTTAACTTCAGCCAAAAGCCAAACGTCAGAAGCTCATCCGTGCCGCAAAATGATCGCTCATATTTTAAGCCGTTATCCGCAATCAGCTTGAAGCTAAAAGCCAGTTTTAAGCCAATGACGATTGGCTTTCCATCCCTGGAAAAAATCCATCGAGCCAATCTCGAGTTATCCGTCATTCAAAAACACAAATTTAATATAGGCTCTTACGGACGTTTTAAGCAGCAAGAAAAGCGGTTTTTTTTCAAGAAAACAAAAAATATGTTTTTTTCAGTTTAAAACGAATTTTAAAAACATGTTTTAAATGAGGTTTTGAATTCCTTGTTGAAAACACGGTTTAAATGTTTTAAACATTGTAAATCATTCAATTATTGTTTGGGACACATTTTTGGAGTTTTAACTATCGTTTTAACGACACTTTGAATATTTTAAATATGGGTTATAAACATCGTTTGAAACAAAGTTCTATTTTTTTTTTTTATTTTTCAAGCCCGGAAAAAATTGTAAAATATTCATTTTTAGTGAAGAATAATAATGAAAATATGGAAAAGAACAAGGTTTTTAATGTATCGATCGAAAAAAACAGGTTTAAAACAAAAAAAAACACGTTTTAAACATATTTCCGTTTGAAACACAATTTTAATTTTTTCGTGTGTTTTGAATATTGTTTGTTTGAAATATCGCAACCCTGGTTTTAAGCATTCAAAAACAAAATGGCGGACGGACGTACCTATCGTCTATAGTACCCTAAGTTCCGCGTAACAAGCGATAATTGTAGACATAAACGTGTTTCAATTATTTATTGATGAGTGATGACCAGGGATGGTTACGTTCATGAACTTGAACTGAAGTTCCCGTTCACGTTCATTCTTTTCCATGAACGTGAACGTCCAAAAATTTCACGTTCATTCTTTTACGTGAACGTTCAAAAAGTTCGCGTTCATTTTCAAATTTCTATTTTTTTTTTCACTTTTTCACATAATTACTTCTTCAAATGTTAACAATTGAGTTTCTACATTCTACTAGGGTACCTGCAGCAGTCCTACTACAAAGACTTTTCTTATCGTTTATGTTTATGTATTGATTTAAACTATCAAAAGCGCAGGATTAAAACAAGTGAAATGAACGCGTTCATTCCGTTCAGTTCTTTTTTTTATGCCGTTCATTCCGTTCACGTTCATTTTTTTCAATGAATGTGAACGAGTGAACGCGTTCATGAACGTAACCATCCCTGGTGATGACTCCGAAAATAATGCTTCTAGCGAAAAATCGAAGAAAAGATAATTTATTTCCCATAAACATTTTTTTCAAATCCATCGAGCTGATCTCGAGATATCCGTCATTGGAAAACACAAATTCAACATGGACTCTAATGAACCACAACCGTGAATGAACGCTCTAAGCCTTCAGAACCAAAATGGTGGACGGACGTACCCATCGTCTATAGTGCCCTAGTTCGTGCCGTGCACCCATGATTTGTAGTGATAAAGCTGAGAAGGTGAGTGCACACATTCTCCTGAATAGTCTACAAACTCATTTATATCGAAATATCTCAAAAGGTAAGATATTTCTGGAGTAAAAATAAAGAGAAGCAAATTTTTGAACAAAGGATTTTCTTTCCATCAAAACTATTTTTATACTTGGATTCTAAATTTTTGCTCAATTTTCACCTCTTTGTCAAAGATAAGAGTAGTCGATACTAGCGCTGCAAGGCCCTTACCTCTATTATGCACCGTGCGGCCATGCTGACAATATTGCCAACACTGTTGTCAACGATGAGTACCCAGTTCTTTTCTTGATATACCTAGCTAGATAAGAAGCTAGTGAAAGCCAAAAGACAACATTTTGAAGGAAAAAGCTGGCTGGATGTTTGTAGTTGTTGTGTTGTTGCTGTTGTTGTCCTTGTCAACGTATATTGTGAGTGACATTGTCGTCGTCGTTGTTGGCAATAATAATATTCAGATAAGAATGATAGAAGAGAGTGAGTATTATTTGGAAAATTAAAAAGAAACATCTGAGAAGAAAAGTGAGGCAATGAAATTGAGAATGTAGCTTTGAGAGGAAAAGGTTGGTTGATGGGTGTTTGTTACATTATTATTCATTACATATTTGGCAATTTAGAGAATTCATTATTGAGCGTTTGTTTTTTCCTGTAACAAATGGATGAAACTTTCTGAGAAGAGAAAAGAGAATTATGATTATCAGGAAAATCTAGAACAAACTTCTAAAAACAGAAGGAAATTGAAAAATTCCAAAAAATTGAATTTTGCATAAATTTTGAATAAAAGAGTTTTAGATGAATTCTTCGTTTAATAGATGAAAAAATTCTCTCAATGTCGAGGTACAGTGATATTAAATGGATTTAATGTCCAATTTTCAAGAATTTTATGCCACGTTCCCAATGCCGCACGCTGCATGATTCAGAGGATTCTTCATATCGTGAACAACTTCTGCTCTAAATGGGAAGATTTGATCTGAATCAATTTTTATAAGAGAATTTTACGTACAAAAATTTAGTTTTCATTTTTTTCCCCCTGTTTCCAAGTTATTTTGAGATTAATCATTGAAAATTTGATTGAGAAAAATAAATTACCTCGCACCCGTTTTCAATTTTGTCGATTGTAACGCTCCTAGCGGGTGATTGGCCCAAATACATAGTTGAAGGATTTATTAAGCAAAATTCTTGTTTGTATTAGGAACTTGAAAGCAGGTAAAATGGACATCTATCTTGTTATTTAAGAAATCAAGCGTTAACTAAATGGGGGACTTTACAATGAATGACAGCAAGTATAGAAGTGGCTAAGCTGAAGCTCGTAGTATAGACCTAGTACCAGTATAGAAAAGCGTAGCCGAGCTATCTCGAAAATTTATGATTTAAGATGGGAGTTTAGCAAAGACATTACACCAACTTTAAAAACTAGGCAAATTAAACGCTCATTCTCAAATTCGACAATCGAAATCATTGCTTATAAAATATACACCTAAATTTTCATTAACATAGTATACCGTATCAATTTTCGACGCGTATTTTCGAATTAATTTACTCGTCCGCGAACTAACAGTAATTAATTTCGTATTTAAAATAATATTTCTCTCGTCGTAAGCAATCTCGAGGAAATTAATACCCTTTAACAAGTGGACGACCAGGCCAAAGTGTTGAACGAGAAATTAATAACCAGTGCTCTCTCAAACGTACCGAAATATCAACGCAAAAATTCTACTTTAATTAACCGGAAATCCAGCGCGAGTCCGATTAATTTTCACTGGTGCTCATTTCAACAGAATGTGGTCTAAAGGTATTGCCAGGCCTACATTAATGAAAAATAAAAGAGAAAAAGCTGTGCTACGCAACACCCGCCTCAACACGCTACAAACTGTTCTGCTATATCAAAGGGGTGCCGAAGCTTCTATCGTAATAATTGAAACGGTGGTATCGTCATTAAAAAAACGGACCACGCGAACTGTAACTCTATTTGAAACATGGGAAAGAAAGAAAAAAATTAAATCATAACTTTCCACATGAATGTACGGCAGTACTTAATTTATTTAGAACGGTTTCATTCGCAAGAAAACACGAAATTCTAAATTGAAGACGTCGAAAACCGAGGGAACTTTTCATTAAAAGTACCGAATTTTTATTTCTATATAGATTAAGATGCGTCGACTAAACTTTCCTTTTCTCACAATACAAGCAAAGTGCAGAACTTATAGCGCAAATACAATGATTAAAGATCGATTACAGGGACTTGTCCACAGACAAAATTTCTTTCATAAAGTTTACAAACACCGAAGGGACGCTAATAAGTTTACGAACAGAACAGCTTTAAAAATCCATCATGAAAGGGAGTTGAGATATATTTTATTGAGTCTCACCCTCAAACTTTTGGGAGGACCAGTTGTTACCGATTCTTCCAATAAAGAGAGTGAAAGCATGTTTTGCTTTTCAACGCTCGTATTTCTACTTAAAAAAAAAAGGAAATATTCTTTGAAACAAATCCTTTCTTTTTCTTCTTATTCTCCGCGAATAAGCTTTCTGCGAAGCCTTAAAAACAAAACGACGCACGGTTCTTACCTTTGTAAGGTCGACAGTAATCTTTAGGTTCTTTGTGAACAACCGAGTAAAGTTTCAATTTTTCTTCGAGAACTTTTGCGGGAAGTTCTTCATCTGCATTGAGATCGTTCGACACCGACTCCTCTTGACCTTTCGCAGAATCTTTCGGATCACAGTACAGATTCAACACCTCTATCTGTAACAAACCATTTCGATCTCTAATTAAAAGAAGTTTCAGAAAGGATAAGAAATATTCGTCAAATCCTTTGAAAATCCCTTCACAACTAGTCCCACCTTCGCTTTATAAGAAGCAAAAAAAAAGCGCATACAAAGGTGCGAAGACTTTTTTCGCTCTTTATTGTACTGAAATACGCTCTCGAGGTTTTAATGAACTCATTTTAAAATTTTTACGATAAAAAAAAAAGTGAACAGGTAATACAAAAATGTTTCGTATTCGTTCCCCTATCAATTAATGAAAGGGGTTGAGCCTTCACAAAAGTTTCACGATTGCTCGTTATACGATACTACGTCAATTTGTCTACGTACTGCAATTTCGTCGAGTTAAAGCTTCAAGTGTTTCGTCAAACAACAAATAAGCAGTCTAATTTCTATTTATCACTAGGCGACTTTTCTTTCTCGTTCCCTCCCTCGCGTTCAAATACCCACTCTCATGGATGAATAAGTCTGTAATTGAATTTCGCAAGTTGAGAACGAGATTACGGAGAGACTTCATACACAATGAAAGCGACGAGAAGTATCAGCCTATATTATGTTAAAGTTTCGAAGAGAATAACTGAGTATCAGTTCTCGCATACTTCGTACAAGAACAAAATGCACGAGAAGGAGGTCTCAACTCTTAGTATAAAGGTCGACCCAACAAATCACAAGGCCGAATATTAGATTCCTCTTCTTGATCGGTCCATTTAAAATTGACCAAAACCACGAGCATCATACGATTTTTAGAAAAATTAAGCATTCTGAGACTGGAATATTTACTGCATTTGAAAACTGTACTCGGTAGAGATGTTTCAGAAATGACGCCTGCAGTTACTTCCGACATATTTTCAAAATTAAGGATGCTTACTTAATTGTTTTTCTGACAATTTTTGGGCAAAGTATGGTTTTGTAAAACTTTGACGTCATTCCTGTGAGATCATAGGTAGAAGAAGGTGAAGAGGCCCCTCTCTTCTTTTATCCTCAAGGTAGTCCTTCAGAAGATCATGGATCACTATAGTAGTGTGGTAATTTAGGTTATAAATTGGCAAAAACCATTGGATTAAAAACACACGGGTTTTTTAACGGAGTTAAACAAGGGGTGGTAGGGAACCTGTTTTATGGCCCAGGGTGTCTACTGAAAGGAAATTCTGAAAATAATTGACTTTGTTGAAAGTAAGCGAGTCAACGAGCAAGAAAAAAAAACCTCAAGGGTTCTTTGACGAAGGTGAAGCAGGGGACCTGTTTTAAGGGCAACACGGGATCTGAAAAATGTAGATTGTGACGTCACAGTCCCGGACTTTAGAACTACATATAATAGGAGAGGAACTTGAAAAGAACCAATCTATAACGTCATCAGATTGTGACGTCCCAGCCCTGGACTTTGGAGCTGTACATAATAGGAGAGGAAGTTGAAAAAACTTATTTATGACATCATCAGATTGTGAAGTCACGAGGCTGACCTATGAAGTCATCAAATTGTGACGTCACAGTCCCGGACTTTGAAGCTGTACATAATAGGAGAGGAACTTGAAAATACTTATTTATGACGTCATCAGATTGTGACGTCACAAGGCTGACCTATCAAATTGTGACATCACAGTCCCGGACTTTGTGAAGGGAACTTTGAAAAACTAATCCATGACGTCATCAGATTGTGACGTCGTCACAAGGCTGACTTATGACTTTATCAAACACTGACGTCACAGGCGCCGCTGGGACCTACAGGGGCGCTTAGAACATTTTCGAGCTTCGAATTTCGCCGGCAGACCGGACGGCGGACGTTGTTCCCGAAACCCCCTTTAAAACAGGTTCCTCGTTAAACAAAAAGTAAATTGGCTAAAAATACTGTTTCAACATGCAACCTCTTTCATTGGGCGGGGGGGGGGGGGGGTGATGGTATCGTCAGAAAAAATATCCGGGTATGTGAGCTCGGCAATTTTCCAGTCCCCCTCCAAGTCCCCTCCCATCATATATAGCTTGGGATCTAGGCCTATGACATCACAGGTCAGACTTGTGACGTCACAATCCGATGATGTCTTAAATAAGTCTTTTCAAGTTTTCTTCCTATTATATACAGTTTCAAAGTCCGATTCTGTGACGTCTTTCTCAGTCCCCCTTCTATCATATATAGCTTGGGGGCGAGGCCTGTGACGTCACAATCTACATTTTCAGATCCCACGTGCCCTAAAAAACAGGTTTCCTCTGCCACCCTTCGTTCACCCGGGCGCTGTTTTTTTTTTTTTTTTTTTTCCCAAGAATTTTTGTCATTTTTACTTGACTTTTAATGAAGATACTTGACTTTCACTCGTTTACTTGACCTTTCATCGAATACTTGACTCTTACTTGATTGACTTGACTTACTTGACTGATAGACACCCTGATGGGGCACTTGGGATCTGAAAAATGTAGATTATGACGTCACAAGGCTGACCCATGACGTTATCAAATTTTGACGTCACAGGACCTGCCCCCAACCTATATAAGATAGGAGGGGGACTTATAAAATTTCGACCTCCGAGATATATACGTATATACAATTAGAGGGGACTTGAGAAATTTGCGAGCTCCGAGCTTTGCCGGACGGCCGAACGGCAGACGCCCCCCCCCCCCCCGATAAAACAGGTTCTCTGCTAACAAGGCTATGGGAGGATAAGGCATCCTTCACCTCTTCCTTAAACATGCTAGAAAACTAGATGAGCTTCTGTCCCCTCCCTCAGTACGTCCCATCTTATGAACCATGTCGACGACTCGATCAGTACTGAAAATCGACTGAAAATTTATATCTTGGTCGAAATTGCATATATTGTTGAAGTCGATATTTTGACTCATTTTCCAAATAAATTTCGAGTCAACTTATTGAAATTTTTTGTCAACCTCAGATCGAATTCTCTGTTGCGTCGATGAATAGACGATTTGTAGTTTCCTGAAACTGTAAGTGACTTTAAATCGACCTCAAATCGACGTCAGTCTGTAGTCGATCTCCCTTATCCAAATGATGATTGACCTAAAACCGACTGCTCTTTGCGTCGATTTGAAGTTTTCTGGGAATGTACGCTTGTTGATTTTCAATTGACGTCAATCTGTAATTGGTTTCTAGAAAATTTCTTGAAGTCTTTAATTGACCTACAATCGACCGCTCACTTACTTTGATTGGTAGTTTCATGGGAATGTATGCGTTTGTGTGACTTTAATTTGACCTAAAATCGACGTCAATCTGTCGTCAATGTCTAGTGAACTTTTCTAATTTTTAATCGACCTGAAATCGACCCCTCTGTTGCATCAATTTGTAGTTCTGTACGCTAGTTGACATGAAATTGACGTAAAGTTACCAAACGGACAGAATATTTCAAAGGATGACTGGAAGTCGACTCTGTCAGGTCAACGTCGATTTAAGGTCGATTCAAAGTCGGCCAGCATACGTTTCTGAAGAACTACTAATCGACCTAGAATCAACGCGACAGAGCAGTCGATTTCAGGTCAATAAAAATTCTCAGAAATTGATTCAAAATTGACTACAGATCAACGTTAATTTGAGGTTGATTTAAAGTCAACTAACATACAATCCCAGAAAATTACAAATCGACCCAATAGCGCTGACGATTTCAGGCCAATCAAGAATTTGAAGAAATTTCCTGAAAATCGACTATACAGATTGACGTTGATTTGAAGTCGACTAGTATCCAAATTGATGCAATGGATTTCTGGGAGCCTACCTCAACACCATCGCCAAGCCAAGGTGAGGATAAATAAGCGGACTTCATCTACCGATACAAACAACGAGATCGACGTTGTTGTTGATTCAGATGACAGAGGCCTGTAAGGAAGTAGCGACCAGGCCATCACAGGCCATGTGGTGAGCTTTAGAACAACAAACTTTTTTGGAGCAGACAGGTTTGGATAATTGTTCATGGACACACTCGATTAACACTCATTCAACTAAGAGTCCAATCAAAATCAACGTCGAGTCAGTTTTTCCCAATGTCGACCGCAAATCGACCCAATATGACTAGAAGACGACTCAAAATCGACCTCTCATTTCATTTCATGAACTCATTGTCAACGTCAAAACTGAGTCGACCACCAATATTAGATTGACGTCGACTGAAAATCGACGTAGGTAATTAGGTCGACTATGCGTCTCCTCATAAAATCATAATTGGTACAGAATGGACTGAATAAAAAGAGCAAACATACACAGAGTACAAATGCACGACGTCTCACGGTTTTAGTCTTACGAGTACAACTCAGAAATCGAGACGGTCGCGTTCTTTCAATGACAAACATCTTCCAAATTAAATCTACCATTTTTTTCATACGTCAGGAAGCTGCTAGTCGCAGCAACTGAAATTGACTATCTCTACATTTTCCGGACTTTTCCATGATTTTCCGCTGACTTGTCCTCATTTCTAATTTGTTCAGGGAAATATTCAGCTTGTTTTTAAACCTCAAGAATCTGCGAACTAACAAAGAACCACCCAAAGAACATTCAAAACCCTAGTTCTGATAAACTTTTTCTTGTTTCATATTGAACAGTTTTAAAAGTTTGCAGGAAAATAAAAGAAAAATAGATTAACGTGATTTCAACTATAAAGAAAATTTGAAGCATCGAGCCGCCGCGAGACTTATGAGAAATTTTGCTAACTCTATTTGAGGAGAAAGGCTTCAAGAATTTATAGTAGCGATAGAGCCGTACCCGAAGAAGACTGCACAAGCTCTGGTAAGATGGGAACGCACAAAAATTTCAAACGTCGTATCCAGTGAAATAGGTTTGCTGAATTTTGACTTTTGTATACGCACTAGAATATTTTCAAACGGTAAACGTCTCAGGAGTCTACGATCCACATTCATCTCATACAAAAAAATTGAATATTCCCTGAGACGAACATCAGAGATATACAATAATTCTCGCGGAAATCGCTTAATTTTGGCGTTATTAACAAACTGTACGGTCGCAACACTAGCTCATCTAAAAATATTGCCTAGAGATCGTCGAAAACGCGGGGAATCGAACTGTAATTACAACGGAAGACCTGCTAACAGGTAATCGAAACACAATATGCAGCACAACATTTGTTTCTAATGAGAATTACAGACCAGGGCGACGTGAGCGTTATAATGATGACCGGAAATTATGATAAAATGTCATCATTAATAATGGTTATATTTTAAGCCCAACTGAATGCACAATAATAATGCTCCGGGACGAACTTTGTACACATGTTTCAAGTGGTCGAATATACGTTTAGGGTAGTTAGTATTCCGTGGATATACAGTCATTTACACTATTACAGGGCAGGGATGAGGGATCCATCGACAACATCTGTGACCGCTACATAATAACGAGAAAAATGGAATAAAACCGTAACTTATACCGCGAGGGAATAACAATTCTTGCTCATAAAGTACACGAGGACGGTTTCCGAAATATTTACGCAATTCTCCGGAGTAGCGCAAAAAATATGCGTCCAGTGTGTAATAAATTAGACACACGGAGGATGTATCGGCAGATAATACGATACAATATAATTTTAAGCAAATCCAGGAGCGTAAGGTGAGATTTTTCATCCCTTTGAACATACTCGTAATACAAATACTAGGATTTCATTTTGACTAAAAAGAACACACTTTCGATGGTAAAGGATTTGTGCGTTCGGAGGCACGCGTAATCGACAGCTGAATAGCACAGAGACGCAAAATGAAAAACCAAAATCTTCGCAGCTTATAGACTCGTACGTCTTTTTATCAAATAACAGCATTACGGGGATTTTCGAGCAATCACTTCACTTCGCTAATATCAGTTTTCTCGGATGAATATGATGCATTATCCACTATACCTACAGAGCAGTCCGAATCTAGAAAACTGATGATAATGTCAAGTTCCTGACGCACTGCGACGTATTCACAACAGACCTTGGAGGAGATTATTTTATCGAGTATACATTCACCCTTTCTTTGTTCAACTTATAGAAAGAGATTCCGAAGAGAATTCCTCGTAAATAAGTGGCGAATCACAGTCGTCGTCCGCGTTAACCCTTTTCCAAGTTTTGTAATTCACTTCAACGTTTTCAAAAAGGTCTACAGACGAGCAGAACAGACGCTCGATAATTCGAATTTCAAAGGTTCGGATATATAGCGTGAATTATCGTCATTTTCCAATTAGTGAAATCAAAAAATCGGAATCTCGTCGCTTCACGCGCAGCAGAAAGTAAAAACTTTCGAAAACTCCTTTGAAAATTAGACCCGATCTATCGTAAGAAATGAAATGAAAAAAAATTTGAAGATAAAAGAACACTCCCTTGTTTTGTCTTTCTATCTCTTGCTCTCACTACTCGAAAAATACCAATTATCTTACAATTTACAAATATTAGACTCGACCACTACTCTAAAACAATGCTCAAAACGCGTTCTGTCAACGAAACAATAGCAACCCAAAATTTTGTGTTAAGCGCACTTTCTAGAAAAGAAGAACGCGTTGTCGTAAATGTAAAATGACTAAAAAACGAAATGTGGAGACTAGCAATGGGAAAAATATCTACGATGTGTTCTAGCGTTCCGAAATTTCTAGTGCGCATTTTCCACGGTTCTTCAGGTACCACAATGCATTAATAGGATTTGTCAAGAAAGAACTATCATTAGTGTTAGGTAAAGTCTAAGCATTACTTTCGGTTATTGTTATTAGCGTTCAAATAAAAATCAAAGTTCTGTATTGCTATTCGGACTGTGAAAGCAATAACAACAACAACAAAGATTTTTCAGTTTCGCAAAATTTCCTAAAAATATATTTTCCTGAAAGAGAATTTCATGCTCATTAAACTTTGTTCTTTGCGTTTTTTCTTTAAATTCAAAGAAATTTAAGAAAAACTGAAAAACTGTATACTCGAATTGTATATGATCATCCTTTCCTTATCAGTTATATATATATATCTATCTAATATATAAAGCAGAAAGTTTGTCCGTCTGTCGTCCTGTCCGTTTATAACTCGAGAACTACTGGGCCGATCGCTTTCAAACTTTCAGGATATATTGTCCTCATCCCAGAGCAGCACATAGACTCATAAAAATAAAAATTTGACGGGGAGGTGCTGAGTAATTTCAAAAAAGGGCGAAAACAATGACTTTTTTCAATATAAAAAAACGTGGTCGTGTAGCTTGCCATGTACGTTAGACCTACGCGCGTTGAGTGGCGCAGTTTCGAGAATTGAATTATTGTGATAACTCGAGTATAACTCATTTTTATGAAAAATTACAGAGAATTAAATTTTTAGCCCCTGTAATTTCCTTTCGAATGAGCCCGGATCCAGATTTTTAGGAGGAAATTTTGTGACTACAGTATTCGCTGTACTTCCATACTAAGCAAGTTATTTTATTCACAGTTTTGAAAACACCTACATAAAGACAAGAACCAATGTCTAGACACGGTGCGCACTGCGTATGGGCTAGCGGAAATTACCCTTTTTTTTACCTGTTGTCCGTGTGTTTTCTTAGGGACTGGCAAAATGTCAATGGATTTGTCTGTATTCTGCTGCGATGAATACAGGCTTCACGCGTTAAGTCAGCTCTCAAGTGAATTAGTGTGTAAAAAATTTAATTTGGTGATTTTATTTTTGTGCGACTCGGAACTTTGATATTTTATAAGTACATACAGTCGCAGTTTTTGGTGTCTATTTTCTTATTTTTGAACTGAATAGTTGTGAATTTTGCAAAACTCTTTCCACTGTTTCTTTTTTAAAAATTCATCTGAATTCCAAGATACCTACAAAACACACATACCTACAAGATACAGATACCTATAAAACACAGATATCTACTCAACACACAGCTAGCGGTCAGGCGCGCCGGAGGCGCGTCGCCAACCGCTAGTATATAGATATAATTTTACATGGGCGACGCTAGCGCACCTACAATATGCAATGCACACACCAAATTGGTTGCAATGCCAGCGCACCATCCCACCATCTAGTGTAGGCGGATTCCCAAATCTGCGCGACTGGCGTATTCAGGAAGATGTGTAGAATAAATTAAGCTTGGGTGCCATTTTCACTAACCCCTCAAACTCAAAGGATCCACCTCCCATTCTTAGAATTATGTGTATCTTCTCTTCTATGGGTTTGAACAAAAAAATTTTCGTACAAAATTGGTTCCTTGAAGACTTCTATACATTTTTACCTCTTACCAAAAAGTTATTTGGGGCAACCCCTGGGCCCAAAAATTGAAAAATAAAATCTCAAATGTACCGTATTTGTGTTTAAAGCGATTTTATGGAAGATTAACAAGATTAACGTGAATGAATAAGTATAAATAGAGTTTGAAATACTCACCTTACCCTCACCCCCTTTATCCATCGAACCCTCACCCCTTCTCACCCCCTCAAAAATCTGTATGTATTACCCTGACAGTTTATCAAAATCACAATTTCATCGAGGAAAAAAAAAAAAATAATAATAATCATGAAAATTGAGTACAAAAAATATAGAAAAATTGAGAGTAGATATAATGATGAAATTCCATGAGCCAAAAATGATGCATCTTCCAACTTTCTCACTCGGTCTTTACCGTTATTTGCAGTTGTAAGAAATAACAAAAAAGATTAATTGATGAGAGTATCTCGACAGAGTGATTCAAGATGATCTTAATTTTCATACACCATCTTCAGAAGAATAATCCGACATCCCAGCGTTCATTTTCTTCGTGTTTTCGCACTTGACGCAAGTACATAAATCTATACACTCCAGACCTTTTTTGGCGCAACTACACAATTTTGTCATTTGACTTTACCTCCCATCCATACTCAGAGATGGGTGAAAGAACAACTTCATTTTTGTGGGATGGCGCCCACATATAGATCATAATCAGCGAGACGTCATTTGTGTAAGGAAATCGTAAATGCCCTATATGAAATCTCGAGAAAAGCAGACCGCAGAGATCAGTGATTTCAGCCGGGCTGAATTTTACATATGATTTTCCATAAGAGAATTCCAGGAGACTTTTGTTGTCAAATGTATCGATAATCATTAATATCTTAAGAATGAAACATAGCTCAATAGGAAGGTTGAAGTATCTATTTTATGATTAACAATGTTTCATTCTTAAGATATTAATGATTATCGATATATTTGACAACAAAAGTCTCCTGGATTTCTCTTATGGCAGGGTGTCTAACAGAATTGAAAAATTGAAATAGTTGACATTAGTTGACCTTTTTTCGATATTTTATTTGACCCTAAAAAATATCAAACTCCTCCCCCCACCCCTCTCCAAACTAATATCGTAATTTCGGTATTTTTTTTCGTTTTAATATTTAATTGAGAAAAGTGTCATTTTAGAATTCAGAAGTTTGTTGATTATACCTTGATATTGTCCATATAGGAAGACATGTGAAAAACATTCTTTACACAAAATTATGCATTTTTGGACTTTTTAGTTGACCTACGGATAGAAAAGTTGACTTTACTTGACTTAGTTGACCATGTTTCAAAAAAGTTGACTTTAATTGACTTAGTTGACTTAGTTGACCTGGTAGACACCCTGTATGGGAAATCACGTGTAAAAATCAGCACAGCTAAAACCACTGATCTCTGCGGTCTGCATTTCCCAAGATTTCATAGGGTGTTTACAATTTCCTGACACAAATGACGTCATCTGATTACGGTCTATTGTAATTCAGTCATTTTAGATTGAAAAATTGTGTAAGTACGGAATAAATAGGGAACAGCTGAAATTTGGCGTGTATATGTCATTTACCATCTTATACAACATACTAAAAGTCCCACTTGATATCACGTGCGTATCGTCCCCAGGAGGCAAAAAAGTGTGGTCCATATTGGTTTGTTGTAATTTTCAGGGTGAATATCGGTTTTTTGAAAAAAAGTCGAGAGACAAAAATTGTAAAGCGTCAAAAGATACATAAAAAACGTTCTATTAAAAAATTCCGTGCGATGCTCCATTTTTGAATAAATGAAGGATGAAAGTTGGATAGTAGTGGAAGTAACGCATGATATGCGCCTGTCACCCACAAAGCAAGTCGACGCAAGCGTCACCTACCGACCATATAATGTATAATACTTCAGTTTCGAGTAAATTGATACAAATGTGAACTTGTATTATCTGTTGCGAAGGATACCTTTTTCTATTGGTGCCATAATTTAAATAAATGAATTTAAAGTACAGATTGATAAGTAACTGATAACAATGATTTAGAAATCAGCAAAGAAAAGAATCTCAAGTTGGGCGGCCAGCAATAATTTTGCAATTAGAAAGAAAAGAATCACTTATTTAGGTGGCAAACAATATTATGTACTCGATTAAGAGCGAGTGACGCGACGCTCGGGTCGACTTGCATCGCATGTGACAAACATATCATGCGTCACTTTTGCAACTATTCAACTTTCATCCTCCATTTATTAAAAATTGAAGCATCGCACGGAAATTCTTAATACAACATTATTTATTTATTTTTTGACGCTCTACAATTTATGTCTCTTGACTTTTTTTCAAAAAACTGATATTTACCCTGAAAATCACAGAAAACCAATCTGGACCACACTTTTTTGCCCCCTGGGGACAATGCGCGCGTCATATCGTGTGGGACTTTTGGTATGTTATATAAGGCAACAAATAACATATATATGCCAAAATTCAGCTGTCCCCATTTATTCACACCGAATTTCCTGATATGACTGGACTAATTGGCAACATATTGCGATCGAGGATTTGAGGTTTAAGAGAGCTTAGGGTGGAAGTAGGTTTTTTTACTCGAGGGCGAGAAGGGGTAAGGGATTGATGGATAAAGGGGGTGAGGGTAAAAAGAGTACTTCAAACACTATTTATACTTATTCATTCACGTTAATCTTGTTGATCTTCCATAATATCGCTTTAAACGCAGATAAGGTACATTTGAGATCTTATTTTTCAATTTTGGGGCTTAGGGGTTGCCCCGAATAACTTTTTTGTAAGAGGTAAAAATGTATAGAAGTATTCAAGGAACAACTTTTGCACGAAAATTTTTTTGATCAAGCCCATAGGAGAGAAGATACACATAATTCTAAGGATGGGGGTGGGGTGGATTCTTTTGAGTTTGAGGGGTTAGTAAAAATGGCAGCCAAGCTTAATTTGTTTTACACATCTTCCTGAATACGTACCAGTCGTCAAAACACTTTTAACATGCCAATCGCGCAGAAGCTGTTTTCAGCTGGAATTTGACTACACTAATCGCCCTATTGAGTCGAAATATCTCCATTTAATGAAAGTTGTTTCAACGATAAGGAACAGGGGCATACACTTCAGCCTAACTCTTTCGTACTGCGGAAGAGGAGAGATTCCAATTCACTTTGACTTGAGGACTGTCCTGATGAAGTCCTTAAGATGGGTAAATTACGACATGCTATTTGCCTATCAAGATGGTCAACTGCGAATTGGTAGGTCGACAAAGAATAAACAAAAATTTACAACTGAAACATTTTGATCGTCTTCAAAAGCAATACGCACCCTGTTCAGGGTGTCTACTGAGAGGAAATTCTGAAAATACTTGACATTTACTCGACCTTTTTAGAAAGTAAACGAGTTAACGAGCAAGAATAAAAAAACTCACGAGATCTTTAACAAAGTTGAACGAGGGGTGGCAGGGAACCTGTTTTATGGCGCACGTGGATCTGGTGGTTTTGACCATAAAATCACTCCTATTACCCTAAATATTGTTTTATAAAAAGGAAATGTAGAGAATGGAAGTTGTAGCCCTCACAATTATCTTCGAGATGAGTTTAACTTTAGACTTTTTGGAGAACTTTTCTCACATCTCCACCTTTTTGAGCAAATTGCACCAATCAGCAAACAGAATTTGTTTTGCCGCTGGAGGGCGGACCTTTTGCCCGAATTCGCGATTATATATGATGTTACCGCGAATATTTATAATTTCATCAAATACGGACCGATTTCTCAACCATAATTTCTCCTCTTTAGCACCGATTGGCTTCAAATTTTCAAGGTCTCTTGAAATTACTCATTTTCAGGATATTTCCAAGTTTCAACTCGGTCGACCAGAATGAACTGTGGCAAAAAAGTAGTCTAGCCCTAGTTCCTATCCTCTATACCTGGTCGACTGAGTTGAAACTTGATGAAAATATGCTGGAAATAAGTAATTTCAAAAAAATTGAAGCCAATCGATCCATAAGGGGACAAATTATGGACGAGAAATCGGTAAGTATTTGATGAAATTATCAACATTCACGATAATATATATTTACTTGCGCACTCATTTGCTCTAATGCTACTGGGATACAGAACTTGAATACGAGGCCATCAGCTAGAGACTTGGTCCTACACAAAGTGAAGTACCACAGGAGCTGTAACGCTAATTGAGAATCTTTACTTTCTGACCACATTACGCTTAAAACAACTTACTTGATCGCCATTCGGACTTTGCGCGGACCAAAAAGATCCAGAATCGAGACTCAGAGGCCTTTTATTCACAAAATCAACTGGTAAGCTGTAATCGTCGCACAATGGTATCTGTAACACGAAAAGCAGATGACACGAATAAATTAATGTTGAACGCAAAAGAGGAATTTTTTAAATAAAAATGGAGATTCAATAACAATTTTGTCAAAATGTTGCAGCGCGTAATTTCCATCTTTCAAGAACCTTTCGTGCAAATATTTGCAAAGAATGTGTAGTACAAGATAATTATTCTAACGATGGGGTAGAAAAGGAGGGAGAAATGCGCTCTTTAAACAGCGAGCAAACATGATCCTCAAACCGAATAGCGTTCTCCCTCAAAAAAATATTATTGGAAACGAGGCTCGCTACGATTTCTTCATGTTCAAGCGCTCTACTACCTCAACAGTTGAAACGACTCATAAGAGACGGTAAAAAACGGAAAGAAAAATGAGGGCGTTTTAATCTATGCTATAAAGACGTTCTGCTAAATACTTATATACGGTTGCTTCGTTTTTCTTCTATAACATTTTATAAAAGACTAAACGGAAGGTGGTACAAAAAGTAAAATTTTTTGATAGATGCTTTGTACAAGAGGCTGATGGTTATATTTTATTTACGAAACTTTCGGAGTAAAGGGTAGTACGCTATAGGGTTGACAGCACTTTAAGTAAGCTTTCCTCGGGATAGCGCGTCGTTAGTAATTCGATGAGGGGGAGCGGGTATGTATGGACGGCAAAGAACCGAACACTTCTCCGCGGATAATAGGCTGAACAAAGGGTAAAAGCTGCGTTCTGTATGCGTATGAAGAAGATCAACTATAAAACGGTACCGCGTACTAACGGGAGATGAATATTTTCTTCAAAAATAACGACAACGAATCTACAAATGCGGCCCTTCTGGATGGTTACAGCAATCCGAACACGTAGCATTAAACACTGACAAGATTTAAGGAGCCAACTTTTAGAATCTTCCGCTGAAAATCGTCGACGAAAGATCGTATTCCAAATTATGATAACGCGCAACAATGCTTTCGAAAAGCGAACTTAATCATTTTCAAAAAAACAAGGTCTATAAGCACCGAAAAAGATTTTTTTGGCTTATGATGTTTTTACTCGCAGTGAATGAAAAAATCATTGTTATCATTATTATTAAGATGATAATCTCTCTTTATCAACATTATTTGAACCTTTCATATGCTCTGTCCTTTTACTTTCAAAGGACAAACGAGGTAAAGTAGTTCTCAGAATTTGGCCAAGAAGAGAACAATAAAGAATTTCGTTTAAGAAGAAAGCGATTGTTTGTATAGTGATCCAAGAGTGTATAAGACATACGAAATGGTATCAGAGTTATGTTTTAATATTGAATTGAGGAGGCAAGGCTCGTAGAAGAGCAAAGAGATATGTCTTGTGGAGGTTCAGTCAAACCACCTTTCACCCACAAAGTATGGAAATTAAGACTGAGAAGATGATGATTACCCTGAGAAATTATCTGGTTTGACTCAGAGCTGAGCTTCAGGCACCATTTTCCGATGGCAGCGGAAAAGTCGGGGAGGCTAGTGACTTATCTAAGCCCCTTGATGACAAACTTTTTTTTTTTTTTATCCTCCAATTCAACCGGCAGGGGTAATTTATTACCTACAACTTGTCCGTGAGATTACAATGTTAGTTGTCACACGAACTGGCGGAGAGAAATTAACTATAAATGACATTATATTATAACTTCTTACAAGTAATCCTACTCGAAACATCTCAGGTTTAATTTCTTCCCCCCCTATGCACTGCATACATCAGCCAGTGCGGAGAGGGAGTGGATATCTTGGATCTTCCATTCTTGTGGACTTGAGTTGGCCAGCCTTCTACACTGTACGATCTTCTTTCACCAGTCTTCGCGCTCGAGCCCTGCTCTTTCATTTTCCCACGACTCCCGCACGGTTTCCTTCAAGTACTGCTGGAAGCTGCACCAGCCGGCCACCAGAAAACCGGGTGCAAAACCTTATAACGTGTTCTGCTGACTCGTCACAAGTGGGACAAGCGGGGCATCCCCGTGTGGGCACTTAGTCTATCGGTAGATATGCCCTGAAACAACCATGCCCACTATGGGCCATATAGAAGTCTGTATCTGGTACCGTGTAACTCACTTTGGGGATGTAGCTGTTCGTCCAACGGCTGGATTTGCTCCACCACTTTTGCCACACTCGGAGAATCTGTGAGTCCAAATAAGCCGGCAGTGAGCGATTGTTGCTTTGGTTTGGTCTCTTAAAGAATCCCTACAAAATCGGCCGATTCTTCTTTGATGAGGTGAGGATTGAACGCGCGTTCAACTCTAGCACCATAGGAGGTTGACCTGTTATGGCGCACGAGCCGAGATAGGAGGCCGTTTTGTACAGCCTACCTATACGCAGTTTAAAGGTTCTGTGGGTGCTGAATATTTCTTCTTTAAACCTAAGAAGACCGAGGGAAACAAGGAGAGACACTATGATGAGCATCGCATTGTTGATCCTCTTGTAGAGTGCTCCAATATGGATCGATTTTATAAAGAAAACCATCGAAGAGTTGCGGTAAAATGTGTTGGTGCTCACCGCACCGTCTCGACGGAGCTTTTGCTCAGGAGAAATCGGTGGTGTTTACAGCAAAGAAAAGGAGATGCTATACGGGTGAAGAACAGGGCCAGGAAATGGAAAGCGAGGATTGCTCAAATCGACCTAGGTATACAGACGACCATTGCATTGTGTCAATACGCGACTTTGATAAGTGAATGAGCCGGGACCATGGTTAGCTAAACAAGACAGGTTTTCAACAGCCATGGCTCCTTCAACATGATGTACTCTCATCTAAAATTAAGGAAAGTTGAGCAGGCAACGTATTCGCATTGGGATCAGATGTAGGACGATAGATCATAACACACCTTATTTGAATGTGAGGCATGGAGGCATAAGTGGGGCAAGCTTAGTCGAGGTTCCGAAGAAGTATAGAACCAGTTGTGCGCAATTGCAGCCACAGTTATGACCAAGAAGATGGCAAATGCAGAACAAAGCTACGACCGATTCGGCATCCTTTGTACCATCCACATACAGGAAACATTTTGCAAAGCCTAGGATGTGAGGAAAGAAAAAGAAGAGACTCCAACAGTGCAAGTGTCTGATGTGTGTGTGTTAGATAGTGCGACTGAAGGCAGTGCAACTTGCCGGATACCAAGAAGAAAGATTTCGCTGAGGAAATTCTTCCAACATTGAAATAATACCCGGAAGGGTCGATAATCGAGTTGGAGAAAACCAAATTAATGCAAACAAAACCCACACCCACTCCACAATGGAGAATGGGTGGCGGCACATAGGACACAAGCGATATCATAAACACGGGGTGTCTACTGAAAAGAAATTCTGAAAATACTTGACATTTACTTGACCTTTTTTGAAAGTAGGAGAGTTAACGAGCGAGAAAAAAAAACTCCAATGGTTCTTTAACAAAGTTGAACGAGGGGTGGCAGGGAACCTGTTTTATGTGGCACAAATGTAGATAGTGACGTCACAGCCCTGGAGTTTGTAGTTATACATAATAGGCGAGGAGCCTGAAAAAACTGATGACGTCATCAGATTGTGACGTCACAAGGTTGACGTATGAAGTCATCAAATTGTGACGTCACAGTTCTGCAGTCCCGGACTTTGGAACTATATATAATAGGAAGAGAACTGAAAAAAATTGATCTATGACGTCATCAGATTGTGACGTTACAGGCCCCGCCCACAAGTTATAAGTATATGATAGGAGAGGGACTTGGAGGGGCGCTCAGAACATTTTCGAGGTCGGGCAGCGGAAGTTTTTTCCAAAAAACTCCCGATAAAACAGGTTTCCCCCCTCCCAAAAAAAAACCAAATTGGCTGAAAATACTGTTTCAACGGGCAACCTGTTTTATAAAGGGGGGGGGCGGGTCACAAAAAACGTCCGCCATTCGGCAAAGCTCGAAGCTTGGCAATTTTTCAAGTCCCTCTCCACGTCCCCTCCTATCATATATAGTTTGGAGTGGGGCCTTTAACGTCACAGCTTGATGACGTCATAGGGCAGCCTTGTGACGTCACAATCTGGTGACGTGATAGATCAGTTTTTTTTAAAGTTCTCTTCCTATTATACATAGATCTAAAGTCCAAACTTGTGACGTCTTTCTAAATCCTCCTCCTATCATATACAGCTTCGGAGCGTGGCCTGTGATACCATACTCTTCATTTTTCACATCCCACGTGCCCCGAAAATCAGGTTCTCTGCCACCCCTCGTTGAACTCAGTTAGAGAACCCGCGAGTTTCGTTTTTTTTTTTTTGCTTTTTTCAAAAGTTTTTGTCATTTTTCCCATTTTTACTTGACCGTTAATGATGATACTCGACTTTTACTTGATTTACTTGACTTACTTGACCGGTAGACATCCTGAAACAGGAAATTTTATCCAAAGATTTTGATCCGTCCGAGGCCAACAATAAATCAGGGGTATTCTTTCATCAAGTTTCTGATATTTTGCATGCAGGAAGTCTAGAAAGATTTGGTAATTTGTGTAAAGTCGAGACTTACATTAGGTTGGGTGCAGATCCAAGGAAAGAGCTTCGATGACAGAACTAGAAGCCAAAGAAAGTTGTCATCTTAGTGACACATCGAGTTGAAGATAGAAAGGCAAGGAGATCGGGAGACGGAAAAAAGGAAGTTGAAGGTTAGTATGAGTCCAAGGAGATTCACCCAATTCTGCGCTATTTTCGTTTCTGGATCATAAGATTGGCTACCAGGGCAAATCTAAGAGAAGAGGTTTGAATGATATCTTGCAAAGTAAAAGCAGATTAAATGGCAAGATTACATGCTAGAGCCCTGAAACAAATCTCTGGATTTCTGGAGCAGATACAGCTTTTGACATGTTTTATGTCTTACCTTACTCCAATTTGAAAAACTGCGACTACCCCCTCTCCCAATTTAATGTGCGCGTACGTGTGCAAGTCTATACCACGTGAATGATTCAGGAATCTGCGAGTATCACCTTGCGCGTGCGTGCCAGCGATTGCAAGTCTATGCTACAGGGGCGATTCAGAAATCTGCGAGTACACCTGTGCACTACCCTTCTTCCTGGAAATTACTGGACAAAATTTCCTTGGATATACTAATCAAAATTTTAGCTTTTGAGTCATACCCCATGGGTGATTCAGGAACCTGCGAGTACACCTGTACACCACCCTTCTTCTGCAATTGAAGAGCAAATAAGTACACACCTCCCTCTCTCCTCTCCCTGTATACCTTGAGGATAAGGATACTAGAACACTAGACCAAGGGTGAGCCTGAGATCAAATAACTTTTTGTACAATATTCTAGACTGACTGAAACTAGATTCACACTAGGGCGAACGAGCAGAGCGAGTATAAAAGTAACCGGTAAAGACGAATATACCACGATACCTCATGATAGACATGAAACATGATCTCCATTTGTTTGGCTGTGCCAGGAAATTTAAGTTGTATTTTAAAGTATCAAGAAAATTTCCTTACGACATGAATTTTACGTTCTGGTTGATGTTCTTAGTCACCATACTAAACTGATTCTCCCTTACTTTTCTATCAAGTCACAGAGCATTTTGTAAAACCTGAAGGACTTATTTCAAATTTTGATTATCACTCGAGGACATGATGAGAAAAATGTTCGACACTCATCCGAATGATTTATATTCACAGAAAATTGTACACCTAGCTGCAGTATGAAAAAAAGACCATTTACAACATATTTTTCCTAAAACGAATGAATAATACAGCAGTCGTGCATTTACATCGAAAATATTCCATCAATCATTTCTCGATTCGACAAATGGTTCCGATATCAAACGACACCCACTCCTAATGAAATGATAATTCATTTGCAGCTCCGACGCAGAATGAAAAATGCCATTCGGAATGAAAGAATGCGAGAGGAAAAAAAAACAGCGTTTTCCCCGCCGAATGAAAAATAACGTTTTTCATTTGGAGTAAAAGATTTCGAATCGAGTTGGCTCCTCAAAGGGGGGAAACCAACACTCATCAACATGATATAAATAATTTTAATGTTTAATACACGAATACGTCCTCTACACACCTTCTTTACACGCGTTTTCTAAATGAAAGCGTAAAAGATATTCGCTCTCGAAATGCACACGAAAAACTGCAAAAGAGCATTTTGAATCCGGATGAAAAGGGAGAAAAATATTCAATACGTAAAAAAAACGGGTTTATGCAACTTAAGACAAACAATAACACGTAGTAAAACAATACCTGCCGAGAAACAAAAGCTTTTAGGTAGTTTCACACATTTTAACAATTTCCTGCTCTCACTCCCACTGCATCGTGCTCGCGTAATATTCTACATTTTCGCCTTTTATAACCCTCCGCTTTTCGACTGCTAACAACAGGATCGTATCATTAATTTGTCGAGCGATCGCGAACAGTGACTGTCCGAAATCGTACGTTTGCCAAAATTCAACTCTTGGGCTAAAACAATAGTAGATTTAGACAAGACTCGCCGGTAAATCAACCATTATCATCATCGCAGACTCAGTATATATATAGTCTTCTTTACGGTTCTATCATAACAACGAGAGAGTTCCACCCGTTTGAGAGGCTTTCAATTTATTTACAAAGTGCGTTTACTCTAAGAGATTGTCGCCTAATTGGGTGAGAGATCGCTTCGTGCTTTTACGTGTTTTCAAAATTAATTGATGTCGGTAGTCGTCACATTGGCGAATAAAGGGACTACACCAGTTAGCACGCAGAAAATTCGCAGCTCAACGCATACCGTCTTCATCATATCATTTTCCAAGGGTGGGACACATGAAATACGAAACGAAACCAGGTGCAGGAAGGATCAAAAATTGAACAAAATCTTGTCAAATAACGACCAGTGTTCAATTAAGAGAGCTTCGAGAAGAATTATGTTTTTATAACTCCTGCTACGAAAGTTCGTTTTTTGTTGGTCGATTTTAGGTGCGAAAGTAGCTGTTTGAGAACTCATCTACTTTGCAGGTCGTCTATTTACTTTTCTATCGTCTTCTCTCATTTTACAGCCCGCTTGCTACATTACCACCTTGAATTCACACTTTTCTGCCCGCTCCATTCTCGACGGCCATTTTCTCTATATTATTTTTTTTTTGTCTCCGCGATCGGGGCTCGAACCACGCACTCCTGACTTCGCAAGTCGTTGCACTACCAGCTGCGCCGCATTGCTCCATATTGATAGTGGGTGATAATGTTCTATGTTAGCAGCAGGAGAAATTGCGTGCAACGGCGACCGGGTGACGAGTTGACGACAAAACAAAAAACGCACACTCGTAGCCGTCGTTATAAAAAAAATCTTCCAAAGACAAGGAGCGAAGCGACTCGAGTGACTCGTTCGGCTTGCTCCGCTTGTCTTCGACTCGCGTCGCAACTACACCGAACTCGTCACTCAAAATGCCGCTTTCGCACCTTGTCATGAAATATACTATTTGATACTACTGAGCTTTATGACACATTCAACTCACTTATAGATCAGGTCTCCTACCAGTTGCAGTTTTTTGGGCAAAAAATTCTTTCGCAAAATTCTAGTGTTGTTCCGGTGGGATTCTCGGTGTAAAAGAAGAGAAAGAAGATGTAAGACTGTTGAACTGGGGGTACTTTTCGGCAAAAAAAAAAAATGCAATATTTCATACAACAGGGGCATGCACCGCTCTCTCGTTCCAAGAGGTAGCCAGTCCTTTGTATCAATTTACTAGTAGGGTATACTAAATTATATACATTGGGAGAAAAAGAAAAGTGGATGGAGTAAAGATCTACAGGTATTCTCGCAGATGTTGACAAACACAGCGGGTAAAAGATTTTTGCGATTCGGTATTCGAGGAAGTAGTTTAGCGGGTCAACCGTTCCTATAATCACTGAACCACCACTTCACCTACCATGTTTGTTATGAAGTGTTGATGATGATGATGATCCTCTTCTCCCGCACAATTACTTTCAATATAGGAACAACCCGGGAAAAATTTTGGATATGCTGTGCCACAGGAATATTATCTCACGGAAAAATGTGCCGCAAAGTAAGAAAGATTGAGAAACATTGCTCTACAATTTCAAAAAAAGTCATCCCCAACCTTTATTTAGCAGTATATATCTACTTTCTACAAGCAACATTAGTTGGCGGCTGTAAGAGTGCGTTGTTGTTGGTGTTGGCCATTAAATTTTATGCACGCGGATCCGGTGCGCCAACCACCAACTCGGATTACAAACAGGTGTACATGCATTATAATTATAATAATTTTCGATGAATTTTCTTAAAATTCAAAAAATCTCAATCTTAAATATTCTTATACAAAATACCGAAGGTGGGTAGAAAAATATTTTATAGTTTTCGTGATCTGGGGTACACAAATTTTATACACAAAATATTTGACATTGAATCGACTATTTCTTAAGAATGAATAAGGCATGAAGCAAATACGTAGCAAGCAGATAGCATATTTTTGTGACAGATTTGACATCAATGACGTTAGCGGTGAGCGCTCCCGTGGAGTTAGGACCAAAGGTGTTGGAGGTGGAGACTAGCTGAAATTTTGAAGACTCACTGGAGGCTTGGAGGCATCTGGAGCTACCTCCAAAGTGCCTCCGGAGTGCTATAGTGAGGATTTAAACCAAGGTGTTGGAGGCTGGAGTATTTTGCCATCGGAGGTACCGTACTTTCACCTAGAGCAGGGATGTCCAGCCAATCATCATTGACTTATACTTAGCTTATAGCTTTCAGCTAGAGCTTAAAGCCAAAGGTTTTCGAATTCATTGGCTGACTTACCATTGGCTAATCGTTCCGAAGTCACATGATATCGTTCCGGAGTCGCTTTATACCGTTCCGGAGCCGGTTTATATCGTTCCAAAGCCGATATCCAATTTTGCGATGATTGTCTGACTTTGGGCTGACAGCCAAACAGGGCGCATTTCATTAGCTGACTTTTAGCTTCCGCAAAAACGGTCACAACATTGGCTTAAGCTTTTGGCTTACGTTTGGCTGGCCGTAGCTGGACAACCCTGACCTAGAGGCTTGGACGTGCTTCCAAAGACCCTTTAGGAGGCATTTTTTTCAACAGTATTCTATTCCTTGAAACCTCCTTCAGCCACGTTGATGCTAGCGCTGCTCGGTTCGAATAAAAGCCAAAGTTTTAAATACACCTTCTGAGTATCACCTGTCATCTGGCAGCACTGATGAGCCAGTATGCTACATCTGGTCACACTGATCAACGTTACGAGTGCCTCCGGAGGCGTCTTACGTCTCCGACACTGCCTTTCCTCCAATTTCAGTAATTGCGCTGAAGGCATTAGAGACATACTTTGGAGGTCAGGAGAAGTCTCCAAACGTGTCCACTGGAGGCAACTGGAGTCGGAGGGTCATTTTCTGTATTCGTTCCGGAGGCCTCCAGAAATAATTATGCCTCCAACACTCTTGGTTAGGACAAAGCCATCTATATTTAAAAGCTATGAACGTAGAAGGGGAACACCGCATTTAGCCCACGCATTTGCATGTTGAACATTTTTCTCATAAAAAATTGAGTCGACCACCGATAGTACATTTCAAGAGCTACAACTTTTATCCTCTTCAATTTTCCATGAAACTTAATATTTCTTGAGATATACCCGCTAAAATGATTTCTCCATCAAGAGCCTTTATAAAAGTCGGCCCACGATTTTACGTTCATGGTTTTTTACTACAGAAGACTTTGATTCAGAACACTCAGTACGATCCTGTTGTTAGATTTCGTAGCCCTTCTCACTTTAAGAAAATTAAGAACAAGGAATAAGACATCTAATATTCACGCCATTAGCTGTCGCTTTCTGAGGACTTTTGTATGGAGCATAACCGCGTCCCAATAAAGTTCGGTAGAGGAATCATGAAGAGCACTCTACATTCCTGTGGATAGTAAATTCATTTCCTAATAGCGAAAAGAAATACAATAATTTATTGATAAAATAGAGGTCAATTTTGTTGACGCATTCAAAGATTATCACATTCACTAAATGAGTATATTTATTCTGAGGGTAGTTTGTTCACGGGTTTGAGTTTATCACGTGAACTATACAGAATAAGGAAAAACTCGAACTAGAAATATTACTTGACACGAAATTTACGAGACGATAATGTCGTTTATTGTAACGTTTTTCATGTTGGCATGTGATTTCCCGGAAGGAAAAACCCCTTTCAAAAAGCGTAAAGCAAATACGATCGTACGTTGCACGTCATATGGGCAGATAACTGTGGAGAAAATCAAATAAATAGAAGCAAAAAACTCGAGCGCAGCGTAACTTCCGAAATTTGCAAGCAAAGAAAAAAAGACTAAACGAGAGAGAGAGATATGAAACTCGCGATATAAAACGGCGACTACGAGATAAAAAGTATATTTGATACTTCATAGGCGTGTAAGATGGAAAAATTATCATTTTGACGTGATTCTAACGGCCATGCTTCACGAAACAGGACGTATCTTGAACGTCGTGAACATTCGGAACTATTTTTTCTTCATTATTACAATTTACGTTTGAAGTTTTTCAATCTTTCTTAACCGTACTGACAAACGCGAAAGTCTAGAAAGGCAGACATTCAAACAAATTAGAATGAAAACATCAAACGTCATGTGCGGGGAAAACTCGGCAAAAATAATCATCTTACCGTCGAAGAAATACGTGTGTAATATTCTTGAATGCGATACCTACTCTAATGGGGACAGTGGTAAACAGCTTTTCCTTTGACACATTTTCAAAAAAGCTTCGCTGATTTTTCTACAATATGCTCTGAATACCATTGTGCAATAATAATAGCAACCAACCATGAAAACGTAGATGAGAAGAGAAAAACTTCCCAGTTACTCAATGTATTTGACGTCAAGTCTCATTAAACGTTGAAAACAAACCCGATAATATTAAACAGGTCGGAAGAAACAAATTCAAACCAAATACTATTCAAGCATTCATTCGCTACAAAACAGAGAGTACGAGTATTTGATCCCGAGAAAAATATTTACAAAATAATCTTCAGGGATGTCACCATGTAGGAAATGAAAACATCTAAGTATTGGTGGATATTATTTCAGAATAATTACTAGAAGCTACGATAACTGCAACGACTGTACATAAACCGATCATAAATTATTGTTTACTCATATTTAATGGAGCATTTCTGCTTTCTAGCGCAACAGTTAAGAATTGTGACGTTTTATATCGCCCTGTCCCTCAAATTCTAAATCTACTTTCTGATTAGCAGCCGCTTATCAAATAATCTCGGTGAATTGATCGTTTGCATTGCGATGTCACGTTTTGTTTACGTTTCATTTTGGGTCGTTACACCTAACACCTATAAAATTAAAATCGACGGGGAATTTGAATTTGGTCTCTACATGTAGGAAATTACATCGGGAAAAATATATTCTCTCCAATTAGTCATTAAACGCCATGTTCTTCAAAATAATTCAAAATTGAGACGACGAGGAAAAAAATGATTTCAATAGCGTCGGCTAGCAAACACGCGCCGACCCTAAAAACGCAACACACTTCATTCGGGCTATACATCCGTCAGAGTACGCTCCTATCACGCTACAGACGTAAGAAGCAAAGAGTAAACCCACAGCCCAGGTTTTTGTGTCGTCAAACAGTGAATAACTGCTAGCAGAAGTCCAGTGTGCTGCAGCCAGCCAAAAGCCGAAGGCCAAATTTCTACTGATAAGACAGAGGCCGGAAGCCAGCTATAAGCCCACCTTTGGACGCCGAAAGCTGAATTCGACCAAATTTTTTTGGCTAGCTTTTGGCTTTGGTGTTTACAGCGTTTACACGGCGCGTTGTCACTTCTAAAAATGCTGCTTTTTGCTTCCTGAGAAGCCTCGTGTAAATGGCTTTAATAGATCGTCATTTCCTGGCATTTGGCAGTAACATTTTAACATTATTGATCATTTTATCAATTTCAACTTCAATTTCTTCTTGACTTCTTGTACCTCTAACAGACATCCTTTTCTCATGATCGTGTCCAATTTTTCCGTCGAATGAGAAGCCGAAAGCCTGCTGAAGAAAAGCCGAAAGCTAGCTAAATTTTTTTTGAACAAGCCGAAGCCGTTTTTCAAGGTCAGAAGTTTAAGCCGAAAGCTAAAGCTGAATCTATCAGCTGCAGCACACTGAGCAAAACTACCTAACGTTGATCTAGTTGACATGTTGACTCCCATAAGAATAACACAAGGAGAAGGAGCTAAGATCATTGTATTGTTGTTCAATTGTAATAAATTTCTTAATATTTAGAGACTAGCCGCTTGCGGCACGCCTTCGGCGCGCCTGGCGGCTAGGCCTGCGGCGCCAGACAGGCTCACGCTTCGCGCTCGCTGTTTCATGATTACGGGCTCGCGCTTCGCGCTCGCAAAGAGCACGCCGCCGACGGACTATCACTTGCTGAAAGATACCTACTACCTACGCGACAGAGCAGATTTTTATATTTCATGAGAGCTCATGACGTTTGAACTTTCAATAGTCAAATATGTATTCCCACTTGCCATCTAGTTCACTGTTCCCACCAGTACACACACACACACACATACGCAATTCCAAACTCAACCAACAAACAGCCCGCTGGCATGGGTAAAGGCTAATTTTGTCCTAGCTCTGTCAAGACCGAGGTGTGGGTTTCTGACCATCATAGTCTTATATTTTTCCGAATTTCTTCAATATGAGTCATATGGAATTTGGTATTGAGAATTCAAGGGAGCCTAGACCTAGATAAAGTAGTATAAAGATGGCCTAGACCTATTATAAGCCTAGTATAATATAGTTTGAGAGTCAACATTTTTCTCGAATCTCAAACTATGTATGATAGGTGTGGGACTTGAAAAAATTCCTATCACATACAGCTCGAGAGTCGAAATTTTTCCAAGTCCCTCTCCTATCATATACGGTACAATAGTCGAAATTTTTTCGAATCCCCTTCCTATCATATATGACTCGATAGTCGAAATTTTTTCAAAGTCTCCCTCCTATCATATTTAGCTCGAGAGTCGAAATTTTTCCAAGTCCCTCTCCTATCATATATGGCTCAATAGTCGAAATTTTTTCGAATCCCCTTCCTATCATATATGACTCGATAGTCGAAATTTTTTCAAAGTCTCCCTCCTATCATATTTAGCTCGAGAGTCGAAATTTTTCCAAGTCCCTCTCCTATCATATATAGCTCGATAGTCAAAACTTTTCCAAGTTTTTTGTTGGACGGCGGAAGGCAAATTTCTCAAAAAGCCACTCATAGAACAGGATCCCTGTTAAAATTTTGACTCTTGAGCTATATATGATAGAAGGGGGACTTGAAAAAATTCCCATCATATACGGCTCGAGAGTCAAAAGTTTTCTATGTCCCTCTCGTATCATATATGGCTCGATAGTCCAAATTTTTCCAAGTTTTTTGTTGGACAGCGGACGGCAAGATTCTCAAAAAGCCCCCTATAGAACAGGTTTCTTGTTAAAACATCACTAAATATCACGACAGCCACATCTAACCACTTTCTCTGATAATAAAATCCTACTGGAACTGGATACCCGATTGATATTGATAAGTAAATTAATAAGCGTAGATATCATTTCAAACAATCAAAGATCACGTTCTGTATTCATAATTCGAATCACAATTCTACATAATATTGTATTTACGCAATTGATCAAAAACTCATCGCAATTGATCAAAAACACATCAAACTACTCCTACTATTCAGATGATATGTTTCTATTTACTTTCGGGATTTGTAGATTAAATCTCATTGCGCTTCTCTTTTGATTTAGAGCATTCGAGTTCCTGAGAACCAAAATGTAAGAACCTACAAAATAATTTGAAATTTCATAATTCACAAAAAGCAGAAACTATATGCGATCAAGTATCATAAGTACTGTCGATTAAAATATCTACCTCTTACGACATTATGGAACATTTTCTAATGTTGTTCCGCGATTTGTGAAATAAATCTCACAGGCTAGTTTTTCCTTCGATTTCGAGAATTCAAGTACTTGCGGACTAAAACATAGGACCTACAAAATAGTCTAACGATAAGGAAAATTCATCTACCAGTATCGGATACTTGGATTGATAAATAAGTAAGAGCAGTATCACTTCATGCGATCGAGAATCACGTTCTGTATTCAAAATTCGAATCACGATTCTATTTCTACAATCGATCAAGAGCACATCAACCTACCGTACTTACTATTTTCAACCTCTTTCTCCTGTTAATGAGTAATAGTTCACTTGCGCTTATTGATCTTTTCATCCGATAGACTTCATCCACAACAGAAAACACAAAACCTGGCCGTTCATTTTGTAATTGGTTTTCTTAGGAAATTAGAATTTCAACTTCTCGCTGATCCTATTTCGTTCCAAATTTCATATAATACCAGTATACGAAAAACCGAAGCTAGATGCGATCACAAATCAATGATACCCATTTATGTTTTCCAACACTATCCTATCGAACAATTTTTAATTTTGTTTCGTTATTCTGGCTGAAAAATGAATATCCATTGTTTCTCAGTTGTTCAGTTCAGTCCTCTTTCACTTTCAAAGTTTCGAACACAAAATAGCAGAATGATAATAATGACATATGAATTTTGATAATAATAAAAATTTTCTGACAATATTGATATTCAACCCAAAGTCATATATTATATTACTAACGTAACAAGTTGTGCATCTTCCTATATACGCAATGAATACAAAAAAATGTAACGAAATTTATCACTATACGCGCGCAGCGTCGCATTGCTTATGCTCTTATGGGAGAAATACACGTAAAAAGTATGTTTAGAAACTGCGTGTTATCTCCAAAAATCGATCGACACCTACCTATTTTTTCTTTGGAATATTAAAGACGAGGCTTCCAGCTTTTTTTTAAGCCATACATGAATATAAACGGTTCATTAGAATTTTAGAAATTAAAATTTGAAAAATACGTTTTCTCCATTGTCAGCCAGCTATTTCCAAAAAAACTCGTGAGCAATGCTACGCCAGCGCTCAAGATTCATGTTCCGTGGCAACAACATGAAACTGCGCGAGTTACTCAACTTGGTGTTCTATACGACTTTGATTCACGGTATAAGATGAAGAGGTAATGACACAACGCTAAAATCGTGTCCGCAGTTTTGAAGTTGTACGTACAAACTTCCGCTAGGTTTGCAGCGAACACTCGGGCTGTTTCCCTGTTCCTTCTACACCCCACCTGCGCCGAGACGTTACCGTTGGTACCCTAGTATTGATGAAATTTCCAAGGATTATAAAAAATCCAAGAATTTACTTAGAAGGGTGATTCTTTCGAAATTTTATAGAGTAGATTAAATGGTATTTTTATGCCAAATATGAAATGCATCGGCTGATTCCTGATCCTGCAATAAATTTTTGAAAGTAGTGGCGTTCCCATAAGGCTCTGTACATTACCCATCACTTTCATCACGAGCGCTGCGCTCGGAATGTTCAGAACTACTTCAAAATCACGGACAGCGTTTACCACAGTCAGAATACGTTCGTGTCACTACCTCTTCATCTTATACCGTGCTTTGATTCAACCTATCGATGTTGTGCTGAATGATAGCCGATAGCACCCTTGCTGTCGACACGCAGGACCGAGTGAGCGCACCCCGGTGGCCACTGATCGACAGACACCACGTTCGACGGTTTGTAAACAAACCGCGATTTATTATATAAGATTGATGAACAAGCGCTGAGAAGTTTGATGATTCTAAATAATAATGTCTGATTTTTCAATAAAGTCTCATTCCAAATTATTAATGTTATAATCTTCGCTCCCCATGTTGTTGGATCAACAAGATGGATAGTCTTGCTTATAATTATTTACTGATTGACGTCACAGAAATCTAGGCTATTATATTTCCCCATTAATCCTTGTACTCACTGAGAAAAGAACATCTCAAAAACTAAGTAATTTGCAAAGAAATTTAAGAAATTATGGAGAATAAAACTTGTAGGAAATTAAGTTTCCTAACAATTTTAACTATCTTTGTACTTGAATTCCAAAATTATGCTCCATGTGTCAAAATTCTCACTCATTACTTGCTGATAAGTAGAGAAGAGATTTGCTGGCATTTGCCGAATGAATTTGTTTGAGAGCAGATGAGAAAAAATGAATGATAAGCAGTTAAGCACAAATCAGGGTAGTAGGAGGCTGGAAAAGAATTTTTATTTTCCCAAAAATTGCCGAAAGGGGGATAAATGTCGAAAATGAGATAAATGCTGAATAATGCCGAAATATGGAATACAATTCATACTTTTGTGATTCATGAATAGAGCTCTAATAATCAATCCGAAGTACGTATAGTACAACATTACTCATGAAATCAGTAACCTAACGGAGTTTATGGTAAAACAATGGGCCAGTAAATACTGGAAATCGTTTATCTGATAGTAGCCAAAAATTATACTAGGTAGCAAGATAACGTTGAAAAACATTTAATAGTATGGTTTAACAAGCGATTTTTGTAATTTTTTTTTTAGTCTTAAAATTTGTAGTATTATGAATTAAAATTTGTTTTTGCCGAATAATGCCGAAATCTTTGATTTTAAATGCCGATACCTCTTTTTTTTTTTGGCCAAAAATGCACATCTCTACTGATGAGAGTAGTCGACGCTAGCGCTGTACGCTCCAAATAAGGTACATGCTAAAACTGCGATCAAGCCGTGGATCAAGTGAAAAAATCAGAGATGAGAAGTTTAAGCCAGTCACAGCTTAAGTTGAAGTTTAGACTTGTTTTTGAACAGCTTTTAAGCGGATAAGAAGTCAGTCATTCACAGTTCATTAAGCGCAAAGCCGGTCAAAAAGGAAGCGCCGAATCCGCTTAATTAAGATATTCATTTTACAAAAAAAAAAAAAAAAAAAATGTAAATAATATTTCAAATTGGAGGCTGGTATTCTTTACAAAAATAATGAAGCTCCAATTCTCCTGATTGTTTCAAACCGAGTTTTTTCAGAGACCAAAAGCCAAGACAGATACAAACCAGAGAATAGGGATCTTCCACCATCCCGACAGATTCTCTTGCTGCAAGCTAAATTTACCAGCTATAAAGTAAGATGAACACAAACTGGAGAATAGGTACTTCCGAAGGTACTACAAAGCCCCAATTCTCCTGATTGTTCCAAGCCGAGTCTTATAGTATAAAGTCGAAAAATAAGCCGAAAGCTGAAGAGCTAATGATGAACAAAAAAAGCTGAAGCTAAGCTGATGAAATTTCGGAAAAACTTTCAAGCTTAAGCAAAAGTTGAAGCGCTTTGCGAACCGCTTCTCATCCCTGGAATAAATATGGGAACACTTTACAGCCAACGTGACGTCAGTTGGTGAACGGTCAATTTCATCGAGTTCCTATTTCTCTTGGCTTTCAGCCGAGTGAACAAGCATAATACAACCAACGGATTTTACTTGTAAATTCCCATAAGAAACAAAGTGTGTTCCTTGGTCTATCAATAGTTGGAAAATTGTAGATTCTTTTATCGATCTTTTAAGCCAGATATCATTTCCGTTATCCAAACGTTATCACTGTGTTTAATTAAATGGGGAAAAAGTTGTACGTTTTTGTTGTTCACACGGACTGCAAATGCACCCGTAAGACATGACTTGTAATGTTTTAGGAAATTGATCCATTGTCCCCTCTTGGTGTCCACGATACTAGCGCTTTGCGGCTCAAAATACCGAACTTAATTTGCACCTAGCAGACACTGGACGCTGGCAAGCTGCGATTACGTTTGTTCTGTTATGGACTGATTTCCACTCACGTGAATAATACATAATGTAGATGTCAAGACACTATAACGGGAGATATAATGGAACACCATTCAAGTCTGCAGCTTGAATTTTCTACGCACATACTTTGATGACGTCACGTTTGCAGAATTTGAATGCAGATGCAGCCATTAGCTGGAGACTGAAACCTATACAAAATGGAGTCCCTTCGTGATGTAAGTTCCCTTGAACATAAGCCGCGACATTACAAATTCAACAACTACTTTGCAACATCATCTTAAAGCCACATATGTTCAAATGGATATCAGCACCAAGTATGTTTGTTACTTGTAGCAAAATCGACCAATGTTACAGGACGCCTACAGGAAGGATAGAAAATAAATTTGGGGTATTAATTGCTACAGAATTGGGTGTCCAGTATTTTTGTACAGGAGTTAATAATACATATGAATAACATCAAGATATCCAGACAGGAGATGTGGGACCTTTCTAGAGCAAACTTGTGATAATTGTTAACGAAATTTTTCATCAATGAACATATACAAGAAAATTGTACATGTTATATAGGGCAGTGAATACGTTGTTTGTTGAAAGAAAGAAAAAAGTTTTAAGAAACACGTAGTGGACAAGTTCCTCGAGAATTGGCTTATGCAAACATTTCTAAGGCGAGAAAGGAGGAATTTAAGTAGTATTTGATCGAGTTTCAAACGTTCATTCCCCACGTATTTTCGATCTCCGTGTATACACGTACTTCTTAGCATATACACAGCACACACAGATAACGATCACGTTTTTACAGCTCGACTTTTTCGAAGCATTCCATACAAACTAAAAAGAACATATTTTCCAATCATTATACGGGTACATTGTGCACCACGATGTCGCCCTCATTCAATATACAGTGCAAGAAACGACGTCACATTCGCCTAGAAAAACCTTCTGCACATGACTTTTTTTCTTGACGTGACATAAGAACGAAAACGGCTACTTTCTAGATAAATGGTGCACTATATCGACTCCGTATTCCCCGAAAAAAACGTCTCGTGAATACTAATTCTTCAATTACGCTTTAAAAAACGCATTCGAGAATTGCAGGCGAATATTTCAACATCAACGAGAGAATATCTGAAGCTCTAAAATTAAAGGAGAAAAAGTAAACGGAAATTTCAACAGAGGCCTAGAAGTTCGGAGGCTCGTGTTGAAAACACGGGAGTGAAAAAGCGCAATTAATTCGAAGTTAAGGGATTCCGGTACTCCACCCGAGAACGAATCTTTCTCGTATTCCACGCGCTTTACAACTGAATAAGGGTGTTTTATCGCTGACAATAAAGATGACCATAGACCTAATGACAAACAATAAAAATAGCTCTCCTAAAAACGTTAAAGAGAATTTTACGCATTCCAAGATGACAATATTGCGAGTAGACGACGTTTACCATCGATTCGACAAAATAAAATTTCCAACGTAATTACGTAAGTTATTTTCAACCATCTGATTTGAACAATAAAGGTCTAATAAGAACGTATACTGACTTACCTTTCATTCGACAGAAAATCAAATGAAAGCGCCAAAGGTCACGTAAATATATAACTATTTGTTATGTAGCGGGGTACGAAATGAGAAAATTACTTCAAATGACCGTAATGGGGCGCGGAATTCCTCGTCGAAAATGGAAATCGAAACCGTCCACCACGCTTTCGCATCTTCTTTAGTGGCAATAAGTTAACGTTTTTTTTCTTTTTTAACAGAGAAAAAAATAATAACAGGTCCTCGGGGAACGCGTGGTCTGAGCGACAAATCAACGAATGTAAGGGGGATATTGATGTATATACGGTAGCATTGTAGACTTATACACGAGAGGAGATGAGAACAGAACGGTTTCTTCTTCCAAAGAAATTCTTTTTTGAACAGTCTGAGGGAGAAATTATTCCCTAAGAACGTGCAACCGCTACAAGATCTCGCGACTATAACGTATTACTTGTTACAAACACGAGGAAAAATATCTATTACAATCAAAAAGAAATACTGTCGCAGCCAATGCATGGTAAGAAGCCCCTTTTTGCTCGAAGAAAAATCTACAAAAGTGATACAAGAATTTTTGAAAACTCATTTAAAAAACGAACAGGTCGGTGCAGTAGGGAACATGAGAGGGCGAATGAAAGAGAGGAAAAGAAAATATGAGACCCTTCTTGATAGAAAGAAAGTAAAGGAAAAAAATATATACATCTAGAGAAGTTCGTCAATCTATTAGGATAAAACAGATTATCATTCATCGGAAATCCTTACTCCGACAGGACATTTCAACACTCGCTTCATTTAATCTATTGAGAAATAAAACCAGATTGTCAAAATTTCTTATTGGAAACGCATAAAATAAGACAAGTTGAGAACTTGAAAAAACGGAATCATGTCACAGGCAAGAGATCTACAAAATTTGAAAAATTAAGATACGTACTTGACTTCTACTTGATCTGTAGCTTTGACTTCATGAGAACTGAAAATATGACCTTTATACAAGCATGCGCAAGAAGCCCCACAAAATATAAAAATGGGAAAATTGAAGATTAAAATTAGATTTCAAAATTGTACCTCCATTTTATTAGCTTAATTTTATGAATACAAAATTAATGATGGATGTACACGAATAAAATTTTGAGACTCACTTCTCTTGGCATACTGATAGGCGACACTTCTCAACTTTTTTCACTCAATTTTTTTTCTTGAATCTAGGATTATTCAAGAAATTAAGGGATTACTAATTTCAGATACCCTGTGATTCAAAATGATCTTCAAATTACGTCAATTATCCAAAAGATATGCTAATAATTGAGTTCACTCATGGGTGGCGAATTGAGAGGGAGAACGGAAGACAGAGGGGAGAATCCCCCAATCAAAAATTGGGAAACAGTGTGGAAAAGAGGGGTGTGAAAATAATACTGTTTTTTCGAATTTTTGATACGCTAACCCTCAAAGGGAAGGAAAGGAGATGATCGCGTCCTTCAAAATTCTCAAAATAATATTGAGCTTAATGAAAGAGGATATTCTTAATTTCTCCCTTTGGGGGATGTCTCGCTTTCATTCTGTCTCGCTACCTCTCGATTATCAATGAGAGAGAAATTTGTACTACAGTTTCGCAATCAGAAGAAAGCAATTTTTGATAAACGAAAAGACATACAAAAAATTTAGTTTGCCTTGGCGGGATCCGAACCCGTAGCCTTTTGCTTGACTAGCGGCTGCTCTTTCAATTGTTGAGCTATAAGGGAGATATTTTGTATTTCTTTATGTTCATCAAACACTCCTTTCCTCTTTATTATTATTACAAATAACTATCCAACATTTCATGTGTGTAATATTCATACTGAAATTTCACTCATTTAAGACGTGTACACTTTTTAACGCCATCAACGCCACCGAAGGTTGCAAAAAAAAAAAAAAAAAAAACGGTTTTAAAAAAAGAAAAAACTTGTTTTTTTTCAGTATGTTTTAAATGATGGTTTTTAATTCCTTGTTCAAAAAACGTTTCAAATGTTTTAAACATGATTTAAAACCGTTTTAAATCATTCAATTATTGTTTGGGACACTTTTTTGGAGTTTTAACCATCGTTTTAAACACATTTTAAATATCGGTTTTCAACATCGTTTAAAACAACGTTCTATTTTTTTTTTTTAATTTTTCATCCATGGAAAAATCGTCAAATATTCATTTTTAGTGAAAAATAATAATGAAAATAATGGAAAAGAACAACGTTTTTAATGTTTTTTAATGTATTGAAAAAAACAAGTTTAAAACAAAAAAAAATATGTTTTAAACATATTTCCGTTTAAAAAACAATCTTGTTTTTTTTTGTTCGTTTCAAACACGTTCAACTTCGTAACCCGTCGCCACCCTTGACGAAGTCATGGACCCGTGACGTCATCACCTTCTAAATATATACTTCTTGTGACGTCATCAACCGTAACACCATTACCTCCACTTGAGGACACTTCACAGTTCTGCTTTGTGTGTTAAAACTCGAAATCAGTAAATTCTAGAATTTACTAGTCAAAACTAGTTTTCCCAAATGATTTCAGACACAACTAGTTTTAAGCAGTGAATTCTAGAATTTACTGATGGTTTTCATTGTTCAGCCAGTTTTAGTTTTGATTGAAATAATCTATAATTCTTCAAGTTAAACTGGAGACTTCCCCGTACCATACCACCTGGATGCAGTGGGGAGGCCCAAGCAGTGTTTCGCCTTTTCTCTGGCGGTGGCGTGCCCTGGGCTGTGATCTTGCTGAGCACTAGCGGGTTTATGGACGGGGTGACAGGCGAGGGTAGGGCACAAATTGAATGAATGAAGAGACCTGGATCTGGTGCCAAAGACTAGGCTGACCACCTGGGCTGCCACCTAAATCCTATCTCGCGCGTAGTTGGGGTGCGGGTACACTGACTGGGCTGATCCTCTGGGATGCGCTGCTGAATTTACAATTAAACTAGGGTGGCGTTTTGTGCCGAGAGGGAGCACATGGATTTGCTCCTGGTGGACGCTTGCATAGTGCTTGACTGAGCTGTGTTTTGTAGGACTGGATTGAAAGCTGAATGTGAAGATAAAGTGGTGTTGGCTGGCTGCGATTGTTCACCTCTCTGTCTGCAGCTGGTCGTCATTTGATGGGGTCGTGAGCGCTGAATAAAGAGTACTAGGACAATGAAACTCCGAAGCTAATTAAACCGTAGGGAAGGAAACCCTATACATTTGTCAAAAAAAACACGTGTCTCCTCGCAGATTAGGGCATGGGCTCAGAGGATAAGGGAAGGACAACCCAGCTACAAAAAACAGTCGACTGGTAGAGGCAGCCACACCTGCATCAGGATCATATCCATTCATAGAATTACTCACTACCTGATGGCGTCCTGTCCGTATTGCCATCTGGGCCTTCACGTCCCATATCACTCTATTCCTGGCCCAGGTGGAGTTTCCCAGGGACTGGATAGGAGAAGGAAAACTCTGATGATGAAAATCCTGCCATGGATGTGAAGTGTGCACCTTTCCCTTTGAGGACTAAGCAGTTCGCGGGGAAAGTATGGTTCTGCAAGATGATTTGGGAAGGCAAAAGCAGCTTCCTTGATGATGCCTTACTTTGCAACTCTTTGTTATAGATGGAATGACAAAAGACGACAATATTGGTGCCTTTTCGGATACGGCAGGTTGGCTCCTCCCGTTGTTGCGCTCAGGCCCCTAATCAGACAATGAGGCATACACAACAGCAATTGTAGATTGAATGATGCCCGAAGGGGACATAGTGGCCACGAGAATATAGATTTTACCACTAATGCGAACTGGATTTACCCTTTTACTTTACACTAGTCGGAACTAGTTTTGTTTGACATCTATGATGACTCTATTTTTCACTGGTAAATCTTAGTTTTAACCGAAATTATTTCATTCAGAACTAGTTCTAACGTCCCTAGTTAAAACTAGTTGTAACTGAAATCATTTGGGAAAACTAGTATTGACTAGTGAATTTTAGAATTTACCGATTATGGGTTTTGACGGTGACATGGACACTTCAGTGACGTCATCGACTCGTCCCATTTCTCTGGTCTGCATAAATTTGTGGTCAGCCCGAATGAGTCAGCTATCTCTCCCCCCCCCCATGTTCTTCTCTCAAAATTGTCCCCAAATTCTTCGACGACTGTGAGTCCCTCTTTTCGCGAGATTCAGACCAAAAATTGGATCACATCAAGTCACTCTTTTAGAGGAGTTCAGCGAAATATTTTTTCATACCCTCAATTAGATTAGATTTCCAGGCGGAGACGGACACCAGCCTTTCAGCGGCACTGGGTGACGTCCCTTTATGGCGATTCAGACCGAAAATTCATCAGCGTCCTTCAATTAGGTTAGGATCAAGTTTCGCAACATTTTCCTTTTCTCTGATGACGTCACTGTGCACTGAAAACGCAGAGCTTGAATACAAAATAATGCAGCCATCATATGTGCACAACATACAAGATGATTCTATTTCCCCGTTGAGGTGTCCTAATTAGGCTGGTTTTCAAAACAGGTTCGGACTCTTTGTGTACTACTCGTACGGTAATTCTGAATTCAGGAATTATTCCTGAAAATTCCCTCAAGTTTATCAATTTCTATTATTTGACAATTTATACTTTTATTTTCGGGTAAATGGTTAAACTCGACGATAAAGAATGAGTTTCGTACTGTTAAAGGGTAATATTCCGGTCAATACTGCGCAGAAAAAAGCTCGATTGAATTTTTTTTGCGTTGTAGACTCAATTTCAAAGTAATGAGAACGCTCGTGAGTTATGTTTAATCATCAATTGGCGTGTATCCAGAAAAATGTGCACAGCGTCTTCGAGATAGCTGTTCACCCTTCCGAGGAAATTGAATCGAGCATGTAAGAATTCTCACACTTGGTTACGACATAAATTTCGAGCTCTGGCAAAACTTGCGCCTATTACCAAAAAAGGGAAAAAAACACGCGATCCACTCCCTATAGGTGGCGTTTGGACCTTCGCGAACTTTCAATTAGAGCTGACTGCACTATCTACGAAAGCGAAGCCGAATCTGAGTTTTTCCAAGCATGAATTCAAACTCGTCATATAACGAGATAATTGAACTACTATAATAATTTGATATACGAAACTCCACGCTCTTATAATGTTATTTGTCAGGGCATGAATGCACTTCATAAGTTGAAAAAAGATAAAACTAATAAATACCGAACTAATGTGGCCCCGTGGGGAAATCGACATCTATAATGGATACAAACCAGGCTGAAATGGTACACGATGCTTTACTGGTCAAACGCAATTATAAACGAGCGAAGATTAAATCTCGACTGTGGAGAATAAGGAAGACATTGTATTATCACGCTACTTACTAACGATAGAGTCGTACAAAGAAGTACGAGTATAATACACCATTACAATAAGTTGGTTCTTATTTTTCTTGTACGGTCCGTGAAATGAATGGAAAAATCGCGAGACGACGAATTCGGCCTCGTATACAATAGAGATTTTCGTCCAATTTCACAGAAATATTTTCAGCCTTCTAATTATATGGTCGGACTTATTGATTTTGCGGACGGTAATCGGATGGCAAATCATATTCGAACGTGCATGTAAAGTAAGGTTCTCTGGCATGTTTGGTTGAAAAGACTTTAGCTTTGTGCTTTATTACTTCTTATAGACCTTTTGTACAGGAAAGAGAAGTTTGCTCTCAGTTGTCAGAAGGAAATGTTGAAAGTATTCTTTCTCAAAGTCCTGAAATTTGGGCATTAAGAAGAGGTACAGCTTTCTCAGGTCATTGTTCGATGTCATTCATGAATCGAAAATAGTCAACAATTTCTGATGGTAGCTCCTCCTATCATCGATCACTTTGTTAAAGATTTTAGAAACCTCCAGTTTTCCCTTATTTATTTCGTATTTCCAAATTTTAATCTAGTGAATCCATATTCTCTGTAGACTGAGGACTACACTGAGAGGCGACTTTTACATTAACTAAAGTGAGTGATAGACTGGAACGTGAAAGCGAGCAGCAGTACAAGATAAAGAAAATACGTAACCCATATCTGCCAATTGAGCTGCTTGCGGAAGAGCGAGCAGTGGTGTTCGAGGCAAAGAAGAAGACAAGGACCATCAATCAAGCCTTGCGGGTCAAGCAGGAGGCCAGGCGCTCCTTGCTTGCCAAATGGAAAGAGCAACTCGCCCAAACAGGAAAGGGTGAGTGGACCCGCGTGCTAATACGTGATCTTGACCAGTGGATGGACCGAGACCATGGCCAGTTGAACTTTCATCTCACACAAATGATGAGTGGCCATGGGTGCTTCAACAAGTACCTACACAAAATGGGGAAAGTTGAGCAACCGTCGTGTTCACACTGTCAGGAGCGGAATGATGACCCACAACACACCATCTTCAAGTGTGAGGCGTGGAGACGTGAGCGGGGTGAGCTAAAACGGTCTCTTGCTGAGATCGGGGAAGATGAAGAACTCACCCCAGGTAATCTGGTTCCATGCATGCTCAGAACATGGAACTATGTATCTACATTTGCCGCTAAGGTAATGAAGAAGAAAATGAACGCGGAATGGGAGCGGCAGATGTAGAGCCACGTTATGGCCTCTCACATCTACGTGTACCATCCCCCATGCTGCTGCTGCTGCTGCTGCCACATCACCTCTCGCCAGCACCAGTACCGCCACATACAGGGCGCTCAGGAGAGAGCGCCCCACAGAAGAAAAAAAAAAATAAAAAACAAAAAGGGCAAGCACAAAACAACCCAAGAAGAAGAAGAGGAGGAGGAAGAAACCCCCGCCTGAGAAGCCAGAGTCTCGAAACATTGCTGGTGAGCTTCTAGTGAGTTCCCAGTGGTGACTGAAAGCTCTGGTGGAGGAGTTGATACGCGCGCGTCCATGGTACAGGACTATCTGAATTCCAGGTTGAGTGCTGAGCGCTCCCTCGGTCAGTAGGGTAGACCCCTGTAGTGGCCTCATTGACGGACATTGCACAGCGCACGGAACCCCAGGAGAAATGGAGCCAGGCTACTCTCAATTCGAGCCCTCTGGACTACCGACGCAATGCCCTAAGGAGTGGATACCGGTGCCGGAGGTGCGGTTTTTTCGGGGACCACTTTCGCACGCCCATACGCCCCCGTCTCTCTTTCAAAGGCGATATCTGCCGAGATGGCGTTGGAGGCTGGCCGTACTCAACTTCTTCAAAGACGTGAAGTCTGCAAGCAGAACGTAATTTAGGTTTGCATTCCCAGGTGACGAATCCTTCATCTTCCGCTTACGCTACAGAAGAATGCAAGTAGTTTCTTCTGAATTTGATCCTTGCGTCACGCTTTGCGGTGAATGATGAAAGAGATGTTATTGTGGATATGATCAGAGTCGCTGCTCAATCTGGAGGAGGAGGGTACAAAGAGGTAGAAAGAGTCGACGGAGAGATTATGATAGTGTACATGATTGAAATTCTATGAGAACGCACAACTGTTCCAAGTCTCCGCGTTAAGGCAACGAACAGACTTCGAGAAAGATCAATTTAGTAACAAGACACAACTAATTCAATTCATTTTTTGGGCCTCTTACAGGTCAGGGGCGCTGACATTAAGTGCGTCACAAAACAGTTTATAATGATAAGATTGAAGAAGTTTGCTTCCATACAGAAAGCAGATATGTGAGGTGTTTAAAGGTCAGGGACCGGGTGGTCAGAAAATAACTTATCGTTTTTAAGTTAGATAAATTTTTCACTTAATTCATAAATTTTTAAAAAATATTCTAAAATATTAAATATTGAATAATTTTAATTCTTTTTGTACTAGGATTTTCTTAAAATTGTAATTATTGAATTTCCTTTATAAATGTTATCATTAAAATTATTGAAAATTTTTGATGATCCATTCAAGTCATATATTTTAAAAAATTTGTTTGAATATTTTATATGATTTATTAAAAATTCGAACAATTTAAATTTCATATTTATTGTAAGAAAGATTATTATTTATCAGTTTATCAAAAATATTTTGTAATGTTTTATTCATATTAAAAATATTCTGATCAATGATTGAATGATTAAATTTCTGTATTATGTTCATTTTGCAAAAGTAATTAGTAATTAAATTGGATACTACTCGTACAATGAATAAATAAATAAGTAATAATTTGATTGAATAAAATTATAAAAATTATTATTAAATCAAAAACAATTTGATATATATTCAAGATAAAAAGACCTTCAAAATTTTATTTATTCATAATGATTACTAAGTGATTAAATTTTATAGGGGTAGTATGGATTTTTTTTTTCTTATATTGAAATTGAATACAAAATTACTTCAAGGATAACAGGATAGTTTCAATAAGATTATATTAGAAGAATTGATATAAATTTATTCATCCAATTGACATTTCATCACATGATTTCAGTTTAGATCGATGGAAATTAGATTGGATTTCATCTTGATGAAATTTGATATCATTATACAAGAATATTAAGCGTAATTTTTAATCAATTATTATTGAATTTTTAAATTTAATATTTAATTTAAAAATAATTTTAAAAATAATGTAAAAATTACTTTAATTCATTTATTAAATATAGCTAATAATTTTCTTTAATCTCCAAAATTGATATTCAATTCAATACTTTTATATTAGAAATTTTTAATTTAAAATTTAATTGATTATTTTAAAAAATAGTAATTCAAATAAAATGGATAAAAATAATGTCAATATCATCACATAAACATCATGTTAAGAAATAGGTCGCTTAAAAAAAATAATTTTACTAATAAAATTGATGATGTTTACTAATAAAATTGATGATGGCACTAGGATTGAGGGAGGGAATTAAAGAGGAGCCACTGAACTTAAGCCCGGAGGGGTCGATACTGGTTGTTGGAGGAGAGAAAATTAATGCTTACGCAACACGCACCCGATCCACAATGGGAGACGGGCGGCTGCACATGCGACTCGAGTGATACCGGTGATACAGACAAGGAATAACAAGTAAAGTACGACTCAAAAAGATTTTCCTTCATCAGAAAATTGAGAAAATTTGGTGTAATCCTGACTCGTCTTGAAATAGGACACACCCGATTAACCACTTTCACTCATCAAACTCGTATATCCTCTCGACCCCCTCTTGTCCTTACTGCAAATTTGTCGGTCAACAATTTTCTGTACAGTACTTTTCTGCTTCTACTCCAATCGGCCTTCAAGAGTTCTTTTGATCTAGCGTACTACCTGGAAAATAACTCTAACACAGTTAAACATATTGTCACAATATCAATCAAACATCAAGTTCATCTCTCACCCATCATCTCCTGCCCTCCAACTTCCAAGAAGTAACTTCTACACTTTCCGGAGCTAATGTGATCTATGTAGTAATGAATTTTGTAAAAAAAAAAATCCTAAAAATCAAAGAGCTATCAAAACTTACAGGGGAAGAAGCATAAACTTTGGGTTGAGGGCTGATAGTCCTAATTGGATTTTGGTTGCCAGATTTCGAGGTTATAAATTCTAACGTCATCAGTAAAATTGATCATCAGAGTATGGTTGGGCTAGATTGGAAAATTGGACTGAACAACGAACGTGATATAAAACTATTAAATTACAGAAATAATGAAGATGATGCGACGAAAAAGAAACGTACCCGATAATGGGAGGAGAAAACTTAAGGAAAAATGGTCTTGACAAACAAAATTGCATAACACATCATTTTCAATTAATATACGATACTTGAACAGCAGAAAAAAAACGATAAGGGAAATTTTGTACACTAGAATCACGTGCCATAGCTACAGTCATGCGTCTGGAAAAACGTTTGTATTACTTCTTTTTTTTTTTTACCGTCTTCTTCAATTTCATTCAAGGAACAACAACTTTTTTTTAAACCGTAGAAATTTTTTTCCTTCTTTAATAACAAAAAATTTATGAATATTTTAGACACTACCACGCAAAATTCATGAAACGAGAACCTCTATTTTCGCCTCCGCAACTTAATTACAATTTCGACAGCATTTTTTCCTCTACCGCGCTAGCCTTAACATTCTCAAAAAGTATTCGACTAAGATGGATAGCAAACAAAACCGTTAGGTATCATTAGTTCCAAACATATCGGAAAAGCTTACGAGTTGCACACTTCAATAACTTAAAAAATCATTGAAAACTTTCTTCCGATGCTTCTTTCGAGGAAATTATACTCCCGACAAAACTTTTAGCTTCCACAATTTTAAGACCCCGCGCTTCGATCGAAACAAACCACGTTATTTACTTTATACTCGCTTCTCATTCACGGATAACTTTTACAAAACTTTCGAGCAAACTGCTACGAGAAACAGATTTTAGCAATATCAAAAGAGGAGAAAGTTATACGTATATACGATTAAAATAAGGTATTCTGTGCAGATAGTCTTACCAGACTCGCTAAGTGGTGTACTCCAAAATTGAAATCATATCAGCGCAAGAGTATGACCTCTTCCATTATAAATCAATATTCTTCCACATCTCGAAGTAATCTATAGTTTCAGACTTTTCCGAGCATTCGAAAGTTAATAGTAAGCAAACGTATCGCTCGCGCTAAGCGATTAATTTCTGTTTGTCATTGAAAGATCGGATGAGATCATCGTCCTCGGAAATTCGTTTTATGACGAATCCGCTCGGTTATACATCTATTCTGCGTGGTAATTTCAATTTATAACGTACAAATTTGACCTAGCTGTACGAAAGTCAGGTTAATAGTCATGCTAATGATAGACAACTCAACGCCCCAAAAAATTAATTTCTGGATCTACGATGAATGATCCGAAAATTTGTTACATAAATATAAATATATTTACAAAATGATCCTCAATTTTGGTTGTAACTCCATCGAACCTGCAAATTTATAATAAAAGAAGTATGGGATGATTAAACAGTGGATTGGTCCCGGTTTGGTTCTTTCCATTACATTAACGGTACGAGAGAGTTAACAATGCAACCATACGATTTAGACCATCTTTCGAGGAAAAGTTTTATACTCGTAAATTGAATCACGAACTGTTAACTCATCCTAAGTAACGTTTATGTTGAAGAAATCTTTGTTCCCACAAAAATATTTACATCTTTAGCACTGATTCATTACGATACGGTTGAAATTACACGAATATTTGACGGCACTGATGCTACGTAGTTTGAATACGGAAAACTTTGGAAACGAATAAAATGTACGAATTTTCGATTCACATCTCTCATTGAAAAAAAAAGTAGAAAGGCTCAAATTAGACCGTTCTTCAGGGTATCCATTTTATTCTCAATTGAAACAAGTCGACCAAAAGATCTAAAAAGTGACAAAAATGGCTCTTGATTTAACTATAATTGTTTCGATATTTTAGTTTATAGAAATGTAAGAAGTTCAAGCACAAAGTGTACTCGTATTTTTAAAACTAGTCCCCACAAAATTAATCACCGAGATACTTTTTACTCTCTGAATTTTATAAGAAATTTTTTAGAAAAATTTTCAACAGGTCACAAAACAAATTTATTCGAGTTCAACAATTACAATGACATCGCAATGTTCGTACATCAACATCTGTGAGCCACTAAAACTTTTGGTCCAAAAATTTTCAATTTTTCATTTCAAAAAGACACCTAATTTAGATGGTTTGAAAAACATGAGCCAAAAAAATTTTTCTGAATTCGATAAAAAATAACTCTCTTCTCCTGGATTGATCGCGAGATCTTCGACTTTTTTCAGTTTTCAGAAGAATATGTTGTGGCAAAGTGCCCGTAAAAAAGAGATAAATTTTCGAAGACTACAGGCTGTTCCAATGAGACTTGAAATTTTTGATGCAAGTTTGGAAGACGGCTACTCGCGAAATAAGGGAGTCTCGATAACCGGAAAAATCACTCGAGGGCACATTTTTTTGAGTTAGGAAAAGAGAGAGAGGAGAGGAATAGTTCAGGGAGACGGTTCACAAAACTTTTTTCGACGAAAATGAATGACAACAAGCGTTTACGATTCAAGATTTTCGAGGATAAAATTCCGGAAAGAGGAAGGAAAGGAATAATTTATAGAACATCCGTGACACATAAAACTAGGAAATTTAATACTTTTTTCTTCGCTCTTCTTCACTTTTCAATTCAATGAGTAGCCTTTGTTAATGATTCAAGTTATGTCGAAAATGGATCGAGTCAACATTCGTTTGACTGAGGACATCTACTTGCAGGGTCGAAAAGGAAGAAAATTGTGAGCGAGAATAATTTTTGTCAGATCTATAGGACACACCAGTATGAACAAAGAAATAATTTACACTTTTTTTCAGTAGAGAATCCGTTATTGTGCTTCTGTTGGGAAAATATATTTTGAAAATATGCGCGAATAACCTTCACTCGAAAAAATTACGAGTAGAGAAAGGGAGAGAAGAGACGTACTATTTATAAATCACAATATCTTGTACTTTTTGGATAAACTATATGGAATCAGAAAAGTGAAAAAAAGTGATCAAAAGCACATCGAAATGGCCACATTTTTTTTAGAATTCAATTCCCTGATTTTTCAAGGTTTTCCAGACAAAAAATTTCCAGTTTATCCCTTCATATTTCGTAGAATAAACAGTAAAAAACGAAGTCTTCTCTACTTGAGATAATGAATTCTGTTTCATCTTAGAAATTCTTTCACTTTTCTTAAAATTCATCAAATTTCCTGATCTTTCCTATAAAATTCCCTGACTTTTTCCCGTTTTTTAGTCTTTCCAAAAAGTGGCCACCCTGCACACACAAGCGTTGCAAATACACTTTTAATCCTGAGATGGAGCTACTTCGACAACTGAAGGCCGTTCGTGGGAAAGAGCGTAAGTGCCATCAGAACCGAGAATGAGGTTTTGATTAATCCTATTTATTTAGAGTCACGACAATACGATTTTCATGCTCTGTTGTGTCTCATTGATATTTTTGTAATACAAACACGCCTTTCCAGGACAGAGAAATTGTTTACATTGCGTTCGAGAACCTCATTTTACCGCTCTCCCGAGGTATTTTGTTATTGGCACTTACGCTCTTTCCCACGAATAGCCTTCAACTAATTACCGACACACAGAGCCGCCGGCATCATCGAGTAAGAAAAAAAAAATTTTTTCAACTACAAATACCTTCGATCAGAAATTAACGAAGCTCCACTCCAGAGAAAGGGAGAGAAGAGACGTACTATTTATAAATTGCAATATCTTGTACTTTTTGGGTAAATTATATAGAATCAGAAAAGTGAAAAAAAAGTGATCAAAAGCACACCGAAGTGGCTACCTACATTTTCTTTAGAATGCAATTCCCTGATTTTTCAAGGTTTTCCGGACGACGAATTTCCAATTTATCTCTTGATATTTTGTATATAAACAGTGAAAAAACAAAATCTTCTTTACTTGAGATAAAGAATTCTGTCCCATCTTAGGGATTCCCTCACTTTTCTTAAAATTCATCGAATTTCCTGATCTTTCCCGGGCTTTTCTAGGTCCTGTAAATTTCCTGACTTATCCCTCTTTTTCGTAAATTTTTTAAAAAACGGTCACCCTGAACACGCTAGCGTTGCAAATATACTTTTAGTCTTGAGATAGAGCTACTTCGACAACTAATTACCAATACACAGAGCCGGCATCATCGAGTAAGAAAAAAAAAAACAATTTCAACTACCTTCAATCAGAAATGGACGAAGTTCTACTCCATAAAGCTCACGTCTACTCGATTTCTTTCGACATCTAAGAATTTTCAGGCAAGACATTACCAGTCAATTACACAAATTTGAACTTGGAGGTAATCTCCCAAATATATTAGACAGTTTTCTCCACGACACGAAGTTGGCACTAAAAATACAAAACACAATCTCCTCCTCCATTCCAGTACAAAACGGTGTCCCTCAAGGGTGAATTTCTCAGTACAGCAATCAAAAAACGCGTCATGTTTTCAGTTACCCAGCGCTTCTTCGCTGATGACTTTAATATCTCCACCAGATCCTCTAATCCACACAGAGCTTACATGTTTCTGCAGGAAGCACTCAACTCTATTTCCTAATGGTCTTCTCTCTTGGAACATACCTTGTCATCTTCAAATCAAGAAACCCGACCCCTTCCATTCGACCCTATTTCTACAAAATTTTGAAATCCCAACTCGTCACTCAAGACATTAAAATCCCAAAAGCAAAATTTACTTGAAAACTAATTTAATAAAATACTGACATCCATCAAAAAATATGCAACAAAAAAATCCACTCGAAACTCTACAAAAATACGCTCTCGACGGGGCTATGGAGCCCCGGTCATCCTCAAATTGCTAGACCGCATTCTGAGTGATTACCTTAGATTAGCTCTCGGTGTGCCTTCGTACATCACCCTCATATCAAACTTGTGCGCGGAAGCCGCAGAATTTCCTTTGTCTTTTATAAGGCGCATCCTGGCCTCCAACTTTACGTCCTAAGTATTCCAATTCCCACGACTGCCTATTTATAACTTTTTCTTCCTCATCAAAGTAAACTACTCACCTGTCCTCCTCTCAAACACACGAATCCACTTCAATTTTGAACAATCGATCACCAAATCCATTACAACCCATGTACTCACTCTCACCCTCTGGACTTTCTCTGAACTTTTCATACGACCTCACGCAGATCCTTTCTTCTAATAAATACCAGGACCACTTCACCAACCTCACCTAATATGACGGCTACGAAACCAAAAATAGAACAGACGCGCCTACGCAATGGAATCTCACCGTATCCACGACATAACCTTCTTATTTACTGGAGCAAGAGGTGATGCTCAAGGCATAGAAGAGATCAAGACTGTTCTCGATTTGTAAGATGTTTTACGATGCCGAAGACGGTCAAGTTTGATATCAGGATCGTAAAGCGAACTTTCAACTTAGCACTGTGTACATTAAAATCCATTGTATGGCTCTCTCATCTTCGATCAGAAAGCTTAAAGCTTACATAGAAATTTGTGAGTTAAACGAAACTTTCGCGTCTAAAAATCAAGAAATACAGAATATCGTCTTGAACTGGGACGTACATTTTTTGGTTCAAATTTTATCGGTGAATTTTATTATCAATAGTAGCTAATAAAATCTAGGCTGAATTCACCATTCGCTATTTCACTTGACGTGTTTGAAACGTTGTGAAATATATTCGTTTTAGAATGGTGAATTCAGTCTAGAGTAAATTTTTTGCTTTTCTCAACTCAAAACTAAAAGGTAAAGAATGAGAAATAAAGATTTTTAAAATGAAACAAATTATTTTCAACGGAGGATTTAGTGACAGCCATTGAAATAGACTCCCGATCATTAGATACCACTGAACGTGTTTAGCAGGATGGAGAAAAAAAATTGTTACAAGCACGAAGTTCGCCTAAAACAGGGGTATTGTCACCTTTGAGCCCAAAAAGTGATTAATTTAAATTGAGCAGAAAATATTACCACGTTTTTCCCCTGAAGAGGATTCTGGACTTCAAAAAGTAGTATTTTCTAGAATTCGAGGAAAAAAGATTATTTTAAAAACTACTTCTATTATAAATGAACAACTTGAATATTTAAAACAAAGGAAAGAAAATTATGTCACGAAAAATGTAACAATGTTCTCGTTAGTTTTATATTCACGACCGCAAAAAGTATATATTCCCACGTGTAAAAAAAAAAAATAAAGAGTGAACAGAAGATCGTGATTCTGGATAAGGTCGAAGCACGTGGAAACAAAACAAGAATAATAAGCCTCTAGATTTTGACCATTCGATTAAAATTCTTGAAAATTCAATCACCTCCAATCTCTCGTATACTCAAGTAAATTTAATCCACAATCAAATAAGTGCAAAGATAATCTACGATACTTTCCCAATCGATAGAATCATGAATTTAAGCACTCTTAATTGGTTACTCATCTCTTCTTATCTCTATTACCTCATGTCACAACAAATGATCTCGCAAAACACTACAAAAATTTTTCCGTCAATACCAACAGATTACTCACTCACTCTACCACGACCTGATTCAACCTTTTCATCATCTATTAACACATCGTTGAACAAAAGAATGCAGCAAAAACAACGCCAAAAGGAGAAAAATTTCACTATTATAAAATCCTATTCATTAACACGATTGGAAAATTTATCCACGGCCAAGTTGAGTCATTCGCCATAATTACATGCATCTACACAAACTACTAATGTACTTACTCGAACTCGGAATTAATTTTCGTAAGTTGTAACGCCTGCAAAAGATTGATTCGAATACGACACACTGATAAAAGCGTTAATGCAAGAATAGTTGCTGTATTGCGCCCCTGACAGAGTATACCCAGCGAGGGAAACAGCCATTGATAAGGAGAGTATCGCGCATTCGCCGCGGCGGAGTATGCGTCACGCTAAAAACTGTTTTCAGCTCTTAAAACGGCTGACGTCATCGCACACCCCAACTTTAATTCCAAATGCGGTGAAACTAAACGGTATCGTAGGTACGAACCATCAGCCATCGAGCTATATCGTATTCGAGGACGGAGCTAAAAGAAGGGGGTGTCGTATTCACTCGAAGTGATCGTAAGTACAATACTTGCACGTTAGTCGAATAGAATAACAAATGAAATTTTTTAATAATTCTCATCATTCCGTACGATATATGTACGGCTCGCCGAAGTAAAAGCGGAATAAAATTTAAGACAATAGCATTCTTACAATTGTTCCGTCGAGTTTGCATAAGTGAATTATTCCGACAGAATTTAACGATACTTCGTGCTTTGAAATGACAGCGACAGAACTATCGAGAGCGGGTTTACACAATACTTTAATGTGATACAAATATATTATGTGCATAATCAGAGGCAACTTTTCAAAAAGGAAGTTTGATTTATTCCTCGAAAATAAAAATCATTAGAGTCTTCAAAATTTCTCAATGCAGTCTTGAAATCACCCATCAAACTTCATAAGAGTAATATTGAAAAAAAAAACCGTCTTACTGGAGCAAATGCTTCTTTGCTGAAAATGGTTCAGAATGTGGTCTTGAACAACACACTAAAAAATCCCGCGTTTTCCCTCTGGAGCTTCTTTTTTTATAGGAGTTCGAACCCCCCAAAAATTTGTTTTTCGTCTATATCGCGCGAAATTGATATTTTATCAAAAAATGTTACAAACAAAAGTTGTTTCTCGTTAAATTTCCTACCAAATAATGTATTCAACTTTCAGCCTATACCGATTAGTGCCTTTGCAAAGGCCGTTCAAAAGAGGACCAAAATCAGTTTTTCCGTATATTGCATAAAAGTGAAATTTTATTAAAAAATTTTCAAACAAAAGTTGCCCCTCGTTAAATTTTCTGCAGAATGAGCTATTTAGCCTTCAGGAGGTTCTTTTTTTATAGGGGTTTAAACCTCCCAGATTTAGTCTTTTGCTCGTATCTTGTCTAATTAGAATTTTATTAAAAAATGTTTCAGACAAAAGTTGTTCCTCGTTAAATTTCCTACCAAATAACGTATTCAATGTTCAGCCTAGGTCAATTAGTGCCCCAGCAAAACCTGCGAAGACCGTTTAAAAGAGGACTAAAATCTGTTTTGCAATGACATCTAATTTTATTGAGCCTAGTTACACTGTATATCAAGTCTAGTTATTATGGTCCTAGTATGGTGTATACTAGGCTTCGCATAATGAAGGCCAAGGTTTGACATTTTCCAGGCTACTTATTATAGGCCTAGTATAGTACATTAGTCCTATTATAAGAAGGCTAAAGTTCGATTTCCAAGTCCCGTGTTTTAGGTTAGTTAGTATAGCCCTAGTATACTGTATACTAAGCCTAGTTATTCTGTATATCAGGCCCATTTTCTTTAGTCATGGTCAGGGACTTGAAAAATTTCCACTTTCGAGCTATATATGATCTATTATATAAAGAGAAGTTGCAAAATCGCAAATCTATTCAACTTCATTCCTATTTCACCTATGAAGTTGGAATTTGTTTCCATTGCTTTAGCTTGCCTAGGAGAAGGTTTATGCGTAATAAATTTGAAGTTACAAAATCAGGCGAATGGCATGTAGTATATATCTTTGTACTTGGCGGGGGAGGGGGTCATGAATGATTCAAGAGATGAAAAATCTGTGTCATTCATCAATTGATTGATTGAAAATGCTAAGTAATTATTTTTGTTGACGTTCATCGAAAATTAGTATGTGCTAGGCAATCATTTTTGGAAAATGGTTCTTTTTAACCGGAGAAGTTTTGAATACCCCTACTATGAGTAATCGAATAGTGTAGGGTTACGATAAAGATTTTGCTTAGCAATTATCTGAAGAATTGGTGGTTGTCTTTCATTATTTCAAATTTAACGTGAGGACTAAGAAAAGAAAAACAATTCAAGTCAATTTCGAAAATTCAAAATCGAAGTCACGGATGTCTCACTTTATTGCAATCTAATTGGAATGCCAAAACCGAGGAAGCAAATCTAAGGCGGTTGAAGAACAAGGGGAGGGGGGCTCGTGTCAATTCCGAAATTTTGACATCAGAAAATGATGTGGAAAATTATTTTCAGAACGATAATAGTCCATTCATTAGGTACATTATTGAGAAAGAATGTATGTACCATTATAAGTTCAATTGCGGATCTGGCAATTACGTGCACATTTTGTAATGGAAAATTAATTGAAACTGAAAATCGAAATTTGTGTTGCGGGAGTGATAAGATTCAGGTTCCCTGTGTTATGAACGCCTTTAGAAAATATGTGGTTCTTGGCAAAACATTGAAATTTCCATAAGACGCTGTACAACTTTGAACTTGAATAAGTGAATTAAAAATAATTCTTTTAAGCTGAAATTTTTAGATAAATTTTCTAGTAGCGTCCTTAATTGAAAACAAAGCATATTTCAAAATTTTAAGGAAGTAAAATATAACTCCCATAACTTTTCTAAATAATGTTGGTACATTTCATGTATTGTTCCACATATTTTAATAATGCTATTTTGTCATTCTACTGTTGGTTTATTTCATATATTGTTCCTCATATTTTAATAATGCTGAATATTTTAAATACTGCTCTTTTGTTATTTTAATGTTTATTTATTGTGATAACATCCTAATTAAATGCTATGATACATATTCTCCATTGTTAATTATAGTTATAGCTGGTTAGCAGAAGATGAAACATTATAAGTTTTAGACCGTGAGAAACGGCGGAATTAATGGCACTTTGTTCATGAGCGTAATCGGTGTACTGTCATTAACCGTCTTATTACATCATATCACAAAAGAGAGTTAGGGATAACCTTTTTAGAAAGATAACACTTAAAAAGAAATGTTTAGGAAGATAGGAATTCCAGAAGGGTCAACAAATCTTAATTGTTTGATCAATCTAGTTGAAAAATACAAAACAGAAGAGGAAAAGCAGGAAGATGATGAGGACACTCTGCAGCTAGAAGCCTCACCAATGGAAGAAGAGGATGGGGATGAGGTAGAATTAACATCTAAGGAGACAGTAATAGCACCAGAGATTAGACCTGTGACAGAATTGACACACATACAGGAGACAGTAGTAGAGGTGAGACCTGTGACCAAGGCCATAAAAAGAAAACAAGCACCAAAGTGTAAAAATTCTAAGGGCAAACACAAGTTGGAAGAATGTAAATTAGAAATTAAACAATGTTCAAATTGTAAAATGGTGGGTCATGTGGGGAAAAATTGTAAATTTGGAATTTAATAAATTTTTTGTCGTCTCCGAAGTTTTTGATAGTGTATCTGTCAAAGAGTAGATATTGATTGACAGTGTATCTGTCAACTGACATTGGTCATCAATAAGTATGGAGTTTGAGGGCAAACTATGGAGTCGATCGGCTAAATGGATAATGGATATGGAAATGATGAAATGGGATCAGCCTATAGGTTAATGGATGGAAATGGTTGAAATGGGATCATAGAATTTATAAATTGGGACCAGCTTATTGGTTATGGATTATTGGATTTTGATAAATTGGTTGGATTGATGAATTAAAACTTAGATGGATTGGATTAATATCAAACTACTCCTTGGATTTATGCATCTGGAACACTGAGCTTTCCATTGTTTTTCAATTGTACCAACACCAGTTTAGTTTAAGGACAAACTTTTTGTCAGTTTGGCCAAAATGTTATGAACGCCTTTAAGAAATATGTGGTTTTAAAGAATAGTTTGATACATTGTTAATTATAGTTATAGCTGGTTAGCAGATAATAAGTTTTAGGCCGTGAGAAACAGCGGAATAAATGGCACTTCGTTCATGAGCGCGATCGGTGTACTGTCATGAGAGAGAGAGAGAGAGAGAGAGAGAGAGAGAGAGAGAGAGAGAGAGAGAGAGAGAGAGAGAGAGAGAGAGAGAGAGAGAGAGAGAGAGAGAGAGAGAGAGAGAGAGAGGGATAACCTTTTTAGAAGGATAACACCTGTTTGATTCAAATCATTTCTCCTGATTTTTCAATCATTGATTTATTGTTTTCTAGAGTTACTCTTTTAGCTAGCCAAAAAGCTATAAAACTATACGATTGAAATAAAATTCACCATGATTTGACAATTTGTAAATTGTGATTTGTCAAATTGTTTTGAAGGAGATATTATGATAGCTCCCACTCTTTTTTCACTGGGTTATAGATTGGAAGAAAGAAAGTTCGTGGAAAATAACTATATTTTGCCCTGCCACGCATCTCTGAATTAAAAGTCCATTGGGCAGAAGAAGACAATCGCAAACTAGGTTCGTGAACACGCAAGTACTTCTACAAATCCAAACACTTCGACCCAATTATCAGTGGATTGCTTGTATACTAAGAAGATTTTAAGATCATGATGATAAGTCTTAGGGGAAAGACTTAAGGACAAAAGAGCAGACACTTTATGAGATCAAAAATATACAAAAAACAGCTTTGTCGATATGAATTCCTAATCAGGTTCCCGTTTTTGGATTGTGTTTTGGAAATTTTGACGTATATCCAATGTTCATTTTAATACAATTTAGAGAAGAGTATTTGTTATATAGAGACCGGATTTTTTGGCATAAATGATAAGAAATTTGACGCTGAAAATCAAAAATTTGGCATTTTTTTGGCACAAACAAAAAAATACAAAAAAATGAAGAAAAAAAAATACAAAAAGAATGATTGAAAGGCATGCAGAACTAACTCAAACAGTATTTTTAAGTTATAACATAATAATTAAATGTTTTTCAAGATTCTCTTCAGATTCACGACTGCAGGGTCACAAATTAAGTTTCGTCTAGCGAGCAAGTAACGACGAGGTCGCATTATGCGATTAGATTATTCACGAGAGCGATGAATTTATGACTCAGCCAATGGTAGTATGAGAATAAAGTATAATTTTTCTCTTTCCTCGTTGATGTTACCTTATAATTGAAGTATAACTTCTTTTTTCTCTCTGTTTCTCTTCGGTATTTCTTTACTTCAGCAATTTCACCACTTTTTGGCATTTTTTGGCACATTAAAAATTTTTCTCAGGCTTCGTAACCCCCAAAACGTACTTGTATTTCGTTTTCATACTTCCCGCCCTTCAGGAAACGATTTGACAAATGCCATCAAATCCGGTCTCTAGTTATGAAATACGTAGTAGTAGTTCAGTTTAACGATTCATATCTTTGCACCAATCGTACAAATGATACAGTTTACCTGATCGTGGGTGTATCAAGGTGAATCGGTTAACAATAGGAATAAGAGCCGAGAGATTAGGAAAGTGAGATGAGAGAGACGAGAGTATCTGGCATTCAGTTCGGCGGTGAAAATGGAGGTAGCATTTCTCAATCAGTGATTGGTCATGGGTTTCCAAAGTGAGCCGCCATATTTAGTCGTTACGTCATCAATCATGCAGTTTCCTGTTCAGTAGCACGTTCTGGAACTATCACCCAACGTCACCCCGTTCGGCAATGAATATGATCCAATGCGTTCCAAAACTCTCCTAGGTAAGCACTCCCACACTCCTCATCACTGTAACGATTTCGCGTTCCAAAACCCTCGCCGGGTGACGGAAATATTCCCGTGCTCCTGAGTAAGGTGACGTCGGGGGACGACTAGATGACGAGAACTTCTTTTCGCAGGTTTTCATAATCCGCTAACGGTTTATGGTTCAGAACGTGCCCCGGGTGAGGAATTTTCACAATTAGTGGAGTTATTTTGCATCTCTTAATAGCAATGAGTTTTGTCTTAGTCTTATGGTTTTTTTTATCATTTTCAAATCGTGATAAAATGTTATCAGTTATTGGAATAAGACGCCAGATGTATTCTCGCCAATGTAAACTAAGGAGTGGCTTTGCGGTTTGGTGCAAGACGAAGTGCGGTACAGCGGGTTGTAATTGGGATGGGAAAGCCTGAAGATGATTAATGAAGTGACAACTAAATATGGTGGTCCATATCCTTACTTGTATTTATAGGGCTCTAATTTTGGGTCCAGATAAGTTGTGAAAGCAATTTCCTTATCTAATTTCATGTGAATCTCGGGTACGTACAGTTATAAATCGTTGAAGGAAAATGATTTCACTAATGAAAATTACTTAGGCCTACTCTTTTTGTGAAGTCTACGTAAACTGTCAAAAAAAAAGGAAAGCTTCAATCCCAGTCAAGCAATTGATTACCTGAGATTCTAGCTCAAACTTCTTTGTAGAAAATTATAATTGGGACGGATGTTCGGAAAAAATATGAAAAAATCTCGCTACCTAGGCGGGGTCAACTTGTAGGAGAATTTAGATAGCGAAAATTATTCGTGTTCAAATATCCTCTGGCTTCATTCAACAAGTTTTCTATGAGACCGGTGAATTTTCAGGCTATTCAACGTATTGCGCTATAAAAGACACGAGACGAGTGTTCTTATGATCTCGTACGCTTTTGAAAAAAGATTGATATTATACGGTTGTATACAAATTTTAGGTTATCTTGCTTTGTATACCGGAAAACTAAATTCAAAAACGGCGAACACCATCGTTGAAAATATTCTACCTAAATCACCTTGCTGTAATCACATGTAATTGAAAAACTATCGGACTGTGTAATGCAATTACTCATCGTTTGTTCGCAGAGATTTAGTGAATCATCCTTTAAATTGAGTTTTACTACGGTCCAATGCGTGTAGGCCTACTATAGTAACTAAGGTTGATAATGAAAGAATATTTTCTTCCAAAATGGTTGCATGGCTCTTATGATATTCGTAGTTGGTTTGTTACGTTGATAAAAATATGATTTCCATCTGTTCAGTATGATAGATCTAGAAAATTAGGAAGATAGGGCTTTGATATTTCCTGTGCGTCTTCATTTCGTTTCCTAATCCTCGTTTCAACGTTTCGAACTATTTTATCTGAAAAATTTATGCGATATAAGCTTGTTAAAGGATGCTTTTCGGTAAAAAGAAAAAAAACTGAATGAAAATTTACATCATCAAAGGTGTTTTTGTGTATGTATTTTTGATCTCTTGAAGTGTCCACTCTCGCGTCCAAAAGTCTGCGGCGGAGCCCCGCTCTTCTCAGGTGTATTATTATGATCGTAAAATCTTCTCAGTACAATCGACTGGTGATTCGATCGAAAAGTTTGAATTTGTAGTAGTACATCGTGCCCCCAAAGCTCATTTGCCTTCGAAGGGTACAGGGGGAAAAGGGGAATATCCAGAATAAACGATCTTAATCATTGGATCATTTGCACTCTTTGAAAGAAACCGTTTCCCCAGCTCGTTTGGTTTGGACATTCTCGCTTCATCCCCTGCATCCTTCAATAGTCTTCTTCTTCTTCTGTCCATCAATCATTGGGTGTTTCAACTATGCGTGGTAGAGCAGAATATATCCATACTAATTTGAAACTCAGTATACCGTGTTTGTCTATTGATTCATGACCTTGGGAAAAACAAATTTTCCAAATTCTGTAGGGAAATACATAGTTTCACCATTCTTTGTAATCAGAATTGAAGATATCTGGCTTCCATACATCTCTCATATCCATGCCAATTGAATTCGTTCGGTTCATATTTTATAATTTGTCCAAAAGTAAAGAGTACATAACAGATTGTGCTGCGTAAGATTCGTTAGAAATACGCTCGTAGACCAAGTACTATCATCCGGAAGCGAACCCTCTTCCTTTTGATAACGTATGCGGTGAATTCTAGTTAAGTCCTTGTACTATATACTGGTCTATGGTTGTATGATAGTGCTACTAAAACTACTACGTAGTCAAACGTATCAGTGCAGATAAAAATTCATGAGAAACGACATGTGATTGAAAAATAGTAGATAGTGATCGGGTGAAAAATGTTATGTACAAGATCGACGGCAGTCGTATCAGAAATAGCAATCGAATATCATTTGTCACAAGAAAATCAATGACGTATTGTGTATTTTTATTGGTTATATTGTCAGCTTATCAGCTTAATTTCTGCACTCCCTTCTTATAACGGATCCAGAAGTCAAAATATGCTTTGAAAAAGTCGCTGTTGGTATTTTAAATAGTTTTTTTCTCGTGTTAAATCATTTTCATGGCCGTTCTTTTTCTTTTTTTCTAGATATGCAACAATTTTTTCAAGCGCTTATTGAATTATGTTCCCGATTGATTTTTTCTGTACCGCCAATCACTTTTTCTTCTCGTGAAGGAATTTTTCTCGAGTGGTACCGACCAAATATTCGCATTATTATAATTATTATTTATATTTTAGTAGTGTCGTCCTACTATTGGCTTTCTCCTGTTGAACGACACTTGAGATCAATCCTTATTAGATTATAGGCCTAATTTTTACAAGATTTTTTTGTCCTAGAGAAATATACTCAAAGAGAGTAACGAAACAATACAAGAACCGCACAATATTATAAACAGACCGAGCGCTTTCGACTAAACAGTCATTCTCACGGTATAGAAAGCATTGTTTCGTTACTCTCTTTGAGTATATTTCTCTATGATGGATGACCGTAAAATTAAAAAACGTGTTGATTCTATTTTTTTGTCCGTTCTTGTCCGCGGAATTCTTTTGAAACTACTGAATCAATTTTTTTGAAACTTGGGCAGATTATAGTATTATATTTGAAGTTGTGCACCTACAATTTTTTTTAGGATCGGATTATAGGTTCTCGAGATATATTCAATTTAAAAAAGAAAAAAAAAAATTCCCATTACTATAACTCAGAGATTATTGGATGGATTTTCTCAAAATGCGGTCAAGTTGTAGTTTTATACTATGTAAAATATTAATCACCCGCAATTTGTTTGAGAATTGGATAGGTAATTCTTGAGATATACTCAATTTTAGGATTAAAGAGTTGATTTGAGGTGTTTCTGGAAATGGGAATATTATTTTCAGTTCGGACGAGTTTTTTTGAGTGAGATTTGAGGTTAGATTTATGATTGAACCAGGCTCGGGTGATGTATTTGTTTGTTAATGCGTTTGGAGAGTTAGGAGTGTGAGGGAAGGAATGAAGGGTTGACTGATGGGGTGTTGGTTGCTTGTTCGGCTTCGATATCGATTTTTTTCGCCGGATTGTTTTTGTAGCTGGATTCCCAGATGAAGAATCTTGGGATAGAGTTTGCATACAAGGTGGCGATGAGAGCGTGAATACAATTTACGAAAGGATGAAGAGAAAAGCGGCCGGAGATAGCACTAGGCAATACCAAGAATCGGAGATGATAAAGGATTGAGTTAGTCAGCTTAATACACAGCACACTAGACCAATACTAGGCCAAGAAGAACGCGTAAGAAAAAGTAATTGTGACGCTCTTGACTTTTCTAGCTGAAAAAGTGAGATATGTTACATCTGTAACAAGGTTGACATGGAGAGTAACTTTCTCGACGTTTCGGAGGTCTTAGATCACTTTTATCCAGAAAAAATTTTAGATCTCTTTTCCTTATATATGTTACCGTCAAATTGTATAATCCGTCATTCAACAAAATGACTAGTCAATTTAAAAACTGTCAAATGAGCTTTCTTAGTATGCATCATTTTATTAAATGACTGACATTTAATAAAATGCAACAACACGCTTAGGCAAATTGTAAACTTTTGACCAAGTACATGTCTAAACATAGTTTGCCGGCAGACCTACGTCATAATTATTCTCGAACAGGAAGAAGAGCTAGAAGAAGCCCAGCAGGGCATGTATCTGATGAGCGACCATAGCAATGAGGACAAAGATAGCGACAGAGACAACAACGATGACAACCCCACTCCTGCTGCACAAGTGCTCAGTGCTCGGCAGGAAACAATTGAGCCGAGCCCTTCTTTTCAAGAAGGGTGTAACTGGCATAAATGTCCCAGAAGTGATACTCCCTTGAATTGAGGCTGAACGAGCTGCAGCAAGAGAGGGACTCATGCCGCAAGCACAGAAAATGAAACGAGATTTGGATGCAAAATTCCCGCCACCGGCAATAGGTGCAACAGTCAGAGTACTTGTGTGGGATGTTGACAGGGCAAAATTAGACTCTCGTTTGAAACCTCCCTGCGTCCTACGATCGACCAAGGATGGACTCTACAAGTTGGGGACAAGAAATGGACAATTAGAGCAGCTTTACGCAAGGCAATGTCTCAATTCTATGTTTGCTAGGAGAAGTTCATTAACAATGCAGTTGTACCAGAGAACGCCATCTCCTTGTGTTGAGCCGCTACACAGCAGTCCGTTGCAGCTGGAGGTCACAGGCAAGGATTTGTGCGCTGTAATTATAGCAAGAGATGCAAAAGGAACATTTGTTCATGCCGCCGCAAATCTTACTGTGCAACAGCAAGTTCCACAAAGTCACACCCTGTTTAAACAAATAGTATTTTCTTTTCTCTTCTTTTCTTTTCTTCTCTTCTCTTTTTTTTTTCTTTCTCTTAATAACAGGATGTGACTTCTTTAGTTTCTAATTTGATAAAGTACTACGTTTTATTTCATGATTTTACAATTTGTCAAAAGCCCGTCTGGCATTTTATTGAGAGCCTAGTCATTTTATATACTACCTAGGCATTTTAATTATTATTATTTGTAATTTTATAATTTGTCTAAAATGCAGTTTCATTTAATAAAATGACTAGTCAATTTATTAAATGACGGTATTTCACTATTTGACGGTAACATATACATATAAGGCTATATTTTAGGCTTATAAGATTTTTTTTGTCCGCGAATCTTCTCCGAAACTACTGGATGGATTTTTTCTAGACTTAGGCAAGTTATAGTTTGATATCTGAAGATGTGCACTGGCAATTTTTTCGAGCTTTGAGTGAACTTAATTGATGGTAATTCATCAATTCATTTCCAGTTGAGTTGATACGATTCTGTAGGTTACGGTTAATCATATTGAAGTAGGATATTGAAAGGGGTTATTTAAAAAAATAGTTTCGCAGCAAGGTGGACAAGAGGAGGGGGCAATGAATTTTCTTGAGACGTTTTGTACATTTTAGATCACTTTTACCTGTAGTCTAAAATGAATTCAGGTTTCTTTATTGGATTATTGGTACTTTTACTCTGTTATCAGTTGGGTGATGGACTTCATAAACTGAGTTTTATTGGTCATTCTACAAATATCTGGGTTAATCGATAGGTGATTGATGTTTATAATCTAAATAGTGGGAGTAACTCTCCTAATGAGTTTTGAATTGTGAGAGAAAAAGTCGTGTACTACTCACGCGACTGCTCAAGTTTTTTTTCCCTGATAGTTCCTTTTGTATGTAGCTCGAAGGATGAAATTTTTCCAAGTCCCCTTCAAAAATAGGTCCCTACGATAGACATATAGTTTAAATATACAAATTTTGTATCTCAATTTTATCTTTAATTTGAGCCATATCCGAAGTTTCTACGACTTTTCTGAGTCGAGTTATGGACCGAAATGTGCCGAAATTTTACGGCAGGGGTTCCCAAAGTTGTGAATTACCGAAAAACAATTTTCCATGATTGAAAGAATCGCGTGATCTTCAAAGTGTTCCCCAGTCCTGGAGTAAAATTTAGCGCTGAATCCGAATAAGATTGTTAAAGAATTTTGCGAAGCATCAAAATGGGTCAGGCCCAAAAAGGGTCAAAATTTCCCCAAAATGATAAAACCGCCTAATCTTCGAAGTTTTTCGCGATTCTGAGATAAAATTTATTGCTGAATCTGAATGAAATTGTTAAAAAGTTCTGCGAAGTACCAAAATGGGTTAATGGGCCCAGAAAGTGTCAAAATTTCCCCAAAATGATGAAACCGCCTAATCTTCGAAGTTTTCCTCAATTTTGAGATAAAAATTAGCGCTGAATCTGAATAAAATTGTTGAAAAATTCTGCGAAGCACCAAAATGGGTTTATGGGCCCAAAAAGAGTCAAAATATCCCCAAAATGATAAAATCGTTCAACCTTCAAAGTTTTTCTCGATTCTGAGATAAAATTTATTGCTGAATCTAAATAAAATTGTTAAAAAATTCCGCAAAGAACCAAAATGGGTTAATGGCCCTGAAAAGGTCAACATTTTTTCCCCCTTTGATCATACGCAGAGCCCTAGTCGATCTCTCACTGCGAACCTTCAACGGAAGGTGAATTTGTCGTCCCCTCCACTCCCCAAATGAGGAGAATTTCTGCAATTTCCTCTTTCGGATCTGTCACCCGAAGCTGGTCGATCTCTCACTCCGTGAGCACTCAACGGCAGAAGAACTTGTCGACATTCCTTCCATCCCCTGAATCAACAATTTTACTGCAGAATGAAAAAAATTTTTTCATTTTTCATTTGGGAGATCATCTAGGGCCATTTCAGTATTTTTTTTCGGACTCGACGCTAAATTTTACTTCAGAATTGAAAACGACTTTTGAAGATTACGCAAAGTTTTCATCTTGGAGGAATTTTGATTCTCTTTGAGCTCATCAACCCATTTTGGTGCTCCAAAGTATTTTTCAAGCATTTTTTTCAAACTCAGCGCGAATTTCCACTTGAAAATTGGAAGTTTGAACGATTTTCCAATCTGGGGAAATTTTGAGCCTTTTTGGGACATTAACCCATTTCGGTGCTTCGAAGGATTTCTTAAACATTTTTTTCGGACTCAGCGCGAAATTATCAAATTACAATTCAAACGTTTGGACGATTTTCCTACTTGGGAAAATTTTGATCCTTTTTGGGCCCATTAACCCATTTTGCTGCTTCTTAGGATTTTGTTACTATTTTTTTCGCTTTTCCCGTCCAAATTCACTCAAGAAACAATAATTTGATTATTAAAGTTTTCGAAATTCAGCACAATACTGCGAATTAATTAATATTTAAGCCCTATTTTGGGAACCCTGGCGATTTGGTGAATTTTCGGCACATTTTGGTCCATACCTCGGCTCAGAAAAGTCGTCGAAACTTCGGATATGGCTCAAATTAAAGATAAAATTCAGATACAAAATTTGTACATTTAAAATATACGTCCAACGTTTTGCGTTTTCGCGCTACAACAGATTTAGCGCAAACTCCCATATAACTGGTAACATCTTTCTGGTCCATCCTAAGGAACAAGGTTTCGTTACGGTTTTTTGAGACAATTTTCCAAGGATAATCCCAATTTTAAAAGCATTTAAAATGCTAAAAAACACGAGCAATTTTCTTATATTTTGCAAATTTTTATATTCTCTATCTTGGATATCGATAGGAAAAACATTGAAGTCACAAGCCTTTGACAGAAAATTTCTACGTTCTTCTGAACGTTGAGTATTTTGAAAATAGGATTTTATGACATTTCTATCGTATATGTGCAGTTCATGGTTGTCTTAGTAGTTGTACTACCGAAATGAGAATCAAAGTGTCAGCGCCAAACGATATTTCATATTATTTTACCCTAAATCGCAAGCACCAGCAGTACCGATGGTAATTTTCGTTATGGGTAGATGACTGCGTGAACAAAATATTCAGCGATGTAGAGCTCCAATATTATAATGATGCCATATAGTTTGTCCATTTCGGTACGTTTATCCGTGAGACGTACTTCCCAGCCGCATAATATGAACACATTGTTGTTTAGATAGTCGTCCTCTACGCAAATTCCTTTTTGCATTTTGTGGAAAGAGGAATTATCGTTTAATGAACTATTTTTCGCGACCAAAATTGCATTTGAAAGAGTTCCCATGTTCACGTTTCCAGCGTGTATACTATAAAAGCTATTTCATTATGATAATGTTTTTATTCCAGAGGGAAAAACTGCGACACAAAAAATACATGTATTTACGGCGTAGCATATGCTACTACGTTTAAAAATGAATAATATAATCAAAATTATTATTGACGTTTACTCATTGATTAATTTTGTCTCCCTGGCTGCGCCATTATAATGTCGTTAAAATTAGACGTCACGTCAAGATGTCTGCCCGAATGAAGGATACATTGTACGGCGGGAGTCTTTTGTCTACATTTTTAGAGATGTAAATACATAGTTCTTGAAGACGCTGACTTGAGACTCGTATTTAATAGTAGAGAAAGAGAAATATGTACTAAGCTGTTCATTGAAAGACCCACCTTGGAGCGAATTTGAAAAACATGCTTACATGGTTTCTCAATGTGGTTCTAATTTCTACAATCGAACTGACCCCCTTTGTCGTTATATTTTTAACTCACTCCACAAAATTATGAAATCAACTACAGGTATTACTCGGCTGTTCGTGCAATCGATTTCTATTGATATTATAATGCTCGGCGAAGAATCATCAGAAAAATACCATAAAATGGTGATCTAATCCGTATTATTATTATAATCGAGTTAAACCTCAAATTGAAATAGTGCGTATCAGCTCGGTTAGCTTCCGAATAATAGGGAGGAGAAGAAGAATGATAGAATGACGAGCGATGTCGAATAATTTGGTTGAAAAATGGGTAAGTATGAGAAACTACTTATACGAGTACATTCGCCGTATAATTTATTTCGTCTTCGTTTTGAGTGCGGTAAACCCATACTTAGCTGTTCAATTGTAAGAGGTATTATTATCCCGACCATTAACCAGATGTAGATGGGATTTGGATTTTCAAGAAACGCGGCCTTTCACGCATTCAAATATATACGCTTTAAATATGTACCACTTCCTACATTGTATATATGCGCTTCGTAGCCATAATGTGTTCGGTATTTATTAGAAAAATTCGGACCTCGAAGATATCTACTTACAGGGAAAGAATAGACTCTTTTCAAGTTCGCGGAGAAGAACGTCTTGTAGGCTCTCATAATTTCAATTGTGTATACGTGATTTAAATCGTTGAATAGTCTCGATTTAAATAAACAGAAAGCTTGTATTATTTTACTTTTAAATTTTGGATTCGTATTTATAAGCTCCCTCATACGTCCGTTGAGCATATTACTGTACTAGTTGAGTAGCGACCAGCTTGTGCTGATTATTTTTACTAACTTGAGTTGCACTCATGGAAGATAGGGGGGGTGGTCTACTATCTCTACATATTTGGAGGGCATCGTTCCAAACGATACAAAGAAAAGGTTTCCTATCAACTTGGTGCGAACGATCCGGCGCGGCTCAATTTGGCATCAAAAACAAAAATGAAAATTGAATAGGAACCTTGAATGGTTGCTGTTGGAATGGTCATTCAAACTTCCTCACCTAGATCCCTAATTGCTCTCTCGTCCGGAATATTTTGAAGATTGTAAGCGGTAATGAACTTTGGTTTTGTATTATATTTTCCTAAGAATTCAATCCACAAATTAGGGCTAAACTGTCCGGCGTTAAGAGATGGAACCGGTTTTACAAGTTTGCCGCCAAGACCATCATAAGTCTATTACACACTTCATTTTTCAATGGGGAATAATTAAACGCACGCTCTAAAGAAGAGATGAGCACAGCTAATAATGAAAAAATAAAACAGCTAATTCGAAAGGAATCACTATCTTTTCAATACACATCCACAGCAAATTACAAACATCTATTTCTGTAATCGAAGCTTCATTTTTATGAGTCACCTAACTTCAAATAGAAATGTTCTTTGACGAATTTGTAGAATACAATTACAGCATATGGTTCATTGATATCAATCGTCATTCAGTTTATGAGTCGTGCTCGTGCCCCATATTCCTGAAGGAATCATGTTGTAAACATTCCCTGGGCATGCTTATACGACTGAAGCTGGTAGATGTGCCAACAGAGGCGAAGAACGTACCCTTAGGACGAAAACGAAAACGAGGTCGCCCGTCTTCTCGTTCAATAAAATGTTACACGGGTACCGGTACCTATAACTGTTCAACAATTTGTGTATTTTGATTGTAATGAAACCTTTTTTTTTAATTTTTTGTTTAATTTGATTTTTTTTTTTTTTTTCATGTATAATGTACTGATTTGATGTTCTCCGTATTTTCAGACGTTCAATATAATTTTTAGCTTCGTGTTTGCATTATTTACTTTGGATACTCATTATTAGCTGTTCTATGTTTGTTTCGGCGTGCTAAGCATTTAAAAGCTGCTGATGTATATATTTTTAGCTGTGCTGATAAATCACACCCTTTTTCAATTCTCTCACTGTCTCCATTATCTTCCTACAGAAAGGGTCGGTCCTCTGAGGAGTCCTTAAATTTTCAAACAAAGTGCACAACAACTTGAGTGCCTCATGATCACAACTATCCAATCAATTCAAACTTTTCTTCACAGGACGCTTTATAATTTTAACAATTGTTAATTCACCAACTAATCTTACTCATTTATGCTCAACTCATCATTCATGTAACAGAAATGAAGAAAATTTAAGAAAAGTAAAATAAATGAAAATTTCAGCTTTCAACTTGTAAATTGAACGAAATTTTTGAATTGAAACTTCCAGCTTTCAAATAACCTAACTTAAGAAAAGAGAAAAAGTTAATTATGGACCGAGGGAGGAGATTTAGCTGAAATTAATTCAAAAAGTGAGAACTAATTCATGAAAGAAAACTGAAAATAGCATGGATAGCGGGTTTTCCACTAGAACTGTAGAAAATGTAATTATGGCCGCCCGTCCACTAGGAGCGCCACAATTGACAAACTTGGAAAGGGGATCAGATAATTTTCCCGTTAGGTTTGGATATTGATTGAATAATCTCAAAATGACTCAAGAACAAAGTCATTTAGCGGGAGAAATTGAGAGAGCAAAATTTACATAGTGTAAAATTTCCTGCAAGTCACTTTCTCACAACAATTGTGATTAATTCAGAAACGTCATGAATGATTGGCTTAAGCTAAAATTCAAACCGTTGTTATTTTCAAGTTTCAAGTCAGCTATGATTTTTCTCAAGACTGCTTTAAGCTTAAAATCAACCAAAAGCTAATGTGATTGACTTAAACTTGAGTCCTGTATTTTTTTTTCTTGTATCCGGTTTACTTCCCTCCGAAATCGGTTTATTCCGCTCCGGGATAAGCTGAAGGCCAAACTTTATCAAGTCGATTGGGAAGGGTTGACAATGTCTATAAGTTCAAGTTGATGTAAGAATCAATAGAAAGCCTTAAGCCAAAGTTCAAGCCAATGACGATTGTCTTGACATCCCTGGATCATTAATTTGATAAATTCGAGGTAAGCTTCCGCCCACTATCCGTAATGCCAATCGATTGTCTCGTTTCCGTTGTACGCGATACTAGCGCTGACCGACCTGGATGGCCGTCAAGGTGTCAACATTTGTTGGTATATGGAAAATGTAAGAAAGTTCAAACTAGTAGTAGTAGATTTCTTTATTATTTCATGAAAAACAAAAGCTACCTATTGAGATAAAAGAACTTGGAGGAACGAAATTCACGAGAAAATTATCAACGCAGAGGAAAAAGAGGTCTTCCATTCCTCTTGAAATCTGTGTGATCGAAAGCGTCATGATTTCTCTAATGTCTGTATATGGGCGGTGGGGGCTTATTCACTCCGGCTGTGTTGGAGGGGCCTCGGGGTCATGGCTGATGACGTCACCAGTTGATGAGGGAAGCCTAGACCTAGCATAAAACTAGTGTAAAGGAGGCTTAGATCTAGTATAGGCCCGGTATAAAAGGAGGGCACAAGTTGTCTGCATTTTGGAATTGACCCAAGGGTCGAGCTTTTTTATTTCAGTACCAAGGGAATTGGGGCAGAGGAAAAGAAGAGTGAGAGCAAAGATACGAAACATGTCAAATGGTAGATGATGAAGGAGGCGGGAGAGTTCGAATTCTAGGCACAGGAAGATAGCTTGGATTTCAGCTGTTAGGATTGTGACGGAGCTGCGGCGACGGTGAGAGAAAATTTTGTTATTAATAGGATACGCAAAACTATAATTGAATCTTGAATCGTCTGCGAAGCGAAGGTGAAGATGGTGCCCGTATGTGAACTTGGTACATTTAGGAGGTGGGAGTGGTAAACGGAAGTATTGGTCGGTTTGAAAACTATTTTTGGCTGGGGTAGAAAAGTAAATAAAATAAGAATACAGTGGAATTTTATCCTTCTGGACAGGAAAAAGTTGAAGAGGAAGTAAGTTGACGCAAACTGGAATTAACAGCGATTTTTTTTTTGTAAGGGATAGACGGCCCTTACGATACTTTGGGCCCAGGGCCCACAAAAGCTGGATCCGGCCCGGCTTGCTCTCAATACTCGCTAGTAGGGTTACAAAACCAACCGAGCATTTTTCACAGTAATAATCCATTAGGGGGGGGGGCGAGAAAACTAAGAGCAGTAGTACTATCTTACTAAATCGATGGAAAAACAGAAAAGAGAGCGAATAAAAAAAGTTGACCCAAAAAACGTATCAACTGATTGCTGTCAAATACTAAAGTGACTACCTATAAGTCATCAACAGAAAGTCAATTAATTAACCCCAATAAACTTTGACTGAACTTCAGACCAAACATCCGTCCGTTTAAACATTCCGTTTTTTTCGACAAAAATAGAAACCATAAAAGATCTATGAAAGTGTGCAAACTTCATTTCCTCCAGTTTGATGTCCACTGTGAGTGGCGTGAGTAGCTAACAAAAAAGTTTACAAAATAACGTATTTATTGTTCTCACGATACTAATTAAAATCTCAAAAGGGAATAAAGTGACCACTCTCGAGCCCAAATTCGTTCCGATTTAACAATAAAAATCACTCTGCGAGGAAAACACCGGAAAATTGTTCCCGAACGTTATTTAATTTGGTTGTTGTCGTTTCGAATCACGAGCTCGCGTCGTTCTACCGGACTTCGGATACGTAATTTAATTATGTGAAAGGAAGAAAACGAGAACTGAAAAAGAATGAGGAAAAGTAGAAAACGAAAGTTACGCCCAAAATAGTACTACTTTTATATTCGCCATCCGGAAATGTGTAGTCGTCAAATTATAGTGGGTCTATCATTATTTGTAATCGAATCTAGTAATTGAGAAGTATACAACTTTCAGAGAATCAGAGGAGATACAACATACAGTTATTCATTTGAAAATTTGGAGCGAAAGTCTATTCACAATTCTCAAAAGAAAGAGAGAGAAAAAAGTATGCAATTATTAGCTCGTACATTGGTATTTCATACGTAGAGACTTGCATATGTCGCAGAAAGAACCCAATGAATTATGGAAACTCAGGAGACTTATTGTGACAGAAAGAAGCCCGAAATTGAGAAAGATACCTTCGAGTTCATCAAACTTCAATAAACTAACCACCATCTCGATTAGATTATTTTGAGAAGAAGACAGCCGGCGGGGCATTTTAACGAAGGAGACTTCAATCTTACAACTCGTTCAGGCAGAACCGAAATTAGGGCTACGTCGGAAAGAGGAATAGAATTTACATGGACGTCTAAGCTTTGGCAGATCTTTACAATTTCTTTTTGGAGGAGGTGAATTCTTTTCAAAATACATTTAAAAGATTATTTCACACGAAATAAAATTCTACATGTCTTTTTTTGAGGGAAGGAGGAGGGGCTCGTCCATGACTTTGTGTGTGTGCGTGTGATAAATAAAACAAAAACTTGATGTGCTACCGAGCAATATCTCTTCTGAAGCACAATGAAGAAAAGAGGAAAAAACTAAAGCAGATCGCAGTAGCAAATGACTACTCTAGAGGTGTGGTTCAAGGAGTCGTCGGGAGAACGGAAGCAAAGAAGGAAACCAAAGACAGCACAGCAAGAAAGTACTCCAGATCAGTACCATACATAGGAAGGTTCACGGACAAGGTGATAAAGGCATTCAGCTGTTATGATATGAATGTAGACATTCATAACATCCACCCATGATGAGAAGAATGAGCAACGACCAAATGGACAAAACGAACGTGGGAAGCTTGAGCGTAGTGTACAAGCTAAGTTGCGAATATTAAACTGGCAGAAAGTTTGACATCAGGAGACATGAGCACAAAACATCAAGGGGAAAAAAAGATGGCAAGTCATTATTTGGCAAACACTGCAACAAAGAACAGCACAATGGTGACGGAATATTTGAACTTACATATGTAAAAAACCACATGAAGAGAAAAAAACTCTGGGAACAGATTGAGATTGCAACGGCAAAAAGGAGAAAAACTAGTCCAAACCATGTAAGCTTGTTTGACGGTGGAAGATTATCTGGCTTGATGATGGGATAAGACAGGAAAAACCCAACCAATAGGATGACAGCAAACCTGGTAAGAAACACAGATCATAGGTGGATGAACCAATCACAACGCAGTATCCTTGTAGTTAATCAGATCACAGTATTAGAGTTGCTTTAGGTCTCGTTCCTGAGTAGTGATACAACTGATAATGGGGTAACACTCGAAAGTACTTTTGTAATCTAAGTAATTAATAAAGTAGAACTGTACACTTGAAATCTTTTTCAATTTTCAGGGTTCTAGATCTGCTTACACCTCGTCACATTCAATATGAGTTCCAATGACGTAACTGAAAAAAGATGTCAGGCGAATACCAACTCACAAAGTGAAACACCGAAATGGCTTGAAAACGATGCTAATCTAAAATAAATGCTTATTCAAAGTCAGCTGATAAAAGTTAATGAGACTCCGCTGATCTTCTTGATAGATGACGACTTTTTATATTATCACGTCTTTGTGATCTGCATATCAACGGTGATGGACCTTTAGAGAGAGTCTACATCATCCCAGGTCGAAGACGGATAGAGATATGAAAATTATGGTAGACGCATCAAAAAGTCACTCGATTTAATGTTTCCAACAACTCTAGACTAAGAGACCGAAATACTTAAATTTTCAGGAAAAGATTTAAAATCTCACACTGCACTCATGAGTTTCACTTCAAAGAAGACTTCCGACAAGTATCCAACAAATTCGATCAGCTAATAATGAAAAACATCAACGCAAAGATTATACGAAATACCTGTACCAAAAGATCAACTATTGAATTTTGAAAAAGCTCAATAGACTGAATTTTTCGACATTTTGAAGAAATCGAACCAACGCGAGAAACATTTCAACAGTAAAATTGGACAACGCTATTCCAGATTAGACATAACTGTCAATTTTCATATGTAGCTCGCACCGGAACGACGTAATGATTGGCTGATATTTTTATGTGATAGGCGTCTTACAATTGTGACAGGTCTAACACCTAATTTTGCATGTAACGATGTTGGAATAGAAAATTACCGAGGAGTTACCATTATATGAAAAGAAAAATGTCAATCCTAAGTAGAAGAAAAACAAAAAAAGAAATAAAAACGCTGATTTCACGTTAGCGCATGTGCTTGTCGTACAAGACGCCTTTCAAACACAAAGGTATTTTATAATACACGAGTTTTATTCCTTATTGATTCGCAGCATAATATAGAAATCCGTTTCCTTTTGCTTTACAAGTCGAAACTAGAAGTATGAAAAAGATAGATACCTAATTTCAAAAACGAGCATTTTGTACACGAATAAAGAATAAATGACCGAATTAGTGTATATTAACACAATCAGATGGTCGATGTAATCGATATTCCGTGTACTTCTCTTTCCTCTCCTTTGTTAAAATAGAGCGCTATGCATGCATTTTTAGCGACCAGTCAATTAGATTACCTACACCGAATATTAGTTAATTACTTGAGATAAAATTTATCCACTTCGATGGTATCATTAGAGTACCTACGCTTTGAGTTTCTAAACTTAAAGAAATCTAGAAAAATTTTCTACAATGACAGTCAATTTGTGATCATAATAAAACCGTATTTTACCATTTTCAAGAAGGAAATATGAAAGTCTAACACCTGGTGTAGCACCTGGTCTCTAGTTATTTTACCCATGAGTCTTAAACAGATATGAGGTTCAGTGTAAACACTAAATTACAGCGATTTCATAAATTAGAAAAGTTGCTCAAGCTCGGCAGTAATAATAGAACGGAATTTTAATCTTCGAAAACTCTGATGAGAGATATTTCGTCGAAGATATTTCTCGAATTTGTTAATTTAATAGTTGCATATTTTCTTTCTACGGATCTACTCTTCATGGTAAAATAGTGTACAGGTATTAACAGAGAAGTCTACAGAGCTTCTAGGTGATGTGGTCTGCATAAAATAGAAAACAATAGCTGAATCTTACCTGTTTGGAACCAGGGGATTTGCGTCCCGAATTTAATGTATCCGAATCTGTCCTTTCGAACCTTTCAAATTTGAAACTATTGCTTCGATAGAGTTCATTCTCTCGGCCCTTTCTACCATGAAATCTTTTCGTGAATATTTTCGGAGCGAGATCCATCATGTTGTTGGCGCTATTTGCCAACCAATCCTTGGCTCCGCGACTGTTCTCCCCGGAATTAAATACCCTTAAAAATTTCTTGAAAGCTGCATCCTCTCGAGCTATTTGCTTTTCTCCGTTTTCTGGTTTCATATTGCATTTCGCCCGTTGAATCTGGTTACGTTTGAAATCTCCTCGATTCGATATTGTGTAATAGGTGCTCCCATTACAATTATCGCGCAAATCGTTGCGATTAACGTACGTGTAAAAATTATCATCTACCGAATAACGCTTATTGATCCAGGATGTAGGAACTTGATTATCATCTCTAGCTTTGGCAGTAGAATTGATGCTCTGTTTCTTGTGATGTGTCACACGTTTCAGTACCTTATCCATACTATTAAAAATACAGAAATTGACTAGATCCACTCGACTTGAAAATCGTACGGTTTAGAACATTTTGTGCAGAAATTCAATAACCCGACTATGGAACGCGTACATTTCCCGTAACCCGCGATACAGATGATAACGATTAACTACAAACTTGTAAAAATGTGACTCATACTCGCTCTGTTTAAAAAACCTGAAAGCGAATGCGCGCTCTCTATCGGAGTAATCAACAAATTTAGTGGCGCCCAGGCAGGTGATAAACTGAAACAGCAGAGCGAGGGCAGCGACCTCGTTATTTTATTGAATTCGATAGAGTTGACTAATTTTGAATCACATCACAGACACTCTCTTAATAAAACAAGAACTTGGGTTCGCCAGTTACGTTCAATAATTAATATGTAACTTTACCAGAATGCTAAACGGTAATATCTTGGGCATGAATAAGATACCTGAGTTTGTAACTATCATATAAATACCTCATCTGGGCGATCTCTGTATCGTCTAAATAAGTATACTCGCAAGTTTTTGCAAGTTCTCAAGAAAAAATAGAATACTTGATTCATTCAACAAAGCGGCCGTTTTGTAAAAGAAACAATGACAGGGACCTCATTAGAAATTATTTCACTTGGTTAGTTATTGCATTACAAGATCGCAACCCCCATTAAATAAGAAATTTTGCCGATTAATTTCAAAATATTTCCACAACAGAAATAAGATCACAATTATCTACACCGAAAACCGCATAAGCGAAAATATTATTATAAAATGGTGAGGTTTTTAAAGAAAAGAAATAGATACACATTTATTAGGTAAATTATACGAGTAAATAATCGGTAGGTACAAATTTTTCGAAGTGGATATCGTATACCCTTCAAACTTTAACACTCACACAAGAAGTATCCTATCAGTAGTATAGGCGGGTCTTTAGTACACTTTCCCTATGATAAAAATTCATTAAATCAACAAAAAATACACTCCAAAAAAAAAATTACCGCACAAACGTTTCCGAAAACATTCACACATTATTTTACTCGTTTCTCATACTTTTTCAGAGAAAATCACCGATCTGGTATAAGAAAATAGACTTTTTTAAATTATAATTTCCTAGACTGCATATTCATTCTGACTTGTACTCAGACTTTTTTCAGAGAAAAATCACTGATCTGTTATTTTTACAAAGAATTATACTTCAAAATTCATCAGGGTCTTTAACCCACTCACCCATTCACTCTATGACAAAAATTCATTAAAATAACAGAAAATACACTCCAAAAAAGAAAAAAATTAGCGCACAAACGATCAGTCAAAAATCAAGGTAAGTACAGGTATTTACTCATATTTTGTCATTTTATCATCATTTTAACCTTTCTTGAAGAAACCAGAAATACTAAGGTAGGTACCTAGGAAGGACAATCAATTCAGTCACATTTTCTCAAAAATTAGTATCAAAATAGGGAAAATTACCGCACAAGCATTCAGTCAACGTTCAGGCGGAAATTAATGTGATTTCCGTAGGTTTTAAATAACGATGAGATTTACCTAACATGTCCACTAAAGACAGACGTGTTTTCTTTCACCAATATTTCGTCAATCTTCAATCAAAATTATCGATAATGGGTGGTTTTGACGTAGGTTTGAGGAGAGGTATAAAGCCGATATTTCTGTTGATTTTTAGTATTTTTCACGTTTTGTCTTACCTTTCCAGAAAAAAATTACTTCAACCTTTCTCTCTGTGTTTCTCATGTAGGAGTTGAGACCTACCTTTTAAAATCTTAATAAAAATGATGTTATTGAAAAGAAAGTATAAAACTTTCAAATAAATATCTAGTCTACAAATGTTTATTGACTTGGAAAAATATGGATACTTGTGAGAGCAGCTTGGACTTGTACCAAGACAATGTCTATGAAGTTCATTTTGAAGGAAATCCTGACGAGTACATGGAAGTTATAAGAGCAATCAAAAATGGGGAAATCATGTTTCTTGGTGGTAGTCACGGTATAAGATGAAGAGGTAGTGACACGAACGTATTCTGACTGTGGTAAACGCTGTCCGTGATTTTGAAGTAGTTCTGAACATTCCGAGCGCAGCGCTCGTGATGAAAGTGATGGGTAATGTACAGAGCCTTATGGGAACGCCACTACTTTCAAAAATTTATTGCAGGATCAGGAATCAGCCGATGCATTTCATATTTGGCATAAAAATACCATTTAATCTACTCTATAAAATTTCGAAAGAATCACCCTTCTAAGTAAATTCTTGGATTTTTTATAATCCTTGGAAATTTCATCAATACTAGGGTACCAACGGTAACGTCTCGGCGCAGGTGGGGTGTAGAAGGAACAGGGAAACAGCCCGAGTGTTCGCTGCAAACCTAGCGGAAGTTTGTACGTACAACTTCAAAACTGCGGACACGATTTTAGCGTTGTGTCATTACCTCTTCATCTTATACCGTGGTGGTAGTCCACTTTGGGATGATATTCGATTCTATGATCCACAACCTCAAGCTGATCTGGGATATGAATCAGAAAATGAATCTGATATAGAGATAATCAATGAACCAGATATAGAGATAATCAATGAACAAAATATAAAGATAATCGATGAGCCAGATAATAGCTTACTATCAGCTACCACATCTTGTGAGAATCTCAACAGAGCCGCTTGTCGCAAGACAAGCTTGCATCCAATAAAATTGGATTAGTCCTCTTCAAGGACGATTCTGCAAGCAGAAGCTTTGCTTGAGAATGTTAATGACTTGGAAAATAAATCTAATCACGGAACAGAGAATAAATAAATGAATAAATAGTGATTATTTTTCAAACCAGAAGTATAAGTTATTTCAATCAACCTTTTTATATACTTATTAGAATTTTTCTATATAAATAATAATCAAATTTCTAAAAATGGAAAATCAAAACAATAATACTTGCATGCAAGATAATTATAATGTTGATGATAACTACCTATGAAGAAGAATATGAAAAATTTGTTCAAAAATATAAAGGATAGAACAAGGGAGAGAATAAGAGAAAAAGATGAAATAAAGATAGATAGACCTAATGATAACTATGATAAATCACCTATAAGAGAGGATGATTTTGAATCAGATATGAACTCAGAGGAGGGTCAATTTTCTTTATAATAATCTTTGGTACCTATATTTTAATCTTTTATTTCATTTTCAATAATTCTTGATAAACCAATCAAATTGAATTTATTTAATCCAACAAAAGAATCCTCATAGTTATATTGAATAGGGCTATGTTACTTGGTGAATCATACTATAGTAATAGTTTATATTATTATTTCACTTTTTACAGCGGTATAACAGCCAATTTAGGAAGTACTTTCAATCCTATTTTTTCAACTCTTTCATACTCTATTAACTAACAGCTTTTTATTGTAGGTATTTAAACTCTCTGCAAACCAGATTGGCTTGGTTCTACCAAGACTCTAGATATTTTTTGAGAACTTTATCCAATTATCATAATTATTGGAGTTCTCCAATCAATTCATCATTTCTTTTTATATATTCAATTATACATGATTTTGTCTTTTCAAATACATCTTTTTGTTAATTTTTTTATTGGAAATTGATTTATGGCAAGGCATATTAGTCGGAAGAATCAGTCGAATATTCAACTATTTATACAATTCCTGGATTAGCTTGGTCTTGTACCAATACAATTAAAAAATAAGAAACAACTATTTTTCACCAACCAAAAAAAGTATTTATTTATTTATTTATTTTCTAGATATCTCATTATCATATTTTGTTTCTTCGTATATCAAAGATCAGGTCAAGTTCAAAATTGATATAATTCATAGTTGCTTATAATTTCTTTATCAACTCTCAGCAAAGCTGGGCTGCTTTAGTTTCATCATTATTTGATGTATTATTAGAATATAATTATATAAAAGGGTGGGAAATAACTGCACTTCAAAATAGAACGTATGAACTTCAGAGAAGAAGAAAATACCGTCAAAAAAGAACAATCAGCAGCAGATATATATTTTCACTTCAAAATCGAAGAAATGACGATATAATAGTACATTTGAACATCAAGAAAATACATCGAACTTGAGAAATATCAGCTGCTTTCTGAGCAAATACATTCTTTTTTTTCTTTCTTTCGTTCGTGATACGAAATCGGTCTGATTTATCGTTGTATAGAGATACCTAGTTCTAGTTTATCCTGTTACGTGTACGCGTACGTGTATCGTACCTATCCTACCTTTTTTTCTTTTTTATTTCTTCTTGTCCAGAGTCTTATCTCTTCCTACCCTCTCTCTATTGAATGGTGAATTTGACTGAGATGCGGAAGGGGAATTTTTTCTTTTTAGCTTGAGGTTGATGGAAGGTGCCGTCTTCCTCAGCTGAAGAAGAGAGTTCGTTTTCTCGCGGCGTTGCGAACGAGAGTTTTGCCCTGTCAAAATTTTTTTTTTGACAACGTGGTCGTAGGAAAGGCCATAGGTATAGATACCTAAAAGAGACAAGATAGCTAACTTCGTTAGTTCTAGTGTTCCACCGCACGCCAACACAGCGACACAGTATTCTTGGGCTAAATTAACATTGCGCTTATGGATGTTTTTCAGTTTTCATCAATTATCTCGGAAACCGTTCATTTTTATGAAAAAATGAAGAGAACAAAATTTATTCCCCTTGTAATTTCCTATCAAATGAGACATACTTTGAATTTTTTTTTTTCAAAATATGAAATAGGTCTCATACGATAGGAAATTACAAGGGGAATAAATTTTGTTCTTTTTATTTATTTTTTCGTAAAAATAAACGGTTTCCGAGATAATTGATGAATACTGAAAAACGTCCATAAGCGCAATGTTAACTTAGCCCTACAATACAGTGGCGCTATCTCTCGGCACGTAAATTAGCTCGACAAAAATCGGGTACCGGATTTTAACACAGCGCATATGGAGAGATAGCTATCTTGTCTCTTTTAGGTATCTATAGCCATAGGTTGAGATTATGAATTCGGAAATTATTTAAAAAATTGCTACGAAATGTACATAATGGGCTACTTCCTAATAGTTTTGTTATTGTGATTGACGTACGAATGTTTCGGGCTTTTGAGTGCTTCGATAATTTCGAAAAACGACTCTGTGCTAAATTTTAACGGACTGCTGTCAATCCAGCCTTCCTGTTTCATTTTGAGTCGGACTGTATGTCATCTTGTGAATAATATGCAGGATAAATATTGAGGCTAGTGGCGAGTCTCGAAACTTTCAAGTGTTACGATTAGCCCGTCGTGCTCTTTTAACATCCTCAGTTTTTGTGGGAAAATTTTCCTGAGAAATGACATTCTTCTTGCTTCGCGATTTAAATCTTTTGTGACGAAGTGTACTTGTCGTCATTTGTAGCTCATTTCTTCTGAAAAGCATGTTTATTCATTTTTTTATGTAGTTCAAGATTTGTCGCTGAAATGTTCTATTTTGTACGGGCAATATAATTTCACCCTATATAAAATGTATGACTTAATTAAAAAGATAGATTTAAGTAAATTTAAAATAACATTCTACCCTACAATAAATAATATGACTAAAAAGGATTTGAAAAATATAATACATAGAAATGAGAAAATTATATGTAAACAATGTAATAAAAAAGAGTTACAATATTATATGATTGATAACAAATATAAGAAAAAGTGTGTTTATCAATGTCCTAGATGTGCTTTACCTTATCTTCTTCATCTTATTCAATACAATTTGAAGAGCATCATATAGGATTTTATTGTGAAAATTGCAGATAGACTTGGTAAAACCAATCCGCTCAACTTTGTTGAGAGATTGGTTAGAATAGGTATTTATTTTCAAAAAATTTGGATTTATATTTATATAGAAGGAAAAGCTTTTTGAATTTTTCATATAAATGGAAGTCTACAAGGATTCTTTTGTTGATAAAGATAAATTTGATTTTAAAAATATGCGCCAGCAGAGCTGGCTTGTCCTGCGGATCCCAGAAAATGATTTAGAATCTGATGTTGAAATAAGCTAATTTCATTTCTAGTACCCATATGGTATAGTATCATAATTATACTCTGTCCGCAAATAGAATGGGTCACGTCAACAAACCCGCGACCCGCTTTCATGCGAAAAAAATTGATTACGATGCGAGGAAGCGGTTCGCGGGTTTGTTTACGCGACCCATTCTATTTGCGGACAGAGTATAGCTAAGATTACTCTTTTATCATACTCAAATTTAAACTTTTTGGTCTCTACTATATTTACTAAATTTTTAGTTTTTATGTCTCTATGTATTCTATTGTAAGTCAAGTCTACAGAAGTCTGTTCAAGCTTATTCATATTTTCCTTAATTAGTTTTATCATTGTATTACCATTCAATTTTTCTAAATTTTGATAGTTCAATGTAAAACCTTTTATTTTAGTTACATTTTTACCTAAATTAGTTTTATAATAATAACTTTTAGGACCTGTTGATGCCCACAACTTGATATATTTGTAGTCTCTCTTACAAGAGGACGAAATAAAGACGCGTTTGTAGGCCACGAATTACACAACTGATTTATTGAGAGAGTGTGCGACGCTACTACAATCACCGACCGGACCGATACGCGTATCTTCCCTTTTTAGAACACGGAGTGTAACATTACAATTTAAAATTACAAGAAAAGTGGAAAGAGAAAGAAAAAAAAATTTTACAAATACAATAAAAAACTTAAATCTAATAAAATATCACAGTCAAATTATCACTAATTACTTCGAAACGAGTGCGTCAAAATTATAAGGGTTTGTACGAAATAAACGCTTACACAGGTCGTAATATCTATTGAAATTCGAAAACAATGTTTAGTTGTGCGAAAGAGAGAAAAAAAAATATATATATATATCATCGGCGATCTTAAGATTTAAAGTATAATTATTTACATAAATGCGATAATTTTTTTTTTATGAATTAAACAGCGTGGTATGATATGCACGAAAAGTCAAAATCTTATTTTCGATAGAAAACGTCAAAAATTTGTACAGGCGTAAATGTAAATCGTTGTGCATTAAACGTAGGGAATAGTTTATACAATGTGAACAAAGTCTATACTATAAATATGAAATTCGGTGGATATCGTTTTGCAGGTACGTAATATTGAATCTAAAGGAAATCTTTGTATAACATGAACAAAACCAGAACAAAATGTATAATGATAATAACATCGATCATCGAGTGAAATTTGCTTACTGGCACATATCTTCGTGTGTAAATATACTAAAGCGACGAATAAAATTATATCGAGTTAACGAAAGCTTTCTAATGAAAAAACAAGAGTAAATCATTTAAAAAAAAACAAAAGGCGATCTACCGCAAAACATGACTATCTATATCGACTCGGTGGCTTGACAATTCTCCCTGATCTAGTAGATGTAAAAGTAACTCCCGGTTTTGTACGTTTTATCGGCTGGGAGGAAATCGGATCAGAGGAGGAGGAAATAGGAATTGCGGATGGGGTTAGATCAGGAACGAAAATTTCAAATTCTCGCTTACGATTATTCTTAGTATTAGAAAATGTTTGGTCAACCTCACTCGTTGAAGCGTCGATTACTTTTGTTGGTTCGAGCACAGAAAAGTGCTTTTTACATAATATTGACTTTGGTTGTTGTGTAGTGGCAGGACGAACACTGTCGCAATCGTTAGTGATCTCGAAGTACGGCTTTAACCGGTCAATTGATACGGAATCATCCTTCCCGTTGATATCAAGTATAAAATACTTCTTCCTTCGCTTCTTTACCACGTATGGTCCGTCGTATGGGCATTCGAGGGGTTCCTTGACACGATCTACACGACAAAGCACTCTAGAACATGTCATTAAATCTTTAGGAATAAACACAGTAAATTTACGGTCATGTCGGAAAGGTAATGGACTAATTTTTCGAATCGATTCTCGTAGCTGTTGAACAAACGTTGTCTGATCAATTACTGCAGCATCACTTCTGGGTTGCACGAATTCGCCAGGTAATATTAAAGTACGACCAAATACCATTTCAGCACTAGACACGTCATCTTCGCCGCGAGGTGCCGCGCGTAAACCTAAAAGAACAGTCGGTAAGGCTACAAGCCAATTAGCTTTATGACATTTTAAGGCATTTTTCAATGTTTTTTGAATATTCTCCACCAAACCGTTCGACTGTGGATGATACGACGTCGTCTTGATATGCGATGATCCCAACAATTTACAGAGCTCGCCGAAAAGTTCGCACCTAAATTGACGTCCGCGGTCTGTGGAAACACGAAGTGGGGTGCCATACCTTGAAACCCAGTTTGAATAGAAAGCACTAGCAACCGTTAGGGCTGATATATCCTTCAACGGAATTGCCTCTAACCAACGCGATGTCCTGTCGATCATAGATAACACATATCGATAACCGTTAGAATAAGGTAGAGTACACAACGTTGTTCGATTAGTCTAGCAGATGACTATTTATCGTAGTTGTTTCAACAAAATGAAGAATAGAATTCCAGTCTTCATGCATTGATATTACATTCATGAAACACAAATATTTCACGAGCACACTGAAAACATAAACATTGGCTAGATCATAACATAATACATTTTAGTATATTTTATTTATACATACCGACGCACTGAACTGAATAAACTGGAAAAAAATGCTCGACAGTACAGTACATAGATAAACTTCCAAAGTCACCTTCTACGTATTTCCATTGCTCGTTCCTGCCATAAATTCTTCAGCGAAATCGTCCACTATTCGATTCAATCCAGAAACATTTGCAATGCTGTCCACACCTCTTTAGGATTTGTGACTTCAATTTACACGTTATCGAATACAGGAAGAGAATTCACGGTTACAAAGTCTGTTGATCGTTCATGTATCGTGAATGGACACTAATCACGGCCACAAACGATTCTCATGCCGGAGAAAACATATTACTTGACCACCAGCATTCTACGACAGTAATAATAATTACAATAATATAATAATCAATAATAATAATAATAATAAATATATTATTCCTGTGAATGTAGAGTACACGGTTACTATACATCCTTCAGCATTACTCGCAACTTCCTGAAACAATAAAATCGTACTCATAGGACTTGGTTTCGTTTTCAAGGAATTGCCGGCATGAAATTGTTGATTACAGGGAACGATTTGGAAGAAGTCTAATTTATTTCCCATGCAATGAAAATACTTCTTCACAGAGTTTCGCTTCACACTTATCTCTTCCTCTGATGAACAACAAGTCAGAAAAATGAACGAAATGAAATTTTTCGGCAAAAATGCTACTACCTACCTAGCCTGTCTTTCAACATGAATACATTTCATCAATTATTGGTACAAATACATATCCTAAGGTTTGATTCTTTCAAATGTGTACAGTGAACTTCCGGGAATTTTCTTTTCAATTACCTCAATTATTATCGCATTATCCGCGGTGAAAAGATGTAGCCAATATTTTCGTTATGAATAGGCCTAATTATGTCCCACATTGACCGACTCGACCAAATGTAAAATGTTTAATAAATTTTTTTATCATCATAATGATAAAACATGGTCATCAGTGCCTGCTTATTCATCGTTATAAAATTTCCCCTCAGTAATATCAAAATATTTCATTTGTCACGTTTCCTAGAGAGCGCTACCCACTTGTTTGCGAGAAAAATCGCTGTCGGATTTCCTGTTTGTCGGTTTTCATCTACGCAAATGGTCGGTTTAAACTTGTAGTCGGATTGTTATTATGTCGGATTCAACGACAGTCGGTTCAATAAATGTTCGGTAACATTCTCAGTCGAATTTCATTTGTGTCGGATTCAATGAGAGTCGGTTTCCAATTGTGTCGGCTTCAATCGAATTTGCCTTCACCCAGATTCGATTGAAACTGCAGTCGGCTATAGGTTTCATGCTTGGTCTGTTACATTGTCGGACAAATAATTTTCGAACAACTTCCCAGTCGGTCATTATTATTTTCGGGCAAAATGTTCAGTCGGAAAGAATTCAGTCGGTTCAACTTGCTGTCGGATTCTTTTTTGTCGGTCATCTCCGGAGTCGAATTCATTGTCGGTCTTACATTTGCATGATTCCCGTCTTGGCAATATAAAATGCTGAATAAACAACTGGAGAAACCAAGTTGTTGTACTCGACTCTGGCGACTGGAAAAACCAAGACCGCCGTTCAACTACTATGCAAGAGAACAGTACTAAAACTGAAATCATACTGATTTTACACGTGAATCCGGTCGCCTTTTATGAGCTAGGGTTATGCCGTATTGTGCGCATTCTCGTATAGTGAATAATTATTTAATGGGTGAAATTATATTGCCCGTACAAAATAGAACATTTCAGCGACAAATCTTGAACTACATAAAAAAATGAATAAACATGCTTTTCAGAAGAAATGAGCTACAAATGACGACAAGTACACTTCGTCACAAAAGATTTAAATCGCGAAGCAAGAAGAATGTCATTTCTCAGGAAAATTTTCCCACAAAAAACTGAGGATGTTAAAAGAGCACGACGGGCTAATCGTAACACTTGAAAGTTTCGAGACTCGCCACTAGCCTCAATTTATCCTGCATATTATTCACAAGATAACATACAGTCCGACTCAAAATGAAACAGGAAGGCTGGATTGACAGCAGTCCGTTAAAATTTAGCACAGAGTCGTTTTTCGAAATTATCGAAGCACTCAAAAGCCCGAAACATTCGTACGTCAATCACAATAACAGAACTATTAGGAAGTAGCCCATTATGTACATTTCGTAGCAATTTTTTTAATAATTTCCGAATTCATAATCTCAACCTATGGCCTTTCCTACGACCACGTTGTCAAAAAAACAATTTTGACACGGCAAAACTCTCGTTCGCAACGCCGCGAGAAAACAAACTCTCTTCTTCAGCCGAGGAAGACGGCACCTTCCATCAACCTCAAGCCAAAAAGAAAAAATTCCCCTTCCGCATCTCAGTCAAATTCACCATTCAATAGAGAGAGGGTGGGAAGAGATAAGACTTTGGACAAGAAGAAATAAAAAAGAAAAAAACACTCACGCAGTCGCGTGAGTAGTACACGACTTTTCTTCCCACAATGCAAAAAACATTGAGAGAGTCACTCCCTCTCTTAAAATTAAATACCAATGACCTGTCAATCATGTCAAACATTTGTAGAATAAACAATAAAACTCAGTTTATAAATTCTATCACTACGATGTCACATCAACAGATAACAGAGTAAAAATACCTATAATCCAATAAGGAAACCTGAATTTTGTTATAATTTAGGCTAAGAGTCATCTAAAACCTACAAAACGTCTCCAGAAAAACCACTCCCCCTCCCCCTGTCCAAACTGCTACGAGGCTATAACAGTTGTTTCTAATAAAAAAGAGCTCTACAATCATTTTTTCCCATACCTTATTCTTAGCATATTATTAGTCTAGTATACTGTATATTAGGATGAGTGATTCAATTCTTTATCACTTCCGATTCCTGGCATCTCTTAAAGCTATCTCCAGCTGTTATTCCTCTCGTGCACTCATAAATTGCCTTCACGCTATCATATCACCATTTTCTATGCACACTCCACCCCAAAATTCTTCATCTGGGAATCCAGCTACAACGAGATCCCGAAAAACTAAAAAAATCGATGTCGAAACGAAGGAAGCAACCAATCACCCAATAGTCAACCCCTCATTCCTTCCCTCACGCTTCAACCATTCCAAACTTATTAACAAAATACCTCACTTTTCTAGCTAGAAAATTCGGTAAAAATATATAGCACCCAAGCCCGGTTTACTCGTTAGTCTAATCTCAAATCTCACTCAAAAAAGCCAGTCCAAATTGAAAATAATCTTTCCATCTCTTTTGACACCTCAAATCAACTATGAACCACTATTAATTATGTACCCATACATGAAAAAATGACAAATAAATCAATTATTAATTAAGAGTGAAATTACCCAGGTAGTCTCGCATCAGCACACTTGATGAAGATTAAAAAATTGTACTTAATCATTCAAAGTCAAGGTTTTCACTAAAATCAGTCGAATAACAAATTAAGAAAAATAAAACGTGAACCCACATTTTGGTCCTCATCCCATCGAAATTCAAGGCAAGAGGAGGTCATTTTAGCTCGGCTGCGAATAGGCCACACTCGTCTTACTCATACTTATCTTCTCACTAATCTCGCTCCTCCATCATGCCCTCACTGTCTCCAAGAAAATTTATCAGTTGATCATTTTACCGACTTTTCTAACTAGAAAAGTGAGGTATTACACCCGTAGCAAGGTCAACAGGGGGAGTGGGTAATGAACTTTCTCGACGTTTTAGGGGTCCTAGATCACAACTAGCATAAAAAAAAATTTCAGGTTTCCTTATATATATATATATATATATATATATATATATATATATATATATATATATATATTTATATATTTATATATATATATATATATATAAGATTTTTTTGTCCGCGGAACTCCTCCGAAACTACCCGATGGATTTTTTTGTAACTTGGCCATATTGTAGTAGTATATCTGAAGATGTGCACCTGCAATTTTTTTGAAAATCGGATGAGTAGTTCTCGAGAAATTTTCAATTTGTTGAGAAATTTTGCAGTATTTCGAGTACCTTTTTGTCCGCGGAACTCCTCCGAAACTACCCGATGGATTTTTTTGTAACTCGGCCATATTGTAGTATTATATTTGAAGATGTGCACCTGCATTTTTTTTGAGGATCGGATGAGTAGTTCTCGAGAAATTTTTACTTTTGTTGAAAATTTTTCACTATTACGAGTAGCTTCTTACGAATAGCTGCCAGTAGCTGCTTACGTTAGGAGAAGCGGATTTTCCCATACGTTTACCACTTTCGTTATCAGTACGTATATTGTGAAGAACCTTTCATCATTCGACAGGTTCATTCTTCGTTCGTTCTTTACCAAGGGTTCATTGGATTTTATTTCTGATGAAACCTTTTCGTTCAAATTTAGTACACTTGTATCTCGCTTCCCACAGCCCCTAGAGCGTTGAATTTTGTTTTGTCAAATTTTATTTGTTTTGTTAAATTTATTTTTGAACGGATAGTGGCAATGGCGAGTTGTTCATTTTTCTAGCTATTTTTCATTATTATTAGTCATACTCGATAGTTTTTTTTTTTTTTTTTTTTTTATTATTATTTTACGAGCATTATAAACTGCACGAGGGTTATTTGCTCGGCGTTACAATCTTATTTTAGAACATTACTTGAATTAGGTTAAATTAGGTACGTATTGGTGGAATTGAGTGGCGATCGAACGGAATTTGTTGGTGAATTATATGAAGTTGTAGAATTGAGTGGTGCGTAAATAAGTTAGGGTTGAGTCGATGGTTTCGGAGTTGTTGTTTAGTGCTGCATTGATATTGGAAGATATATTTAGGGAGGTTCGAGTGGATTGCAGGACGGGGCATGAGAAAATAAAATGATCAACTGATAAATTTTCTTGGAGACAGTGAGAGCATGATGGAGGAGCGAGATTAGTGACAAGATAAGTATGAGTAAGACGAGTGTGGCCTATTCGCAGCCGAGCTAAAATGACCTCCTCTTGCCTTGAATTTCGTTGGGATGAGGACCAAAATGTGGGTTCACGTTTTATTTTTCTTAATTTGTTATTCGACTGATTTTAGTGAAAACCTTGAGTTTGAATGATTAAGTACAATTTTTTAATCTTCATCAAGTGTGCTGATGCGAGACTACCTGGGTGATTTCACTCTTAATTAATAATTGATTTATTTGTCATTTTTTCATGTATGGGTACATAATTAATAGTGGTTCATAGTTGATTTGAGGTGTCAAAAGAGATGGAAAGATTATTTTCAATTTGGACTGGCTTTTTTGAGTGAGATTTGAGATTAGACTAACGAGTAAACCGGGCTTGGGTGCTATATATTTTTACCGAATTTTCTAGCTAGAAAAGTGAGGTATTTTGTTAATAAGTTTGGAATGGTTGAAGCGTGAGGGAAGGAATGAGGGGTTGACTATTGGGTGATTGGTTGCTTCTTTCGTTTCGACATCGATTTTTTTAGTTTTCCGGGATCTCGTTGTAGCTGGATTCCCAGATGAAGAATTTTGGGGTGGAGTGTGCATAGAAAATGGTGATATGATAGCGTGAAGGCAATTTATGAGTGCACGAGAGGAATAGCAGCTCGAGATAGCTTCAAGAGATGCCAGAAATCGGAAGTGATAAAGAATTGAACCACTCATCCTAATATACAGTATACTAGACTAATAATATGCTAAGAATAAGGTATGGGAAAAAATGATTGTAGAGCTCTTTTTTATTAGAAACAACTGTTATAGCCTCGTAGCAGTTTGGACAGGGGGAGGGGGAGTGGTTTTTCTGGAGACGTTTTGTAGGTTTTAGATGACTCTTAGCCTAAATTATAACAAAATTCAGGTTTCCTTATTGGATTATAGGTATCTTTACTCTGTTATCTGTTGATGTGACATCGTAGTGTTAGAATTTATAAACTGAGTTTTATTGTTTATTCTACAAATGTTTGACATGATTGACAGGTCATTGGTATTTAATTTAAAGAGAGGGAGTGACTCTCTCAATGTTTTTTGCATTGTGGGAAGAAAAGTCGTGTACTACTCACGCGACTGCGTGAGTGTTTTTTTCTCATGCCCCGTCCTGCAACCCACTCGAACCTCCCTAAATATATCTTCCAATATCAATGCAGCACTAAACAACAACTCCGAAACCATCGACTCAACCCTAACTTATTTACGCACCACTCAATTCTACAACTTCATATAATTCACCAACAAATTCCGTTCGATCGCCACTCAATTCCACCAATACGTACCTAATTTAACCTAATTCAAGTAATGTTCTAAAATAAGATTGTAACGCCGAGAAAATAACCCTCGTGCAGTTTATAATGCTCGTAAAATAATAATAATAAAAAAAAAAAAAAAAAAAAAACTATCGAGTATGACTAATAATAATGAAAAATAGCTAGAAAAATGAACAACACGCCATTGCCACTATCCGTTCAAAAATAAATTTAACAAAACAAATAAAATTTGACAAAACAAAATCCAACGCTCTAGGGGCTGTGGGAAGCGAGATACAAGTGTACTAAATTCGAACGAAAAGGTTTCATCGGAAATAAAATCCAATGAACCCTTGGTAAAGAATGAACAAAGAAAGGTTCTTCACAATACACGTACTGATAACGAAAGTGGTAAACGTATAGGAAAATCCGCTTCTCATAACGTAAGCAGCTACTCGCAGCTATTCGTAAGAAGCTACTCGTAATAGTGAGAAATTTTTCAACAAAAGTAAAAATTTCTCGAGAACTACTCATCCGATCCTCAAAAAAAATGCAGGTGCACATCTTCAAATATAATACTACAATATGGCCGAGTTACAAAAAAATCCATCGGGTAGTTTCGGAGGAGTTCCGCGGACAAAAAGGTACTCGAAATACTGCAAAATTTCTCAACAAATTGAAAATTTCTCGAGAACTACTCATCCGATTCTCAAACAAATTGCAGGTGCACATCTTCAGATATACTACTACAATATGGCCAAGTTACAAAAAAATCCATTGGGTAGTTTCAGAGGAGTTCCGCGGACAAAAAAATCTTATATATAAATATATATACATATATATATGTAAGATTACTCATTCTGACTCATTCCTTCGTACTCGTAATCTCCTCTTTATCATTTCTTCGCTACATTCACACTTTCATTTCATGACCTGTTCTCTCTCGATTTTCCTCTCGCGACTTGTCGCGTAGACTCATACGTCGCTTCCCGTAGGTTCATCTTCTTTCGTATTTTTATTCTCTCTCGACACTTTGATTTTCTCGTTCATAGCGAACACATCTTTCTTTCTTTCTTTTCTTTGCTTTACCTATGCTCTCGCATTCGCGTTTATTTTGCTTATAGTTACCATAAAACGACTTTTGTTTAGAATTCGTTTCTTTGAATAAAACGCATTTCATCTGAAGTCGTTTTTCTTCTTTGGAGATCTATACGATCTTATAAATTCTAAACCTTTTTGTCGTTTATTATCACTCCCGCGAGTCCTCGCTGATTACTAGCCCTCGCAAAAGTGCAGTGCCAGTTCCGGATCACTCAATTTTTGGTTTTGTGGAAAAATTTTCGAATTCGAAAGTTAAAAAAAAAAAAACAACTTTGCTCTATCATGGCTTGTAAAGTTCGTTTTACTCTTCGTGCTGAACCCTCGCCAGCTGACTTGACCAAAAAAACCACAGTACCACGCATGTACTCGCTCCAATTCCTGGACGAGGAAACCGTATATGTGTTTTCCGAAGAACACAAGGACTTATCTCATCATGAGCGTCTGATGGCTCTTCCGACGGCGATAATGGCCAAACGCGAACTAGCACCACGCTGGGCTAAGAGATCCTTTAAGATCACACTCCCAGATGATATCGCGGTCCTCTACATAGATTCAGATGGAAACCCAGTTTTCCTCGGGAAAATGTTGGACGAGTTGGACTTGTCGGCGTATTCTACAACCTCTTCCGGCTCGACGAATCTACAACCCTTTACCCCAAACACAACAGAGGCAAAATTCAATCCTGCTCCCAGATCGCTGTCTTCGATTGTCAAAGATGCAGTCATACCTAAGTTCGGTTCCAAAGTCTCATCCTCAAATGCCGAAGCCTGGCTCCAAATCTTCGAAGGCGAATGTGCGCGCCTAGATATCGATCAAACGAGATATTGGGAAGTCATTCGACTCTTTCTAGAAGAGTCCGCGGAAAAATGGTATTTGACCACCCGTCTCTCTTCTAATTCCACCGCATGGGAATTCTGGCGATCTTCGTTCGTTGACAACTTTGGTCAACAGGGAATAGCTGTAGCTCGAACCGCATTCTCGTACAAGTTCATCGGTGGACCAATGAATAATTATGTTCAGAATAAGCTGAATCTTCTTGCGTCCTTCAATCCTCGTATGCATGAATTAGATAAAATGGCACACCTTATTTTGGGACTCCCAAATCGTCTTCAGGAACGCGTAAACCTCGCCGAATGTAATTCGCTGAGTAAGTTATTATCTACACTAAACGCTTTTGACTGTCCGTCTCGCACAATTTTGCCAAACACTCCGAACGCATCGCTTTCTAGCACAAGTGCCTTTTCCTCATTAAAACCACGCACTCCGTGCCCTTACTGCAAAAAGAAAGGGTTCGAGAGGATGCATTTTGAAAAGGATTGCTTAGTTAAGGCTAGGGACCTTCGCCAATTAAAACCTAACGTAAATATCCAAAAAGAAACTAAAGCAATCCATTCATTTGACTTGACCGACCTAGAGAATGAAATTTCGAATATTCAAAAAAACGAGTAAAGCCCGCGTTTGTTGATGTAAAAGTGGAGTACGGAGATTTTTCTGATGGAAAGGGTCTTCACGACTCTGGCGCGAACTCTTCAGCAATCACGCTGTGCGCACTAAAAAAGTTGAAAAATTACAAATTTGTACCTTGGAAATCCACTTACACAACAACAAGCGGCACGGGCAATACTTTAGGAATCACGATGCTTGACATCAAAATTTTTGATATATCTAAGCGAGTTCTTCTCTACGTCATCGAGCCAGAAAATTTTAATTTTGATTTTGTTATCGGCCTGGATCTCATAAAATTATTTCGTTTATCACTTGACTACAAATTGAATCTTTCTCAAAGTAACGTAAATTCACTCAACAAGAAATTAAATCTTACTCAAAGTAACGTAAATAAAGATCCGGACATTTCAATTAATTCGATAAAATGGAACGATTACGTTCCAGTTGAACTTTATGAATCAAAGGTGGCTCACTTAGATCCTTCAAAAAAAAAAAATAATTCACGACTTAATTAAAGAAAATTTTTCTGCCTTTGCCAAACATGCCTTCGATGTTGGCAATGTTACAAAATACGAATGTCCTATAGATCTTTCTGATAACGTATTTGTCACAAAAAAACCGTACCGATGTACGTTCGACGATCAAGAGGAAATTAACAGGCAGTGCAAAGAACTTTTAAAACATGGTATGATTTCCGAATCTCGTTCACCCTTTGCATCTCCCGTAACGATGCAATTCAAGAAAGACGGGTTGAGCGCTTCCAAAATCAAGACACGAATGTGCATTGACTTTCGTGCTCTGAACAAGTTGCTCATCCCAGAGAGTCAACCTTTTCCGTTAATTGACGAGATTGTTGTTAGAACACGAGGCTGTTCCTGGTTCTCGGCTCTGGATATAAACGCAGCGTTCTGGTCTATTCCAATCCGCAAGAAGGATAGATATAAATCTGCGTTTATAACTCAGCACGGGCACTATGAATGGCGTTCCATGCCCTTCGGGCTTAAGAACTCACCAGCCGTTTTTCAAAGAATTCTTTCAAGTATACTTTCACGTAAAGATTTATCCGATTTTGCCGTCAATTACTTGGATGATATTTTAATTTTCTCGCGTTCATTCGATGAACACATTTCGCACGTTCGACGCGTAATATCCGCAATTTTTGAAGAAGGTTTTCGCCTTAATTTTAAAAAATGTAATTTTGCATCGTCTTCCATCCGATACTTAGGTCACATTATCGGGACCGACACTGTAAAACCCCTCCAAGATAACGTGGTCGCAATTACTAACTTTCCTACCCCCTCTTCTAGGAGAAATGTTCGTTCGTTCCTTGGTAAACTCAACTTTTACCGCAAATTTATGCCTAATTCAGTATCTATCCTTGAACCCCTCCATAATCTTCTCCGCAAAAATATCCCATTCTCTTGGTCCGACGAGTGTCAGCTGAGTTTCGAAAAAGCTAAAAAGCTTCTCACTTCGGCTCCCATCTTGTCAATCTTCGATCGTACGAAACCTGTATTTATCTACACTGATGCCAGTGGGTTAGGTATAGGTGCAGTACTGAAGCAGACTCAAGCAGACGGGTCTCAAAAACCTGTCGCTTATTTCTCAAAGAAATTGTCTAGTGGCCAAAAGAAGAAGAAAGCTATCTATATCGAAAGTCTAGCGATTCGTGAAGCTATCCGATACTGGCGTTTTTGGCTGATCGGTCGCCATTTTACCGTTATAACTGATCACAAACCCCTTCAACATCTTAACCTCAAAGCCCGTACTGATGAAGAACTCGGCGATCTAGCCAATGAACTTCTTCAGTTCGATTTTGAGATCCTCTATCGTCCTGGTTCTCTTAATAGCGAAGCTGATTGCCTTTCCCGAAACCCGGTTCTCGATCCTTCTTCCGACTCCCTCCCCTCTGAGCCTCTTCTTCCTTCCTTTAATTTTCTTTCCTTAGACGATATTCAAAAACTTCAGAGTAATATTACAAAACTTGATAACGATATTGTTAAAGAAAATGTAATCTTTCGTTCCATAAGAGGAAAATTACGAATTGTCTTAGATAAAAACGCCGGTAAAAGACTTACCGAAATTGTACACGCAAAATGCCACTCAGGGTCAAAACATGTTATAGCTACGATAAGTAAACATTTTTTTTTTCCAAATATGTACAGTTATATTACATCATTTTGTAGAAATTGTCATACTTGTATTCAAAATAAATCACGTCGTACTCGCCGCAGTGCTCAGTTGGGTCTCCTTGGTCCCGCTACTCACCCCTTTGAAATCATGTCGCTTGACACAATCGGCGGTTTCTCCAATAACAATTCATCGCTCCGTTACCTTCATCTTTTTGTAGACCATTTCACCCGTTTCGCTTTTATCCTTTGTTCGAAAGGCCAGTCTGCCAAGGATATGATCTCATTGATTGACTCAGTTCAGAAGCGTCATCCGATCGGTACCCTTCTGACTGATCAATATGGAGGTTTGTCTTCTGACGAATTTCGGTCCTACTGTACTCGTTCCGGTATTTGTCATATTTTCTCGGCTGTCGATAGTGCATTCTCCAACGGTCTAAACGAACGTTTAAACCAAACTTTGGTGAATCATATTCGTTGCATGAAAAATGATGAATCTACTTCTCCCAGGAAAAGTTGGGCGACTATTGCATCCGAATGTGTTAGTCATTACAACAATTCTATACATAGCGTTACCAAATTCTCTCCTTCTTATCTCCTTAACGGTATTTCCGACTCAATTATTCCTGACATCCTTTTAGATCCTCCCAACCTCACTGCAGACCGTGAAATTGCCTTACGTAATTCGCTTAAGTATCATGAATACAACAAGAAATTATATGATAAAAATAAGAATGTTATAGATTTTACCATTGGAGATAATGTTTACGTCGACAATGGAAACAAGATTAATCGTGATAAACTCGATAAATTACGTATCGGTCCTTTTAAGATTACCAACCGTTTATCAAACAACGTTTTCAAAGTTTTTGTAGGAGGTCACGGACCTCTCAATAAAAGATTGTATCATGCGAGTAAGTTGTTACGACCAGATTGTACTCGATAGCTGATGACCTACTTTCCTTTTCCTTCTCCCTTATTCTACGTTTCTTCTTTCCGCTCTTAAATGAGTGGGGAAGGGGGATGTAAGATTACTCATTCTGACTCATTCCTTCGTACTCGTAATCTCCTCTTTATCATTTCTTCGCTACATTCACACTTTCATTTCATGACCTGTTCTCTCTCGATTTTCCTCTCGCGACTTGTCGCGTAGACTCATACGTCGCTTCCCGTAGGTTCATCTTCTTTCGTATTTTTATTCTCTCTCGACACTTTGATTTTCTCGTTCATAGCGAACACATCTTTCTTTCTTTCTTTTCTTTGCTTTACCTATGCTCTCGCATTCGCGTTTATTTTGCTTATAGTTACCATAAAACGACTTTTGTTTAGAATTCGTTTCTTTGAATAAAACGCATTTCATCTGAAGTCGTTTTTCTTCTTTGGAGATCTACACGATCTTATATATATATATAAATATATTGTGGCGTTCTGCTATGAAGGCGCAAGCACCAAGCTTGCACATGCCGCTAAACTTTTAATAATAGCAGACGCCGCAAGGAAGCGTACTTATCGCTTAACTACTTCGCCGAATACGCTTGAACAACCTAGAACGTGCTCGATTGATTGTAAGGATCCTTGCATAACCTGTTTGCCGTTCTAGAAGAAATCTCGAGAATTCCGGAAATAAGGGTGAGACTATAAATAGCCGGCAGCAACCCGATAAAGCGATTCAGTTGTAATCTTGAAAGCGATAGTTAACGTGTTCTCGTTCTTTAACGCGATTGTGTTACAGTTTAACGGTGTTTAGAAGTGTTATACTTGCGGTACCAGTAATAAAGCTCGGTTTTCGTAATTGTTCTTTATTATTGGCGTCAAGAGATATTCGGTGACTGGTAGAACGTCACAACTGGTGTCAGAAGTGGGATTGCGTAAGCCTACTCTGTGCGTTTGAAACTGGTGGTGATTCAAGATGGTGAAGAAGAAGTTTCATGAACTTACTCGGGATCAACTCCGCGAGTAACTCCGGAATCGTAACCTCTCTGTTAGCGGAACCAAAAATAAATTAGCCGATCGTCTGGAAAAAGCATTCGAAGACTCGGGTTTGGACGTGGCCAATTTTGAATTTGAGGTAGACGAGGCTACTGGAAACCTTGAGACCGGTACGCCAACAAAACAGCCTCCAGCTATAGATTTAAGTGCAATGCTGCAAATGTTGACAGACACAATGGATAAAGATTTGAAGGCTGGGTTTACTATGATGGACCAGAAACTCGAGCAGAACAAGAATGAAATCTTTGATGGGCTAAGGGAGACTGTCAATGTTGAGGTTAAACGCCAAATCGAACCAATCCAACATCAGGTCGAGGAATTTGGGCAACGATGGAAAAATATAGAAGAACGACTTCAGAGGCCGGAAGGAAATCCAACAGTAAGCATGGTTGTGGATCCGCCAGGCGTTGCTTTTTTCAGTTCTGGGTCAAATGAAGGAAATGTACCAGTTACAGAACCATTGTCAAAGACCAAAGTCAAAATACCGACATTTGATGGAGAGATCTCTTGGGAACTGTATAAATCGCAGTTTGAAATTGCAGCTCAACTCAATGGATGGGATGACAAAGCCAAGGTTGGTAATTTGATTGTCAGCTTGAGAGGAGCTGCACTACAGCTGTTGTCCAACATTGCTGAGGATGACAAGAAGAATTACCAAAAGTTGGTTGAGGTCCTTGAACAACGTTTTGGTCAAGCTCACTTGGCTCCCATCAGAAGAAGAGAACTGAAATACCGTCGACAGAACCGTGGAGAAAGTCTTCAAGCGTTTTCAAGCGAAATCCTCAAATTAACTCAACAAGCTTACCCAGAAGCTACTGTATCAGCCATTGAACAAATTGCGTCTGAGGCATTCATTGATGGAATTTTTGACTGGGAGGTTCAGAGTCAAGTTCGGATGGCACGTTGCAAAACCTTGAAAGAAGCATTATCCTTTGCCCTGGAAGTAGAAGCAGCAAGAAAGGCGTCCCCTAGACAAGGTTCTGTAGTTTTGAAGCAGACAAAGGTTGGACCAACTGGAGACAAACGTCGATGCTTCCACTGTGATGAAGAGGGTCACATCAAGCCCAATTGCCCCAAGTGGAAATCTCTGCAAAAGAAGGTGGAAAACTCCAACCTGGAGTTGCCAGGGGCCAACCAACTCCAGGGCCAAGCAGAAGGGCCCAAGAAATAAGAATTTCCAAAATGCGCACTTCCAGTGAAAACGTCTATGTATCGGGATGGAATGATAGCATTGGACGCAATATAGACATGTGCGTGGACTGTGCTGCTACTGGTTCAGGTATCAAGACACAATTGGTCAAGGACATCCCAGGCCTATCCATTAATTGGAGAGAAAAGCACCGCCTCAGGACTGCCATGGGTGAACAAGCTTGGACCAAGGGTACTGTCCAGCTGTCCATCAAGATTTCCTCAATGGTAATAACTGGAAAATTCATCCTTGCTGATATCGAGGACGACTGTATTCTGGGCCTGGATTTAATGCGAAAGTATGGGTTGATTATTGATCTGAAGTATGACCTATTGTGTGCGTGGACCGGTCCCGCGGAGCTCCTTAGTGAGTTTCTCGCTTATTTAAATAGTTTATATCCGTCCATCAAGTTCACTCTTGAAGTTGGCGGCTTATCAATAAATTTTCTGGACTTAACCATATCCGTCATTGACGGGGTCCATGATTTCGGTATTTACCGGAAAAGTTCTTCGACCGATATTGCTATCCACGGGTCATCTTTCGTACCTTTTGCCCATAAAGTTGCTACATTCAATAGTTTAATACATCGCCTCACTCAGATTCCTCTAAGTGAGGTAGCGTTTAATAAGGAACTCGTGACGATAAAGCACTTGGCTAGAGTGAATCAGGTCAAAGTGGACATTGACCTCATGGTCCGTAGGAGACTTACAAGAAAAAGTCTCGATTCAACTACCTCCCTCCCCCGCCAGTGCACCTTGATAGGCGTAAACGGTGGATTAGGATGCCGTTTTTGGGGAAGTTTTCTTCGGAGGTGAGCCGTGTCCTCCGTCCCTTTGGTTTCCGACCGGCGTTCTATAGTACCAATACGGTGAAGAGCCTTTTGGTCAAGTTAAAGGATCCCATACCGATGGCCGAGAGGGAGGGTGTTTATAGGGTGGCCTGTGGTGATTGCCCGAGTGTGTATATAGGGATGACTAGCCGTAAATTTAAAATTAGAGTTGATGAACACAAAAAAGCATGGGAAAAAAGAAAAGTAGGGGAGTCGGCATTTGCTGACCACTTAATTGAAAGTGGTCATAGCCTCAAAGAGGGATCTGAAGTTCTCCTCCACAGGGAAAAATCTTATTTTAGGCGCTTAGCTTTAGAAGAAATTGAAATTCATCGTCACCGAAATATTAAAGACATAACCGTTGTGAACAGGTACATTCCTGAGGAGGGATTGATTGAATTAGTCTATGAGAATGATTCACATTTCGATGACTCGCTGGTTCAGTCATGACCTCCTCGTTCGTTGTTACTTGTTCTCGTTGGTGTTGGGTTCAGTCGCTTTCTATACCATGAGAATGACTGTTTAGTCGAAAGCGCTCGGTTTGTTTGTATTATTGTGCGGTTTTTGTATTTGTTTTGTTACTCTCTGTGAGTATATTTCTCTATGATGGATGACCGTAAAATTAAAAAACGCATTGATTCTAGACGGTAAGTAGGTCGAAGAACTCCTGCAGCTCTTCATGAGGAGTGTTAAATTTGACAAGAAGGTCGCCTAAATACTGCGAAGTGGCCGCTTTTGGGATATTTGGAAACAGACCGACCACATCGAAGGAGCATAGAATAGTACCTGGAGGGAGTATTTCATCTGTGAGCCTATTGGCCAAGGAGACTGAATTTTTGACGGAGTAAGGAGACTCGTACTCGATGTGAAATTTAAACCAACGGTCCAGGTATTTCGCGAGTGAGTAGGCGGGGGAGGAGACGTAGGATACAACAGGACGCATGGGAGTATTGGCCTTATGAACTTTAGGCAACCCGTACAATAAAGGAGGTACAGAGTTGGTTCAAGCAATCGTTTTTTCACTGAGGGTTTAGTACTGATAACGGAACTTTTATTAATAGCGTTCCGAACCTCCTTGACATAGTGACGGAAATTAAAAAGGGGGTTTTCTGTGGCCCCGCATTGGCCTAAGACCTGTTCCACCTTAAAGTGGTAAGTAGCCTTATCCATCGCAACGATGGAATTCCCTTTGTCGGCCTTTGTAAGTATCGTCTCCTCCTTCCTCAGCCTCCTCCTCAATCCTGTAATTAACCCTTTCGCAGTGTTATTTATGCGCAGAAGGGGGGTGTTTCGGACTAAATCGGCGCAGGTTTTTTGGGTATTGATACCGGGACCAATCCTCACGGTTAAGTCAGCGACCACATTAGCGAGGGCATCGGCATTATCGAGAGGGGGTAAACTGAAATTCAAACCCTTCTCTAACAGATTCAGCTCATCGTTACTGAATTCCATCAGTTCCCCTCCATAAAGTTTACTTTGGAGGTCGGTAATTCTACTATCAACTTCTTGGACCTCACCATCTCCGAAAGAGATGGGGCCCATGAGTTCGCAATATACAGAAAAGATACTTCGACCGATATTGTTGTCCACGGCGCGTCATTCTGCCCTGTCGCCTACAAATTAGCTGCTTTTAATAGTTTCATCCATCGACTCACTAATATCCCTTTGAGTCAAGCAGCCTTTCAGAAAGAACAACGTATTATCAAGTACTTGGCTCGGGTAAACAAGGTCAACTTGGACATTGACCTGATGGTCCGTAGGAAGATCACGCGACAATGCCTTGATTCTACTACCTCCCTCCCTCGGGAGGGGAGTCGTGAAGGCAGAAAGCGGTGGATTAAGCTCCCCTTCCTGGGTAAGTTTTCGTCGAATTTGAGTCGCGTCCTTCGGCCCTTTGATTTCCGGCCAGTTTTCTATAATTTTGACACATTAAAAGGCCTGTTTGTTAGATTGAAAGACCCTATACCTCCATTACAGAGGAGTGGGATTTATAGTATAAGGTGCAACGACTGTGACGGAATCTACATAGGTGAGACCGGTCGCCAGCTCCAAATAAGAGTGGCCGAGCACTTGAAGGCTTGGAAAAAGGGCAAATTGGGGAAATCGGCCTTCGCGGACCATTTGATCACATGTGGCCACAGTTTCAGGGAGGGGTCGGAGACCCTCCTCCATGGAGAAAGATCGCATTTAAAAAGAATGGCACTGGAAAATATCGAGATCATTCGCCACCTGAACAGCGATAACGTAACCGTACTTAACAGGTATATTCCGGACGAGGGATTGGTTGAACTAATTTACGAGTATGACTCACATCGGGAGGAGTCGTTAGTTCAATCATGATCTCACCGTTGTTTTCTGTCGTCGACTGTTCCTCTGTCAGTCGCTTTCTATTCTCCGCCCTTTGATGGCTTTTTAGCCGAAAGTGCTTGCGGTACTTTGTTTGTTTTATTTCTGCGGCTTTTTGCAATTTCTCTTTGTACATTTACTCTTTGTAGTATTTGTCGGTTTTCGTTCATTTACTCATTGTGGTATTTGTCGTTCTCAATTTTTCGTTATTCCTGAATAAGGGTAGACTCCATAGCCGATAGTGAGATATTGGAAACGTTTTTCCGTGATAGACACAACAACTGACTCATCCTTGGTCTTATCTTTTTTCTAGTTTTTTCTTTGTACGAAAACTCGTATTTTAATTCAGTCCGAAGATGCTACCGATGGTAGCGAAACGTCACTGTAATAATAAACCATAATATAAGTGATAGCAAAGCCGTTTTTATTCAACCGATAGTGAGATACGCAATTCAAAGAAAATATACAATGGCAAACGGTATGCCGGGAACGGACGCAGCTGTACAGATATATAGACTCTGACGACAGTAAGGGGAGTTATTTTTAATCTTTAGATCAAAACTAAATAAGGTCATCTGCCAAATACGTTCACATCAGCTACGACCGTGTAGTGTACAGAGAAGACATAAGAGACGATATTTAATGAGTGGAATTCTATGAGATGTGGTATTTGCATTTCATTCGCAACCGAGATAAGAAAGTGACCACTAAAATATTTTCATAAGCGAAATAATGAGCTTTTTTCATTAGTTTCGAAAAAGAAAAATAGTGCTTATTTAACTAATTTTCACGTGAAAAAATTATAACTCGCCATCGCGATGAAACACGTAATTTTGATGATTGTTTTAGCCGTATTGAAGGGTAAGTGTAAATTTTGTATTTGTTTTGATGTATATAGTATTTTTCGTTCACCATCACGAGTACATACACTACAGTGTCAAAACCAATCAAAAGGTTCCACCTTATCGACCAGTGTCCTTGAGTTAGTGAAATTGGCAAAATATGACCCAAAATTAAAATTTTTTGTGATATTTAACGTCAAACAACCCTTCAAAGGTGCCATTTTGTCAACCTCTTTCAAGAGGTCAGTTGTAATGTGGTCGCAATCAAAAAGTATGGAGAAATTTGGGACCATGTTATACTTTTTTCCAGACATGAGCTTGGCAGCTTGCTCTAGAGCAGCGATGGGCAACCTTTTCCGGGTGATGGGCCACATTAACACCTGAAACATTTTTGGGGGCCACAAAAATTTTTTGGACAGTCAATTTTTGAGAAGTTTACCTATGTATAGAGATAGAAAGAGACAGAGAGAAAGAGCGCACCAAACAACTGTGCTGCGTTGGATGAGTAAGTCGCGTGTGAACTCGCAACTTTGCAAGCTTCAACTTGGTTTTTTTCTCATATTCTCGCGTGTTATGTGTTTCACCGCTTGTAACTGCAGTTTTCAGTTGAGTATCGTGCGGTATCACTGACGCATCTTGTACCGAACAATGGAGAATCCGTGTAAGAAACGTAAAATTATCAAAGTGAATCGAAAATTTCATGATGCGTGGACTCTGAAATATTTTTTTATTGAATTTCTTTCGAAACCAACGTGCTTAATATGTCGCGAATCTATTGCTACCGTGAAAGAATGTAATGTACAAAGACATTATGCAACAAGACACCAGTCCAAATATGATATGCTGGAAGGTCCTGCACGAATTGTTCAAGTGGACTCTTTGAAGAAAAAATTTGGAGAAGAGACAAACGTCGTTCCGAAACTGTTCAGTCAGCAGACGAGGGGTCGAGACAACATTGTACACGCGAGTTACAAAGTGGCATATTTGATAGCGCGAGAAGAGCGGGCTCTCTGCACCGGGGAGTTCGTGAAGAAGTGCATTGAAGAAGTTGTAAAAGAGATTGCTCCGGAAAAATTATCTTCTATGCAAGACATCAGTTTATCCAGAAGAACTATCACCCGACGCATTCTTGATATTGGCGAAAATCTGGAAAATCAACTCGAAGGTGAGATAGCGAAGTTCCATTTTCATTCACGTGCAATGGACGAAAGCACGGATGTTGGTGATACAGCGCAACTACTGATTTTTGTACGGGGCATCGAGGACAACTTCAACATCACCGAAGAACTTGCTTCTTAGCAGAGTATGAAGGACCGGACAACAGGAGAAGATATTTTTAATGAAATTGTGGCATGCGTGAAGAAATTAAAATTGACTTGGCCACGTCTTTGTAGGATAACTACGGATGGAGCTCCAAGCATGGTCGGTCTTCGTATCGGAGCTGTAGGCAGAATTAATCAGTTGATACGGTCGAGAAATCTTGAAATACCTGTACCTGTCCACTGCCTTATTCACTTACAAGTACTCTGCAGTAAAGTATTGGATATGAAGCATGTTATGGATGTAGTCGTCAAAATTGTCAATTTTATTCGTTCGCGTGGGTTTAATCACCGTCAGTTCAAGGAATTCGCGGAAGAAATTGGATGTGAACACAGTGATGTGGTTTACCACAACAATGTGCGATGGTTGAGCCGTGCCAAAGTGCTGGAGCGCGTCTTTGATCTGTTGGAAGTAATCGAAATTTTTTTCGTGGAAAAGGGTATGGGTGTACCACAGCTCAGCAATCTGGACTGGTTGTTTGATTTAGCGTTTCTCACGGATATTTGTGGTCATTGTAATACTCTTAACCAAAAATTACAGAAACAGGAAAGGTTCATTTAAGAATTTCTGAATATCGTCAATGCGTTTCAGAGAAAAATGAATTTGCTGACTCGTCATCTGGAACAGCAGAGCTACGTCCATCTGCTGGCCTGCACCAAGATTCAAAAAAAAGTTTCTGGTTCATTTCTTGCGCCCAAATTTATTGGTGTCTTGAAGCGGTTGCAGAATGAATATACAACACGATTTGAGAACGTGACTAAGAAAAGTATTTCATTCGGAGTTGTCGAAAACCCTTTCGAAACGAACGAAAATGATGTGGCCGAGAACCTGCAAATGGAGCTGATTGACTTGTAGGCGATCACCTTTCTCCGAGACGAGCACACAAAGAATCGCCAGTATTTACTAAATTTTTACCGTCTTTTACCCGCTGATGACTTCCCCGAGCTAAGAGCACACGCTGAACGTATTTTTTGTATGTTCGGGTCAACCTACACTTGCGAACAAACCTTCTCGAAAATGAAGTTCATTAAGAATGCTCAAAGGTCAAGACTGACTGACGAGCACCTTCACGTTTTATTACGATCGGCCACTAGTAATTTTACCCTAGACCTCATGAAATTGGTGCGAAATGTACAGACTCAGGTCTCTCATTAGTTTTTTATTCGTTTTTTTTTTTTTTTTATGATTTTAAAATTTTGTATCGTCCGAAAAATTTATAATTTTGATGAATTATCTCATTTTCTGAAATTTTTTGGGGGGCCAAATTTCACTCCTTTGGGGGCCACAAATGGCCCGCGGGATGGTTGCCCCGCGCTGGTCTAGAGCTTACAGTATGGACACTGATAAGTCTCTTTTCTTTAGGGTCGGCGTGTTTTCACTAACTGACATTATTTAAACCAGTTTATTTTTCTTTTTCCTTGCCATCTCATTTTTCAGTGCCATAGACGCATTACGTGCTTTAGGGTGTATGGATGATTGACAAAAGTATATTAGGTCATCGTGTAGTCGTTAGCTGTACAGTGCTTAGAACTACTTTTCCTCTTTGCTTGTCTCTTCATCATTTTGCCGGTATAATTCTTACCCCTCTCCTTCTCTGCCGTGTAAAAGAATAGTTTTTATGAAGATAGGTGCGTACACCACGTTACAGCTTGTTATTAATTCCCAACAATCAACTTTAAATTGATCAAAAATATAATACTACTGTATATAAATTAATAAGCACATAAAATAATGTGCTTTTGATAAATGTACATCAATGACTTACGCGTTTGGCTTTGTCTAATTTTCATAACATCGCTCTCCTCAATAATTGGGCACGTCTACTCTGCAAGAATATCAATTTTCGAGCAATTATTACATTGTAGTTTGTACAATTTGTACCTCTCATTGAATGGAATAATCCCGCTATGCAATAACGTTCACAAATATCAGGCATTATATCTTTTGTCTACCATTCCATAAGCACAGTACATGCTGAAATTTTCACAGAAGTTTCAATTTCTATACTTGACAAATATAAAACACAGGCTGCAGAAAAATGGAACGGTATGACACTTATTTGACACGTTTTCCACGGAAACTCTGTTTTGAATCGTTAATAAGTTACTGTCTCTGTATGAATGTTTTATAATGAAGTGTACAATTTTAACTTTTAATGTTTTTTCTCTTACTGTATAGAGTCATATCCTCTGAATCCAGAAATCCTGAAAGTGAGTCTTTTTTTAATCTCATTTTAAACTAGTTATGAGCATAGATATTCAATTTATTATGTTTATCATTGGTCATTAGCCATGGAAAAGCATTTATAAAAAAAAAATATAAGATGAGAACGCGCTAGGAATTTTATATTATTAAGTTACAAGCCGAAATCTCGTACTACCAATTTTATTTTAAACTCATACCATAAATTTATTTCCAAATACATTAATACCATGTACCACTTGTACTGCTTACATTGAAGAAAAAAATATTACATCAAAGAAAGAAGACATTATTCCAATCCTTATGGAAATCAGTCTCATCCATTTTACTCACTATCATGAATAAGGTATCTTATACCTTTACTGCCTGTTTTGCACCGTACAAATTTCACCCATATAAACCCGCTCATCTTATACGTCAAATTTTTAAATCTCGGTGCTCACTTTATTTAATCACTAATCGATGCCTCGCCGTATGAAAAACCATTTCATTACTGAGAAGAATCTTTCCTTCCTCCACCACCAAGTTGGTTTTTCACTTCTTCAGTAAATTCTACTGCAAAAATTGGTGTCATACCTCACGTTTTAACACGGAACCAAACAGCCAATAGTGCAAAGTAATAACCCTTGTAAAAGTTGTAATCAAAATAGAAGATGATGAGAAGAATTTATTATTTTATCCGATATTCTGTGTTTTTTTTATCCACAAAATTTCACTCTTACAGTTCATTAAAGTATAGGCATGTGTACCTATGTTTACTTAGTTGACTCGCACATACGAACATACTCGTTTTTCTCTTTTTCTCTCTTGACCTACATTCCTAATTCACCAACTTACTATACGTCATATAGTCCAAATATTCCCCAATTCTATCTCTCGTACTCTTATTATCCCGTCCTGCCCATATTCCAACGCAGACATTTTCCCGTTCACGCATCTTTCATGTGTCTAATTGTTCATGAGTCATGATCACTCATCTAATAAATCTAAATCTACTCTCTGACCAATGCCACAAACCCAATGAATTAAAAAAATTCTATTCTTTCTCTATTAACTCGGTATTTTCTCTCTTTTGTAAGATTCTGTAGCAAAACACATTGCGAATCGCAGTAGAGTAGTTCGTCAATAAAATCAAATAATTCAAATATTCTTAGCACGAGTATGAATAAGAGAAAGTCATCACAGAGATAATTAACAACTCATGTTGCCACTCATTTCATAACACTGCCACCGGCTATGCGCAGCATCTTGAACAATCAATTCCAACAAAAACTCCGTGGGTCGCGGCATCAGTTGTGACATTCACTGACTAACTACAAACTTCCCCACATAGAATCTTTTCCCAACCCTAGTCGTCTCCCAACTACGATGCACGCTGTGGATAAGCTTCAGTCACCCACGTCACAAATTCCCATTCACCCGACTCCCCCCCCCCCGCGTGTCCATCGTAAAGTACACCAGACCAACAATTTTTTTAACGATCAACTTTTTTTGTGAGTTCTGTAATATCGCTGTAATATCTCCTTCAACAAATCCAAAACCTTTGTCAACAACCAAAATTTCCAAGATTTCACGGTCTTTGCTTCAGTTAAAAGAAATCACGCCTGCTTGCTTATTTTACTCCCCCCCCCCGCCTGTCAAATATACCTTATCAAAAATTTTACAATGAATTTATCTATCCTCGTGAGTTCTTTCTGATGACGCAATATTGAAATAACACCTCTTCTAATTGATCCAAGTTTCTGCATCCTTTGGCTTCCGTCAACCGCGATTGACTTGAACCATTTGATGACTTGAGTCTATCCTCTCCCACCTTTACCTTCCAATAAAAACTTGAAGCTTGACAATCAATCAACTATTTTTCAACTCTTCGTCTAACTTCGACTATCCCAAAAAATAAACCATAGTAAATGAATTAGGTACGCAGACACCTTTATGGTACATATTTTCCCAAGAAATATTTGGAAGCACAATGCCAAAAAATTTCTCAGGTCTACAAAATAATTTTTGTTTTTTGTTTTATACTCGAGTATTTGAAACTATAACCAAAATTCTACTGGCTCTGCTTTAGGTACACGCGTTTGTCTTTTCTCCACATTCTGGACCTCAAAAACTTCAGAATTGATCAACTATTCTCATACGTACCTCGAACTTCTTTTGGCAGACTTTATACTTAGAAATTGTTCTTCCTCAAATATACTTTCAAACCACAGTTCTCAGAAATTTTCTCAGGTCCACAAATCTCTTCAACTTGCCGAAATCTCAAATAAATTTTGGTCCGTAAAATTTCTTCTCCTTACAGGTCATGCTTCTACTGTGACTGACGGACATTCCCGAATTTCTCTACTTCCAACATTTATGCATTTCAATTGGAAATTTTATTAGGTGCAACTCTTATAAACTTTTCCCACTCACGTTCTAAATACATTTGTATTTTTCAAATCTATCGAGTTTAAGTACGGGACAAAAATAATATAGCCTTTTTTGTTCATATCACAATAATTATAGAAAACAATTTTTTAAATTTAATGACTTTTTCTTCATAAATAAGTAACTTACCGCATTATAAAACAGGCACGATTCTAATGGACCCTCGCCACCGGAATGTAGAAAATAGGAAACAGCGCAGTGGATTTGTTCGCGAAGGACTTATCGGTGTACAACGGCGCAGTGAGGCTGTACGAGGTCGTACCGCTTTTTGTCCCCTATCACATTCTTAATTTTCAATCGATGATAACTCGTTTTGTGATCCACCAATTTTGCTGAAATTCGACTCAAATACCTAATAGAAAATTGTATACTCTTTCAATTATCTTCTCTCCAGTGACTTTAAAACTCCATTTCTATCTGCATAACAAAAAAAAATATTCGAAGTTCCCAGTTTTTTCCCATAAGCATCTTTAATTCCATATCCAACGATTTTGGAGTGTGACATTGTGACATCGCGACTGTCTAGCCTTATATGACGTATAAGCCGTGCCCTCGCCCACCCTACTATCCGCTCAGATCTTACAGAAGTCTCCGAGGAGAACGACAGCACCTACATCAATGGCATCAAGAACCTTACTCAAGAAAGTCCGAACATTTACTTTTCGAATTTGTCGCAGGAAGTTTGGAAAAATCAAACTTCTAGAAATTTCACTTTAATACACGAAGAAACGTTCCTTCCATAAGAACCATTTTTAAAACCAAAATATCACACATTCGTACGTAATCATAATAAAAGCCCCAATCACTCGCATCTTGCTCTAATTGTTACAAAGAAAATTTTAAGTGAGCACATTTTCCCATACGCCCTACTCTAATCGTTCCGCTTCCCAAACCCTCAAAAATGACACTGACACCACCTCCATTACAATTTGATACCTCCGTCTTACCAACTTCATTTCACCCATATAATTCTTCACATCCCTCTACTACTATATTTCAAACATCACCCCAGTAGATCTAAAAGTATTTTGTTCTCTAATGCACTGCAATTTTCTGTGTTAATTACTTCAATTTTTATTCTCAATTACTTGTACATATAATATGTGAAGTGAAATGTAAATTTATGGGTACATCCGAGGTGATAGCTCCTAAGTAACATCAAATACTCGTTGAATAAATAAATAAATTACAATGAATGCATTGGCTCTGACTTTTTACTTTTTATTAACCTCTGTGCGCGTGCCTTTTCTAACAATTAAATTTTTTTTCAGTATGACCAGTACATGAAGGATTTTGAGACCACAGGCCGACAATTGAAACGAGAAAAGAACAAAGTGAGTATTTGAAGTAATTCTTAATAGATTTAATACCAAAACAAAATTTTCACTGAATGATCATTGAAAGAAAACCAAAAACGACGGCTTCCTTGACGAAATTAAACGAGAAACGCCGGGAACCTGTTTTATAAGTCAAATGGGGTTTAGTATTTAAAATTCAACGAAGCCTAGACCTAGATAAAGCTAGTATAACGAAGGCCTAGATTTACTATAAGTCTAGTATAATATAGTTTGAGAGTCTAAATTTTTCTCGAATCTCGAGCTGTATATGATAGCTCGAGAGTCGAAATTATTCAAGTCTCTCTCCTATGAGAGTCAAAATTTTTCCAAGTCCCTCTCCTATCATATATGGCTCGAGAGTCTAAATTTTAACAGGGAACCTGTTTTATGGGGAGGGCTTTTTGAGAAATTTGCCGTCCGCCGTCCGGTGTCCGCCGTCCAGCGAAAAACTTAGAAAAATTTCTACTCTCGAGCTATATATGATAGGAAGGGGACTTAGGAAAAATTTCGACTCTCGAGCTATATATGATATGAAAGGGACTTGGAGCAATTTCAACTCTCCAGCTATCATATATAGGTGGAGATTTGAAATTGCTCGACTCTCAGACTATAAACAAAACTTTCTTTATATTACACTAGGCTTATACTAGCTTTATCTAGGTCTAGGCTTCCTTGAATTTTCAATACCAAATTCCATTTAACTCATAAAACAGGTTCCCTGCGTTCCTCGTTTAACTTCGTTAAGGAAGCCGTCGTTTTTTCCAAGTCCCCTCCTATCATAAGCTTGAGAGTCGAAATTTTTACAAGTCCCTCTCCTATCAGTGGAACTTCCCTATAACGAACTTCTATATAACAAAAACTTCTATACAACAAACTTTCCGCTGGTCCTTTGAAATTTCCATATAAAAAGCGATTCTATATAACGAAGAAAAACTTCTAATTAACGAATTTTTTTCACCATAAAAAACCTTTAATTAGGCGGTAAAACGTGTAACATACAGTTGTTATAATTGGGTGTACGGGTGAGAAACCTGTGAATATCGGACGTATCGGGTGGGAATTCCTTTACATTTTGCAAGAATTCATCAGTATTGTTCAGATTTGCACAAAGTTCAGCAAGACATTCGCAATTACTGTGTTCCTCCTACACCGCCTACCTAGTAAAATACATCTATATGTATGTATTGTAAGTATGCACATGTAAAAAAATAAAAAATAAATAAATAGAAAAAGAAAAGGAATTTCTATACAACAAAGTTTCTATATAACGAATTTTTTCATTGTCCCCCTGGCACTTTCTTATTGGGAAGTTCCACTATGGGTTGAAAGTCGAAATTTCTCCAAGTTTTTTGCTGGACGGCGCACAGCGCACGTCAAATTTCTCAAAAAGCCTCCCGTAGAACAGGTTCCCTGTTAAAATAGTAATATAGGTACTAAATCTGTTTAATAATGTTGGGATGTTCATAAGATATAGTTTGCATGTTTATATATTTATCATAATTTTTTCTCTTTCTTGGTTTTCTTTAGGAGATGAACCCAATCATAGTGAAACGCGAGGACCAGAAGCGTAAGTAAAAAGTATACTTTCTATAGTGCATCAGAATGATAGTCTGATATTGTGGATGCGTCCAATTTATACAGTGGCGATTAAATTCTACAGTCTAACGCCCATCAGTTTTGGCGTTTTCGGGAAAATGTGGGCCTAGAAAATTCCCTCAGCTAGAGTGCGCGTAAAAGTGGTAGCGTGCGAAGTTTGGAAGAAATAAATTTCACAAATTAATCTACAAACAAATTTAATGATTTAATTGAAAATTACAAATTCGGATCGAGTTGTTGAGTCTGTCGGAGTCCTTTGAATCATGGCGTACCTGACGGACAGAGAAAAATACACTATCCGTCAGTCTCATAGAGAGTGAGGAAACGATTTGTAATAATATAACGAGTAAGATGAAGATTGAGGGAGAGACTCGAACCAGAATAATTCGTAGATTATAAAGATCGAAGAAGTACTCACTTGATTTGCCGTCGAGATTAAATAGAATGTACCTTGAATATCCTCATTCGCCATCTGCTCGGATTTTTAATGCGTATCTGCTCGAATTTTTAATACGTTTTGTTACGTTCAAAAATTGAAGCAAGTCGGAGAAAGTTTGTGCAGGAAGCGTCGAGAGAAATAAATTTAATCATTTCCATGACAGTTCATTGACCCTTGGCCTTGACAATTCGACTACGAGTCGAAGTCGATAAAATCGTGCAATTTGCAAGAATGCAAGATTTTCGACAGGCGTCTATGATTAAAGATCGTACTCATTAAGCATGCACAAAAATTACGGCTTCCTTAAGAAAGTTAAACGAGGAACGTAGGGAGTCTATTCTATGGGTGAATTGGTATTGGGAATTCAAATCATAATCTTCAAGATTCTTAAGTTTTTCCAAGTCCCTTGTATCATAATAAATCTACGGATTTACTTCACAATTTGACTTTTATTTTATAGAAGGGTATATAGAACAATAGAACAGATTCTCAGTACTGCAGTCATGCAGCCTTTAGGCTCGTTAGGCTCGCGGTGTTCGACGCTCTCGACATACTCATACAGTTGTGTGCGAAATGCGCTTGTGCTCAAAACGCGACTACTATGTATTGAAAAGAAGAAAATGACGTAGATATACGGTTGGAGAGAGCTCATATTCATTTTTTAAACACATACGCCGAAAGTACGTTTATTTTAGACAGCGAAAACTGCATTTATCGTTCACCTGATAAGAATCATGAAAACAGTGGCGAAAAAACTCAAACCCGTGGCGAAAAAACTGAGCAACAATGATTCTGATTGGACAAAGACCTAATTGTTTGAAGAACGACTCCATTGATTTACAGATTCCGTGAATCCTAATGAGACACTTGAAATTTTGGAAAATCAAATAATTCAAGTATAGAGAAATTGCTTTCGGCGTATGTTGTTTAAAAACTAACAGTACGAGCAACGATGTGAGAATTATCGCAACTCGTTTGATTAGCTTCACTCGCTTCGCTCGTGGTGCTATGATCAAACTCGTTGCGATAATTCTCACTTTCGCTGCTCGTACAGTATGGCTCATAAATCGCTTGGAATTCAAAATATTTCCAAGCCAGAATCATAGCATGGAAGTCAAAATCTTTCTAAGTCCCTCTCCTATCATATTGATTATTTTATAGCTCAAAATTCAAAATTTTTGTAAATCCCTCTTTGCTGTCATATAATATGGCTAGGGAGCCGAAATTTCTACATAAAATAAGTCAATTCAACCCATGGTACCTGTGACGTCACAATCAGATGACGTCATAGGTTAGTTTTTGCCGGATGTCTCACGGTGGTCGGCGAACAGCGGGACGGCAAAATTCCCAAAGAGACCTCCTCCCCCCTCCATAGAACATGTTCCTTGTAAACAAGGAGCTGATAGAGGGATTGGACAAGGTGATAATCAAGAGCAACAATAAACTGGCATCCTTGAACCTGAGAGAAACATGTTTGAGACCATAGCAGAGAAGGAAGTTTTCAGCCTACAGATACCATGGGAATCCTGACAGGTGAGGTACCCACAAATAACGGACGAGATTGTAAACCGGAAATATTGAAAAAATGTTCTGGCATCCCTGATTCACTCTCTTACGGCAAAACCCCCTTGTTTGGCTTGGTTCAGTGTTCGAGGCAGATTTCCCCGTTCCCATAAATTGTGACGCTACAACTCGCTAGATTTTCAGCAAATACCATTATTTAACTTAATTTTTCTGGACTAGAAGTGAACTGAACTTAATTTTACGATCAAATGTTGGCACCAAATATAGTCAACGTTCAAATGATTTGACAAAAGCTTAAAAATGGGTTTGAAAAATTAATATTTAATAATGCAAGTACGCAAATCTTCCACAATATTATTGCAATGTAAGTCGTTGAAACCCCCATTATGGATTTCTTTGTCCCACATCTATAAATAGTATAACGCCACTAACAATACCTATCTTACTGTGCACTATTATGTATAAGAATTGCATGTGCCCGAAAGAACATAGGTACTTGCCAAGTGCAATATTCTAAAATTAGCTCAATTTTTTAATTTTGCAGCGCCTGGTCAAGAGGAACCCATTATGGTGCCAAAAACGTCGTTAGGCTGCTCATCATTGGCAGCCATACGGACTAATGGGGCCATCTATGTCGATCGAACTGAGACGGCATACAACATCATTACTGATGAATATAGACCTATTTCTATTTTTCTGCGCCCCCGCAGGTTTGGGAAAACCTTACTCATTGATGTTTTTCAAACTATCCTCAGACATAATAAGGAAGATCTTGGAGTCCTCCGAGGTACGTACGTACATAGCCTAGCAGAACACTTACCGACTTATACAGTGTTAAGGTTCAATTTTCAAGATCAGAACACAATTGAAAGGCTTGACGAAAGACTGATGGAGCATGCACGTTTCTATAATGTCTCTGATAAATTTATGAAATTACTGGAAGACACTTGTAAAGGTAGGAGGATACGGCAACGGGATCAAGGTGTCACGGTGATCAACAAGAAACCTATCGACTTCTTTCCACTTCTAGTCGAAGTATTGGAGAAACCAGTAGCAGTATTGGTGGATGAGTACAACGTTGTCTTCGATGTTAGAGATGACGAAGCAACTGTAGAATATTTCACCCAATTTTTTCGATCATTGAAAGATTTGAAGGCTAGAGGTCAATTGGGATTTGCGTTTATTACGGGTTGCGATAAAGTGAAAATAAATTTGAAAGAGTACAACCCAAACCACGGACTGGGAACGACTCTTGGGATAGATGATATTTCTGGTGACACCAAATTCGCACATCTATTGGGATTCACGGAGGGTGAGATCAGGAAATATTATCATGGGTTGGCACAACGTAAAGCTAAAGCATGTAATGTGACAGTTGAAGAGATTTACAAACGGATGAAATCCCATTACAATGGATACCAATTTGGAAAGAATGATTCGCCACTAGTTTACAACCCGTTGTCTGTTATGAAATATTTAATAGATGAGGAGAATATTATAGCAAATAACTACTGGGTGAATACAGTTCCAGATTCTAATAGATTGGAACGTTTACTGATAGAAAACAATATAATGAATCTGAATAAGGATGTTTTAAATTTAGATGCATATTTTACTGAAGACGAGCTCTTTGATAGAGAAACGAAATCTTCCTTAGAGGACAAATCTCATAAACTTGGCGTGGAAGCAGTTTTATATCGACAGGGCTACCTCACTACGGCAAATATCACAATAACAGATGAAGGGATACTCCGTCAGTTGAGGTTCCCAAATAATGAGGCTCTAGGAGCGTTTAAACGAGCTCTTACAAACGCGTTGGCCAAGTCTAAAGAAGCTGCTGAGTTATCAAAAAAAGCGTGGAGAAGCTTGGACAAGAAGGAAGTAGATGTGGACGGATTTTCCAACGCATTTAATGACTTTATAAAACTCCCCGCGTGTCGGTTTCTGATAAAGTACGTCTCAAAAGAGTTTGAGACACTCTACAAAAATTTTGTAGAAACTATGATGGGAGCTGCAAAATGTAATGATTGTAATGTGCACAGAGAGGAGAGACTGCTTCATCCTTCCAAAGAAGGTGAAAATTTACCGGCACCAAACAGACCAGATTTTGTATTTGATACGCAAGATAAACGAATTTACGTTGAGTTCAAGTATGAAAGTAGTGAAACAAATTTCAAAGGTAAATATTTCAATCAGCTTAAGAGATATAAATTTCACGCTTGCAAGACTCCTCATCCAAACGGCGAGAAAGTTAGAAAAATAAAAATTTTGATAAACTTCAACAGTAATGGAAACATGGCCCAGTGGTACGGGCCTAAGGATTACGAATTCGACACGGAAGCAGAAGATGATAAATCGGCGACCACAGAAAGGTTTGAAGAGAACTATCTCGCAACACAAGAGCCATTTCCAACTGCAAGTGTACGTGAGTGTGAGGTGTGTAAACCACCACTGGCTTTGACTGAACGTGGGTATAAAGACCACATGAGAACAGGTGTGCATAGGCCGTGTCCAAAATGTGGGGGAAGAGACGATATTAGTAATATGGGCAATCTTGGTAGACACATTAAATCTTGCACGGGCAATAAAGCCATATCGTCCACATCCAAACCATCACCAAATATTTAGACATGTTTATTGACAGCACCATTTTATATATGTTACCGTGAATCTTGTCGCGGCAGCTCGCAGCCGCGAAGCCCATCTAACTTAGAATTATGTTTAGAGCACCTGTTTGGCAGATTGTATCCAAACACGTTATTGACAAAATTTATATTTACGATTTATATTGTTCGATAAAAAGCTCAAATTAAAATGAAAAGTTTCGGTTAAATGAGGTGTGAATTATTTTCGTGGAGAACATTTATTTCTTGTGAGTTCGAAACTCTCGACGTTACACGCTTCCACATCCAACTCTCAACGCTATCTTACGAGATTTTCGTCAATGTACTTTGAGCGGTCGTCATAATTATTTGGAAGAATTTATTTTAGATTCACGAATTTAAAAACACAACACAATCACGGTCGCCACTTGTTACGGCTTGCGCCGACTTTTATAATATTACACTAATAAAGAAATAGAACTATAGATAGGTACCTAAAAGAGACAAGATAGCTAACTTCGTTAGTTCTAGTGTTCCACCGCACGCCAACACAGCGACACAGTATTCTTGGGCTAAATTAACATTGCCCTTATGGATGTTTTTCAGTTTTCATCAATTATCTCGGAAACCGTTCATTTTTATGAAAAAATGAAGAGAACAAAATTTATTCCCCTTGTAATTTCCTATCAAATGAGACCTACTTTGAATTTTTTTTTTTTCAAAATATGAAATAGGTCTCATACAATAGGAAATTACAAGGGGAATAAATTTTGTTCTTTTCATTTTTTCGTAAAAATCAACGGTTTGCGAGATAATTGATGAATACTGAAAAATGTCCATAAGCGCAATGTTAACTTAGCCCTACAATACAGTGGCGCTATCTCTCGGCACGTAAATTAGCTCGACAAAAATCGGGTACCGGATTTTAACACAGCGCATATGGAGAGTTAGCTATCTTGTCTCTTTTAGGTACCTATCTATAAATAGAACAATATGCAATCAACGAAATCTTTATCTATTCGAATGAACATTGAACTGCGTCGGAAAATCGATCTTCAGGTTCTTCCGATAATCATTTTACAGTACTGACCGACTCTGCTAATTAAATAATAGACGACACAAGAATGCACCCGTAAAACACTCCTTTTATTATTATTCAGATTCAACACCTCGTATTATATTCTATCGTACTCAACTACACATCTACACCCGTATAGCAACAACAACAAGACTACTTTTAAGTACGAAGTTAGTAAGGCTAGCAGTCAGCCGACGAGAACGATAGTTCCGAGCAACACCGGTAGGTAGCACCACGAGGTCCACATCGTCGATTTTCCAACGAACTGAGATCGGCTGATATGATATTATACTCTGTCCGCAAATAGAATGGGTCACGTCAACAAACCCGCGACCCGCTTTCATGCAAAAAAAATTGATTACGATGCGAGGAAGCGGTTCGCGGGTTTGTTGACGTGACCCATTCTATTTGCGGACAGAGTAAATAGTCAGGTCAGGCCTTACTTTACAATACAGTGTTGCCACAGCTCTTTCTCCTCATGGACTCACCGAACCTGGAGACCTGGTGTCGAGACAGATCTCCATAATATTCTTTCCAAAATATACTTCAGAAAAGTACGTTCACATCTGAAGTACCATCTAAAATTGAAGAAACGTTCATTCGGGAGAAAGTATGGCGTTTTCGCTATATTTCAAATGATCACGTTTCTCTGTTACTTTCAGCGTTGTCTGATGGAAATGCTCGTTCGCCTGGACTCACAAACAACGACCAGATATTCACTCCACCGGCACCTGTTAGGAACAAATCGCCTTCTGTTCAAACAAGACTTCGAAAAAGTACATTCACGTTTACAGCACCAACAGAAAGAAATACATCTTTGTATGGAAGACGATCGAGCACTTTTCCAACTTCTTGTCATTTGACTGATCCGCATTCGTCTTCAACTGATCAACTTGTATCACGTATAGATGCTCTCATGAATGAAAAACTGAAAGTAAGTCAGAAACATCTTGTTTCATTTTCCGCACCTAATTATACAAATATCATCCCTGCAATTCTCTAACAGATTTAAATTTTATCGGAGAAGTATAAGTTAACTCTTAAGCAAAAACTAGGCTAACTTCACCCTTTATTTTCAAAAAACATACACGACGTTTCGAACGAGTAACCGTTCTTTATCAAGTGAGTAAACTTGATAAAGAACGGTTACTTGTTCGAAACGTCGTGTATGTTTTTTGAAAATAAAAGGTGAAGTTAGCCTAGTTTTTGCTTAAGAGTGCAATTCTCTACTTTGAGAACAATTTATGAAGACTTTGACCTCTTATATTAATGACAAAATTGATCTGCTGGTGAAAAATATTTCTGACACCCCCAAATTGGGTTCGGAATTTGGATTCAGGTTGGGCAGTCCAGAGGAGCTGAAGGTGTGTTGTGCTCAGATAGAGAACGACGAGGTATTCAAAAAAGATTTGGTAAGTACATACTGTATTACTTCGTCTAATTTATCAATAATGTTTCTTAAGATTGGAGGATCAGGATTGCAAGGTTCCACCGCCTAAATTTTTCAATGTGGCTGTCAGTACTTGTACCATAATTTTTTTTTTTTTTTTTTTGACCCGTAGTGTCGAGGACTTCATCCTACTTGTACTATATAGTATCGAGAAAAGAATTACAAAAAAGAAAGGGTGAATGAAGAAGAACGAAAGAAGAAGAATAAAACAAGCTTTGTTAAAAGTTCTTGGCTGGAGAGCTACTCAAATTATTGCAGAGTGCAATTTTCTGGAAAAGTCAGAACAACCTAGAAAAGTCTAGAAATTTTGAAAAAATTGATAAAGTTGAGGAAATGTTGCCAAGCGATTTACGTCTAGTGACCACCACTCAAAAAATCCTCTTACTATTTGGAAAAAAAAAAAAAAAAAAAGAGTTCTAGGAAAAAGTCAGAGGAATTTTTCAGTGGAAATATGTGACCACCCTCTTGTATGCATTGAATGAATTATGCGTGAAAATATGGCGTTCATAAAATAGTTTGTTTGTGTTACGTTTCTGTACATTCTTTTTTGCATGTTGGTCTGTAAATCATCTTTAATATCAGAGCTATCAAAAGTGATGAACTTGAGAATTTTAAAAAATGAGAGCGATGAAAAATAATATTACAAAAAATGACTTGTCTTCACGGATAAGATAAAATTAGGATTAAAAATAATTAAAAGGCATTGCTGTGACTGAGAAAATCTTTTCTTTGTGAATTGAAATTCCAATTCCATCAAAGTTTTGTCATACTCTTACAAACATTATCAGAAATATGATGAAACGTTGGTCATAGTTTGAATATACGGTACAAAAATAGTCCTGTGACGGCATGCCTTCTTAATTTTCAATTGAAATATGATATTATTCGGCTTTGATTTTCTCACTACTAAAAGTAGACCTTCATCGAGTTAGCAAATTTTGCTTAATTAAATTGATTCTTCTTCTATTTTTCATCTCGTATATCCGCTTCCATTCCTTCAGTGACGAGTTATAAGATGAATCAATTGTTTATAGATCAACTTCTTGAATAACCGCTGCCGAGAAATCGAAACGACCCAATGTAAGGTCGATAATATAATGGCAACGGTTTTCGACAAAGAAAATATCGGTATGAATTATACTCTGTCTGGGCACAGTGAGAAACAAGCACTCATGGGCACCTCTCTATGGACCGAGATTGAAGGTAAAAAACGTTGTTTGAAAATTAATTACTTCTATATTCACGGTGGGTTAAAAAAATTAGTACATGAAAAAAAATATTTTTATTCATTTTTGCTGAGAGAATACAGTGATCTGTTTTATTCCTAGTTTCATTTAATTTCAGGTGTTCTAACTGCACATGGTGGTGACATCAGGAAGATTCGTGATTCCGCTAGGTCTTGGCTTAAAAATAAGAAGGAAAAGGCGCGAAATAATACGAGGAAGGAAGAAGGAGAAGAGTCGACTGATTCTCCTTCAATCGTCGATATGAATAATTCATATTCAGACCAACCAATCCCCAGCATTTCAACGCTACCGCCAATCCCCAGCATTCAAACACTAAATCAAGTAAATATGATATGTTCAATTCTTTTGTTTTCATGAGAATAAATCAGGTGTCGTGTAAGTCACAAGCGCGTCTGTACAGTGACCCTCCACTAGCTCAATCTAACGTCATTTGTCGTGCTCAAGTTGAATTCTTTGAGGAAAGAAGTTCGAAAATATTCGCAAAATTCAATAATATTAATCTATCAAAATTATTATTTCATTTCAATCTTGTAAATTATCATAATTATACTCACTTGTGGTCTTTTTTTAAAACAAAATTTCAGAAAATATTTTGAAAACAAAAGTATTTTGATTAAACTAAAAGAAGAAAAAAAAAGTGGAAGTGCCTAAAATAATGTGCTTTTGTATACTTACTTCGTAGTTTCTTTTTTAGTGAAATCTCAACAAATATTCAATTTTTGAAAAAATATTGAGAATTTAGCCTGTGAATGAAGCTTATATGTACAACAAATAGGAGTGATAAAAAATCAAGCATCCACAGATGACGTCACAGGGAACTAGTCAAAATATTAGACAGTAGATGATTGTAAAGAGCAAAAGTTGGCATTACATGGAGAGAGCTTGATTGAACTGAAAATTTAATGGTACAATCTTACTACCGGTATACATTTCATGCAGAAAACAAAGGAAGTGAGAATAGAATGAAATGGCACGAGTAAAAGGAATAAAATCCGGAATCAAGATGAAGTTTTCATCATGTATAATGACTGCAGTGTATTATTTATTTTTTATTTATTTCTGTACAGGACACGCACTTCGAAAATTTGAACACGGCGTTTCAAACGTCCTTCCAAGTGCTCAAGGCCGGATCCCAACAATACGATCAGAATCAGTAATTATACTTACTTGTATTATAAAAATGTCAACATTTTTCAATAAACATTTTTTTAATTTTTAAAAATTTTAATTATTGTTCAAATTGATGAAGATTTGACATTTTTTGCTATTAAATTTAAACAAACCCCCGCACCGGCAGCGTGGATCCGCCCCTGTCCCTCCCTGCCCGCGGGATGCCTTACAGCGAAAATAATGCGTTTCATTGCTACAAAAATGGTGCATTTAACTGCTGCAAATACGCTGTGAGTAAGAAAACGTCGATAGTAATACGATTTTCTGCAACGAAAACGCCGAGAATATACGCCTTTTAGCAATTATACAACGATTTGTCGTTGCGGTGTCGTCGTCTTTTCACAGCGCACGTCCACAATATGGAATTATGCAGCAATAAATCGCTGCACCTCCGTAGCGTATTGTTAGTAGTGTGAAATTATGCAGCGATTTATTGCAGCATCTGAGCAGTGTACGCTCACAATATTATAGCGTTACAGTAATTGAACTGCTGCGATATCACAGCGTCTTCACGCAATAAAAATACTGCGAAAAAATACAAATTAGTGTTGCAAAACATGCACCTGCTTCGCTGTTTCCGAAACGTAGCGAATTCGTCGTGAATATCGCACCTAATTTGTCAATTGGGATGGTCCTGCAGCAATTAATATCAACTAACGCTGAAATAAAACCAGTTCTCAATGCCGACGAGCCACAAATCTCATCATCGAAGGTCCGACGATGGACTCTGAAATTAACGAAACAAATCGAATTAATCAGTAAATTTAAACCGCAAAAAAATAAACCTGATACATTTAACTTCATTGATGTTGCTCTTGAGGTTCTGTTAGACGCTCGCATGTATCTAGCCGAACTTCCAGGCTTAATCACTACTGAAACAGAAGAACGTGCGGATAGTAAACCAACAACAACGACTTTCGTTCCCCGTAACTTAGAAATAAAGGTGCCAATCTTCGATGGTAATTATGAGAAATACTCGGCGTTCATAGAAGCCTTTAACGTGGCGACCGAGAGTTCGACCATGTCAAAAAAACATAAATTCATCGTATTTCGCAACCACCTAACAGACCACGTACGTAATCGCATCGAGAATATCGAAATATGCGAGGAAAATTACCCAGTGGTGCTAAAAATGATCGACGAACGCTACAACAGTGAAGCGAAGATCATTCAAGCACTGTACACAAAGCTGGAAAAGCTACCTAAAGCTAACGATAGTACGAAAAGTTTGAGAAAAACGTCTGACGATATCGAATCAATTTTGCGCGCCCTCAAGCTACAAAAAGAACCGATAAACAATAACGTACTGGTATTGAATCAGGTAGCTAAGAAGATTCCAAATAACGTACTATTTCAGCTATCCACTGATAAAGTTCCTGACCTTCCACTCATTCGTGATCGTCTTGACACTTACATAACGATTCAAGAAAAGCTAACAGCAGGTAGCGAAGAACCCCATAACGTTCCAACTCCAGCGATTGCTTCTCCCCCATCACTTCAGGCTTCGTTATTCGCATCCACTCCAAAATCTAATACACCTGAAAATAAAAAAGTAGCTAACAGTGAACCGAGAAGCAATAATAGTAACGCCATGGGCAGAAAAACAACGTTAACTCCACCAACGCCGCTTTGCGCCTTCTGTAAAGCGAGCCATTACTCCGATCAATGTACCAAGTTTTTGACTGCTAAAGAACGAAAAGCGGCCATGCCAAAAGCATTTTGCATCCTGTGTTTGCGCACGAATCACGAAAAAATGGCGTGCCGCGCCAAGTCACAAAGACCTTGTTTTTACTGCAAACGATTAAATGCACATCACTCGGCCTTCTGCCCTAAAAAATTTGGATACTTTGACTATTTTCCTGAAGCAACAGAGACACAGCCAGCGAAATCATCAGTTGAAAACCCCGATACAACGCGATTAGTCGGGTTGTTAAACGATACATTCACGCAAGTAGGAACCTACCTCACAGCTATGGGATCTGTGGAGAATCCTACTCCGGTGCACCCGGCACGTATGTAACAAATTTAACCAGTGGCACACTTAATTTGCCGACCTCCAATGAACGGTTGCAGCCAATTGGTCGATTTGCTTCTAGTGAGATCGACTACCTTCAATCAAGAAAAGCGATTTTTAGAATTCCGCAGTTGAATCCAGACATGGATATAGCCGCCGATATAACACTTTTAATCAGCAAACACGTACCACCTTTCGATATCGCGCAATTTAAAAACTCGCAGCCCAGTTAGCTGCTCGGAATTGCCTTCATTAACTCTGTTAATTGAGGCAAACAGGGAACCTGTTTTATGGGAGTAATCATGTGAGTGTCCCCCCATGAAACAGATTTCCTGCTATTTATTTTTACAGCCTGTGTGGTACCCCCGGTAGGCCTATCCTGTTATCAGTTCGGAGATCTGATGACGTCACGATTTGATGACGTCATAATCTGATGACGTCATACGATCTAATGACGTTACGATCTGGTGACGTCACGATGGAGATCTGTGACGTCACGATCATCGTGCCATCACTATCTGATGACGTCACAGAGCTAGTAAAACCACTAATACAGACCTCCTAGACCTATAGTGTAAAGGAAGCCTAAGACCTAGTACAGAGCTAGGACAAACTGCTAGTATAAGCTATTGATAAAGATCTTGTAAGCTTATGGTATGAAGGATGCCTTGATCTATAATAAGGGAGGCTTGGACCTAGTATACGCCTAGTATAATACGTAGTATAAACCTAGTATAATATACTACATGAAGCAGAGAGGATAAGTCCCCCTCCTATCACTTCATCAAAATTTTTCTAAGTCCCTTTTTCTCGCCGGACGGCGCCCGGCGCCCGTCATTTTCCTTCAGTTTACCCCCCGATAAAACGTTCCCTGTTAAAAAGATAATCCTGAGTACGCGCATTTAGATTTCGCTGATCCAGGCACCGATGCTCAGGTTGACATACTTCTGGGGAACGATTACTTGTTCCATTTCCTCCTCCCGGAAGGAACCAAACGAATAAAACCAAACGTATTCTTGTTGAAAACGATTTTCGGCTGGCTGGTAACAGGTCAGCTTCAGCAACGTGATAAAATTCCGCTCCCAACGTTACTAGCTGCAACCAATACATCGACAACATTAAAAAATATGTGGGCTCTGGAAACTATCGGAATCCGAGATCCAGACGGTAAAAACGCCGAACTTGAGGACTCGGCTATGAAACAATTCACAGCTAACATAACGTACGAGAATAAGAGATACAACGTTACTTTACCCTGGATAGAATATCCGCCAAATTTGCCCACAAATTACGCGCTTGCGCGCGGCCGACTCCTATCGTTGATAAAAAAAACTGATCTCAACCATCTTCGTATCTGTAATGATATTTTTGAAAAACAAATCAACGAAGGAATAATTGAATTAGTAGACGATCCGCCCAGTACTAACTCACATTATCTACCGTTTCATTTTGTTCTTACCTCAGAAAAATCAACTCCAGTTCGAGTTGTTTACGATGCAAGTGCCAAAATATTAAAAAACGCCAACTCGCTGAATGATTGTTTACTAAAAGGATTAAATTTGATTCCGCAAATTCCCGGAATGATTATTCGATTTCGGCTCGATCCTATTGGTATTCTCGCCGATATGGAACACGCATTCCACACACTGTGACTATCTACGATTTTTATGGTCGAAAAATTTTAGCGAACAGAACAAAGAGCAACAGTTCATCACCTTTCGCTTCACCCGTGTCCCGTTTGGATGTGTGTCATCCGGGTTTCTTCTCCCGGCCACAGTCGCGTTCCACCTTCATAACGCCAACAACGAAATTGCACAGATGTTAGAAAAAAGTTTATACGTCGACGACCTCGTAGCAGCGGTGCAAACAGTAGAACAAGCTATCATTGTCGTATCCGAATCACGAAATATCTTCAACGCCGCTTCGATGAATCTTCATAAATGGAACACAAACAATTCGCAGTTAAAATAAAAGATCGATCCTATCGATATAGTCGATCAGCGAGAAATAACTAAAGTTCTAGGGCTTACCTGGAATACGGTCGCCGATACGTTACAAATTGCTATACCAAAACCTTTTGATTACAACCGTCCCTTCACTAAGAGAAGAGTGCTTTGTTCCTTCGCTCAACTATACGATCCACTAAACTGGTTTGCTCCCGTAACCATTACCGCTCGAATATTTCTACAGACACTTCACAAAGAAGGTTATTCATGGAACGATTGTATCAACAATGAATACTTGCAGCAATGGCAAATTATATTCCATAACCTAACTGAACTGCGTAAAATCACCTTACCTCGATACATGCCCAGCTTACTACCAAATGAATCATGGTCGCTACACATTTTCTCCGACGCATCGGCAAAAGCGTATGCGACTGTCGTGTACCTACGATACATTAACCCAGAATCGCAAATAGTTAACACGGAGATTCTAATGGCTAAGGCTAGGGTCGCACCAATAGATACAATGACCATTCCACGTCTTGAGCTGTTAGCAGTTCTTATCGGCATCAGAGCATTACAAATCGTTCGTTCAGCTCTGTATCAACATTCCAAAATATCGGCTACAATCTGGTCAGATAGTACTTGCGTGCTCGACTGGATCAAATCAAAACATAAATTACCAATATTTATACAAAATCGTATCGACGAAATACGGAAAGCCGATTTTACAGAATTCAGGCACGTTCCTGGACATGACAACCCGGCGGACTTGGCTTCGCGTGGGGTAAGCAGCGAGGATTTTGTCAATAATAAGTTATGGTGGCACGGTCCAGTATGGCTAAAAAAGCCCTCAAACGAATGGCCTCCCATTTACGTAGAAAAGGATACCGCTTTGATAGTCAGACCGGAAATAGAAACAAAGGTGGTGATGACAGTACCGAAGCTGATCAACCCGGCAACTCCATTCAAAATCGATGAAAAGCAGTACATGCGTTTCCCGCATCTCATACGGGTTACCGCATATTGTATCCAGTTCCTACGCAACTTTAAAATAATCAAGAATAAACAGGTATTTCGGGACAATCAGTCTTCTCTCGAAATTGCCCGCATTCGCTGAATCAAACATATTCAACATTCACACTACACTTCTACAATCGACAATCTGAAAAAGAAGAAGAACAACGACATCATTCGAAAATTACGACTGTTCTTGGACAACGAAGATGTCGTTCGATCACAAGGACGATTTTTGAACGCACCGATTCCAGATAATCAAAAGTACACAATCCCACTACCGAAACCAACATTAGATCATATTACACATCTCATAATTTTAAATATTCACGAATCAAATTTCCACGTAGGCACTGCCCATACGCTGGTTGCTTTACGCCGTCAATATTATCTGCCAGCTGGAAGAAAACAAGTTTACAGCGTTATCAAAAAATGTAACCCATGTCGTAAACAACGATCTCGTCCGTATAAACAGCCGGAATACTCAAATTTGCCTGCCAGTCGATTCAAAATAGACACTCTACCCTTTACAAACATCGGACTAGATGTCGCAGGACACTTTCTATTAAATTCACAAAAACGCTGGATTTTAATAGTTACATGTTTAGTGATTCGAGGTCTCGCACTCAAAGTCCTCGAAGATCTAACCACACCGACAATAGCGTTAGCATACAAACGAATAGTTGCTCGTCACGTCTCTCCGGAATTTATATTGTCGGGCAACGCACCCCAATTCTGTCTTCTCCAGAGTCACTTACAACAATCCAGAATAAAGGAGTTTCAATGGAAATTTACCAAGGACTACAGTCCGTGGGAAGGTGCTACCCCCGAACGTTTGATAGGAATTGTCAAATCGACCTTGGATCGAACTTTTCGTCATCACCGACCAACTAACGACATCCAGTTCCGCACAATCATCGCCGAAATCGAGGGCGTACTTAATGATCGCCCACTTACCTACATAGGAGAGAATACAGAATTAAAAGCGCTAACTCCAAACGACTTCCTCAAAGTCGCAGTAACAGTACCAGAAAACACTCTCGATGAAAACGCGACAGGAATAACCGCCGCAGCCAAAACCCTCCGCTCAACATAGAAATTACATCATCAGACATTGGCCGCCGCTATACGGACGTGGAAGACGGAATACCTGCAATTCCTTAGGGAACGGCCTCAAACACAGCGATTTGCTCAAAAAACTACGCCTCTGCCTCCTAAGGTCGGGGACATTGTCCTCATCTCCGACGATATTCTGAAAAAACAACACTGGCCGTTAGCAGTTATCGAGCAACTCCAATACAGTGAAGACGGGCAAGTACGATCATGTGTGCTTCGCCTACCGTCAGGAACGAAAGTCATCCGCCCGCTGCAAAAGATTTACGCGTTCGAGTTAAATGAAGAAGATCAACAGCAGCCAAATCGAGTCAACACGACCATACCTACAAGTACCACTGACGACGACGAAATTGTCGAAGTGTCCGTGGACGTGATATCAGAATCCGATGACGCTGAAACATAAGAAATTTTTTCACAAAGCATCTCCTTTCTTTTATTTTGTATTCTTATTATTACATTAATACGCTCAAGCCTCTACTTACCGATTCAAAAACATGTAACCTTTGCATTAACCTTTCCGAATGTTCCGAAGCTTTTGTCAGTTCTCTCATTATTCACATTTTTCATCATCTTATTATTAATCTTTATTATTTTATTATCGTTACGACTAAGGCGTAGCGATACAGATGATAACGATTAACAACTACAAACTTGTAAAAATGTGACTCATACTCGCTCTGTTTAAAAAACCTGAAAGCGAATGCGCGCTCTCTATCGGAGTAATCAACAAATTTAGTGGCGCCCAGGCAGGTGATAAACTGAAACAGCAGAGCGAGGGCAGCGACCTCGTTATTTTATTGAATTCGATAGAGTTGACTAATTTTGAATCACATCACAGACACTCTCTTAATAAAACAAGAACTTGGGTTCGCCAGTTACGTTCAATAATCAATATGTAACTTTACCAGAATGCTAAACGGTAATATCTTGGGCATGAATAAGATACCTGAGTTGGTAACTATCATAATTATAAATACCTCATCTGGGCGATCTCTGTATCGTCTAAATAATTCGGCAGTACACTCGCAAGTTTTTGCAAGTTCTCAAGAAAAAATAGAATACTTGATCCATTCAACAAAGCGGCCGTTTTGTAAAAGAAACAATGACAGGGACCTCATTAGAAATTATTTCACTTGGTTAGTTATTGCATTACAAGATCGCAACCCCCATTAAATAAGAAATTTTGCCGATTAATTTCAAAATATTTCCACAACAGAAATAAGATCACAATTATCTACACCGAAAACCGCATAAGCGAAAATCTATTATATAAACCTGTAAGCTCGCGCGCGTGACGCTAAAAAATCGAGTGACGCAAGAAAATCGCGTGCCGAAAATTCGCGTGGCCGAAAATTCAAGTGCCGCTATCTATTGGAAACTCGGTAAATCTGAAGCGCTACCTACGCATCGTTAGGGCGTGGTTAGGGCGGGTCAACCTTACAAACTACGACGCGATCGGTTAACCTGACCGTTCGAGTAGTTTCTCGCTGACCGTTCGAGTAGTTTCTGAAAGTAGGCTCTCTTCCTTCCGTTTTTTTGGCATAAATACATCCGCTGTTCATTTCGGGTCAATGACGTCATACATTTTATAAGACTTACTGATACGAACGTACCAGTGCCACCAATGTTGTAAATTTGAAAGTGCCACTTAATGCAAGGTCCACCAGTATGCCAAGTATGATTGAACAGAAAAAAAAAGTAAATAATATAATAGAAATTGTTTGAAACACGATGTCATTGCAAACATTTCTTTTTCTTCCTAATTTTGTTTATTATTAAAATTATTAGCTTGTTGATTCTCACAATGGCGCCATTTTCTTTCAGCTCGATACCGACTGCCGATATCCGGCAGTCGTTTGGATTTCGTATCCAAGTTCTTTCATATTACTAGATAAATTTATGTGAAATCGGATGCCGTATTAGCTACAGCCCATCACATCTGGTATAGATGCATGTACGTCCACGCCTTGTAATAATTAGTAAGTTATTTTAATGATTCGAAGAATCAACATTCATCATTCAATACTATTACTTTTAGGAAACAACTCGCGCGATACCTGCAGTCGTTTAGATTTGACAACCAATCAAGCGAACACCAGATGTATAATCCATTTAAGTGCACGCGTACAAGAAATGCAAAACAGTTGACAAAATTATGCGAGATTGATGTTTTAGTTTTGGTACACAAACATGTACGTCCAAGAAATGGTCCAAAATATAGATAGCTCGTAAGTCTACAAAAGTTATTAATAATTGGCCTTCGATATCAAGTATTGATTGTAATCCTTGAATTAAAGATGAAAATGCATACCTCAACACCTACGGTATCGATGTGCACTTTGAGGAAAACAAGGAAGACAGTGACAAGCACGTTTATGACAAAGTTGGAGACAAGAGATGTACCTAATATGCATTGATTAAAAAGTCGTTTATCCGAGGTGAGTTTGAAAACAAGAAACTTTCAACGAGAAAGCCTTCAATTTCATCTCGAACCCTACTCATAGAGTTTGTTGTCGTAGTGCTTCAAAAGGGATATGATTATTTCACTATTCAGTTTGCGATTTGATAGGATTTTAAACTCATCAGGGAAGATTGTACACCTGAGAAATCGAACGAAGATATGCCAAACGATCTGCTCGATATGGAGAATTGGAGCAACTGTGAAAAACAAAAAGAACTTACGAAACAGAAAATATCTAAAAACCCAAGAGTTCGAGAGCGGACACTAGCTTTCAGGTCGAATTTCATGATAATGAAGAAGGCGATATATTGACCCATGTTTGTGGTATCAATGTGAGGATGAGAGACAATCCATCACAAGTCCGAGTGAGAAAAGTGAGAAATTCCAAAATATTATTACTGATACTGTTGACTTATTATTATTTCTCTTTTTCCCACTTATCGGCGTTCTCATGGAAAAGTTGAGTCTGTGATTGGGTGACGTGTTTGGTAATTTTATTGGATCCCAAGCCTAATCTACAAAACTTGGGCGTCATTCTATACTATTCACGAATTTTTGCTAGAAAAAAGAATTTAGGCTTCCTCTTAAAATCTCGTTCAAAGAGAATATTTTTAGTAACATCCAAGGGGAGTCGGTTTCTCTTGATCGCGTTCACTCATCATTTACAGGTCACTTTCTTGAAACCCTTACCTTGAAGAATTTTTAGTAATGGATAATAACGAGGATCGGTTTTCAATTCATACCCTACCTTGCGGGTTGATTTTACTCCTCACACTTGCCAGTTTTCAAGGATTGATTTTTTGTGTCTTATTTCGTCTGTTTGATGGTGTTTATTTGTAGATCGATGCACCTACAAAGTTTATAAAATTTTGATGAAAAATTCGAATTGGTTTTTCGTTTCTGCTGTGCTGTTTGCAATGCCATTCGAAGGCTAAATATTAATTTGTTATTGAATTTTTTTCAGTTTGGAGTCAACCAATCTTGAAAGTTTTATGGTAATTTGATTGTTTCATCACGTTAATATCTAACTCTTTCCCATATACGTGAACTGGTTTTTTACGTTCAGTTTTCAGAAGAAAAAATTTGCCCTAGTTATGTGTATTCAATTACTGTTTTCATTTTTTCATTATTTGCATTAATGTTGTCTGTATCTCAATTGTGCATCTTTACTTTGTTTTCCCCGTATGGAAATTCTGCTTCCTCTCCATCAAAATTGAAAATAATTTTAGCTGGTCTGCAGTTCTAATTGGAGTTCCACCTTCCATACCTGAAATTTCAATTAAATATAGGTAAAAACACTAGATCTTGCGTTGTTTCAATATTAAATTGTTCCAGATTGTTTATCATTGTACTGGCAGCAGTTAATTATTTTATTCGTAAAAGTATGATGAAACTCAAGAATACAGTGTACTCAAAAAGTAAAATGTACTCTCTTCAGTAACTTCTGTCCGGGCGAAGCCTTTTTCATTTTTTTTTTTTTTTTTTTTTTTCAATTTTACAAGTTCTCGCCTGTATTTGGGTTTTAAGCTTGATGGTGAATCAAATATAGATGCGTTGGATCTAATTTCCTGTGTTTAGATGAGAGATGTTGTTTTGAATGGATTGAGGTCATCGGCGAGAGTTGTTTAAATTGATGGTAAAATCTGATGGGTCCGGCAGAGAGGACCTGAAGATAGGCTTGCAAAATGTGGGTGGCTGTTACAGGAGAACTGAGATTATGGTATACACATGATGACGAAGATGCGTTTTCTTTATTGAAATGTCTTCTTCCTCATCTCCAATTTTTATTCCCAACCATTTTTTTTTTCTAAATTGTTTAAGTACTCAAAATGGTCCTTTGTATGGTGTTTCAAGCGGGCGTTGGACTCTTCCTACTCTTACGTAAACATGTGTTACATCCTTAAGATCTGAATGGACAAATATTTTTCTTCCCTTTGCAGATGTTGAGGAAAACTGGGTGTAAATTTTGGAAGGCGTGGCAAAATTTTTAGACATACTCATGAAAGTCAACTATCTTGCCCTCCTCCATATTTTTTATGAAATCCCCATGTAGCCTTAGGGTGATTTCCGAAGCAAACTCCGCACAAGATGTCCGTGAATTGTCTTTAGGGGCGGCGCGAAGTCTCAATAATTCCCTATTTCAGACTGCTTATTTCAATTATACCGTCGGCCTCGGATTTACACCCAGTTGTCTTTATGTGTTGTTCTTCAGACAATTTCTTTGTAATTGTAATATCTCCCAACAAGTGAAAAATTTCTTGCATTTTATTATTAAATTGTTTATTGCTCGTATTGTCACTATCTTTATTATTTTAATCATGAAATCAACCTTTTCAGGATTTCCTTGATCTATGACAACCGAATTAATGATGACCATGCAGTCAGCAATGTGTACCACAAGAACATTGGCTGCAACGCGAGTAGTCCGATGGAAGAGAACGTTATCATTTTGATAGATTGTCATACCACAATTTCACATAATAGTATAAACTTATTTTGCGTGTACTTCTCCTGTAGTTCACAGAATTTCAAATATAAAATCAAATGAACCTATAATTGAGTAGTATTCTTCATTTGCATTATCATTTTTTTCTCTTTCAAAAGTTTATTTACTCAGTGAAGTAGGTAAATGAGATTTCCTATGTTGATAGAAAGTTGATTGATATAAACGTAGTTCACACCTATTTTTAAAAAAGACAATTATGTGACTGTGCTAAATGAGCAGTTGAAAAATGAGTCATTACCTAGTATCAAACGCTTTCTAATTTTATCAAGAACTTCTCAAGTACAATAAGCACTTTGTATGATTTTGAGGGATAGACAGATAGCAATATATTCATAGCGCACCCACCACATACTTTTTCACATTACAGAAAATTTTCTTCAGTACCTATTCAAGTTGATAATTGTTGCCCGTAAGAATATTGTATAATATGTCGACCGGCAGTTTGTAAATCCAACTCTTCTATTTTACAAACTTCCTAGACCGTGTACAACGCGCCTAGAGAGTTTATAAATTACCTAGGCATTGAAAAACAACCGAAAAATTTCTAAAAGAAATACAGTAAAGACGCATCCGTTTATTTTAAATAGGTTCATGTACCTACAAGTTTCAAACATTTTTTCTATCACAAAAAAAAATATAAGGAAAAAAAATGTTTTAATGAATGATTATTGAATGAAGATACAGGTTGAGTGAGGTTCACTCATCTTTCCTTAGTACCAGTAGTGACAGGGTTTTATGATAAAACACTTACTGACTTGTATTTTGCCATCGAGGAGGTGAAATTATTAAAAAGTACTGGAACACGTACAATGAATCCTTTGTAGTATTTGACATCTTGCATAATCTGGCTCATCGAAGAGGATAAGCCAATTACTATATGAAGCATTGTATATCTAGTTACTCAAAGGGCTGTCTTTTCGGTTATACTGGATACACCCAAGCACCCTGCTATATATGATACGAGGGGGACTTGGAAATTGGAAAAAAAATTACTTCCTATCACATAAAGAAAGAAACTGAAAAAAAAAAACGACGGCTCCTTAACGAAGTTGAACGAGGAACGCTGGGAACCTATTTTATGAGTCAAATTGGATTTGGTATCGAGAATTCAAGAAGGCCTAGACCAACTATGAGCCTAGTACATTATAGTTCGAGAGTCAAAATATTTAACAGAGAACTTGTTCCATGGGAGGTTTTTTAGAAATTTGCCTTGCGCTGTCCGGCTAAAAACTTGGAAAAATTTCTACTCTCGAGCTATATATGATAGGAAGGGGGAAAATTAAACGAATACGTTCTTCTAAGTTACGGTTATCCATAATAATAGCGAAAATAATAATACTCCAAAGGGAGACTAAACAATGCAAACCGTCGAAAAAATTAAAACAACGCGCGCTTTCAGTTAATAAACTATCTTCCGGACTAAAATGAAAGCAACTGACAAACGGAGGAGAGAAAGAAGGTATTAAGATTGACCAAACGAGAAATCCCGCTATGAATCATAAACCAGTTCAATCAGGCCATCTTCCGGGATCTACGATTCAATTACAGTAATGTCATTGGTATTGAGATCACGCATTATCTTTATAATTATGCTCAAGCACTTACGGTAGGAGTTCTCCTAATGGAGGAGCCTTTCCGATCCCTCACGGAAACTGTGGCCGCTATATTAAATTATCAGCAAAAGCTAACTCCCCTAGGTCTCCCTTATTTCAAGACTTCAGGTGCTCAGCTCCTCCCACCTTCATTTGGCGGCTGGTCTCACCAATATAAAAGCCTCTACCATCACTACATTCCACCTTGTAAAGACCACGCCCTCATCAACGAGAACGGGGTTAATCAGCCTCACAAGCAACCCTTAACATGAGGTAGGGTTGTAAAACAATGGACTGAAGCCCTATGGGCGCAAGGTCTGAGCAAATTGGGGGGAGGACTTCCCCAGGAAATGGGGGACAGATCCAACACATACAAACATCACGGATCACATCTGTGGGGAGAAAAAGTGATGGAATCCAGAATGCTCCTTGTGAGTTTCCTCCAAACCATCACATCAACATCGACACTGACCCCCTTCACTCTGGCCTGGTGTTTTACCCATAATTTATTGGAAAATTTCATCTTGGTCTTACAAGGGACTTCATTTTTGCTAAGCTATGACATAGGGACTTGTACATGACCAGAATTGGGAAACAGTATTATTTTCAGCTAAACTTCAACATTACAGTAGAATGATTATGGGTGACAGGCACTGATGGGTGAACGTAGAGTGTTAAACCATAATTTATTGGGAAAATTCATCTTGGTCTCACTAGAGACTTCATTTTTGTTAAGCCTTGACATAGGGACTCGTATATGACCAGAATTGAGAAACAGTATCATTTTCAGCTGAACTTCAACATTACAGTAGAAAGATTATGGGTGACAGGCCCTGATGGGTGAACGTGGAGTGTTAAACCATAATTTATTGGAAAAATTCATCTCGGTCTTACAAGAGACTTCATTTTTGCTAAGGTATGACATAGGGACTAGTACTTGACAAGAATTAGGAAACAGAATTATTCCCAGCTGAACTGTAACCGTACAGTAGGAAGATTATGGATGAACATGGAGTGTTGACCAATAATTTTTTGGAAAACTTCATCTGGCTTTTACAAAAGGCTTCATTTTTGCTAAGCTCTGACATAGGGACTAGTACTTGCCCAGAATTGAGAAATATAATTATTTCCAGCTGAACTGCAACAGTACAGTACAAAGACTATGGGTGAACATAGAGTGTTAACCCATAATTTATTGGAAAAATTCATCTTGGTCTCACTAGAGGATTCACTTTGATAAACATGTTCACCCATAATCTTTCTACTGTAATGTTGAAGTTTGGCTGAAAATAATACTGTTTACCAATTCTGGTCAAGTACAAGTCCCTTCGTCATGGCTTAACAAAAATGAAGCCTCTAGTGAGACCAAGATGAATTTTTCCAATCAATTATAGGTTAACACTCTATGTTCACCCATAATCATTGTACTGTACTGTTGCAGTTCAGCTGGAAATAAGTCTATTTCTCAATTCTGGGCAAGTACTAGTCCCTATGTCAGAGCTTAGCAAAAATGAAGCCTTTTGTAAAAGCCAGATGAAGTTATCCAAAAAATTATTGGTTAACACTCTATGTTCACCCATAATCTTCCTACTGTACTGTTATAGTTCAGCTGGGAATAATTCTGTCTCCTAATTCTGGTCAAGTACAAGTCCCTATGTCAAATCTCAGCGAAAATGAAGTCCCTTGTAAGACCAAGATGAATTTTTCCAATAAATTATGGTTTAATACCTTCATGTTCACCTATCAGGGCCTGTCACCCATAGTCTTTCTACTGTAATATTGAAGTTTAGCTGAAAATAATACTGTTTCTCAATTCTGGTCAAGTACGAGCCCCCGTTTCATTGCTTATCAAAATGGAGCCTCTAGTGAGACCAAGATAAATTTTTCCAATAAATTATAGGTGAACATTCTATGTTCACCCATAATCTTACTATACTGTAATGTTGAAGTTCAGCTGGAAATAATACTGTTTCCCAATTCTGGTCAAATACTAGTCCATATGTCACAGCTTGGTAAAAATGGAGCCTCTTGTAAAAGCCAGATGAATTTTTCCAATAAATTATGGGTTAACAATTTATGTTCACCCATAATCTTCCTACTGTACTGTTACAGTTCAGCCGGGAATAATTCTATCTCCTAATTCTGGTCTAGTACTAGTTCCTATGTCATAGCTTGGCAAAAATGAGGTCTCTTGTAAGACTAAGATGAGTTTTTCCAATAAATTATGGGTCAACACTCCATGTTCACCCATAATCTTTCTACTGTAATGTTGAACTTTAGCTGAAAATAATACTGTTTACCAATTCTGGTCTAGTACGAGACCCTACGTCATAATTTATTGGAAAAATTCATCTCGGTCTTACAAGAGACTTCATTTTTGCTAAGCTATGACATAGGAACTAGTACTAGACCAGAATTAGGAAACAGAATTATTCCCGGCTGAACTGTAACAGTACAGTAGGAAGATTATGGGTGAACATAGATTGTTAACTCATAATTTATTGGAAAAATTTAACTGGCTTTTACAAGAGGTTCCATTTTTACCAAGCTGTGACATAAGGACTAGTATTTGGACAGAATTGGGAAATAGTATTATTTCCAGCTGAACTTCAATATTACAGTATAGTAATATTATGGCTGAACATAGAGTTTTAACCCATAATTTATTGGAAAAATTTATCTTGGTCTCACTAGAGGCTCCATTTTTTCTAAGCAATGATATAGGGCCTAGTACTTGACCAGAATTGGGGAATAGTATTATTTTCAGCTAAACTTCAATATTACAGTAGAAAGATTATGGGTGACAGGCCCTGATATGTGAATATGAAGGTGCTTAACCATAATTTATTGGAAAAATACATCTTGTCTCACAAGAGCCTTCATTTTTGCTAAGTATGGACATAGGGACTTTTACTTGACCAGAATTAAGAGACAGAATTATTCCCAGCTGAACTGTAACAGTAAAGTAGGAAGATTATGGGTGAACATGAAGGTTTTAAACCATAATTTATTGGAAAAATTCATCTTCGTCTTACAAGAGTCTTCATTATTGTTGGTCTTACAAGAGTCTTCATTATTGCTAAGATTTGACACAGCGACTTGTACTTCACCAGAATTAAGAGGCAGAATTATTCCCACCGGAACTGTAACATTAGAGTAGGAAGATTATGGGTGAACATAGAGTATTAACCCATAATTAATTGGAAAAATTCATCTGGCTTTTAAAATAGGCTTCGTTTTTGCCAAGCTGTGACATATGGACTAGTATTTGACCAGAATTGGGACACAGTATTATTTCCAGCTAAACTTCAACATTACAGTATAGTAAGAATATGGCTGAACATAGAGTATTAACCCATAATTTATTAGAAAAATTCATTTGGGTTTTACAAGAGGCTTCATTTTTCCTAAGCTCTGACATAGGCACTAGTGCTTGTCACAAATTGGGATATAGAATTATTCCCAGCTGAACTGTAACAGTAGAGCAGGAAGAATATGGGCGAACAGAGAGTGTTAACCCATAATTTATGGGAAAAATTAATCTAACTTTTCAAGAGGCTTTTTTTTTGCCAAGCTACAACATGTGGCCCGGTACTTGACCAGAATTGAGAAATAGACTTATTTCCAGCTGAACTGCAACAGTACAGTACAAAGATTATGGGTGAACATGGAATGTTAACTCATAATTTATTGGAAAAATTCATTTCGGTCTTACAAGAGACTTCATTTTTGCTAAGCTATGACATAGGGACTAGTACTTGACGAGAATTAGGAAACAGAATGATTCCCAGCTGAACTCTAACCGTACAGTAGGAAGATTATTGGTGAACATAGAGTGTTAACCAATAATTTTTTGGAAAACTTCATCTGGCTTTTACAAAAAGGCTTCATTTTTGCTAAGCTCTGACATAGGGACTAGTACTTGCTCAGAATTGAGAAATAGACTTATTTCCAGCTGAACTGCAACAATACAGTACAAGGATTATGGGTGAACATAGAGTGTTGACCCATAATTTATTGGAAAAATTCATCTTGGTCTCACTAGAGGCTTCATTTTTGTTAAGCCGTGAGATATGGGCTAGTATTTGACCAGAATTGGGACACAGTATTATTTCCAGCTAAACTTCAACATTACAGTATAGTAAGATTATGGCTGAACATAGAGTGTTAACCCATAATTTATGGGAAAAATTCATCTAACTTTTCAAGAGGCTTTATTTTTGCCAAGCTATGACATGTGGACTGGTACTTGACTAGAATTTGGAAACAGTATTATTTTCAGCTAAACTTCAACAGTAGAGTAGGAAGATTATGGGTGAACATAGATTGTTAAGCCATAATTAATTGGAAAAATTCATCTGGCTTTTACAAGAGGCTTCATTTTTACCAAGTTGTGACATATGGACTAGTATTTGGCCAGAATTGGGAAACATTATTATTGCCAGCGAAACTTCAACATTACAGTATAGTAGGATTATGGCTGAACATAGAGTATTAACCTATAATTTATTGGAAAAATTCATCTTGGTCTCACTAGAGGCTTCATTTTTGCTAAGCAATGACATAGGGGCTAGTACTTGACCAGATTTAAGAGACAGAATTATTCCCAGCTGAACTGTAACAGTAGAGTAGGCAGATTATGGGTGAACATATAGAGTTAAACCATAATTTATTGGAGAAATTCATCTTGGTTTTACAAGTAGCTTCATTTTCGCCAAGTCATGACATAGCTTCTAGAAATTGACCAGAATAAAGCAAGAGAATCATTTTTAGCCAAACCATGATTGTACAGTGTAGAAAGATTTGTTCATCCAGAAGTTTTACTATTTGTGTGAATAGTTTCAGGTTTATGTTTGATTCCTGGAAGTATCGTCTAGTTTCCTATTTACATTAACTACTATATTGTAATCAGGACAAAACTCTTCATTTTGTTTCAGCTACTAAGTATTAGGTACCATGAACTAAAATTTCTCTCATATGGTACCCGTCCTTACTTAGGTTGGATTTCTAAAAATTTTGCAATTTGTTCCATTCACATTTAGTAGGTAATAAACGCAAACAATATGTACTAAAAAAAAAAAAAAAAAAAAAAATGTCTTGCAGTCTCAGTGCCTGAACTTCATGTACTCAATGTATACAATAAATTGACTACAGTCCTTGTGGATGGTAACCTTCTCTAAAATATAGAAACCAGTACAGTGTATGAGGAAACAGTTACCACACCCCAAATTTGATTTTTTCAGTGTATCATTAAATCACTTCTCAAGTAGAAGACACTTCCTTTCATCAAGACTCCTCACTCATTTCTTTCAAGCACAATGATAACCTGGTCGCTCAGAAAATTGGCTGCATACTGGATCTCCTCACCTCCAATCTTATCATGATCTCCGAGTTCCGCGCCCTACCTCTTCATATCTGAACAAGAAAATGTGTCTTTACTGGGATGTTTTTTACAAATTTCCCAATGGCTTTCAAATGGGCGCGCCTCCTTCTTCGCTCGTCGCCAACGTTATTATGGGCAAGTTTGAATCGGATCTCGTAACAGGACAATTCTCCCTGAACCTTACATTCTTCTTTAGCTTCGTTTTGTTGACAACATTTTTTGTATTTGGAATGGCGTGTCGTCCGGTCTCAAATCCCTTCTTTCTCACTTAAATTCCATTCATCAGAACATCCATTTCACGCTAGAACTAGATAGTCTCTCCATCAAATATCTCGATCTCACCATTTCTCTCCTTCTTTAGAACCAACATCTTTCGCTCACTTTGCCATCTATTGTCAGCCTTCTAAGACTGATATTCTTATAAATGGATGAATCTTTTTTTCTTAAAAATGACCCAGGACAAAATTTGCACACACATACATATGTAAAGACGCATACACGATGCATCTTGCATTACCCACTACGCTCCATCACTGTCGTATCCTGTCCGACTCGGCCTGATAAAAATTAAAGTATTGATACTGTATGTACGGTTCTTCCGTGCTTCTTTGTAATTGATATAGGTTGTAGTTTGGATTGTATTTTTTTGCATCCGTAAAGGAACATTATTTCACCATTTATGTATCTCACATAAATCAAGAATAAAAGATTTCGCGAATATAATTAATTGTCGTCTTACACATATATAAAGAAACATTAAACTTTAGAAAATCCTACAAACGTACTCTATATGCTATGAAATGCAAAGAAAAAAAAAATCTCCGCTGATTTTTTCGTGGTCCGACGGTCCGATGGGGTACAGTACATCCTATGATCGGTAAAACTGATGAACGAGGAAAGGAAGACGGTTTCTTGACCTGTATTCTATTTTTAAACGCATCGATCCTGTACTAACCGTGACAGAAGAAATCGACCACACACATCCCAAAGATACACATTGAGGAGAAGAAAAGAACGCCTTTACATCACACGGATACGTAGGGTTCAGTAGGGTTTAATGACCGTTTAATAACGGGGATGTACTCTTTGTACAGACTGGTTGAAAATCAATGCGCGATCATTTCTGTGTTAACCTAACCTTTCAATTTTCCGTATAGGAATAAATCAATTGCACAACTTTTGAGAACGAAATTTACAGAAGATATTTATACAAGGGAGTGACAGATTATTTTATTTGTTTATTTAGAGAGAAAAGACAAATATACTTGTTATTTATTTGTTACAATTTATTTTTATTACTGATCAGTAATTTACATATTTTTTCTCAACTTATAGGTAACAAAAGTGAACAAAAATCGCATTTCCATAAGCGTCGATACAGTGTACGAAAGTTCGTTTCTATCACCACTGTTGGGCTAAATTGATGACATTAGGGTGTGAAACGTTTAACAAACGGAAGTTTTCGCTGTCTAAAATAAACGTACTTTCGACGTATGTGATTAAAAAAATATCCTACAGTACGGACAGCAAGTAAGTATCGCAACTCGTTCAAATTATTACACTCGCTTTGCTCGTGTTGTAAACATTGAACTCCTTGCGATATTCCTTACTTTCCCTGCCCGTACAGTAATGTACTTAGGTACCATTTCATTCCGAATTTTTCAATATTGCACAAATGAGAACAAAAACGACCAATACTGAAATTTATGCAAAAATTTGAGGTCGACAACAGAGATACGAGTCATTCATATAGTCAATACTTTCACTCGCGCAGAATGTACCCAGCTTTCTCCAATGACACTCACAGTTGAAAAGTCGTCTTCTGTCCAAAAAAAAAAAAAAAAAAAAACACGTGGTGGTAACGAAGAAACTAAATTAATGCCAATTAAAAGTCATTTCCAGCTGTATAAAGACACAAGATTTATGGATCATTCACGGACCCAACATTCATTTTACTTGAATTCGACCTCTGAACTCACTCCGCTTCCTTTGCTAAGGCTCAAACTCTACTTCTCATTCCATAAAAACGGGCAATGAAGCACTTCACGATATGTCATCTCCTTACAACAATTGATAAATCCACAAAATCAACTTTTCTTTCGCTCATCTGTTGTGTGATGTACAAACTTCTATTCTGTATTAAATCAAGAAATGTGAAAAAATAATAATCCGGTGAAAAATTTCTCAATTTTTTTTCTAATTGTCGGATTAAATTGCAATTCGCACAAAATGTTGTTTATACCATCCTAAATATTGATACCGAGTTTGAGTGGGATCTGAGTATTACTCAGGAGCCACTCAAACTTACCTCAACTTCTCCTCAGCAGTGTAATAACTTTAAGGGTGGTTATTTGGTATATGGGTTATAGAGGTTGCGATTGAACGAATTAACCAAGGATGTGACCATAACACATATTTAATGGGATTTACTCAGCACTACTCAATTTCCACCTCTTAACTCTCCCGTTTTCTTTCCCAAGGCTCAAACATTTAGTTTCATTCTACAGGAACGTGTCAACAACCCCTTCACGATATGTCATCTCCTCACAACAATTGATAAATCTACAAAATCAACTTTTCTTTCGCTCATCGGTTGTCTTATGTACAAACTTCTATTCAGTTTTAAATGAAGAAATGTGAAAAAAGAATAATCCGGTGAAAAATTTCTCAATTTTTTTTCTAATTGTCGGATTAAATTGCAATTCGCACAAAATGTCGTTTATACCATCCTAAATATTGATACCGAGTTTAAGTGGGATCTGAGTATTACTCAGGAGCCACTCAAACTTACCTCAACTTCTCCTCAGCAGTGTAAAAACTTTAAGGGTGGTTATTTGGTATATGAGTTATGGAGGTTGCGATTGAACGAATTAACCAAGGATGTGACCATAACACATATTTAATGGGATTTACTCAGCACTACTCAATTTTCACCTCTTAACTCTCCCCTTTTCCTTTTTTCAAAGCTCAAACATTTAGTTTCATTCTACAGGAACGTGTCAACAACCCCTTCACGATATGTCATCTCCTTACAACAATTGATAAATCTACAAAATCAACTTTTCTTTCGCTCATCTGTCCTGATATGTACAAACTTCTATTCTGTATTAAATCAAGAAATGTGAAAAAATAATAATCCGGTGAAAAATTTCTCAATTTTTTTTCTAATTGACGGATTAAATTGCAATTCGCACAAAATGTTGTTTATACCATCCTAAATATTGATACCGAGTTTGAGTGGGATCTGAGTATTACTCAGGAGCCACTCAAACTTACCTCAACTTCTCCTCAGCGGTGTAATAACTTTAAGGGTGGTTATTTGGTATATGAGTTATGGAGGTTGCGATTGAACGAATTAACCAAGGATGTGACCATAACACATATTTAATGGGATTTACTCAGCACTACTCAATTTCCACCTCTTAACTCTCCCGTTTTCTTTCCCAAGGCTCAAACATTTAGTTTCATTCTACAGGAACGTGTCAACAACCCCTTCACGATATGTCATCTCCTCACAACAATTGATAAATCTACAAAATCAACTTTTCTTTCGCTCATCGGTTGTGTTATGTACAAACTTCTATTCTGTTTTAAATGAAGAAATGTGAAAAAAGAATAATCCGGTGAAAAATTTCTCAATTTTTTTTCTAATTGTCGGATTAAATTGCAATTCGCACAAAATGTTGTTTATACCATCCTAAATATTGATACCGAGTTTGAGTGGGATCTGAGTATTACTCAAGAGCCACTCAAACTTACCTCAACTTCTCCTCAGCGGTGTAATAACTTTAAGGGTGGTTATTTGGTATATGAGTTATGGAGGTTGCGATTGAACGAATTAACCAAGGATGTGACCATAACACATATTTAATGGGATTTACTCAGCACTACTCAATTTTCACCTCTTAACTCTCCCCTTTTCCTTTTTTCAAAGCTCAAACATTTAGTTTCATTCTACAGGAACGTGTCAACAACCCCTTCACGATATGTCATCTCCTTACAACAATTGATAAATCTACAAAATCAACTTTTCTTTCGCTCATCTGTCCTGATATGTACAAACTTCTATTCTGTATTAAATCAAGAAATGTGAAAAAATAATAATCCGGTGAAAAATTTCTCAATTTTTTTTCTAATTGTCGGATTAAATTGCAATTCGCACAAAATGTTGTTTATACCATCCTAAATATTGATACCGAGTTTGAGTGGGATCTGAGTATTACTCAGGAGCCACTCAAACTTACCTCAACTTCTCCTCAGCAGTGTAATAACTTTAAGGGTGGTTATTTGGTATATGAGTTATGGAGGTTGCGATTGAACGAATTAACCAAGGATGTGACCATAACACATATTTAATGGGATTTACTCAGCACTACTCAATTTTCACCTCTTAACTCTCCCCTTTTCCTTTTTTCAAAGCTCAAACATTTAGTTTCATTCTACAGGAACGTGTCAACAACCCCTTCACGATATGTCATCTTCTTACAACAACTGATAAATCTACAAAATCAACTTTTCTTTCGCTCATCTGTCCTGATATGTACAAACTTCTATTCTGTATTAAATCAAGAAAAAATGTGAAAAAATAATAATCCGGTGAAAAATTTCTCAATTTTTTTTCTAATTGTCGGATTAAATTGCAATTCGCACAAAATGTCGTTTATACCATCCTAAATATTGATACCGAGTTTGAGTGGGATCTGAGTATTACTCAGGAGCCACTCAAACTTACCTCAACTTCTCCTCAGCAGTGTAATAACTTTAAGGGTGGTTATTTGGTATATGAGTTATGGAGGTTGCGATTGAACGAATTAACCAAGGATGTGACCATAACACATATTTAATGGGATTTACTCAGCTTATATGCACTCTACTCAATTTTCACCTCTTAACTCTCCCCTTTTCCTTTTTTCAAAGCTCAAACATTTAGTTTCATTCTACAGGAACGTGTCAACAACCCCTTCACGATATGTCATCTTCTTACAACAACTGATAAATCTACAAAATCAACTTTTCTTTCGCTCATCTGTCCTGATATGTACAAACTTCTATTCTGTATTAAATCAAGAAATGTGAAAAAATAATAATCCGGTGAAAAATTTCTCAATTTTTTTTCTAATTGTCGGATTAAATTGCAATTCGCACAAAATGTTGTTTATACCATCCTAAATATTGATACCGAGTTTGAGTGGGATCTGAGTATTACTCAGGAGCCACTCAAACTTACCTCAACTTCTCCTCAGCAGTGTAATAACTTTAAGGGTGGTTATTTGGTATATGAGTTATAGAGGTTGCGATTGACCGAATTAACCAAGGATGTGACCATAACACATATTTAATGGGATTTACTCAGCTTATATGCACTCTACTCAATTTTCACCTCTTAACTCTCCCCTTTTCCTTTTTTCAAAGCTCAAACATTTAGTTTCATTCTACAGGAACGTGTCAACAACCCCTTCACGATATGTCATCTTCTTACAACAACTGATAAATCTACAAAATCAACTTTTCTTTCGCTCATCTGTCCTGATATGTACAAACTTCTATTCTGTATTAAATCAAGAAATGTGAAAAAATAATAATCCGGTGAAAAATTTCTCAATTTTTTTTCTAATTGTCGGATTAAATTGCAATTCGCACAAAATGTTGTTTATACCATCCTAAATATTGATACCGAGTTTGAGTGGGATCTGAGTATTACTCAGGAGCCACTCAAACTTACCTCAACTTCTCCTCAGCAGTGTAATAACTTTAAGGGTGGTTATTTGGTATATGAGTTATGGAGGTTGCGATTGAACGAATTAACCAAGGATGTGACCATAACACATATTTAATGGGATTTACTCAGCTTATATGCACTCTACTCAATTTTCACCTCTTAACTCTCCCCTTTTCCTTTTTTCAAAGCTCAAACATTTAGTTTCATTCTACAGGAACGTGTCAACAACCCCTTCACGATATGTCATCTTCTTACAACAACTGATAAATCTACAAAATCAACTTTTCTTTCGCTCATCTGTCCTGATATGTACAAACTTCTATTCTGTATTAAATCAAGAAAAAATGTGAAAAAATAATAATCCGGTGAAAAATTTCTCAATTTTTTTTCTAATTGTCGGATTAAATTGCAATTCGCACAAAATGTCGTTTATACCATCCTAAATATTGATACCGAGTTTGAGTGGGATCTGAGTATTACTCAGGAGCCACTCAAACTTACCTCAACTTCTCCTCAGCAGTGTAATAACTTTAAGGGTGGTTATTTGGTATATGAGTTATGGAGGTTGCGATTGAACGAATTAACCAAGGATGTGACCATAACACATATTTAATGGGATTTACTCAGCTTATATGCACTCTACTCAATTTTCACCTCTTAACTCTCCCCTTTTCCTTTTTTCAAAGCTCAAACATTTAGTTTCATTCTACAGGAACGTGTCAACAACCCCTTCACGATATGTCATCTTCTTACAACAACTGATAAATCTACAAAATCAACTTTTCTTTCGCTCATCTGTCCTGATATGTACAAACTTCTATTCTGTATTAAATCAAGAAATGTGAAAAAATAATAATCCGGTGAAAAATTTCTCAATTTTTTTTCTAATTGTCGGATTAAATTGCAATTCGCACAAAATGTTGTTTATACCATCCTAAATATTGATACCGAGTTTGAGTGGGATCTGAGTATTACTCAGGAGCCACTCAAACTTACCTCAACTTCTCCTCAGCAGTGTAATAACTTTAAGGGTGGTTATTTGGTATATGAGTTATAGAGGTTGCGATTGACCGAATTAACCAAGGATGTGACCATAACACATATTTAATGGGATTTACTCAGCTTATATGCACTCTACTCAATTTTCACCTCTTAACTCTCCCCTTTTCCTTTTTTCAAAGCTCAAACATTTAGTTTCATTCTACAGGAACGTGTCAACAACCCCTTCACGATATGTCATCTTCTTACAACAACTGATAAATCTACAAAATCAACTTTTCTTTCGCTCATCTGTCCTGATATGTACAAACTTCTATTCTGTATTAAATCAAGAAAAAATGTGAAAAAATAATAATCCGGTGAAAAATTTCTCAATTTTTTTTCTAATTGTCGGATTAAATTGCAATTCGCACAAAATGTCGTTTATACCATCCTAAATATTGATACCGAGTTTGAGTGGGATCTGAGTATTACTCAGGAGCCACTCAAACTTACCTCAACTTCTCCTCAGCAGTGTAATAACTTTAAGGGTGGTTATTTGGTATATGAGTTATGGAGGTTGCGATTGAACGAATTAACCAAGGATGTGACCATAACACATATTTAATGGGATTTACTCAGCACTACTCAATTTCCACCTCTTAACTCTCCCGTTTTCTTTCCCAAGGCTCAAACATTTAGTTTCATTCTACAGGAACGTGTCAACAACCCCTTCACGATATGTCATCTCCTCACAACAATTGATAAATCTACAAAATCAACTTTTCTTTCGCTCATCGGTTGTGTTATGTACAAACTTCTATTCTGTTTTAAATGAAGAAATGTGAAAAAAGAATAATCCGGTGAAAAATTTCTCAATTTTTTTTCTAATTGTCGGATTAAATTGCAATTCGCACAAAATGTTGTTTATACCATCCTAAATATTGATACCGAGTTTGAGTGGGATCTGAGTATTACTCAAGAGCCACTCAAACTTACCTCAACTTCTCCTCAGCGGTGTAATAACTTTAAGGGTGGTTATTTGGTATATGAGTTATGGAGGTTGCGATTGAACGAATTAACCAAGGATGTGACCATAACACATATTTAATGGGATTTACTCAGCACTACTCAATTTTCACCTCTTAACTCTCCCCTTTTCCTTTTTTCAAAGCTCAAACATTTAGTTTCATTCTACAGGAACGTGTCAACAACCCCTTCACGATATGTCATCTCCTTACAACAATTGATAAATCTACAAAATCAACTTTTCTTTCGCTCATCTGTCCTGATATGTACAAACTTCTATTCTGTATTAAATCAAGAAATGTGAAAAAATAATAATCCGGTGAAAAATTTCTCAATTTTTTTTCTAATTGTCGGATTAAATTGCAATTCGCACAAAATGTTGTTTATACCATCCTAAATATTGATACCGAGTTTGAGTGGGATCTGAGTATTACTCAGGAGCCACTCAAACTTACCTCAACTTCTCCTCAGCAGTGTAATAACTTTAAGGGTGGTTATTTGGTATATGAGTTATGGAGGTTGCGATTGAACGAATTAACCAAGGATGTGACCATAACACATATTTAATGGGATTTACTCAGCTTATATGCACTCTACTCAATTTTCACCTCTTAACTCTCCCCTTTTCCTTTTTTCAAAGCTCAAACATTTAGTTTCATTCTACAGGAACGTGTCAACAACCCCTTCACGATATGTCATCTTCTTACAACAACTGATAAATCTACAAAATCAACTTTTCTTTCGCTCATCTGTCCTGATATGTACAAACTTCTATTCTGTATTAAATCAAGAAATGTGAAAAAATAATAATCCGGTGAAAAATTTCTCAATTTTTTTTCTAATTGTCGGATTAAATTGCAATTCGCACAAAATGTTGTTTATACCATCCTAAATATTGATACCGAGTTTGAGTGGGATCTGAGTATTACTCAGGAGCCACTCAAACTTACCTCAACTTCTCCTCAGCAGTGTAATAACTTTAAGGGTGGTTATTTGGTATATGAGTTATAGAGGTTGCGATTGACCGAATTAACCAAGGATGTGACCATAACACATATTTAATGGGATTTACTCAGCTTATATGCACTCTACTCAATTTTCACCTCTTAACTCTCCCCTTTTCCTTTTTTCAAAGCTCAAACATTTAGTTTCATTCTACAGGAACGTGTCAACAACCCCTTCACGATATGTCATCTTCTTACAACAACTGATAAATCTACAAAATCAACTTTTCTTTCGCTCATCTGTCCTGATATGTACAAACTTCTATTCTGTATTAAATCAAGAAATGTGAAAAAATAATAATCCGGTGAAAAATTTCTCAATTTTTTTTCTAATTGTCGGATTAAATTGCAATTCGCACAAAATGTTGTTTATACCATCCTAAATATTGATACCGAGTTTGAGTGGGATCTGAGTATTACTCAGGAGCCACTCAAACTTACCTCAACTTCTCCTCAGCGGTGTAATAACTTTAAGGGTGGTTATTTGGTATATGAGTTATGGAGGTTGCGATTGAACGAATTAACCAAGGATGTGACCATAACACATATTTAATGGGATTTACTCAGCACTACTCAATTTTCACCTCTTAACTCTCCCCTTTTCCTTTTTTCAAAGCTCAAACATTTAGTTTCATTCTACAGGAACGTGTCAACAACCCCTTCACGATATGTCATCTTCTTACAACAACTGATAAATCTACAAAATCAACTTTTCTTTCGCTCATCTGTCCTGATATGTACAAACTTCTATTCTGTATTAAATCAAGAAAAAATGTGAAAAAATAATAATCCGGTGAAAAATTTCTCAATTTTTTTTCTAATTGTCGGATTAAATTGCAATTCGCACAAAATGTCGTTTATACCATCCTAAATATTGATACCGAGTTTGAGTGGGATCTGAGTATTACTCAGGAGCCACTCAAACTTACCTCAACTTCTCCTCAGCAGTGTAATAACTTTAAGGGTGGTTATTTGGTATATGAGTTATGGAGGTTGCGATTGAACGAATTAACCAAGGATGTGACCATAACACATATTTAATGGGATTTACTCAGCTTATATGCACTCTACTCAATTTTCACCTCTTAACTCTCCCCTTTTCCTTTTTTCAAAGCTCAAACATTTAGTTTCATTCTACAGGAACGTGTCAACAACCCCTTCACGATATGTCATCTTCTTACAACAACTGATAAATCTACAAAATCAACTTTTCTTTCGCTCATCTGTCCTGATATGTACAAACTTCTATTCTGTATTAAATCAAGAAATGTGAAAAAATAATAATCCGGTGAAAAATTTCTCAATTTTTTTTCTAATTGTCGGATTAAATTGCAATTCGCACAAAATGTTGTTTATACCATCCTAAATATTGATACCGAGTTTGAGTGGGATCTGAGTATTACTCAGGAGCCACTCAAACTTACCTCAACTTCTCCTCAGCAGTGTAATAACTTTAAGGGTGGTTATTTGGTATATGAGTTATGGAGGTTGCGATTGAACGAATTAACCAAGGATGTGACCATAACACATATTTAATGGGATTTACTCAGCACTACTCAATTTTCACCTCTTAACTCTCCCCTTTTCCTTTTTTCAAAGCTCAAACATTTAGTTTCATTCTACAGGAACGTGTCAACAACCCCTTCACGATATGTCATCTCCTTACAACAATTGATAAATCTACAAAATCAACTTTTCTTTCGCTCATCTGTCCTGATATGTACAAACTTCTATTCTGTATTAAATCAAGAAATGTGAAAAAATAATAATCCGGTGAAAAATTTCTCAATTTTTTTTCTAATTGTCGGATTAAATTGCAATTCGCACAAAATGTTGTTTATACCATCCTAAATATTGATACCGAGTTTGAGTGGGATCTGAGTATTACTCAAGAGCCACTCAAACTTACCTCAACTTCTCCTCAGCGGTGTAATAACTTTAAGGGTGGTTATTTGGTATATGAGTTATGGAGGTTGCGATTGAACGAATTAACCAAGGATGTGACCATAACACATATTTAATGGGATTTACTCAGCACTACTCAATTTTCACCTCTTAACTCTCCCCTTTTCCTTTTTTCAAAGCTCAAACATTTAGTTTCATTCTACAGGAACGTGTCAACAACCCCTTCACGATATGTCATCTCCTTACAACAATTGATAAATCTACAAAATCAACTTTTCTTTCGCTCATCTGTCCTGATATGTACAAACTTCTATTCTGTATTAAATCAAGAAATGTGAAAAAATAATAATCCGGTGAAAAATTTCTCAATTTTTTTTCTAATTGACGGATTAAATTGCAATTCGCACAAAATGTTGTTTATACCATCCTAAATATTGATACCGAGTTTGAGTGGGATCTGAGTATTACTCAGGAGCCACTCGAACTTACCTCAACTTCTCCTCAGCAGTGTAATAACTTTAAGGGTGGTTATTTGGTATATGGGTTATAGAGGTTGCGATTGAACGAATTAACCAAGGATGTGACCATAACACATATTTAATGGGATTTACTCAGCACTACTCAATTTCCACCTCTTAACTCTCCCGTTTTCTTTCCCAAGGCTCAAACATTTAGTTTCATTCTACAGGAACGTGTCAACAACCCCTTCACGATATGTCATCTCCTCACAACAATTGATAAATCTACAAAATCAACTTTTCTTTCGCTCATCGGTTGTGTTATGTACAAACTTCTATTCTGTTTTAAATGAAGAAATGTGAAAAAAGAATAATCCGGTGAAAAATTTCTCAATTTTTTTTCTAATTGTCGGATTAAATTGCAATTCGCACAAAATGTTGTTTATACCATCCTAAATATTGATACCGAGTTTGAGTGGGATCTGAGTATTACTCAAGAGCCACTCAAACTTACCTCAACTTCTCCTCAGCGGTGTAATAACTTTAAGGGTGGTTATTTGGTATATGAGTTATGGAGGTTGCGATTGAACGAATTAACCAAGGATGTGACCATAACACATATTTAATGGGATTTACTCAGCACTACTCAATTTTCACCTCTTAACTCTCCCCTTTTCCTTTTTTCAAAGCTCAAACATTTAGTTTCATTCTACAGGAACGTGTCAACAACCCCTTCACGATATGTCATCTTCTTACAACAACTGATAAATCTACAAAATCAACTTTTCTTTCGCTCATCTGTCCTGATATGTACAAACTTCTATTCTGTATTAAATCAAGAAAAAATGTGAAAAAATAATAATCCGGTGAAAAATTTCTCAATTTTTTTTCTAATTGTCGGATTAAATTGCAATTCGCACAAAATGTCGTTTATACCATCCTAAATATTGATACCGAGTTTGAGTGGGATCTGAGTATTACTCAGGAGCCACTCAAACTTACCTCAACTTCTCCTCCGCGGTGTAATAACTTTAAGGGTGGTTTTTTGGTATATGAGTTATGGAGGTTGCGATTGAACGAATTAACCAAGGATGTGACCATAACACATATTTAATGGGATTTACTCAGCACTACTCAATTTTCACCTCTTAACTCTCCCCTTTTCCTTTTTTCAAAGCTCAAACATTTAGTTTCATTCTACAGGAACGTGTCAACAACCCCTTCACGATATGTCATCTTCTTACAACAACTGATAAATCTACAAAATCAACTTTTCTTTCGCTCATCTGTCCTGATATGTACAAACTTCTATTCTGTATTAAATCAAGAAATGTGAAAAAATAATAATCCGGTGAAAAATTTCTCAATTTTTTTTCTAATTGTCGGATTAAATTGCAATTCGCACAAAATGTTGTTTATACCATCCTAAATATTGATACCGAGTTTGAGTGGGATCTGAGTATTACTCAGGAGCCACTCAAACTTACCTCAACTTCTCCTCAGCAGTGTAATAACTTTAAGGGTGGTTATTTGGTATATGAGTTATAGAGGTTGCGATTGACCGAATTAACCAAGGATGTGACCATAACACATATTTAATGGGATTTACTCAGCTTATATGCACTCTACTCAATTTTCACCTCTTAACTCTCCCCTTTTCCTTTTTTCAAAGCTCAAACATTTAGTTTCATTCTACAGGAACGTGTCAACAACCCCTTCACGATATGTCATCTTCTTACAACAACTGATAAATCTACAAAATCAACTTTTCTTTCGCTCATCTGCCCTGATATGTACAAACTTCTATTCTGTATTAAATCAAGAAAAAATGTGAAAAAATAATAATCCGGTGAAAAATTTCTCAATTTTTTTTCTAATTGTCGGATTAAATTGCAATTCGCACAAAATGTCGTTTATACCATCCTAAATATTGATACCGAGTTTGAGTGGGATCTGAGTATTACTCAGGAGCCACTCAAACTTACCTCAACTTCTCCTCCGCGGTGTAATAACTTTAAGGGTGGTTTTTTGGTATATGAGTTATGGAGGTTGCGATTGAACGAATTAACCAAGGATGTGACCATAACACATATTTAATGGGATTTACTCAGCTTACATGCACTCTACTCAATTTTCACTTCTTAACTCTCCCCTTTTCCTTTTTTCAAAGCTTAAACTTTTATTTTCATTTTACAGGTACGTGTCATCGATCACTTTATGACATTACTTCTGCTTAGAACAGTAAATATGATTCGACTATTAGTTTTTCTCGCTTATCTATCCTGGTCTTCTACCCTATATTAAATCAAGAATTGTGAAAAACTAATAATCGCCGAGTGATAATATTGGTTATATTTTTCGGTTCAACAGTACATGTGCTGAAGTAGACCGTTTAATAAGGAGGTGAAAGGTGATTGGTGGTGGGTCTTTCAGAGATTACCTAATTTCTTCTCCTTGGGCCAGTCAATCGCGCCACCCGTTAATGAAGATCCAAAAATATCCGTTTGTAACGAAAGAGCACTTCTGTTCAAATGACACTAAAATTAAAGAATACAATACCTTGGAAAAACTATAATGTCGGGCATTCTAATGGATGGAACTCCTGTAACTCTCATGAAAATCTTCTTTGGTGCTATAACATGAGCAAAAACTACTTCTCCGCATGTGAAAACGTGACATTTTATGCTTTACACTAAACGACCCTAACGTCCTATGTGTCACTTTTGGCACAAAGGGTCCCTGCCAAAACGGAATGGGTGGAGCTGAATTTTTTTTTTTTTTTTCTGATTCTTGTGATATGTAGGGAAACGTTTATCAGATTTTACGCGCAATTCCCAAATTCAAAAACTTTTAAAGACACAGAACATAAGGTTTAAAGGAATTAGTTTCTGTGGCTGAACAACGCTCAAAGTTATGAGGTGGATGTCGTCTGGCCGTTGAAGTAAAATGGTACAACAGGTATCGGGACAAATGCTAACGGAGGAATGAGGGGTCTGGGTTAGTCAGGACCACCTCAAAAACTCAATTGGTCTTTAAACGTGATATGGCTTAGAATAATGAGTTTTGATATAGTTTGAATAACTAACAATACGCGGCTAACGGAATTTTTGTCTCCAACCAATCAGCTCTGCCAGACTTCAAGGACGTCATTTCTCTGGTGATTTTCGATCCCTCCAATTGAAAAATTTGCAGTGAGCTCCCAGTCAATAATTTTTGAGTTTGTGGGGTATGTATTTTGATTTAATTTTATATGATCGTGTATAGGTATTGGTAGCATCACCGTGGGTAGAATATTCATTTTGCAGAAGAAGTGAATAAGATGAGCCGGTATTACATCGGCTATTCACAACTATCCTCTAAATTTTTTTCTCCAATTCCCAAACTAGGTTAGAGCTCTAGCTGCTAAAATATTAATACCCAGGTACCTACAAAAATTTGCATAAGGTCAAGGTCGGTAATTTTGAGAATTGTATCGGACACGTATCTATGTATCCCAACAAAACCAATAGCGGGTTCCAAGCTCCAGGATCGAAGAGAAAATAATAATTTCAGTTTGCATTGAAAATGCAAGAAAGTGTCCAAGTTACTATGATTCACGCATGTTTTAATACCTACATTTATTTCAAGCCACATACACAATCCTTTGTGAATAAGTTGTATACTTACTCAAAGAAAAGGTAAAAGGGTAAACAAAGTGTATGCAGTTAATGGTAGAGAATTGAAAGATACACCGCAGGGAGGACGACGAAGAAAAAGAAGAAGAAAAAAAAAGGTTCTTCTGGTGTGCATTAGGAACACGAGCCAAGCGTAGGGTAAATGTATAAATTCAGGTACAACTAGAGCACTAGAGCCATTGACTATACAGTAGGTTATTATGACCTCATAATTTCGTCTATTTTACGAGCTGATAATTTCGTCAGCACGCGAGTACGTTCAAATGCGAGCGAACGAGAGTAAAACAATCCCGCGATAACTAACGCTGTACAATACTTGCCGATTATAGTGGAATACGTTTTTATATGAAAAGACTCCTCGTTAAAAGACCAATAATGAGACTGATTTAAGACGACTTTTAGAGGAACGATTCTTATTCGCCGATATTAGAAGAAATCACATTTTACATATATCGCTATGATATTTTGAACGAAAAGCGATTTCGCGACATCCTAACCAATCAGAGACGGCCGTTGATTTTTGCTGATTAAATAATTATTCGCGATATACGAGAATGCGCACAATACGGTACGACTTCGCGTCATATAAGTAGGGTAGATTTGAAGGAAAATCAACTGTTTGGTTCCCAGCAGTTTTCTAGTTCGGTTACCGACTAGTGCGTTCAAGATTGTTGTAATAGCGCGAAGCTTTATTTGTCAGTCGTCGTCTTGGTTCCCAAACGACGTTCTAGCAAATACTGTACCTAGCGAATCCGTCGCGAGTGTTTGGAATTACCAACACTCTGGTTGTTAATGTCAGAATAGCCGAGCGACAATAGATCGGTTATATTATCCGGTTCGACAGTACATCGAAAGTGAACCGTTTAATAAGGAGGTGAAAGGTGGTTGGTGGTGGGACTTTCAGGGGTTACCTAAAACCCCGCTCCTCGGCGTAGTCAATCGCGCCACGCATTAAAGAAGATCTGAAAATACCCGTTCGTAACATTTCAGAAGTGGGATTAGTAATCCGTTCCCGCTGATTTGAATAGAAGAACATGTTGACAAGACAGAAGTTGAGAGCCACTGGTAATCGGCTCATTAGAGAGATGTCGCCGAGTTCGGCTGATGAAGAAGAATTTGAAATCCAAGAAGTACAAGCTGATGTACATAATCAAGCGGATGATGAAAATGACCGAGTAGCAGACTCTGTAGAGGAAATGGCGGATAGCCTGGCGCCCTTTGCTCGTGAGATAGGGAGAGACCCAAGAGTGGGCAGACGTGGGTCGGCGATCACTAGGAAGCCTGGAGGTCGCTCGGTGCCGCAGCGCCCAGGGAATCAAACGAATTCTCAGAGCAGAGGTGTAGAACACCCAGGATTGATTAGGGGTTCTCGTGGAGGCGGGAATCGCCTAGCGACTCCTCAGAAGGCTAGGGGATCGCGGTCAATTCGGGGTGGAGCACAGATCCGAGGACAGCCTCGAGGTTGCGGCTCAAAACAAAGAGAAGAGATCAATCTGGATAGAATTGATCTTGTAGTTGACAATGAATTGGGGCCGAGAGGACCGGAAGGTCGAGGCCAAACTGAGATACCTGGAGTTGGATGCGAAGGGTATGAGACCCAAGGCCGAACAGGTAGATCAGTAGATATGGGCGGTAATACTGATGAAGTATGGCCCAATGTAGGGAGATATAAGACCAGGCAAACCGAAGGTTTCCAAGAGGATGCTGCTCAACGAGGAAAGCGGACTCAAGAGGGTCCTGATGAACGATTAGCTAAGAGAGCTAGATTGGATTCCACAGAAGATCTACAGGCTAGAATGAAACTTCAAGAACAACTGATAGACTTGCTTCTAAATGAAAAGAGAAAGCCAGTACCGGTGCACCAGACAATGAAGTTGGAAAGTATTCCAGAGTATGATCCTAGCCAAAGAAAGTGGACTACAAGACAGTGGATACATACATTGGAACAATTTCGTGATATATTCCAGTGGACAGAAACAACTACTATTTATCATATGCAAGCACGGCTCCGAGGTATAGGACGTGAATGGTATGATAATTTGATAGATTATCAGTATACCTGGGAGGAATGGAAAGAATTATTGTTGGTGACTTTCCCTGAGTCAAGAGATCATGCTGTAGATATGAACAAAATGAAATCGCGCACCAAAAAGCAAGGCGAAAGTTATGAGAAATATTACTTTGCAAAGGTAGCATTATTGCGACCCTGCCAGTTAACTCCATGGCAACGAGTAGACCATATCTTGGATGGTATCACAGACAAGATTGTGAAGGCAAGCGGTATAGCAGGACGCTTTGAGACTCCAGAAGCGCTTTACCAGAATTGTATTCTTCCATTTTCACAAGAGGGCTTATTAGATGAGAGCTCTACACCAAAGAAGAAGTGCTTCAACTGCGATAAGGTGGGACATTTGGCCCGCCAGTGTAATCAAAAGCCTAAGACAGACCTCAGAAACAAACCACAAGTGTCAACTCAGAATAAGTTTGGACTTGACAAGAAAAATTACTGGGACAAGTTCAAAGGGACAAGTGGTAGAGGTAACGGTCAAGAAACTGACAAGAGTTTTGGTACAAAATATGAACCAAGAGAAAATAGTGATCAGTCTAAAGAGCAAAATCCCAAAAAGCCGACAAAGCTGGAGGGAAAAAGTCTCTCTTGTTTCAATTGTAAGGGTGGACACCGAGTCGCGGATTGCCCAAAGGATAAAATCCAATGTACAAAGTGCCACTGGTATGGGCACCTGGCTGAAAAATGCCCTAAGATATCTGCTAGAAAAGTTCAACTTGATGGAGGAACTCAGGAATCTGGGTATACAGAATGTAAAGTCAATGATGTATTGATGATTGGATTTATTGACTGTGGAAGCGACGCCACTACTGTTCGAAAAGATATTGCAGAGGAATTGCAACTGAATATTGTCCCACAAAGAATTGAAATACTAGGTTATGGTAGAGTGCAAAGTGGCTACACAGAAGGCACTGCAGAAGTTGATCTAGTATTGGGGACCTACAAAACCAGTATTGAAATACACGTAGTGCCCAATGAGCTTCAGGAGGAAGATATTGTTATTGGTAAAGATATCTTATACAAAGCAGATCTTGGAGCTTATCTAAAAGCTGGAAAGTGGTATTTCTTTCCAGATAATGCCGAAGGGGTAGATGAAAATAGAAACAAAATACCTCTAACCCCATGTGAAAATATAGTTTTGCCACCACAAACAATGCGACTCTGTAAATTAAAGTCACTCACTCCAGAATGTTCTACAGTATTTGTAGAAGGAGGACAGAGGGGACCAGAGATATATATTCCCCGTTGTGTCACCAGTCCAAATGGATTCTTACCTGTTATTAATATAACTGATAAAGAGACAACTTTGAATCCTAAAAGAATTTTGGCACGTGCTGTGCGGGCAAATATAGATATTGCTCAAGAAGATGTACCACAAAAACATAGAACTCCATTTACCTTAGCAGATTTACAAGATATTATTGGAGAAGATGTAGAGAAGAAAGATGCGCAACAATTACTGGAGTTGATTAATGAATTCAGAGATTGTTTTTCAGTAAACTTGAGCGAATTAGGCGTCTCAAAGATTGGCTCAATGGAGATAAAATTAATGGATCCAGAACCAGTTGTATACCGGCCATATCGGTTGTCATATTCTGAAAGGGAATTTGTCAAAGAACACGTTCAAGAATTGAAAAAGTACGGTATAGTACGTGACTCAAACTCCCCTTATTCTAGCCCTATTCTTCTTGTAAAAAAGAAAGACGGTGAACCAAGGATGTGCTGTGATTTTCGACGGCTCAACTCAAAAATTGTGAGACAACAATATCCATTACCAAGAATTGATGATTTAATAGACTGTATGCTAGACGCCAATTGCTTCTCCTCACTGGATTTAGCTTGGGGCTATTGGCAAATTCCAATGGAGTCTGGCTCAATTGATAAGACCAGTTTTGTGACTCCTGATGGACAATATGAGTGGCTCCGCCAACCATTTGGTTTGTCCAATGGAGGAGCGGTGTTTCAACGAGTAATCAATACTATTTTAACACCGTTATCAGGAATGGGAATTGTGGCCTATCCGTCAAACAGTTGTCAGGAAAATTTAGGGAAGCTAAGAAAAATATTTGAAGCTCTGAGAAAAGTTGGATTAACCATACGCTTAGACAAGTGTCGGTTTTTGTACAACAAAGTATTGTACTTGGGACACGAGATAGAAAACGGTCAGATAAGACCGGGTATGGAAAAGATCAAAGCAGTAGAATCTTTTCCGCGTCCCAAGAATGCCAAAGAAGTTAGGCAATTTATAGGCCTCGCTAGTTATTTCCGCAAGTTCATCAAAGATTTCAGTATACTGGCCGCACCCCTCACCAAATTGACTAAAAAGGAAATTGAGTTTAACTGGCAACAAACTCATCAAACAGCTTTTGAGACATTGAAGAGAAAATTGATATCTAGGCCAGTGTTAGCCATTTATAATCCTTCATCCGAAACTGAACTGCACACAGACGCGAGCAGTATAGGAATTGCGGGCATATTGATGCAACGACAATCTGATAAAACTTTGAAGCCAGTACTTTACTTCAGTCAGCAAACGACAGATGACGAAAAGAGATATCATTCTTATGAACTAGAGACTTTAGCAATTGTACGTTCGCTTCAGCGAATGCGAGTTTACCTATATGGTAAGAAGTTCAAAGTAGTTACAGACTGTAGCGCTTTGAGATACACCTTAACCAAAAAAGATATTAATCCTAGGATCGCCCGATGGTGGTTGTTAATTCAGGATTTTGATTTCGAAGTTGAATACCGAGCAGGGACTGCTATGCGACATGTAGACGCCCTTAGTAGGAGTCCCGTTGACAAAGTGAACCCTAAAGATGCGGAAACCATTGCTGATAAGGTTATTAACATCAAAAGAATGAATGAGATCGACTTAGACGACTGGGTCCAAATAGCCCAACGTCAGGATCCAAAATGTGCCGAACTTATTGAAGCCATAAACACACAAAAGCCAACTTCCAGGGGCAAAGAAATAAAACGAGATTTTGTATTAAAAAGAGGTAGGCTGTACAGACGCACCGAGGGTGGACTGAAATGGGTCGTCTCTCGAAGTGCCCGCGCGCAAATATTAAAAATGTATCATGACGATAACGCGCACCCCGGAGTGACCAAAACAGAAGAATTAGTCAGACAACGTTTTTGGTTTCCAAAGCTTCGAAAATATGTAGAAGATTATTTGAGGGCATGCTTAAATTGCTTATATGTGAAGCCTAAAAGAGGAGAATCAAGTGGGAAACTACATCCTATTCCCAAACCGTGTATACCAATGGATACTATTCATATGGACCATTTAGGGCCATTTGTACAAACGGCCAGAAAGAATACCCATCTTCTAGTAGTTGTGGATGCTTTCACAAAATATGTATGGTTGTGGCCGAGCAAGTCGACAACGACGAAAGGAGTCGTTAATTTTCTAGAGCAATTAGCCGGAATTTTCGGTTTCCCTCGAAGAATCATAGCGGACCGGGGGAGCGCTTTCAAATCAGACCAATTCACGCAGTATTGTAAAGAAAATGGTATTCGTCTGATTTTGACGGCGGTGAGTACCCCACGAGCAGCAGGGCAAGTTGAAAGGATGAACTCCGTTGTTTTAGATAAACTGATAGCGATCATCCCGGCGGAAGAATCATGGGACAAATATTTATCGCAAGTTACTATGAGTATAAATAATACTGTAAATGAAAGTACAGGGAAATCGCCCAATGAATTATTATTTGGCTTTCGACCTAGACTGGGTCACGAAGCCCCTCTAGCCAACGAAATTGACGCAGATCGGAGTAACGAAGAGAATGAAAACGCACAAAAAGTTTTCGAAAATAAACGAATAACCGAGCGCCAAGAGGCCCAAAAGAAAAATAAGGAAATACAGGATAAGATGGCTGCGAAAAATGAAACTCGTCGCGAAGCAAGAAAATTTAACGAAGAAGATTATGTATTGATCACTAATCAGAACCCTTCCACAAAAACTAAATTGAGATTTAAGGGACCATACAAGATTACAACGCCATATCCAAATGATAGATACAAAGTGGAGAACTTCGACAATCGGCACCGCAAGTATGACGCGGTACATGCGCCTGAACATCTAAAGCGCATAGAAATTTTTGCCGACTCTTCAGCTGAATCCGAGTCGGAAGAGTAATTAAGTAAAATATGAGAATCTCGTAGAACCAGCGAAGAAAATGAAGAAAAGGAAAACCGATAAAACGATAAAATAAAGAAGAACGAAGAGTAAAAAGAAACTGGAGAAAAGAGAAGAAAAGAAACAAAGACAGAAAATAATAATTGTCGATATCAGCATAAAAATCAAGATAAGAGCATAAAAATCGCGAGTGGATTTCTGACTATAATAACCAATCACGAAAAAACTGTATGGTCATAGGTCCAAATTACTGCATGAAAATAATATAAAAACAGTAGCAGAAAGAGCAAATTTTCATAGTTCGCAAATACGTCAAGCAGTTATTTCCTGTGTTTTAATATTTGTAAAAGATTGTGATCGAAGAAGAAAAGTCGAGATGAACAACGAGCGACGACGCAACCGTATGATTGATTTGTATTTGGCCGCATCCGATCATCTGATACAGTCATTGTTATCCGAAATACGAGTTCTCCGAAGAGGCATTGGACTTTTACCGGCAGTGGCATACGAGTTGCCTACTCCATTGCGCGTAGGATTCGAAGAATTATGCCTCGCACCGGACAAACCGGCTCTATTGCGAGCCATCCGCGCGGCAAACGTTATTGCCATGGAGAAAGCAATACCCGCTGTACCCTCGTCCAGCCCTGGAAATATTATTCAGAGAAAAGATCGAATTCTAAAACGACCGTCATCACCGATTCCGTTGGGTGGTCGGCGTACCACCATAGAAGTTCCAGCTAAACGCAAGTTACCAGCGTGTGAATCGAAACGAGAAGAACCAAGGACAGAAATGGAAAAGAAAATACAAGAATTGACAGGAAGTAGAATCGATCAAGAGTTGGTAGACTTTGCAGCTAAACTGCAAGCCGAAGACAAGGAAGAAGAAGATACCTTAGCCTTAAATTTGTCAGAACAAGAGCAAGCCGAATTGAACAAGGAAGAGGATGTCAGTAAAGAAGAACGTTGCAAGAGTTGCCGAGTAAAAGGCGGACACGCGCTTTCGTGTTCTCTCCATCCGCGTCGTAGATAAAGTTTAAAAGACGCGAGAACGATGCATAATTTTTGAAAAGGTCCTTTTCAGGACCACCGAATGAATTTCTTAAAAGGAAGAGTTGCTGTCTCCCTAGTAACGAGTTTGGAGACCAAACTCCGTCAGGAAAGGCCGAATATTATGACCTCATAATTTCGTCTATTTTACGAGCTGATAATTTCGTCAGCACGCGAGTACGTTCAAATGCGAGCGAACGAGAGTAAAACAATCCCGCGATAACTAACGCTGTACAATACTTGCCGATTATAGTGGAATACGTTTTTATATGAAAAGACTCCTCGTTAAAAGACCAATAATGAGACTGATTTAAGACGACTTTTAGAGGAACGATTCTTATTCGCCGATATTAGAAGAAATCACATTTTACATATATCGCTATGATATTTTGAACGAAAAGCGATTTCGCGACATCCTAACCAATCAGAGACGGCCGTTGATTTTTGCTGATTAAATAATTATTCGCGATATACGAGAATGCGCACAATACGGTACGACTTCGCGTCATATAAGTAGGGTAGATTTGAAGGAAAATCAACTGTTTGGTTCCCAGCAGTTTTCTAGTTCGGTTACCGACTAGTGCGTTCAAGATTGTTGTAATAGCGCGAAGCTTTATTTGTCAGTCGTCGTCTTGGTTCCCAAACGACGTTCTAGCAAATACTGTACCTAGCGAATCCGTCGCGAGTGTTTGGAATTACCAACACTCTGGTTGTTAATGTCAGAATAGCCGAGCGACAATAGATCGGTTATATTATCCGGTTCGACAGTACATCGAAAGTGAACCGTTTAATAAGGAGGTGAAAGGTGGTTGGTGGTGGGACTTTCAGGGGTTACCTAAAACCCCGCTCCTCGGCGTAGTCAATCGCGCCACGCATTAAAGAAGATCTGAAAATACCCGTTCGTAACAAGGTATACACTTTGTAAGCGAAGTGTATAATATATTGAATGAATGAATGCTTGAACCCTAGTACTCTAGTACAACGAGAACGAACATTCCACGTATCCAACAAAATGTAAACAGATGTCTCACGTTAAGCGCTGTGTACGAAGTACTCGTACTAGTACTAGGACGTACTCGTATATAGTCAATGGTATTATTATGTGGTAAAATTTTTCCAAACTGAGGGATCGCTATCTGTTTTTTTTGGCGCAAACTATCTAAAAGCGACAGCATCTTAACAATAGGTTTGTACGTATGCTTACAAAGTGTAAATGTAGTGAGGTGGAGTAAGGAAATAGGGTGAAGGACTAAAAATTCATTTTTCCGTTCATGACAAATTTGTATGCATAATTACACGTTCTTCCCAAGATGGTCCTGATTATAGGGCACGTAAGAAACCCCCTTCAGTGTATAAACAAAAATGCTTGACGCGGTCTGTATGCTGTGGAATGCCTGTCGGGATTTTCAACTTTCTGTTATGCAATTTTTCATTTTGGTCGTTAACCTTATTTCTTGATTCCACCTCACCTATAGTCAATGATCATGGTGTTTCATTTCAAGAAATTGTGGAAAATATTCAGTCATGCAACGTCATGGAAAGAGTCGATAATAACACTATTTTGCAAGTACAAATGATGTTACAAACTGAAGCAGAGAAAAATCGCGTATGTCACACGAGAGACCGGGATTATACCTCATCAGAACTTAGCAGCGGAACTCCTGGCAAGTGTGCGGTCACGATCGCAAAGAGTTCGCTGCTAAGTACTACCAATGAGTTCTGCTGGTAACTTACATTGATCTTTTGGGGAACAGATGTGTGTTACCAAATACTTATTTGTGATCTGTCATCAGAAAACTCCCCCGAATGTCCAAAAAAGTGATCAAGAGAAAGTTTATTTTTCAATTTATTAAAATCACCTCAAGTGGAAAATATCAATTGGCATGTTTCTTGGTCTTTTGAAGATGTTTCCTTGCAATAGTTCACAACAATCGGTGACAAGAAAACCTTTACAAGAGTCCAAGGAAGACAAATAGGCCTACATGACTTGAAGTAGTTTTAATAAATTGAAACATTCTCTTTTCTTTGGTCGTTTTTTGGGACGCTCAGGAGGGTTTTCTTGTGACAGGTCACGTAATAGAAATTGTTACTTGTACTAGGGCTACTCCTGTACAGATACATTATCTATGGGCTAAATATCATCAATAAAATAAGCTGCTTACAAATAGATCGATACTAGAATTATTCTCGCTCAATGTAAACAAACATTGAACCCAAAGGTGATGTACGTTCTTTATGGGTTCACCATCGCCCCCCTCCGTTTATTTACATTGAGCGAGGATACCCCCAGTGTCCTAAAATAGGTACTGACAAGTTCTGGAGTATTTCATCTTTATGAATAGAGACAATTTTTTCGAAACACAGTAGGCTTGATGGTGGAAGGAGCACGATAGTGGATCGAGAGTATTTGAAAATAAAATTTTACGGCGCATGAAATAAAATTTGGGGGTACTTAATGATTTTAATTTGTAGGCTATCACCTGACCAATGATTGTCAAAAGACTAAATAACAAGGAGATGAAGTGCGCGGATTGCCAAGGCAACCACACGGCGAATTATAAAGGATGCCCAGTCTACGAAAATGAAACTAAGTCTATCACAGAATCTACTGCTCATGTTACAGGAAAAAAAAAAGACTCCACGAAAAAAGCAAGGATTATAAATTGCCTGTAGATAGAAACTTAGGCAAAACGTATGCCACAGCTCTTGGAAAACAGCTTGAAGCTAATAATGAAGGTAAAACTCAACCTGATAAAACTATCACCAAAATATCACAGTTGTTGCAAGAACTGAGAATATCTGTACAAAACATTGAGGCTAGGGTATCCAGCTGAGAGAACAATAAGTATGCCTTCGTTAAACCCCATTAAGGAGCCCCTTACAAGAAGATAAAGTGATAATGTTAACTAAAATTTTAACTTGGAACGCAAATGGCCTTTTAATTAGGAAACACGAATTTGAAATTTTTTTATAAAGTCAAAAAGTTGTAATTGCGCTAGTATTGGAAACACACTTCATTGGCCGGTACTACATCAAGAGACTACAAAACTACACTATGTACTCCAGCCATCATCCTAGCGGCAAAGCGCAAGTTGGAGCGGTAATATTTGCCCGAAATACAATCCTGCATCATGAGTCTTACAAATGCCAAGAACCAAATGTGCAGGCAGTGACCACTATGACCAAAGTCAACGGAAACACTGTCAGCATTACTGCTGTATACTGCCAACCCAATGCCAGCCCAAGCGCCGACGAGGCCACTTTCTCAGGCTTATTTCAGAACCTAGGTATCGGCTGGATTTTTAGAGGAGACTTCAACTCCAACCATCTAGAACTACATTCAAACGCGGTAAGGCCATGGACAGCTTCAATAGTAGACCTATCACTGGTGGTGAATCAACTTACTGGTCAGACCCTAGGAAGATTCCGGACCTACTTCACTTCTTTGTTGTGAAAGGAATTTCCATGAACTACACTGAAGCCGTAAATAAGAACGACCTTTCTTCAGATCATTGTCCAGTCCTTCTGTTGGTTAGGAGCACGATATTAAGGAAGCCAGCCCCTCACCCTCTGGCCACTAAAAAGACTGACTGGGATACATAACGAGCAGTACAGTACCATCGGACGTGATTGACCTAAGAATAAGCCTATAATCCACTACCGAGCTAGACAATGCACTGAGAGAATTCACCGAAAAAATATAGGTACTGAAGAAAATTTTCTATAAAATGAAAAAGTATGTGGTGGGTGCGCTATGAATATATTGCTATCTGTCTATCCCTCAAAATCATACAAAGTGCTCATTGTACTTGAAAAGTTCTTGATAAAATTAGAAAGCGTTTGATAGATAATAACTCATTTTTCAACTGCTCATTTTAGTCCAGTAAAATTAGCCATTTTAAAGGTCGAAAAAAACAATAAATGGTACAGAAGCGAAACTTGGAAAAGTTGTTGGGAACTTTCTGGTGAGTCTTTTCCCAAGTTTCCCCAACATTCCGGGTGGAGCTTTTCCCAGGGGGGGTACAAAGAAGAATTTTTGTTAATTTTCTAGCTCTCATTCGCAAACAAATGATTTTAGAGAAAAAAAGTTCAAACAAAAATTGTTCCTCGTAAAATTTCCTATAAAAAAGCTCTCTACATATTTTTTCTGTATGCACTGTTACGCCGCTACAGCGCGTGACAAGTGAACACCTCTTACTACTCTGTATAATTGACATTGATTTGCGCAGCACATTGTGTTCTACCATACAAAAATGCGAGTTATTGTTTCTGCGCGTCGAGTGGCCCGGGAACAAATTAATGTGGTTGGGTATAGATTCTTCATCTACTATTTTGCGAGGACATCAACACTTTATAATCAATACCATAATTTATTTTCCATTTTCTAATCTTTTTATTTTTCAATACTTACAAGTAGAAAGTCAGTTACAAAAGCATGTAAAATTGAGAATTTTTGAGTTTACAAAGGATTAAAATGAAATTTATCTTTTCTTACTTATCATTATTCATTTTTTTTTATAATAATTCCTATCTACGACTTACTGGTACCAACGAAAATAATGTAATAGGTGACTCGCGTCGCGTGGTATACCTGATCTAGATTCTTACATACGGACTTGTCACGCGCTGTAGCCACCCGGAATGTTGGGGAAACTCGGGAAAAGACTCACCAGAAAGTTCCCAACAACTTTTCCAAATTTCGCTTCAGTACCATTTATTGTTTATTACAATGGCTAATTTTACTGGACTATTTAGCACAGTCACATAATAGTCTTTTTTTAAAATAGGTGTGAACTACGTTTATATCAATCAACTTTCTACAAGAGAAGTACACGCAAAATAAGTTTATAATATTATGTGAAATTGTGGTATGACAATCTATCAAAATGATAACGTTCTCTTCCATCGGACTACTCGCGTTGCAGCCAATGTTCTTGTGGTACACATTGCTGACTGCATGGTCATCATTAATTCGGTTGTCATAGATCAAGGAAATCCTGAAAAGGTTGATTTCATGATTAAAATAATAAAGATAGTGACAATACGAGCAATAAACAATTTAATAATAAAATGCAAGAAATTTTTCACTTGTTGGGAGATATTACAATTACAAATAAATTGTCTGAAGGACAACACATAAAGACAACTGGGTGTAAATCCGAGGTCGACGGTATAATCGAAATAAGCAGTCTCAAATAGGGAATTATTGAGACTTCACGCCGCCCCTAAAGACAATTCAGGGACATCTTGTGCAGAGTTTGCTTTGGAAATCACCCTAAGGCTACCTGGGGATTTCATAAAAAATACGGAGGAGGGCAAGATAGTTGACTTTCATGAGTATGTCTAAAAATTTTGCCACGTCTTCCAAAATTTACATCCAGTTTTCCTCAACGTCTGCAAAGGGGAAAAAAATATTTGTCCATTCAGATCTTAAGGATGTAACACATGTTTACGTAAGAGTAGGAAGAGTCCAACGCCCGCTTGAAACACCATACAAAGGACCATATTGAGTACTTAAACAATTAAAAAAAAAAAATGGTTGGGAATAAAACTTGGAGATAAGGAAGAAGACATTTCAATTGCTTGGCTGAAATCGTCGTTTTTTTCAATAATAAAGAAAACGCATCTTCGTCATCATGTGTATACCATAATCTCAGTTCTCTTGTAACAGCCACCCACATTTTGCAAGCCTATCTTCAGGTCCTCTCTGCCGAACCCATCAGATTTTACCATCCATTTAAACAACTCTCGCCGATGACCTCCATCCTTTCAAAACAACATCTCTCATCTAAACATAGGAAATTAGATCCAACGCATCTATATTTGATTCACCATCAAGCTTAAAACCCAAATACAGGCAAGAACTTGTAAAATTAAAAAAAAAAAAAAAAAATTAAAAAGGCTTTGCCCGGACAGAAGTTATATTTTACTTTTTGAGTACATTGCATTCTCGAGTTTTATCATACTTTTACGGTTAAAATAATTAACTGCTGCCAGTACAATGATAAACAATCTGGAACAATTCAATATTGAAACAACGCAAGATCTAGTGTTTTTACCTATATTTAATTGAAATTTCAGATATGGAAGGCGGAACTCCAATTAGAACTGCGAGACCAGCTAAAATTATTTTCAATTTTGATGGGGAGGAGGCAGAATTTCCATACGGGGGAAAACAAAGTATAAATGCACAATTGAGATACAGACAACATGAATGCAAATAATGAAAAAATGAAAACAGTAATTGAATACACATATCTGAGGCAAATTTTATCTTCTGAAAACTGAACGTAAAAAACCAGTTCACGTATATGGAAAAAAATTAGTTATTAACGTGATGAAACAATTGAATTAACATAAAACTTTCAAGATTAGTTGACTCCAAACTGAAAAAAATTCGATAGCAAATTAATATTTAGCCTTCGAATGGCACTGCAACAGCACAGCAGAACCGAAAAACCAATTCGAATTTCTCATCAAAATTTTATAAACATTGTAGGTGCATGATGAGTGAACGCGATCAAAGAACGACTCCACTTATTTGAAAAATGATTGACACTTGAATGGTACTAAAAATATTCCCACTGAACCAGATATCAAAAAGCTTCAATTCCTTTTTTTGTAAACAAAAATTTGTGAATAGTATGGAATAATATTCAAGTTTTGTAGACTAGGCTTGGGATCCAATGAAATTAGCGAAAACGTTACCCAATCATGAACCATCACAGACTCAACCCAAAACAAGAAACACGAAACAAAAGTAATCTTCATGTCCATTCGAAATACGGAGTAACTCGACTTTTCTATTTTCTTGAGAACGCAAATAAGTGGTAAAAAGAAACAATAATTAATTAACAGTCATAAGATTTTGGAATATCTCACTTTCATCAGTCGGACTTGTGATGGATTGTCTCCAAATTCGATATCACGAACATCGGCCAATATAATATCTCATTCTTCTGTGTTATGGAATTCGACCTGAAAATTACTGTCCGCTCTCGAACTCTTGGGTTTTTAGATATTTTCTGTTTTGTGAGTTCTTTTTGTTTTTCACAGTTGGTTCAATTCTCCTTATGAGCAGATCGTTCGGAAGAAATCACAAACTGAATAGTAAATAAGTAAAAAACTCTATGAGTAGGGTTTGAGATGAAATTGAAGGCTTTCTCGTTGAACGTTTTATGTTTTCATACTCACCTCGGATAAGACTTTTCAACCAATGGTTCGTACATCTTTGCCTGCAACTTCACCGTAAACGTGGTCGTCATTGTCTTTCTTGCTTTCCTCAGAGTGCTCATGATACCGTAAGTGTGCAGGTATGCATTCTCATATCTAATTCAAGGATTACAATCAATACTTTATATCAAAGGCCAATTGTCAATAACTTTTGTAGACTTACGAGCTATCTATATTTTGGACCATTTCTTGGACGTACGTGTTTGTGTACGAAAACTGATACATTAATCTCGCATAATTTTGTCAACCGTTATGCATTTCGTGTATGCGGGCATTTGAGCCATATAGATGGTTCATCTAATACTGGCTTCATTGGTTAGAAATCCAGACGACTGTCGGTATCGTGCGAGTTGTTTGCTAAAAGTAATGGTATTGAAAGAACTTTAATCCTTTGAATTATTAAAATAACTTACTAATCATTGCAAGCCATGGACGTACGTGTTTCTGTATCAGATCTGATGTGCTGTAAGTAATATTGAATCCGGTACTTCAATTCCGCATAATTTCGTCAACCGCTACGCATTTTGTGGATGCAGGCATTTGAGCCACATAGACGGTACATCTAATAATGGCTTTATTGGTGAGAAATCCAGACGACTGTCGGTATCGTACGAGTTGTTTGCTAAAAGTAATAGTATTGAAAGAACTTTGATGCTTTGAATTATTAAAATAACTTACTAATCATTACAAGCCATGGACGTACGTGTTTCTGTATCAGATCTAATGTGCTGGAGGTAATATCGAATCCGGCACTATAATCCCGCATAATTTCATCGACCGTTACGCGTCTAATACTGGCTTCATTGGTGTCAAATCCAAACGACTGTCGGTATCCTGCGAGTTGTTTGCTAGAAGTAATAGTATTGGAAGAACATCGGTTCATTGAACACATCAAATTAAGCAAATTTATAAAATAACTTACTTCCAAAGCTCGCATGGCAAATACTTCAGCCAGCCCAGAAAGGAAATGGCGCGCATTGGCATTATGGTGATAATAGAATGAAGTTTGTAAAAAAAAAATAAATTGTTTCAAACGACGAGGTGTTTCGAACATTACTTTGACAACAAAAATTCAGTCTTGCATCTGTTTTTCAGTCTGTGAATACTGGATGCATTGGCATATGAACCCTGCATACAGGGGCATTTTCGAATTTAAAACATTGGTTGCACTGGTGTTTTTGTATCAGCCATGTCTACTAACGTATGACGTCATTGACCCGAAATGAACAGCGGATGTATTTATGCGTTTTTTTGACAGTTCTCGAATGCTCTCGAAATGATCCAGCAGTAGCGACGATTGATATAAATAGAAGCGCGTGGCGCGGCGTTGCATCATTTTACGTTAGACTCATACACGCAACAGTTGTTCCATTTGTATCATTCGAAGTTGTATATTTTTCTTTCAAACAGTATGACGGACGGTAGCGTAGAGAATGAGATTCTACATGATGAATTGTCAGGGGATCTCATTAACGCATTTTTTGAAATAGTACGTAAAAATACTAATTTCTGCCCAGTCAATGTGTACTTGATGGGATTATGGGACGACATCAAACCGGCACAGCTCTTTAATGGGAGGCACATTCAAATATTGCCGACCAGACCCACCAAACGTCTGAATGAAATTTCACATTGGGTCACATTTTATTACAATAATGGTATCCTGTATGTCTATGACAGTTGCAATTCTCAACAGATAACATATACACAGAATACATTTTTACATCGGTTGTTTCCCTGTGGTTTTGAGGTGGAATATTGCACTGTGGACAAGCAGACAAATGGTCTAGATTGTGGTGTGTACGCAATTGCCTTCGCAACAGCTATTGCCTTCAATCAAAATCCATGTAACCTTAGATTTGAGCAACATGCTATGCGCCCTCATCTTCTCCAGTTATTCAATACAAAAACATTACATCCATTCCCCGTCGTCCCAAACATTACAGGTGAAAATGTAACGTCACAAGATATGAGTATAAGCAGGAAGAGGGGACGGCCAAAGTCAAGTGGAGAAGAGAAATTAGTTGCCAAAGTAGTGAGGGCAGAGAGGGAGAAGATGAGACGTAGTGCCAGAAAAGAAGCTCAGACAATAAATCAATCACAGTTAAAGAAAAGAGGGCGGCCAAAATTAAGCGAAGAAGATAAATTGAAGAACAAAGAAAGAAAGTTAGAAAGAGAGAAACTGAGACGCAACGCTAAAAAAATTGAAATTTCCGTTAAGAGGCAATTTTCAGAGGGAGAAAATGAAACTGAAGGGAAGAAAAGGGGTCGTCCAAAGCTGAGCGAAGAACAAAAACTACTGAATAAGGCAAAGAGGGCAGAAGAAGATCGAATGAGACGCAGTGCCAAGAGAGAAGCCCTAACAAAAAATGTAGGCTGAAAATAAAAGATTAATAATTATGATATTCTTTTTATTTACTCCTATTTTTTGACTTTATTCCGGAAGAAGAAGAAAAAAATTTCAACCTCCTCATATACAGAAACGTGAAAGAAAGAGAAAAGGCCAGCGACGGTTCCCTACCTTCACGCGGTGCTGGCCGTTTTCACTGAGAGGGAACCGACCTCCATTGCAGTGTGTAAGAAATTTCAAAACAGCAATCCAACAAAGGGAAACTCAGTTCAAATTATAACTCCACATTGTAAGTCTTACAGAATAGTATGTGCAAGCGAAGCGACGATTCAACAACCTGACTAGATTTGCAAGATCAAAAAGGTATACATTTATCTTAATTCCTTTCCCAATCATAACCGACCTTTTACTTGAAATTTTTACTTCCTCCCCCACTCTTTAATAACTATGTATGATAATTAAAAATATACGTGGCTATGTTTTAGATCCATCGATCACTTTGAACGGGTATTTTAAAAGTTATAATATTTCTATCGTATGCACGGTTTTTATGGGGAATTTAGCCACCCCACTAAAATGTAACAACAACAATAACGAGCGAGCGAAGCGAGCGAGCAAAACACGCGAGCAGCGAATCGCGTCTGTTAGGAGCCGCCGGCAGGCCGAGCCGCCAAGGGCCGCCGAAAGGGCCGCCGAAGGCGGCCCGTCAGCGGCTCGTATATTATAAAATGGTAAGGTTTTTAAAGAAAAGAAATAGATACACATTTATTAGGTAAATTATAAATAATCGGTACAAATTTTTCGAAATGAATTTCGTATTACCCTTCGAACTTTAACACTCACACAACAAATATCCTATAGCTTTGTACGATTTCAAAACGGATTACGAACGAAAAAACGAACGAAAGTTTTCTATTTTCGAGACCGAATTTATCGTTCAATGAAATAAAATACGAAAATGGTAATAAAATAGGACGAAAACGACAATCAATTTTTGCCTCGAACTTCTCGTATTGTAAAACTCAACGTCGTCTACGACGTTTCCGACATTGGCTATTTATTTTTTCTAGATCGTACTTCGGAGGGACTAAAATGTCTACAACAAAATGGAACACTCGTATCAAAATGTGTGCTATACAAATATTTTGGTTCGAAAAAAACGAACTAGAATTACCCAATTCAATAATCGGATCCAAAATAGAATCATCCTCTTCCTCTTCGTGGAGACTTGATATTGCAAACATCGTACTGTGAGCATCGATTTCATCTTGTTCGGTAGGTTCTTGAGATTGACTGTGATTTTGGATTAACCAGTTTCCAACATCAGCAGAATGAGGGTCATACTCGCATTCATCGCACGAATCTTCAATATCATCGACACCATACTCGTTCAATATGTAAGGCGCTAGCATATCTTTGTATTCTTGAAGATCCCTTATTCGAAGTTTCCATGGGGCATTTTTCAAAGGAGCGCGAGTTTCCCATGCAGGAATTCCCACACTATCATCGATAGCTAAAATATCAAAGAAGGGGTTGGTCAATACCTTAGAGTAGTGCAACAATTTTACCCATCAATTTGAAATAGAATTACGCATTCAAATCACACAATTCATTCGTACATTAAAGGGTTTGTGTATTGATGCTTTGTCAGAGCTTATCAAATCTTTAGAAGTAGACAATAAGTTACAGTAGTAGGTTTTGAGAGTGGCCTCACAGATTTGGAGGAGCAAGGAGCCACTCAATGGCGTATTTAGGTAATCTGCCGTTCTTTTTTTGCCATCCTAGATGGTCTGATTTTTTCCCCTTCTTTTTTCTTCTATGTTCTTCGATTTAATTTTCAATTTTTCATTTGTTGTCCTAAAAATTTGCCGCCCTGAGCAATTGCCCAGGATTGCCCAATGGTAGATACGCTATTGGAGCCACCCGATTCCAAGTAACTCATAATCGTCAAACTTAACAACATTCAAAATTCATATTGAAGGGGTATTAAGAAGTGGGTATTTCGTTCCCTACAGAATAAATGACAGAAACGAACGGTTTTATATTAAAAGGACTGAAATAATAAAATACTTACAATCCAAGAGTTCGGAAAAATCTACACTTCGAGTGACTATTAGATTTCTTTTTTGGTTGACATATTTAACCTGAAATTCATGTTCCCAGTTTTCCAAATATCGAAGTTCTTCCTCGTTTAAACGTGTAGAATTTTCATCAAAACCACCAGTCGTAGGGTCAAGATACTGGTGAAAAATATCACCTGTAGAAACCACTGAGAATAATCCCATGCGTTTCTTCATTTTATACGATGCGAGACCAATAATACTGCACGTAAACCTAAAAATAGCAATATTTCAAAAATTGATCGAACTAACAATTAAAAATTATATTCACGATGTAATTCTTTTTCGATCATTACTTATTTTTAAGATGAAGATTGGTAAGGACTCCATTCATGTGAGCGTCTTGCAATGTATCAAATCTACTGGGAACTCTCACTGGTGTATAGGTAACTTTAGGTTCATTATCACTACGATAGAGAGCAACAATTTCATTTGTAGCTTGCGTTGATAGTATCACAACTTCCGAGTGTCTAAAAAGAAGGAAAATAGTAGAAGAATAAACCTTCCATAATAAAGATTGAAAAGTGTAAGTCAACTTACGATTTCTTATCGTCTCTGAAGGTATGACCGACAGATGGTGGCTGGGTCATCATATGTGTCCATTTCTCAACAAATCCCATTCTTGTATCTAATAACAAACATGAATGATTCATACCGAGGTACCAAGTTTTCTCTTTCACAGACGGAATTAGCAATGATATCTCTTCGCAGGCTTCAGTTTGTTTATCTGGTTGCAAATGAGAACAAGGTTCTCTGTAGCTTTCCTGAAAAAAATTACAGCTTGTTGACTTAGAAGAACATCGACTAAGTTTTGTTAAAACGAAAGACGACAATTCTTACTCTTTTGTCATAAAAATAAATATTCTGTCGATCGACTACTACGAAGATCTGAGTAGAATGTTCACTATCGTATTTAATTTGAACAAATTTATCTTCTGATTTTGTTTCACTTGAAGGCAATGTAGTATGTTCAACGCAGTGCCTGTAATGAAAACAAAGGTTATAATAAATGAAAAAAAACGACACGAAAAAATTCAATTTTACGAACAAAACTCACGTCAAATAATCAGGAGTCCAAAACTGGACAGAGCGATTAGCATTGACGGTGCAAAACTCCGTATCGCAATTGTCCATAGCTACATATGGATATTCCGCACTTTTGACGGTTAGAAAATTTCTAAAACTAATTATTCCATCACAATCTTCGTAATAATTCAGGAAAGAACAAGCGTCGCGTTGTCGAACGCCTATGGTTCCTGCAAGAGATAAAAGCTAAAATCATAAGACATAATCCATTCACGATTTCAAGACATTAGTTTTGATGATATAACATTTTACTCACCATTGGAATCATTGGTGAGAATATCATAAATAAATCCTGATGTGGGCATTGACATGCTTACTTGGGGAATGAACGTGGGGACAACTTCCGAATGTCCTGGTTTCTCGAGCAATGTCATACCTGTAACATTATGTATATTCCACATAAATTGTAACAAAAAAACTTCTGATTCTCAGACTACCTTCAGCGTAGGTACTCACACAATTCATTTAAGTTTTTTCCGCTTGGATAGAGTAAGAAGGTGTCTTTCTTGATGATCAATTTTTTTATTGGATTTCCGTAGTACCAATGATACAACTGAAGACAGACAATCGTGTTTTAGAAACGTATTTCAATAAGAACTCATGATGAATAGTTTGGCTTTAGACTTACTCCTTTGAAATGCTTATCGGGATTATTTGCAAGATGATCGGTCATCCGTACGACGGCATAAGGTAGTTTATACAGGGTTTCATTTCTTCTAACAGCTCTCACCAACTCAGGAAATAGGGCTAAAGAAAGATCACAAAATCTTTAAACAGTGGAGTATGTAAAGACTTCAAATTCATCTATTAGGCTACCTACTCGGTCGAGAAGTGAGCCGATTCACAGGAATTTGCAATTGTCTCTTCCTCCTACTCCAAAAAAATTTCTTTCTTACCAGCTGCATGACTAGATCTTCCTTAGGATTGTCTATTGATTAAAGGTATTGAGAGGTAAAAACAACGAAAATATAGGAATATATAGAATAGAAAGCTTACAAACCTTGTTCTTCGACGTGCTTAGGCGATAAACAAGGGATTGGTCGACCAATATTCAACAGCGGGGGATGATAGCATTCAGAAGCTACATCGGGAGATATTTTTTCATCACCGATAAATTCTTCGGTAATAGCATTTAAACCAGGAAGATTATAATGCTTGAAGTTTCTCAGAATATTCGTACATGGTAGAAACTTTCGAACAGGGTGGTTTTTTTCAAGAAATCCAGCGTTCTCCATTTTCCGGAATGATCACACCACTTTTTCGAGCCAAATGATGTACCTAGAAAATAGAAATGATTGCAATTGAAGTCAAAACAAACGGAGAAGTTCAAAAGAACTGCCGTCTGCAACGACCGAACAGAAGACAGAAAACACGTGCTATCAGAGTATCAGACTGCGTCGATAATCCTGCCGGCCCGGCTCGTTCGCAATCTGGGCTCGTTCATCAAAAAACTCGTTCGCATTCATATTTTAGTGCACTTCCATGGTGGATTGTAGCGAACCTATTGTTGAGACTGAGAATTTGGGTTTTAATATTTTGGGCACGCGGAACGCTGATGTTCGACCGTGCAGTCTCAATATTTTGAAATAAAGAAGAGCGCTAGATTTTTCAAAAATATTGTGTCGTTCAAATTCCTCGGGATTCTATAAATTGGTTGAGCTAATCTGAATTGGTTTTTTTCTTGTTCTTCTTCAAGTCAGAAATGTTCTAAAGACTTATAAGAAACGTTCTAACCTATCTATGAATCCCTATGAGCAATGAGCTACAAAAAATGGTCCCTGGACAAGAATAGAGTGGGAAAAAAATTCGATACAGTAACCAGGAAACCATGCTGCTCTCTTAATGTGTGTGAAATTCTAGAATTTCAAATTCATTTTAAAATGAATATTTTGAATAAGATTTAATATTAGGATCGCCTTACGAATAAAACATAGTAAATATGACGTAAGGAGATAGCAGAGATTTGTCGTAACTTGTACGGTAATTGTAAATCATCTGCGGTTTTCAACTCCAGGCCGCTGAAAATTAATAAAAAGTGCCTAGTTTTCGGGAAACTACTAACTAATGAAGGGAAACAGACAAAAGAAAACTTTTGATTTAGATCCCTTCAACTGTAATATCCGATACAAGTCGTTGAAAATGCTTCGATAGATAGTGATGTTTCTCTTTTCCTATTTCAGAGATTAAATCATTATTGCATGGTCAAAAGTGCAAGAAACCCGCTGGAAGTTAGTTTTATTTTTATGGCTTCTAAAAGTTTTTGAAAATTCCTGTTGGCACCTCTCCGAAAGATCTTTCAAAGCATAACTGAAAAATGTATAGTCGATCAAGAATGAAGTTCGTCGCCTCGACACACAGAATTGTAACGTTAAAGTCGAAGTCGATACTGTAGAAAATGCTTTCGTATCACATTCGATGGTTTTTGGGTTTTTATAAGTGTTTTCAATAGTGCATTCTGGTATCGGAACACATTTTGACTTCAATTTATCAAGAAACATAGAGACATTAAAACACGGAATGCTGATTTTTCTCCATAACGGAAAGTACAATTTGAAAATAACACAGAAGTTCAATTCGGCGTTTCTCATAAGTACGAGCGATAGAAACTGATTTCTTTTTTCAACATCAAGTGACAACTCATTTTCTTCGCTCCTTTGATAATCTCAATAGTTCATGCGACTCGAATTCAATTGGAGAACAGATCATTCTGATCATTGAACATGGAAATACAGTACGCGAGGGAAAAATATAGAAAGTTTAATACGTATTTCGAAAATAAATAAATTAATAAAACTAATGAACGATCAATTGTCGAAATTTTCACATTCTTAAGATAACAAAAGTTACACAAGATCTTATACACGTATTTACACTCATTTCGAAACGAGAATTGATAATAAAATAACAATGACAATGAAAATAAAAACGCTCGGAGAATAAAATATAAAAACGTAAAACGTAAAGATTCGCGAGTATGTGATCCGATGATTTGAATAAAATTCAAATCATTTGTTGAAATGACGAAGGGACAAAAAGTTCTACGCTATTCAACGTACTGAGATACCGAAAAAATCAAACAAATTACGAAAGAACGGAAGGTGAATAAGAATCGAAATTGTATACATAAATAAATTACTATTTGGAATGAAAAATCGGCGCGACACCCTACTACACGTTGAACAACAGGCTCGTATACATAATGTATCACTATTATCCGCTATTATCAAATAAGAAATTTTCTTCTTTCAGACTAGTGAAAGACGAAGTATTCTGTGAAGCACCATCTTTACAGAATTTTTGATTTCAAAGAATTACAGTTTTCTAAATCTTACGATCAGGGCGTTTTTATGAAAATAAATTAGGTACGTCGAATAAGAGGATAAATTAAGATTTTGGTAACTATACAAATACTCTTTAGTACGCCCAATTCAAGAAGAGCGGAAGAAAGACGGAAACGTTCGCAACCAATCTCAAACCTTCCGACAAATACTCAATCGAAGAATTATTAGCAACAATTCATCGATTAAATTACTTACAAATATAATCAAATTTGTATACGAGGGCTTTATATCCGTGCTAGACATATTAATTTTAAATAAAATCACTCATATTCAGTTTATAAAAGATCATCAATTCGTTTATAAATACAGACATCAAATGATACCCGTAAACTTTACACTTCACACTATGGTCTTCTTTCGTATCAGGTAAAAAAATGACTAAAAATTGTGATTGGCGTACGCCCATGCCGCATCAATGATGGTTGTTTGCGGCAAGTATAACGGATTTGATGACCATAAAGTCGTTGGAGACGACTGTGGTACAGCCTCGTGGCGTACATATTTATTGGAGCCAGCATTCAACCAATCATTGGAGTTATTATTGTAATTGAGATCGTACGTATAAACGGACGAGTTGGGAGACGGACTTACACCGCAGTTCCTATAAGTAGGCGAATGTAATTCTTGTTTCAGTGGTAAAATGGAGATCGACTGAGCTTGGTTAGGCTGGCCTGTTGGAATAACTCCAATGTTGAATGGCCAGTCGGAGGGATAACTGGCCAGAACCCTATCCTAGCTGAGTTTTGGTCTTTTTGGATCGCTGCCGCCTTGTTTAGGGGGATTTTGATATTTACCCTGAACAATATACGTAAGATGCTTGTGAAATCTAGTGAAATCGTCCAACTTGATCAGAAGAAAGTCGTCTTCATTGGTAGGGTGTTTATGAACTTCTTGAAGCAGCTGCAATTGGGTTCTGAAACCAAAAAATTCACAAAATTTTTTCAATTCATATCTTCGGTCAATTTTTCAAAATTACAAATTTCCTTCGGTAAATATTTCGAGGCAAACACTTCAGCTTTATTTTCGTAAATTATGAGAATCAATTTTATTATCAATATTTCCATATTTTAAAATAATTTTTTTCTTTGAACGATATTTTTATTATGAGGGAATATTGAGAAATTATGAGAAAAAGACCAGGATCAGCATCATCATTTTTGTAAGCATATTTCTTGAAAATACAAAAATAGTTCGAAAAAAATTGTATCCTTCCTTCTTCAAACAGGAAACCAAACTTTTTGTTATTTAAAATATCATCCTCATCAAGAAACCACAAGAAAGAATACAGTAAAAATTGATCGAAGAAAATTTAAAAAATTATTCATACTGAGAAAAAAAAAAAAATTGAATAAAAACTCAATGAATTCTAATTTCAAATTTCTCCAAATTCAAAACAAAAAATGGAAAATTCACTTTTATACAGTTACATATATACAATTATACATAATATTATGTAAGATAGAACATAGAAAACTGGAGTTGAAGTTGGTGTTGAGCTCTCTTGACATCATAAATATAGTTCACGGTCATTTTATTTCATCAATCATTGTTCGTCAGTCAAACTACTCCATCAAGGCTTTAGGCCAGATTCTTATACTTTATAAAATTCCTAAATTGGAAAGCAATAACACTCACGTTTATCTCTATCATCTTCCAGGGGAAAGTATAACAAGCTGTAGATAGAATCTAAAATTCTCTTAGCTGTTACTGCTTCCTACAGGTAACCAAATTTCAACTGATAAGTGTTATGATTTAAACGAACTGTCGTTATCTATTCTTTCCAACTTAGATTAAGTTACTAGATTCAAATTTATAAGCCAAAATTGATAGTAGAATATTAAAACAAATTTCATATTCTAAACTGAAACTTTATTGGATCTGTTTGGTGGGTCTGTCTTGTTTGATGTGACCTAAATCGAACAGGATTCGATTTTTCCTGGAACTGACAGTGATTTAGTTTCATCTTCTTATTTAGGGTATGCGAATTATAGTTTCGCTAGCGTCGTCCACATAAATCATTCGATTAGTACTGATAGGGAAAGGGTGACGGCAACAGAGAAGTACATGATATTTGTTTTTGATGTTATTTATCCGGAAATTATAAATTTAATTAAGTACCCGTAAGGAGGAAGATTCTGTTTCAGATACGTATACATTTACAAAATATTTAGGAAATTCAAAAATTTTGTTGTTGTTGTTTGGCCATTCTAGATGATAAAACAAATTTGAATTGAACAAGATACAGTTCAGCCGGTTTAAACTAATCAAGGCAGTTGCTGATTGTCCTTGGTTCAAAAAAAAAAAAAAAAAAAACAAGTTTTCTCTGCATTTCCATTAGTAGCTCTCAGTTCCAATGGGTAAAATTCAATTTCAAAAGTCACTCATTCTTCTGCGTAAATTTTGTTTTCCTTTCCTTTGGTGAAGGTTATTGTTTGAAATAATACTAAATTCTATTTTCTAGGATATAAAGAAGTGAAAAATATCAACTCACAAGTTTCCTTTAAATAAATCACATTTCAAAACACTCAAAAGAGTTTCTTTCAACTCTCTAGTTTCCATTTTGGGAAAATAGTTCTTGTGTAATGTGTGTAACGTAAGAGCCATTTTGCTGGTATTATGTGGTTCTAAATTGATACCAGCGACTGATTTCTCGCACGCAGGCACTGATTTTATCTGAATCAAAGTGATAAATTATTGTCATTATTGTATTACTTATATTCAATCAAATGATGCAGAGTTTCAAATTTACCTTATAAGGGTTAGAGTTGGTTGAACTCATTACTTCAGCTATTTTTATTATTTTGCCTGACGTTGAGTTGTTTGTTTTGACAAAACTGGCAACATTCCCAGATGTCATATTATTGATGTTGATAGAATTAGGTGGTTGAGGTGAATGTGGTGGCGAAGACAAGTCGATAATTTCATCTCCTCCGGACGGTGTATAAGGGGTACGATTTCGATTCCCAAGCATAAGAGTACTATTATTCGACGGTATGTTGCCTACTACAGCATTTGGCTGAATGACGGCATTTGATATAGGTGTCAGAGCGGGAGGATACCTGGTACTTGAAGCAGTTTGATTTGGTAGATTACTTCTGACTTTATTAGCCATCTGCGCAGTTGACGTGGAGTTCATATGATGTGATTGGGAATTTGGGAGCGTGTACACTGGTGTAGCAGAGTACATTGGAACATACCCTGAAGATGCTGTAATTGTACTCGGATACATATTCCTAGAAATTCAAGTCCAAAAAAAAAACACATTAGACCAGAGGCAAATCTCGAAAAAATAAAATGATCAAGACCATACTCACGACATAGGACTCGAATGCACTTTGACTAGAGGAGGAGGAGGCGTTTGTTGAGTGACTGGTACGTTAGGAACATTGTTCGAAGCCTAAGAATAATGTTCAAGACCACATATTGTTAAAGCACTTACATAAAACCTGCAGTGAAGGGAAAAAAAGAAACTTACAGCGTAATACTGTTGTTGTGGTCGAGTCGGTTGATTTGTGAATGTCCTAGACACCACATTGTTCGCATTCATCTACAGTAAATCAAGAAAACGAGAGCAAAGAAAACTATTAGAACTCTATGACAAGGCGTGAGTAAAAATCTTGATTCATACGTTCACTTACCGAGTGAGGCGTCACCGGTGTCTGCTTTGGAGCTATTCGTTGTTGTTGCACAGTTTGAGCGATTTGGTAAGGGCCAGACTGGACCGAATTCATATTATTACCCACCACTGAAGATGACCAAGAATTCGGTTGCGCATACGTAGGCATAGGTGCACTATTAATCACAGTAGCGGAATTCGCTCTTTGGTTATGCAACTGTTTTACTAAAGCCGACTGAGCTGGCTTGTTTGCAAGGGGCTGCGTTGCATTAGGAACTGGGGTTTGAGAAACAACAGCTGAAGAATCAATATGCGGCGTTTGAACCCAAGAGTGATTACCATTCAAATCATTTCTAGTGGGTGTTTGCATTTCCACAACCTTCGACGGCCAGTAGTCGTCAAATTTCGTACCTTCAGGAAAATATGATTTGACGTCGTCCAGAGATGTTACTAAACACTGTTCACTCGCGAATAATTCGTTCTTAATACCCTGTACTTTGCAACAAAATTTCAAATAAGCCAGATCCCAATTTTCTAAATTAATGGCTTTAGTTTTCAGGCTTTCTGTTTCGCCTTCGAAATAAAATAAAGGAACATATTTTTGATCATCTTTCACCGCATAAGGCACAACTGAATCGTCATTGATACGTACGAAGCCGCATTTGTTTTTGGAACAGGAGGGTACCTGATTGACTAATTTATTGTAACAGGTATCCATAAACTGATAGAACTCGATCAGATCATCGAATTTTACGATAAAATCTGTATCCATAGAAAATGGATCTCTACCAAATGAGAACTCGCAGTGTTTAGCGTTGATTTCGTTGAGAAGTTTCATTTCAGCTTCCGTTATTCCAAAACTTTTGACGCTCACGCAGTTGAATACTTCGGCGTTGAGACGAAGAAGAAAATGTGCCAATACTTTGGACTCGGCAATGCGTACAGAAACATATTTCGTGCCATCACTTTTCAATAAGCAAGGTATGCAACTATTTCCGACTACGGTCCACAAGAAACGTCCTGAAAGACGAGAAAAGAACTATAGGTAGGGATTATCGACTAATAGAAAAATATGCACACGTATGAAAGGAATGCATGAAACGACTCCTGTTGCGAGGGATTTTTTGGAGAAAATCTCAAGTAGAATTTGATACTAACCGAGAACACTGGGACCGTCATCTTTTTCTTCTTTCAAACCATTCGTTGTCTTGCTCAAATCAGGTGCGTGCATTTCTCAATCGTTCAACTGCGACAACTTGTATTACTTCCACAAAAGATTTCGAAGAACATCAGGCCCACAGGATATGTAAATAAATCATTTTGACTTCAGTCGTTGGAGGTCGTCTTCTCTTAGGCTTCTCACGAAAGATTCAATTCTTGATTGAGTAAATACAACCTCATCATTGAAATTCGAATACATTACCGAAGAAAGATGACGAATTCCGACCCGCGATTGGTACGATAAAAAAAGTATGAGAGCAAGGTGGAATCAGGTATATTGAAATAAAATAACGCGAAAATAGGTAAAATCATTAGTCAAAAATTCTTTGAATCGTAAGCTTCGGAAGTTATGCACTACAAAAAATGAAGTCAATAAAATATTACGTTATCATCATCGCAAAAAATAATTGATAAAAAATAATATCAAGAACTGTATTTTACGTAAAAAAAGTCTAAAATGATTTGAATCTTGGAGAAAAAAAAAAAAAAAAATCAAAAATTCAACTTCACACTACAACACGTGCATCAACGTACGACTTCGATCCGTTGAAATGTCAACTGAATAATGGATATTGCAGTTCAGCTGAAATTACTTGATGTTCCGTAGTTTAATTTCTGGATACAATTAATGAAAATAGTTGCTAAAAAACGATGATTAATTGCTAGTATCCATGCGTATCAAAATCATAATCTGTAATTCGCGCGCTGCTATTCAAAAAACGAATACGTATGAACTGGAGATTATCCTACAGAATTCAGAGGAGAGAGAAAAAAAAAAAAAAGAAGTGAAAGAAAAGCGTTGTTTACGTGGCGAAACGTAGCGGGGTACCGGCCAGCAGCTGGGGAGAAATAAAATTCTTCTCAGAAGGTTTTTGGTGGGGATTAACGAGCGTTTCACTTTTCCCTCTGCCTCAGAAAACGATCCATCGTAAATTCGATAACCCAAAATTTCAACCAATGAGAAGACGGAATTTGCTCCATTGTGACGTCATGAATAAATCAAGCGAAGGAAGAGAAGGAAGAGAAAAGAGAAACCGCAGCAGACGTACGTATTCCAAGGTCTTTGGTACAGTCTCGAACAGAAGTTGTTTTGTCACAATCTCATTTTTAATTTCATATTTTCACTACTTTTCAGATTCGAAATAATTATTTTGGGTACATTCGTTTATATATTTGTTCAATTTTAACAAACATGTACCTAAGTTTAGTTCGATCTAAAAAAAATCGAACATACGGAAAATTGAAGAACAAAGTATTTGTCTACCATTCTTTGAGCGTACATTCTTGATTCGGAATGTACTTCTGTTACAAACATGCACATAACCAGTCTAGCAGTCCGCGTGGAGGAAGTAAATACCCCTACTTTAGGTATTATTATCAATCCCCCTACAAACGTCTCTCAACCTCTACTTCGACCTCCGTAACCCTAAATGTGAACCCCTACTTTATTTATTTTGAGTCTGAAGTGGTCCGAACAAAGGAAAAAGTAGAACGGCAAGCGACGGCTCGGTCATACAATACATTCGTGACGAAATCTACACAGCACGGTTTATAATGGGAACTGACGGCAAATTTGTTTCATTGAAAACCAGTTTGACGGTATTTTTCTCTCATTTTGTTTTCCGTTCTCTTTTTTTTTCTCGATAATGCCTACGTGTATACGGCGTGGAGTATCTAGCACATAAATTTTTGGTTTTGAAATTGAAACCAATTGAATGTTGTTGCTAGGCATTGGTTTCACCAATAGGAATATCAACTATTTCAAGAAAATGAAATCATGTTGACATTATTGGAAATAAGTCCATGTGCTGAATGTCATTTCTGCCTACTTTAAATTTGTCCCATCATTTTGACGTTTTGTTATTGGAGACTGGTGAAATATACTTGTGAGGTCATACGTCATAGCCATTTTATGAGTCATTTGATGATGAAAGATCAATTTTTTTTTTGCCTAGAAATATTTTTCACTATTCCTGTTTGTACACATTCGGTGTAATTTATCCTGATATAAATTAGATATTTTCTTGTCAACTTCAGAGTGGGGTGGATTACCACGTATTACCGATAGTGGTTCCTACACGTGCACGTTTTCGTCTCTCGCGTCACTTTGGTTGCGACCCATAAAACACTTCAACAGGAACTTTGAACTTCTCTTGGCAAGCGGGCGGACACGCTATTCACGGAATGCAATTTACGTTTATCTGTACAATCTATTTACAAAACTGAAGGGGCTATCTGTAGAATATTATCGCGCTGGCGTTTTTTCTGTTCAATGTTCATGATTTCCTATTGGTTCGTTCTGATTTCGCGGAATGAGATTACCGTTCTTATGGGTTATGGATAGATATGCCGTAGTCTGTCTTTTTGTAAGCGTTAGTCGTTTACTAGTGAAGCATTCGCTCGCCGGAAGTTGTTGGCAGAAATAGTATTTTTTCAGTATTGTCTAACTCACTCTCTACTTCTCGGATTTGAGTTGCGATTTCAATTAAACTGAAACTTTTTCCTTCGACCAACGATTTTTTATTGTCCTATTTGCAGAATTTTGAGAGAAATTTCTTTGAAATGACATTGGGGTGTAAATCCCTTGAATTATCATCTATTCGAAGGACAGTAATGAAAACTCTTAGAATAAGAGTTGGTAATGAAGTTTTGATAGACTGATCCTGATCTACGTTCCAAAAAAAAGGCTTCTACTGTAATATTAATGAGAGAATGAATTTTTTTAAAAGCAAAAATTCTTTGGGTGGTAGCGAATAATCAACTTGGAGTTCAAAGTTCTATTCAAAGAAAATTGGCAGAATTTTACCAACTAATTAATTTCAACGGGGAATGTAGCTCTGAATTCTTGTTCCATCAGCGTTGGTACCAAAATCTTCTATAGCTCTGTAGCCTATATAACGGCCTGATGGATGAAGAAGACCGTAACTGAGGTTTAAAAATGAATTTCGATCGAAATAGTAAAAGTAGACTTAGAAAAGTTACGATCTCCAATTTATGCCACTCACTGCAACTCGTTTCTTAAATTGGAGTGAGCATACGGTAAATTTTCTAGCGTCGCCTACGACGTGAATACGTGAATAAGTGATAGAACTGACAAGAGAAGGGTGATGGTAACTCAAAAATACACAATAAATATCAGTTTTCCTCTAATAATTTCTCTCAAACTGACTGAAAAAAAATATTTGAAAGTGTTGGAAATTTTTTTCTAAGTGAGTCCGTGATCTTTGTTGTTCTCCTTGTTTGCACACCCCAAAATGCTTGAGACGACACATTCACATTTGATGGTTAGAATTTTTTCAACTCACCATCACAGCTCAGAGGTGGAAAATTCTCTAAATCACCCCTATACGCAAACACATCAATGATCAACATTTTTTCAAGTTTCTAAAGTTGGTCAGTGCCCTCGCTCCCGCGGTATCTACAATTTTATGGATAGACAGCGAATGTTTTTACCAAACAGCCCTATAAAACGGATTATTTACTAAAAATATTCGAATCTTCTTTCTTTATGGTCCCGGACTTTTCCAAAAGAAGAAAGAACGACATTTTTTTCCTCTTATTTTGTTCTAGAAAAAGAGCTAAAAATTATGTTTCATTATACCTCGGAACTTGATACCAGATCTCTGATGCTACCCGGCTAGATGACGGATTGACTCGCTTTTCTCGTTCGCCTCCCTCCTCCCTGCCACCAGCGTTTCTGATTACTATTGAGTCCTAGCATATTAGAAATACGTTAGACTAAATAGCTGGAAAATTGAAAAGAACTATAATTATTAACACCAATATTTCCTTTGCTCAACTTCAGGTTTTTTGCAGAAAAATTTTATCCCTGATCTTGGTTTCAGCTTAATCACAGACCCACCACCCGTTAGAAAACCTAGATTTAGTCGAATTTAGTACGGGATCTGGGGATTTTCCCCTTGTATAACCGACTCTAAGATCGAGAGCTGGCATTAAGTTTGCAATTCATTACAAACCAATGAATCCTAACATGAAGTTCAAGTTGCAGTCATATAGGTAACAATAACAATAACAATTTTGCTTTTATTAAACTTATTCACAACAATTAACGTGAATTAATTTTTCAGGCGTTGACATTTTCTAACCGTTGTGTAACTGTTTCACCTCACTGAGAAAAAGCTATTGTAAATTTGACTGAGTAACTTAGTAAAGCCGGTTCATTTGCAATTTTTTGGTGAAAATAACTGCTGAAGTATTTTCAGTACCTAATTACTTAGTCTTATTTAATATCTTTTTTGTAGGTGTATTGACTATATTTCCAAGTCATTATGATTATATTCTTTGACTGGACCAGCTTTACTATATTTTAACAGGGAACCAGTTCTATATAATTATAATATATTTTACCGACTTTTTTTTAGGTTACTTGCTCGAAAAGCGTCATATTTGTAAACACCTTTCAGTGCAAGAAGCGAAACATTGGAATCAAAAATCGAATGCACGAATTTCTATCCATGTATGCCGTTTACGGCCTTCTTTTTTGCTTTAGTGCAAATTTTTAGACATACCGGTTAAATGTAAACGAGAAATATGACGTCAGTGCTGCGAAAATCAGAAGCAAGTAACCTAAAAAATATATTTTGTAACTTTTGCAAGAAGTTTGAGATTCGCTCGTGCAATTTTTTTGTCACTTGCCGCAACACTTCTTGCACTAGTTGCAAAATATACTATTTTATAATACGTGCATATAAAGCGCGACGCGAGTTTACCGGGCGTGAGATAACGGTTTTGTAACAATGCTTACACACATGATGAAAGCGGGCGAGAAGTAAATACCGGTACTTCTACATCCTGGGGATAGAAGTAAATTAAAATTATGGCCTGACAACTACAGTCAATAATGTTTGTGTGAAGAATTTGAACATTGAACGTGTCATCTTTTAGTTTTTTTCTTCCAAGTTATCATAATGTGATAAGTATGAACTTCCAAATCAATAAAATGAATTGTGTCTTCAATATCACAAACTGTGAAGATTTTCCTTTTGTTAAATCAACGATTTTGATGCGAAGAGCGTAATATGAAACAACAAACTTCTATTATTTTTGCTTCATGACCAACTTTCTCTGCACTTATTATAAAAAGAAGATTAGTCAACTAATATACTAGAAATGCGCAATCATTAACTTGTGCATTTACTTCACTCGGCTTCGCCTCGTTTTGTAAAGATTCGCACTTGTCAATAATCGCGCACTTCTAGTCCTAGTTGAATAATCTAAAATTTTGCCATCCAACATCCGACGTCCGGCCAAAATGGACTTGAAAAATTTTTGCTTCTTTTCTTAAGCTATGCGATAGGAGGTGGGCTTATATTTATCTATTTATTCATTCATTAATTACTCATCTATTTATTTAGTTTTTTTTTTTCTTTCTTTCTCAAGTCCTCTACCGTATACCTATATGTCGGAGGCGAATGATAGTGCGTTTTTTAATAGTGGTTTTCCCAATAGGCCTATAAACCTCATTACTAAAACAAATTCGACTTATCGAACAGTTTCCCTGCGTTTTTAATTAGAAGCGGAGTTGGAAAGGTAGCTGAAAATTTAAAGCCAAAAGCACGGTACAATATAGAAATATGAACACAACATGAAAATCGTGTCTCCCAAAATGTAATAGTTGATGCAGAACTCTGCCTGTCTGCCAGGGTTACACCGATCTTGAGACATTTCAGCGTAGCTTTCCACACCCACTAGAAGTAGGTAGTTTAGTATCGCTAGATTTTTTACGGCGCTAGAGGTATTCTCGTTCAATGTAAACAAATGTGCAATCCGAAAAATCAAGTGGTGGGCCCCGCCTTAGATTTTTCAAAGATAATAAAAAATCAAGAAATTTACTTAAAGATATAATTTTTCCTGAACGTTACTTATTGAAATAAACTAAATTTTTATGCCGTCTCAACTTTCTGCGTTGATTACTGATTTTTAAAATAATTTTTAGAAAAGCAGTGCATTGTCCTAAGAAAGACTTTGTACATTGTCCATCTCTAACTTACAACGCACTCTAGGGATACATTACGGAATCATCACAAAACCGGAGACAATATTAAATTTACTGCAGTGCGAATACGCGTGTGTCCATAACTCTTTATTATAGATTATACCGTGGCCAAAAGCCAGAGAATTTTTCGGGAAAAAGCTAAAAGTAGAAAGCCAAAAATGATTCCCAACATTGAAAACCTAAAATTGAAAGCCAAATAATAGAATATCAATGAAAAATCTAAAAGCCAAAAGCTAAAAGCTGAAAACTTAAAGAATTTTGGGATGAAAATGAAAAAGATATAAGTTTTACACAACAGAATGAAAGCTAAGAGCCAAAAGTTAAGGTTGTATCTATTGGCTTTCCAACTCTGGAAGTACTACCAAAATTTTCCTCATTGCTGATCTTCTTTCGATACTCTTGGCTTTTTCTAATTTTTGTTATCAAGGCATGCACGTCTCCACTTTGTATTTTACTACTAGTCATTAACTTGATATTGTTACAGTTTTATGTTACACAGCTCGTGTTTTTTGAGATAGGTATTTACAATATCCTCTCCCCTTTTTCAAGGCCTCTAATGTACATCAATTTCTCTATTTAATTGATTTTACGAGTATAATGTGGTAGACGTGCTAGTAGAACCCCATAAATATACGAGTCATACATTAGTCGTTAACTAAATCATAGTCCATCCACACAGTTTCCTATTCAGGTGAGGAATTCGTGCGATTGGTGGAGTTATTTTGTATCTCTTCATAGCGTTGAGTTTCGTATTTTGCTTCAGCTCTAAGTCTAATGGCAAGTACAATTAATACCTGAAACTCTCGTCAATTTTGTGGTCTCAACCGACTAGCGACGAGGGATGGAACTAACTAAGGATGTTGCTGTGAATTCGTGTGAATTGTTTGACCATTGTGGGGGTCCTTTATCAAAGACCCGAACAACACGACTATGGTTACGACACATCATCATCCCACACCCTTACATTGCGCCGCGTCGCGTGACCGAAAGCGCTTTATGTAGTTAGATAGGAGTTTCCGGTATTATCGTTTATAGTATTTGCTAATAGTTTTCTTTATTATTTAACAAATCGTTTATAACTTCTTATCAGTCATTGGAATAGGGAAGTCTGAGGATGAACAATGACGTAACGACTAAATATATCGGCTCATATCCAAAATCTATACTTTCTTGAAACAGAGAAAATTGGACTGATATTAAGGAAATTTCCTCGCTACTGAAAAGTGGCCGATCTTTCCTTAAAATGTGGAAACCTACGCTAGAGGGTTACAATAAAGCTTACTCCCTAAATATACTCTACACCATACTTATAGATGAGTAGGTATGTCCTTCGGGTGTGACAGTCAGATTTATATCGTATTATTTTGGTTTTTATACCTTATTAGAAATAGGCCTAGTTGTCAAGTCTGTTTCAGAAGTTTTCGTTTTGAAACGACATACCACATAGAATTTTTAATGAGATCCTGATTTTACATTTTTGGTAGACACGTTTTTCGGTATGAGACCCATGTTCATAAACTGACGAGAATTTCATCATCGCCCATCGTTCACCTTCTAAATTTTCAAATTGGTTTTTATTCAAGGTTCAAAGCAAATTGAATACACTCGTTTAACATCAAGGTCATTTGTCGTAATTTTCGATTCGAAATCATACGTAATTGATTTATGCGTTTGCTGACGTATCCGATCGTCGTCTAGAAACCTGATCAGCGGAATGGCGAGTGTGCGGGTTCCGCCGCGGAACATCTGAGGTCGAAAGAATTTTATTACAGAATGTTGCATTTACCTCCCCCTCCCCACGCCTAAAACGTATGTTGATTACAATAATATGCCCATTATACTCAGTCGTATGGAACACTGCGTCGCTCTCAGCTGTCAATAGCCTCGCGATCGATGATACGGCAGCTGGTATCGCACTATCGTACCGGTACCCTCCATATACGTATTAGTAATGCCGAAGTAATATCGTACTTGAAAGAAGGTCGTTCATAATGGTGCCGTTTACTTTTGTACCTACACATCATACAATATTCAGAAAACTTGATTTGTAGAGGTCCATACTTCTAAAGTCATACTCTATGAATTCTAATGGGACAATTCCCTTGGACACCAGAACACAAACGAATTTTTCGTCTTGATCAAGCTGGTGTTACTGCCGTACAAGAAATTATTTGGCCATACATTACTTGTTAAAGCTTATTTTGCTTCGAACGCGTTTGCATCGATTTCATGACTGAAAACATCATTGAAGTCGGGAGACTATAGTAGAGGTTCTTCGAGCTTTCCATGTAGTTTTGGTGAAGAGGGGCCTAAGATCACAAAAAAGTAGTACACGGTGTTATTTAGGTATTTCCTTTCTTTATATGTTGGAAATAGATGAGTAGCATATATGTAAGTACAGTTTATCAGAAAATTTTAAAAGATGTTTGGAAAAACGGCTAGGTATTTCAAAAGTGAAAGAACTGCGTTTATCAATCTCACTTGTATTTTTGCTCTGGATTATAGGAATGCGAACGACGGATATTGGCTCTCAGGGTGCTATACGTTCTTCGATCGAGGACTGAATGATAAACTTTTGTTGAGAAGATTTCAAATCAACTGAATTTATTTTTCTTGAAACCTGTCTAAGATCTAGATAATCACACATGAACAAATTTCAAACGTTTGGAATGAACATGAACTACATGAGAGAATTTCTAGAAGTATTTTCAACGCTGAGTACTATGCCATTGGGCATGTTTTGATATTACCTTTCATAATTGTGCAATACTCATGTTTAATTCCCGTGCTTCATTGCAACAGGCAAGTGTACCTTCTCGCGCTTTGAAATTTTGTAGCTCAATAAGGTACGTTACGCGTCGCAACAACCCGCGGTAACTAAACAGACGTATTGCACAATAATGAAAGGTAATATAAAAAAAACGTAGTACTCAGAGTCGAAAATACCTCTAGAAATATCCTTGATAGTTTATGTTCATTCCAAAAGTTTGCAATTTGTTCATGTGTGATAATCTAACATGAACCAAAACAACAGATCTTTCTTAAGGTACCTATGTAGGTCCACTGAGATTTTCAACTTTACTCAGATATGTGCGAAAATATAAATGTTGAAATAGAAATACCTATTTTCTATTTTTGTTTTCTATTTAAATCGATTTTTTGAGACCTACTTTCTATTTACTAGGTAAGTATTTACTCAAATAGGTTTTTTCTCCATAAAGGTATTTAAATAGGTACCTATTACTTATAACTTGAAATATAAATAGATTCATAGCTATATGTATTCAAATTCAATATTTTCATCTATGTTAACATTACTACAATCTATATAATACATATATGAAGCGATGGATGGAAGAAGGGCCTTAGGGCCCTTAAGGCCTTAAGGCCCTTTTAGAAGAAAATGATTAATTTTCATAGAAAATGATTTAATCGAAAAAAATTGATTCTACTGTCTATAGAGAACATGTCTATGAAGTAATTTCTTCTAAAAGGGCCTTAAGGGCCCTAAGGCCCTTCTTCCATCCATCGCTTCATATATGGATTCTGGACGGGAAAAAAGATCTGTTCATCTGGGTAGGCATGGCGGAAGTATGAAGTACAAAAATAGTTAGTTTGTTTTGTTCAAGCCAAAAACTAGAATTCTCAAGTTTCTTAATAATACCTAATTAAAAAAAAAACTACTTACGAAAAGTATTTTATATTTAAATACCCTATTCATATTTATATATTAAATAGTAGGTACTTTGTGTGACTATTTTATTTAGAACACTATTTGAATAGGATTTGTAAGAACTTATTTTTAATTACTAACTTTAAATAGATTTTGAAACGTATTCTGCACATCTCTGGCTTTACATCATTAAATTTGTAGAATTTATTGTAGGTCGGTCTGAAATTTGTCGGTTAAACTATGGTTGGAACAATTGAATTTCTCCAGTGGCGGATCTAGAAAAACGAAATGACGAGAACCAAAATTTCCTGTGACAGTGCAATAGTCCTATCACGGTACAATACAGAGATATCGGCACTTGCCTATGTTCACCATTGCTAATGCTGTCACGAGAAATGATGTACTTGAGTGTTTTGCCACTATGTAGCACCAATAATGATCAGTTCCCCGGTTATACATAGAGTCTTATGTAAATTCAATATTTTTAAAAAAATTGTAGCAGAGTCAAAAATTGACCAAAAAATCTGAAACTTAGTACGTATAGACTACTCATTATCCTATAGATATTTCAAAAAAAATTATTCTAATGTGTAAATTTCTTGATTTTTTATAACCCTTGGATATTTGTCAGTACTATGGTGCCTCCGGTAAGGTAACAATGCTGGTGGGGTGCGGAAAGCATTCACAACGGTGCAGCGAATGTTGCGGAATTATGTATGAACTACATTATTTTGTGTGACAAGAATTTTGTATAGTGTCAATCAGGGATGGAAAGCCAATTATCATTGGCTTACAACTGGCTTTTAATTTTAAGCTGACTGCGGATAACGGCTTAAAATATAAGCAATCACTTTGCGCCACGGATGAGCTCCTGACGTTTGGCTTTTGGCTGAAGTTGAGCCAATGTATTGGCTTAATTAGACCAATAGATTGGCTCACCTTCAGCCAATGAAAAACTTTGCCACCTTTTCTTAGCATTTCAAAATTTGATGTGGGTTCATGATTTATGATTTGAAACGGAAGCGTTCGATATTAATTTATTAAGATAAGACAGCCAGCTACCGGTTGCCGATTGCTTCACGGCTTCCCGCTTTCAATTTTTTTCTTGTTGTGCGCAGGCTTAAGGGTATGCTCTATCTAGTCACTCACACGTAGACACACACAAAATATGTATCATATGTTGCGATTTTTGCCCCGAGATAACTGATTAAATAAAGCATGAAATATCTTGAAACTTCGTATTTACGTAGACAAAACTTAGGAAAATACGGCTAATTGGTTCACACAAACTAATTTTGTTCATTGATTGGAATTCAACGATTCAAAGATGGCCCCTTCAGACATAAGTTTAAACGTTTCCTGAAGACCATTCAGAATATTTCGCGATCTGTCAACTAATTAGCCGTATTTTCCTCAACTTCAAGAATAAATTAAACCACGTTCTTAATCATTTTATGCATTATTCAATATGTTATCTGTGGGCAAAAATCACTACCCGCAACACACCATTTTGTGTAATACACGTGTATTTTCTGTGTGTGAGTGACCAATAGAGCGTACCCTTAAGCGCTTTTATTTTAAGCCAATGAAATTGGCTTTTGGCTGATATTTGGCTTTAAGCTAATGACGAAAAAAACGATTGACTGACTTTTGGCTTAACAAAAAACGGCAAAACATTGACTTAAAACTGGACTTGAGCCATTAATGGCTTAAGCTTTCCATGCCTGGTGTCAATACCTTTATTCTTACCGGGCTGCCACCCACGCTCGCAATTGCCGACCACCAAACACGTTCCCATACACACTACTACACGCACACTAATTCACTTCTGGTAAAATGATCGCTATAACTCATTGTAAAACCAATGTGGAACTATTATGTCTTGTAAATTATTTTCATTAGAGTTATAGAAACAAGCGTACAAATACCCAACTTCTTACAACCAATATTGAATTAAATTAAATATAAATTTCAACGATTTCTGTATTTACACTGTGCCTCCATTAGGCAAATACAGATCACTTTTTCATTATCAACTCAATTGCAGTGTGCGGATAGCTTACTGGTCCAAATAATTGTGGAGGGAGTAATTTTGGAGTTGGACTAGTCCAGCACTTTTTTCTTTTTAAAGAGCAAAACATGTCATTAATGGGCAATAAATAAGGGGAAAAATAAGAAAACAAAAAGTAAGAAAGAAATAAAGACATTGTAAATGCTAAAAATATCTAATATATAATATATATAAAGCAGAATGTTTGTCTGTTTTTATATACCTAACTCGATAACGGTTTTACCAATAGACTTGAAATTTTCGCAACACATATGTGTTATTCAGACATACCATTTAAGCCATAAATTAAAATGTTAACACCTAGAGACGAAAAGTTCTTATTGAAAATTGTGGGCTCGCTGTATGCGTCACTTGAAGCAATTTGAATCATCAGAGAAAGGTACCTGCACGCAACTGTCTTCTGTATTTCACTACTTCTCTCCTACTCTGACATCCTGCATTCTTGAGAACCGGATTTTGGCGCTACCTTCCAAGTTGGAGCACGATAGAGGTGTTCTTTATATTTTGTTAACGCTCCCGGAAGTTCGTAATTCTTCTAATATATAAAATAGAATGCATGTCTACCTGCGTGATATGTTTGTATGTCTATTATTTGAACGCTTTTACCTATCGACTAGGAATATTTTTTGAGATTTTTTTTTTATTCGGGTAAAAGTTTAGATAAATTTCAAGGCTACTACACAGTGAACGTTACTAATAAAAATAAAGTATTCTCAACAGTACTAAATTTTTGGAAAATGTAGAAAGCTAGCAAAGCGACCCCTAAAATCCAAATATCTACAAAACACAGATATTTATTCAACACATGGCTGGCGGTCAGGCGCGCCGTCCCTGGGTATATAATAGTCGGCGGGGCTCGTCGTTTCATTGTATGATATTTTAATCTTTTTTCTGACCGGTTCGAATTTCTTAAGCTCTTCTTCCTTCTTTTCATTGTATGACTTTTTGTTCTTTTTATTTTTCTGATCCGCTCGCTTGGTTTGCGTTCGAATTTCTTAGTTTCTTTTTCGTTCTTTTATACCTACTTTCTTCTGCCTGAACGTGATTTTTCTCGCATACACGTGTATGTATGTATGTGCACGACCCGTTCCAGGAATAACTGTGACGGCTTCTCTTTTAGACTCTGTCACTTTGTTCGATGTATTTTTCTTAGCTAGATTTAGTCACTCTACGCATAATTCTATCGTTTTTCGAGTTTGCAGCGCGACATTTGCAGAATATTAAGGTTTTAGATTTTTGTCACAGACTACGTTGAGTTATAATATGTTTACATAGCCCTACGATATAAACATTGAAATGTCAGCAAAAACGAAAAAGTAACACTGAGCAGAACATGTGGCTAGGTTGCAGGAGGACCGATGGACATGAAGGGTGACAGAACGGTTTGTATTCGTACAAGGGAAACGAAAAAAGGGTAAACAAAAAATCAGAAGAGAAGACGGTACCTATTGTAAAATTACTAAGAAATAACAAACCCTATATACCATGGAGTGGTTCAGAACTGACTGGAATAGCGGCGCCTAAGGAAGGCCTATGCCGCTCTATTGTAGGACTAAATATCTTATGTACCTTTGTAGACTTTGTAATCAAATTATTTTCTTTCGAGGGGTTTCAGGAGTTCAAGCATCCTTATTTCAAATTTTCAACGACTTTCTTAACTTTTTAGGAGCCGATTGTAGAAACTCAGACAGAGTACGTAAGCTCAAAATATTGTATTTAATAATAGTTCGCAACGTAGAGATGTATCAAATTAGTATACCTACTCATTACAAAATTGTCAACCTTCTGGGTGTGTGCGTGTGTGAATAATACTAGCACACTATACACCACCAAAGAATCGCCACTGAGGGCAATGAAGGCGATTAATTGAGAGAGTTACAACTAAATCAGAATTTTTTTCTTATATCTCCGTACAAGTGTATTATTAATGATACGTGTTACCTGTTGTTCGGACCTGTCAGGGCAGTCGTACGTTGGTATTGTCCTCCCTTACTACTTTCGGCAAAATGCATCGATCTCAGGAAGCCATCCATGCTAGAAAAATACAAATTTTAAGTTTGTTAGGAACCTTAACGCTTCGAAACTTCATCATACGGCGATGAATTTCCTCCTTTCACGAGTTTCTAATCGAAATAAATGCATTATGGTTTCAGTATCCAAACATTAGTTGCCAAAATCGTCTTTACTGAATATCAGCCACTTCACCGTTGAATCTTGAAAGGTCTGAATTTCACTGAATTTTTTCGTCCATCTTCCTTACCTGCTATTTGACCTGTACCAATGTCCTACATCTAGCGAATGACACCTGCTTAGGGTATGTCCACAGGTAGTACGAAAGCCTTTTGGTAACTAGGCACTGTTGCCACTATCAGCTATGTACACCGCCTTTGACTATATATATATATACTTATATATATATATATATTGCTACATACCACGCCAGGACCGCATCAGGTATAGAAAAAGTAAGTATCTATACCCGCTGAAAGGTTGCCCCTTCTTCTACAGAAACCGGTTCATATCCTTCGTGGAATGTACTCCTCTTCTTTCTCTTCCCACGCATAACGACAGAAAATAACAACCCCAAAGTGGACTCGTCCATTGTATGAAAATATTCGAGTTTAAGCATGTGCTTCACCGCAAGACTCAGAAAATCTTTATTCAGTCGTGATAAAATTGTGAAATACCTAAAAGTTTACGATTAAGAATACGCTGCATGAATGAAATAATTTGGCCAAAACGTTTCAAAGGAGAGTTGGCTATATGTATTCAAAGTACTTTTATTGACGAAAACTAATTCCAAATCTGCTCGCCATAAAATTTTATTCATAAGCTTATAACAAATAACTGCCAAAAGATAAAGAGGAACTTTATAATTCGAATAAAATTTTTTCATCAGTTGTAAAGTTTGGACTCTAGTTGATGATTGCTTTGGATACCTCAAAAGTAGAGACGAATTAGATATACTTTAATTCAGGATTAAACTAAAACTTGAACTCATTCTAGCCTTGTGGCGCTGTTATCGATTCGCACCTACACCGGCGGTATCCACATGAAAATTTTCAACAACTTTTTCTTTTTCACCTCTGTAAATAATCATTGACGACCATTGAGGAGTATTGAGTTTGTTTCGCATTCACGGGCGATTCAAATTTGATATGATACGATCCCTTAAATATTCCTAGCCTTGTTTCTTCTTTATTTCTGTAGCTAAGGAAGCGTAGAAATATCTATTTTTTCGCAAACATAATGTATCATATCTGGTATTCAAAATAAAATGCTAGATCAATCGAATTGTCATCGCAATCATCAACTCACTTTTTTTGATACAAAAAGTATTTTTTATTTTCTTCGATAATATTGTCGAACCTTTATGAAGGAACCATTCATCGTAAATCATTTTACAGAAATAATTTATTATTCATTAGGGTTTTGCCTTCAATAGGTATCTCTCGTGAAATTTAATAAAATTATCGATGTACATTATTCCAAATAGCGAGCAGCCCATTTTTATTTCTAAAGTGGTTCGCAAATCTAGAGTATTCGCTATAATACAACATTGGTCAGGAAGAGCTTGACTAGCACCGTTTGAAATGCTTAGAAAATAGAGAAATTTTCATTCTAGTAGTGTATAGCGGACCCTCCGCAGCCTATCCTCCTAACATCGATATAAAGTGCTCCCAATCGCCCTTTAGTGCCTCTGTAACTTCCGCAGACTCCATGTCGCAATGTTAGACAATATGCGCTCATTGTTCGAGTTACTACAACGCAAGTGCGCTTCACGTGCATGCGCTCCTCTGAAATAATTATCTTCAATTTTACCCTTTGCGTTCACCCTTCAACTACAAACTTTACTCCGTACTCTCTGTTGAAGGGGCGGATTCATTTTTCGGTTCATTGGTGCGTTCTGCCAGCGCCTGGCTCTGCTTAACAATACGGAAAATTCAAATTTAAAATCCCATCACGCACAAGGAAATGTACTCATCAGTGATATAAAAATAAGGTTATTGCTGAAACAGAAGCCTGATCCTAGCAATATTCACAACATTTACTCGCCATGTTTGCTTTGGTGGGAACATTTGAAATAACAATCGCAATATTCTTTTCCCCCTCAAGCGCCTTATGATTCATACATGCATTCTTTTTAACGTTCAATTGGGGTGATGCATTAATTTGATACAAAAAAAAAAAAAAAAAATTCAGGCCTTCATTATAATCTAGTATTTATGGTACGATGGTAGATAGGGAAAAAATGGATAATGCTAACCAAACTTCGTAGAGAAAAAAAAATAAAAAAGTTGACGGCGAATTTTTTTTTTCTCCAAAGTAGGTCATAACCACCCTCCCCTTCGGAACGGCAACTTGGCGAACGGCTGACGTTTTTCTCGAATAACCCCCCCTCCCTGTTGTCATCTGAACACGTAAGACTTCAAAGGCCAAGATTGTTCTACGTTCCTTTCCTTCAGCTACCCTAGCATCATTATTAGAGTAGTTATTATTAAAAATCTTTAAAGTAGGTCTGAAACAACCGTCACATTTTTCGTGCACCTTCAAGAGTGGATACGAAAACCAAAGAAAATTATTTCGTTTCTAAAATGAGTCCCCCATATTGTTCGGTACGTTTTGACTTGAATATGTTAAATGCACTTCAAGCATGTGATAGGAGTACAAGGTCTTCAGGAGTGAAAATTACGTAAAGTATGATACATCAATTTTTGGGAAATACTATAGTTAAAAGCGAAGCGATTATCGGAAATTCGATTCTTCGAAAATAAAATCACTGAATTCGTCATTCACTGACTGTAACATGACTCGAATTATGCAATCCCGCAGGGTATGAATAGAATCTTGCGTTGGCCTAATATACAAATACTTAGGTCTCGTGCGATTGCCAGTTTTCAGCTATAAACATTTCTCCAGTCTACAAAATGAATAAATCCGTTCGCGGTTTTAATGTTCCTATATCATGAATGATGACATTTATAAAGATCCAAATTTTTCGATACGACCTACGGTACATTATATTCTTTCTCAGTTTCATGTATAGGTTAAAAGTCAAAATTATTCCTAGTAAGACAATCTTCACCAACCACAGAGTCGAGAATCCGAAATAGAATTGTAAAATTTTTATTCGCAGCGATGTAGTCGGAAAATTTTCGAGTGTGGAGGGAGGGTTTCAACAAAATTTCATAATATTTCATAGCAAATTTCTTATTTCTGTCGGATTTTGATCCCCCTCTCCTCGGTCACCCCTTTGTGTACAAAGGCTAGGTTATCGCCCTTTTCAAGCCCCAAACACCCAGCTTTTAGGTATGAGTATTACAAAACGGATGACTAAAATAAGTTTCTTGAATATTTTTACAAAAATTTATTCCGTAATGGACTCATGCTGAAAACCAAATTTACAACAAAAATTGGGCGAGTGAAAGATTGATATTTTTGTTTCATATGAGGACGCATTTGGCAAAAGAGCGTCCGATCAATGTATTTCGTATGGGACAGACGCCCTTCTGCCAGACCCTCCTCATATACTATCTAGAGAAAAATTGGTAAAAGTACCTCGTTAAATCAATGGAAATAGAATCCAAGAAGAAGTTGGATATCTTGCCTCGAAAAGCTAAACGGCTGGCTTTCTGCAGGGAATGACAGCTAGCCAATTGCTGAAAAACCAAAAGCCAAAGCCATCAGAAAATAGCTATACAGTGGAAACTCTATATAACGAATCTGAAGGGACCACAAAAAAAATTCGTTATATAGAAAATTCGTTAAAAAGAAATTCATTTTTTTTCTTATTTTTGCGAAGTTCCACATTTTGAATAATAGAAATTTTCAAATTTCACCTGAAAGTTGACATTGTTAGAAGGAAATGTTGAAACATTCGTCCAAATTCAAATTTTCTGGAGAAAATATTCAAATGTTTACCAAAGAATCGGAATTTTCAGAAAAAAGTTTGAATTCAGGCCAGAAATCGACATTTTTTTGGAAAAAATGACAAGATTTCTGTAGAAAATTCGTTATATAGAGTGAATTGTTCGTTATAAAGAGATTTTTTAACACGTAAAATTCATTGAAGGGGGAGGGACCGAGGAAAAATTCGTAATATAGAGGAATTCGTTATATAAAGGTTCGTTATATAGAGTTTCCACTGTATTTTCACACTGTTCTGAAGCCAAAAGCCTAAGCCATATTCTCTAGAATCGTAAATTTAAGTCAAAAGCTGTTTTCTCCCAAATATCCGAAAGCTAAAAGCTAAACCCGAAAAATAGCCGTATTTTTCGCACTTTACAGGGAAGCTGTTTTATGTAAGGCTTTTTGAGAAATTTGCTGTGCTCACCCTTCCGTCATGTATAGCTCTAAAGTCGAAATTTTTCTAAGTCCCCCCCTCCCCTATCAGATATAACTCTAAAGTCGAAAGTTTTTCAAGTCCCGCTCTTATCATATATCTCGAGAGTCGATATTTTTTCAAGTCCCCCTCCCCTCTCCGTGACGTCATCAACCTTGCTCGCGCTCGCAAGTCGAAATTTGTTTAAGCCCCCTCCTATCATTTATAACTCGAAAGTCGAAATTTTCCCAAGTCCCCCTCCTATCATATATAACTCCAAAGTCGACATTTTTCCAAGTCCTGCTCCTATCATATGTAAGGTCGAGAGTCGACATTTTTCCAAGTCCCTCTCCCCTCTCCGTGACGTCATCAACCTTGTGACGTCATCAACCTCGCTCGCGCTCGCAAGTCGAAATTTTTTTAAGCCCCCCTCCTATCATTTATAGCTCGAGAGTCGAAATTTTTCCAAGTTTCTTGCTGGACGGCGCACGGCGGACGGCAAATTTCTCAAAAAGGCCCCCATAAAACAGGTTCCCTGTTGAAATTTCGACTTTAGAGCTATATATGATAGGAACGGGACTTAGAAAAATTTCGACTTTGGAGCTATATAATATGATGGAAGGGGGACTTGGAAAAATTTCGACTTTAGAGCTATACATGACGGAAGGGTGACTTGGAAAAATTTCCACTCGGGGGACCTGGAAAAATTTCGACTCTCGAGCTATATGATAGGAGAGGGACTTGGAAAAATTCCGACCTCCGAGCTATATAATTATGATAGGAGGGAGACTTGGAAAATTTTCGACCCTAAAGCTATATGACAGAAGGGGGACTTGGAAAAATTCCGACCTCCGATCTATATATGATAGGGGGGGTGGGACTTGGAAAGACGACGGCTTCCTTGAAATTGCAACGCGTTCAAGTTGTCACGTCATGATTTTTAGGACTTGGAAAAACTTCAGGCTCTAGGGGACTCGGGACACCAGGTCCCCCGCTGCCATCGCAGTCCTGCAATGGCATCTAATTTTTTACTTTCGTATGGTATGTTATATTAATAGCCCAGCCGTGGGTATGAGCCTTCCTTATGTTATTCGCATAGAAGGAGGGTTCTGGCAGAAGGGCCTCCGTCCTATGAGAAATACATTATGCGGAGGCCCTTTTGCCAGATACGTTCTCATACGGGACCAGCGAAAGATATACTTCCCGTTGTGGTTTTTCGACGGGGACGGATGATGATAATGTAACAGCATTAAACAATTTCAAACCGGGAATACCACTAAGGGCTTACAACAAAATCGTCAACCCGCAAAAAAATTTCTAGGAATTCTCCCTTCCGAGAAAAAGATTAAATCATGGATATGCCGGTCTTTTCTTCAAATAATTCAAAACTTTTTGTGATGAGGTAAGTCAAGATTTAGGAGAGACCAAAAAAGCTTCAGATTGTATCGATCATGTATCAATGTATTTCATATTGAGATCATCAACAGCCTAACATGCGAGCAGTATTCTTGGAACTCTGCAATGAGTTTAGATGGATAAGGCAATAGAAATGTGAGGGTGGAGTGGGATTCGGAGAATACAAACTTGGAAGCAGATCAGGAGGAAAAGCTTTTTTTCAGGTAATTCCCATTCAAAGAGACCCTTTTCTTCGTTCTAGTCTCATCAGTTGCGAAATTACAAGAAGAAGAAATTAGGTTTCCTTCAATTTCCTGTGTTATTTTGCCCCCGAGTTGATAAGAACGCGTTCTGTGACGTCACCCATTAATCCCTTATAGACAGATGGGTATAACCACTGGTCGCGAGAAGTGGTTTTTGTAGCAGAGGTTCAAGAATACCGCTCCTGTATGTTAGTTTAGTACAAGTTATTTAGCTAGAAATTTAGCCTATTTACTAGTTAGAGAAAGTTTGAAGGACATATATTTGTTATGCGTAATTTGTGTAATTGGGTGATACGTAAAATACGCAGAAATTTTGCGCCATTTATTTTGCTGAATACGCGTAATAAACAAGGAATCTGCGTGATTTGTGAAATTTTTTGCTTATTTCAGATATTCCATGAATTACGCAGCCGTTATCTGAATAATGCGTAATTCGCAAAATTTGTAGCAATACTCTCATATCAAATGTGTAATTCGAATGTAAAAGATATGGTTGGATAAAATTACTCCTATAGATTTAGAAATATTTTGCAATCAACTTTTTATCTGTATGCAGGAAAGAGAGAGTTTGTTCCTTTTCACGGATGTGGTTCGCTGTGAAAACGATCATGGTACTGGAAAATGTTTTTCACTGCTCGAGTTTTCAATAATATTTCTAATTTCTTCATATTATGTTTTTCAGAAGAATTCAAATAGAGGCGGTATAGAAGCCGAATTGAAAACTTTTCTTTTATACGCTTTTCATTTCACTTCGAAATCAACGAAAATTCATCTTTTTACTGACCTGTAAAGTTTTTTTGGAGCAAAAATTCCTATGCCGCTTTCCGTTGGACTTTTCCGTTCAAGATTTCCAGAAATCGAAAAATCCTTCGGAAAATGGAGCTTTGAGCTATACTTTTTTGAAATCTCGTGAAGTCATTCCGTACAAGGACCATCCATGCACACCCAACTAGCGTCGCATAGTGATTGGTGGTATACTGAACGCTGCAGGGTATTTGGGGAGTGTATATGCAACCTATCGCACACCGTTACGATGTTTCCCAACGTGCGAAACACACTCTTGAAGTGGAAAGTAGTAGTATAATATAATCAGTGCCAAAACACACATTCCTATTGTGGAATCTTGGTCATTGTCCACATGTAACACTTGAGATACCCTGAAATGTAGAGTAATATTTTCGCTATCTTTACAGACTTTTTTGAACTCCAAAGCACAGAAAAAACGGTCTTCCGCGCTTACTGCTCCTCATAAAGACACAAATTATGTGTAAATCAAAGTTTTTAATGACGTCATCCTACGTTTTGAGCAAAATCTATTAGTATAATTCAGGCTAAAGTTTATTTTACAGTAGCCTACTATACAGTCGAACTGAGGATACAAGTCCTGAGTTACGAAGATCGAAATTTCTTCGAGTCCCTAAAGTCGGTAAGTTCACTTCTAACGTCATCAGATAAACCCCCAACTCTAAGACGCATCTATGTCAAACTAATGAAAATAACTGCGTTGGCGAACAGAGAACCTGTTTCATGAGGAATTCTTTGTTCATTCTTTTTCTAAATAAAGATTAAACTTTGTTCCTCACCATTTTGGGAGCTCAAGCTCGGAAGTCCACATTTTTCGAATTCCTCTAACCATATTAAGCTTGAAAGTCAAAATTTTTACAGCCCTCCACCTATCATATATGGCACAGAGGTCAACATTTTTCTGAATCCTTCTCCCATCATAATTATATAGCTCGAAAGTAGAGATTTTTCATAGTCTCCTTCCAGTCATATATATCTCGGAGGTCGGAATGTTTCCAAGTCCTCCTTCCATCATATATAGCTCAATATTCTAAATTTTTTCAAGTTCCTAAACTTAGAAAAATGTCGACTTTCCAGTCATGGTGGTAGAAGGGGGACTGGGAAAAATTTTGAGTTTCAAGCTATACTATGGGAACTTGGAAAAATTTCAACTTTCGAGCCATGATAGGGTAGGGACTTGGAAAAATTATGACTTTCTAGCCATCGTATATGGAAGGAGGAGAACTTGGAAGAATTTTGACTCTCGAGCCATAATATATGATAGGAAAGGAACTTGGAAGAATTTGAATTCGGAAGAAAAGTTTAACTCTCGAGCTATTATATATGCTAGGAGGAGGACTTGGAATGATTTTGACTTTCGAGCCATATTAAATGATAGAAGGGAGATTAAGTGGTACGAGAGAGACTAGGGGAAAAATTTTACTTTCAAGCTATGTAAACCTTGATTCAAGAGACTCAAAAAAACTAAAGACTCTTCAAGATTTCAATTTAAATTCTCAATACCAAAATCAATTCGACCTATAAAACACAGACTCCCTGCGCTCCTCGTTTAAATTCGTTAAGGAAGCTGAAGTCCCACGTTTTGCTGGACGGCACCCGGTTCGCGACCGTCTTTTCTTCTCAATCCCCCTCCCCCCAATAAAACAGATTTCGTGTTCGAACTTTTACTATTAGCTTTTTTCGGAATACATTGTGTTAGGTGAGAAGAAACAGCCGGTGCAATTAATAAAGGCATATTAGGGGCAAACATGAGGAGGCGGTAATTCCAAGTAGACCTACATGATATGAAAATATGAGATGACTCACGGAAGCGGTAATAAATCATGAACTGACTTCGGTAAGAAGAATGATAAATTCTGATTTTAAATTCTTATGAAAACAATCTCACGCTATGACTGAGGAAGATTCCTTATCGTGAACCGATTGAGTTTGCAAAATGAAAATTTTTCAACTTGTTTACAATTCAGTGATTCAAACAATCCATACTGCTCGGTAAGCATAAACAAACTGAACTCAAAACATTTTACTATCAGCGGTTGACAACACGGTTGTGATTATTGAATAAGCTGTCAGAACTTGAAGCCAATAAGTATACGGTATAGAACATGGCAGAAGTGAGTGAAGCCAGATTAGTAATAGCCAAATTAGTAATGAGTTCGTGATAAGTATAATTCATCCTCATCAATAATGTCAAACTAAAAGTGAGCGTACGAAAACTTCAGACGAAAAACGTGTTGTACGATACAGAGGAGTGAAATACAACTTTCATACAAGTAATCACAGCCTGATTTGAATTTTTTTTTCTATTGCAAATTTCCTTTACAACCCAACTCGCACTTCTTCTCCCATGTTACATATCATACATCTCTTTGCAGACCATGTTAAAATAGGTACCTGCCTTTAATGACACGACATGTCAAACTGATAAATTTTATTTCTGGTAAGCAAATCCAGTGCGGGTACTCTTGTAGGAACGAATTTCTGGTCTTAGTTTTGTACTAGTACCCGATGAACCAGATAGACTTCAATTTGATACAAAAAATGCGCATTATTGACGTTAAATTGACAAGAAATTTGGATGGCAAAATTATATCAAATTGACAAGAAATGGATGTCAAAAAATAATGTCCGCTTTTTGGACGTTTTTTTGACCTACTTTAAACTCAAAATTGCTATCAACTTTACATCAATTGACAATAAATTGATATCAATGAGGAGTAATTCTTGTATCAAATCACCAAAAATTGATATCAAAATTAGATGCATTTTTTGTACAGATCACATCTAGTGACCAATAAGTGATACATATTAGGTATGAACTTTGATGCAATTTTTCTTTACAAGTCATCAAAAATTAACATTGTAATGACCTACAATTGATACCTACTGATACCAATTGTTGGTCAAAGTCTCATGGTGCAGACGTTCTTCAGTTAATAGAGCCCCGGCCTATCTATTGGTGACTGCGTATTTTATCTGCGAGTGGCAGTGTAACACAAAAAATATTATTTGTACTGCAAATTGATACAAAATATGAGTCAATTTCCAATGAACCTAAATTTGACTAATAATTGATGTCAAAATTTAGTCTAAGAAATTTATCCATACAACTAATTTTTGATAAGAAATCAATGTCAAAATTATATCCATTCTGTATGATGATTATAAAATGATATCAAAATAATATCAAGAAACAGTCATCATGGACTGACCAACATTTGATCCACAATTGATATGAAAATTAGGTCATGAAAAATGTGACAAAAATTTGACCATCATTGCACACCAAAATAACATCAAGTTTCTTCTTGTTATTAACACGACTCCTTTTTGACATCAATTATTAGTTAATTTTGCATCAGATTTTAATTTTTGCCAAGATGATATCAATTTGATAGGAAATTTAGGTCAATAGTGTATATTGACTACAGTTTGACAGCAATTTGACTGTCAATATGGTTCATCGGGTACCAGCCGCTAGATCGCGCTGAACCATGGCTAAACCCACACAAAACAGCGCTCAATGTATTTTAAATTCTCAGTACCTACTAAACGAACCCGTGCACCCTAATCCACCTCTAGTGGAAGTCATTTACGGGAGTCTAAAAATTGGTCATACCTTTGTCATACCTCATCAACCCCAAACTACTGACTCTCCTATAGACCGATTCACCGTGACGTCAACATCTTCGATTTTGATTGAGATTGAATGCTTGTTCTTTACTGCTGGCTTTGGGGCAGCCATTTTAGAATCCCATAAGAATACACAGGGAACGTTTCGATCATTCACTAGTATTCAAGAACAAGAAGTACGTTAGCAATAAAAGCTACATATTTGAATTCCAGAGAACTTCTAGATTCTAGATAGAGATCTCTAATACATTAGGAACATCTTGTTTTTGAAAATCTGTATGTGATCGAATCGTTCCCTATGTATTCTTATGGAAATCGATGTCATGATTGGTCCAATAATCGTAATATTGATTACAAATATGAGCACTTTGACTCACCATCGCTCACTGTTATCAACACTGTGACGTCACCGGGGAATCGGTCTATTCTCTCCTTACTTCTACAGTCGAATATTTCTTTTCCTGTCCTCTACTCGCACCTCTCCACTCTTCCTTAAATTGTCCTTCCTCCCACTCGCAAGTATTGATACATAATTCAAATACGATAACCTTCTCCCTCCAATGCATACGCTACAACTAATTATACTCCTCCTTATGAACAAAAAAAAAAAAATTATAATAATCCGCACACTATTAACATTACCATACTCATCTTCAAACAACTCTTTGAATCTGTACTAACTAAAATCTTCTACATTCCAATTTCTAAACCTATTCATTTTTAAGATATGTAATCTTGCAAATTATTTAATTTTTTTAACCTGCAAGTAATCTTTATCGAGCAAATAGCTCTCAGCATAGCTTCATCGTTCGTAAAAATAGATCATGAAAAAAAAAAAAAAATGGGAGTTTTCGGTATTAGTATATAATATGTACTTGAAAACAATCGGGAGGACGACAATGAAAATACAAAATAATAATGATGTTTAAGAAGAAATTTAGGATTCTTCATAGAAATCTCTTGATTATAATTATGTGAGAATATTTTTCTTGCTCATAGCATCTTGACTTATTCATATAGAACTCATCAGCCCTTCAAACGGGGAAATATTTTCTAAGCACAAAGTAAATACAAAATGAGAACCAGTTCCCGAGCGTAGGTATACTCAACCTGTTTCCGACTAGTTCCGTAAAATTTTCATTCCCATTTATTACGTCTCAAAGAATTCTAAACCGGTTATCACTGAAATACACGGCTCTTTTTCCCTCAATTCCTGACAGCTTAGGTACCTATGTATAGTACCTATACTTACCTTACCGAAAGCAATGCAGTGGAAGTCGATATTTAATTTAAATGATAAGTAATATTTAAGGGTTTGGTGAAATTATAATTTTCACCTTTGCACCCGTACCTGCGTATGATATACAACATACCGGTACCACACGATGTTCAAAAGGAAATATACCTATTTGATATATTTTTGTGATTAAAGCGAATAAGTATGAGCTCTTGGGCATGACCAAAGGTTCGGTTTATAATTCTCTGTAATTGTTTTGAACGCAATATACTCGTGCAGGTCGTCGCAAAAACAAAGGAATGAGTCATATACAATCCGAGTGATTCATCGTCTCCATTAAATACAAATAACAACTTGATTAATGCACCAGATTACTCCTTTATCTTCCCAACAAAATATTTATAATCCTCATTAACAAGGACGCGACGTTACGTAATACTCGTCGAGACAACTCTTTCCGTCATTATTATGAGGTATGCTTTGCTTGGACGTAAAGGACAAATCATAAACTACTGCGGTAAGTTTGAAACAGAAAATGAGGACATACACCGATAACGCCAACCCGAGGGAGAAAAAATTATTAGCATCGGTATTCATGAATACTAATTCTATACAATTACGCATTGTTAAAACCTTGAACGAAATGCTTCAATCACGATCATCGCTGCTTGAGAGAGATTTAGCTTGGAAAGCATAGAAGAGTAGCCCGTTTTACGTGAGTTGAAAAGCAAACCACCTACATTTTGATTGAATCGTTTCTATGAACACAAATATTCAGAGGCCACGTTCTATGTCTTGAAAAAACTCATTTCTGTAGACACCAGAACATTTCTTCCTAGCAAAAATTCTTATTTAGTCACTAGTAGATAGACGGGGAGTTATTTATTAAATAGGAGGTAAATTGATTGAAAATACCTACGAAAATAAATTGGGTTTATCTGTGCTTCATAACTTATCACTTGCATATTTTTTTTCGTATCGCTAATCTTCAGAACTAGATTTTATCATGTTTTCAATCTAAGACACTTTTAGCTAAGATAGAGATTCTCTCCGTGTTTGAGTTCTATTTTTCAGATGAACTGAAATCGCTAGCTTCTGCATGACTATTTTCAAGTATTTCAATCTTCTATTCTTGAGTTTTCATTTTCTTCCAGTTTGACGTAACTATGAAAAACTAAAATCGTTACATTCGCGTCAAACAAGCAAATTACCTTCTAATTGATTCTCATTATCGGTTGTTCTCTCTTCATTCAAAACTGGGCGAAAACAAACAAACAGATGACAGCTAAAATCTTATTTAAAAAATTGGAAATTTTAAAATCGGGCTTAAATCTGAGGAAAATTGGCTGTCCAAAGACTTTCGAAGACAGAGCTCAAAATTTCGCCAAGGATTTAGAGAACAACCTTTTTATTCTCTGATGACACTACGTCAACAGGAACCTACCGCCACTTCTTCTCATCAAACTCGAACCCGAGTCCTTTGTAAGAGTCGGAGCTCAAAATTCTTGAAATTCCTTATTTATTAAGACTTGAGCGAAAAATTTCTCATCCTGATCCGGGAAAGGGCGTTAAAATCTTTTCCAAATCCCTCGATGACGTCACGTACTGGAAGTAGACCTGGACAACTTTCCGTCTACAAAGCTCCAAACAAAATTTCTCATCCTTCATAAGGAGCTTGGAGCTAGATCTCTCTACTATTAGCACAGGAGTTAAAGGTCGGGATTCTTTCTAGGCTTTTTTCCACAGGAATTTGAGCAAGTTTCCCTATGACGTCGTAACCCGGACTCGGAACTTTTCCCAAGGAGTGTGATTACAAAGATAATAGCGGTACCTCATACGTGATACGTTGGCACGTTTCAATTCGTAACTGAAATGAGTAAACGAGAATTTTAGTTGGAACGCTGTCAATTTTGAACTTTTATTCCAATATTCTAATCGACTTGATATTCACTTATAGTACATTACTTAAGAATATAACAAGAAAAGCGATCGGATACAAAAATTTTCACTTCATCAGCGAGACTCTTCTAAGAGGGCGAAATGATTCAATGACAATCATGATTGTGTCAAAATTATTCTCAATTTCAGAAACCCCGAAAAAGCATAATGAAATGTAAAAAACCCGCTCCAAAAAGGAGATCTTCCTTAAACTCTTCTATACGGGTGGTATCCTTGTTGACCTTGATTGTTCCTTTGAGGACCTGGAGCGTTACTATAATTGTTACCTGTCAACGATTACAAAATGAATAAGTTGATTTAGAACAACGAGTAGAAATCTCCAAAGGAAACCAAATCTTACCTGCGGCCGAAGCTGCTCCGTCGGTTCCATATGTTCGATTAACGCCAGCATTGTAACCATCAGGCTAAAATTAAGTCAGATTCGTTAGAAAATTTTCAAGTTAAAACAAGTTTATTTGCTATAAATGAATAGCATGTATTTGAATTTCGACTCTTCAGTATTGAATCAGCGTCATCGAAACTTCGTTTGTATTAAATTGGTGAAGAGACTCCAAGTCTATACAAATAAAACATTTAAAAGGAAATTGTTTCCAGAAGTTCTCTAGTCATTCAACAGTAGTAGTGGTCACCAATTTAATACAGCAGGTCTTTAAGCAGTAATAATTTCTAAAAACTGAGGGATAATTACTTGATTTACAGGCATTGGGGCGTATCCAGTGTATCCTCCATACGTCGAGTATTGGGGTGGTTTCGAGTCGGCGCCAGGAGCGGCACCAGCACCCGGAACACCTGAAATGTCAGACCACGAGATCAGCTTTGAGAAAAACAAGAACGTCCTCTCTTTTCCAACTCTTCACTCACATTGAGTTTTAATGATTTACATATTTCTATACTCTCACAATCGAGAGAATTATGCACAAATTATGCACGCAGATGTGGAACCACACGTATGCAACACGTTGTGCAATCGACAACACTTGAAATTCGTAGAAATTTTACTCAACTAGTGTAATACCAACCAATACCCACATTTAAGATACTTAATAACATGTGTTTTCCTATATAATCAGTCAAATATTCAGCTGCGTAGGAAGATTGAAAATACATCAAAGAGGTTGATCTAATCTAAAAGTACCGTAATAAGATTCTTCCTTTCTTCTACTGAAGTTCATAATTGAAATAATTACAATCATAACATTTGTCTCTCACGTCGTATTCAAAAGAAATTCGAGTCACACCTTCGAGGAGAAAAAAAAATTACACTCACCTGTTGGCGCGCCCGCTCCTGTAGGAGCAGGGACTTGAGGAACTCCGTTTGAAGGAGGAGGGCCACCAACAGCAGGTGGCTGTCCTGGAGGTCCCGCTGCAGTTTGAGGAACGTTCCAATTCCAACCACCATATGGAGGTTGTGGTCCACCTACAATTAATAATGAGATTAATTTTTCATTTCATAAACCATGGAATAAAAATTATAAAATCACGAGGAAAAACGCACCGTATGGTGAAAAACCTGGATTAGGATAACCGGGTCCCCACTGAGGAGGAGGACCACCCCAACCCCCATAGGGAACAGGAGCTCCAGGTGGAGCACCATAAGCGTATCCAGGATTCGGTGTTGCTCCCCAACCTTGGTAATTAGGCACTGATGAAGTATTCTGAAAATAGAGAAAAATTCTGTCAGTGTAATAACTTATTCTCTCTCTCTTTCTTTATCTCTCATGAGAGAACTTACTCTTGATGGGTCTGGGCCAGGCGTATTCCCCATTTGAGGCCACTGATTTGATGAACTTGGTGGGCGACCATCTCTGGGTTCAGCACGTTTCACTTCAACCTGGGATTATAATGAGTAAATTATTATTCGAATATAAGGAATCCGTAGAATTTATGGAGCAGTTCATCCTACTTTGGTCGTTTAAACAAATCAAAGATCAAAAATAATAGTCCATTTTCATTCATTATTTTCGACAATAATTTAGAAGTATCTTAGAAATTTAATTTTAATAACGTGTTCATGTAAACGTATGTTACCCGTATATAGATTTACACGAAGTAATTTCTAAAAATAATAAAAATTGTATTACACCAAACAATAATGTGTATCAAATATACTAATTTTAAGTAAGGTAAAATTACATTAATTTAAATAAATTAATTATGCTGAACCAGTATTAAACATTGAATTTTAGATTTTAACCCTTTAGAAGAAAATAATTATTTTCAAACCTAGTCGTAGAAGAAATAAAAGAAAAAAAAAATGTGCATTATTTTTTTTATATAAACTGCGATTATAAAAGTTGTGGGAAACATTTAAACGAAACAAATAACCGTTCGGGATATTGATCGGAAAAGAATACCTTCTTGCCATTTACGTAGATATAATGGTCGGCTACGCATTTGTTAACGTCTTCCTCTTTCTCAAACGATAAAAATCCAAATCCTAGATAATTTCAATCAAAATGGATTCTCTTCGTCAACTTCATATTCGATACCTTTATACACTGCTGCCCTACTCTTAACTTAGTAGTACACATTTCTATCAAACGTTACGAAGACTTTTGAATGTTTTAAGACTTCTAGCACCAAAGGAATAGATTAGAATCAGAGAGGATATTTGTGAACGTTTTCACGCCTCGAGTAAATGGACTATACAAGGAGGAAAGTTGTAAAGATACTTCAATACGAAACTAGAAGTCTTAAATCGATTTTAGAACTAAATAATGTAATCATACGGGTGCATCGATCACCCTTCATATTTTTGTTAGTCGCATAGAAGTAATTAAATATGTGTAGCTAACGTATTCTAATTATCGTAATCATTAAAATAAGATTTTCAGCTAAGAATAAAAAGTAGAGGTGGGCAGCAGTGTGTTGGGATCCAAATTTTTTAAAATTAACAAATTACCTATACGAACATTAAAAACAAAACAAAACGAATTAATTTCGATTTTTACGCTATACTTGCGCAATGTAGATAGTGTAGGTACTAAATATGGAAAAATCAGTCCCAAATTGCCAACGTGTAGGTCGTAGATTAGGATTACGTACACCAATGACTATGCCTAAATAACTAGTAAGATAATTGGAATTCTTTATCGTAATTCGGGTTTGATTTTGTGACGGGCCGTTGAACGATACGTTAGCAATATCATAGATGTAAATAGCAGTAGGCCTACTAACAATAACGTATCTAGAACCTCGTAAGTACGATAGAAATGATAATAAAATAGGTAAATTGTAAGTTTTGAAGGCAATTTTTCCATGGTACCTGAAACTTATACGATCAGAATAAAAAATACCGGAAAATATTATACCTCTGCACTTGTTTTTCTCGTGATCGTACATAATAATAACGTCCATTACTTCGCCATACTTTGAGAACATTGAACGCAAATCGGTTTCAGTCACATTGAAAGGCAATCCTCCGAGGAAAACTTTAGGGTACTGGGAATTTTTCTTCGATTTTATAGCTGCCTTCGTACTACATGGCTTTGGATCAATCTGTAGTTGAAGAGAATACTACATGAGTGTATTAGTTATTAACACGACACTACTCGATGAAATGTAATTTACCGCTCGGCCATCGAGGAGATGAGGTCCTTTAGCTAGAACTTTGTTCACACAGTTGGGATCAGCAAAAGTGACGAAGCCAAACCCTCGAGACTGCCCGCTCTCGGTATTTTTCATGACAACAGAATCAATAATTTCACCGTACGAAGAAAAATATTGTTGCAATTTCTCTGTGACAAAGAGAATAATTCATCCAAGTATATCGGATTCAACATCAATCATAAAAATTCATACACACTAGAGGAACTAATTATCTTACCTTCAGTTGTTTCCCAACTAAGGCCACCAACAAAGAGTTTTCTGGAAATAAAAGAGGTAAGCATTTGAAAAATACGTTAGTAAACGAATGGTAGTAGATTTCACATTTTGACGTAATTGTAGATAATATCTCCTTCCTCACTTATACAAACTTACCCAGGTTCTTCTTCGTTATTTCCGTCATTTTGCGATTTGTTAATCATGACTCTGTAAGTGAAAAAATGTTTAAATCAAACTTTTTGAAAATAATACAAAATGTGACATTGATGACGTGGATATACAAAATGATTTCGTGAATTGCAATCAAATAATTAAGCTAATTCGGTAATCTGAGAGTCGAAGTACAACTACAGCTTACCGTAATACGAATTATCGATTGATTTAAAATAGTTCAACCAGAGCCTATTAAACTAGAAAAGATGGCGAGGAGAAATGGAGTAGATAACTGATAAAAATGAGGCTAGGATCACAGAACAATCACACGGAAAACTGACGTCAAGAGACAAACAAGCAAAGAATTCTGATTGTAATTAAGTTTTCTTTCACTAGTGTATTGCGAGGAAAGAATCAACAACAATATCGTTCATTACTTTTACCTTTTACAGAAATGAAAACTGTTCGTAAAATAAATTTCTTAGCGATGAGTTTTTCAGAAGAAAAGTAGTCACAAATTAATTAATAGCTACTAATGGTTATAGTATGGTTTAGTATGGTTATGATACCACTTTGAAGAGTCCACTTAGTTACTACAGTTCACTTCATGGGTTGGTCTTCGCGTTTGAAAGAGGGGAATGAAAATTTCGTTCGGACCGGGCGGTGGGCAGCTACCCGCGCACCACAATCGAGTTGGAGCCAGGAATCGGCTCATCGCTGTACGTTGAGGAATTATCTAAAAGAGCACCCGTTCTGTAAGAATTACATTGGTCGTGTGCCTTTTTGACAGATGACTCCTCGATAAGTGGACTCGTAGTATCATTCGTGGATAAGGGTCCCACTAGGAGCGCTACTTGTTCTGCCCAGCCAACTGCTGACTGCTGCACACTGTACTTATAGTGATAAGAATGATGCAAGTTCAATAACCGCGGTTTGTGCGGCTGTCCCTGGGTTGTCCGTAGACCGTAAATCGTAACAATGAATAACGAGACCGAGACTATGAAATTCCTGTTCCTATCTTTATTAAATTCATGAATCTAGGATCGTCGTTCATCCTGGCAGTTGTTAAATTCTTATAGTCTTCCTAATTATTTCCTCCACAATTCATTTATTTCTTCGTGTTAACGTTCAAAACTCACCAGTGTATGTCGTATTATATTCGATATTCTTCAATAACATATCGTTTTATTAATGACTTCCTGGAAAAATTTTTTGAAATATGTTGTTTTCGGAATTCCTTTGGGAATAACTTTCATTGACGAAATAGGTTATATCGCTCGTGTTGATGGTAAATCAATGCAACCTCTTTTTAATCTCAACAATCGCACTGATTACATCTTTTTATGTCGATGGTCCCTACGTAATTCGAAAGTTATTCGCGGAGACGTGATATCATTCGTTTCACCGAAAAATCCTGAACTCAAGATAGTCAAACGTGTAATTGGTATACCAGGGGATAGAATTCTGTCTCCTAAACGAGATCAGGTCGTTATCGTCCCCGAAGGCCACTGCTGGGTCGAAGGAGACCATACTGGGCACTCTATGGACTCAAATCACTTCGGGCCGATTTCACTTGGATTAATTACTGCGAAAGCTAGTGCTATTGTTTGGCCACCGAGCAGATGGCAGAAAATTGAACCTGAACTGCGGTACGAACGTTTACCCTTGAATTTGTTGCCGCTCAAGTGAAGTGTTTTACAGTCATGCGATCAGTCAGTTTTGTGAAACGTTGTGAGTTCTCTTTACACGGTAATATTCATCAGAATGCTCTATCACTAGGAGATGTTGACAATGACGGAAATAACGAACTCATCATCGGCAATACCAGTGGCAGTCTGTTTATTTATAAAGAACAGAATTGTGTGCAAACCATCGACAAACTCGGGATGATTACGGCTATTGGAGTTGGGGATGTACTCAACTGTGGTAGTAACGTCCTAGTTGTAATTAGTGGAGAAGGCTGGTGTCATATTTATCTTTGTTTATCCAGTCAATCCGAAGAAGATTGTATCACTGTAGAGGGGTCACCATTCAAATTAGAACCTGTTCACGTTCAACAGATTCCAGCAAATACGAAAGTACGTTGCATAAACATGATCGAGTCATTATGAAGAGCTTTAAATTATTAATTTTTTATTTTTATTTGTTTTAGGCTCTTCTTATCGGCGATATTGACAATGACGGAAATTTAGAATTAGTTCTTGGTTTAACAGATCGTGTGGTTCGATCTTATCGTTGGGCTCAGAACTTCACTGGAGGTAGACTGGTTTGTCTGAATAAATGGGAATGCGCTAATCAAATTGGAAACCTGACTCTAAGTTACGATAATAATCATCAACCGTGCTTATTGATATCGCAACCTGGAGCTACTTTCATGCGAATTCGTTGTCAGACTGATTATAAAAATAATAGGTGCCATATTATTTACGTGAAATATGTGATGGCTCGACACGGTGCGCAACTAAATCTTTCTTGGCCTATTTCTGTTTATGTAGTGATAAATTAATCGTAGATTACGTACCTCTATCGTCGAAGAAATTAAGAAATTTGAATATATCTTCTGAAATCATCGGAAACTTACTAATGGATGAAACCCAAGAGAAAGCTGAGGGAATGATGTACGCTGTTGCCACATTGGACGGTCAGTTGATGCTTATAAGAGATGAAGAAATCATTTGGTATGAATAAATATCTCGGAAACTTCAACTGGTTAATGATCATTTGTCAAATTTATGATAAAATAATTATTGTAGGTCGTTACAAGTAGACCAACAGTTATTTGCTCTGAGTAAACTTGATATGACTAACGACGGCAAGGAAGAATTGATCGTATGCTCATGGGAAGGATATACCTACATCCTTAACAGAAATAAGCATGTAGTTCGTTTTCAAACTGAAGAACCAGTGTCCGGTTTCTGTGCCGGCCATTACAAGTTGAATGTTACGGACACAATGGTGCCTTGTTTAATCTATTCAACATTTACCAACAAAGTAGCTATTATTCATTACCATTTACTATTATTGGTTCGACATGTCCTACAACTTTTCTTAATTTCAAGATTCAAATTTACTATGATGTGAACTTTACGGATATTACGGTGAAGAACCTGTTGCAAGTCATTAACGAAGAGCCAGACAGTGAAGTCAATATATTATATCGTAAATTATCCGCAAACTGTGATAATTTCAAAAAACGTGAGCTTCTGCGATGGTTATTGTATGGTGATCACGAATTGAGAGAAGAAACCGAGAAATAAGAGTAAATATAGTTGATAAAATCATTTAAAAACTTCGTTTCCTTTTTCGGATTGTTACTGTTATTACAATATATATTTTTCGTGTATGGACCAATATGTAGTATTGTTTCTTTTTATTAATCTCCCTCTCTTCCTTAACAGGGTAGGTAATGTAATGATTTAAGGACTCGAAATAGATTTTACAGAACTGTTTCAATATTTTCGTTGTGAATAGTAAGGTATGATTATGCGGTTATCCACCCCAGCACTAAGAATTCGTGGTATTTATTTTCTCTGATAAGAGTTTTCTCGCATTCATTGAAATACCATTCTTTGAGTTCCATTCTTTTCTTAATTATTGAAACACATTCGCGAATTCCTCTTCGAAGTATAGATTTCATTTATCGAAGAAAGATCAACAATTATTGAGTTTCTTGTATCTTTTTTATCTGAAAACAAATCGCCGAAGTTTTTTTCTCTTTCTTCCTTCATCGCACTTGTGTTTCCTGACCAGATTTTGAGCCTTCAGTTTCATAACTTTCGTTGTAGTGACTCGAATTCAATTTTTTCTAAATTTTCTGCTTTTCAATATACATATGATGTGTTGTGATAATGAGAAAGATGAATTCGGTAATAATTGTATTTTCCCTTTACGTTTCCGGAAATGTTGCTTCCCAAATGAATAACAATTTAATCAGTGAGTAATTTTATTGAAATGAGAGCCATTTCGTTCCTTTATTTGTGCTTAAAAAAAGTTTCAAGGTCGTTGTAATGTATTATGGAATGCTAATAAAAAAAATCAAAATGCCCTGAATTGATTATCAGCTTTTGTACTTTCGGTTCATTCTGATGCAAACTAAAATTATGAACGTTTCATAGTCATCCTTAAATGGTTCCCTCAATTCGTGTGAATTATTTACTACTGCCTTTCGAAGTATTGGTAACTCATCCCTTTTATAAAATAAAAAGAAAGAAAAAACGGTCATTTTCATCGATTCTTTTTTTCATTTACTTCTAGATTTAGAAAGATTCAAAAAATTGCTCAACGAAGCAAAGAATATAGTAGTAGTAACTGGTGCCGGAATTTCTGTCGAGTCTGGTATTCCTTTGATACGAGGGCCGGATGCCTATTTCAAAAATCATGAAGTTCGACTTATAAGATTGAATCCTACCTTTCAAGAACATCCATCTTTAGTGTGGGAATATTTTAATTACCAACGAGAAATTGTTCTGCCTAAAAAACCAAACAAGGTAACTTTTTTCATTTCAATTTCTAGACAACACGTTTGGTCAATTTCGAATTTACAAATTTTGGTTATTCATGTTTCAAAGGCTCATTATGCACTCGTGGAATTTGAAGAACGTTGTTTGAAGGAGGGACGGAATTTTACTCTTGTTACTCAGAATATAGATGGACTTCATAAAAAAGCAGGATCTAAAAATCTCATTGAAATGTATGGATCTTTGTATAAAACTAAATGTACGGTTTGCGGGAACGTATGTCGTAATCTAAAAATTCCTATTTGTCCGGCTTTTAAACGGAGAAGGTAACTACAATTTAGAACAACTTTATAAAAAATACAAACGTGCGAAAATAAGGCTATTGCTTGTTGAGACCTACGTGAGTTTTATTACCAGATCATCATTGGCAACGACTCACACATACATACAATTTGTAAACTGCAGTAGCTTTATTTTTACGTATCATGTCATACATCGTGTTTTCAGTCACTTGATTTGATGTTAATAAACTCATATTTTGGTCTTTAGACCGAAGGCCAACCATACGAGTCATAAACCTTTACCTGATTCTGTGTTACCACGATGCTCCGAAGAAGATTGCAAAGGATTGCTAAGACCAAATATCGTTTTTTTCGGCGAAGCTGTAAATCCCCGTTCTGTGGAGAAAATAGGTACCTAGATATAATTGCCTTGTAATTTTGAAGACTGAAACATTACTGCGACGCTGTAGTTGCGCATGATTAAAGTAATAGCCTAGTTATTATATAGCAAATTCGTCGAACAAAAAAAGTGGAATTACTCGCAAGACTGAAAATAATTTCAAGGTCAGAAATTTTACTAATACAGCACGAGTACTTTTTAATTAGTTTTTATCGTGGGCCAGTTTTCGTTGTTGATCAGACCCGTGGGTCAGAAGTAAAGAAGAGAAAATGAATGACACGATTAACAAATGATGAATCGCTGGTAGACGTGTTCCAATTGTGACAAATTGAGCAGATGACTTAAAAAATTGATCAATATTGTTTCAGAGGAATCTTTCAAGATTTGTGATCTCTGTTTGGTCATCGGTAGTTCTTCGAAATTTTATCCAATTACAGAGTATACAAACCATTTGCTGTGGAAAAAAATTCAAATAGCTGAGTTTAATGTCGTATCCACGGCCCACACGACTCTGTTTCAGTGAGTTGAAAATTTTTCTTCCGAAACTCATTTTGAGAATTCATTAATGTGCCTCAAGTTGAGAATTGGAGCTGGAGAAGAGAATCTCAGAAATAATTTTGTAGTACCTTTCTCGAATATTGATCCCGTCCACAATCCATTATTTCTTGCCTGTTGACACCTTCGATCTCATGTATTCTTCAATGTTCTTATTCAAGATTTTAATTTAATATTTGTGAATCATTTCTTCGGTTATAGATTTCATTTTGAAGGCCCATGTACACAAACTGTTCCAGAAGCTTTGTCAGTGCAATAAACTGAACTGACCGTATATTGCGGATTCTAATTATAATTTTCAAATTTATTTTACTGTTGTAAATAGATATTTGTTTTATTTGATTTGATTTTCTTTTACCGACTTTAGGAGGTATCGCATTCTTGCGCACGGTGGAATTTTTGGTGTGGGGTGTGTGGATTACGATTTTAACAAAATTGTGATCTATAAAAATATTTTTTTAGTCACTGCTTGCAAAAACAGTCCAACCAAACTCCAAGTCCGACCCGAATTTTACCTCGAACAACTTCGTTGAACTGTTATTAGGCCTATTTCTATTTTATTTGGGTTCTTGGTACATTGCACAAAATTAGTATCCTATTTATAAGCGTAGTTTCTTCGCCTCTGTGAATTCTAAAATATAGGAATCTACTTTTTCATCAAAAAATTAATCATTATAATCAATTATCACCTACTTTTTGTTTTTGTTTTTTTTTTTTCAATGAATTTAACGAGGTTTTGCCACGGATGTATTCGGAAGTTGACCCATCGACTATCTTGAAGTTTTTCCTCTAGTTCATCTCCTCTTTATTCTCCCCTTTCTTTCTTCGAATTGGAAAAAAAAAAATTCAAACTGCCTCGTAATTACCTACTTTTTTTCTATAGTTGAAACTAGGCCTATAATTATTTTAAAAAAAAATTAATGACACGAATAAAAATGTATACACGAATCACAACAATGATAGATAAGAGTTTACTGATAAGAGGACGAAGATTCGGTCACATAAATCCGATCGACACAGGACTGAGATAGATTTTGACATTGGTAAATTTAATTGGTTCTGTTCTAGTGATAATTTAACCTAGAAAAAGACTGTTGAAATATTTTCCTTGTCAATGTGGAAACCTTCATTAATGAGTACCCATATACAATTGGATCTTGACTTGTGAAAAATGAGTTGTAAGTTATTCTTTCTTTGATACAATTTTCGGAATGCTTCACCAAGTTAGGACTAGGTACTTCTACGTCAGTCGTATCTGAATGTAATCATGTACCGGCTCATCTCTTTATCATCAAATCACTCATCCGCCAGTCCGCTACGCTCAAAACACTCAAAACAACAGTAAATTTGATGGGTTGATCCTTATTGTATTTGAATTTTTTGTTTCTCCTGGACATGAATTTCTTTATGATGGCTACGTCGTCCATAATAATTCTAGTTCTTTTGTTTCACGAAAGCGAATCTCTTAAATTGATGGATAATCATAGTGAGTAAGACCATGCTCTGTAGTCAAAATTGCGTCCTAACATTCTCATCTAATGATGATTAATAGAACAGAAATGTTGGGTCTGTTATCTGTATCGAAATAAAGAATCGAAAATCTTTCTTCGGCTTAGGAAAAAACTTGTGCTTCACTGAGATATTGTCCGGAAACCATTAACGATGAATTATTCTTAAAATTCTTGTCTAGCGATGGATGTTTTTAAAGAATTGCTTGGTAAAGCAAAACATGTCCTGGTCCTCACTGGTGCTGGAGTATCTGCCGAATCAGGTATCCCAACGTTTAGAGGAAGCGACGGATTCTGGAGGAATTTTCAAGCTCAAAATTTAGCCACACCGAGCGCGTTCAGAAAATCTCCGTCCCTAGTATGGGAATTTTATCATTATCGTCGAGAATTGGTGTTCACCAAAAAACCAAACAAGGTTTACAATTCTTTCTTTACGAATAAATTTTACGCAAAGTGGATGACGAATGACTCTTGATTTGTCATGAAATCTTATGGAAAAGGCTCACTTCGCGATAGCCGAATTCGAGAAACACTGTCTGAGTCAGGGACGTAAATTCACTCTTGTCACTCAGAATGTAGACGGACTTCATAAACTGGCCGGATCTCAGAATATCATTGAATTGCACGGTTCTATATGCAAAACAAAATGTACAGTTTGCGGCGATGTTCGATTGAATCTCGACAGCCCTATTTGTCCTGCCCTCAAAGACAAAGGGTAAACCTCATTCACTGAAAAATAATTTTAAACCCCCTTCTTTATTGTATTGCAATGCGTTTTTATATGTACTTATATTAGAGCTCCAGATGTGTCTAAATTTGAGAATATTCCCGTTGATCAACTACCTCGATGTGGAAAAGAGGAATGCGGGGGATTGCTGAGGCCTAATGTTGTATGGTTTGGTGAGAGTTTGGATCGTAATATTCTGATGAGAGCAGGTGAGTAATTTTGCGTACAATTATGGGAGAAATTTTCAAAATTTGTTTTGCTCATTTGTGTTGTAAAGTTCTTGGATTTGGACCGCTTGTGACTCAACATCTTTCATCTACTTATTTAAAAGACTATCGAAGACTCTAACAAACGGGAGCTGAGCTGCCAAATTAAGATAAACATTTGGACGACTACCCTTGTATTTTTAGCATCAATCAATATCTATCTATGTTTATAGACGAAGCGGTGAATACATGTGATATTTGTTTGATAATTGGCACGTCATCTGTGGTTTTACCAGCTTCAGCGTTTGCACCACAAATAGCAGAAAGAGGTGTTCCTGTTGCTGAGTTCAATTTAGAAACTACGCCTTGTAGTGCACTCTTTCAGTAAGTATTATTCCAATGATCGATAGAAAATATAGCTGGATTTATATTTACCAAAAGTCCAATTTAATTATATACCACTTTTTCATTTTACAGATTTCAGTTTCCAGGGCCCTGCACCCAAACTCTTTCAAAAGTACTGTCGGTGGAATAAATTGATTCACATTGGACAGTTTTTAATTCTTAAGTGATTATTATAAATTGTATTCTGGTGATGTGTATGGTGTAAGAGAGATAAAAAATTATATGACCAAACTAATGCTTTCTATTCTTTTATATGAGTTCCGATTATTGTATGTCAACATAAATAATATACAACAGATGGTTGTAGAAAGAAATTGTGACTAGAACGAAACAAATGATTCGCAATACAGTACTTATAAAGAAATTTGATATTCAAGACACATTTCACTGTCCTGGAAATAGTAAAATTAGCAGTATTAATCGTCTGGAGAAAATTACATAGAAGAAAAAGTTAATTAGAGACAAGAAAAAAAGAAGAACAAAAAAAAAGGAAACAAGCTTCTCGCACTATTGTGCAAGTGAAATAGCAGATATCAAAAATCAACTCAAAATTCCTCCAAAATGTTGAGAGGCAGGTTAAATTTAATGCAATAGCACAACAGTCAACTTGTAAAATTAAATTGGCGTGTAAACACAGTCAAGTAGATTTTACCTCATTCAAGTTTTCAGGACGGCTTTCGAGATTCAGTATAAGCGCATTGGTAGCGCATTATTGGCAAAAATACAAACAATCATTCAGACTCGATAGTTGATATTTTTCAGTGAATGCTATCAGACTTAGGTGTGCCTACCATAATCAGGAACTTTTATTGAAACCAATCAAGAAGATAGAAAATCAAGAAGAAAGAAGAAATATCGTAATTTCTCTCCTCTGAACCTACCAATGGAGAAGGAATTGTACAAGCACCTGCTCAATATCGATATTATCCATTGAATATAAGCATGAAATTAGAAAAATTTTAACTTTCAAACTGTATTTAGATCAAAATGATTGTCCTATAAATTTTGATTTTTGAAGGGTCCATTTTTCTTTTTTCTTTTTTCACATCAATACATCAATTAGCTGCTTTATTTATACAACTTGGAACAAATTGTTATTGAGAGGAAGGATTATGATTTCGAATCTTCGATTTCTGTTGACATGAATCAACAGTGGAAGGGGTACAATCCATCACTATAGTAAAAATATCAAAACTTGCCTTCCCAGAAGCGTTTTAATACCTAAGGGAAAACCAACGTTTGAGAAAACTCTGATGGTGCAATTTCGAGTTTTACGGATACGAAAAAAAGTAAATTTTCAACCATAATAATACATTTATTTTTTTTAATGATTTAAAATAATTATAATGTTTAGTATTTATCATGATACTAATAATATAATTATAATGTTGATTGTTAAATAATTCTATAAATAATAAATTTTAAAGTCTGTTGAAGCATGGTTCCCCTTTCAACTCAACGTGATCCTACTTCCTTCCAAATACTCTTTTCTTCAGTCATTCATCTGAAACGGGGATTTTCAGGCCACAAAAGCACTTCAAGTTATGATCAGGCCGTGGATCAGTTTCTTTCTCCTGCCGCGGACCGGTGTGGTCAGTGGTGCATTGGGATCCGACTTTAGCGCTTCGCTGATGTGCAGTTTACTGAAGGTTCTTTAGCTTCCAAGCTTCAACGCTTTTACTCACGGCCGTGTTCCACTTTAGCTTCAAGCAGAGTTTTAATTTGATGAAAAAATTCACATGAATTTGTTTAGGGAAAATTCAAACTCCACGCATTAATTTATTCAAACTACGAGTTACTGTTTTAAACCCTCTTGCTCTCAGCCGTTCACAAAATATTTGCAAAAAGCAAAAACAACCTGCAAGCGTAATGTAAAAATTCCACCCGGTGTGATAACGTTATTGTCATATTGAACAAAAGAACTCGACGTCACCGTTAGTGCTCATCGTCACATTACTAAATTGAGCAGTTTATCTAAGATTCTCAACATTTCTAGATCAAGCTCATGAAATTCAGAGCCCTAATATTAATATGAAGAGTTTCTGTTATAATTTTACTTATCATTGATTATTACTTCAAAACACCAATTCTCAAAGAAGAATCGTCCAAAGGTTGGTTTTTATTCCTGTTCTGCTAAATATTTCAGTGATTTATCACCTCGCCGTCATTTTTATTAATAACTCATTTGGTCATTTTTGATAGTTTATTAAGATCTAAACGGTGTAACTGTACCTATAACATTGTCTCAGGTTTATTGTTTCTATGTGTTACAATTTCGTCAAACACTTTCCTAAACCTCAATTATATTGAAATCACTATGATACGATAATTCCGCGAACCCTCTCGGTTCTATTTGCCTAAGGATTATTTTTTTCAATGCGAAACTTATTTCGTCTTCTGGAACTATTTTCTTTTGAGTAATACTTGAATATTTTACATTTAATCTGGATTACTCTTATTCTCTCCAGTGTTTATAAAGCAATGAAATGGATGCTATCACAGATGAAGATAGGAAGCGCAGGCTTCGTGTGCTGGAGGAAAGGATACTGGACAAAAAGAGTTCCACCAATGTGGACTGTTTGTTGGTAAGTCTCTTTACTCAGATTCGTAAATTAATTCATCGTCGGAGACTGGTATCTGACTATTTTTATTTTTCACTCAGGACACCGTCCAAGCATTGGTGGCAGACTGTAATCACCAAGCGGTAAAACGTATGAAAAATATCGAGACTTATTTGAATAAATGTAAGTTACTTTCTAGGAGTATTTTGAAAAACATTCTTGAAATACTAGCACATAACATCTTACATTTGTTCATGTTACCAGATAATCCAGTAGCAGGTGAAATATGTCGTTTGCGTATGAAACCCGACGACTTCTCCTTGATAAAAGTGATTGGTCGAGGAGCATTTGGCGAAGTTCAATTGGTATGATAAGCTTTACTTTTCTGCGATGTTGTGATGTCATAAATCTAGTCATTTTGATCATGTTTGTTTGTTGAAATGCAGGTTAGACATAAAGAAACAGAAAAAGTCTACGCGATGAAACTTCTGAGTAAATTCGAAATGGTACATTATATATTATAAGAGCGGTTCTTTATCAATTTCATATTACTAATTGATGAATATATTGCAGATTAAAAGATCGGACTCAGCCTTCTTTTGGGAAGAGAGAGACATTATGGCACACGCGAATTCCGAATGGATTGTACAGCTACATTTTGCATTTCAAGATAACCGATACCTGTATATGGTCATGGACTATATGCCTGGTGCGTATTGGTCGATTACCCAGAATAATAGTTGGAGTTACGGTACATCGTTATTGTTTTTGTCATTTATTCAGGTGGAGATTTAGTAAGCTTAATGTCGCTCTATGCTGTTCCTGAGAAATGGGCAAAATTCTACTGCGCAGAGGTAGTGCTCGCCCTAAATGCAATCCATTCAATGGGCTTCGTACATAGGTAACTACAGGCAAAGTGTATGTGCATGGACATCAGAAATATGGGCAGTTTTATATTCGACCTATTTTCAGGGATGTAAAGCCGGATAATATGTTGTTAGATCGTTATGGACACTTGAAATTAGCCGATTTTGGAACCTGTATGCGAATGGACACTGTATGTTTATCTGTAAAAACTGTTTTTGTCGTGAAGATTATTTGTTATCATTTGTCACCTACGATTCTAGGATGGACTGATACGCTCAGATACAGCTGTGGGCACGCCTGATTATATTTCACCAGAAGTGCTGGAATCTCAAGGTGGTGAAGGTGTTTATGGTAAAGAGTGTGATTGGTGGTCGGTGGGTGTATTTTTGTACGAAATGCTTGTCGGTGATACACCCTTCTACGCCGATTCACTGGTGGGCACTTATAGTAAGATTATGGATCACGAAAAATCTTTGAGTTTTCCGGAAGATACGATCTTGAGTTCGGAAGCTAAAAGTTTAATTTGTGCTTTCTTAACAAAAAGGTGAAATATGATTGAACTAAGACTTAGCGCCTTTACAAAAAAAAAAGTTTCTATTTTGAGTGCATTTTTCTTTTCTAGATCGGTGAGATTGGGCCGAATAGGAATTGAAGAAATCAAAGTTCATCCATTTTTCAAGAATGACCAGTGGACTTTCGATAATCTTCGTGAATGTTCGTATACGAAAACATGAAGCAACTAACCATATTTAAAAATCTTCGTTTATTTATTTATACTGTTATCTTGCAGGTGTGCCTCCAGTTGTACCTGAACTTGTCGGTGACGATGATACTAGATATTTCGAAGAGATTGAAATCGATGGTCCTTCGGAAGAGAACTTTCCAACTCCAGCAGCCTTCGCTGGTAATCATTTACCATTTGTTGGATTCACGTATTCAAAAGATTACCAGTGAGTATTTTTATTATTTTTAATTTTATCGTCAAGTTAATTTCTATTGCTAATGATGGTAATTTTGATATCCTTGTTTCAGATTATTGAGTTCGAACAATGTAACACCAGATACCGTAAGTTTTACTTTCGTGTAGAAATATTGTATTTTTGTTATTGAATTTGAATTAAAATTTCATTTTTTTTTTTTTTTTGTTTCATGTGATATTTGTTATTTTTTTCAAATTAGGTGGATAATGTGAGTACTCTTCATTAAAATTTTATTCAACAAAATCGTATTCCATGATGACACTAATCACATTTTTGTACAAACAGAAAATAGTTATAGAAGATACAAGAATGCTGAAAGATAAACTTGAAGAAGAGAAGCAACAAGTAGAATCATTGAAAGCTAAACAAGTGGCACTAACATCTAAATTAGAAGAAATGGTCACACGTGAGATGGAATTGAATAATGAAACTTCCCTCCTCGAAAAGTCCTTAGCCATGTTGAAACATGATTTGAAAGAAGTGAGTATTATTAAAAAATACAAGATTATAATTCTAATTTCATAAACAAAACACTTTGACAAAAATGACTGTAGGAATTGTAGGCGGTTAAGAATTATATTCATAAAAAAATATTTTGTGAACGTTGAATTTTAAATATGAATTTCGTTTCTTCCTCCAGTCAAATCGTAAGATGGAAAACGAAATCGACAATCGGAAGAAAGCCGAACTTCAGTTAGCTGAATTACGACGAAAACTTGATGATGAACAAAATAAAAGGACACGTGAATTGAATAATAATCAGCAAGTCAACGACAAAATAAACGTTTTAGAGAAACAAGTAAGTGTTACAAAGTTATGCTTGTCTATCTGAGTGACGTTGTACTAATTCTTGCGTTAACACAGTTGAAAGAAATGCAAGAAAAATTGAAGACTGAAGGAGAAACTTGTTCTCGACTGCGGAAGCAGATTACCGAAATCACTGTAGCCAAAGTAGCAAATGAACAATTGGTTGCTGAACTTAAGTCCAGTATACCTGCTCTTCAAGTTCAGCGGGATAAATTGGAGCAAGAGGTGGCCAATCTACAGGCGGCGCTTTCTCAAGAACGTACCGCTCACACTCACGTATCCCGATTACGTGCTGAGCTAGAGGGTAAAGAGATTGAAAATCTGTAATAATTTCCCAGCGGTGTTCCTCAGTACTCATCATTGTCTTATGATTTAGATCGTGTTCAATCGTGTCACATGGAAATTGAACGTTCAGTAGCCAAAGAGAAGAAACTCGCCGAAGATAACAGCAAATTAGTCGAACGTATATCAGTATTAGAGAAAGAATGCGCTAGTCTTACTTTGGAGTTGAAAGCCGTTCAAAATCGTTACCAGCAGGAAGTTCAATCGCGCGAAAGCAACGAAAAGAATCGTATCGTCAACAAAGAAGAAGCGAATCTGGAAGTTGTGAAAGGTAAGGTTTCTAGGTCTTCGGACTCGAAGCACACACCTATTTCCCTGGCTTTTCGTCACGTCTCTTAGACTAAAATTATCCCAACCCGCTAGTATTTATGTAACATTTTGAAATTGTTGCACGCTGCAGTATTATATTTGGATCAAATATTTAGAGGTAGGTTGGCTTGATCCTGAATACAGTGCTTGAAAATAATATTTAGTCTTAATTTTGTGATTATTTCAGAAACGCGTTTCATTTAGAAAATCTATTTATTGTATATGTCGTTTAAATTGTTCACAGCCCTGCAAGCTAAATTGAACGAAGAGAAAAATGCGAGGCAAAAAGCGGAAGTCGTTAGTCAAGAGAAAGAACGTCAGATGTCGATGCTTTCTGTCGATTACAGGCAAATACAGCAACGTTTGCAGAAGCTTGAGGGTGAGCACAGACAAGAAATGGAAAAGGTGAGAAAAAAAATTATCAAACGTCGGTATCTGTCGTGGAGTCAAAATATTGATACTATGATATTTTTCTTAGAGTAAAGCATTGCAGTTACAAGTAGAGCAAGAGTCGGGTAAGAAATCCGGCTTACAATCGGAACTGAGTTTGGTGATGTCGGAATGTGCTCAAAAGAAAGCGAAACTCGATCAAGTCAATGATGAGCTGATTTTATTGCGTCAGAGTAAGAAAGTAATCGACGAAGAACTACAAAAACTAAAAGCGCAACGCTCGGTTGATGATTTGCAATTAAAAGAGCTTCAAGAGCAGCTTGAGGCGGAGCAGTATTTTTCGGTGAGTTTTTTTCAATTGTCAGCGTAAATTTTCTTGCCAGAAGAGTACACCGGAGAAGGGGGGAACTCTCTAGTGGAACTCCTTCTGTACTGCGTCTTCGTTACTCTGTTTATGCGAGTTGGAAAATGAACTGATTGAAATTAATGCTTGTGTGGAAATATTTTACTATACCGTTGATTAAAGAACCCAAAACTGATTGTCTTTCTCCTGTATTCAGCTGGTTTTGCTCATATAAATTACTTTGTTAATGGTTCACGTGTAGACATTGTACAAAACGCAAGTATCTGAATTGAAAGAAGAACTGGAAGAGCGACATAAATTTGTTTCTGAGCTGGAAGATGAGAGGAATTCGTTGACACAGCAAGTACAAATTGCGGTCGCGCGTGCTGACAGCGAAGCTCTGGCTCGTTCAATAGCCGAGGAAACGGTTACGGATCTGGAAAAAGAAAAGACGATCAAGGAATTGGAGATGAAAGACATCATTAGCAAACATCGTGCTGACATTGTAGCCAAAGAATCATCCATGCTTTCAGTATGTGCAAAATTTTTTATCCGCGCAAAATCGACGCACCCTTCTGACTTTGTTAAATTTAATACTTTTTACAGTTGAAAGAACGCGAAACCGAATTACGAAAACTTTTGGAACAAATGAAGAAAGAGAAAGAGGATAATATGAATCAAATGAACCAACTCCAACAAGGTAAATTTTCGTTTCGTTCTTTTTACGCAAGTTCATGAAGGAAAAATTCAATAACATCGTGTTTATAACATTTTCAGAGGCGTGTAAAGTTCGCAATTTAGTTGAAGAAATCGAGAAACTTCGTAAGCAATTCAAACAAGAACAATTACTGAAGGCGCAAGCAGTAAACAAGCTGGCGGAGATTATGAATCGAAAAGATATAAATATCAATAATTCGGCAGCAGGGAAAAGTAAAAATAAGATGTCTTCAGCGGATATAAAACGAAAAGAAAAAGAATGTCGTAAATTACAGCAAGAATTAACGCAGGTATTCTTTTTACTAGTTTAAAAATTATTTCAAAAGTTATTTTTAGGACTAGAAGAAAAATCATCTAATCATTATGAAAAGCAATTAAGGCTTTCAAAACTTCTGACTCGTATTGAGTTCAACGTTGAAGACATTGATAACTTTTGAGCTTATACTCTGTTCACGTTAAGAAAAGATAGAAATTAGTACGAAGTACGTACCTCGAGAACGAAACTTCGTACAACTTTCTTAACGTGAACAGAGTATGGACAGAGTTTCTTTGAAATGACGATCATTTTCTATCCTTCATGTAGGAACGTGATAAGTATAATCAGATGGTTGTGAAATTTCAAAAAGAATCTCAAGACTTACAAGCCCAGCTAGTTGACGAAAACAGCGCTAAATTGCGACTCCAGATGGAGCTTGATTCCAAAGACTCGGAAATTGAACAGTTGCAACAAAAATTGGCGATGATGTGCAGCGAGACTGCCTCCCTAAGTAGCGCAGACAATGAGAACGAAGAACTTTACCCTCAAGGTATGTTTACGGAAGAAACTAGTTTTGTGATACTGTTTTCTACTCATCCTTCGTTTGGTCTACGGCTCGTTCGAACTACTTTAAGCTGCATTTGCTATACAGTACGTCAAAATGCTCAAAGGGGTGGTATTTTCTTGTACATTCCTACTCTCGATTTTGTTTTTCGTCTGGAATGTTTGTTCAAAATTTGATTTGAAAAGTTTCTGCTCTTGATAATTAGGTCAAAAACATGGTCGAAATTTCATCTTTTTGATAAGCGCCATTCTGAAATTCTGTGAACCAATGGCGTTCGTAATTTCGCCCTCTGATCCGTTTTTAATTTAGATTCTTGAGCGGAAATAGAAGCTCAGAAATTTTTAGACCTTTATTTGTCACTATGAAATTCCCTTTAGGACGATATAACTGAGTGCATAATGCATATGACGTATTATTCGATATTAACGTTTATAAATTATTTATTGCTTAGTAGATTACCGTTTAGAAGGTTGGTTGTCGACGCCGAACAAGCAAAATATTCGTAGACATGGTTGGAAGAAGCAGTACGTGGTTGTGTCGTCCAAGAAAATAATTTTCTATAACTCTGAAAGTGACAAACAGAACACAGACCCAGCGTTAATACTAGATTTGAAGTAAGAACTTGTTAGATCATTGTACAAAAGTACAATTCTGTATCGTTATTGATCGATCATCATTTACGATGTGTGTCTCTAAAGGAAAGTATTCCATGTACGTTCAGTCACTCAAGGAGACGTTATACGCGCGGATGCGAAAGATATACCGAGAATATTTCAAGTACTTACGAATGAACCTCATTTGTGTGATTTACTATCTCTTTTTTTTTTGACGATTAGTAATTTTTCAATTTTTTTTAGCTGCTATATGCTGGAGAAGGTGAAGCCAGGCGTCCTGACGAAAACATAAACGATACCACCAGTTTAAAATTGACCGATAAAGACGAGAAACCGAATACAGTCTTGCTTAAAGGTCACGAGTTCCTACAGATTTCTTTTCATATGCCGACGAACTGTGAAATTTGTCCGAAACCATTATGGCATATGTTCAGACCACCACCCGCGTTAGAATGTAGACGTAAGTTTGCCGTGGATTGTTGAGAGGCGTGCTTTTCGTAGAATTTTACTAATTCATAGCTTTATACCAAACCGCAGGATGTCGTATCAAGGTACATAAAGAGCATTTAGAAAAGAAGGAAGATGTAATTGCTCCATGTAAATTACATTATGATCCAAATTTCGCGAAGGAGTTGTTGTTACTTGCGAACTCCGTTGAGGACCAAAAAATATGGGTACAAAGACTGAGCAAAAAGATACAAAAATGTGGCTACAAAGCGAAATCGACGGGTGACAGAGGATCTCCAAGGTATGCAAAGAAAAGTGCGCGTATAGGACTCTGATAGGATAGTTTTTCTCGTTATAAGCTTGCTGAATAGAATTCAATATTTTGTTTTCAAAAAATATTTCAGTCGAGTCCTTCCTTAAAAAATAATTTAACAATTTTCCTCTATAAATAATGTGTTTATTTCTAGTTTATGTGAGACGTATCCTTCCCTATTTGAATGATTTTTTTGTGCTACCCTGCTCAATTATATTTAACGTCACTATCAGAGCCCTATAACCTCTCATAAGGATTTTTGTCTTGAAAGTAATCCATATTCTTCAATATTTACAGAGAATCAGCTAGAAGAATAAGCTCCATGAAAGTTAGCAGTTCGAATAGCAGTAGTGGATCAGGTGGCGGCGGTAGTGGTACCGCCTTGAATAACGTACAACAGAAGTGCGCTACGTTACCAGCGAATTCGTCTTCATCATCATCGTCTTCGTCCTGTGTTTCTAACGCTTCCAACGTTATTCCCTCATCCGTATCTAGTAAATAAGTTCGTGTAATCTGTCTCGCTAGTCCGAATATTGTTTTTTTCCTTCCTTCATCGAATTTATCTGTGGTACCTCCGCCTTTTGTTATTAATATTTAAGAGTTGAACGTACACATTTGGCACTGTGTACAATGTGATTAACATTTACCTGTTATTTATTATTAGTGTTATTCTTTCTACTTTGTACGAATTTTATCGAGTTACTATATTTTTCTTATAATAATTATGAAAAGAAGAAAAAAAAAAACAAAAAAAAAAACGATGTACGTCCTTTCATCTGTCGCTCTTGTAGGTCGCTCTTGTATTATAGATAATAATTGTACTGTGTTAGATCTTACGCTCTATTTTTCTTGTTCAAACATATTTGAGTACTTACTTCATAGGAATGATAAAACTGTAGACGTGTTTCATTTGCGATCGATTAGTTGAAGCATGTACATTTTATTCAACATCGTTGCCTTCATTTGTTTTCCTCATTCTCTTGTTCGTGCCTATTTTATCTCACATCTCTTGTATTTTCTTTGAACTGCCAAATTTAGTTAAAATTATGACCTTTTTAAAACTTATTTCGACTGTTGAGCAGATCCCATTCAAAGCGTTTATTTTCTGTCAGTGTGGGCTTATTGCCATTTTCTGAAGTCTTTTTATGTCCTGTAATTCAGTGTTAATTTGTGTCAACCTTATTCTTTCTCTTTTTCTCTACTGACGTATTACTTTTTTTAATTTTTATTATTCATACATTATATTTTCTTTTGTAAATAAAATTTTATCGATATTTTTTTCGCTGGTCATTTCGGTGCGACTTAGGTGAATGTAGATCGAGAAATTTTTGCGTTGGTGGATAAACGGTTTTCTAAGGAAATGAATCATGACCCAAAAGCAACACGTCTTTATTCCAGGTCTCAAAGTAGCAAAGGCCTAAATTTTTCCAACACCCTGAAGTAGAGGTCACTGTTTACGTAATCTAGCGTGACAAAGTACTGTAACGATTTTCCCAGGAGTAGTCTCAACTAAAAAACTGTCCCAATCTGCAACAACCTTAACCTAATCAAGACCTCCCTTCCCGAAGAAACATACATTCACGACTCGTTGTTTTATTCTTGATTAAGTTTATTCTCATAATTCATAATTACTCACTAAATGGGGAGGAAGGGGTCGCCAAAAACATTACTCATTATGTCGTGGACCAAAGAGGCCAAAAAAATTGGAGCTCGAAGTGCCTCTAAGCTCTTTCATCTCCGGCCTCAGCTAATTTGGCGGAGCGGAGCCACCCTTTTGAGCCAAGGTCAGCACCGGAAATTCCAAAAAATTAGTGCTTAGAACGTTTTTTTAGCTCCTGCTTTGCACCCTTGACTAAAGTTAAATCGTGTTTCCGGCTATGGAAAATGGGAATTTTTAGAAACTGAGGAAAAGCAAAGAAACTCCTTTTTTCTCTTTGACCGTGGCTTATTCAGAAATTTGCTCTGAAGGATCTAGGCCTACAATTTTTGAAGGCGAAAATACTACCAAGAAAAATGGGATTTGATTCCAATTTTGAGTTGTGTAATCTGAAATGAGATTCTTTGTTTAAAAACTGCCATCAAATTTTGAAACAAAAGTGGAATTGCTTTTATAAAAATTCATATCTATAATATTCTATTATTCTCATTTAATCGCAAGGATTCAGTTGCGTCCGAAACACCCCTTTTTGGGTTAGTTGCGTATCAATGTAAAAATGTTCGAGTTGCGTCCCAGTAAAATCGCAAAAATATAATGACATGATAGCAGTGAATCAAATAAACCTGAGATGTTCTCACTGTGCGTTAATAAAAATGGAAAAAATTGACTTGTAAGGTCTATTATGCGCCCGATTGCGTCTGAGAACTCTGCGTACTGTTGCTGTGATTTTTTTTTTTTTTGAGAGGGGGGGGGGGAATTCTCAATCACCAGTGCGTGTTTTGTACACGCGTTCATCAAGTCCCAGTGACTGGATCTTTCGGAGCCAGGATTATCCGAGATGAAATCCGCAACCGCGAACCTCGCTGAGTGGCCACACTTTTCGGACAGCAGATGTCGCGACGCGATGTACACTTAAGTTTTACGACGAAAATTACTCACCTTCGATGAATTGTATACCTTCCTCACTCGTGTAGAAGCTGTCTTAAATACTCGTCCTCTAACATATATTGCATCAACTGATACGATCGATGATTTTGAAATCTTGACTCCAGCAAATTTACTCGGCATAAATAGTCTATGCTCTTTTCCTAATTTACAGAATATCTCTTCAAATTTTGAATCTGTAACAAAAGATAGTCTGATTGAGATGTATAAAAATAGTCAGAAAATTTTTAATATTTTTTGGGAATCATGGAAAAATTCTTACCTGCCATTACTGAAAGAACGTCTTCACACTCATAATAATAATCATCAATCAGTTAATATAACTCCGAAGGTAGGTGATATTGTTCAAGTACAATCAGACAAAAAACGAATTTTCTGGAAAGTAGGGCTAATTAAAGAAATAAAACTTGGTCGCGATAATAAAATTCGATCCGTTGTAATACGATTAAACGATAAATCTTCAATTACTCGTCCGATCTCTCTTGTCTATCCATTAGAAATAGATAGTTCTTTAAACCTCTAAATTGGTGGTCTTCTCTTTTTTCTCTCAACCCACCCCCTCTTCTCTCTTTTTCTTCTGCACGAGCGTTTATCGCTAAGGTGCAAGACTTTTCTTTTCTTTTCTTTTCTTTCTTCTTCTCTCTTATTATGCACGAGCGTTTAGCGCTAATGTGCAAGAAAGTTATTATTTATTTTTTCCTTTTTTTTTCTCTCTCTTTTTTCTTTTTTCTCTTCTCCTTTTTTTTTTTTTTTTTTCTCTCTCTCTCTGTATTCAAATGCACGAGCGTTTATCGCTAACGTGCAGAGAAGACTTTTTTTTTTTTTTTTTTTTTTTTCATTTTTTATCCTCTCTTCTCCAATTTCTTTTTTTTCCTTTTTCTTTCAATTTTTTATTTTCTTTTCTTCTCTCCTCTCCTCACGATTTAGATGGAAGATTTCCCTTTCGCCGAATGCGAAATCGACTCCCTCGCCTTCATGGGCGACTCATGGCGAAAAGAGTTGGAGGAGCTGGAGGCCGGTATCGCGACTTGGGCCGCCGACTCCCCGGAGCCTCAGCAGCAGTGTCGCAAGAAACCTGGGAGGGCAAGTCGAAGGCGCAACCAGCAGCGTCGGCGCCAGCTCCAAAAACTGTGGCGCGAAAAGGAACTTAAAAAATCCAAAGAGGAGGAAGAAAAGAAGAAACTCAACGAATTTCTGGCGAGGGAGGTCATCCGCATCATGGAAAAATACCGGCTCATGAAGGAGACCAAAGAAGATTGAAGTTACCTTTTTTTTATTTTTTATTCTTTTTTATTTCAAGTTTTTATCTATCTTCTAAGTTTTTACTTAGTTTGATTTTTTTAAGTTTTTACCATTTTTCTTTTAATCTCGAAGACTGTTTTAACCACTTTTTTTTTCTTTTCTCTCTTTTTCGTAAGTTTTATCCTTTTATTTCATTTTTTTTCCTAAATTTTTTAATTATTCATTTTTTACCAAGTTCCTTTTTTTTTTATTTACTTTCTTTTTACCTAGTTTATAAGTTTTATTGATTATATTGTAAGTTTATTTATTTATTTATTTATTTTTATTTTTTTTTATTTTTTTGCTCTCTGGGAGCATCGCATATGCGACTTTTTTATTACCTTTTTTCGTTATTTTAAGTTTTACCTAGATTGTCTTTTATTCCTTTTCGTTCCTATTATTCTAAGTTTTAATTTTTTCTTTCTTTTCTTCGCAGTTTTTAATCTATTATTTTGTAAATTTTGTGTCATCTTGTTACCTCCCGTTCTTTTTTCTTGTTGTTTTTTTTCTAGTCATTCTTTATGTTCTTTTGAATTATTTATGTATCTATTTACTTTTTTGTTGTTGTTGTTTTTTTTGTCTCTCTTTTTCTCGTGGAGTGTCGTGACGTGATGTACACTTTGTGCTGCTTTACTACTCGTGGAGAATGTATAGCGTAATGGTTTTATATGCCATAGGGAGTAGTAAAGCAGCTAACGAATTAACAAGAATACAATATTTATCTCTGTCAATTATTTGTTTCGTTTTTCGTTTTAGCAGAATGTATGACCCGTTCAAAGTCAGCAAAAACAATGGGTGGACTGTCTTAAAAATATTCCGGCGCGATGGAAAGGTCAACTTTTTGGGGTACACTTACGAAGAACCAATAGAACATATTCCAGCAAAAAAACCTTTGTCCCCTAATTTTCTCCTCATTGATACTCTCTTTTGACTAGATTGCCTCTGCTACTTTGATGAATTCCCAAGAATTCTAACACATTAAAGAAAAAAATGTTAAAATCTGCATTCTTTTCAGTCTCTTAATAAGATATTTTCATTCTGCAATACAGAGGCGTCGCTAGAATTTTTTTTCATTTTTTTCTTGGGGGGGGGGGGGAAGGGGATTGAAGAAAAAGTGGGAGAAAAGAAATGCCGAAAATTATTTAGAATAAAGTGTGATATTTCATGTGTCTTGGAAAGGAGGGTTTTCGAACCCTCTCTACGACACTGCTTGCAACATCATTTTTTCTTCTTAGTCATAATTACCATGATGCTCCAAACAGGAATTTGTGTTATTTTCTCTATTGTTTCGAATTATCAGTTCATTGTTACTTGATATAAAGGAAAATGAAATAATACAGCTTTCAATAATATTATTCTTGATTTCCAACAACATTCATTAATTGATACAAAAGTTGTACTTACTCTACGAGAGAGTAGCGAAATATTAGAACCACACTAATCAAAGCCGCTAAGATCTTTCGGTTAAACAACCATTCTTGGAGCACGGACGAAAGCGAAGTTAGTGTGGTTTTAATATTTCGCTACTCTCTCGTAGAGTACAATTTTTGTATCAATATGATCAACCATAATTGTAACATACAAGAACGTATTAATTTGATTGAACATTTATTAAAGTGATACGTAATACAATCGTCTTCATATACAATTTAGGAAATGTTTTCAGTTTCTAGAAACTGAAATAACTATTAAGGAGTTGAACTTTTTCTCCGCTTCAACAATCATTTAATACAATTTCTCAGATATTTTACACAAAAAAACAAAAAAAACTCATCAAACTTATGTAGCCACTCCTCTGTAAGGAGGTGCGGCTGAATTGATATGCAGGTTTTTCGCATTTTTGAAGATGATTTCAAATTTTTCCTCATTCAATGGTTATTGTTTGTAATTGAGAAATAAATTATAACAAGTGTTTTTTTTGAGCTGTTGATCAAACGGATTACACAAGCGCTAATTCTCGGGCAAATACGACAAAAATAAAGATGAACAAACATACATCGTCACAGAGGAACGATTTAATTTTACGCGCGACTTCTAAGACGTCGACAATGTCACTTAACAAGATTGAGTTGTGAGAACTCGACAAACAGTTCTGTATCTAATCTAGACATGTAAGCATCTTTCATAAAACAAATAAGACTCCTTATATGCATTTTGAAGTATCAAATTAGTTTCTAACATACAAATATCAAATAATAACTTTAAAAAATGATACATTCGAAAGAAAGCAATGGAGGTAACTTGCCTCATTGAATAGTCAAACTCAATAATATTTGTTGCCAAAGAAATCAGCGACGATAAGAGAGCTTTGCCCCTTTGAAATTGTAGCGTCACCACCAAGTATGCTCCGTTTGTGGTGCTCTCATAACGCCGACACCGCCTCCTAATCTTCTATAATTCATCGAACCACACAAACGCCATTGATTTTGCTCCGGATCATATACTTCGATCGATTTAAGATATGCAGTGCCATCGAATCCACCGACGGCATACAGCTGACCATTGACAACAGCCAGTCCAACCTTTCAAGCAGAAAAAAGAACATAAATATATTTCCCATAAATGTATTATCGTATCGAGATTGTGATAAAAATATTTACACCACTACGACGAGACGTCATGGCTACGATAGGTGACCAAGAATTTGAATGAGGATTATAACGTTCCGCGCTACTCAATTCCATACAATCATCTCGACCACCTACAGCGTATATCATATTATTGAAAACGGCACAGCCCAGATGTTTTCTTCTGGTTGACATTGGTGCCATACTACTCCATTTGTTTTGGCGAGGATCGTATCGCTCCACTGGAATGACGATCATTGAAGATTACAATGACTAACATACAACTGCAACTGAAAATAACTAAGGTACCTGTATTCAAAGGACATTGTCCATCGGATCCGCCGATTGCATATAGGTAGCCTCCTAGGACAGCAACTGCAACTCCTAGTCGTCTTGTCGTCATAGGCGCTACTTTTCCCCATTTATTTTCTTTAGGATCGTACCTAATGCACATAGGATTCTATTAAATATTGTTGGACATTATTATTTACTCAAATTCTAGAATCTTCTAACCTTTCGACATGATTTAAACATTGAACACCGTCTTGTCCTCCTACTGCATACAGGTATCCGTCCAAAACGGCAACTCCAACACTCGTACGACAAGAAGTTGTAGGAGCGACATCACAAGACCACTGATTAGTCTGTGGGTCGTATCTAGCAGAAATCAAGATAAAAAATTCATACTAATCCATTTTTATGAACAAAATTCATAAGATACTACAGTTTTTGAACAGACCTTTCAATACTGTTTAAATAAGATTGGCCATCATGACCTCCGACCGCGTACAATAAATCATTCAGCACAGCCACTCCAACTCCGCATCTTCTTTTACTCATAGGAGCCACCATTTTCCAATCGACAGTTTGAGCATCAAATCTTTCAACTGATGCGATAGCGTCGCCACTGCACCAGCCGCCAACTGATTAAAAATTTGAAACTATAATTAAGATTCCTGCCTGTTTTTTGTTTCCACGACAAAATATTTTTCATTGTCGTCTTTACCAGCGAATAAGACCTCGCCACGTCTGGATGGTTTCCGCGGTCTAGTCCGAGGACCTTGCATCAACGGTCTCTCTTGCGGGAGTAATAAATAATTTTTAGCTTCGTCTACCAAATCCCTACAGCATTCGTCACTACGAACCAATAAGTCTGATCCCACAGTGCCGACCAGAAATTTTGGACTCAATAATGGCAAGCGAACATGTTGGAGTACCTACGTACGAGATGTCGAATTTAGATACGTCTTCAAGTTTCGAAATCGGTTTCAACAACACATTACTTGAGATAAATGCTGTCTCCTCTCTGAGACATTGTACTTGACCCAGGACATAACGGCGGAATAAACTTGTTCCTCTGAACGTACATTCAACTCATCGTTGGCAATTATTTCGATCAGCTGCAATGCTGGCAGTAATAAGAATTCTTCGCTCTCGACGACCTTATTGTGAGAAAAATAAATGAATTTCAGCATTCAAACCATTTCTTACCATTATTTGTCTATTGCTGTCGTACCTCCTGAAAGTTATGTTGGGTAAATTTATCGGCAATACGTAATAAATCGCGGCATGAGTGAGTGTCTGCAAAGGCCCGTATTCCTAGACAGTTGGAGGGGTCCAATTGACGTTTCAGGAATTCGCAGCATATTTCTTGAATTTCAACTAGTTGCAATAAACAAGCTGAAAAACAAAGCAGAGTTAGAGGCATGATATGACGACTTCGTGGGGTAATGACGCTCTGCAAAACAAACCAGCAGGTAATAAAGTTTGAACGTTAGCCTCTTCAACAGTAATATGAGATGTATAACAGAAATCTATCAACAATTCCATAGCGTGTTCGTCGATATCACGTATAGTTACTTCAGTTTGACGAGATTCCGCCAATTCGCCAGTGAACATTGCTCTGAAGTATGGACTACAAGCGGACAGTATCACTCTAGAAGTGTATTCAAATTTGGTAAATAAATCAAGATAATAAGTTGAAACAACTCGTCTCTAGCTCGACATTCTCACCTATGAGCAAATATTTTTCGCGAACCGACGTTCAGAACTACATCACAAAGTTCACGATGACGACGTAATCCATTCAATTCGGAAAGCGTACCCCGAGGATGCTTTTCGGATGTGTGCGTCAACCTAGCCGGAGATGGTGGTCGATCTCCACCGACCATTAGTTCCCCCATTCTATTCCCCCGCGACGATTGAAGTCGCAGAGGGGGGGAACTCCAGCCAGCCCAAACAGAATCAATCTGTAACCGATTGTGGTTTATTATGCACCATTCCGCTTAAAGTTGATAAAGAAATTTAAGAGCTATTTATACGCGAAGAAAAGGAAATCACTGGATAGAAATTACGTCACTTCATTTCGAAACTAAAGGGGTCAAGGAGGAGTCATCTATTTAGAATTTTATCCAATCTATCTTTGATGAAAAAAAAAAAGGAAGAAAACACAATTTTCGAATTGCTTGCTTGAAAATGAAGTCACGAACAGTTCAACCTCCGAGTTCTGTAAGGTGAAAATAAAGAGCACATAAAAAATCTACCATCCTACTTGCTCATGACGAAAGGATAGGTTTTGGAATGAAATTTCAGCTGTATTGAAACAAAGATTGTAGGTAATTAAAAATCATCTTGTAAGCTAGTGACACGTAGAACTACCATCGACATATTGTAGAGAGTAATTTAAAGAAGGAATATTTCGAGGAAACACTGTTTTTGATAAGAGTACAAATCAGAACAATTATCAAATTACGTAACGGTATTCGTGAAAAAACTGTTTGATTAGTAATGCTAGATGATTTACCTTTGAGGCTTTCGCACTTGACGGGAGCAGTTTCTTCTTCTGGCGTTATATGAAATAGAATTCCATGAATATTGAGTATTTTAGTGGTGCATGATTACGAGCCTGTGCACGAATTCAACAAGAGATAAAGGTACGTAGAACAGTCTTTCCGTCGTCAATGAAGGAACTAATCAAATCCACCAAAATTAGCGAATAACATTCATCACAATTTGCGCAATGATACGAAGTCTTCATTTATCTGCCATCAATTTGATACGCAACTTTCGTGGTACTAACCTGGTACTAACTTGTATTTTAATCATCACAAACACACGAAATACGATTAAATTCACAACAGATTAGCAGACCACAGACTGAGGTCTGAGACAGACAGCAGCCGTTCAAAGTTGATGACGTTTCTGCAGATGGAATAGGAGAATAAGGCTTTTGATATTATCTATTGAAGAGTGAAAAACGTCTTATTTTAATGATCGTTATTTTGTAGATTCTCGCTACAATCGTCCGAAAGATACAGTTTGCCTGATCATCAATTCAACTTCGTACGGCAGCATTATCAGTTATCACTCATTCATTTTTTCTGCGAAAAACACTTCTACGAAATTTTAGTGCGAAATAGAGTTTTGAAAATGCGCTAGAGAATACTCGAGTAATTCGAAAAAGAAACTTATAGTGTTACAACTTTTGCGAAGAATTATTATTTTGTCAACATGCTAGTCAAATATACTTTCATTTTTGTTTCTTTCTTCTTATTTTTGTGCTCCTTTGTTGTTGGTACCAAATACCCTATAATTTTAAGTAAGAAATGTTGATATCTTCTCTACTATTTTGGTAAGAAAAATTGACTGTTATGTTCTTTTTTTTTCAACACTTCTAGTTCCAGGCGATGGAGGTAGTCAAATGGAGGCCAAGCTCAATAAACCCTCAGTTGTTCATTATCTTTGTGATAAAACGTCCGACTGGTTTTCTTTGTGGTTGAATATGGAATTACTTGTACCTGTAATCATAGATTGCTTCGTGAGTCCATCAATTTTCAGCGTGTTTTTCATTCCGTGTCATATACTCCATTGATTTGTACTTCTTATTCCTTTTTCATTCTTTTAGATCGATAACATGAGATTGGAGTACGATAATGCTACTCGTACGACGAGAAATCCCCCGGGGGTAGAAACTAGAATCCCCGGCTTTGGTAATTGTTCCTCAGTGCAATGGATCGATCCGAGTAAAATGTCCGTCGGTTGTTACTTTAAAGATATTGGTATCATGCTGGGAAAATTAGGATATAAAGATGGAGTTTCACTTAGAGGGGCCCCGTATGATTTCCGTAAAGGACCCAGTAAGTGAGAGCAAATTTTAAGAATTTGGTCAATACATACTGAGAAAATTTCATTATGGTCTTTTTTTTTTATTCTGTAGACGAACAAGTTGAGTACTTTAAAGCTTTGAAGAATTTAATCGAGGAAACGTATGCTAAAAATAATAACCAGCCAGTAGTTTTGATCGTTCACAGCTTGGGAGGCTTGATGAGTCTCAATTTATTACATCAGAATATGCAATCTTGGCGTGATAAATACGTAAGAGCGATAATATCGGTTGCTGGTGCATGGGGAGGATCTGCAAAAGCCGTAAAAGTGTACGCTATTGGTAATTAGCTCCGAAATTGTTCTCAATGTACACACGTTATTCGTTATATTCACAATAGATCTGTCGCTTAGGTGACGACTTGGGTGCCATGGTTCTATCGGGCTCAGTTTTGCGCACTGAACAGATAAGTTCGCCATCACTGGCTTGGCTAATGCCCTCGCCATATTTGTGGGAGAAAGATGAGGTTTTAGTTGAAACTGAAAATAAAAATTATTCTCTGAGCAATCTGGAAGAATTTTTCAAGTTCGTTCAATACTGAAAATGAAAACATTTTTCTCATAAATAATTCAATAGGTGAAACCATATTTTTATTTTTAGTGACATTGACTATCGAATAGGATGGGAGATGTACTTAGATGTTTCACTTTACCTAAAGGACTTCGAACCACCAGGAGTAGAGGTACATTGCCTTTATGGATATGGTCTTCCGACGGTTGAAAAGTGAGTTTCATCTGCTTTCGAACATTAAAAAATTGACTAGTGCACGAATCTACTGTCAGTCTACGAGTTTGTTCTTTGTGTTCCAGGTTATATTACCCGAAAGGAAAGTTCCCCGATCGTCCGATTCTCGAAACTGGAGACGGAGATGGCACAGTTAATCGTAGAAGTTTACAATCATGTATGAAATGGAAGACGAAACAAAAACAACCTGTCTACGAATACCCGATGCCAGGTCTCGATCACATGTCTATTTTGAAAAGCGTTGATACTTTGGAGCTCATCAAACTAATACTTGCAAGATTATAATCTTGGATCTCATTTTTCAGTTGCCATTGATATTTAAAAAGTGATATTATTATAATAAGATACCTATTGTATCGCATTTGCATTAATGAATATATTTTTTCGTTTCACTTTTCTACTTAAATAAATTTCTGTTGTAAAAGAAAAATATTGTATTTTATAAAAATTATCGTTTTGTATAGGAACAATAGAACTATGCCGAAGCATACTTTGGCTCAATTAAGTAACTTATTGTACTGGACACGAACTGACCAGAACGTTGTGAAGTTTATGAAATTCTGTCCACATCACAGGATGTTCACCAATGGTCACATTACGAATGCAGCCTTTGAAATTTTCTCTGTTTTCTATCGTACCGCCGATAGCAGTTTCTGATTCAAAAAACAAACGTGATCAATTTTTTTCGTTGAAAATTAGAGTATAAGAGAATATCAGAGGACTAACCTGCGATACCACCAATGTACAAAGGACTATTTGTACGAGCTTCAGTTATGTGACCGTTATCTGGCAACCAATACATTTTGCTTTTGCCGTCAACATATAAAGTCATTTCTTCATTAATTAAAGATAGTTTTACACGATGCCAATTATTATCACATAGATAGTACAACGAAGAGAATTCGTGTTCTATTCGGAAGGGTCTACGATCTCCCATATCGCCATTTAATACGACCTACATGACAGAAATATGCACGCGAGTGTAAGAGTTTTCCAGTCTTGGAACGTAACACAGGTACCTGGTGAAAAATCTTTACCTTTCCTCGGACTAGTTCTAACGAAATAGATGGGTAACCTTGAGGTTCGGAAATGGATGCAAGAATACCGTTCATTTCACTAGTGCGGAATTCAAATTCCAACAAGAGTGTTCTACCCACATCAAATTTTTCAGCTGAGAAAAACAGGCACGGTGAGTCTCAATGCAAATAAAAATAGAGCTGAGATGCAGATGAAAGTAATTTTATTTACTGAAGGCAGAATATGCGTCTCCCGAAAAGTAGGCTCCTTTTTCAACGCGAGGGAAACACTGCCCAACGTGATAATGTTTCGCTTTTTCACCGACCAAATCTTCTTTCTTACCATTCACAAGAACTTCTTTGATACATCCCTTCAATGGTTCTATATGTAAGAGCTGTCGAGAGAGGAAAAAAAAAAAAAAAGAATAATGTTTCCTTTGAACAAATTTCTTTTGCTTCTCAATTTTTTTCTATATCCAGGAGGTATTTTTGAATTTACCGAATTTTCAAAAACTGATATTTCGCCCGAGTACCCGCCAACATAGATGGCATTCATTAAATTTAATTTTTTAGGTATCACAATTTTCATCTCCGGAAGATCGTCCACTGTCATCAACAACATTTTTCCGTCTCTGACTAATTTTATCTGCAATTTGGTTGGAAAAAAAAAATATTTATAATACATAGGTATTGATTGAATCACAACAAAACGAGCACCTATAAGGCTGTACTTACTCGGTGCCAATTATTATCTGCGTAAGAAATTTCTCGCGTCATTTCAACTCTCTTCTTACCTTTTACGAGAACGTAAATAGAACCATTGTACAAAAATAATCTTACATAGTGACTTTGTTTATCTTCTGCTCCCTGTATAGAAAGTCAAAAAAAGTTAGTCAAAATAAGTCTCTCCAAGAAGTTTTATTAGGCTTGACCAGGTAGGACTTATAAAGAGTGACTGGAGACAGGACAAAAGTGTACGATAAGGAAAAGCTGTTTTTCGACTCTATCATGTGATTAATCGCATCAGAGGCTTCATAGAGCTTTGAATGCGACTATCTTCATGATCTTCTTCTCCAAAATATGAGATTTAGCGTGTGTTTCGGGCATTTGGAGACTTGGAGAGTAAATCGAGAGAAACCACTCGTCGCCATTTGTAACGAATCTTAATCACCAAACATTCGCTTCAACTTCAACTAACCGGAATTAGCAGCAGAATTCCATTTTTGTAAAACGTTCGAAACTTCAATTGAATAGTGGCGTTTTTGTTGTGGAAAACTTGTCTATCGTAATCTAGACGAACGTAACTGCGAGGCAGGTCACCAAATTGAACAGCGAATGGCTCAACTGAATATGCGTGAGATTTATGACAAGAATTCGTTCCCTGCGTATTCTGTGTGGCTGACAAGTCATCGAGATCGGTGTTCTCCGGATGAGAATTCGGACGACCGATGAGAGCGTGCTCAAATTCGATTGGTTTATCGAAATGTAATAATCTGCGAACAAGAGAACAAAAAAATAAGATCTCCAATTCATGGAAGAACATTGGATCGTGTATATGTTTCCATGAGGGCTGGGCTGTAAAAGAAATGCCCACTTCATGACGTTATCAAAGAGACTACATCTCTTGGTCCAGTTTCTAGTATAATCACTATGTTTTAGAAAAACACTAGGCTAACTAGCTGACAGCTCCACCCATATTTCTTAGCCTATTACTCGGTATGTTGAACTCTGATTTTAGTCTAGTATAACATTATAGGCTAACTCATAAACCAAATTAACCCATATAGCTCCCCCTAAAGTAGATCAAGGTCACTGATGACGTCGTTCGACGTCCCGGGTTGAATTTTTCCAAGCCCCAAAAGTAGGTCAAGGTCATTGAAGACGTGTGTCTCACAGAAAGTGTCTCGCAAATTTCCGACTGATTCCCAGCTCAAAAACATAGATCATACATGTCGATATGACACGCGACCCCCCTAAGAAGTTGGACCTGTGGCTCACCCCCTCAGAACGAATATTTATGGTGTAAATTAATTAAATACCTATAATTAGGTTTGAGTAATTAGCAGTAATGATAATGTTGTTTCAATGAATTCGAACGTTTTATTTTAAGGGTAAAAAGAAGAGATTATGTTTCATATCTCTCATATATACAACCACTCGAGGAGACGAGGACGGCACTCGATTTAAATCAATCCTGAAGAAGTCTCGGGGTAGAAGAAGAAGATACTGATTGATCGCATTAGTTTAGCTCCGCCCCCTCTCCTCCTTAGATACTCCAGGACGATTGTAGTGAGGCCGATGAATTAGGTCAAGTTTATTACAGCCTGAACCCAATTCCTCCTTAGCAGTAGAAGAAATGGCACTCGGCTCCAACCCACCTAGTAGGCATATGATAGTATCCTCTCTCTAGGCTAGTTTGATCTGAAAGAGTACTTAGCCCAGTGAATCAATACATCAGCGTGGTATAATGGATATTGACAGTTTAAGAGGAAAACGATTGGTCGAACTATTCTAGAGACAGGTGTAGCCCCTTAGCTCCTCCCGTAACCTAGTATAAGAGAGGGGAGATGTATTTTGATCCAACCAAATAATGCGGCACAAATTTCAAAGATCAAGTCCGCCCTCCACCCCAGCTAAAAGTCAGGATAATTCTTCCCAAAATCATTTGCCCAAAGTTTCCTCTGTCATTTCATTTTTAAAAAGAAATTCAATTCCAAACAGAAAAGCAAAATCATCGAGCGCAAAACATAATCAACTTACTTATCATTGAATATAGCATCCTTAATGGTTCCGATTAATGGTGAAATCAATACTGATGAAGAGTTCACGGCGAAATCAGATGGAATACCTCCGAAGAACAATCCACCTACTTTTCCGGGTGCGTGAATTGTACTCGAGCCATCGTCTTCCATGAAGCCAACAGCTTGAATCACGTCGTCAACCCGTAGCTCCAACCGTTTGCCCGTTTTTATTACACTGAGTGCATGATATTGTTCGTCGCTGTAGTTGATATCTGATCTGGATCTTAAATGTGTCTCTCCTTTACCAGCATTCACTACTAGCTCAACACGATTCTCTCTCAAACTGACTGAATAGAAGTTAATTTTATTCACCTACAAAAAGTGAAATGATGAACTGCCATTAATATGGATAAGGGAACTGAGCACATACCGGTAATTAATATTTATGGCATATTTTCGTAAATTTAAATACGTAGTTATTAATCACTGTCAAAAATACGACCTTGTAATTTAAAATTTTGCCTTTTAGGCTTGAGAAAGGAGAAGCATAGAAAAATTAACCTAAAGGAAGATAAATTTCAGAAAGACTCACCTCGCTTCTCTCTACCTCCGAGGGATCATCCAATTCCAAATTCTGAGAACGAAAGAGAGAAATAGAGATCAATTGACCTGATAAAGGAGTAGCGCTCTTGCCGAAATAATGATGAATATTTATGAGAGTTTAGCGAATTGAAGAACAATTAAAGCCTTTTAACAGAAAAATTTTACAATTCTCTGAATCGCAGTTTCGTCGTCCAGCACCATAAGCATCAAATACCCATTCTGAGAATGATTTATAAACTGTAGAACCCTAGAATGAAGCCGTGTCCGCAATGTCTGTCTCTCTGCGACTAGGACAAGTGGATCATTTGATGACAGAATTTCTCTTCTTCAAATCCTCGATCTTTCAAGACGTCATTCAGTATCATCCCGAATTAAACAGAGTATACAGGCCTACAGATACAAATTCACTCACTTCAAATCCTTCAGTAGTGCTCAGCATCAAAAATGCGTTCATTTGGTTAGTTGAAAAAATAAAACTGAACGATGCTGTTTTCTTCAATGGATACGATGCTAGCTCCAAATATCCATTCCCCTCAAAACCAACTATCGTCACCGGCTAGGAGCGAAAGAAGAACGAATTGTCAAAATTTAGGATTCACTTTTTACTAATCAACATTGTCACGTCACCAACTTTTTCCGAGCACGATTTTTGGACTCCCCAATTACGACCTCTGAACGGATTATAGGTTTCTTGAGTAACTTGCAGATCTGACATGCAACCCAGGAAAGGTTGTGGCAATGGAATGTGAGACTGGAATCCAGGAGATAAACCTCCGAAGAAGTATTGAGGAACTGACAGGTCTGGTATCTCACTCTGACTGGACAACGTGGGTGATGGAAAGCCGTCTTTGGTTTCGCTATTCACCTTAAGAATTCCTAAAAAAATAGCACATACGTAAAATTCAGATTAATTATCTGAACCTTTTTGTACTGGTACGAGTATTTTAAAATTATAATAATTCTTGTACCCTTTTCAATTTTCTTTTTACGATCATAATATCGAGTAGCTTCTAGATGGGTCCAATTGCCGCTCGTATATCGATTAGAGCTCCTAATTTCCAAACTGTTATCCTCGGTATATCCTATCTGGAAAACAATCCTTCCTTCTCGGATGGTAACCGAAATATATTGTTCCTTCGATCAATATGAAATAATGAGCATAATTTTTTTCAATATTTTGAATTATATTCCTGGTAATTATTATAAGCCTACCGGTTTCAAACCAGCAGCGTAAAACAGGACGGAATTCTCGTCGAAGGTTTTGAAATTGAAGGACACGCTAAAGAAATATTTATTATACACCGTAGAGGTTAATCCTTGCATGGCAGCGTATCCATCTCCCGTGAAGAAATATGAACCATCCTCGTGAGTATTCTCTTTCGCACTACTTTTTTTGTTTTCAACAAAAAGATCAATGATATACTAACGCATTAAATAACAAAGCAAAAAGTAAAAGTGAGATATAGGTATTGATTGGCTTACTCACTTATCAATACAAGCAAAACAATTTCCGGGCGTTTCAGTCTTAAAATTCCATAAACCGATTGGCCGATTATCGTAGAGAACGCGAGACAAACATCCGAAAAGACCAGCTTGTTTAGATAATATAAACGAAGTAACTGGTCTATTGACACCACCTATCCAAATGGGATCACTGCTCGCCACATCAAATCTATTCCATCCGCTGACCGAATAATTCGTAACAGGGGAACCACTCACCAAGAGGGATCCAGAGGAAGAAGCAACAGGGCGTACAGATAATCTACCCATGTTTGATATTCTAAAAAAATAGATCAATAATCGAGTCACAGATTCTTCGAGATACCTATGAAAAAATTGGCGAGTACTAACCTTTCTACGTCAATTTTATACCAGTGTTGATCTTTTTGTAAGTCACCAGCCGTCTGTATATGCAACGAGTGTGTTAGTTCTGCTGGGCCTCCGCCTAGGTCCCACGAGAATCTAATTTTTCGATTTACAATTTCAATAGCCAAAAAGTCATCCTATGAACGAAAAATAAATCATAATTTCATTCAGATTTGGGTACTACACAGCCAACGCGGAAACTTTTGATGTACTTACACTGATGGAGCTAGCGAGGTAAAATAATAGTGCATCTCGATGATGAGTAGAAATGGCGTAAGTCAAACTTATATAATTGGTAATGCTGGGCTTCACGTATTTGGATAAATAACTTCGAGAACATAATTCTTGGTCGCTTTTACTCGACAAAGATAACTGGATCTATATGTAGATGAGGAGAATTACAAAAATTTAGGAAAAATTCAAGTAGGTAAAATATTGCCTACCCTTCCTCATTAAACATGGATGAAACAGGGATATATTATTGACCACAAAAGACAAGACAGATTAAGTCTATCTAATAATGGACAGTTGGTAACGTCATCAGAGAAATTTTTGGCTCCGTCGTAAGGTAGGCACGGTCTCGACCTACTCTAGGGAATTGAAAAAAAATACTCACGCAGTCGCGTGAGTAGTACACGACTTTTCTTCCCACAATGCAAAAAACATTGAGAGAGTCACTCCCTCTCTTTAAATTAAATACCAATGACCTGTCAATCATGTCAAACATTTGTAGAATAAACAATAAAACTCAGTTTATAAATTCTATCACTACGATGTCACATCAACAGATAACAGAGTAAAAATACCTATAATCCAATAAGGAAACCTGAATTTTGTTATAATTTAGGCTAAGAGTCATCTAAAACCTACAAAACGTCTCCAGAAAAACCACTCCCCCTCCCCCTGTCCAAACTGCTACGAGGCTATAACAGTTGTTTCTAATAAAAAAGAGCTCTACAATCATTTTTTCCCATACCTTATTCTTAGCATATTATTAGTCTAGTATACTGTATATTAGGATGAGTGGTTCAATTCTTTATCACTTCCGATTTCTGGCATCTCTTAAAGCTATCTCGAGCTGCTATTCCTCTCGTGCACTCATAAATTGCCTTCACGCTATTATATCACCATTTTCTATGCACACTCCACCCCAAAATTCTCCATCTGGGAATCCAGTTACAACGAGATCCCGAAAAACTAAAAAAATCGATGTCGAAACGAAAGAAGCAACCAATCACCCAATAGTCAACACCTCATTCCTTCCCTCACGCTTCAACCATTCCAAACGTATTAACAAAATACCTCACTTTTCTAGCTAGAAAATTCGGTAAAAATATATAGCACCCAAGCCCGGTTTACTCGTTAGTCTAATCTCAAATCTCACTCAAAAAAGCCAGTCCAAATTGAAAATAATCTTTCTATCTCTTTTGACACCTCAAATCAACTATGAACCACTATTAATTATGTACCCATACATGAAAAAATGACAAATAAATCAATAATTAATTAAGAATTATGTCACCGAGGTAGTCTCGCATCAGCACACTTGATGAAGATTAAAAAATTGTACTTAATCATTCAAAGTCAAGGTTTTCACTAAAATCAGTCGAATAACAAATTAAGAGAAATAAAACGTGAACCCACATTTTGGTCCTCATCCCATCGAAATTCAAGGCAAGAGGAGGTCATTTTAGCTCGGCTGCGAATAGGCCACACTCGTCTTACTCATACTTATCTTCTCACTAATCTCGCTCCTCCATCATGCCCTCACTGTCTCCAAGAAAATTTATCAGTTGATCATTTTTTCTCATGCCCCGTCCTGCAACCCACTCGAACCTCCCTAAATATATCTTCCAATATCAATGCAGCACTAAACAACAACTCCGAAACCATCGACTCAACCCTAACTTATTTACGCACCACTCAATTCTACAACTTCATATAATTCACCAACAAATTCCGTTCGATCGCCACTCAATTCCACCAATACGTACCTAATTTAACCTAATTCAAGTAATGTTCTAAAATAAGATTGTAACGCCGAGCAAATAACCCTCGTGCAGTTTATAATGCTCGTAAAATAATAATAAAAAAAAAAAAAAAAAACTATCGAGTATGACTAATAATAATGAAAAATAGCTAGAAAAATGAACAACTCGCCATTGCCACTATCCGTTCAAAAATAAATTTAACAAAACAAATAAAATTTGACAAAACAAAATTCAACGCTCTAGGGGCTGTGGGAAGCGAGATACAAGTGTACTAAATTTGAACGAAAAGGTTTCATCGGAAATAAAATCCAATGAACCCTTGGTAAAGAATGAACAAAGAATGAACCTGTCGAATGATGAAAGGTTCTTCATCACAATACACGTACTGATAACGAAAGTGGTAAACGTATAGGAAAATCCGCTTCTCCTAACGTAAGCAGCTACTCGCAGCTATTCGTAAGAAGCTACTCGTAATAGTGAAAAATTTTTCAACAAAAGTAAAAATTTCTCGAGAACTACTCATCCGATCCTCAAAAAAAATGCAGGTGCACATCTTCAAATATAATACTACAATATGGCCGAGTTAAAAAAAAATCCATCGGGTAGTTTCGGAGGAGTTCCGCGGACAAAAAAATCTTATATATATATATATATATATATATAAGGAAACCTGAAATTTTTTTTATGCTAGTTGTGATCTAGGACCCCTAAAACGTCGAGAAAGTTCATTGCCCACTCCCCCTGTTGACCTTGCTACGGGCCTCACTTTTCTAGTTAGAAAAGTCGGTAAAATTTTCTGGCATAGCCAAATAAATGAAAATCATGTTCCATTTCTTTTATATTTTATCAGTCATCTTGAAATATTTCAGTCTAGGCTTCTACTAGGTCAAGTGTTCGTGAGATATTATTCGTTTACCCCTTTACCTACCTATCTTGACGTCGTATAAGTCTTCTATGAGAAATATGAGGTAGCGCGAACTCGCTCCGCTCGTTCGCCCCCTGTCTTGCTGTTATATTGGAATGGTATGAGACAATTCAAGTCTAGGGGACTTGGAAAAATTTCGACTATCCAGCCATATATGATAGGAAGAGGGACTTGGAAAATTTTCTAGTTCTTAATTATATTAATTATTACGCGGGGTGTACTCGCGAATTTCTGAATCACCCACGGGGTAGAGATTTTCTAATTATTAATTATATTAATTATTTAATTATTTATTAATTAATGAATATAATTATTTATTATCATTACGCGGGGTGTACTCGCGAATTTCTGAATCACCCACGGGGTAGAGATTTCTCTTGACGGGGGGGGGGGGGGGTACTCGCGAGTTTCAAAATTGGGGTCCGGCGAGAGAAAAGACATGGAACATGTCAAAATTTTGAGTCCTGATCACACACGCACACATATTTATATAAATGCCCGAGGGTAGGTCTGATATTCTTAAAATCAAGCTGTAGGCCCTAGAACTTTTTTCTAGAAAGAAGTCCTGATTAATCAACTCTTCAAAATATTCTCTAAAATGAAAGTGGTCGCGACTTTAAATCAGTTGAGAGAGAAGGAAATGCAAGGATCGCTTTTGAGTAAAACGGTATTCATGTATGGACATATAAGTTTAGTTTTCCCAATTCAAATACCTAGACAAAGCTTATTTACCCCATTCGCTAAATGTTTCGTCTCCTCGATTTTATTTCTCAAATTCTGAAGCTGATCGCCGACAGAAGAATTCCATTTGTCGAAATACTTGATCCTTTCGACGAATGAACGTTGGGTCGAATGTAGTAACGTCGTCATTTTCGATGTAATATCTTCAGCTTCTCGAACTGAAAATGAGCGCGTAAATCGTTCATCAGACGATTAGTTTTGCAAACTTTCTATACTCAAGCGTAAACTAGGTACCTACTTTGTAATTCCTCGGTAGGACGCAAACCTATTTCTCCATAATTTTGTACAGTTTTCAGTTTCGGTTTCAGATCGTCGTTAATTTTATCCTGAATATTAAATATACTGTCGTAAACTTCGTCTTTGATTTCGATCATGGATTTATTTTCACTCAACATATCGTTAATGAATGCAATTTTGCCTGAAATAATTTTTTTTTTTTCAAATTTTACCAATAAATCTCTAGAAAGGAAAAACACTAGGCTAATGCGTACTTACTGTCGGCTTCATTTATATTAGAAAGACGAGAAATAGAAGTTACGTTTTGAGCCAATTCCTGTAAAGTTGTACGCAAAAATTCCGCGTACCTCAAGTGATCTTCGTATTGGGCTTTTAGACTCTCGACCTCAACTTTACGCAATTTACCCAACAATAACAGTTCTCGGGCTTTTTCTTCCATCGAATAAGCTCTATCCATCATCGAAGTACCGTTTGTTTTGGACATTAACTGTAAACAGACGAGTATGTACCCATGTTAGGTTATTGTTTTAAACTTTTCGTCGGCTCGGAAAAAAGGAGGATACCTTATCAATGGATGAATTCAATACATTGTTTACTGCTTTAATAATTTCGTCGGCATCCTCTACGGCGTCCACAATATCCTTATACGCCCTACTGGCTTGTAATGCAATATCCGCGTCTTGTTTAGTTGGAACTAACAATCTATAGAAAAGTAAAATATGGAGGCTCAAAATTTTCATGGTTTTAATACATATTTAATCTTTCCAAAAATACAGTTAAGTATTACCCTTCATAATATCGCGAGCGATTCTGAAGTGTTTCAGCGTGGTGTATAGCAGGCAATACGTATTTTCTGCGATAGCTTTCATTCAAATTAAATAATATTCCTTCTTTATTTTCGACTGATTGAATTAAATCTTTCAATTTTTGCGATTGCGACATTGTATTCTAAAACATTAAAAAATAACACTTGATAAAGCGAAGAACTGATAAGAAAAAAATACCGATAAATAGAAAGGATAGAAACCTTCAAATTCGCCATCGTTAAAGACAATAATTGCAATGTTTCATTGTATAATAATTGTGATTTATTCATCAAGTCATGGATATTCCGTATCATACCATCTATTTCTAAGGACACGTTCGTAGTCCATTTTGACGAGTGTTTACTGAGAGCTAGATGGTCGGAAATCTAAATTCAAAAAGACGAAGTAGGTTAAGTAACAACTTTACGCTTGTAATTTAAAAAAATAGAAATTGGACTACTACCTCACTTAGTAAAAATTCGGTCTTAGAGGAAAACATTCGCAAATCATCAACTTTTCCTTCCAAACCATGAACTCTCTGTTTCAGTAGGTCTAAGCCTAGACCGCTAGTATCTTGATTTCGTATATTTTCGTAAGTTATTCGGCAAATCCTAGGAAAAAAGTCTTCCATTAAAATGATATTAATTATAAACAATAAACCCCATAGTGCTTAAAAATTGACCTACCCCAATATCCTGTCAATTTTATCCGCATGTTCGTATTTCCCCATTTCAATTATGTTATTTAATAAATATCGAGCCTCGTTCATGATGTTTGACAAATTCAAATTCCCTTTCTCACTCTGAATGTATTTTTGTAATGAATCGCGAATCGCTTGATAAAAAGAGACGATTTATTAAATGATCATATATAATTCTTTTCATTGTGAATACTTGCCATGAAAATTAAATGCTTCTTACCTCTAAGTTTGTCGGTCAAGGTTTGAGAAAACGTCGACAATATTGAAACGTTTGTCAAGAAAAAATTCATCGACGAATTCGTACTCTGCACGTGTTTTTGAACGTTCTTCAGCTAGACCAACAAAATTAGTGATTGAACAAAATGATCACAATTGCCGGTACTTCGTAAGTTATATGGTGATGTGTGAAGATACCGCGTACCTTGTTTTTAAAATTCTTCATCTTTTTTCTCAGTTCATCTTCTGCAGATTCACCATATGATAACACTTGCTGCATGGACGATTCATGAACGTTAAACATACTTTCTATTGAGTAATAGCTTTCATTCGTATTTCGCAACAAATTCCACAACGGCTCTAGACGTTTAGGAAGCACAATTTGTGTGCTGTTGATGAAATCATTGGTAATATTCTCAATCGTTTCAAGAATCATCTGTACACAAGTGTCTTCGCAAGCTGTGGAGGTGAAGAATACCGGATTAGGATACGCATCGGTAGTTTGATAAAAACATACATTAAAACTTTGGGGAAAAAAAAGAAAAAAATTGATCCTTGTTCGTTTCCCACTCTCGAACATCAAGTTCTCTGAAATCGATTCAAAAATCCGTGAGTAAAACTGCGAAGAGCGCGCACGTCTGAATGATTTCAAGATTCATTCACATAAAGAAAGATTGAAACAACTAGGTTAAAATAAAGTTGATCAGAAAAATCATCATTTCAAAACCGCAAGTCCAAGAGACAGTTTTCTCAATTCGTCTCGTCAAATTGGCGCGAACAGGTCAAGCTTACCAGAATCCCCTAAAGAGAGCGCACTTCTCTTCTCAATCTCTTCAAGAGCACGTGTCTAGTGTGGAAAGCTTCACGTGCCTCGGCCGACGTGTCGCGAGATAATAATTTTCGAGAACATTACTTTCTGTAGATAGGCTCTCATTTTCATTTCGTTGACTTTCAAAACAGTGATCTTTTTCTCTACAATTTTTTGTTCTTCAAGATTTCTTCTTCCAATTGTAACGTCCGATTTTGTACGTTAGAAATTGAACTAATTGTCTGATATTAAGGAGCCGTAACTTATGGTTCGTCAGAGGATTTTCATTTCAACCGATTCACCGTTATAATTTTGTAGAGGTCAAATAAACTTGAAACAATTGGAAGACAGAAGTTGGACCAGGTAAATTATAGGGGTTGCTAGCGTCGCGTCGCTTGGTAAGGAAAATGGGAATTTAGATTATGTTTTGCAGAATATTGCAGCCGAAAATTTTAGCTTCGGCTTTCGGTTTTTGGAAAAATTCAATGGCTCAATTCAGCAGATTTTTGGCTGATCAATATTATGAGGGAATGCGAGTCCAAATCTATGCGTATAAACCGCCTGACTGGGGTAACAATTTGACTCTGATAATAGATGGAAAAACTCTACAAAATATCTTGGTATAATTATTGATGGTGGGCTAAACTGGAAGGCATATTCGGTGTATATGCAGAGTAGACTGAGGCAGCTAAATTTTCTTTTTTACAAGCTGAAGCAGCATTTTACCACAACTCATTTGAAAAGATTATATCAACCGCTATACGAGTCTATGGAATTATTCATTGGGGATCATCCCCAAATTTGGGCCCTGTAAAGGTATTACAAAATTATGTGTGTAAAACTATTCTCTCCCTACCAAAAAGAACATCGGATGTAGAAATCTATCCAAAAATGAAAGTACATGAACTTCCAGGCCTCTATAAATACAGAATGTCAATGTTTGTTTTCAAAAATAAATTAGATTTCGGGGTACATGACTCGATAGCCAGGACCAGGTCTGGCGGTGCGGTGGTCGCCTCGCACTCGGGTTGGAAGAAGCATCATTCACGGATCCAGGCAAGGCACAAGGGGTACGAGGTTTTTAACAGGCTTCAACCTGCTATTCATGTTGTGAATCGGCTATCCACATTCAAGAGGGTTTGTTAGGGAACAGTTCTATGGACTGGAGTGAGTTGGCTGTTGTATTTTTTTGTTTGTTTGTATGTGTTTCTTGTTGTTCCACTATGAGTATGCTGTGGTAATTTAGTAATTTATCTGTTCAACCATTTGTTCATGTGTTTTCTGTTTACCTGATTATTTGTATCTACCTGTATGTTTATGTGTAATTGTATAAGTGAATTTATATACCCTCCTCATCCCTTTTGTTATTTTGTTATTTTGCTGTACTGTTTTGTTGTTTTCCTCTTATTATTACCATTTGTTTGTAAAATCAGTTATAGGTTATATATTTATTGTCATTGTTTGTTTAAATTCTTTAAAAAATCACGCTGCCGTCTTGTTGTCTTGTTTTCATATTTATTTATTCTATTTATCTTATCATCTACTTACTTACTTATTTATTTTTATTTATTTTTATTTATTTTTTATTTTTTATTTTTTTGCTTTTCTTGTTTTTGCCGTTATCTACTTTTCTTTTAGTTACTTATGTAGTAGTCTGCCCCCTGTTCGCCCCATGTATTAAAGGGCCCTAGGGGGTGTACAAAATTTTGTATCATGATTGTAATGTACTGGCACAATAAATAAAATTGAAATTGAAATTGAAATATGAAACAATCAGGAGAATTGGGATTTCATTACGCTTGTGGAAGACGCCTATTCTCCAGTTTGTACTCATCTCCATTGAGTGACTGCACTACAGGTTTCCATACTAAAACTGGAAAAATTTGGCTTATTTTGTCTTTTGCCTTACAAAAATTTTAATAAAGCTGGCTTTTTAGCTTCTCTCTTATCAGTAAAAATTAAGCCGATTTCGGCTTCTGGCTTCCAGCTGGCTGCGTACTCCAGTTTTTCATGAAGAATCGATGGTTGAGTATGTACAATTGGTTCCTTCAGAGGTGCGATTCTAGCGCTGTCCAATTTGAATAAAGAATAAAAATCATGAGATGGAGTTTTCCACCTCCCCCTCCGGCAGTAGACTGTACTCAAGAATGGAACACATGCGTAGTATCAGTGGGAAACCCAGTATCCGTATATCCTTAGAAAATGTCCGCGCGGGGATCCGAAGTAGCAGGTCATGTGACCCATGGGGTATTGTAATGTAGAAAATCAGGTCGTTAGTTCCTACGATTTACATTTTGCTTTGGAAGCTGTTCTATTGCTGTTATGAGACAGTGTCCCGGTGTCATATGACTTCCCCTCCCCCACTTCGGTCCGACCTTTGTGACATAATCAATGATTTTGACCTACTTTAAGGATTCAGAAAAGTTTTAAATTTGCTTCCCTAAGACCTGTATCCTTTGTCTTTATTACACTCAGCCTAACCTTCAGTATACTAGGCTATATTATTATGCTTTGGCTGGTGCAGCGGGGCTTCTTTAAGAGGCAGTTGGAAAAAACCCGACTATCTCGAGTAAGAAATTTTAGGGTTTGGCAACAATGGTGGGATAGCATCCTAGTAGAAAGATAGCTAGCAGCTGGAGCTACAGCTGCATTTTAGAGGTCAGAATTTTCTCCTCGGACATGGAATTTTACATGGCACCAGCTTTGTCTGGATATGGGTGCTTCAGGAGCTACTCATTGAAACTCAAAAAAGCTTGCAGTAGCAAATGTCTTAGGTGTCCAGACAGGGAAGAGTCGGCTGAGAATATCAAAAAGGAATGTTTTCGCTGCCCTGAGGGACTCTCAGAAATCCTTGACCGAGAAAAAGAGGAGGCTCGCCTATATCTGAAAAAGACAGTCCGACAACTTTGATCCCTAGTACGTCAAGAAGTCCGTGAAAAACGTCTTTGATTGAGTAAAAAAAATATATCGACCAAGAAACCAAAAATATCAGAAGATTTGAAAATTTGCCTCGGAGTGACCAAGTTTTTCCAACCTAGAACACTACAGTAAGTCGGCTGGCTTATCGTTCAGACAGGCACTCCTGGTAGATCATGATGGGGGTCACCGATAATAAGCAACGTAATTTTATCTCATGAAGTACCACAAAACGTCCGAGCAAGTAGATATCCTTCACAGCAAATTTTAAAATCTTTAACGCGTCCTACTTACGAATGCATCCTTTCGATGAAAGCACATGATTTTTCTTAGCGCAAATGGAGCAGTCTCTTCCGAGTACGTCTGGCCGACAATTACATTGACCAGTTTCTTCGTCACATTCCTCACTCGCCATACCCCACCGATTACAGTCGCACGGTTGGCAAAAACCGTTGGGCAACTTTGGAAAACCATAATATTCATAACTGCACCTGTAAAAATTGATAATACATATAGTGTTTCATAGGCCCACATATATTATAGTTTGAGCTAAGAAAGTTGAAAATTACTTGTCGCAAAATTTTCCCGCGTATCCTTGCTGACAATGACACATCAATTGATCGTGATCATTTTCAAGAGTCGGAACGTAACAATCGTAAGCGTGATTATTGAACGGGCTTGGACAAGGACACCGTTGGCATTCATTCGTAGCTTCATTTTTATAATACCCATCTGCGCAACGTTCGCATTGCGGTCCTCCTCGGTTATTTGTACAATTCTACCGTGGACAACATTAAAGTCAATCAGATTACCACTTTTTGTTAATTTCGTGTCAACCAGGCAATTGGTGAATGCGAAACTTACCAAACAAGCGCCAGTATCGATATCACACGTAGAAGAAAACCCGTTACAATCGCAAGGAATGGAGTCACCAACCACTTGGATAATTATGGTAGATACAGCGGTGGTTTGATTGTCGTAATAACGATAGTATCCAATACTTGGATTCTGGCACGAGGAAGAACTATACTGGTCAGGACATTCGCATAATTCCACACTATGGGTCACGGATAAGATCTGAGGAGAGATTTCTTCCCCTTTGACAGCTACATCCATAACTACATCGCTCACACTAGGCAGGTAATCAATCCTCATTAGAAATCAGAACATCGCGAAATTTTGTAGAGAAAAAATAAGTAGGTACCTAGCACTCGTGAAATCGATAGAATTCGTGGCTCTAATCAGAATATGCTGTAAGTTTTGTAAAGTAAGCATTAAAGTTTCTCTAGTGACGTGACCAGTAGGATTATTCTTCAACTTCCATAACGATTCGTGAAGTCTACAACGGCATACAGAAATTTATTCATTGTTACGAATACCATATTATATTATTCGAGTTCTTAAAAATTCATGATAAGAATACCGACCGAACTTGGTGCTGTGTACCCGATGAGACTAACGGAGGAAAATATTCCAAAACAAATTTATCATTTCCTTGAATCTGTATTAGTGGATACGACGCGAGAACTGCAGGGGGTAGAAATGTTTTCTCCCCTTCTGTATTGGTAGTGAACTTAATGAAACCACCGTACGAAAGAACCTGTCGTAATTTTCAAGTGATAATCATCTCTTATTTCATTTAACTTTATGACCTACGAAGATACGCGTTTTAGAAATAAATAAACGTGCAAACATGTCAAACCTTATCTCCTAGAAATGCGTCTGGCAACTGCCAGTATATGGGAGAATCGAACAAATAATTCACACCGATTTCTACGTTCCCACTGACACCTGGTATAAGACGTAGATTATTCGTTACGTTCAATTTGACTGTCGAATCATTTCTACTTGGATCCAGAGTATTCTCACTATCTGGTTGGGCGTACTAAATTCAAGAAGATATATTCTATAAATATTACGACCGATCGGAAATATTAACGGCGAGCGAGTCTAACTGAACTTACGTTTACGTAACAAATTTGCTGCGGATTCACAGGATAAATGTTCGACAAACTAAAATTTGTTAAGGAATTGTTATCCACGTCATAATGCACCCGCAAAATTCTGTCAGGCAGTAAACGCACGTGACTCCACGTGAGACCAGCTTCACTACACTGGGTGCTCCTACCAAAGCAGAAACATGCTGTGCAACCTCCCACATTATCAGCGTGAAGTCCAAACGTACCTTCCTTGCAGCGGTCGCATTTCCGTCCTCTTGTATTGGCCTAACGATGACAAGAAAGAGAAAAATGAAGTAAATTGAATAATTTGATTATAACATCTTGTCTCCACAAGAAATTACTTACTTTACAATAACATTGTCCTTCGTTATCACACAAGCAACGATCACCGAAACATGTTTCCGGATCACAACCAGCAACATTACACGAACATGGTCGACATTTGGGGAAGCCAAAATAACCGGGAGCGCACTTATCGCATTTTTCACCGCTATAACCGTCACGACAATCGCACTGCCCATTGTTGAAGTTACAATGGTTACTTATACTGCCTTGTTTATCGCAAAGACAATCCTAAGCAATCGATACCATCATTGAAAAATTGAGGGAAAGGATTAAAATCGGATATCGCTGAACTAACAGATTTCACTAACTTGACAGCCGGTGAATGGTTGATAGTTCCAAGCCCCCGAGACACAGTGTTCACAATGTGGACCTTCGGTTCGAAAAGGACAGACACAACGGCCACTAGCTATATCACATGTATGACCTGGTTTGTCACAAGGCTCGCACTCTATCAAAAAATAAGTACGAGTGAAAGTTTTCGTAAAATTACGGAAGATAGTTCTTGAAAATGTATAGATTTTTCTACGCACCGAAACAACCGAATTTCGTGAATCCGTAAAAATTATTCTGACAACGATCGCATTTCAGTCCTGTGACTCCATATTTGCAGGTGCATTGTCCGGTGTTCAAATCACAGAAGGTAGACATCGAGCCAACATCATTACATTGGCATGCTTTACAACCGTTCTCACTAAGACCGTAGAAGCCTTCCTACAAAAAAAAAATTGGACATTGATATTTTTAGCAATTAGAATGAATTTATACCTACTACCAAAATAGGATTTTAAGAACTCACTTGACACTGGTCGCAATGCCTTCCGACTACATTTGGCTTACAGGAACATTGTCCGAGGATAGAATCACAATTTGAAGCGAGACTTCCAATTATTGTACAGTTACAATCTATCATCCAATTTAAAAAAATGATACTTTCCTAATGACTTCTAAGAAAATTATTTTTTAAAAAACTTCTTACATTGACAACCATGACCAGTCTCGAACCCAAAGTAATTTTGAGCGCATCGACTGCATATTTTTCCCACAACACCATCTCTACAATCACACTGACCAGACACAGGATCACAAATAGCATTCTTGGATCCAATCAGGTTACAGTCGCATGGCGTGCATCCGGATTTGAAGTTACCATATCCACCCTATCGCGATTTTTACCATTAAATTTAAAACGTCACAGAAAAAACAGGGCTCAATAAAATTGATCTTACCATACACTTATTACAGGTTCTTCCAGCAAAATTGAGCTTACAGAAACATTGTCCACTAATTGGATCACAGAAAGTCGTATTTTTTGAACCATTTGGGTCGCAATTACATTCTGGAGAAATAAAAAAATTTTATGTGAATTTTATGAAGAATAGATGGTCAACAATTGTGGAACTTGAGTCTTCTCAAATGCCTTTATCTCAAAATCAGCCTCAAACTATTATTATCATTGTTCTTAACTAACTTCGTACTTGAACAATTTTTTTGGACTGCGTTTCCAAAATATCCGACTTTACATTGCTCGCAGTGCCATCCGTCTGTATTTCCACTGCAACTTAAACACTGACCAGTAGTCGAATTGCATGGATTTCCTCCACAGTTGCACGGGATACAACGCGACCCCAATTGCGTCGGATTTCCATAATAACCTTCGGCACATCTATTACATCATAAGGTTTCTATTAGTTTGTGGAGGTACCCATAAGAGAAGGAAAATTTTGACAAATTTCAACAGACTTTTCGCAGTGATCACCTATGTATCCGGTAGGGCAATCGTTACATATGTATTCTTTTGAAGAACCGTCTTTCAAAACGCAAGTTGGACTAAAATTGTTTATCGTTTCAATACGTGGACAAGCGCACATTTCACAATCCTCACGAGTACCGCCTTTTGCATTTCCGTAAAATCCTTTTTTACAGAATTCACATTTGGTTCCTGTTGTATTGTGTTCACAAATCTATTAAAAAAAGAAAATACGTTTTCTGCGTGCGGAATATTCCAGTCGAAGGAACTAAATTTCAACAAATATCTTACTTCACATTGTCCAGTCGTTAAATTACAGGTAGGAGAGTGTCCATTACAATCGCATGCGACACAAACAAATTGGCCATCCTCTGATCTTGAGTTCAGTCGAATATGACCGTAATCGCAGCTTTCGCATGACAGACCTGTATAACCAACTTTGCAATGACACTGCTCGATGCCAGGAATAGGTTGCGCATCTTGCGATGAGTCTTCTTCCAACACTCCCACTTCCAGGTCCACTTCTAATAGGCTGAAATTTATTTAAGAGGGAAATTCTGATAAGAGTTTATGGTAGTATTTGTATTTTATACATAGAGAGGAAAAGCGAAATCAAAACGACAATAGTCAACGTGGTCGAGGAATCATAATATGTCTAGGCTAGAGTATGGGAAAATCCAGGGTAGAGAATAGAAAAGGTTTTTTAACGGGTCACGGTTTAATGACGGCGAGAAATTGGCGAAATCGGGCCACACATTCACCCCGCCTCACCTAGCTCATAATTTTTTTGTATCCCCCAGTAGAGATTTTCAATCAAACGTTTCTCCATGAACCTAAATTAGATCAAGGCCATCCGGATAGATGCACTCTCAACAAAAGTAATGGCGAGTTCCACACTAAAAAAAAATAAAGAGCGAAGAGAAAAATTTGCACACACACACACAAAAAAAACGAAGCCATAAAGAAAAAAGAGGTTGATGAAAATGATGGAAAAGCAGTAGCATTTCCAAAAAATTTTCGAGAGGGAGTGAAGATCTCGAACAAAAGATTTTCGTAAATAGTTTCGAAGGAATTCTCTACCCTTCTTTGCAATTTCGTTGGTAAGTATTTAAAAGCAAATGTTTCAGTTCAGATGAGGGTTTCACTCACCCTACGCTCCCCCCCCCCTATAGCAGTTACGCCACTAGAAAAAATTATTCACGTGTAAAAATTAACGAATTAAAAAAAGAATGAATGAAGGATCAAACATACGTAAAAAAAAAAAAAAAAAAAGGAATGACGATTCAAATGAAAAGTATCAAGAAATCTGGAATCTACAGAACATATTGTAGAAAAATTGAGATAATATGGACAGCATGTAGATGTAATAATAATACTGAATTTTTCATAATTAAAATTATGATTACTAATGTGCAGCCGTACGACTAGACATAATGTCTGAGAAAAAAACCAAAGTACCTGCAATCTACTTGGTCGGTGTGAAATTTAGCGCGCAGTAATAACGATTTAATATCGGATAAAACGGAAAGCATTTCATTTCGAGAAATCGTTGTCGAATCATCGAGTGGCGAATACATATACTGGTAACTCGAAGATTCCTCCTTCAGGCGATACCATCTATCTTCCTTCAGGCGAACAGCCAGCATAATTTTGTCGGAATCGACATAATTTTGATTCCCATACGCGATTTTTAGTCCGTTCGAACCCTATTAACAAATCAGTCTGCTAGTCAACGTTATGTGTATTACCAAGTCGTGATCGCCAACGACTTGCTCTTTCTTCAATCAAGTAGACGCCCTGCCACTTGGGCGGATGAAAAAAAAACCTACCGCAATAATAATATCAGGGTTAAAAACCGGTTTGCCACTGGTATCTCCTCGCTGAACGTTCCAGCTGATGGAAACTCGTAATACCAATCCGTAGCTTGTCAACTTATTACCGATGTACTGATTAGGTGCAGACCAATAGTAATTATTGAACTCCTTCCGCATATCATTATCGTAAACGATCGATGCGCCGATTTCGTTATCCCACAATGGAAGTACTAAAGTCGAAAGCGTCGAGTCTGTCACCATCCAATACGTCATGTTCCGAAGCTAGGTATTGAATAAGCGAAATGATTAGTGAGTAAATACGACTAACTCAAAAGAATTTTCAGGACACGTATATGCAGCTCACAGTGGTGCGCGAGTATCCAACAGCTTCATTGCAAGAGTCTCCCACCCCGGAACAATAACATTCTTTACATCCTTGCGGATTTGATTCGGACAAATCAAAAAATCCTGGTCTGCACTGATCGCAATTCTCGCCGATTACATTTTCCTACGATACGACGCCAAATTACTATTCATTAAGAACGAGGGTACAACTCAATAAAAAAAGGGTAATTAGCTACTCACTTTACACATGCAACCCCTTTCACAAGATTCTGAAGGTAAAGTTCCGCGAAGATCGCATGCACATTTCTCGCATTCGGGGAAATTACGTAAGCCTGCCATGCATCTGTCACAGTTTTCTCCAGTGTACCCCTCCAAACATTCGCAGATCCGGGCACTCTGTGAAAATAATTCATCAAAATAACCTGTTCAGGATGTGATGAGGTTTATTTCACAAATTAAGATGAGTCAAATGTGAATTCTCCCTCCAAGGCGCGCTTAATTGAGCTGTCACAGGTAATAGCGAAGATCAACACTCGCGTAAGCCATTTCAAACCAAAAGAAAGTAGGCATTTAAGATCATGATTTTAGATTTCTTTTCCGAATAAAGTTACCTTTCCATCGGCTCTACGTCTGAAACTGTCTGGAATACACGCTCCTGTCGATCCGACAACATGACATTCACATTGTAAACATGGTTCTTCAGCATCTGCTCGTACCCCAGTTGGTCTATACCAACCCGTTTCACATTTTTCACAATTGTTTCCAGTAGTATGTTTCTAAAGTTGAAAAAAAAAAAAAAAAACGAATAAATCAATTTTGAAAAACACACGAAGGATAATTCCTTCTGTCTGGAATATTATTATTTGGAGAGAAACAAAAGGTTCGGATATAAACAATACCGACCTCTTTGAATATCAATGAATTTAGAATAAACACAATAGTCAGCCGCAAAGTAAGTATATAATGTCGCGGTGTATTTAGTTTTGAAAGGTACTCACGGAACAATCAATACAGACTCCTCCGCCACGATATTCGCCGTAAATATTTAGACTAGCATTATTAGCATCTACGTGAGCATCGTAACGACAAGTTTCTGCGTGTCCATGACACTGGCACTGTTCGCAGACGCTGATCTCTGACACCGCTCCTTCCTTCCACAGCTTCTGATTATATAGTGGACAGCATCGTTCACAGTTATTACCGCAAGTGTTGTGGCTACACTCACAATGTGGATGACTCTACAAACAGACCATATACAGTATAATGATGCACTATAAATGGCATAAATAGGCATTCACAACGTTCATTACATTCTTAACATTGCGAAGCAAAGAATAGACATGTAAAATAATATCCTAATATACAAAACTTAATTCAGAACACATCAGTCAATCCAAATTTTAAAATTTCAGACAATGTACGCAAATATTACAGGTTGACAGACAAGAAGCCGTACCTATTTCCTTTTTTTTTTTTTACTTCTATTTAGATTAGGTTTATCATGCAGATTCGATTGAAAATATGTTATTTACTTACTCTAGAGCTACATTTATACTAACCGGGTCGAGAGTACTATGTTTACATTTACTGGCATGTCCGTGGCAGATACATTGCGCGCTTATCGATATTTTCTTAATGGAATAAAATAAACTTCGCTGCAGCAGTGGATCTGACAGAGACGAATATTTATCCTTTGGTATATTATACTTTTGAAACCGGAAACGTAAATACCGAGCTCTGGAAAACTCTTTTAGTTCATTCGTACTTATAACGGAGCAATTTAATATGCAACCCGGTCGACCTTTAGCGATGTTTGCGTGAATCTGTCAACATGAATCACGAGTTTCAATCAAACATAAAATTAATGTAGGTACGTAATATGGTGATATTCGCAAAATAAGGGAATAACGTACCTGACCACCTTCTAACGGTTTTACTTTTGAGTAGACGGTTGAACATGAAATTTCGTTGTCCGAAGAAAATGTATTCGAATTAGTAACTTGGTGGTTGTATTTCTTCCAGCAGTCTTCTTCATTGTGGGCAAAATACTGCCACGGTAGGTAATGTTTATTGTCGATGGAATGTTCAAGAATCCAGTTCGCTGGTCTTGGAGAATTTGCACACTTGACTATCACACTCCAGATGTAATATTCCTTGGAATAAAAAATACAATTGCTCAAGTTCTTTAGTGTAGATTATAACATGTTACGGTTACACCGTAATCCAATTATCCGACTTTATTTCGATATTGTTGAGCAATAAACATCAATTTGTGCCCACAGTATAGTTACCTTACATCTGGTACAATATTGTTGCATCGGTGATTACTCACTCATTTGCCTGTTTCTTATCATGATAGTAGTACGCACTGATGACGATTTTAGAAGTAAGAGGAGTTAGTTAAAGAATAATTCCGTGGTAGCTTAGTCAGATTGAGTAGGTACAATATTAGCAAAAATGACGACACATCTGTCCACAGAAAGGTGGACGTAGGGCAGTTCTTTAATGCCTTAGACGTAGAGGTTTAATGACAGCGGAGCGACCCTCGTAGCGCAGCCGACCCAAATGTCCAGCGTGGTCCAGATTGACATCCGTCCGTTTTTGATACGTTCAAGCAGGTTGATGTCGTTATCAAAGTCGACTCGACTGAACATAACATCGACAGAGGGTCGACACGTCGAGGCATTTCATTTGTCGATGTTCGTGGTAACAAGTTATTAACACTTTTTCCTGTCGCCCAAGTAAGTCGAAAATAAGCTCGATAAGCAAGGAATAAGCAAACCTATTAGTCAAATACGAGTTCTTACTTGTTATTTCTCATGCTGCCTGAGGACATCAGTCAGAATAATACCCAAGTTCAAAATTTTAGAAAACAAGTTGTCGATGAAATTTTCGATTGAAATGTCGACGTTGACAACATATCGACTAGGCTATGCTACGAGGAGCAATTCGTCGCCATTTTGCTGATTATTTTTATCCCCACATTGAAAAATTCCAATATTTTGTTTCATTTTGTTCTGTTTTTACATTTGAGGAAGGTTCTGGCAGAAGGGCAAATACGTTGACCGGACGCCCTTTTGCCAGATACGTCCTCATTTATTTATATGTGACCTGGGATGAGAAAAAGATGCTCATTGCCCACTGACAAGAACACCATTTCTCTCTGATTAGGTATCCAATTAGAGAGAAATGGTGTTCTCGCGGCAATGGGCTATGAGCATCCTTTTCTCATCACAGGTCACAATTATCAACCGAGGTAAGCATGCTGCTGCCAGCCTGCCACACAAAGTTGAGTCGACTTACATGCAATCAACTACAATTAGGAGAATACGGCTTTCGATAATGCTTACTGGAACCTAAAGGAAATTCAATTCCACTGATCGTCGTCTTGCAAATACGTCAATTCAACTTTGTACGGCGATAAGGACTACTAGATTATGCGCAAATGATAGGGCTTTTTCAATTCTCATCGATTTGCAGGACGCTACAAGATAATATATTCTCTCACTTGCTCTCACTGACAGTGACAGCTATATATTATTTTCTTTCTTATGCAAAACAATCCATCCCGCAAACTAAGATGCAACTGGAAAAAAGGCATTTGTCTCAAGGAAAAGTGCGTTTAGGATCAGCTGTTTTCCCTGATTCATCTTCTATTTGTGTAAAAGTCCTATAAGGAAGAGGACCGTCGCCATGTTTTGATAATGTCGAAGGAGGAGGAGCATTTTCAAGAGGTTTCAGTGTAAGGAATTATATAAGATAGGTATGCGCAAGTGATGAGAAGAGTACCTACTGTCGCCATGTTGATGAAATCGAAGGAGGAGCAGTTTCAGGAGGTTTCAGGAGTGCCGTGAGAGAAATTTAAAGATAAATCATCAAATTTCAAATAATTAGAAAGATTATATTAGTGGAAACAAATACAAAATAAATGAGTTCTCGTTTACTCGCTAGCATTCTTGTATTCATGTTTGGAGTGACGTGACGGTTCTATTCTTATCACTTGCACATACCTATCTTACTTAGTTCCTTAGTTTCAAGAGTGCCGTGAGAGAAAACATCAAACATCGGATTTCGATTGATTAGAAAGATTATATCCATAAAAACAATAAAATGGAGTTTTCCTTAATTATTGTCGTTAGAATTCTTGTACTTGATATTTTATGTTCAAAATTCTTTTAGATGCGGTATAGATTACTCTTCCTTCAACTTTATCATGATAGTTTATATTCCTATCACTTGCGCATATCTAGTATTAGAAGGATACATAAGGCGCTAGAGGTATTCTTGTGAATGTAAACAAACATAAGAAGTAATGTTGAGTTTTAGGGAAGTGGTGCAACTCTAATATAGAGTCACATTAGGTCGCACCGCTTCCTCAAAACTGAACACCACTCTTCCCGTGTTTGTTTACACTTGCCAAGAATACCTCTAGCGCCTTAGGGTACCCTACAAGTACGAGTGTATGGGACATAGGTCGCCATACTGAGTCATTAGTACGTCATCCTTAGAGTTCCTTATTCAGATAAGCTGTTTTGCATTTTGTTTCGGCACTTAATCTGGTAGTCAACTATTTTTAGATCGTTATGAACTGGCAATTATAAAATACACTCTAAAAGTCTAGGTCAAATGAATATTTACTTGTTTCAGGTCCACAGTAATAGTAACGTATTCATATTGTGAACCACTTTGAAATGTTGGACTCTGCCACCAGTTGGAGCTGTCGTAGTCAACAGCAAATGAGATCGAATGTTTTTTGTCGGCATGTAAACCACTGCAAACGCTACACGATGAAGGATTACTGAGTTTGCAGAAAGTTTCATCCGCGCCTAGGAACTTGGTACCGCAAGTTGCATTGGCTGAAAGTTCAGCAAATGGAGCGACATCGAAAATCGGCGGGAACAGATAATTTCCTCCAGCAAAATTTTCCTCGAAAATCGAATCCCTGTCATTTTTGACATCTGTAACGTCCCCTTCAACGCTGTTGAATCTGTCCGGTATGCTCATCGACGAATCAAATTCATCTGTCATGGGTATTCAAAACATACGCATGAGAATCAGGAGTGAAATTAGATATGAAATTCTACAACTGGTACTAGAAAAATGTGAGGGCGAACATACACTCGAGGATACAGACATATTTCGATTACCTAGGGTGATATTGTATTTTGATTTAAAATTATATATATTTTTTTAAATCCTTAATCAGTCACCTGCTGGAATATGGACTCTATTTAGCCAAACCCAACCAAGCGACATGATAACGATCTGGCGAAAAGGAGAATCTCCGCTTATAGTAGAGGAGCATTTCTTTAGATTGTTATCATGTCGCTTGGTTGGGTTTGGCTAAATAGGGTCCATATGGTCCAACAAAAACTTGGGTGAATGTGAAAAATGAGAATTGTGCGTACTGCGCGCTCACTAAAATATCTTATAATAAGTTCTAATCTCTACTGAGGACGTCCTCTATTTCAATTATGCCTCAAAGAATGAAAACAGTTTATGGAAAATTCTCGGACAGGTCATCCACCGGGAGTGTTACTATCGGCAAAATTGAAAGCAGGAGCAGGTCGATTTTCCCATTTTAATTTTCAGGGAGTAATCTCAAAATAACTTGGGAACGAAGCAATGTATTATGAAAATGCAAAGGACAAAATTTATAAAACGTAAAATCTCCTACAAATCATCTTCTCTCATAAAAATTGATTGAGACCGTATTTAAGAAAACTTCCGCCCGTCTCCCGCACTTCTCATCAATTTTATTTTTCGCTGTGCGCGATACTAGCGCTGTCCGGCCCGAATAATGAATAATGTCGAATTTCAAAATTTTTTGAACGGAAAGGGAAATACAGTATTTGTCAAACAATCCATTGGCCTAGTTGGTTTGTTTTTCGGATGGACCAAGGCTGGTTCAGCTTGTCTTTTTGCCAACTCTTAATTCTGAAAGATAAGATTTGAATGTTACTGAACTTCCTCAAATTGTGTCTAATACTACGCCATTTTGAGTTATTTTTCTCTATTACGCGCGGTTCATATTCGGGTGTCTACGCAATGCTCCTAATTTAATTATTTTGTGAATTGGGCCGCAGTCAGAGCCAAAATTTTCTCAGGTCCGAGCGGTTTTGATGAAATATACTGACCCTCAAACTTTTCTCAAAAACGTGACAGGATATTCCCGCACTACCGTTTCAACTTATGCCAGTTAATCTGTATTGAAGACACTAATAAAACCAATATACGAGATATCTAACGAAAATTGGCACAAGTTTTTTAAAGCCAATAATGCTATCCGATATAAATACAAAGAACACAATTTTACCGGCAGAGCTCATGCTTAAACATAATGTACCTCCAGGGGCAAATTTTGCAAGTTCGAGGACTTTCAAATTTCAAATGTAGTCTAAGAACGTAGATTAATTTCGCTCATTTTGATACGTTTCATCGTTTCCGTCAGTAACTTTTTTTCATCAAAACTCAAGCAGCTTGTACATCTAAAAATAAATTCGTGAAGTAAAATTTACAGAAAAATGAGGAAGGGGAGGTGTTAAACATACGCCTCTTTCCTCAAATCTCGGCTAGGCCACTGTTCTGACCAACATTTCTTTGTGACCAATCTGCCACTCGAATAAGATCATTACCGTGATGATAATTTATTATATAGGCATGATAGTAATTCATATTACATTCATAGGCGCCTGCGTGACTGAACCGACAATATTACAGATCATCATTCATTTCTATTGTAGGTAATATTTTTACATGGTACCCTCCTTTTTTAGTGAGAAGATATAATACAATGTCAAAGAATTCTTTGCAAGATCAGACAATGTGAAGTTGTGAAATCAATTTTTAGTGAATGGTACAACTCCCAAATAAGTTACGTATGTAAGCAAATTCATCTGATGTAATTGGTCTACCTAGGCTAGTTTGTGCTATTATTCTTTCATGATGAAAAATCTCGCCGCAGCCACATTACCTATAGTCTGTATTTATACGAATAAAATTTAGATGTCGATGCACGCGTTCAAGTAGACGATCGTAGCCGGTCTAACAATACAAAATAAATACGCAAGACGATCCGCTAACCAGCATCCCACCCTGACGTAGGTTTTTAAACCGGCGATGAACACAAATTGGTATATCCCCTTTTTTTTTTGCCTTTAATAGAAGAGAAATATAAATGTCAGGATACTCGTGTAACTTGCGGATAGAAACCGCCAGCCCTCTTCCTATTACGCATTCCGAAAGAATAGCTAAAGGTTACGCGTGCACACATCTTATTATAAGAAATATTAACGAATCATGATAACCTACAATGGTTCAGATATTTATCAAGTAGATCAAACCTCAATAAATTTTTAAAAAAAGAAGGCCGATCTTCACGCAATGCCCATCTGTCAAGAGTCGCATCAAAGGCACGGGCAGAACAAGGACAGCGTTCATCGTCAATCGGTGCTCTTTGAACCTTTTTAATTGTCCGGAATAACTTTTCAGGTACCAATGAAAGGTGGGAGCCAAACTGTATACCTATGAACACCGTCTTCTTTACATCGGCGCTAATACTAAATTTGTGTTAATAATCAACGCTAAGTTGGCTTTTAAATTTGCCTATTTGACAATGAAATTCCCTAGCTGGTGTACCGCGTATTTGTTACAGACGGTTTAATGCATACTATTTTTTTTTTGTGTGTATGCATGCAAGAGAATGCGGCTTAAGCTGATGAAGCAGTGTTTCCACTGCAGCATCAGTCTACATTCTTTAGATTTCTACGAAATAAGAATAATAGAATCGTATATATCTGGAACTTTCCTTGAACCATTTTCTCGGATTCGAAAACTACACGTCTTTTTTTTCATTCCTTCCCTCCTCGTCGCTCGTTTCCTCTCTACCACCTTTTATTCTCATTTTGTCACGTACTACGGATTGAACCCTGTCTTACCTCATTCATTATCGCGTCTAAGAATTTGTTCATTGACAAACAGTGTGAATACTGTGTAGGCTTTGTGTGAACCGTGCTTTTCATTTCGTTCGAACGGGCAATATGTAATGGCCTTTTAATCCATCGTGTTCATTAAGAGGAAAGAGAGCTACCGGTAGGCGAACTGTGATTTCGACTAAACAAAGAATGTTGACAATATAATTTGAGTAATAAAAATAAACTCGTGTGGTTTCTCGGGGTGTAGAACATTACAAAAATAAAACAGTCTAGCGATGCGAGTTTTATGATCGCCGATCGTAATGAGAGTGAGGCCGTAATTACAGTCGAGAGGCAGAAGAAAATTCGTACATCATAAAATGATGAATGGTGAGAAGAGCTAACTTTGTTTCTTTTGATGTACATCACGCACCTGTTTACGCCCCTATGGAATTTTTTCTTGGGAGAAATTTCGGCGAGATTGAAAATAATTACCAGATACAAATAGAAGCGTTGAAGGACGAAATTTTCCTGAGCGAATTTCTTTCCTCCGTACACTTTAGTTTTAGGCAAAAACCTTCGGGAATAGCCGGACTACCATGATTTTTCGGAAAAAAGATCCGTCTGAAGCGTATGTTTTACTCTCCGGATCACAGTTTTAGGCAATAATCTCCAGAGCTTCGGCTCCGTTCAACACCTCTAGACAAAAGGGTTGAGTTAGATTTTTCCAGTACGTACCTCGAACGTGATTCTTATTCTTACGGAAATGATTACCCTTCCTCGAATGACGGGCTGAGTGATTCCTCTCGGACTGTCCGTACTGCACCCAAATTATTAACAAAAACGGAAGAAAACTTTTAGGATTCATGAATGAAAAAGTTGAATTTCAATCGAAAAACAATCACGTCGATAGAATCATATTGGTAAGAAGTGATTCACATGTTTTTGGCCACAAAGCAACCGCGACCGGCGGCACAGAGTTCGTCGACGACCGAAAATAACTACAAAGTATTAGAAACATGTGAGAAATCTAAAAAAAAAAAAAAATGAAGAAGAAAAGAATGAGAATATTGATTGTTGGGACGGACCAGTACGCGTTATTAGAATGATAATTTTACGCTCGTAAATACATCTTGAGAGAAAATGAACTTCGCGGGCGAACATCGGCAAGTAAGACCACGTACACGAACAGCACATGAATACGTTTCAACGTTCACGATGTTACTACTACTTAGTAGCGTTATACTGAGAGTTTACTGAAGATCTGACTACATCTGACAAGAGCAGAATCGAAAAAAGAGAGAGCAACAATAAACCGTTCAACCGGTCATCAAGTCGCGCCTTACCTTGATCCTAACTCCGGACATTTTACTCCGTACGAGATGGCGCGTTTTTTGAAATTTATCTTATTCTACGGAAGAAAATCGTTCAAATTGTACGAGAGCCGTTATTTATTTACCCGTGGAATGTACGTATAATATATTAGACTGATACTATAATCCCTCTCCTTCTCCTCGTCATCATCATCGCAGTCGTGACCAGTGAACTTCAGAAGAACTTGCGTACGTAACATTGACAATTATATTATTTGTATCCTTTTCATTAGCGTAAGTCGAGAATGCATACACATACTACTAGTGAACGTAAAGCAATACACGTTTAGCTGGATTCTATACGAGTAAACAGCTTCCTAGACGGTACGTGAGAAGCATGTGAATCGGCGTCATCCAGAGAGGGGGAGGGGGTTTGTTGGTTGTCTCTTGGCGAAATGGTCGAACGCATGAAAACGAAAATGAAATATGGAAAGAACTTGGACATAGTAACAAAAATAAATTAAAGAAAAATTCACAGCTCACGATTAAGGCGCGAGTACTGAAAGAGTATGGTTCACTTCGATAAATTGATGTTGAAATTTTTTCAAGTACTACCACTATGTTTCGATCATGAAAATCGAAAATTCTTGAAACCCAATTTTCCTCATGATTTGTTTATCTAAGCCATATCACTCTTATTTGCCTCATCATCAAAACTGATTCTATTAATCCCTGAACTATGTCATAGCCTTCTCGCCCTTAAATTGGGATTTAAACTTAGAGTTGGGGAGTTGGTAGCCCTGACGATATTCACCCTTTCGTTCAATGCTTCTTAAATGAAGAAATTTCACGCATGATAATTAATAGGATATCGTTTTTTAGAGCAAATACAAGCGAGCCGGAACGTATAGCAACTGCATTTGCTAATCACTTTTTTATCGGTATATACAAAAAAGCCAAATCCACAATCATTCAAAACATGGCGTAGAAATGAACTTCGGAATTGTACTCTAGGGGGGAATTTAATATCTCTGAAAGAGTTTTCGACTCAGGATGTGGATTCTGCACTCAAAAAATTGACACCAAAAAGGGGTATGGGCCCTGATGGAGTCCCTCCCTACATCTATAAAGGATGCAGAGAAATGTTAGTACTTCCGCTTACGTACCTCTTTAATTTAATACTTCATACACGCTCGTATCCTCGCTCGTGGGTAATTTCCAAAATCACACCAGTGCCAAAAACGGCTGAAGCCCAGGAAATTTGCAACCATAGACCTATCTCGATCATATCTGTCCCTGCTAAAATTTTTGAATCTGTGCTGTTCAGCAAGTTGAATCCTCAGACAAAGAATTTAATTCCGTCGCACCAGCATGGCTTTGTAGGGAGGAGATCGGTATAAACTCATCTCCTGGAATTGACTTATCATGTACATAAGGTACTAGATGAAAGAGTATCCTCTCAGTTAGACATTATATATGTAAGACTGTATACTGTGGTACAGCTCACGAAATACAACAATACTTCTGAGATTGCAGTGATAAACACTGAATCAACAAAAAGTTCACAGTTCCGATTGTGTGCCAACGACAAGTTGTAGCTTGGAAGATGATAACATCAACCGTCCTACTAACGCCTGCCAAACCTCTCTGCAAGTAGCGCAGTTACCGAGATTGCGGCTTGATCTTACATATACATATTTAGATTTTGAAAAAGCTTTTGATAAGGTAGATCATTACAAATTACTCGAGAAACTTGATTTCATGGGTTTCTCCGACTTCTTCTTCTTCTTCTTCTTCTTCTTCTTCTTCTTCTTCTTCTTCTTCTTCTTCTTCTTCTTCTTCTTCTTCTTCTTCTTCTTATTATTATTATTATTATTATTATTATTATTATTATTATTATTATTATTATTATAATAAATCTTTTAGTCTGATCTTGTCCGCACCCCTATCCTGCATAATATATCCGTAATTATTATTATTCTATCTATTTATTTATTTATTTATTTTTTCTATTCATTTATTTTTCTTTTTATTTATTCTTCGAAATGATTGGTTTGTGGAAGGGGTTGGGATTGGACATGGGACCAGGTTTGGGGTGGCTAGTGGTGGACATATTATCATTATTGTTTTTTTTTTTTTTTATTATCCGTATTTTTCTATTATTTTTATTTTTGTTTTCTTTTTTATTGTATTTTTATTGTATTTTTCTTTTTTTTTTTTTTTTTTTTACATATTTTGTTTTTGATTTTGTTTTTTTTTTTGTTCTTTTTTTTTGTTTATAGTGCCCTCCTGTCATTGGGCCGATCGGCTGTTGGAGGGCACTCTAATAATAATAATAATAATAATAATAATAATAAATTTTGTAGTCTGTATCATCAACATTAAATACAAAAAAAATTGCAGCAATAAATAATAAATTGAAAAAGTAACAGTTGATTGAAAATCGATGTATTGAACGTACATAAATTCTCTGATTCACCCTTTCAGTAGCGCTCTCTATTATTTTATTATTTAAACCCCAATAGGTCCATAATTTTCCAACTCCCCGAACTAGATTAGAGCTCCCTTTCTCTCGTATAGCTATTGTCACTTTTGAAGATGTCTCCAAGTTTCGGAAACAAAAAAAACTTGTAAAGTTCACTTTTTTCACTGCTTCGGGGTTTGTTTCAATAAGGAGAGTAATTGATCGCCCTGTAGAAAAAAATAAATAGGTAAATAAGATCGTCGGGGCAGTATTTTGCATAGAACGATGCAAACAGTAAATTTGGCTACACGAACAATAAAAATGAAATTTACAGACAGTAAAAATTGGATATTTTTCAAATGGAAAATAGTGAGTCCTATTTGTATATCTTCATCATGAGGCATATGAGTGAAGAGAAGGAAAGAGTCAGTCAGGTCTAGCCACTGACCGCTATTGACGTGAACATATTACTAAAGGGGAGTAATAATAAGTACGGAGGAAGAAGGGTGTTAGAATGGAGGAGTAGTAGCGATGAAAAAATACAGGTTGACGGTATTCTTAAGAGATTCGCACACGGAGGATGAATCACACGAACTTAATTTTTCTGAACGGAAACCTACAGAGAAGCGATTATGTAACTGCACTGCCAACCTGCTTCTTGCATGCACCTGTTCGAGGCTTTGAGTCATGTTGGACAATCATCATAGCACTACTGATACATTTATTTGTCTCGCCCGACCGTTGTTCTCTAATCACTCCTATTTCTGGCTTCATTCAAGTCTTTGGTGATTTCGATGTTCGCATCACTTGTTTCTTCCATGTGCGGAAAAATATCGAAAAGTACGTATAGAAAGCAGGAGAAGGAAACAAAGACTTGGTGGGTGACCTGAACGCTCTTCAATCTGCAAGGAAATATTTGCAAAGACCTCAGAGTTATTTTTTGAAAAGTGGGCAGAAGTAAACAACGAGTTTGCCACATATTTTGAAAGCGAATAGCTTTCAAAGAATTCTCGATGGTTCGAGGTGCAGCGGTCGGATTACCATCGACGAACAACGAATTGGAGGCGACCAATAATGTGCATACTCTTCGTGAACGGCTGCCGGTCGGGCAATTTCTAAACGGCGTCGGAGACTCATTAGTGAAGTGGTCGAAGGGCAGTTAATTGCATACCTTTCTCGGACATATCGACGGTGACGTTGAAAATGTGGACTGACGCGTACCAATGGGCTGCACAAACAAGGAAGATTGTGCAGAAACCGTTCTGTCGACAATGAAGGATCAACTCGTCGCTAAGTACGTCAGAGCTTTATTGAATCTTGTAGGAAATTGGTCATCATTTGATGAGTACAGACGCTGCAGCACCGACGTCTGGGTTGTAAACATTAATTCAGTCGACCTTCTTGCATCCAGTCACATGCTCGCCGTACCTCAAGCAAAAGATATGTAAACATTTTCTTGGCATGAAAATTCGACTTGGACGGGGTGAGGTACCACTTGCAGCCAAGGAAGTACCACTGGGTCAACAACGGAAGTGAGGCCGTCCAAAGCTCTCTGCTCCGTGACTGATGGTCAACACTGTTTTTTCCCCCATTAAATGTTCTTTTTACCTGTCAAAAATTTTGACACGTTTCATATCTTTTCTGAGACCACATACACTATTGGAAGATTGCGAGACCATCCCCCAGCCCCGATAATGGACTTGGAAAATTTTCGAGAAAAATTTTTATAGCTAGGTGCAGGTGATTGAGAAATCTGCGAGTACCATCCCCTTACGTTTCAGGCTAGTTTAGTATATATGCAGTATAGAAGAAGAAGAAGAAGAACCCCGAGCGGACGGGCTAGTGTAAAATATATCGTTCGTAAGGGACAACAACACTACCTAACGTTCTTTTTAAACAGCCAAAGACATGAAACATGATCTTTATTCATTTGGCTACGCCAGAAAATCAATAATGAGGTTAGGCATACTTAAATCGATTTTTTATGTGATTATTTTTTAGTTCTCCGTTTATCACATTTATTACGCGTTCAACATTTTTCCTCCGTTCAATCATTTTTCTCTCCGAGATAATAACTCTTCCTCCGTGATTTCACCTATTCCTTCCGTGCCGATAAATGGTACCTGTCTTTATCAGTTTAGGTCAATTATGGTCAGAGTAAAGAAATCTAGCCCTGAAAAACGGCATTCCGTTCGCGAAAATTGTGTCAGTACGCGTTCCACAGTCAATGGCCAGCAAGAAATGACAAGGTGTTACAACGACGCAATGATTCTGATGGTTCTCTTCCATTATGGTACCTTCCCCTATCACCACTGCTTCTTTGAGCCGTTTCAGACTCAGGGTGGAAAATGGCGCTCGTTCGATCTCTTCAGAAAATATGACTACAGTGTATAAGACTATTGGTTGTTACCATACACCTCACATATTTATTACATACACAGTGCACATATCCCTGCTTCTGGAAGGAAGGAGGCTGTAAGCATACTAGTTAGTTCGTGCTACTCCAGAGGCTTCCTTCCTTCCTACTCGACAAAAAAGAATACGAGGAAAACTGTCGAAGTCGAGAAAAGCCATCCTTATGCAATAATTGTACTTCACTGTTTTGTCGCCTCGTTTTACTGTGCACGTCAATTGTTTCTTACTGGTCATCAGATCTTTTAACCACTGTAATTTTTCTCTACTGTCCACACCATTAAATACACCTACTCTCACTTCTTTACTGCTTCCGCCTCAACTTTTACTGCTCTTACGCTTTCTTCTGTTGGGCTGATAAATCAAGCCTGTTGCTTCTACTTAGATGTGAATTTCAACCGAAGCGGTACATCATTGCATGACCCTTTCTATGTATAATTTTCCCTTGATTCTTTTTCAGCTCTCTCTACCTGTTAAACCCAGATTCAGACGCCGCGAAGAGGAAATCTATTCGATATACTAAAATCAGTTTGTATTTCAGACTCGTTCGTTACAGACTTACTGTTACTAACTTTTTGTGCAGGAACTATTATTGTACGTTATTATTTAACAACGCCCTCTCACTAACCGCGTTAATTAAAACGAGCAGGGAGCCTGTTTTATGAGGATCGTGAACTGTTTTCGATACCATCTTAAAACTGTTAGGTATCTTGCTCATTCTTTGCCTGTCTAAGGCTCAAAATTATGTCAAAATTTTCTCTAAACCCACATCAGCGAGTTCTGAGACTCAATCAAATGTACTAGGGTCCCAAACGATTCCTACCAAAACCCCAGGTACAAGTTAGCGGCAATTCAGAACTACTGCGGCTTTGCGGACAGTTTAAGAACAAGAGGAGACGAAAGAAATTGAGATAGGTAATGAAGCAGATCGCAGCAGCCAACGGCTACTCTGGAGGTGCAATTGAGGGAGTCCTCGGGAAAGTAGAAGCAAAGAAGGTAACCCATAACAGCATAGTAAGAAAGTATACTTCAGATCAGTACCTCAGATAGGAAAGTACAAGAACATGGTGATGAAGGCGTTCCGCGGTTATGATGTGAGTGGGCGTATCTATAACAACCCCCCAATAGTGAAGAGAATAAGTAACGACCAGACGGAGGAAAAGGTCAAAGAAAGTTTGAGCCCAGCGTACAAGCTTCGTTGCGAACAATGCGAAGGTATCTACATTGGTAATGGGGAAAAGTTCAACGTTAGAAGGAAGGAGTACGAACCATCAAAGGAAAAAGAATAAGGAAAGCCGCACTGTTCGGCAAAAACTGAATGAAGAACAGTGCAGCGGTGAAGGAATATTCCAAGGCATACATGTACGAAACCGCAAAAAGAGAAGAAAACTTTGGGAGAACAGATGGAGATTGTACAGGCAAAGAAAACTCGTGAGTAGTACACGACTTTTCTTCTCACACATTCAAAACTCATAAAGAGAGTCATTCCTGCACGCATTCTGTAGATTAAATACCACTGCATAAGGAAACCTGAGATTTTTTTTAGTCTAAAAGTAATCTAGGACCTTCAAAATGCCAGCCGCTCTTCTTTTCATCCACTCATAAATTGTATTCACACTCTCATCACCACCTTCCAGGTAAACTCCCTTCCCAATATTCTTCATCTGAGAATCTAGTTACAAGGACATCTTGGAAAACGAAAAAAGTCGATATTGAATCTCCCATCAGTCAACCCATCATTCCTTCCCTCGCCCTTAAAGTTGAAATTTCTCACGGTCCTGTACCGTTGTCTCGATTTTCTTCTTAAAGTCCTCGAATAGGTCTTCTAGAAATTTTTCCGAGCCCCAGCCGTCATCACTACAAAATTTTACAAAATCCCCACTCCTAGCCTTGACTTTCCTATTATCTATTCATGACATCTTCCTTCTTGGATCCGTCGATCCCAACCTTACGCAAGTTTCTTTTGTCATTCATAATTTCTTCTTCTTTTTTCAACTTTCTTTTTCTTTCTCCTCGCTACTTCTCCAAACTTTCAAAAATTTTTACGAGTCCCTAAAATAAGTCACTTCATTTTTCTTCCACTTTCTCCTTCTAAGTCTTGAATCTTTGAAAATTTTTCCGAGTCTTTAAAGTAGGTCGTACTCTCGTCCCCTTCTTTCTCTTTTTCCTCTTCAAGTCCTCGGCTGTCTACACTGCCGTCAAGCCCTTCTTAATTTGCCCCAGTATTTTAGTATCCGCCAATATACAATCCTCAGTGCCACCTCCTTTGCGAAAGCCATTGCAGAAATTTATTATGCAATGCATTTTTCCAATAGTTTCCCTTACGTGGGTGGTCGATCCCCGTTTTGTTTCCTTTATTTTTTGGGTCAGGACCAGGTTTTCATCCTTCCATGTTCTGGGAAAACAGGTGAGCAGCTGAGCGTCATACAGATGGTGCTTCTAGATTTAGTGTTTTTGTTCTCGTACAGACAGAAAACAGTCGGTTTTTCCCGCCTTCTCTGAGCTACAATAAAACGGGGTAAGAAAAAGTTCCCATCTCGAGTTTCTGAGTCTTACATATTCAAAGACTCGAGCCTTAAAATCGTCTCAAGTCTCACAGCTCTAGGCTTTACTGAACTCAAAATTTTAACAGGGAAAATTATAGGAGTAGATTTACCCAAAATTTGTGTAATGGGATTTCAGTCACAAATCTAGTGGTCTATGATTCGCAAGGGCGTATTTAGAAGGAAAAATTAACGACTTTTTTGATACCTATGTGAGAATAATAAACACGCTTTCTCGCTTTTCTCTGAGCTCCTTATTTTTTAGTTTTTTTTTGGAGGGGAGAGAAAGCCCCGAGCCCCGTCGCGTAAATCTGTCACTGGGTATGTTTATTGTCAATTACTCGATGTGCAGGAGGTCTCATTTGCGCGCATTTTAAAAATTGTAGTCATCACATCATCTTGTAGATACCAAATGTGGGCTTTTCCAAGTTGAACGAGCAAAAAATCAATACACGATAAATTTACAACAGCTGTATATTAATATTTGCATACATATTTCACGATTCTGTCTAACGTTCGTTTGTGAGACTGGGACTCGTTTAGAATAGAAAAAAAAAAAAAAAAAAATTGTATATTTTCACTACAGTTTTACTTAAAAGATATTTTTATAGAAACTACTGATATGAAATATCTGATATATGAACAAGGTTCTGAAATTTAAAAATAATTGAAAAGTACGTTGTTAAAGTCGAATAATTGAACCATGTACGGTATAATATTGTTGGATTTTACGAAATAAAATTAAAATAATTTTTCAAAACGCACGCCGATTACTTGAAAGCTTATTGTAACAAATAATATCAATGATGAATCGCGAGCGTTTAGTTTCTCTTGGTGGTTTTGGAAGCCTTTTACCACAATTAAGGTAAGTTGTAGACTAAACTTCAAAAACATCTGAAAGTTTGTTGATTTTTCTTTTTGCCGACATACCTAATTACCTACATTGAAAATATTTGTTCGAAGATATTGTTATCGCTCATCAGATTTTCACTTCTTTAAATTTAACAATTTACGATCACTAAAATTTAAGAAATTTTAATTTTCTGAATAAGGCGAAACAAAAGGGGAAAGAATTACAGTAATACTTATTAGTCGATCATAAAATTGATAATTTTGCGATTTGCAGAAGGCTAGAGATAATTCATTTTAGAATAAGCGATAAAAAATTCGTTTTCGAGACTTAGCATTCGAACACAAACTAGAAATTTGTTACTTAGGCACATGGTAGAAGAAAATTTTCGACTAATTTTTAACCTACGAGGACGATTTTCTCCAACGGCAATAATTTTCCATAATTGACTTCATCTTAATCTTATGGTATTCATCCAGCTTCATATTTTCATTTACATTCAAAAACTGTGGTTCCTGATTTGAGATTTAGAGTTGAATGGGTAGTGCACAAAAAGAGGGCCGAGAAATCTTCGTGCAAAATTTTTCAATAGGTACACCCATTTCCACTAAAAAACCGCGTAAGAATTGCACTTTTTGACGTTATCCAAAAATTGAATACTTAATCTCCAGTTATGAGCCTCATATACTACAGACTTTTTTTAGAAGATGAGAATTTAATCTATCCAAAGAGTGAAAAGTCAATAGATAGAAAAATGGAGAAAGCAAATGAGAGAAATTGTCGAGATCTCAATTAATTGGTAAATGTGGCAATAATTTTTAGCTGGATAATAATCGTCCCTCTACGAATATAAGTAAAGAAGTACATATCATGATCAACACTAAATCCACAAAACACAAAAACAAAGGTATACACAATAAAACTTATGCAGTAAAAAGAATAACAAACATCATGAACTAGAATCTTTCGCCATTCAATTTATTTATACGGCTGAAGATTGTTATTATCGTTATTAATTTGTTATATACATATATCAACAAATTTCCTACATTATAAAAGTATCAAAAGTTATGTACGTATAAATGTCATAAACTGTAAGCGAAGATAATTAATTTCCTATTTTTGAGTACGAATGAAGTACCGGAGATGTCATAAACTCTCTCTTCAACATACATGGGTTTAGATGGAAACTATAGCAGCTTTCTAGATATAATAATATTATACTCAATAAAGGTATAATTAGTTATTTCAAAATGAATAAGGAAGTTGAAAATATTAAATATTTAAAAGGATAAAAATCGAATAATAGTGACGTACAATAACCTTTTGGTTTATCACAATGTGTGAGAAATAATGCCGATAGAGATGAAGTATACCGTAGTGTTCTGCAGTATGTTCACGAAAACGCAGGCACACTTTGGGAGAAGAGAATAAAGTAGAGCCGATCGCTTGAGGGTACTTCGATCGGTTCAAATTTGTACACACCCTGCTTGCCGAGGTGACAGGATGACCTCTGTAAAAATACAGATAAAAAAAATATTGAGATTGATACGAACAAAAATAGAACTGCTAAATCATAGATTTTGAAATATAAAAAACAGGGGTTTCTTCTCTACAGCCAAGTCATCACTTCTCAAATTTTAGAAAGAACTCTGAGGAAGGTGCAGGAATTTTTTTTAAAAAGATGAAGCACTTCATATCTATTTTATGGGAAGATTCAAAGCTGCCAAAACTTCGACAAATTTGGAAATTTTGCTTTATGAAAAATAATGGCCTGGAAACAATGTCGCCATGTGAAAAAGATTTCAAGCTCTAAATTCCGCCGAGGATCAATCTAGTACATTTTATAAGATGGAGGAACGAGTAGAATTCTGAACTGTTTGCGATTTAGGTATGCAAGAAGCGTATTAAAACTTCGAGCTATACTTTGATGAATTATGAGTCATAGAAAACATGTGTGGCTTTGACACTGACCCCCTTACCCAAAAGACAAATCGCAAGTTCTTATCTGTTGATAGCAATAAGAATTTCATGAAAACGACATCGTGCCTCTTATACTACATTTTAAGAACTTTGACGAAATTATTATGATAACTCACCTACATATCAAACAAACCATTCATCTTTTTGACTAGAAGAAATATCACTGAAACAGAGAAAAATAATAGGTACATTCTAAATGAACACGCTCATTTCCACTCAAATACATAAATAATTAAATAAAAAATGGAGTTTTAAGAAAGTACTCATAAACCAAGTTTTTGTGCACAGTAGCAAGCAAACAGAATTCTCTTTCAATGGGAAAATGAGAATTAGCCACATTAAAAGCTTTGAGAGAAAATAATATAATTCTTCTCCTCTTTTAATTATTTTATCTCATCTAGTCAAGTAATTTCCCAATGATTTTGATCCTCAAGTCAACAATTTTTTTTATGAAACCCTAGTTTATAGATTAATTTATAGGAGATAATTTTAATAAATAGAAGGTTTTTTGTGAAGTATATAGGTAAATTAATAAACTACAAAAAACTCACGGGTTTTTCAGCAGAGTTGAACGAGGGGTGGCAGACAACCTGTTTTGTGAGGCACGTGGGATCCGAAAAATGTATATGTGACCCGGTCTACGGAAACCCGGCATAGCCCACCTTTAGCTAAGCCTGGTTTCCGTAGACCGGGTCTCATACTGTGAAGTCACAGGCCCGGACTTTCGAGCTATATATAATAGGAGGGGTACATACTTGAAAGAATTGATTTGTGACGTCATCAGATTGCGACATCACAAGGCTGACCTATGAAGTCATCAAATTGTGACGTCACACGCTCGGACTCTGGAGATGTATACAATAGGAGGGATAAATAATTGAACAAAACTGATTTGTGACGTCATCAGATTGCGACACCACAAGCTGACCTATGAAGTCATCGAATTGTGACGCCACAGGCCCGAACTTTAGAACTGTATTTAATAGGAGGGGTAAATAATTGAACAAAACTGATTTGTGACGTCATCAGATTGCGACATTACAAGGCTGACCTATGAAGTCATGAAATTGTGACGTCACAGGCCCGCACTTTAGAACTGTATTTAATAGGAGGGGTACTTGAAAAAAACTGATCTATGACGTCATCAGATTGTAACAACAAAGGCCCCGCCCCTTATCTGTATACCATAGGAGGGTGACATGGAAAATTTTCGAGCTCCGACCTTTGCCGGGACGGTGGATCGCGGACGTTTTTTCCACAACCCCTCCCCCCCCCTCCTCCCGATAAAATAGGTTCCCTGTGGATTCGCTTTTGTGATAGAATTATTAATCAGGTATTGTTAGTAAGTTCATGAGGTTTCATTTCTAAGAAGCAATCTTTTCAATGGGGGTTGTTTGAGGATAATGTCCGGTGTCCACCGTCCCTTCGGGAAAGTGTGTACAATTCTCTGACCTACTTTAGGAACTTGGAAAAATTTTCGAATTTCAAGCTATGTTTATGAACACTCCCTCTGAAGGGTAATAGGATAGAATACAAAATTTACATAAAGCCAACGCACACTAATACCATCATCGCAAGAGACTCCTACCACCATCCCAGGCACAAGTTAGCGGCGATTCAGAACTACTGTGGCTACGCGGACAATTTCTACCCTGAAGAACAATGAATAAAAGAGGAAAGAAATTGAGATAATGAAGCAGATTGCAGGAAACGGCTACTCTGGAGGTGGGGTCGAAAGAGTCCTCGAGAAAATCGAGACAAAGAAGGTAACCCATGAAAGCAAAGCTGTAAAAAAGTACTCCGGAACGGTACCTCAAGCAGAAAAGTACACACAAACAAGGTAAAAAAAGCGTGGAGTGGTTTTGACGGGGATGTGGGCATACATAACAACCCACCTATGGTGAAGAAAATGAGCAAACCAGCGGTTTGGACACTGTATTACCTGTTCAAGTAAATTTTACATTTTTGACACTGTATTACCTGTCCAAATGAATTTGACGTTTTGAACACTCTGGAGCTGTCCACTTGAATTTTACATTTTGAACACGGTAGTACCTGTCCAAATGAATTTTACATCTTAGACACTGTAGTACCTGTCCAAATGAATCTTACATTTTGGACACTTTGGGGTCGTAAGGACGTACGGACGTATCGAGAGAAATCGTAGAATTAGTTGTGAGGTGGGAGGGAGGTTAGAGCAAAGACATGGATCATTTCAAAACTATAAAAGAGATTTCTCATCGAAATTTCAACCTTGGTCTAGAGCAGTGCTTCTCAACCTTTCACAGGTCGCGGACCACTGAGGAATAATTCCTAATTCTTGTGGACCCCCAAATTTTTGAAAAATTTTTAATTGCAACTATTTTTTACAAATCGTACAGTGCACGAAAAAAAAATTCGATTTGTCCAATAAAAAGTTAAAGTTGAACGATATAAATACATGATAGGTATCTTAAAAGAAGTTAGTGTGAGATTTGGTGTTGGCCAGATGATAACAGCTTTTCCCACGCCGGTTCCGGCGTAGAAAGTGCCACGCGCATATCCGTGTTGGCATTGAGGCAGTTGCGTTGTTTTGATTTGATGGATGTCAACGCAGAAAATCCCAGTTCACAGAGATATGTTGTCGGGAACGGGAGGAAAATACGAAGTGCCATTCTTCCGAGACTTTTCGCGGACCCCCTGCAATGGTCTCGCGGACCGCCGGGGGTCCGAGGACCCTCGGTTGAGAAGCACTGGTCTAGAGCTACTACGAGGACAGAAATACAGAAAAATTTTGACTATCAACCTGTAATATGAGCAAAGGGGCTTCGAACAATTCCGACCTCGAAGTTATACATCTCTCTCATGTATAAATTGAAGTCGAAATCTCTTCACACCCCAACCGCTCATACAGAAAGCTCGATAATAGGAATTCCAGTCAAGTCCACCACCCGGTATATTCACAGCCCCAGAGTCAAAATTTCGTCAAGATTGATGGTTAAAATGTTTCGAAGTCTTTTCCCCACATATGTATACATAACTCAAAGGTCAAAAGTTTTCCATGTGTCTCCCTCCGGATACACATCGTTCAAAGGTTGAAATTTTTATAGATATTTTTCATAGTCCCGACTCTTTTGATGCACAGATTTTTTCGTGTCTCCCTTCTGATATAGGCGGCTAGAAAGTCAAAAGTACTGCAAGTCCTCCCCTCATGTACAGTTGAAAGGCAGAAATTTTTGAAAGGACCTCTCCTCGATGAACTGAAATTTTTCTGAGCTCCTGGAAGAAGGATAGTTGTTTTTCCCATACAACCCCCTATAATAGTATATTATGCAACTAGTGCAAGAAAGTGAAAAATCGCACGAGTAGCCATTTTTTACTGTTTTGCACGAGTTCCATACGATATTTTATTCAAAAAGTGCAAATAAAGTAGCGATATTATTGCTCTAGTGCAATAATATCGCTACTTTTTTGTACTAGTTGAATAAAACAGGTTTTTTGTTGAAACCTTCAAATGTGAATCTTGAATTCATTTTTCATACAGTTACTTACAAATGATTGTCTATAGGTTGAACAAAGTGCTTGAAGTAGCAAGCTTTCAAACTTACCTATCATCAGACGCTGAACTTTTTACTTTGCCTGGCAGTAGAGGCGGACCCGTACCTCGCAGTACCCTAGCTTTAGGCCCGCAGGGTGACCCCAGTTTCCCGGCGTTTTATGTCCTATGTTATTATAATTCATTACGGCAGGTCTAGTTTCATTAACGCCAAAATTATTTGTTCCGTTCGCATTGTACGAATTTCCTACTAAAATATCAAGAAAAAAAAAATATATATATACATATATGTATCAGACTGTAAACATTGGTTTCGAAAATTTTCATCGGGTATCTTACTCGGAAAGTTTAAAGATGAAGTTCCAAGATTCGATACAATATGTCTTGGAGTAACGTGTCTTCGACCACGACACAAGCAGATTCCAAGTGTCACGCATAAAATTATTAATATCAAGCCGGAGCTGACGCCGAGTATTACCATCGTTGGTAAATTAATTCCAAGGATTAAAACGCTATTTTTATCTGGAACAAAATAATCTTATAGGACAATTACGAAAGTTGTTCTGCAGAGGTCAGGAAAAAATTAATAATTGCATACGTACTACTACAAGAAGGTAACATTTCGTCAGATCCATCTAAGCAATGATTTAATCCGTCGCACATAAGATCCTTCGATATGCAGAAATTCTTGTAGGAACAGCGAAAATCAAAGCAGGACTGGTCAGCTATAAATAGAAACAGGAAAAGAAAGTAAAAATTGATGCGTATATCAACCGTAAAACGTTCAGTCAACATTCATCTCGTTCTCCAGATGAACAGATGTAAACACAATATTTTATTTCTTGTTTTTGCGATATTCAACCCTTCGCAATATTATGGAAAGAGCATTGATCTTTTGCCAGATACGAATAATATTTGCGTTGATGTACCTATCTATGAATAGAACGGATGGATAGACAGCCTACACAAAGTTTTTCCTCTCGAGTTCATGGCTAAAATTCAAGAACGCATTCGAGACTATATAGTTTATGAAATATAACGACGGTAAATTGCTATGTTGATTACACATTTTTTAAAATGCTTTACTGTATAGTGAAATCGAATTTTGTAAGGAGGGGGTTCCAAACGACAAAATACACTACGAATTTTTTTAAATTTGCGTTCCAAGTCTCATAGAAGAGGAGTTTTAAAAGAACGATAGAAATGGGAAGGAAATTCCAATTTCAAGAGAAAATCCTTCAGAACTTTTGAAAAAATCTTTATGAGGCAAATAGAATTGATATAGATTATAGAATATCAAAACTTTTAGATACGTCATAACTGTTACTTTATAGGAGATGGTTTTTCTCAATTCCGTCAGAGTGTCCATAACATTTGGTATAAAAGTTTCTTAACCTTGGATTTTTTTTAAAGTGTAAAAGAGATGAGAGAAAATGTCATCGTAGTTGAGCAGAAGACTGTTGTCCAGGAAAATTAGATCAAATAATGCTGTTCGCTAAAAATGAATCGGGTAAATATGAAATTTGGCACGATTGTCAGTTACTGTGTCCTAATGAACTTTTTAGAAACCTCCCCCCCCCCCGTGATGTAAGCGTCGTTCAGTGCAATAAAATAACTGCTCTCTTAGCCATTTTTTGCCATTATATCAATAAATATTGATTTTTTAGACAAAAATACCTCAATTTCCTACGTAGGAAATTTTATGGTCTTTAATTTTTATAATATATGCATTTAATTATTGCACTAGAAAAATAATATCGCTACTTTATTTGCACTTTTTGAATAAAATATCGTATGGAACTCGTGCAAAATAGTAAAAAATGGCTACTCATGCGATTTGCTACCCTCGGCAAACTTCGCACTTGTTGGCCATTTTTCACTTTTTTGCACTGGTTGCATAATATACTATTTCGTTTAAAAATCAATATTAAAAAAAATTAACTAGAAATCGAAGTTTTTCTTAGCCCCTCTTCTATCGTAATAGCTCGGAGGTCAAACTTTTTTTGAGAGTAAAAATTATTTCAAGTCCATCTCCTATCATATTATTGTAACTCAAAAGTCAAATTTTCCCAAGTCTCACTCCCATCATGTATAATTTGAAGTCGAAATTCTTCTGAATCCCCCTCTCATGATATGTATAATTATATGGCTTGATGGTCGACATTTTTTCAAGTCCCCCTACTATTATGTATAGCTTGAAGTCAACATTTTTTTGAAAGTGATAATTTTTTCAAGTTCCCCTCCGATAATATATAGCTTGGAAGTGGAAATTTTCTCAAGTCCCGTAACATACCGGACAGCACCTGGCGACTCTCGTATGTAGATTTCGTAACTTTAGGTTGATGACGTCATCAAACTCGAATGCGCTCGAATACGCGCTCACAGAAATTTCTTCAAGATGCCCCGCAACAAGATAACTCGGAGCCCATTTTATAAGATGGCTTAGAGATCGCAAATTTTTCCGAGTCATCCTCGTATCATACAAAGCTCGGAGCCCATTATTTATGGCTTGGAGGACGATGAAATTTCCTGAAGATGCTCCCCAATAAAAACTACTGAGGGAGGCAGCTTTACTACTCTGAAGAACGACGCTCTCATTAAGAGGGTTCAGGGTGGGATTTAGGGGAGGGCAAGGGGACCCACATTTTCATTCATTTATATCCTTAAAACATCGTACGGGCGAGGGCGAAGCTCGAGACGTTGAAAAAAAAATGGGGGCCCACAAACCTGGGTCTCGTGATTGAAGGTTCTAAATCCGGCCCCGGTAGGGTTACAAGCGGGTCATTAGGACACAGTAATCGATAATCATACCGGGTTTCATTTTTGTTCGATTTATTTTCAGCAAAAATGCCAATTTTCCAGGACGATACCTAGATACCAAAATTAAATTGTATAGTCAACACGAAGTTTCAACTTACTTTGATTTTTGAAAGCTGTTATCAGCAGTTCAAATCCATTCATCTCGGTACCCCATTGATCTGTTATGTATCTCAAAGTCAGATGATTACGGCCAATAAACATCACACCAAACGCTTCAGTCGTATTTCTACATGTTAGATGAGCCTATAAACATAAATATTTTTTGTTGTTCATCCCATTATGCAATAGTCGCAGCTCCAAAGTGTTTCAAGTCCTTTTTCTTTATAAGGCTGGGAAATTGAAATTCTTTCAAATCTGTTTAGTTCAATGAATATGCAACTTCGAATTCTATCAAGTTTCTCTTCTGAACTTGTATTCAGAAATTGAAACTTCATCTAGTCCTCGAGGTAAGAGCTCAAAAATTTTTCCTTTAAATTAAGTCAATCCAGAACTGAGACTTAATTGCTGGATGTCAGAAAATACCTTTGAACTAACGTCGTTTTGAATGTACTAAAAGTACACAACCGTAGGTGTCCACTACGGAGTGAAAATGCCTCAAAAATCAGTTTTTTTCAGAATAACTCGTCAAATACGCACCGTAAAGAAAATCTACAAGTGTAACAAAAAATTCCTCACAAAATTTTACATAAAAATGACCATTTTCTAAGAAACGAAAGAAAAGTCCCCAGCGCGGAGAATGGAGACTACAGTGGAAAGCTAAGCAAGTGCACATTATCCTCACAGTACGTCCTCCTTTTCGTTTTTTCTGGTGACGTCATAGATCAGTTTTTTCAAGTTCTCCTCCTATTAGACGTAGCTCTAAAGTCTGGGACTGTGACGTCACAATCTACATTTTTCAGATCGCACGTGGCCCATATTTAGCACGGAACCTGTTTTATTGGGAAGTTTTTTGGAAAAACGTCCGCCGTCCGCCGTACTGCCAGCAAAGCTCGGAGCTTGAACCCTCCTATCATATATAAGCTCGGTGGTTGGTGCGGTGTACACAGCCTGCGGGATAGCCCCTTCGAGTAACTAGATATGCAATGCTTCATACACCGATCGACTTAGCTTCTTCAAAGAGCCAGATATGCAATTCTTCAAACGCCATACGACTCAATATTCTTGTGAGGTATTCTAAGTCCCTCTCCTATCATATACAGCTTGGAGGTCGGAATTTTAACAGGGAACCTGTTTTATCGGGGGTGTTTTGAAAAAAACGTCCGCTGTCCGGCAAAAATCGGAGCTCGGAAATTTTCTAAGTCTCCATATAACTCGAGAGTCATCCTACGCGCCTCATAAAACAGGTCCCCTGTCACCCCTCGTTTAACTCCGTTAAAGAACCCGTGAGTTTTTTAACAAGTCCCCTCTTATTATATATAGCTTCAAAGTCCGGGTCTGTGACGTTACAATTTGATGACGTAATCGATCTGCTATGTCAACATTTTTCAAATCCCATGTGCCCCATGAAATAGGTTCCCTGCCACCCCTCGATTAACTCCGTTAAAGAACCCGTGAGTTTTGTCTTCGGGCTAGAGGTCCGGTGGAAAAGACGCTTCATGACTTTATCAATGACCTCGACATACTACTATGACGTCATAATGACCAATATGGATGTATCAAAAGTCGATATAATAGGTAGAATCGATTCAATATGATCAATAAACTATGTTCTGGAAATGACAATAAAAATGGAAATCCACTTTTTCACCCTGGGGACCGTGATTTCTGGTATTTTGTTCATCAATTAGGTCAACTATAATGTAAACATGTCCGTCGAGTTTGAAAAAAATGGTCAAAAAAATCCCCAGTTGCTGGAACAGTCTGGAAATAGCAGCATTACGAGAAAGTCCACTTTTTCAACATGGAGAGCGGTGATTTCTGGTACTTTGTTCATCAATTACGGCAAATCTTATGTAAATACATCCGCCGAGTTGTGAAAAAATAATCAAAAAATTCTCCAGTTTCTGGGGTGCCCTGGAAATAGTAGAAACTCTAGATAATTCACTTTTCCAAAATGGAAAACCGTGATTTTTCATATTCTGTTCATCAATAAGGTCAATTCTTATGTAAATACATTCGCCGAGTTGGAAAAAAACAGTCAATAAATTCTCCAGTCGCTGGAACGATCTAGAAATAGTACCAAATCCAGAAAATCCACTTTTTCAACATGGAGAGCCCTGATTTTTGGTATGTTGTTTATCAATTAGATCAAATCTTATGTTAATATCTCCGCCGAGTTTGTAAAAATAGTCAATAAATTCTCCAGTCGCTGGAATAGTCTGAAAATGAAAAATTGAAAATACCTTCTTTTTGAACTTGGAGAATCGTGATTTTTATACTCTATTCATCAATAAGGTCAATTTTTAAGTAAATACTTCCCTATTTCGAAAAAAATAGTCAATAAATTCTCCAGACGCTCATTGGTATGGTCGATTCTTATAAGAACACTTACGCCGAGTTTTAAAAAAATTTTAAAAAATTCTCCAGTCGTTGAGACGCTCTGGAAATATTACAAAATCAAAGATACACACCCGCCAATATGATGCATGTGTTACTTTTCTCCCCTCGAGTCGCAGCGGTACAAATTGTGTTACTGGTAGCCGTGCACGCGCATGGTGTGGAGGAATCCTTTTCCGAGATACAATAGAAGACAATCATCTCCTTTGTATTGTCATGCTCATGAATTCCAATATTTGAAAAAAATGTCACCTCAACTTGAGAGAAGATTCCCGCACTTCATGCAAGTGCACGACTCCTAGTAACACAGTTTGAACCACTACGACTTCAGGGGAATAAAAATAAACATTCTCCGAATCTTACGGGTGGGTGTGTATCCTTGGTTTTTTACTATTTCCAGAGTGTCCTGGCGACTGGAGAATTTATTGACTATCTTTTTCCAACTTGTAAGACGTATTAACATAAGGTTTGACCTAATTGATAAACAACATCCAGGGTGAAAAATTTGATGTTCTCGATTTTTTGTCATTTCCAGAACGTTCCAGCACCTGGAGAATTTTTTACTATTTTGTTCAATCTCGGCGGAAATGTTTACTTAAGAATTGACCTAATTGATGAATGAAATATGAAAAATCGCAGTTCTCCAAGTTGAAAAAGTGGACTTTTTCCAGAATGTTCGATCGCCGGAAAAATTTTTTGACGATTTTTTTCAAACTTGGTGGACAATTATCTAGGAATTGACCTAATTGTGAATGAAATATGAAAAATCGCAGTTCTCCAGGTTGAAAAAGTGGATTTTCTCGATTTTTTGTCATTTCCAGAATGTTCCAGGGCCTGGAGAATTTTTGACTATTTTTTTCAAACTCGGTGGACATGTTTACTTAAGAATTGACCTAATTGTGAATGAAATATGGAAAATCGCAGTTCTCCAGGTTGAAAAAGTGGATTTTCTCGGTTTTCTGTCATTCCCAGAATGTTCCAGCGCCTGGAGGATTTTTTGACTATTTTTTTCAAATTTGGTGGACATGTTTACTTAAGAATTGACCTAATTGATGAATGAAATATGGAAAATCGCAGTTCTCCAGGTTGAAAAAGTGGATTTTCTCGATTTTTTGTCATTTCCAGAATGTTCCAGGGCCTGGAGAATTTTTGACTATTTTTTTCAAACTCGGTGGACATGTTTACTTAAGAATTGACCTAATTGATGAATGAAATATGGAAAATCGCAGTTCTCCAGGTTGAAAAAGTGGATTTTCTCGATTTTTTGTCATTTCCAGAATGTTCCAGGGCCTGGAGAATTTTTGACTATTTTTTTCAAACTCGGTGGACATGTTTACTTAAGAATTGACCTAATTGATGAATGAAATATGGAAAATCGCAGTTCTCCAGGTTGAAAAAGTGGATTTTCTCGGTTTTCTGTCATTCCCAGAATGTTCTAGCGCCTGGAGAATTTTTTGACTATTTTTTTCAAATTCGGTGGACATGTTTACTTAAGAATTGACCTAATTGATGAATGAAATATGGAAAATCGCAGTTCTCCAGGTTGAAAAAGTGGATTTTCTCGGTTTTTTGTCATTCCCAGAATGTTCCAGCGCCTGGAGAATTTTTTCACTATTTTTTTCAAACTCGGTGGACATGTTTACTTAAGAATTGACCTAATTGATGAATGAAATATGGAAAATCGCAGTTCTCCAGGTTGAAAAAGTGGATTTTCTCGATTTTTTGTCATTTCCAGAATGTTCCAGGGCCTGGAGAATTTTTGACTATTTTTTTCAAACTCGGTGGACATGTTTACTTAAGAATTGACCTAATTGATGAATGAAATATGGAAAATCGCAGTTCTCCAGGTTGAAAAAGTGGATTTTCTCGGTTTTCTGTCATTCCCAGAATGTTCTAGCGCCTGGAGAATTTTTTGACTATTTTTTTCAAATTCGGTGGACATGTTTACTTAAGAATTGACCTAATTGATGAATGAAATATGGAAAATCGCAGTTCTCCAGGTTGAAAAAGTGGATTTTCTCGGTTTTTTGTCATTCCCAGAATGTTCCAGCGCCTGGAGAATTTTTTCACTATTTTTTTCAAACTCGGTGGACATGTTTACTTAAGAATTGACCTAATTGATGAATGAAATATGGAAAATCGCAGTTCTCCAAGTTGAAAAAGTGGATTTTCTCAGTTTTTTGTCATTTCCAGAATGTTCCAGCGCCTGGAGAACTCTTTGACTATTTTTTTCAATCTCGGTGGACATGTTTACTTAAGAATTGACCTAATTGATGAATGAAATATGGAAAATCGCAGTTCTCCAGGTTGAAAAAGTGGATTTTCTCGGTTTTCTGTCATTCCCAGAATGTTCTAGCGCCTGGAGAATTTTTTGACTATTTTTTTCAAATTCGGTGGACATGTTTACTTAAGAATTGACCTAATTGATGAATGAAATATGGAAAATCGCAGTTCTCCAGGTTGAAAAAGTGGATTTTCTCGGTTTTTTGTCATTCCCAGAATGTTCCAGCGCCTGGAGAATTTTTTCACTATTTTTTTCAAACTCGGTGGACATGTTTACTTAAGAATTGACCTAATTGATGAATGAAATATGGAAAATCGCAGTTCTCCAAGTTGAAAAAGTGGATTTTCTCAGTTTTTTGTCATTTCCAGAATGTTCCAGCGCCTGGAGAACTCTTTGACTATTTTTTTCAATCTCGGTGGACATGTTTACTTAAGAATTGACCTAATGGATGAATGAAATATGGAAAATCGCAGTTCTCCAGGTTGAAAAAGTGGATTTTTTCGGTTTTTTCATTCCCAGAATGTTCCAGCGCCTGGAGAATTTTTTGACTATTTTTTTCAAACTCAGTGGACATATTTACTTAAGAATTGACCTAATTGATGAATGAAATATGGAAAATCGCAGTTCTCCAGGTTGAAAAAGTGGATTTTCTCGGTTTTTTATCATTCCCAGAATGTTCCAGCGCCTGGAGAATTTTTTCACTATTTTTTTCAAACTCGGTGGATATGTTTACTTAAGAATTGACCTAATTGATGAATGAGATATGAAAAATCGCTGTTCTCCAGGTTGAAAAATAGGATTTTCTCACTGCTCTACTATTTTCAGACTGTTCTAGCGACTGGAGAATTTTTCAACTGTTTTTCTCAATCTAACGAACGCCACCTAATCGGTGGACGTGTTTACATAAAAATTGACCAAATCGATAAACGAAATACTAATAATATATTTTGGGTCTATCAACATTCGCATTTCATCCCACGGAGGAGTGCGTATTTGTCAGCTCGAACATTCACTATTGATTTCTCGCGGTCTATTGCGGTAGCAGTCATAGTTCACGCCGCTATTCATGGAAAAATCACAGAAATTTATTAAATATTGATTTTTTGGGGAATGTCCCACCTCACCGTGGACTATGGTACTCATGTATGTTGTAGTAGAGGGTATGGCGCTTCAAATGAATGATTTCCTCCAGGTGCCTAACCCCGATTTCTTTTTTATTCGAGTTTGAAGTTTTGTTATTGCTAGAAACTAGTCAAAATATGAATGATTTTTTTTTGAAAAAAATACCATGGATGAACATTCGCATATACTAAAATGTCCCCAAGTTTCATCGCTGTGCAATCCTCATTATTGCCTGAGATAGAGTCATTTGAATTTTAGGCCTAAGAATGACTCTGCAGCCCATGTGGGTGAGCGGATGGGTCCAATTTTTTGGATTTCGAGTTTTCTCATTGGGGACAACATGTTGACGGACATCTGAAACATTTTCCGACCAACCATTTTCCCCCCCTTACCCGGCTAGAGCCTTTGCCTTCCTGATCAGTAATGGGTAAAAATGTAAACATTGTAAAAGCCCCATGAGAATATACCGTGAGAAAATACCTCAAGGTTCACATATTGACATACTTATTCCAGGCTGCTAGTGGGCGTTTCTTTCGCTTCCATAAAAATTCTACAAGAGATCATTATTGCGTAAAATGTAATGAGAAATGTTTTTCCCCTTCGTAAATTTTTTCTAGCGCGCATATTTAAGGAGTTATTTTTCAAAAAAACAGATTTCTGTTGTAGGCTTTATCTCCGAGAAGACGTACGTCCTATAGGGATACCTATGGCTGTGACATTTAGTACATCCAATACGGCTTACGTTTACAGACAATTGTGAATGAAAATCTTTGATCGGAATCTTAACCACTTCAAAGGCTATTGTTCGCGTGGACTAAATCGTAGCGTTTAGGTCGCATCAATGAAACTTGATTTTTCATTCTCGGCTACTTACTCTCCAATCTCCAACCGCGTTTGCGACGTCGTAAATGTAAAGGTGGTCATTACAGTCGATCTTCAATTTATCGAATCGAAGCATGAAACGTTGAGAGACAGTCAACGTTTGGAACGTGATAACGCAATCTAAATTTCTTTCATTTTTCGATGTTAGTACGGCTCCGTCTATTTGCTGGTAAACTCCGTTCGGCATGAATTGCATTTTACAAAGCGAATCCATATTAACTGCGGAAAAGAAAATGATAAAGAATTTTAATAAATACACGATCTTTCGCCAGTAACTCACCTCGCAAAATCAATGCAGAATTCATGAAACTAATACTAAGTAGGGACTTTTTTTTCTCAACTCCTGGCTCATTGTTTGGGTTTAATGTACACACGGTGCACTGTACTCCGTACAGTCAAAATGATACTGATAAACGAATATTTTAGTATCGGGTGCACGCCACGTTCTCTTCAAACAATAATTCAACGTTACTCGTGAGGAAACTCTATTGCAAAAAAAGGGGAATAAGAAAAATATACCGAAGAGAAAATAAGCTATACAGAGAAGGCGTACAACAAAATTCATTCTTATTTGAGTGCGAGAGAGAGAAAAAAGAAAGCGTCTGGCAGTATTGAGCAACGCGTTTACTGGTGTGATGAAAATGTGGCGTATTTATCAAGTAGGGTGCGATCAAAGGGAGGAAAATAAATTTAAATTCTCCGTACGTTGGGGTGCGTAGGTCTGACTCTGGTACACATTCTGTCTCCAATATCTCGCTACGATATCATACCAAACATGAAATTTGGTTCTATCTAAAAAAGGAGGTTCTCTCTAATCCTTTACTAGCGTAATATATCTGAGATCGATATAATTTTGGACACCTTCAATATCCCACGACATCGCTGCATTTCGGTGAGCCGTCAAAAGCGATCTGTACAAATGTTGATGACGCATCGATTTTGGAAAGTATAATCGTTCGTGCGTGCGTGGATAATTAATTTTTCGCGGAGTCCCGAGAATGTAATGAATGAGTATAAAGGAGGAGGGCCGCTGATATACAGGGTGAAGAAACTAGTCCGCGACATCCCCCATCAAGCAGGATTTTTCAATTTTTGCGACTTCCTAAATGATATTCTGAAGAACAGAGTTGTCGCGCTCATCGAATTTTACATGAGTAAACAAAAAAAAAACATAAAAGCAGTGAGAAAAAGAGGAGGAAGAAAAGAGAAGAAGAATAAATAATCGCTGTTTTTCTTTTTTATAAAAATATACGATCTACAATTAGTTGCGAAAAAAAATAAATAAAATTATTTATTTCAGTTTCATAAATTTCGAAGGGATCGAATGTGGAACCTGTTCTGCGTCCTAGAACGATATCAGCCCGACGAACGAAGAATATAATGAAAAAAACTTGAAATTGTGACTTGGAGAGAACGACTAGAATGTGAACTTGAAAAAAAAAAAAAAAACTAAAAAGAGGACTAGAAATGGTCAGAGGAATATAAAAAATCATAATATTTTAGGAACCCCCGAAAATAGCACTTAAAGATAACCTGTGAAAAACAAGATTTGGTTTGAGGAAAGATGACTGAAAATAAATATACGAGTAGGAAGTACTCGAAGATATTTCATAATTTTAAGAGACAAACATTGAAAATGTCCAACGTCTGAAATTTTTTTACCATGGGACTTGAAAAAGCTTACGGATTTCATGACTGAGCTCATTGAAAATGGTGGTATGTAATAATGTAATTACAAATTGTGATAAAGAAAAGAAGCTTAGTTTGCAGAAGAGAAACGACTTCAAAATAATCCCTTTTATTATGTTCTCGATAACCGATCGAAGAAATTTTCCCAAGAATCACCTCTCATACAAGGGTAAACTTTTCTTATATAACTTTATATTGGGTTTGTACTAGGCTTATCTGAGCTCGTAGCTAATTCTAGAGCTATATTAGACTCTTATTCGAAAGTAACCCCCTCCCCGTGTCATACAGTGTACTACATTTATGCCTATAGTATATTAGATAGACTTGTAGGATGCTTAGCCTATACTAGTAGTAAGCCTACACTGCCTGTAGGTGCCAGAGCTTGTAGCTAATTCTATATTAAGCTTAACAGGGAACTTGTTCTATGGGGGTTATTTTGAAAAATTTGCGGTTCAACCAAAACAGAAATGGTCCAAGTCCTACATTATTTGCAAAAATGGTTCAAGTCCCCTCCTATCATATTTAGCTCGGATTGGACTTAGAAAAATTTCAACCCCCAGATAGGAGAGGAACGTAGAAAAATGGTAACTCTCGAGCCACAATAGGAAAGTGACTTAGAGAGATTCTTAATTTTGGCCTATAGGTATACACCATGATACAAGAAACTGAGAAAAACTCGAGAATCTTCAAAATTTCAATTTGAATTTGCAATACAAAACCAATTTGATCCATAGAACTGATTTCCTGCGTTCGTCGTTCAACTTTGTTAAGGAAGTTGTCGTTTTTCACTATACTAAACCTATATCAGTCTAAGAATGGGAGCTAGTCAGGCTATAATACGGTATACTAGACTCGTGCTAGGCTGTGAGCAGGGGTGAACGAGCGGAATCAGTGAGTATTGGAGAGCTAGTCAGCCTTACATACAGTTCACTAGACTCATATTATATGTACTAAGAATCGAGAGAACGTTGTTATGAGGTTAAATATGTTCAGAGAGACATGAAACATGATCTTTATTTTTCGCTCCCAGAAAATTCTTCCTCAAGTCCTACACTCTCACTAGCTAATACAGTTATAGCTCAAAAATCGAAAATTGCTTTAATTTTGATAGTTTTCTGCTAAAATTTAAGCTTCGAGCCGTATATTACATCAGGAGGAAACTGGGAAAGTTGAAAAAGTTTGACCATCGAGTCGTACACATATCAAGAGAGGTACTTCAATAAATGTTTGCCTTTGAGCTGTGTATCTGAGGAGGGCGAATTGGAGAAAACGACGACTTCGTTAACCAAGGTAAATGAGAAACGCAGTGAACCTGTTCTATGGGTCGAATCGGTTTTGGTATCAAATTAAAATGTAAATCTTGAACTAAATTTTTCTGTGTCCCTTCTATCATAATATGTATAGCTTGAATGTCAAAATTTTTTGAAGTCCCGCTTGCGAAATTTTTCCAGGTCCATCTGCTGTCATATAATATGGCTTAAAAGTCAAAATGTTTTCCTTTCCGAGTCCTTCTGCTCGAGAGTCGAAATTTTAACAGGGCACCTGTTTTATCGGGCCGGTTTTTTCAGAGAAAATGTCCGTCATCCGTACGGCCGGCCGGAAAACTTAAGGTCTTATCATATATAGCTTGGAAGTCGGAATTCTTCCACGTCCCCCTCCTATCATATACAACTCCAAAGTCCGGGTCTGTGACGTCACAGTCTGATGACGTCATAGATAAGTTTTTTAAAGTCCCAATTCTCTCGTATCATATGACATACCAGTTTCTAACTCCCCTCCTATCATGTAGGGCTCGGAGGTTGAAAATTTTCCACGTCCCCTCCTATGGAGGTCGCATCATATATAGCTTTTTGAGTCCTCCTCTTATCTTATATAGCTCGGAAATCGGAATTTTAACAGGGGCCTATTTTATCAGTGAGTTTCTCGGAAAAATTATCCGCCTTCAGCCGACCGGCCGGCAAAACTCGGAGCTCGAATATTTTCCAAGTCCCCCTCGTATCATATATAGCCCGGTGGTCAGTGCGGTGTACACAGCCTAAACGATAGCCCCTTCAAGTAACTAGATATGCAATGTTTCATTCACCAATTCACTTAGCCCTTTTAAAGAGCCAGGTATGCAATTCTTCAAACACTATAAGACTCAGAACGCCCTTCTAAGATATTATAAGTCACCCTCGTATCATATCATATAATAGTTCGGAGATTGGTGTATGTCGTTTGAAAGATAGCCCCTTCAAGTAATTAGATAAGCAATGCTTCATACACCAATTAGCTTAGTTTTCAAGTCCCCTCCTATCATATATAGCTTGGAGGTTGACAAAGTCCAAATCTATGACGTAACAATTTGATGACGTCATATGTCAGCCTTGTGACGTCACAATCTACATTTTTCAGATCGCACGTGCTCTATAAAACAGGTTCCCTGCCTCCCCTCGTCTAATTCTGATAAAGACCCCGTGAGTTTTTTTAAGCGGAGAACTCGCTATCCCTTTTGTTGGGGGGTACTTTCAGAAAATTTTCTTCCGCGAGCGGTCCAAGGTTGATGACATCACGAAGAGGGGGGAGGAGTTGGAAAAATTTCGACTCTTGAGCTATTTATGATACGAAAGGAACTCGAAATAATTTCGACCTTTGACTTATATATGATAGAGCGGGACTTGGGAAAATTTCCACTCTCGAGCTATATATGATAAGATAGGGACTCGGAATAATTTCGACCTCTAAATTATGATAGGTGGGAGACCGAGGAAATTTTCCCCTGCGATCGCGTGTGGTCCAGGGTTGATGACGTCACGGAAAGGGGGGAGTTGAAAAAATTTCGACTCTTGAGCTATTTATGATAGGAGGGGGACTTGGGGGAATTTCGACTCTTCAGCTATTATGATAGGAGAAGTACTTGGAATAACTTTGACCTCTAAGCTATATAGATTTGAAAAAAGTTTGACTTTCGAGCTATATATGAGAGGATTTTCTTTATGTTCTACTTTTTGAAAGACCTTCCGCAGTGTAATACGGGTCTTCGTTGCAAAACTTGCACGAGATCCTAATTTTCCAAGTCCCTCTCATATCGTATATTATGGTTCAATTCAACTTCTCTGTTACGTCACGATCTGATGACGTCATAGATCAGCAGTTTTTTTCGGACGCCTCACGGCGGACGGCGAGAGCCAAAATTTTCAAAACGATACCCCTATAGAGCAGGTCTCTTGCTAAAGTAAACTTTCTTCGGGCAAAATAATAATGAAGATCACGTTTCATATCTCCTTCAAAGTAGAGTGAATGCTTATTGCAATAATTTTGTACTCAACTTTTCTGGTTCTAAAGGCTTCTAAGCTTTGTATGTGAATAAATAGGTAATGTTACTCCATATTACCTACAAAATTGGAGTCACGAAAAAAATAAATTTTTTCAAGTCCCCAGCTCAAAAGTCAAAATTCGTCTATGTCCACCTCTTTTATAAGGTTAGGTCAGTTTTTACCAGACGGCGCACGGCGAGACACCAAAATTTTCAAAAAGACTCCTCATACAACACGTTCCACGTTAAAATAAGTCAAAATTTCCTAACAGCAGAAACAAAAAAAGGGGACGAGAAAAATTCCGAATCTCCAATTTTATAGATGTGGTAAGACTTGAAACACTGTCTCTGATGGCTTGAGTTCGAATGTAGAGCAGGGAGGCGACCTGGAGAAATATCGACTTTTCAGCAATACATTACAGTGGAACTCGAGTAGGAGCTGATAGACTAAATGCGTATTATAAGGGCGAGGCGGGGAACTCGGAATTAGAAAATTTTGCTGGTGTCGTGAACGTATTATAAGGAGGGGGAGAACTTGGTTACGTTGAGTTTCTTGGAAGGTTTGCGCTACACACTCACATTGTTCCCTGCTCCCCTAACCTTATTAAAAAACCTATGAGTTTTCCAATTTTCGAAGAGAAAACGCATAGATACGAGTATTTAATAAATCTACAGTTAGTGACTATTTGTGTACGTAATAATATTTTTCGAGTATTCACTTTTTCTTATTTTTAGTCAATTTCAAATTTCAAGGAACTAGTTCTTGCAAATAGAAAACAGCAAGGACTGTGAAACTTATGACATCAATTATTTTTTGATTTTAGATAACTTTAAATGGCAGAGGAACTCATCAAGTTTAACAATAGATTTCGTAGAAACCAAGACTTGTACGGAAAAGAGATAAGCTGAGAGGCATAAAGAAATTTCATTTATCAAAAAAGTTAGCAAGTATCAAACGATCAGAGCGCTCTTCAATATCTGGAATGATTAGCAGCTATTTTTACCCTTTTACGTCGTCGACAAAATTTCTCATTAAAAAAAAAAAAAAAGAAAAAAGTACAGATAGGGCTGACTATGACTTGTGTACCTGCCTAACGGCACAGAAGTTATACGAGTATGATAAATTAATTTGTAAAAATTATTTCTTTTTCTTCCACGCCCTATCTCTCTGTCGCTCGGTGTTTTTCTTTCACAATTTTTAAATGCATATCCCATTAATTTTTCGTGACATTATCATCTGTTACAAAACGCTTCACATATTTTCAACGCAGTAGCAACGTTTTATTAACTACGCTCGATGATTTATGAGTTTCTTACTTTCTATATCCAAGACTTACAAGAACTCCAATTTTTTTCTCATCCTTCTCGATGCGAAAAATTTAAAACTAGTTATTAAAAAGTTAAAAATCTCGAATACGTTTCAATAAAGAGAAAAAAGTTGGGTGGAAGGCGTTCGAACGCAGACGTTTTGAAACTTTTACATGATGGCATAGCGAAAAGTTTTTGCTCAAAGGTACCAAACCGGCATAAACTGACAATAGCGCCTAATCCTAAATAGGATCTACGATAAGGGCGAGAGATTTAGCGGCATGTGAAAGGATTACGAGTTTTTCCACTCAGAAAATAGTATTCATAGAAATTCCAATGCGCACTACCTGATTGCCGACTGCTGTTGAAGAAATCAATGCAAATTAGGGGAGGAAAACGTCGTTAGTAGTTACACCGGTGATTTGAGAATTCATAATGTAATACTACTCGTACTTACAAACAACGACACGAAAATACGTTACGTATAGAGATAGCAAGACACACGAAAGTTACGGAAGGAAAAGTTTTATCTGACCAACTTTTACGCACGCCCTCGTAAAACTAAAATTAGTTGATAGAACTGAACCAGTGACCAGTAGGTACCTACTTACGGGAAAAAAGGAGGAAAAGGAGAATACGGAGAAAAAAAAGTAAAGGTAAGAAAGAGAAAATTCGACGTGGACGGTGAACGGCGAAGATTTTTTGATATAACACTATGAAACATTTGAAATTAGAGGTGGGAAGTCGGCCATTTCTGGAACTGAGGGATGGGAACCAAAGCCGGAACTGACAGCCGATAAGAAGGAGTCGTCAGTTCTTTTTGGCTGCTTTGGCGTTCTTAATTTTTACTGTTTTTAGCTTTTGAAGTCAATAAACTGAGGTGATGAAGAGAACAAAAAAAAAAAAAGCACTGAGCCACCAGCAATGGTTAACACTATGGTGAACACTTTCTCAAGTGAATAAACAGCCAATTAGCCATCAGTCAAACACCCGTTTCCTTTTGTAAAGTGTTTGGAGCGCTAGAATCAGTTGAAAAAATAAAAATGGAAACAGGATCTGGGCAAATCTTGCAAGTTGCTACTTCCTTTCCCTTTGTTCCATTCAAAATGCTCAAAAAGGTAAAAAACCTGCTCCCAAATGAACAATTTTTAAGGGAGCTGAACCACTCATTGAAAAGCTGGAAAGAAAACTTTGAAGCTGGAGCTGGGCTGCTGCTCCTTACCTCTACTTGAAATGAAGATTGTTTTTAATAAAAGACTTTTTATTGTTGGTTTTGTAAGCATTGACAAAGCAATGGTAATAATAATGGTGATAAAATTATAATTATTTTATATCTTCAAATAGGACCTTCAATTCTTACATTTACCAAATATTGTCTGCTGTATGAAAAAAATATTTAAAAGTCCGAGTGGCCAGTGACAGTTGTATGGTCATTGCTACAGATTTACTTACCCCATGGGAGCTAAGGATCTTGTTCAGACTTGAATATCTTTTCTAGACTATAAAAAATGAATTTCTATAAGTCCAGCATTTTCCGATTAAGTATTAATTGTTTGTACAAGCAGACACATGTAGTACGTTACGGTGAATGTCAGAAATTTCATAAGTGATGACTGGATTTTTCATTAATAATTCCATTTTTTTTTGAGCCAATAAGTTTCAAATTTCACATGTTGGTAGTATTCCTTTATTTTTACCATACTTTCAAATTTCAGGTCAATCCATTCAATAGAAAATTGGGTAGAGGGGTAGATGTATTGAAAAAACATAGTTTTCCAACAGCCCTCTTCCTCTCCACAACCTTTTCAATTGAACGGATTGAGCTGAAATTTGGAAGTATGATGGAAATGAAGAAATAAAACAAACATGTAAAGTTTGAAAGTGATCAGTTTGTGAGAAAAGAAATTATAGAAGATAAATCCACTCATAATTTACAAAATTTCCAACAGTCTCTGTAACATGTACAAATTCAAAAATTCTTTTCTCCAGAACGACTAAATGAATTTTTTCTATATTTGGGTAGGTGCTTGGGAGTAAAAAATTTTTATAAGGATCGTTCCAGGCTGAAAACAATTTTTTTGCGCTAGAAATCCAACAGCTCAAAATGTAGTCACTTATGTGATACAAATGATTGTATTAAAAAAGAGTATTATTCGGCACTGCCGTCAAATAAATTTGTTACTACAATATATAAGTACCCGACGTTTCGGATCAAACGTGATAGTGCCGAATAATACTCTTTTTTTAATGTTAAAAAACCGTCAAAAATAAAAAACTCCGTACAATTAGAAAAATTTCTAATTGCATACAAAGTTCAAATGATTTTAATTATCTCAGTTACTATGAACGCTAGGGAAAAGGCTGAATTGGGCAATATTTGTAGGAAATTGCAAGATCATTCATTTATATTTGCTCAAAAATAAATTTTATCTAGATAGTAGCAATAAACCACTGAGCGGGACAATTTCTCTGTGGTGGGTGGAGCTCCTATTAGCGGGTGGGAACTTTAAGCGAATCATTAGGGTGCAGTAACTAATAATCATTCTAAGCACTCATCTTTGCCCAGTTCATTTTTATAAAAAATGCTAATTTTTCTGGACTAATGGGAATTCATTTGAAACTCACTAATAAATAATAGAGCATTGACATGTATCTATATGCATTTGCCTTCACGAGGTAGAGGAGGGAGGGCCCCCATTTGTGTGAAGCTTGAGTTTGCAATTGTGTAAAAATTAGTTAGAAAGTATGATCAGTAAGCTTCGCCCCCTAAAAAAGAAAAATTAAAATAAATGAACAATGTTTGTCACATCTTGTAAGCAATGCACATGCGCAATACGTATTGTACCGTACGGAAAATCCGGCGCGTTTTTTCTCCCTGAAGAACAAAACGCGATTCTGCGCCGTATAACAAAACACGCAAAGAACGCGTTTTCATCCATGTGGACCAAGAAAATAATTAAACACCAATATGACAAGAATTGGAGAAAAAGTTTTGGCAGACCTGGAAACGTGGAAAAAATCTTTTCCATGCCCACTGAGACACTTTTGACATGTTTTATGTCTTCTCTCTGGCTTCGTGAGAAAGTTTTGACCAACCTTCCAGCCCCTCCTAATTCTTGGATTTGTGTCCGTACATCTATCCGTACACGGTTAGTCTAACATGCAATTTACTAGACTTGTACTCAGAGTATTGCAGTCAGCTGAAAGCCAAAAGTCGAATTCGGTGAATTTTTACTGATTAAAAAAAAGCTGAACTTCATTTAGACCTCTGTAAGCTAAAAGTCAAAATAAGGCATTTTTCAGTCTTTTTTTTAGTTTTTCCAATTCCCGCAAAATAGGAAAATGCACTATAAATCTAGGGGGGAAAAATATGAAGACCAACGTTTCGCACATAGACATAAGGCATCGTCAGGGTCGAGATTAATACACAAGTTCAACTGCCCCACTCTCTAGGCCAGACTGGCTTTGCCAAAGAATCAATATTAAAAAAGATTGTTTCTGATTCGATTCAGCTGTTCAGCTGTTCAGCATAGAAGTTTGCGATGGAGATGAACACAAACTGGAGAATGGGTATATTCCAAATGTATGACAGAACCCAAATTCTCCTGATCGTCTCATATGTACTCCCATTTCTTTGTAACATTGATCAACCGAAAATCAGCTGAATTAAATCCAAAAACCAAAAGAATAATTTTCCAAGGTCGTAAGTTTAGGATAAAAGACAAAGCTAAAATTTTTGATTGCAATACTTTGCCTGTACTATAGGCCAAGAAAGGGGCTGAACTAGTTGACCTAACATACAGTGTGCTAGACTTACACTAGTCTAAGAATAATGTTTCATGTCCATCATACTCCTCGCCGGTTACTTTTATTGTTATTTAAATCTAGTATACTGTACAAGAAAGAAGAATACTCCGACGTCTTGTTTAGTATGGATAGCCGTAACTTAAAGGAACGGATTCGTTTAATCTAGTATACTGTATGTGTTCTCTCCAAATCTTTGTCTAGTGTAAGTCTGGTATGTATAATTATAGAGCTAAATAGCTCTCAGAGTATATTGTATGTTAAGCCGACAGGCTCGTGCGCTCATTCGCTCCGCTCGTTCATTACTGAGCCTTCACTATGATAGGCCTAATATAGCGGCCTAGTTGGTCCAAGCCAAGTATACTATATATATGTGACCGAGGGTGAGAAAAGGGACCTTAGTGGGCAAAAAAATTGATTTTTCCTGATTACACCATGTGAAAGAGCGTGAAAAATTATGTAAACTATCATAAACAGGAAAATTGATTTTTTGCCCACTAAGGTCCCTTTTATCATCCTCGGTCACATATGAAGCTTAGTACATGGCAAGCTAAGCCTGCAGCCTAGATAGAAAAGCCTAGTTCCCTAGTCTAAGTCTAGAATATGTGAAGCTAACTAGCTTTCCCGGGGGGGGGGGAGTAATACTACGCTTATACTGACTAGGCGTAATATACATAATTATATTGACACAAGCCGTAAGCCCGCTAAATATTATAAAATTCCAAATCATTTTCAAAATTCTTGATATTTATTTATCATTAGTATTCTTTTAGTTCAAAAGTTCTAATCTAATAGACCGATTCCCCGGTGACGTCACATTGTTGATAACAGTGAGCGATAGTCAGTCAAAGTACCCATATTATTTGTAATCGATATTACAATTATTGGGCCAACTATGATATCAATTTCCATAAGAATACACAGGGAACAATTTGATCACATACAGACATTCAAAAACAAGATGTTCCTAATGTATTAGCGATCTCTATCTAGAATCTAGAAGTTCTCTGGAATTTAAATATGTAAGTAGGTATCTTTATGATTGTTAACGTACTTCTTGTTTTTGAATACTAGCACGGTACACTAAAGAGGTATTGACACTATACAAAATTCTTGTCACACAAAATAATGTAGTTCATACATAATTCCGCTGCGTTCGCTGCGCCGTTGTGAATGCCTTCCGCTCCCCACCAGCGTTGTTACCTTACCGGAGGTACCCTAGTACTGACAAATTTCCAAGGGTTATAAAAAATCAAGAAATTTACACATGAGAATAATTGTTTTTGAAATATGTAGAGCATAATGAGTAGTCTATTCGCACCATGTTTCAGATTTTTTGGTTGATTTCTGACTCTTCTACAATTTTTTTAAAAGTAGTGAATTTACATAAGACTATGTACAACCGGGGACCAGATCATTGGCGCTACATAGTGGCAAAACACTCAAGTACATCATTTCTCGTGACAGCATTAGTAATGGTGAACATAGGCAAGTGTCAATACCTCTTTAGTGTACCGTGAATACTAGTGAATGATCAAAACGTTCCCTGTGTAGGTATCCTCTTCGTTCACGCCTACGTCACAGCATCGTCACAGCATCGTTGTATTCAAAATAATTTTGAGATTTGTGGGCGATGGTGCTTAGGGAAAGTAAACAAACTTTTTTCACACGGAGTTTTCCATAAGAAGAAAAATTGAATTCGATCATTTGCTCATATTTGAATAGAAGAATAAAGTGAGGAACAAAAAATACATTCTCAAATACTTGAGATCTTCCAGATCTTGATTATCAACGTTGAATTCCTTATTTATTTCTCATTTTGAAATACTAACACATGATCGAAATGTTCCCTGTGTATTCTTAAGGGAGTCGATAATGTTCTAAGCACCATCGCATGATCTGCCGTACAAAGTAGAACGGACGTATATGCGAAAACAACGATCACCGAGACGAGGCGTTTGGATCAATGGCCTGTATGTGTGTTGGTAACGAAGCTTCGTATTCACATACCACTACTATCACAGTCGATTGCATATCAATGCATATACGTCCTTTTTTGGACGTATATGCATCGCGAGGTGAAAAAATGTACTGTATCTGAAGATTGAGCGCTTATTGAAGAAAATTATTAGAATTGTCGAATTATGCGTTGAAAATTGCTATGAGTGAGCAACTTATGCGATCTTAATATCTTTTGAATACATTTTTAAATTCTTTTTGATACTTTTCCGTGATCGTTGTTTTCGCATATACGTCCGTTCTACTTTGTACGGCAGTGATATTATATTACTATCGCAAAATTCTGCGATACTATCGCAGAATATCGCCCACTATCGATCAAAATTGCTCGATGTTAGCAGTTAGTGACGTCACGTGAACGAAGAGGCCCCAAAGCCAGCAGCAGAGAACCAGTATTCAATCAAAATCGAAGATGTTCACGTCACGAGGAATCGGTCTATTCTTTTAATTTCCAATTTTTCAATTTCATTTGTTTTATCGTTGATATTTTGTTTTACACTTTCAATCTCGTTCTTAATATCTTCTTTGATAGTCGGATGCCATCTTTTCAGAAGATCCTTTGCGCTCTTATATCAGTAAGATCACCTGAAACAACAACAGCAGTTTCTCGGACTTGTGGTAAATTTGTCCTACCTTTATGGACATTGGCTACAGGATCGTCTCAAATAATCATTTTGATACTAGGTATTTGTAGAATACCTATATTCCTTCAAATCTTTCGTAGGCAGATTTAAACGATTGCACGTAAAAATTTATGTTATGCATCATACTTTGCAATTCTTTTATGAACTCTAAATTTATAGGTAACTCTTGGATCGATATTTTCTCTTCGCAAAGAGGCTTGCTCTTCTTCATTGTCTATAAAATACAATTGCAGGAATCTTGCTTCTGCTCTTGGAGGAGGTAGATAACTTCCTATATAATGATACAATTGTCCAAAAATTTTGGAAGTTGTAAATGTGGCCCAACGCGACAAAACCCACCAGTCTATCCGAGCGGTTTATAACGTGACATGTGTTTAAAGTTATAAATTGTGATATCTAGCGTTCGAGTGAACGGATTTTCGTGAGATTTAGACATTTTGTTCTTGAAAGTGTCTAAATTTCACGAAAAGCCCTTCACTGAAACGCTAGATATCACGTTTTTTATAACTTTAAACACAATGTATTGCTCGGACAGACTGGTGGGTTTTGTCGCGTTGGGCCACAAATATGTTTGGAACTTCATAACACCCTAAAGAAGTCATTGAAAGCGCATTGTTGTATTTACGCAAATTATTAAAAAAATGAGAAGATCTATTATCCCTTCCGTCTAATAGTTTTTGAAGAAGATCCGGCATTGAGGGTAAATCAGGTTACTTAATCTTACCACTCCCGCTACAGAAATTTCGATTTTCAGTTTCAAACAATTTTCCATCACAAAATGTTCACGTAATTGCCAGATTCCCAATTGAACTTATACTGGTATATTCTTTCTCGATAATGTCCCTAATGAATGGACTATTATCGTTCTGACAATTTGACACGAGCCCTCTTCCCTATGTTCGTCAACCGCCCTATATTTGCTTTCTTGCGTTTTGGCATTCCAATTAGATTACAATAAAGTGAGACATCCGTTACTTCGATATTGAATTTTCGAAATTGACGTGAATTGTTTTTCTTTTCTTAGTCCTCATGTTAAATTTGAAACAATGAAAAACAACCACCACTTCTTCAGATAATTGCTAAGAAAAATCTTTATCGTAACCCTACAATATTCGATTACTCATAGTATGGGTATTCAAAACTTCTCCGGTTAAAAAGAACCATTTTCCAAAGATGATTGCCTAGCACATATTAATTTTCGATGAACGTCAACAAAAATGATTGCTTAGCATTTTCAATCAATAAATTAATGAATGATACAGATTTTTCATCTCTTGAATCATTCATGACCCCCCCCCCCCCTCCCGCCAAACACAAGGGTATATACCACACGCCATTCGCCTGACTTCGTAACTTCAAATTTATTACGCATAAACCTTCTCCTATGCAAGCTAAAGCAATGGAAACAAATTCCAAGTTCGTAGGTGAAATAGGAATAAGGTTAAATGCGATTTTGCAACTTCTCTTTATATAATAGATGTATAGATGTATACATCTTTGGGTGGGAGGTCGAACTAGAATCTGCGTGACGTGACACTTTAGGACCTCATCAATGACCTTGACCTAGTTTAGGGACTTGAAAAAATTTCGACCTTTAGTCTTCTCAGTAGGTTCAACCATGCCACCAACTAGGCCTAACATATACTCTATACTATACTATACTAGACTAATAATAGGCCTAACATACAATATACAAGCTGCTTCTACTAACTAGGCCTAATATACAGTGTAGGTACTAGCCTTATATTAGACTAAGAAGGGAGGCGAACGACCGGAGCGAGTGAGTTTTTGAAAGCTGTATATATACTTTTTGGGCAACGACGTGACGTGAGGTCCAAAGACATACGTGATTCAATGTTTTTCCATGAAGTAGAAAAATTACTTAAACTTTTTGTACTAGACTAATTTGCTCGCCCGCCTCGGAGTCCTACGCCTAATATACAGTATACTAGGCTTATACCAATTAGGCTGCTATAGTAGCGCTAATATAATGAAGGTCATGTTAAGCTAACTAACTTTTGGGAAGACGAGCAAATTACTGTATATTAGGCCTGTATGATGAAGGCTAAAGGTTGAAATTTGTCTAAATCTCCAAAGTAGGTGGGTGTACTCGCCGAAAAGATTGATGAGTATGAAGGGGGGGGGGGGGGATTTAAAATGAAGAGTAGAGGCTCAGTAAAGATATGAAACATGTCAAAAAGTTAGCCTAAAATACAGTATATAAGACTTACACTAGGCTACGAATGGGGGCGAACGAGTGGAGCAAGTCAGCACCGAAGAGTTGGTTAGCCTAACAAACAGAGACTTACAGTTATATTAGGCTGAGAGTAGGGGCAAACGAGAGGAGGTCCAACGTACTCCATCTCTTTTTCTAAATAGCTTAGTAGACATGAAACATGTTTTCATTCAATCTAAGTAGAGAAGCCATTAAAAGAAGAAGGAACTCTTATCAGTTGATAAATTTGCAACCCTTCAAAAGTCTAGCTAGTCCAAAATGAGTGGGGAGGGGAGGATTACAAGGGATTTCTTCAAATTGGAAAAATGAGACCGACAATCCGAATAATGCTGTATTCATCCATTTCCAACATCCCCATGAAGTTATTTTCATTGAAAGACGTTTTGTTAATAATAGATTTTATACCATACCTACTTCTTCGAAATTCCTTAAGTACCGAAACTTTCTATTTTTCCGTAGAATAATGAAGTACTCGTAGGTACCCATTATTCTACGTTGGTTGTTGTAAACAAGACAAACTTTACTAAAAATATTACATTCACTAGTAAATTTCCTCAACGTTCTAAAGCAAATTGGAATGCAATACGATGATTCTTCAGAGTTAGGTATCTAATATTCAACTCAATCGCGTTTTAAGAAAAATTTAGTCAAACACATACGCTGTTACGTAATTTTAGCTTTAAGCTGGGAAAGTTGATTTGTATTAGCGTGAATTGTGGTTGTGCAGTGATAACTTGCAGGACTTTTCTTCTATTAATTAGATGAGTTCCATATAATATTCCTATTTCACACTCTTGATCGAACAACGCTGACTTTCCTTTATTTTACCGAATCACTATAACTGTGTTTCAGTACTTATCACGTCAGAATTCTCTGAATGACCATCGGTATTCATGAATTTTCATTTCACGAAAGAATTTTAAAAAACTTGTACTGAAAAAATTAGATACCTACTCTTTATTTTGCATTCCTGTTCTTCCAACCGTGTATAATTTAATTTTAACTAAAGTTACTTTTATCTCATCTAATATTTTTACGTCACACTAATCGAGTTCCGAAGAATTAAAGTGATTACGACCAATATTACAGCCTACACTTACAATATTTGTTCGGTTCCCCTGATACCATTAGAGCGACATCAAGTACGATAACTAAAGCGACAGCGATGTAAAGCGGCTTGCAGCCTCGACTCCATGCCGGCGGCCCGGGTCCACTAAATTCACGAATCATATTCGAAAGATTTCCGTTTCGTTCGAATTTCTAAATCATGATGAGCGAGTAACCGATATTCAATGCACAATACAGCACAGTATCTGCGCTAATATTGGGCATTATTCGTCCATTTTTCCTCGCGTTGGAGCGAGTATACCGATGTCCACTGTCGTCGTCATCATTATTCAAAACATTTGTGCGAACTTCACATTACCGATAAAACGTTATTTCTCAGTACGATCTTATCAACGAGAAGAAAATCCTCGCGCGATTCATTCTGTATTGCATGATTATCTATGATATTATCGGAGAAAAAAAAAACGAGGAATATTAATACCTAATAATAATAAACACCGCGACCGAAGAAAAGACCAAGCCCAACCGCGAATAGAGGCCGCGCAAAAACGAGTAACGCTTACCCAACAAACCAAACTGAGACGAAGAGGACGCAACGGAAAAATAAAAGAGAGCGCACATTTAGGCTTTTCTCGCACTCAACATGCAGGGATGGGATTGGGATAGAGTTGCTATGTGTGCTTTATAAGCGGGGGAAATATTGATCGCGCCACGGCTTTTTCGTTCCCGCTCCGCGTTCCGGCATGAGACGCCTTAATTCAGTCTCTCTTTTTACTCGTTATCCTCCACCGCCGCAACGATAAAAAGATTCACGAGAAAGTGAGAGAGAGAGAACGCTCGTTATATACCGGCAATCAATAAACAACGGTAAATAGGCTAAATACCGTAGGGCTTACGTTTTAATATTATGTATTCCGTATGCAGAACATGTTAATTATTATTTTTTTCCCAACTATTTTCAATTACAACCGCCGCCAGTTTTAGAGAGCAACAATTTTTTGCGGTAAAGACCAAACTCGCACATTTCATTTTCCGAGATTTGGCCTCCTACGTTTTGGGTAAAAATAAACGAAACGTTTATTCGCCGTAGAAGAAGGAAATGCATTTAAGGATAAACGAAGAGTGCAGTGACCTTTGTAGTCTTACCCAGATCATCGACGAGGCAATCTAGAAGGAAATCAACGGCTCATTTTCATAATTACCGCGTTAAGAATCTGTAGGGCGGAGAAATCGAATTAACTTCGTCTTTCTTTCAAAATCAAATTACGATCACAAGTTTTTCAATTAATACGGCCGGCTCTATTATTCGCGCGGAAGAAAACGAATTGATCTGAATGCCGGTATATAATTAAATTCTTTTGAAGATGAAAACCATTAAAAAACATTTCTTCAATATTTGATAGAGAAATAAATTCAAAATAAGTAATGTCATAACACGATACACAAATATGATACAAAATTAACTAAACGTTTAGGGTCTTATAAAATACATGAACAATTTAAAATTCAAACTCAGAGAAGTCAGGTAATTAGAAATCACTTAAAAACGATAAAAATTAATGAGAGGTCGTAGCAAAAATATATTGACATAGGCGTTCCACACGCTAAAAAAAAACATTCAATGCTGAATTCAAAAAATTATTGAGTACCGTATAAAATATTACAAAGATTAAAAATCGCGAAACAATTATCATCGAATGTTCGTGTTTTGGCATCTGGATACCAATTTGTTGAAGTTTTTGGTAACATTCTGGCGACACGTTTTGTTGGTTTTTTACTCTTTTGACAAGGACATTTGCGCTGCAAAGATACACTCATCTTCTCGAGGTGAATGCGGAAAGGTAAAGCAGCGATATACTGTGAACAAAAAACCAATATATTTTATTGCACAACTACGCATACCCTAAGAAAAGTGTTCTGACAGAACCAAACAAATAATAAAAATAATTTTTAATGTTTTTTTTTTTTTTTTTTTTTTTTTATGGTTGCTCAATCCAGCTACCAGCGAAGGCAAAATAATTTTCGATAGCGGGCAAAGACAAGTTGAAGAGCTCCGCTACATAAGCAGCGACGTCCAAGTTGCTCAAGCAACTAACAGAGCTCAAAGACGTCAACCTGCTTAAACCTCTTTGGGACGTGGTATACATATTTTAAGCTGACTGGGAGATCAACTCAGACTTGGAGATTTCCAATAGAGTTGGACTTATAGGGTGTCCACTTTTTCTCTGAAATGAAATTTCCTGACTTTTTCAGGTTTTTCCAGACCATAATCTATCTATATTACTAATCACGTATTTAATAAAGTTGAATAAGGAATTCCCACATCCTCTTCTATGGGACGGATTGGTTTTGATATTGAGAATTGAATTCAAAATTGGAGGGGTTCCAAAACGAGGAATTAGATTTGATAAAATTTCGAAAATTAAGCTAACTATAGCAGGAGGGACTCGGAAAAATTGAGACTTTTGAGCTCTATTATGGTAGATAAGGGATAGGAAAAATTTTCAATGTCAAAGGAGTCAGATTTGAAAACATTTTTAATATTGGGAATCGAGCTATATAATTATGACAGGAGAGGAACTTGGAGAAAATTGAACCATCAGAGGAGTTGAAATTGAAAACACATTTTGTATATCGATCTATACAATTATGACAAGTGGATAACTTTGAAAAATTTCAACTTTCAAGCTATATTTTTTAAGAGAGGGACATGGAAGAATTTTAACTTTCAAGATATATATGACAGGAAAAGGACTTGGAAAAATATCAATCATCATTCTAGGCAAATGGCGAGACGCCAAAATTTTCAAAAATCCCTCCCCCTATGGAACAGGTTTCCTATTAAACCTCGATTTAGGTTATGTAGTTGACATCATTAAAAAAATGGAGACACTCTTAACATCATCAGGATTTAACAGAAGAACCCCTATAGAATAGTGAATTACAAAAATCAGGACTCGACGTCAGGAATAATTGTTAGCTGGAGGTGGACCCGAAGGAATGTATTGAGGGTCTTGAGACATTTTGTTTTAATTAAGCTAAATGAAGGAAGGGATTTTCAAAGTCTCAACTTGATCAACTCGAGAATAGAAGGAGGAGTTATTTTATTTGCATGTAAAAGAGAGAGGTCATAGAACTAATCGTTGCTGAAAATTGGAATGACTGTAGTTGTTAAGCATGCAATACAATTATTAAATGACGTCACCTTATCTTAAGAATGAGACACAATAGATGATAAATCCGAAAAACTCCCTATTACTCATAAGGGAAGTGACTTGGTAAACACATGAAAAGAGAAAAATCAATCCTTCACCAGACTCCGAAGCGAGCACACCTTACTAAAAGCGGTTTTTCACCGACACACCTTATCTTAAAGAAAAGATAGTTAACATTGGGGGCCCGTCCGGGATTTACCTGAATAAGGACATGTTAATGCATGAATCCTTATTTTTTTTTTCTTCTTTCTTCACGATAATTCTTTCAAGTTAATGCACGGACCTAGTAGCCTAGTTCGTTGCAAGTCTTCTCGCTACGGTACATTATATTTCGTTGCTAATTCGATTCGTGCGTTTCTTACTCGCATTTAGTTCTCGTTAAAATTTAATTTTTCACAATCATCATGAATCCCGAAGAAGAAGAGCTTCAAAATATTCTCGATTTTGATTTCAATGATGATATAATTATTAGGCACTTTGTCAAATCACACACAGTCACGTGATACATCTAATTCCGAAAACAACGAAGAGTTCTCCGTACAAAATGAAGACGCTATGTTACAAGTCGAAACGGAACAGCCTTCCGCAAATAATGCACTCTCTAATAACAACGAATACCGGTAAACATATCCGCGTTTATTAACTTTGTTGGACTAAAATTAAATTGTTTCGAAGATGGACTTCACGAAAGAAAAAGTCCATACGAAGCCTTAGACGAACTTAATGAGTTGAGTGATCTGACTAAAAAACTCGACAATTTTGTAGAAATTAACCCAAATCATTCTCTATATGATCTGCGTTTGAGTTTCGCCCGTCGAGCTCGAAACATTAAAGCAGTACTTCTTCCGTTCGCTAATCCTAAGCGAACGCGATATGACGAAGATAGTGCTTGTACGCCTATACTTCCTCAAGACAAAGGTTACCCCGCCTCGAAGTGCCAACTTTTGACGGTACTATCGCGAAGTAGGCGAGATTCAAAAAAGAGTTTCTTGAATTTATTAGTCACGACGAAATTCGTAATAGCGAAAAGGAAAAACGAGGATATCTTTTCGCAGCGCTTGAGAAGGGAGATTCGATTGCCCTAATAGAAAACTTACGAAATGCATCTTTCCAAACTAATTGGGATATTGTAGTCAATACCTACGATGATCCTCTCCGGAAATCTAACTACCACTACGATAATTTATTCAATGAAGGGAAATCCGCTGTAAGAATGTCCCTCAGAAAACATCTTATACATTTTCGTCAAAATTCAGCTGGCTTACTTGCGGCTTGCAATGAGGTTAAATTGAGTCCTTTCGAACAAATCATAATCAATGCTTTTCTCACGGGTTGCAAACCCTTCATGAAACTCTCTTGGGAGAGGCATTTAATTGAGAAATGTCTTAAAAGTTCAATGGAGAATTTTTATCGATTTATTGAGTCACTATGTATATCGAATGAATGAGCATAATTTTCCTCTCATTCCAATGAAATGAAAGAGAAACAGATCGCCACAAGACGTAAAGGAATCGTAGCGTTGACTAGTAAAAAAGAAGAAGTAAATAAAATCAAATCCAAAGTGCCAAATCAGAATACATCTAAAGTCGAAAGAAAAAAAAATTCTGTCGAAAGTTTCGATCTACGTCACATTATTTAAGTTGTTGTCCAGAGTTCCTGGAGTCCAATATTCAAAAACAAATTGACTTCATAAATGAGAAAGCATTGTGTCCAGTATGTTTTCGGCGATCGTTCGAGTGCAGTGCAGCTGCCAACCACGGTACTACCAACAACGCAGAACGATGTAAGATGACCAGACTAGTATGCTGAACTTGCAATTTACAACATAACATCTTACTACATGCAGATAACGAAAATTATTTTTCCAATAAAATTATTCATGAAGTAGGTATAAAAAGACCGTGATGTAATTCCACAAAATTCACGATTTTTTGACAAAGAATGTTCTCTTCCCAACTGAACGAAAAAATATTAGGTTACTCCCTTGTAGCATACAATCAAGAATCTTTACTATCTACAGTTACGGTTTAAATCAATAATATAACAAATGATTCAACAGAATTAAATACCTAGGGCTATCGTAGACAATTGTAGCCATTTCAATTTTATTTCCGAAGAAATTATTAATAAGTTGAAACTATACTTCTGCAGTAAACGCAAATACAGGCTGCATAAGCCAAATCCTATCCAACCATATGGATCAAGCTGTACAAGTCAAAATTCGCTCACGAATTTCTTCCTATAATAAAACCATAATTTGTATTATGGTTCCAAGTATTATCAGTACCAATTTACCATTAGAAACATTCGAAATAAATTCATGCAAAATTCCGAAAAACCTCCAATTTGCCGACCCGAATTCCAACATCTCCGATAAGATTAATATGTCGTTAGAATCAGAAGTCTTCTGGGACATTTTAGGAAGTAAACGCCCTAAAATTAGAATCAGGTTTTCCTGTTCTTTATTAATCTAAGTTCGGTTGGTTAGTTGGAGGAGGAAACGAATTAATACCTAAGGGTCTACTGCATTAACTTCAATCAATGTAAAAGATTCCCCATTCGAAACATTTGAAAAATTTTTGTCAATTGAAAATTTAACCAAATTAAGTATGCCCTTGACTGTAGACGAACCAGAATACGAACGGTTATTTACTCAAACAATTTTTCGTAACATAGAGGGTAGTCGTCTCGTTGGCCTTCAAAATAGACGTCAGATTACTAGGAAACTCTCGATCGCAAGCGCTCAATAAATTCTTTCAATTAGAGAAACATTTCTCAAACAACAGTTCTTGTAAAACGCCATATTGTGAAGTGATAAACGAATACACAAAAGAAGGGTATATTCGTGAAACGAGAGAACATGATACAGGTTATTACATGCCTCATCATGCTGTCTTAAAAGATGAATCAACGTCTACAAAATTGAGAGTCGTTTTAAACACGAGTATGAAGACTACGTCTGGGTATACTTCTTGAACGATTTATTACACAAAGGTCCAGTCGTGAAACCAGACCTCTTGGTTCATTTAATCTCCTTTTCGTACACATGAATGCGTTTTTTCAGCTGATATACATAAGATGTAGCTAAAATTTGTTTCTAACCCTATCAATACTCGCTACCAACGCATATTTTGGCGTGAGTCGCCATCTAATGAATTGAAAGTGTATGAATTTGTACGATTAATTTTCGGTTTGAGACCCGCCGCTTACCTAACGACTCGTCTCAAATAGTTAGCCTGCACCGCTAATAATAAATACGACAAAATCAGAACAATTCTTCAAACCGATTTTTATGTTGACGACCTTTTCACAGGTTGTGACGAGTTAAGTGATTCCGTCGAAATAAGAAATCAATTGGTAGATTTACTAGCCTGAGCAGGTTTAGAATTAAAGAAATGGTGCGCTAGCAACACAAAACTTTTAGAAGGGATTGACCCTAAGTACATAGAGAAAGATTTCCCGTTTTGGTTTAGTGATGACGAGAGAGAAGTAGTAAAAACTCTCAGTATACTATGGATAGGTACCTAAAGAAGACGTATATAAATTCAGAATCTATAATACCTAACAATGAATCGCCTGTAAAAACTAAGCGTCGAGTTTTAAGCGAGATAGCACGCTTTTACGATCCTGTAGGTCTAGCAACACCTATAACGGTAACTGCAAAATACTTCATGCAAGAAATATGGCGCCTCACCTCAAGTGAGACTGGTCCAATAATTATTAATAAACAAAACAAAAAAAACAAAACCCAAACCTGTAGACTGGGATGAAGAGCTTCCCAAAGATTTTTTGGATCGATGGGACAAATTTGCTAAAGAACTAACTAGTGCCAATCTTATAGAGATACCCAGATATATCTCTTCCTCTGTAAACATAGCTCACGTAGAACTGCACGGGTTCAGTGATGCCTCAACCACTGCTTATGGGGCTGTTATGTACTCTAGAATTATAGACTCTTCAGGAAAAGTCCAAATTGCTTTACTTACATCTAAATCTAGAGTAGCTCCCTTAAGACAATTAACGATACCTAAACTAGAGTTGTGCGCAGCCTCTCTTTTAGCAGAACTAAAACACAAAGTTTTGAACATAATATCGAAAAAATTCTCCGTTAAATTGATTCGACTCTGGTCTGATAGTAAAACTACACTCTCATGGATAGGTTGCCCTTCCACCAGATGGAACGTATTTGTAGCAAATAGGGTAAGTCAAATACAGACATTGACGAATGATTCTAAATGGGACTACGTCGAATCAACCCAAAATCCAGCTGATATTCTATCAAAGGGCGCCTCCCCTAAACAATTAATCGAATCCAATTGGTTTACCGGCCCAAGCTGGCTATCTGCCTCAAACGAACCTTGGAATGAAAACGTAACATACAAACCTAACTGGAGAGAAACGAAAGAAAAAAGGAGAAGACTAAATATGCCCTCAGTATTATCTCTCTCTCTTCCGATATTTTCAGCTTAATCGGTTTGCCTGACACAGGGAGGTATTCCATTGAAACAATTTCAAAACAAGGCTTATCCAAATTGATTCGTTTAACAGCATGGTTGTTACGCCTGCGAAACAATCTCCAGCCTTACTTTCCTAGAGCAGCCGGTACCTTAAAATTTTACGAAATTCACTTCGCAACTACTATGCTTATCAAACTTTCTCAAAGGGAATATTTCAGTGAAGAATTAATATGTCTATCGCTAGGACACCCAATCTCAACAAAAAGTCCACTGAAAAGTTTGAGCGTGTTTTTAGACAATAATGGGATTATTCGAGTCGGAGGGAGACTCAAGAATGCTAATTTATCATTTGAACAAACGCACCCTATTTTGATTTCCCATAAACATATGTTAGCAACTCTGATAATTGCACACTACCATATTCTAAATTTCCACGCTGGACCCAAGCTCTTAATGTCCACAATCCGTAGACAATATTGGATCCTTAAATTAAAAAATTCCACAACATCATACATCTATAAATGTCATACATGTACTCGAAACAAAGCCAAAACTCAAAATCAAATAATGGCAGACCTGCCTGCTGCTAGGGTCCAAGGTTGCAAAGCTTTCGAAAATACTGGCCTAGGCCATGCGGGACCCTATAAAATCATAGGAAAAGGAGGACGTCATAAAGTTTTTCTCAAAGCTTATGTCGCGCTTTTTGTCTGTTTTTCCACAAAAGCCATCCACCTCGAACTCGTGTCTGATTTGACGATGGAAACGTTTATTGCCGCACGTAATAGATTCGTTAGCCGAAGAGGTATACCATTAAATTTACATTCTGATAACGGCTCCACATTCCATGGAACTGATAACAAACTCACGCAGTTATACTCGTTTCTTAATGAAAATCAAGATCGTATCCTAAATTACGCCTCTAGTCGAAAAATACACTGGCACTTCATAGCTCCCAATGGACCGCATTTAGGAGGCCTGTGGGAAAGCGGCGTCAAATCAGTAAAACGACACTTGAACGCAACCCTTTTTGACAAAACCTTTAATTTCGAAGAATATATCACAATATTGACACAGATAGAAGCTTGTTTGAACTCTCGACCATTAATGGAGGAATCAAACGACCCAAATGACTTTAACGCCCTCACACCGGGCCACATTCTCATTGAAGGGCCAATAACCGCCCTCCCGATTGAAAATTTGCTACAAGCCCCAGAAAATAGACTCAATAGATGGAAATTAGTATCAAAAATAACACAGTCCCTTTGGTACAGATGGTCTAATGAATATTTAAACACGTTACAACAGCGAACTAAATGGCGTTTCGCCAAAGCTGATGTCAAACTTAACGACATAGTTATTATTAAAGAGGACAATTTGCCTCTAACATGTTGGAAACTAGCTCGTATTGTGGAATTACATCCCGGCCAAGACGGACACATTCGAGTTGTTACCGTGAAAACAGAAAGCGGGCAATTCAAACGTCCTTGTTGCAAGCTTATTCTACTACCTACCGATGTATAAGATTATTATTTTCTTCTTAACAGGAAATGCGACAGCGTAGTTTCCCAAAAAAGAAGAGTATACTTTTATACGAAATACCTACTGGAGATGCAATAATTTGATTTTGTTTGTCGCAACTTCTAAAAGTTTGTTTATTAATTATTTATTTGGAAACGCAACAATTATGAGTTTGTAACATGCAAAAGTTTATTTATCAATTATTTAACTAAGAAATGCAAGAATAATAAGTTCATAACTTCCAAAAGTTCATTTATTTATTTACTCACCTATTTATTAACGAGCCATAAAACAACACTGAGGTTCATAAGCTCAGAAGTATACTTTATGTAATTAATTTGAGATGAAATTTAAGTTAAGAGTGTTAATGACTAAAAAAGAAAGGAAAGGGTACCCTACACCATCATATGGTTTTACCAAGTAGGCATTTACTTGGTTACACATACAACTTTATAAAATGCATACAGTAAGCATTTGACCTCGTGCCGATGAGAGATCTTTAGTCATTCAGTATCAAACACTCATAACATTTTACTTGTTTAAAAAAAAAAAAAAAAAAAAAATGTAGGTATATATATAATAATTGAATATTTTGAGGCCCAGCCTCAAAGGGGGGAGTATGTTAAGCATGCAATACAATTATTAAATGACGTCACCTTATCTTAAGAATGAGACACAATAGATGATAAATCCGAAAAACTCCCTATTACTCATAAGGGAAGTGACTTGGTAAACACATGAAAAGAGAAAAATCAATCCTTCACCAGACTCCGAAGCGAGCACACCTTACTAAAAGCGGTTTTTCACCGACACACCTTATCTTAAAGAAAAGATAGTTAACAGTAGTAACAAATTATACTGTCTACATATAATACACACAAAATTTCAAAAAAAAATCTTATGTAGAGAAAAGGTGAAAGAGAAAAAGGAAGATGAACGAACTAATCTTAGAACAGAAACGGTTTCTTCCATTAATTTGTAGATTAGAGAAGGATGATACGTAGAATCAATTATCACTGTATGGATAATTGGAGAAGATGGATGTAGAAAACTAAAAAGAAGAGGAGGAAGAGAGGGAAAAATTGAAGAGTGTGATACTGATGAAGAGAACAATTCGGAAGACTCAGGAAAAAAAAAAAAAAAAGGTTGTATGGAAGAACAAGACAAGTAAATAATGAAAGAGTGTAAAATTGAACGAAATTAAGAACGAAGAAAAGCTTGAAAAGAAAATTAAGCAGATTGAATTGAACTACGAGATGAAAAGATACAAAGAAAATGGTGCATCTAACTAAGAAATTCCAAATAATATTGAACTCCAGAGTTACTACCTTTGTTTCATGTACCTTACCCAAATTCCTAAATAACAGGATTAAAAGTAGCTATGAGTACTTTGAGTTTGCATAAGAATTTTGAATACAGGTCCAAAGAAAAGTCATCTGGAGAATTTCTACTTTTTTTTCTTTTTTAATGTCCAGAGTAGAAATACATGATATTATCTAGATAACTTACCGAGGTTATTAAAAATTATTCCTGTTCATATGTTTCCTATAGAAATTTTCTTCATCAATAATTTATTCATAATTTCTTACTTCTGTTTTGTTAAAAGTGATAGGCAGTATGAAAAATTATATTTTGAAAATTTAGATGACAGAAATATCAAAAAATGCATAAGATTAAATGAAAAAAACAATATATTATATTGGAATTCCGAAAAAGGAGAAATATCCAAAAATAAAAATATGTGACAACGTGAAAGGCGCGCCTGGCGCGCCGTCTTGCTAGTCTCCACTAAAAGGCAAAAAAAAAAAAAAAAAAAGAAAAAAAGAAAAAAAAAGGAAAAACTTCATAGATTGAATTTTTTTTGACGTATCTCAAAAAATTCCCTGACTTTTCCAGGTCTCACTAAATTCCCTGACTTTTCCTTGACTTCCAGATTTTCCAGACAAGTGGACACCCTGGAGTACCATTTATCGGCATTTTTCAATTGGTTGTTTGAGCAGTAAGAAAACGACAATCCACAGTATTACCAGCAATTAATCAGTCTTATAAGAAACGATCAGTAAAGAAATACAGAAGCAGGGTGAGACAGGACAGTAGAAGTAAATTGATATATTTTGCTGTAAAAACGAAGTATCACAGCAAACAAATGAAAATTCGAGGAAAAAAGTTTGAGGACAGTATCTATCGGTCAACACGATTTGACCAACCAAGCAGTAGTAAAAGTAAACTCAACATAGAAAGAGCGCGTCATTAAGAGTCTATGCTGTCGTTTATTTCAACGCACTTCCATAACTAAATCTAAAATATGATTACAAGAAGAGCGTGCAAGGTATGAGAAGCACTTCCTGGCTGAAGAAGGTTCCTTCGCATGAACAGGGAAAATGAAATTTGGTCATCGTTATCGTGATGCACCTAATTATTGGTTAATGGGCGGGATTGCTGATAAGCCAAATGACTGTTCGCTGCAGTTTACTACATCCTGACCACAGGTTATTCGTGCGTTGCGTGATTGTGACCGCGTGAGTGTTTGAAGTAAGGGAGCGTCCATAAATTACGTGAGGCGATTTTTGTGATTTTTCGACCCCTCCTCCCCCCTTGGTGAGATATCGTGAGATTTGCCTTGACCCCCTCCCTCCTCCCCTCTTATCTTGCGTGAGATTTTCCGAAATGTGTATTTTTGCTTTAAATACGTTTATCTGTGCTTAATCGCGTTTATAATTTTCTTGTTCACATTTTATACCTATTCAAAAAGAACAAGTTTATATTAAATTTAAGCCCAGTTTAGAAATGTTTTAGAATGTATTTGTGTGAGAAAAAAATTACGTGAGATCTGTCGGCAACCCTCCCCCTCCCTCACGTGAGTTTTGGTGAGACTTGGCTGGACCCCATCCCCCCCCCCAAAAATGCCTCACGTAATTTATGGACGCCCCCTAAGTCGAAGAAAACTAATAAGAAAAAAAAAACAGGGAAAAAGTGATTTTTAATAAAAACGGTCACCGTGACGAGCGCCGACCCTAAAAAAATATATTTCTATTGTTGTCACTCCAGTCTTCATTAAAACACTGGTGGTACAAAATGTAGTAGCTGCTGGTGTAAGGTAGTACCTCCTCAGTCTACTGTATGTCAGACTGAGTGGCTCATTCGCCTCCATTCTTCTAAATTAATATAATTGAATGGTCGGGTAGTTTCGAGAAAAACACACTTGAAAGTTCAGATTCATAGAAACGCCATAAGGAAAGACCCACTTCAACATAGTTTCACGTACTCTACAGTCGTCAGAATGAATTAAAATTTCTACCAGATGAAGAGGAGAGAGTGCTGAACTTGAATCACTAATAATCGAAAAAGGGCCCTAAATCGAGCTAAGGCCCTTCTTCTACCTGAACATTCAATTGTAGTATACTGTACATTAGGTTGAGTAGCTGAAGGGGCTCAGCTTAGTATAGGTCTAGAATACTAGGTATTAGACTGAGTGGCTTCCAGGTCTCACTCGCTCCGCTTGTACGCATTATGAGGCACCACATTCCAAAAAGGCTCTAGTCCATTTTTTCAACGTTCTGTTAACAGCGCGATCTGGTAGTAAAAACCAATTTCCTCAATGTGATGCATCAAGCGAAAGTGTTATATCTATCACGGTTGTGATGTTCTAAGAGGATGAATGTCAACCATGTAAAATATACGTTTCCAAAAATGCTATAAAACTATTTTTGTTTTTTAAATTACTCAAAATGTTTAAAATGGACTAAACTAAAGCCTTTTTATAATGTGGTGCCTCATATATGATAAGTTTGGTTGAGTGGTTAGAGCTCAGTATGAGCCTAGTTTACTGTATTTTGAGCAAAAAGGCTTTGTACAGTACTAGAGTATAGCTCCCCCATTTTGCCGGAATCGGCCTAGTTTAAATGTAGTTTAGAACGCTACAAATTTGCGAATAAAATCAAAGAAGGGGCTCTCTATATTTTCCGTGACAGTCATTTGCGGAAGCTTGTCAAAAAGGTGATGATCTTGAAAAATTCACCCAAGACAGTTGAAATTATATTCAGTCGACAGAAAATTAAGAGGACTACAATTTTTGTTCTATGCATTTTTCACAAGAAATAATATTTGAGAGGGTACAGTCGATTTTATTAATTTGTTGTGTCGTGGTAAAAAACGCCATGATCACCCTCTCAACACCGACAACAGCGCACCTACAGATCGTTTTATATGAGAATAGGCTTCCTCTCTTCAGATGTAGTTTTATTGGGGTTTAAATCTGCACTAGATGGCGCTGCAAAATTACCTGCGTGGGTGGAATTGAGTGAGAGTGATCGTGGATAGTTACAAACGGATATACTGTCAACTTTGGGAGGGCAAAAAATGATGGAAAATAGTTCTGCGTAGTTAAATGGATTATAATTCGATTTTTTAACGACAGTGCAAGAAAATGTAGGATAAGTTTTCTTTCGAAATGAAGTTTTAGTTGATTAAAGAAGGTTTAAATTTTGCCCTAGTCTAACGGTGAAGTCATCATGATCACTCACTCAGTAATCGATAACACGCAGGGTGCCAACTTTTGAAACTCTAAGTTTAAATCCCAATACTAGGTTTATGTCGGCTCATACTGAGCTTCCTCTCTTCAGATATCGAGCTATATACTAACTTGCAGTATAGAGCTAAACTAGGATAGCCCTTCTAAGCCCTAGTACAAAGCTAGTATGAGATACTGCTAGTATACAAATAGTAAGAGTTGAGCTTTAATTTCCTCGAAGTCTTTTGATGACATTACGGTCCCGATGCAGATGTTGATACGCGTAGTGTACCCCCGTCTCTTCCCAACGGGTAGGATTCAACATTGCAAGTCTCCTTTGTCTATTTAACACAATTTCTCCAGTTCATTTCTGTCTTTAGGATAGAGACCTCTTTGTAGGGATCGAAAATCGAGTTCTTTTGAGTTTGCTCCCCCAAACGGAACTGGAGAGCCGAAAAATGTGACTTTAGGGTCAACCATCGACCTCTTTGCTTCTGTCTTTTCAAGTTTTTCCTTCGGCTGTCGATGTCTCTTCAATTTTCAAGGTTTGAAATTCTTCCTCTTTCAATTCTAGCCATCAGCTTCCAACTTTCTTCTATTTTCTTCAAAACGAGCGAGCCAAAAAAAAAAAAAAGACACGCTTTCCTCAAGGAAATTAAACGAGGATCGTAGGGAACCTGTTCTATGAGTTAAATTGGTTTTGGTATTAAGATTCTGAAGTCCATTTGCTATCATATTATATTATGGTTCAGAAGTCGAAATTTTTCAAAGTCCGAATCTTGTGCGTCGAAATTTTACTAGACCCTTTCCTCTCACATATTATGGCGCGGAAGTTGAAATTTTTTAAAACTCTTCTATCATATAATACTATGACTCGAAAGTCGAAATTGTTTCAAGCCCAAATCCTTCATGTCAGAAGTTTTTCAGTCCCTATCTCGTCATATGTCATTGCTCGAAATTTGAAATTTTCCAAACCCTCCTCCAATCAAATATTGTGACTTCAAAGTCGACATTTTTCTACGGCCAAATCCTCCATTAGGGTGAGTCAGTTTTCGCCGGACACTGCACGGCGCACAGCAAATTTTCCAGAAAACCCGCGTAGAACAACTTCCCTGTTAAGAAAATTCAATAGCCGACCATAAAAAAATCTGGTATAAGCCCAGTATCCTGTAGTCTGTATGTTAGGCCCAGTAGAATGAAGGCTAAAGTTCAATTTTTTTCCAAGTCCCTACAGTAGGTTAAGTTCATTGATGATATCATCGCATGACACAGCCTTCTGACTGATCCCCTACCCAAAGACATATACATGTTAATAGACCTTTATCCTGTGACGTCACTCAGTAAGCTATGGTAACAGAAACCCTGTTGATTGGGCCAAACGCACTATTGACTCCCATAAGAAAAACAGAAGGAGCTGAGATCTTTATTTGACATCTTCGCTTCATGTGTCTTTCTGATGGGAGTCAACGGTCTGCTTGGCCTAATTGACAGGGTTTCTGCTAATTGTAAAGCCCTGTGACTTCACCAGGATGAAGATCTATAAAGCTTTTGGCGGGTACCTCATTAACGAAGAACCTGTTCTATGAAGGGTTATTGCGCGAAAAATGTCAGATATAAGCGATCAAACCTTCACTAGAGGGTGTTGCAAAATTAGTTACGTGGGGAAAAACGAGTAAGTACTCTGGAATGAGAACATCGCTGTCTTCAATCTGGGAAAAAGCAGTACATAAGGGTTTGTCGAATCAAAGTGATGAAAATTTGATTGTTTGGTGATATAGCAATCAACGAAGTCGTACAAGATGACTTCAAAGATTGCTGCAGTTCAATAGAAAATGATACATGATCACCCTGAAAATGACACTTGGAACTCGAAGTTTAATCGCTTAATGATCGGCTACATAGGTGGAAACTTGGCAACAGACGACAAGGTAACCTACGCACACTAACGTATAAGCAACTTCGTCTGGTTGCCGAGTTGCCCCCTACGTCGTCAAGCACTTATAACTTGAGACCAGGGAGACTAGAAAAAAAGACGACTTCTTGAACAAAGTCCAATGAGGAACACAGGGAACCTTTTCTATGGGGCGAATTGAATTCGATGTTGAGAATTGAATTCAAAATTGGGAGTCCCGAAAAATTCAAACATTGAAGGAGGTGGACGTGGTCGGAGAAATTTCTAGCAAGACATACAAGACGAGAGGCGAGGAGGAATTAGAAAAAGTACCCACCTATCATAGATAGCTCAAAAGTTGAAGTTCTCGATATTCAAAGTTTTTCCAAGTCCTACACCTTCCATGGTTGAAATTTTTCTAAGTCCTCCCAGCTCAAAGGCAAAATTTTTCCGGTTCCCCCTCCTATCGTATTTAGCATGAAAGTCTAAATTTCTAACATGGAACCTTTTTTAGGGGGTTACGTCGTGGAAAATATCTGGAATCCGCCGACTGGCAACCTAACCTAACTTGACACTAGGGGACTTGGAGAAATCCGACTTTCGTGCAAAATATGATGGAATAGCTACTTTAAAAAAATTTCGACTCTCGAAAATCGAAATTTTTTCAAGTCCCCCGTTCATCATATTATACGGCTCAGATGTCGAAATTTTTCTACATTTCTCTTAAAGATCGACTCCGAAAAATTTTGATTTTTCAATTATGTAGACGTAGTGAGACTAGAGCATTTCCCTGATCGAATGAGAACGAGGCGGAATAGGGGGGAGGGTTCAGATATCAACTTTCCAGAAATAAATACAATGAGACTTGAAAAGATTTCGCTGATCGACTGAAATATAAGGGCAGGAACTCGGAATATTTTGTTGATAAGCAGAATAAATGTAATGTTTTCAAAAAAATGCCATAATATTCAGACTAGGCAGCGCAACAATACGTAAATCTCAGAATGAATTTTTAAATGAACAATTCAAAAAACGAGAAAATCTGCAGTTAAAGACAATTTGTGTATGTTGGCAATCTTAATAATCTTTTCTCAACTTTTAATTTTGTAAGACTAGATGCTAATAGTGACAAATAGTAACCAGATCACGTTTATTTTTATTCGATAACTTTTCCCTTTCTAAAATATGATCTGGCGCGTCTCGTCGCACGTTGAGTCCCGTCATCCCTCAAATGAATTCGGAAATTCTAGTTCTGAACATGAAATCTTTTTAAACATGTTGATATGAACGTCTAAATCGGGTGGACCATTTTCCGGGTAATTTATGATGAATTGATTCTCATTCGACACAGGGAAAACATCATGGGTTAATAAGAAACAATTTAATAATAGGGTAAAATGAGAAAGATACCAAATTATTGTAACGTACTTAATTTGAATGAATTACAAATATTTATGGCTATATTCGTGACGAACTTTGTATTCTAAGTGAGTAGTAAGAATGTTTTTTTTAAAGGTCAAATTAACGAGTCTCACGAAATTTATAATTCGCAATCATATTTAAATGAAATCGGTATATTTCAATGCATTCTCAAGCAAATGTCATATTTGTATAAAGTATAACTTGTTTAGTGTTGTTCATTTTTTTTTTTTTTTTTTCATATCAATATCAAAGCGCAATGAAAATAATTTTCTTCCTTCTTATTATTCTGAACTTTTCATTTTGTGAGACTCTCAAGAATGTAGCTACTAGGCCTAAATAAAAATAATATTTCATCTAGATTCGGTTACAGAGTGGGTTCAGAAGAATTTCCTTCTAATGGCTTTGAAGAAGAAAAGCGAACGAGGAATATTTTCTACAGAAATTGCCGACAGAATATATTATGATTTGATTTAAAGTATACTTAACGTATGCTGTAAAATATCGGTAATCGAGGAAAACAAGCTCAAATTTTGAACATTGTCTGAAAATAATTCTTTCGGGGTTTTCTCCATAGAGGGTAAGCACTTTTTTGTTGAAAATCTACAGGGTCCAGAATATTTAGCTTTCTATACTCTTTTCCCAGATACGAACCTACCAATTTTGTCAACAATTTTCATCAGATCGATTTTTGCGAACTGAGAAATAAATAAATGAATATGAGTCATACCTGAGCAATAGATTTTTCTTGACATAGAATCCACAAGAAGGTGGTGTTGTATCGAAAAACGTCCATATTGTACACTCCTGTGAATTTATCGTGAGTCATTTTCATCAAATGAATCACCAAGCTTGTATCTTGCTCTTTATCCATCTGTTGGAAAGAGAGGGGAAATTAATCGTCGTTCACTAGATTTACACAATTTAATGATGGGAAATCAAAACTTACATTATTCCACATTTCCATTTTAGTTGGATGATACAGAGCCAAATTGATGAGAATGCTGATACCAGTACGATAGAGTTCTAACGAAGGCTCGGATCGGTTTCCTCTGGCCATCAAATCAAAAACAATAGGAACGATACCTTCGTGAGTTACGCCTTCGCAAAGTTTCGCAGAAAACGTTGTTACTCTTTCTAAAACACGGTAAGAACGACAAATGAATGTCATGTCGCAAAATCTTTTAGTCCAGACGATTACATTGCGTTCAAAATAACTTACCCAAATTCCATAGACCATTTAAAATCACAGCATACGTGTCCACGGTTTTAATTTGGTAGATCGCTTTCTGATATCTCTCACCCAAAGTAAAATCAGGCTCCGAAGATTTTGAACCTGAAGAAATTTTCTTTTTAGGTATCAAAGCCTTCTTCCGGATACAATATCCACGCCATGCAGACTGAAATAATTCAAGATTCAATATCAATATTTTCTCATATTATGTACAATGAAACTAATTTTCCACAAGAGAAGACCGGAAGACGTCAACTAACAAAAACAAGTCTCATAATTATATTTTTTCGTTGTCAGTACAGGAATTATGATTCCTATTTAGAGAAGATTCAAGCTTCTACTTCGGTTCTACGACATTTTTCCGACTACGAATTTCCGACACGACATTTTTCCGACAAACAAATTTTCCGACCCGACATTTCTTTGACAGTTCATGTTTCCGACACGACAATAATCCGACAAAGTTGAAAGGAAATTTTATTTGTTATGAAATATTCACATTGTGTGATAAATTGTGTAAGTATTGTAACGTCGGAACATTGCCATATTCCGCGGCAATGTTCTCTAGGCGAATTTGCAGGTCACGCCACTTCTTTTGTGGGGCACCTCTGACCCTTTTACCGAGAGCAAGTTCCTGTACAACTATTTCCGTATAACCTTGTTCCTTCTGGAACTCCGAAAGGGCGGCATATACATCAGGATGATGTTTCCCCACGACTTCACGGAAGCGATTATGCCACGCTTCACTGACGTTGTTTGTGTGGTGTGACTTTTCGAGGGCAGTATCGTACTGGTTCCACAGGGGTGGAGCATACCTCGGCCGTGGTCCTCTGCCGCCTCTTCCGGATGCGCCAACATAGTTTTTCTTGAAAAAATCGAACACCGGATACAGTTCCGCCGGGCAATTCGCGGGAAGTGTTTGAAAGGCACGAGGAACATCCTGAACTGGCACAAATGCCAGAGAGAGAAGCATATGCGTGTAATCTCTTATGCTGCGATCATCTGCATCGTTGTACTGCACTTGCAATCCGACTTCCTGCACTTTGCGATAGACAATTTGACCTAAGTGGAAAAAACACCCTGAAACTGGAACACCAGGGAATACTTGCTGGCATGCGTTGATAATTGCGCGTTCAAAGTCCGTCATTATTATTGCAGGAACGCAAACATTTATGCGATACTGACGTACGGCGTTGTCCACTGCTGTGAGCGCTTCAACATACAGTTCTTGCTGTTTTCCTGACAGCAAACAGTAAACAAGTGGTACGGCAACAGTCTCTTCTGATCCTGTACGTCGCCGCAATCCCATCACTGTAAACATTTGTGTGAAAATGGATGGAGAAGTTTTGAACGTACCGTCCATGAACCATATGGAGCTTTCGCATAACAGCTCGATATTCTTGCGAGTAGCGTACACAATCACACGTCGTCTTTGTAGTGTTCTTCCCTCCTCATCTACCTCCTCCTCCTTTTCTTCTTCTTCTTCTGCTGAAGACGATTGATCGGAGTCCCTGGAGTCGTACAGCAAGAACTGTTCTCCTACTAGCGTTTTCTGATACGTATCAGGTATGTCATGCAAGCCATTCAATGAAGTCGGGGCGGCGGGCATATTTTTCCGACGTGTTCGCTGGATGGTTCGTACTAGAGCTGATTGCTCCGGTAACTGGCTCAGGACTCCAGCGGAGGTCCCCTGCATTTCATCGCGGAGCATCTGCGCAGGTCGTTGTTCTGGATGGTCCCCGGCCTTCCTTTTCAGCCTCGCAACCATCTTCTCTGCTGTGCTCTCTTCTCGGTTAGGTGGATGTGAGTGTTCCGACTCCTGCGGGCCTCTGGTTACTTCAAGTTGGCCATCACTGCTGCGTATAATCGTGACAGCTCTTGCCGAACATTCTTTCATTCTTGTCCGGCGACACTCCCAGTACGTTCTCCCATTTCGTTCGCGCGTCTTCAGGTAGATAAACCCATCAAGATGGAGTTTATTCGCAATTATTTCGGCTGGCATTTTGTCGCATTACACAATGACAAAATTAGTATCAGGTACGAGGGGGTCCTCTCTGTTTTCCATATTGCTATGCAAAGTTCATCTGTCGGAGATTTGTCGGAGATTTGTCGTGTCGGCACAATTGCTTGTCGGAAAATTTTAGGTCGGAAAATTATCGTGTCGGAGAAATGTCATGTCGGAAAATTTGTGTGTCGGAAAAATGTCGTGTCGGAAATTCGTAGTCGGAAAAATGTCGCACTTCCCCTAAATTATAATCAATTTAAATTTATTTATTAATTAAATAATGATTTATTATTTATTAAAATTTTAATTAATAAAACAATTATTTTCTATTATTTTTAATAACCATACATAAATAAATTAAATAAAATAAATAAAATTAATTGTGTAATTTCTATTTAATAAACAGATTCCTCTAATAAATTAGATCATCTTACGTTATCAGGGTGTCTACGAAATTCGAAAATTGAAAATAGTATACTTTTATAAAGCTCTTGAAGGGTGTTCCACAAACTATAATGCCAATGGTGCAGAAGGGGGGACGCTATCAAGGGGTCCACACCTCGGAACTTGAAAATTCGCCTTAAAATGACATCAAAATTACAGAAAAAAAATCCCACTCAACCTAGGAATTCAAGTTTCAATGTTTTTATGTGCTAGAAATAAAATTTTTTGGACCATTTTTCAAATATTGGACATTTTTAGGGTTTATTGGATTTTTAGGAGCGGCAGACACGTGTTATTTTACCAACACACAGGATAGATAAGGCTCAAAAAAAGATATGGTACAAAAAAAAAGTTGAGCTGAAATGAATGTTGCCATATATAAACAATAGAGATGGAATTTCACGATTCTCTTTTCAAATCCTCTTTAAAATTTGTTAAAATACTAACGTCGTTCTTAGGTGTGAAGTGGTAAATTTTCAACTGAGCGCAAAAAGAAGATTAGGCTAGGCTTGTCACGGTCTTTCTTACTCGAGCAGTAAACCCTAATCCCAATTTTCCAAATTCCAAAAGTTTTACTAACCTGAATTTTAATAGCCGCGCACTCTTCAGCTGATTCTATTGATAGGGGCTCTTCAACGACAGGTTGCTTACGCGTTTGTTTTCTGGCTTGAATGCGTAACCACCACCTTTGAATTTTAATAGATGCTTCCTTCATAAGCACGAACCGATGCCGCGCCATTTTCATTCGCCAATGACGCTGCAGAACTATTGCACTTCTCCTCAACTCGACGTATGAATTCCGAATTTCTTTCATCTGTTTCAAAGCTCTGTACCTTTGTTGAATATTTAATGCGACAATCTTCAACTTCAAAAATCGACCGCGCTCGATACGCATCAATTGCAGACTTCTATAGCTTTGCTGGATTTTGATCACCGACTTTTTAATATTTTCATAATTCGATCTTTGTTCGCGCATTAAAATTTTCGCTCGATACTTTTGTTGAATTTTGATCGCATTAATTTTTAATTCCGAAAATCTCAGACGTTCCTGACGCATAAGATTGGTTGCTCGAAATTTACGTTGAATAACGAGAGCGGCGTTCCTAAGTCTCAAAAATTCGTTCCTCTGTAAAATGGTCGCTCGTTTTTCTCGGAACTTTCTTTGAACCAGAAGAGTGGCTCGTTTAAATTCTAAATATTGATTACGATGCAATTTCATAGCTCTTTTTGCTCTATACTGCCTCTGGATTTCAACAGCCGCCCATATTAATCTCATATACTGTTGACGATCTTTTTTCATTATCTTTTTCGACCGGAAACATCTTTGGATTTTTACTACAACTATTTTCAGAAGTAAGTATTGCGACCTTACAATTTTCATCTCCCGATTAGCTCTAAATCGTCTTTGAATAGCCAAAACAGAAGCTTTTACGAGCAAAAAATGGCATCTGTCTCTTTTCATATCTCTATTCGCTTTGAAAGTACGTTGTATGAATATTGTGCATGTTTTCAATGTTAAGAAATCATTTCTGGTTTGTGACCCCAATTTGTGATTTTTGAACCAACGCTGAATGATCTCGACTGCGTGCTTCATTTTGATATATTTATTTTGCTCCAGTTTCATCATTTTTTGAGCTCGGAAACGTCTCTGAATCGTAGTAGCGGCGCTTTTTAGTTTCAAATAATTTTCTCTATGCAATTTCGATAGCCGAAGATTGCGATAAAAGCGCTGAATCAAAATTACGGATTGTTTTAATTGAACAAACGATTCCCGTTCTCTCTTCATGACAAGGAATGCACGAAAATGACACTGGATGGTGATACACGCGCTTTTGAGTTCCAAAAATTTATTTTTTTGCACGATCATCGTCTTTTTGGCTCGGAATCGACGTTGAATCATCACGGCGTTTTTTTTCAATTCCAGAAAATGTGATCGACAGGCAATCATCTGCCTCTTAGCTCTAATACGTCGTTGAACGAAAACTGCAGCATTCCTCAACTTGACAAAACGTACTCTCTCATTTTTACAACGAATCCAACGTTGAATGGTTCTTATAGCTTCGATTTTTCGATGATAGATCTTCAAATCATGTTTCATTTCTAAGAAAGCGCGAAATCGAGTCTGAATGATTCGGGCGCTATCTTCCTCTTTTCGACGCTGAAGTTTTAACTGATTGACTGATTTGGTAAAATTTGTACGGAAAAAGTGTTTTCTCCAAGCCCGCTGGATAATTTGAGCGCTCCCAACTTTACATTGCAGGTCACGCAATCGCGCAGCTTTAGCGCGTCCAATGTGATTCCTCCACCATTTTTGAATTTTCATCGCTGCTTTCTCATATAACGGCGTCAAATAGTTATAGATTATTTGCCACAGAAAAGAGAGTATCTTCAGTCTACTACCGTGCCGGGTTACCAGGACAAAATCTTCTGCGGTAATATTGCCTTTGATGGTACATCGAGATCTAGCCGCTCTCATAGCTACTTCAATGTTGTACTTCTTATTCTCGATATCGATAGCAGGCACTCGAAGCTTGGCACACAGATTGGGCTCGACAAAAAGAATCTCGAATAGGCGAGTTAGACGAACACCATCATTTAAATCTTTCAAACTTCTTACAGTATAATCGTATTCGTCGATACAAGTTTGTTTGAACTGCATCTCATACCCGATATCTCTCAACTGCTTTTTGATATCCCGTCGACCTCCGACAAGGTCTGCGCAGAATTCGGCGAGTAAACTTTGACTAGACTGTGAAACAGAAACGTAAGTTCAAATTACTTTCCATACAAGTTTTCAGTCTGATCTTTAAATCTAGTAGGCATACTTTGTGCTTGGAATTCAAATTGAATAAGCAAGGTTTATGACGAATGAGCTTTTGAACCCGTGCTCGGTCCATGAAGAATATGAGCTGGAAAAACCTGAGAAGGATATTTTTTCTCGCAGCTTCCTAAAAAATAATTCAAAACATTTTCCTTCCAGTAACGGTTTCATGTAGAACTAATTTAGTGTTAAATCATCGGCACCTACTTTCTCTCGTTCACTTTTTTTGGAAAATGAAGACGTTACTATCACGTTTTTGCGAATGAACAATCCAAGTCCACCGAAATCAGCTTTAGGCTGCAGAGCAATTTCTTGTTTGAAGACAGCTTCTAAACCCAACCTCAACCACATAGGATTGTAACAACCCAACAACTGAAGTAATTTCTTCTTGATACCTTCAATAAATAATGAAACAAAGAACTGATTCAAGAATTTGTTTTAAGACTCTTGATAGTTACTAGGATGACTTGTAACCTCACCTTCGTCTGCATAGATATCTCTTCCTTCGCGAACGAAAATTATCTTCCTGTTTATTTGCATCGATAATTCGCTAAATACTACTTTTACTAACTCATCTTGCATTAAAGCATCTTTTCGTTTTCTCAAAATATTCAATTTTTCTGACGCACTGTACAAGGAAATAGGGAATTTATCGGACCCTATAATGTTGTCGGATGAATTTCGTTTGATCCACGCTTGTGCCCCATCTACATTCCAATCAAGCTGTTCTTCACACAGATCCATAGGAGGCACTAATATAGAATTCATCCATTTGATGATGTCTTTTTCTTGATCATCTACCCATTGATCATTGGTGTACAGGAGTCTAAAGAAACATTCGAACCAATTAAGGTGCTTCAATATTAAAAATCTTAGGAAAGAGCATGATCAAACTGACTTACTGTTGAACAAAAGGATCTTCAAAGTGACATTGTGTAGTAACAATTTGTTTTAGAACTTGCGGATTTTGCGATTTTATTCTCTCAACTGTGCTGGAATTAAACGCTGATTTGCCAAGAACTAATAATAAAAAAAGAAAAAAGAAAGAAGTTATCTCAAACTTTGAACTATTTTCACAAAAGACCTTGAGATATCTCACCACTGTTTGAGAGTTTCTTTGGCGACATTTTTTTCTTGCTAGTAAAATTAGTTCGAATATATTTTCTCCTATCTTTGATGGCTGAACTTTCTGAAAACCAAAATTCCATCAGGAGTCTGTTTAGGAATATACATTTTCTTTTAAACATTTATTTACCTGTACGGTGGATGAAGTCGTCTGATTTTCGACCCGGTTTTATTATTGTTTTTGCGGGTGGAGAAATACACATCACGGCATCCTTCAAACAAGGCTTGAATGAGAAATTTGACAAGCATGATGCTTCGATACTGGATAAATCACTCTCTGATTTTGTACAAAGAGGTAAATTAATTTGTGGAGAGAATAATAGCATATCATCGAGTTTTTTCAACGGGGTCATTTGAACGTCATCATCGTTCATCTCGTAAGTTGCGTTTTTAGTAGGAGTACTGGAACGTTCTTCCTCTATACTATCACTGAAAGAACATTTAGGAGGACCAAAGGTGTGATTTTTAAGATCCATCGAAAATGTACTTCGACGGAGATTCATTTCGTCGCTCAGATTTGCGTTCATGAAACTATGTCTACTGGCGTTAAATTCAGATTCAAAACTAGAGTACTTAGTGGGAGCGTCTACACAATCATAAGAACTGAAACGAGAGAAATTCGTCACGAGGGAATTTTCGCTCAGCACATTCAAGGGATTGAAATCGGAAGAGGGCGAACTAGATTTTATCACAGGTTTCCTTTTATTCAATGGTATAGGTAATCTGTTCTCCTTCTCTTCAACGGAAAATGTTTCCCGTCTAAGATCGTATATTTTATCGGTGGAAGGATTCAGCGTCATGGTGGCGTTTGAACATCTTTGAGACGTTTCGGTCAAAGTCATTTCAGACTTCAAGAATTTTTTCTTTTTGGAGTTTTGATTCGCCTGTAAATAATATTCAAACAGAAAATTATGTAAACTCTCGGCTTTTGAAATGAAGAACTTACATGAAAAAACAACGTGATACGGCTAACAGAAACGTTCTTCAGTTTCTACACAAATTCGAAAGAAACATAACTACATACTGTACCTTATTAAC